>OZ012741.1:514714560-516192060 GCA_963859935.3 Lathyrus sativus
ATATTTCAGAATCGTGCTCTCCTGAATATGAAACTGGATGACTGAATATACTCATATTTCAGAATCGTGCTCTCCTGAATATGAAACTGGGTAATCGAACTTCCTCATAACTCAGAATCGTGCTCTCCTGAATATGATTCGGTTCCTGAAATTTCTTCATTCTTCAGAATCGTGCTCTCCTGAAAAACGGCCAACTGAACTTCCTCATAACTCAGAATCGTGCTCTCCTGAATATGATTCCGCTCAAACCTTCCCGTAACTCAAGATCGTGCTCTCCTGAATACGAATTGGTTCGTACCTCAAGACGGCAGATAAATGGAAGCCCAACTGCTCCATGGAGATGGCCATTTGCTGCGAGTCGTGACGAGGATATGATCGACTTCTTAGGTGAGAAATGTCGTATGCTGATGCTGTAAGATGTAAAGTGTTGTACCGATGTTGTAACATGTAGGATTGTAAAGTGTTTTACTGATAGATTTTCCAGGCGTGAACTGGCGTGTATCTGTAAAGGATTGTAGTTGATTTTCTTGAAAGATAGTGCAAAATAAATGCACGTCCGGGTACGGTGATAAACTTCTCAAGCGAGATAGTCGCGTATCTGTCATGGTATGGTGAAAATCTTAGATGGTGCAAAATAAATGCACGTCCGGTTGGGCTTGACGACCGACAAGACTGAGATTCAATCTAGGATCGAGCTAGAAAGAAGACTGGTAATCAAGACTCCATCGAGGGAATGAACTCGAAGGGTAAATATCTTATCCTGGCGAGGAAAGATAGCTGAAGTAACCGTCATCCACGAGGATCGATCTCTGTGGGGAAACTGGAAACACCTATGTATTTTATGCTTAGGGCTGACAATCTATTTGGAGAGAATGGACAAACCCCAATTACTCGGTGGTAACGACCAATGATGGAGACACGATGAACCTGTGAATGCTAACGCATATGTTGATGCATATGTTAATGTGAATGTATGTTAATGTCTATGTATGTTAATGTTTATGTATGCAAGATGTTATGAAATGAGTATGTAATGAGTATGTAATGAATATGTAATGAATATGTAATGAATATGTAATATGTAATGAATGTGTAATGAAATAGGCATGTGATGCTTATGCCCCTGTGTATGCTGACGAAGCAGACTAGAGATGGGATGAGAGATGAAATAAACATCTCGACGGAGATACCCTGCGTTCTCTGCAACCAATACGTCAATCATGGGTGCGAAAGATCAATAGTAGAACCAAGTCTGGTTTTAAAGTTCTGAATTCTCTGAGGAGAAGGTAATCTGCTTGGGTGTACAGTATCACGTCTTCACATGGGGAGGAGAAAACCTGGGGGACACTTTTGAATTACCCAAGAAAAAGTTGTCAGCTTATAGTCTCGCTGGGGACTGTGATGAGGCAATAGCTTGGGAGCCTGTTGCAACACTGAGATTTACTGGGGAACGAAGGCCGCCGTGAGTAAAATCCATCGGGTGCATGAAGAAAGTTGTGGAACCACATGAAGGACCTTATAGTAGTCGCCATTTGTTTCTTCAAAAAACACGGTGCCCCAGGATATTTGTGTTGTAAAGTATGGTCATCTCAAGAGGATTTTATAGAGAACACGGAGTCTGGTTGCCCCACTGTTTTCAAACTCTTTGAGAGATTTGTCAGGTCTCGACGTAACTGGCACAAATTAATCGTGTTACGACGAAATCTTTGGGAAATAGCTCTTAAGAACGTCAGACTCGCGTTGGTAAGCGAATTGGGAAACTGCCTGCCCCTGTTTAGCAGGATCTTCAAGTTCCATGGGTTATGTTCATATGTAAATCTCTAAGATATCAAGCAAAGTTGTCATGCCTGAAATGCCTATCCTGAGCTTGTCAAGGTACACATATATTTGTCTTGAATTTTTGTTTTGAAAAAAAGATATCGCAACAACTTGTGACCGAAATCACTAGTCAGGATATAAGTTTTAATTATAATGCCATCATGAATTTTTTCTGAGCATAGCTCGTAGGAGTCAGGAAACGTGATCTTGTCAAGTATGCTTTCAACCGAAGTCCTACTTCAATTAGGTCTTTTAAAGGTTGTATCGTGGCTCAGTTCACGGTTTAAGAAACAAAAGGATAAAGGCTCAAAGTTATATTTGTACCCACCCATTCTTCGTGATGTTCTCCAATCCTAATTCAGTTAACCGGATACGAACGCTCATATCTCAAGCGGATTTGCTATGGTCGAGAACTTATCAAGGCTTTGGACATGGCAGTCGCTCACCTATTACACGATCTTGTTCTTTACTAGGGACTATTTATTGTACCCTCTTGTTTTGCTTTTATTCCCTAACTTTTGCCTGGACAACGTCTTTTGATCTGACTTTGGAGTCCAACGGGATGCCCCAGTTTTGCCTAAGTCTCCTTCATAGGTTTTTGACTTAGCGGGCTCTTATTTTTTTGAATATTCCTTTATGCACAAGTCGTGTAAATCTTTTGAAAGGCTCGTGACTGCCCCACTCCTTAGGTAACCGAGGGATAGTCATTGTATTGGACTTCTTAAGATGCTAAGGATAAATTCTTGAAGGTTTGCTCTTCCTTTTTGAGGATCTAAGCGCTCGATCGGTTTAACTGAAACCTACCCTGCCCCAGGTTAGGATGAAGGTTCTTAAAAAGAAAGAAAAACTCCTACTTCAAGGTTCAAAGGGTTGACTAGGGATTAACATCCTTATATCTCCAGTGTTTGGGATTTGAAACAATGCCTTACATCATCAGCGGGTTTCAATCGAAAGCATACGACAAGAAATCTGACGTTTTGGGTTCGTCATCCTCCCCCCAATTCTCCATCAGAACAAGAGATCGGGTAAAGTTGGCATTATAATTTATGAAAACGTTTTTGAATGAGTGAAGCGAATGGATTTATTCAAGACAAACATATGTGTTGCATCAAAGATAAACAAGTTCGTGCATGCTAAATATGATTAATCGAAGAGAAATACATATAAATAAACAAATGAACTGTCGGAAAAATCCTTCTAAATGTTTATGAAATCTTGCATTCAAGAGTAACAGTTTCCTTTGGCGGAGCCTCAATGGAAAGGACGTCTGGTTCATGATCACTGTGAGTCGTCATGGCTTACCCCAGTTATGCTGGTCACATCTTCAACAGTTTTCAGTCGTTGCTTCAAAATAAATTTCCCAGATCCTTTGTTGATCCCGGTCATATCACCTTGAGGGTTACTGAAATGAAGCGGGCTAGGCCTTTGAATAATGACTGGATTCGGCTGATAGGCGTAGCATGCTTTGCAGAATTTGCACTTGACGAGTGAGGAACCCCGAAAGGAGTCTCGATCTTCAGCTGAGCATCGCCAAAAGACAACTTCTTCGTTTCTAGCAAATTTCTGACAACTTTCTTAAGAGCATAGCAATTCTCTAGATCATGGCCGGGCGCACCCTCATGAAATAAACAATGAGCGGTAGCGTTGTAACTTGCAGGTAATGGATTAGGTGGAGGATTAGGAGGCGGACCCAAAGCCCGAGTAGTGATGAGACCTTGCTTGACCAAAGAGGGACACAACTCGGTAAAAGTCATCGGGATCGGCGGACAAGGTTTATACGTTCTTCTGTTTGGCATATTCTGGCGAGGAGCCGGACTCTTTGGCTGTTGAGGAGCAGGAGTATTGGGTGCCTGTAGGTAGTTGACAGGAGGCGGATAAACAGGAGGTTGTTGCATAGGTTGATACATGGGAACCTGTTGATTGAAAGAAGGTGTAATAGCTGCCACATAGGGTTGTTGAGCATATTGGACCGGGTACCCTTGAGGTTGAGCATAACCTTGCAGATGCCGATAAAAGCGTTCCCTTGGTTTACCAGAGGATATAGCATTAGTCTCACTCTCCTTCTTTTTCTGGGAGCTATAAGGAGGTTTCTTCGGCTGATCCTTAGAAGCGCCATGATTATTTGTCATTTTACCACTCTTCATACCCAATTCAATCTTGACACTCACAGCAACGATGTCGGAGAAATTTGAAGTCACATTACCCACCATTCTCTCGTAAAATTCTGGACGGACTGTGTCGACAAACCAATCAGCTAACTCTTTCTCGGTCAAAGGAGGTTCTACCTGCGAAGCAGTCTCTCTCCACCTTTGAGCATACTCTTTGAATGATTCAGAATTCTTTTGTGACATACTCAGCAATTGTCTTCTGTCAGGAGCCAGATCCATATTGTACTTGTAGTGTTTGATGAAAGCGTCAGATAAATCCTGGAAACTCTTAATGCGAGACTGGTCTAAAGTTAATACCACTTGGAGGAAGCACCCTTCAAACTGTCTTGGAAGCAATGAATCATCAGTTTATCATTCTCAACATGGGCAGCCATTTTGCGATAATACATGATCAAATGGCTCTTAGGACAGGTGGCACCTTCATAGCGGTCGAAGCCCGGAGTTTTGAACTTCGGGGGAATAACCAAACCCGAAACCAAACAAACATCCCTTGCAGCAGTCCCAAAAATTTGATCACCCTCTACCTTTTTCAATCTCTGGACGATAGTGTTTACTTCCTCACGAAGCTTATCATGTTTCTCATAACCCTCAACATTCTCATCAAGATTATCAAAAACTGTCTCATTGGAGTACGGTTGCGCACGAGTGTGTACAACAGGTGGTGCAAAGATAGGAGCCCCCCTAGAAACTTCAGAAAACAAAGGCACGGCTTGCTGAACAGGTTGATTAATCGGAACAGTGGCTTGAGGAGGCACAAAACCGGGAGCAAGACCATAAGGTGGGTCCCTTGCTACGGTCACACTTGGTGAAGGGTCCACAGTAACGCCGGTAATCTCAGAAACGACAGTGGGCTGGGTATCCATCTTAGCATTCATGATATGTAACAATTCCATCATTCGCCCCATACCCCCTCGAAGGTCTTCAAGTTCATTGCTAAGGCGATCAATCTCTTTTGCCTGATCCTCCATTCTTTTCCGAGTTTGAGCTCTGGTGTTGTATTGGTGCCGAGAACTCAGGGTGACGAAACTGGAAGGTGAGAGAACCGAGTGTGAGAAATCGGGAGACACATGTAATGCAAAAGTATGATGCTAAAATGTGAATGTAAATGAAGATTTCATGGAATTCAAAACATTTACTAATGCCGTGGGGTACCAAGGAAATCTTTTCCTTGTTTTTTCATTTTATATATTTTTTTTATTTATGGTATCCCGCGATATCCATAAATGATGTTTGAGCTCCATGAAATACAATGCAATGAGATGCTTTATGGATGCAATGCATGAAAACACACAAAGTCCTAGGTTAAAAGCTTGCATGAGGTTCAAAGGCAAATACCCTCCCCTGAAGTTAGATGGTTCATCCTGTCCTACAAAAGTAACCAGGTTCTAAGGGATCTCAATATCATTGATCCTTCACAAGGGTGGTTGTTCAGAAGGCAACTTACTTGCCAACCAAAACCCTCCAAGTTTAAGATCTCAATGAGCGTAGTATCGAGTGTCAACCAACTTTAGTCTGCACCAAAGCCGGTTACCTCACTACTTTCTAAAGGCCAAGATGAGTTAACTAGGGTTCTAAAAGTCAGTTAGTGCGTTGACAACATATGGCAGCCTCAATATTATCCTCAACTTGACTTAAGGAATATAAGCACCAACCAAGAAGTCGCACTAACCATGGCCACCAGATCAACCGTATCGATATACGTCGTACAGTTTCCTTGGTCTATTGCCATTTACCTAAGGTACACTAGATCCGGGTGTAGGACCTATCTCACAGCACAAGGAACAGTCCCACAATCAAAGCACAAATATATACATGCAAATGAATAATATCACAGATAGTAATAAATATGAACAAGTTAGGGATAACCCTCAAAAGTTTAGGTCTCCCCAGTGAAGTCGCCATTTTCTGTTGCGGTGGAAATAGGATCACAAACTATTAACGAGTTTGAATCGCAATTCAATTCACAACCGCTCTTTGATTTATCCGAAGGAAAAGGTCAAAAGAGGGAAAACCTATTTTGCATTGTAAACACAATGCGGGGAAAGATCTAGGGTTCGGGGGTTGGTTAAATTTAGGGAAGGTATTAGCACCCTAAACTTCTGTAGTACTCTACAGGAACCTTTTGTTCAGATGTTTACTATTTGCTTTATTTATTTGCTTAAGGTATATGTACAAAGGATTAAAAGTGAGAAAAAAAGACCTAAGGGGTTAATTCTAAGTTTACTCGGCAAGACATCGCATCTTGTGCCTACGTATCCTTACGGGAGTGGAATCAGAGTAATCGTAGTTCCCCTCAAAAGGGAGGTTAGAGACTTCTTGACTGTGGTCAAGGTCTCAAGGGGAATAAACGCATCTTAAGGACACGCTTACATGGAGTCTTAAACTCCGATCTCTATGTTATGAATTGTTAAGTTGTAATTAGGGTTAAATTAGGTTAGGGATTCCGCGGCGGGAAACCCTAAAATGAGCACGGCGGCTCTTTGACCTAGTGCTAGGGGTAAAATGGTAACTTTGTCTGCGGCGAGACATTTGTGAAAATTTAGGGTTGAAAAGGTGTAAGGGTTGAAGGTGAGGACTATTGACACGGCGGTCAAACGGCTAGACCTAATTCCTTCGGAGGAGTAAAATTAATTATAAAGATGCGATGAAATTAAATATACATACAACGGCAGAAAATAAAGTGCGGAAAGATAAATGCGACAATTGTCTCGCACAATTACATCCCATAAGCAGTTACAATTATAATAGCTAAATATAAAACCGAAAATAAGTTTCAAATTGAACATAATAGCTGCAAGAAACAAAACAAACAAAAATGTCAGTATGTGGAGTTAGACGAAAACGAAATCAAAATTGAACGAGAAACAAACCGTATGAATTTTGGAGGACTTTTATGGTCTTTTTAACCAAGGATTTAAATTTGTGAAAAGAGAGATTAATTTTAATTAAAAGAGTTTTGAGTTTTAAAAAAATTTATTAATAAAAAAGTGAAAGTTTGGTTAATTATTCTAAAAAAGGAGTTTTAGTGATAATATTTTGAAAAAAAGATTTAATCATTTAAAAAAACAATTGGTTTAATTTAAAAAATCTTAATGTTAGTTAAAAACACGTTTTACTTTAAAGTTATAAAAAAGTTTTATTATTTGAAAAAAACATTTGATTATTTTATTTAAAAAGAGTTTTAATTAATTTGAAAAAGGTTTTTGATTATAAAAAAGAAAGGGCCTTCTTGATTTTTTTAAAAAAGATAAACAAAATAAAATAACAAATGGAAAAACAATAAATAATAAAAAAGAGGGTTGGGCCGGTCATCACTCTTCTTCTCTCTGCTCTCTGAGTTTGCGTGTGTTCCTCTCCTTCTTGTTTGCCTCTCACGGATGTTATCTTCTTCTTCTTTTGCATGACCGCCGATTTGTCTTCTTCATCTCTTTTTCCTGAAAAACATGAAAAGCAACACAAAAATTGTAATTATATTTTTTGATCCTTACGGAATGATGATGGCCGATGATGCTTTGTCCTGAGGCTAGAGGATTTTTGACGGAGTTTGCTTGGATTTTTACGAAAAAAAGTTCTCCCCTTCTTGTTATGATTTTCGTCCCTTTTATACTTGATTTTTAAATCTTTTTTTTAATCTCAGATTTAATTTGAATATCTCAATCTTTTTCAATCTCTGATTTGATTTGAATGAATTTTTATGATGATTTCAGATTTGATTCAATGATGGTGATGTTGATATTTAGATCTGATTTTCTTATGATGATGATTGATCTGATTGATTTGATTTAACTCTATCTGGAATTCATTAAGATTGGATTAGATTAAAAAAGTGTTGAGATTTAAATTTAAAAAGTTAGCAAAGAAGATTAGAGTTTCAAGTTAAATAAAAATTAGAGTTTTAAAAAAAAAATGAGTTAGAATAAAAAAAAATATTTGAATGTTGGTTTTAAAAAATGTTAGAATTATTTTAAAAGGAATTTAAAATTTAAAAAAAAGAAAAAGAAAAGGGCGTTAGAATTTAATTTTAAAAAGAATTTAGAATTTTAATTTGAAAAATAAAGGTGTCAAAAAAAGATTTAGATTTAATTTTTTTTTAAAAAAAAGGATAGATTTAATTTATAAGAAAAAGGTTAGATTTAATTTTTAAAATAGTTAGAAAAAAAAAGATTTAAAAAGATTTAATTTTATAAAAGTTAGAAAAAAAGATTTAATTTTATAAAAGTTAGAAAAAAGATTTAATTTTTTTTAAAAAAAGTTAGAAAAAAAGATTTAACTTTATAAAAGTTAGAAAAAAGATTTAATTTTAAAAAGAAGTTAGAAAAAAAATATTTAACTTTAAAAAAGTTAGAAAAAAAAGATTTAGTTTTAAAAAAAAGTTAGAAAAAAATATTTAACTTTAAAAAGGTTAGAAAAAAAAGATTTAGTTTTAAAAAAAGTTAGAAAAAAATATTTAGCTTTAAAAGGTTAGAAAAAAGATTTAATTTTAAAAAGTTAGAAAAAAAGATTTAGCTTTAAAAAAAGTTAGAAAAAAAGATTTAGCTTTAAAAAAGTTAGAAAAAAAGATTTAGCTTTAAAAGGTTAGAAAAAAGATTTAATTTTAAAAAAGATAGAAAAAGATTTAACTTTAAAGAGGAGTTAGAAAAAGATTTAAAAAAAGTTAGAAAAAAGATTTAATTTTAAAAAGAAGTTAGATTTTTATTTTTAAAAAAAATATTAGAATTTGATTAAAAAATGTGTTAGAAATTAATTTAAAAAAAGGTTATAAAAAATTTACTCTTGAAGAAAAAAAAAAAAAAAAAAAAAAAAAAAAAAAAAAAAAAAAAGGTTAAATTTTAATCTAAATCCTAAAAGTTAGTAAGAAGAGCTTTAAATAAATAAACTAAATAGAAAAAAAAAAGTTAATAAAAAATATTAGTAAAGTTATAAAAAAAAATTAATTAAATTATTATTAGTTAAAAAAAACAAGATCTAAAAAAAAAAGGTTAATTTATTAGGTTAATAAGAATTTAAAATAAAAATAAAAAAGAAAGGGTAAAATTTGGGGTATTACAGTACTGATTCTGTCTCTTTCTTCATACTTGTTAGATGTTGAAACATCAGCCATTATAAACAACCAAATATAAGTATCAAAGTTTTTCTCACTGGATCTTTACTGTCACTGTGAAGTGGTAGCACACACAGAACCGGAGCTCTGATGCCAACTGAAGGTGAGAAAATACTTAGAAGGGGGGGGGGGGGGGGGTTGAATAAGTATGAAGATAAAACTTAGAAGTAAAAACTCAAGTATTTTTATCCTGGTTCGTTGAACTCAACTACTCTAGTCCACCCTATCTAGAGTGATTTGCCTTTCTCAAACAAGGACTTAATCCACTATTTAATCAACTGATTACAATAGTAAGCACTAAGAACAACTGTTCAAAGTCTTCTCAATAACTACTGATCCCAACTGGATCTTCTTAAGGAACTACTACAATGAAATGTAAGATTAATACAAGTGTATGAATGCTTCTAACAAGCTTTATCACAACAGTGATTTTTCACTTAATGTTAAGAACAAAAGAATAAACTCAGCAATAAGAATATTTTATGAGAGCTTGTAAGAGTTTCTATGACAGATTTGTTGGTTGTTAATCACACATGAAGAAGATGATGAAGACTTGCTTTTATATGCACAGTAGTCCACAAAGTCTTGACGTTGGAGGCTGTGTACTGAAAAGGCCTGAACCTTTTTGTCTTTACATCACATGACCTTTCCTGGAAGTAGAATGCACAGAGAAATGCTTTTGGTTTGTGTTCTAGTGTCAAGCATGAAAGAGGAAAGAATCGTTGAGCTAAATCAAAACATATTACTTTGAATCACTACAACAAAAATGACTTTAGGCAACGGAGGAATAGACAACGACTGTAAAACCGTCCCTATAAGTAACATAGGCTACACGTTTTTACGTGTGGACGCTTTTTTTTCAAAACCGTCCCTTATTTATTATATGCTACGGTTTTGAAAATGTGGTTATAGTATAACCGTAGCGTATTCACTTCTATCCACAGTTTCATAAGCGTAGCGTATAAGAACCGTAGCTTATTCCTTTTTTGCAACGCTTTTGAAGTGTGGTATTTTTTATTTCTATTTTTTTAAATTTAAAGTTAATTATTCACATATTACTAAATGTACAGAGTGGGGATCGAACGAACCCCTGTCCTTGAAGTGCTCTAACTCAAACTTGAAAATATGATTGAAAAATTAATTTAAGAAAACTGGCAAAATCAGGACTTAAACCCGAGTCCCTTGCTTCATAGTATAACCTCACAACCACCAGAACACTAACGCCATTTGATTTTAATTTGAATTCTAAATTTATTAATTAATTAATATGTTCTAAAATTTGAAAATTTTCATCCGCCCCATATAGTTTCTCAAAGTTGGGGGTTGTTTAAACCCTAACTTTTCATCTCTCTGCAAGCGAATATTTTTACCCTCATTCATTTCGGCAACCGTCCTCCCTTCTCTCATCCATTGCTTATATCTCTCAAACGTAAGTTTCTCATTCTAATTTTCTAAATAATAATAATAATGTGCAATTTTCAATCTCTCATGTTCATATTTTCAATCTCTAATGTGCATTTGACTTTCATTCTCAAACCCAACCTTTCAATTTCATATTTTAGTATTGTTCTCACTTTCAGGTATTTTACTTCTTATATATAATAGAATAGTAGACGTGATTCTGCCATGGTAATGAGGAAATAGCAGAACTTTGTTTTTTAATCTCAGTTTGTGTTTGTGGTTGTGGTTATGGTGATATATATTTATATATATATAGAGAGAGAGAGAGAGAATGAGAGTCTTGTTTACTCTTTGTCTCTCAATATAGCAAGTATGGATACAACTTTGGTTAGGATGAATTTGAAGTTGTTGCCACAACTCTCTATAGTGTCCACCAAGAATGAGGCCCAAGTCTTTGATATCAACATCATATATTTTCACTTAAACTTTGTAGCTAAGTTTTCTGCTATGTGTCGCTACTGCGAAAATCGGCGCCGGCTGACAGAAGAGTCGCCACCGTGCGTTATTTATCCCTCAGAGCGGGAAAGGAAACGCTCGAAGTAAACCTCGCAAAAAACGGGGGAAAGGTATGGTCATCGCAACCAAAACCTGGGTTCGGGAGTCGGTTACGCAAGGGGAAGGTATTAGCACCCCTCACGTCCGTCGTACTCGACGGGATCCACGCTTGCTTGGGTTGTCTAAAGGATGCAAAAAATCTATCTACGGCTGCTAAATCTAAACGGAAGGGAATTGACTCGATAGAGCGTCGCACTCTATGCCTACGTATTCTCAAGAGAGAAAGTCAGAGTCAGCGTAGTTCGGGACTACGGGGAAATTTGGCTCGCCAAGACCTCGCGTCTTGTGCCTACGTACTTCCACTGCATGGAAGATCAGAGCTTTACGTAGTTCAGACTAACTACGGCTAAACAAACATTCTCACACAGCAGTGAGAAAAACAACTGGCTTCACAGGGTCGGGAACCTATGGGCAAAACTATGGCTTGGTCTCAAATGCACTCGGGCAAGAGAGAAAAAGGGGTACAATTAGTCGTCAGCGGGAAAGTCTCGATCGCACCGCAGCGAGAGAACAAAAGTCAGTTGTTAGTGTGCTCGCTAGGATATCGCATCCTATGCCTACATATTCTCGTCTGGTATGAGAAATCAGAGCAGCTGTAGTTCGGCTACTATCGGGACCACAGCTCAAATCTCGTTTTATTAATCTCTGAAAAATGATTACAATGGGTGAATACTGGAAATAAATCTCCTGGGAACACTATCCTATCCTATCTAAAAAATTGAACGAAAATAGCCCCCTAACAAATGGGCTTCTAAAATACCTCTAAAAGGAAAATAACTTCTATGGAAAAAAATACACTCTAAAAATATTAAGTCTACTTTAACATTTTTCTCTATTTTTTTCTCCTTTTCTTTTCAACTATTTTCTCATATTTTTCTATGATATTTTCTCTCCTTTTCAATATATTTTTTCTCTTTATTTCTTCATCTTTTTCAACTATTCTTTTTCTTTTTTCAAATATAATCTTTTATTTTTCTATTTTCAAATTCTTTTTCTAAAATGTATTTTCTTTTATATACTTTTCTTTTTCTAACAACTTTAAACAAAAGAAAAAAAAATGAAAAAAATACACAAAATAGGGAGGGGGATACCCAGCCCAACTGGGGGGTTGTACAAGCAGAAAAAAAATAAAAAAAAAAAGATAAGTTGGGCCCAGCCCAGAGCTCGTCCAAAAAAAACCAGAGGGGGTGTTGATCCCAAAAACCGGAATTGGGCCCTAAGGCCCACTCCATCCTTCTCCTTCCTCTCTTCATTTTCAGAACAAACAAAGAAACCCTAATCCCTTCCTCCTTTCTCCCTCACGGCGCCGCCGCCGTCTTTTCCCCTTCGTCTTCCCTGAACTCCCTCTTCTCGAACCTCCTCTCAGCCTCAATCTCAACCTTCGTCTCATTTCTCCTCTATCACCTTCGTTCATCCTTGACCTCTCTCTGAACCTCTCTCAGATTCTCACCACCGTCCAATCTTCCTCTCACAACAACCTCACGAACGCGCAAACGAAGACACATTGTAGAAAAATAAATCTATGGCTAATGAGCTCAGGTGAAACCTTGAAAGTGCGAAGGTCCATCTTGACGAAGAACAATAACCCGATGGCATTCTGATGCTTTTTTTGACGAAATGATGAGGATCTATCTGGAGTTCTGGCGATTCATTGAAGAATATATGGAGATCTGAGCGTCCTCTGAAGAAATCTGGATGAGCTTTGATGAATCTGATGGACATCGGACGAACGATGATGATGAAGATTCATCGTTCTGATGAATTTCTGGAGATGCTTCTTGAGGGCGGATGCATGTGATTGAAGATCTGGAGATCTAGAGCGTTCTTCGTTGATGAGCGTTCTTGATACATGCATGGACGATTTCTGGAATTTTGTTCTTGTTGATTGAGGATTGAAAATCTCAGATCCTTGAAGTTGCATGTGGATGAAGTTCTAGGGAGTTTTTCTGGAAAATGATGTTGAACAGGATGAATCTTGAAGTTGTTGAACGGTTGAATCTTGAAGTTTGATCGGATTCTGGGTTGTGTTGATTGGAGATTGGAGGAGGATGATGAATGTTGGAGGTTGAATCTGGTAGTTTCTGGGATTTTGCATTTCCGGTGAAGGGTGCGGTGGAGGTATGACCGGAATCTGGGTTTTGGGTGACTCCGGTGAGATTGATAGTGGTGATGAGAGGAGGAAGATGGAGGCGATCGGAATCTGGGTTTGGTGGAATTCTCCGGTGAGGTTGGTGGTGGCCGCCGGCCATGCAGGCCGGTTGGTGAAGATTTCCGGTGAGGTGCTATGGTGATGCCACGTGGGGGAGGTAGTGGAGGCGTGGCAGAGGTAGTGGGGAGGTGTGGTGCATGGTGACCACGTGGCAGAGTGAGGGAAAACGGAGAGATGGCGTGGCGTGATCTGGAGTGTGAAGGGTGGGGCCAGCCTCTTTGGACACGTGTGCTGCTGAGCTTTTATAGCTTGAGATTCGCTGGACGCCTCTGGAAGTTTCTGGAAGAATCTGGCAATTGATGGAAACTTGGACTGAAGTGGCCTTTGAATTGGGCTTTGCTGAATGAATTGGGCCCAATATGAAAATGCAAACAAAAAACCAAAAAATGCATAACAGACCAGCCCAACTAAACCTAAACTAAACTCAATTAACTATTAATCTAATTAACTCCTAACTAATAAAATGCTAATAAATCTCTAATTAAATTCCACTATTAATAAAAGAAAAAAACTATATCTAAAATAAAATCTATTTAACTCTATTATTCTAAAAGATGATTTAAAGCTAAAAACTATTAAAACTATTTAAAATCTATTAAAACCCTATTAATATTCTAAAAATGAAAAAATGCTATTAAATTCTATTAAAAAAAATTCTAAAAACTATATTACTCTATATTATCTAAAAATATTAAAATCTACCTAAAATGATTAAAATCTATTTAAAAGAATTAAAACTATTAAAAATCCTATTAAATCCTAAAAATGGCCAATAAAATCCAGAAACATCACAATAATTCCCAGAGGAACAAAAATAGCACCGAACGACACAAAACACTGCGAGAGCGCACCAAAATAGCCGATAAAAATAAACGGGCACCGAAATATCCCAAAAATGCGATTCTATCTATCTAAACTGATTAAAAACACCTGAAACACGAGACGAGAGCTGTGATCCCTGATAAAATCAAAACAAATGAAAAATGCACTGTATGCGATATGCAGATGCGAATGCGATTATGCGTCGAAACATCGAGCCAAATGCGAGACCCGGTTGGTCAAATTTTAGGGTGCAACAGCTGCCCCTATTCAAGCGACTTCGACCTGAATGGGTGAAGAGCGCTCAGCCTTCAAACATTCAAGGTAGATGACGGTTGAATACAAATGGAACCCTGAAATTTGCCAACCGCAAGAATATACTGCAAAGCTGCTTGAGGAAAAGCTTCCAATAAACCGAAGTCTGGTTGTCACGGCAACAACTGGTCAATTTTCTGATAAATTTTCTTCTCCTTTTCAACACCTGTGTGACGCCACAAGTATTGAAATAATGCTTCGCAAAGCAAACACCTTCCCATCTGTCATGGGATCTTTCTGTTGACTCCTGGTTCACGGCGAACCTGAGGAAACTCTCCTGGGGAATTCTGAATGGAACTGCCTGGCACCTATTTTGACGAAGGGGGCAGCTTCAGAAGTTCGATATGTGTCAATCTTCGTTGTTGTTGTTGTTGTTTTTTCCGATGCTGACGTAACAACCAAATGAAGAAATCACTCCGCTGGGGGAGACGAGAAGCTTAACCACACCACTCTGCAGGTGAACAAATTCGAAATCCAATAGGTAACCATCCTGGTCCATGTTTCGACATGCGTATGCTTGAAATGATGCAATGTCCTATATGACATGTAAATGTTATGCGTTCTGTTTGAAAATGCGAGGCCCAGACGGCATGGAAATACTATATGCTTGATAGATGCAATAACGATATATGCAAATGCTAATGTGAGCTCTAGCTGCCAAAGAACACCAGGTCTGAAAACCACTTGGCAAAGTAAATGCCGAAGGTAACGCCAACTCTACTGGGGATGAACTGAAGTCACAGAATTGTCTCAGCAAAATAAATGCTGGAAACGGGACACCAAATCCGCTGGGGATAACTGTCCTGCCGGAGAAATGGAAAGGTAACCCTGCTTGGAGACTTCACTGGGGAGAAAAAGAACAACTCTGCTTGGGGATGCTCTCTTCAAACCATTGGCAACTGATTGCTCTGCGGGGACTGACCTAAACTGAGGTTGATTGCGCGCGGCACACTGCTGGAAATGCCCCTACTATCAAGGATGTCAATCTTAATTTGCTGAGGATACTCCTGATCCTACTCTGATACGGGGTAAAATACCATCTCGACTCTTCTGGGGATAATACGCAACTTTCATCTGCTGAAGAGTGGCAATTCTGATTTAACAACATCCACAAGGAATTCAAACATTACTCGGAGCACTGGTATCCGTCGAGCTTCGTATCGGGAAACATGACAACATACGGGTCATTGGGAAATACTGTGTCAGATACCTTTAGGTTTTTGCTTTTCTGGTTTAGGGTAAACACGGATGATGTACACAGTGGGAGATATAAGAAATACTAGACGAGAACTGATAGGAAAATAGGTTAGGTAAATTGAACAAACATTGATTTTTGCATTTTTGAACATCAGACGGGGCTGACTGGAATAACAGACTGAGGCATAGACAACCAGGCGAGAACTGGCTGAAAGCTGACGTACACCAGACGAGAACTGGTATACCACATAGGTTAAAACACATGAGAACTGATTACGCGACGACATGTACCAGACGAGAACTGATACTACTCTTCGAAGAAACGGTGACCAGGTGAGAACTGGTTACAATAGACTGCACCAGACGAGAACTGATGCTTACGAAACGACTGGTTACTGACACGCAACAGGTTTAGACTGTGGGATAATGATCCCACGACAGCAAGGCCTTTTTGGAATGCTGATGTTTTGATAAGGGTATTGACATGATTCCCCGATACTCTACTCCGGCTGGGGATAAACAGGCTGGTTTGAACAACTTGCCCCAATACACTCAGCTGGGGATAAAAAGACTGGCTTGCACAACTTGCCCCAGTACAATTCAACTTGCCCCAATCTAACTCTTGGGAGTACTTGCTCTGAACAGCTTGCTACGAGACGACCTTGATATTATTTGCCCCGGTATCTGCACGACAAAAGAATTCAATCTCCAATTAACAACCCAGTTGATTTCAACATTCTCTGCGATGACTTGCCCCTGAATGAGCGTTCTAGCGACTTAACCTGATCTGATTATCTACCTGAAGTATCTGCTTCCAAATCTCAGCATTCTGCATAATTGCCCCTGATTGGCTCTCGAGAAGACTCCCTTCTGATCAACTGCTTCTCAAACAAACTGCCCCTGATCAACTGAAGCTTCGGGATTTGTCCTCAGACTAACTGATTCCGAACTCACTGGAAGATAATGCCCCTGATTCGCAAGTCTTCACAACATACACCATTCTGGCTCAAACTGCTGAATTACTCAGTCCTGCTTGATTATTCCCTGCTGGAATTTCTTTCATGCCAACTACTAACCTGCAATTAGAACTGTCTGTTCACGAATGGTAATCTTAATGCAATGGTTATGCAGATTTTGAAAAAATTTTGAGTTGTCACTCATTTACATGCATATGATTGTGAGTGACGAGTGAACCAAAGTTCAAACGTGGTGCTTACGTGGTCAGTGAAAAATACAACAAGGATGTGACTAGCAAGTCAAGAAGGAGTCAGGTTACTCAACCTTATCGTAATGCGCTTCAGAACGACCCTACCTCAATTAGGTCTTTTAAGGGTTGTATCGTGGTCGGGTTCACGGTTCGTGAAACAAAGGATATTTGGCTCAAATTTTGATTTGTACCCACCCCTTCTACGTGATGATCTCCGATCCTAAGGTTCAGTTAACCTAGCACAAGCGCTCGCCTCTTCGAGAAGTATGTTGAATGGTAAGACCCACAGTTAAGGAATTCACAAGCTTTTCTTCTAGAGTGATAGTTACTCCTTCTTCGCTTTCGGTGTCTGTGTACACGACTTTGTGATTTGCTGGGGAAAATTTCTTTTTAATCCCTCTTTTTCGTTCTTTTGATTCCCTAATTTTTGCCTGGACTGACTCATTTTGAGTTCTTTTCGATTTTGCTTTCTTTTGAAGTCCAGCGGGATGCCCTAATTTTTGCCTAAGTATCAGCTTTCTCAGCTTTTTCTTTCTTTTTACTTAGCGGGCTTTCTTTCTTCTTTCTCTTGGAACAAAGTCGTGTGACACTGGTTGTCTTGATTGCTCCGAAAGGATTGTAACTATCTCACTCCTGATTGGTGAGGTTTGACCTCTTGAAAGGTATAAACTGATTGGTCCTCGAAAGACAACACTCCTCTGGAAGACTTGAACGCTCGGTCAAGTTAACTACCAACTACCCTGCCCCGGGTTAAGATGTAAGGGTTTATAAGTCCGAAAAAACTTCTACTTCCTGGCTCGAAGTGGTTAACAAGGGACTAACTCCTTATATCTCCAGTGTTTGGGGAATTTGAAACAATGCCTTGTACGTCATCGGTACGGTCTTATCTGAAAGCATACGATCATCGGTTATGAGTTTCAGTTTCGTCATCCTCCCTTTAATCTTTGCTAGTCACAGGGATAAAGTGGAGTGAATAAAATGCAAGTGTCAGTGCAATGCAATAAATGAGCGACAGCGACATGATTAATTCAGAAAAATGCATAGTCACTTTATTATTATCACCATTCGAAACATACAATGATTAAAGCAGGTAGTAACTAACAGAAAAGAAACTACAAATGCAAATGATATAAAGGTCTGAGGACTGCCAATGCTGAGGCGCCTGCCTGTCTGAATCACTGGCTTCTTTGCTGGGGAACACCTTCCAAGTCTACGAGCTTAGACAGCGGAGCGGTTGGGATGAACAAACAGAAATCCTTCTCGAAAGGAAATGCGATCCTGATCAATCAACTGCTGTACCTTCGCCTGAAATGCTTTACAATCTTCCGTCGAATGCCCCGGTGAGCCACCATGATAACCACACTGAACGTGGGGATTATACCCAGGAGGGTAAGGTTCTGGAACTGGCTTAAGAGCTTTAGGTTCCACCAAAGACTTCTGGATCAAAGATGGTAGCAGCTGGCTATACGGCATAGGCACTGGGTGAGAAGGAACTTTCCTTCGTTCCAAGTTGCTACGAGGTCGGTTCTGATTCTGACGCTGATTCTGATAACCTCAGCCACGGGCTCGCTGATTTGCAATGGAAGCGACATAAGGTTCCCGATGGGGTGCCCCAGGCATAGTTGTCTGTCCAGAATAACGAGACACAGAAGATACTGACTGCTGAGAAGACGGAGAACCAACAGATTTCACTGATTCGACCTGAGGATATCCAACATCTGTCAGAACTGCATTGACCATAGTTTCATCTTCAGATTGAGAGCCATAGAGAGATTCAGTTTTACTGGCCTGACCTCTTGAAACATTCGGGATTCTTCCAGTCTTTACACCATACTCGATGAGCTCTCCTGTCCTTACCAATTCAGAGAAATTTGGTGCAACTCCAAGCATTCTTTCGAAGTACGGGCTCTGCAAGGAGTTTACGAACATGCCTTTCAACTCTTGGTCTAAGAGCGGTGGTTGCACTCTACCAGCAAATTCTCTCCATCTCTGAACATACTTTCTGAAAGATTCATTGTTCCCTTGAGACAATTCTTGCAGTTGCACGCGAGTAGGAGCTTCGTCAAGATTATAGTCGTACCGCTTTAGAAAAGCTCTGGCTAAATCCATCCATGATCGGATCTGATCACGCTCTAACTGCATATACCAACTCAGAGGTGCCCTAGTCAGACTATCTTGAAAGCAATGAATCATCAGCTTGTCGTTGTGCACAAATGAAGTCATTCTTCGGCAGAACATCACCAAATGTTGCTTCGGGCAACTATCTCCTTTGTACCTTTCAAACCTCGGCATTCTGAACTTCGGAGGTAACACTAGGCCAGGAACCAGACACATATCTGCAGCACTAGGAGTAACAGCGTCTTTACCTTTCAAGGCTTTGAATCTCTCATCTAATGCACGAAACCTTTCAGCATACACGGGAGCTAATGGGTCTTCATTCTTTGCTGTTGGGACCTCTCTTCGGGACTTTGGCACAGGGAAGGCAAAACCCTGGTAGTCTGAGACATCAACAGAAGGAGAACGTTCACCTCGGGCAACAAACTGCTCACGCAAACCTTGGTCTTCAACAGATGGATGCACAAGCTGAGCTGCAGTAAGGTTGTTTACTTGCGGAAAGTCTTCGTCGTGCGGAGATCCATACAGAGGTTTGGACGCCACGGTGAAACCTGACAAGGTATCAACAAACTGGAAGCTGCTCTCTGACATAGCTACCAATGGTCTTCAGCTGACTGCTTGACTCTGATCAAATCTGCTTTAAATCTGCTTCAACCCCTTGGTCGTCTTCAACACTCACCTTCAGGATCAAAATAACGGCTGGATAAGAGCTCTGACTAGCTGGCGAATGGTATGCAATATGATGCAAAGATGCCTATGCAAATGCAATGCAATGCAACAAACATGGGATCACAGCCCCCACACAATCTAAATACTGCTGCACTGCTGACGGAGTACGGTTGCTCTAAAGAGAATACCAGAATAAAGGGTAGGTTGGAAGTCAAGTTTCCTGCACAAAAAAACCCCCCCACTCACAGGTGTGGACCTATATCTGACAAGGTACGGCATCCTATGCGGTCGTCAGCGTCACAGACTTTCATGAGGAATGATACGATTCCCAGAAGGAGTGGCATCGTCATCTCATGAAGAGGCCTCACTTAGCTAACTTCCAAATGATCGGTTCCCAGAGTCGACAATCCTCACGTCTGGACTCCCCTCAGATCCTCAGGACCGGAAAGGAGCACCTCTGCGAGAACCTCGTCTGAGCGCAGATTTTCGTAGGGAACTGTACCTGCTCAGCAGACAGGTTCGTCTACTACTTCTCCGCAACTATATCTAGGTGCATTCTCATACTCAAGCCCAGGTCCGGCTTATCTCAATATCATAGAACACCCGTAACACCCCAACAGCAACAGATAATATTGATAAATAAGCCTCAAATAGACAAGCAAACAAGCGCTAGGATTGACTCTCTGAAGGGACGTTGGATCCCAAAATTGACTCGCTTTCG
The DNA here is from genome assembly GCA_963859935.3 of Lathyrus sativus. Taxonomy (NCBI): domain Eukaryota; kingdom Viridiplantae; phylum Streptophyta; class Magnoliopsida; order Fabales; family Fabaceae; genus Lathyrus; species Lathyrus sativus. Next base: position 514,734,916 of record OZ012741.1, read on the forward strand.
GGACGTTGGATCCCTAGGAAACTATGAAGTCCCCAGCAGAGTCGCCAGCTGTCGCTACTGCGAAAATCGGCGCCGGCTGACAGAAGAGTCGCCACCGTGCGTTATTTATCCCTCAGAGCGGGAAAGGAAACGCTCGAAGTAAACCTCGCAAAAATCGGGGGAAAGGTATGGTCATCGCAACCAAAACCTGGGTTCGGGAGTCGGTTACGCAAGGGGAAGGTATTAGCACCCCTCACGTCCGTCGTACTCGACGGGATCCACGCTTGCTTGGGTTGTCTAAAGGATGCAAACAATCTATCTACGGCTGCTAAATCTAAACGGAAGGGAATTGACTCGATAGAGCGTCGCACTCTTTGCCTACGTATTCTCAAGAGAGAAAGTCAGAGTCAACGTAGTTCGGGACTACGGGGAAATTTGGCTCGCCAAGACCTCGCGTCTTGTGCCTACGTACTTCCACTGCATGGAAGATCAGAGCTTTACGTAGTTCAGACTAACTACGGCTAAACAAACATTCTCACACAGCAGTGAGAAAAACAACTGGCTTCACAGGGTCGGGAACCTATGGGCAAAACTATGGCTTGGTCTCAAATGCACTCGGGCAAGAGAGAAAAAGGGGTACAATTAGTCGTCAGCGGGAAAGTCTCGATCGCACCGCAGCGAGAGAACAAAAGTCAGTTGTTAGTGTGCTCGCTAGGATATCGCATCCTATGCCTACATATTCTCGTCTGGTACGAGAAATCAGAGCAGCTGTAGTTCGGCTACTATCGGGACCACAGCTCAAATCTCGTTTTATTAATCTCTGAAAAATGATTACAATGGGTGAATACTGGAAATAAATCTCCTGGGAACACTATCCTATCCTATCTAAAAAATTGAACGAAAATAGCCCCCTAACAAATGGGCTTCTAAAATACCTCTAAAAGGAAAATAACTTCTATGGAAAAAAATACACTCTAAAAATATTAAGTCTACTTTAACATTTTTCTCTATTTTTTTCTCCTTTTCTTTTCAACTATTTTCTCATATTTTTCTATGATATTTTCTCTCCTTTTCAATATATTTTTTCTCTTTATTTCTTCATCTTTTTCAACTATTCTTTTTCTTTTTTCAAATATAATCTTTTATTTTTCTATTTTCAAATTCTTTTTCTAAAATGTATTTTCTTTTATATACTTTTCTTTTTCTAACAACTTTAAACAAAAGAAAAAAAAATGAAAAAAATACACAAAATAGGGAGGGGGATACCCAGCCCAACTGGGGGGTTGTACAAGCAGAAAAAAAATAAAAAAAAAAAGATAAGTTGGGCCCAGCCCAGAGCTCGTCCAAAAAAAACCAGAGGGGGTGTTGATCCCAAAAACCGGAATTGGGCCCTAAGGCCCACTCCATCCTTCTCCTTCCTCTCTTCATTTTCAGAACAAACAAAGAAACCCTAATCCCTTCCTCCTTTCTCCCTCACGGCGCCGCCGCCGTCTTTTCCCCTTCGTCTTCCCTGAACTCCCTCTTCTCGAACCTCCTCTCAGCCTCAATCTCAACCTTCGTCTCATTTCTCCTCTATCACCTTCGTTCATCCTTGACCTCTCTCTGAACCTCTCTCAGATTCTCACCACCGTCCAATCTTCCTCTCACAACAACCTCACGAACGCGCAAACGAAGACACATTGTAGAAAAATAAATCTATGGCTAATGAGCTCAGGTGAAACCTTGAAAGTGCGAAGGTCCATCTTGACGAAGAACAATAACCCGATGGCATTCTGATGCTTTTTTTGACGAAACGATGAGGATCTATCTGGAGTTCTGGCGATTCATTGAAGAATATATGGAGATCTGAGCGTCCTCTGAAGAAATCTGGATGAGCTTTGATGAATCTGATGGACATCGAACGAACGATGATGATGAAGATTCATCGTTCTGATGAATTTCTGGAGATGCTTCTTGAGGGCGGATGCATGTGGTTGAAGATCTGGAGATCTAGAGCGTTCTTCGTTGATGAGCGTTCTTGATACATGCATGGACGATTTCTGGAATTTTGTTCTTGTTGATTGAGGATTGAAAATCTCAGATCCTTGAAGTTGCATGTGGATGAAGTTCTAGGGAGTTTTTCTGGAAAATGATGTTGAACAGGATGAATCTTGAAGTTGTTGAACGATTGAATCTTGAAGTTTGATCGGATTCTGGGTTGTGTTGATTGGAGATTGGAGGAGGATGATGAATGTTGGAGGTTGAATCTGGTAGTTTCTGGGATTTTGCATTTCCGGTGAAGGGTGCGGTGGAGGTATGACCGGAATCTGGGTTTTGGGTGACTCCGGTGAGATTGATAGTGGTGATGAGAGGAGGAAGATGGAGGCGATCGGAATCTGGGTTTGGTGGAATTCTCCGGTGAGGTTGGTGGTGGCCGCCGGCCATGCAGGCCGGTTGGTGAAGATTTCCGGTGAGGTGCTATGGTGATGCCACGTGGGGGAGGTAGTGGAGGCGTGGCAGAGGTAGTGGGGAGGTGTGGTGCATGGTGACCACGTGGCAGAGTGAGGGAAAACGGAGAGATGGCGTGGCGTGATCTGGAGTGTGAAGGGTGGGGCCAGCCTCTTTGGACACGTGTGCTGCTGAGCTTTTATAGCTTGAGATTCGCTGGACGCCTCTGGAAGTTTCTGGAAGAATCTGGCAATTGATGGAAACTTGGACTGAAGTGGCCTTTGAATTGGGCTTTGCTGAATGAATTGGGCCCAATATGAAAATGCAAACAAAAAACCAAAAAATGCATAACAGACCAGCCCAACTAAACCTAAACTAAACTCAATTAACTATTAATCTAATTAACTCCTAACTAATAAAATGCTAATAAATCTCTAATTAAATTCCACTATTAATAAAAGAAAAAAACTATATCTAAAATAAAATCTATTTAACTCTATTATTCTAAAAGATGATTTAAAGCTAAAAACTATTAAAACTATTTAAAATCTATTAAAACCCTATTAATATTCTAAAAATGAAAAAATGCTATTAAATTCTATTAAAAAAAATTCTAAAAACTATATTACTCTATATTATCTAAAAATATTAAAATCTACCTAAAATGATTAAAATCTATTTAAAAGAATTAAAACTATTAAAAATCCTATTAAATCCTAAAAATGGCCAATAAAATCCAGAAACATCACAATAATTCCCAGAGGAACAAAAATAGCACCGAACGACACAAAACACTGCGAGAGCGCACCAAAATAGCCGGTAAAAATAAACGGGCACCGAAATATCCCAAAAATGCGATTCTATCTATCTAAACTGATTAAAAACACCTGAAACACGAGACGAGAGCTGTGATCCCTGATAAAATCAAAACAAATGAAAAATGCACTGTATGCGATATGCAGATGCGAATGCGATTATGCGTCGAAACATCGAGCCAAATGCGAGACCCGGTTGGTAAAATTTTAGGGTGCAACACTATGTGTTAGTACTAAATGTTGTCAAATAGCGACTCTAGAGACATTTGAATAAACTGTTATATCAAAACAAGGATATTTTCTTAGTAGGATTTGACTTACCCCGCACCCAGTATCTAATGCGGTTCTAACCATCCCATTATCCAATGGAATAACAGCTGCAAGTTGATTAATGTAAGCATCAACACCCTGAGGAAATTCAGTTCCCACACCAGGAAACCTGAAAACATTCCCTTCATACTGTATCCAATTCTACACAGCCTTCTCAACTGTGAGGCTCTTGTAAGGCGCGTTTGCATACGGGACGTAATCGCGACTCTTAGGCCAAGGAAACAGCGTTGCATACCCTCTAGGAGCAACTACGAGACAATGCAATTTCTCTTCTTCAGGAGGACAGTGCCTTTCTCTATAATTCATATTCTCTCGCGGAAACGTCATTGCCCTTGCTATGAGAATTTTTATTTTGTCTGTTCTGGGTATATGCTAATTTTGCAGGTAAATAATATCATTGAATTGGATGGTAGGTCTGAGATTGTTATGAAGATAACATGGGCTTCGCCTTTCCTTATAAAATTCATGTTCTATTATGGAGATTGTTTTGGGACAAGTTAGCCACTAAGGACCAATTGCATAAGAGAGGTATAAACCTTGGCAGTGTGGATTTACAGTGTTCTTGTTGCAGTGCTGTAGGCAAATTGTCTCGCCATATCTTCTTGGACTGTCAATTTGCTAGTAAAGTATGGCGTAGTATTGAGATATGGTTAGGCTTGGATTTAGAAAGGAAGTCAAATTATGCTGAGTTTTTCATTAGCTACTCCAATCAGTTGAAGAAAAAGACGGCTCCGAGCTTGGTAATTGTATTTGGGCATTTACGATTTGGACCTTATGAAAGAGCATAAATGATTTTATTTTTAGAGAAATTCCTTATAGTGTTGAAGTTCTTTATTCTATTAAGCTTTCAACTTGGAGATGGTATAACTCTATGGGTAAGTTGACGCATGCTTGTACTTTTTTCAAGTGGTTTTCGTCGCCTCTGTCTTGTTTGTCTTACTTGTTGAAGTGTCTGTGTTGGGCTTCAAATGCTGCAAGTGTCGCAGGATAAAATCACCTGCCTGTCCTTACACCAATTCAAAACCAAAGTTAGAAGTTAAGAAATCACGCAGAAAGGCTTCAAAGAAGCAACATTCTGGACCTGATTCTGATTCTGGAGCATTTAATGATATGAGAGAGTCTGAACCTGCTACTCCTGTGTTTCCTGTGGAGAATGATCCTTTACTTTTCTCTCTTGCAAATGTTGAGCTGATTACAGAACCTAATAATTTAGATTCAGATGTTGAGTGGAACACTCTCTCTATGCCAGGGCCTCAGAAATTACCCGTGAGAAGGCATGTTAAGCATGATGGGGGTGGCGATGGTTCTGTTTCAGGAATACCTTTTCATGACGAAGTTTCAACATACAGTGAAGCAGGTAACCTGTCAAGTCCTGCAGATTCGATATTACCTTTAGATTACGACTCTGCTGATTTTGACAGCAAACTGCTGAGCAACTCTGAATTTGTAAATAATGATGACAACATGTTTAACAATAATACCATCTTCGATGTAAATGACCTACTGCGCTCATATGACAACCAGATTGGTGAAGGTGATGTGCCTGGGGAATTATTGGGATACAACATGGACCAGAATAATGAAGGTGATGTGCCTGGGGAATTTTCGGGATACAACATAGAGAATTCTGGTACCCCTGTTCCTGAAGAATTTGGAGATGGCAATTTCTTTTGTTCTAAATGTTTACAAACTGAACCTGGCCCTGAGTTTTTAGAAAATGTTAGTTAATTTGAACTGTTATATCAAGTTAACTTGCTAACTGTAACCGTTAGTATGTTAGGTTAGAGTTAATATGTTAACTGTTAGTGATCTGACAGTTAGAGGGTTATTTGTTATGTTAGTTGAAATGTTAGAATTAGAGATGTTAGTTAATTGTTATGCTAATTGAATGTTAATAGCATTTGAAAAATAGTTATGGTTAGTTAACTGTTAGCATTTTGTTCACATTCATAAGTAATTGGTTGCTAGTTACTGTGATTGCTTAAGTTTGCTAGTTACCAGATTAAATTGAATGTTTGCTTAATCCATGTTCATTTTATTCCATAAATTGGTGATATGGGAAATTTGTTATCTATTTACACTCTATTTCTATCTTCTCTTTTAGATTTGACTGTTCAAATAATCAACTCAAAGAACTTCCTAGCTCACTGGGAAGATGTTTGGATTTGTCGGACTTAAAGGTAATGTCTTGATGGTCTTGTCTTGCATAAACTATTGGGTGTTGGTGTTAGTTGTGTGGCTGGCTTATGATACATCATATTCTCATTGGTAACAACCAGATAGTTATAACATCAGTATACAATCTGTTATTCAAAGAAAGAAGAGTGATATGTTTTTTTGGGTGTTTGATTAAGGAAGGAGTTTCTCTCGTCGTAAAAACACTAGTCTACCACAACTTGTTGGGCAAATAATTTATAGTTCCAAAAGGATTTTTTTCAATTCATGTTTACTCCCTAAATTTGTTGGGTTTCCTAAAAATAAAAGCAAGCATGGGACCTGTTTCTATGAACATAAGCCGATGCTGTGCAGACTGAAAATCTTTTTCGTTTCAGCTACAATTTTCTATCACCCCTTGACTTTTAAATTTTTTTTACTCTGTCAGATGACCTTGATAATCACCACTAAACATTTGTTGCAACCCTAAAACCCTATTGTTAAACAACCCTCCTTGTTAGTTAATAACTTGGTCCTTCCTTTCTTAGGTTATACAACATATTATAAATCAATTGTGAAAATTGTGTTTACTTTAAATCGGGGCCGTCGGATTTCCTTGTAGGTTCTACGTGCCTTTGCTGTTTAACTGATGAAATCTGTTAAAAAATCTGCTATTTGTTTGTCTGTATTTGTAGGTCACATACAAATAAATGAGGTTTTTTGATACTCTTATTGCAGGGATCAAACAATCTTATTGCAAGTTTGCCAGAAGATTTAGCAAATTGTTCCAAAATGTCTAAGCTAGATATGAAGGTAGTAACTAGTAGCAAATTTGTTGTTTGATAAACATGTCAGAAATTTTGGTTTTATAAAGCAGGGTCTCATTATATTTTCTTTTGTCTTTGCCAGGGAAGCAAGCATACAACGATATCCGAAAGTATCATTTCATCATGGACAATGCTTACTGAACTAAATGCAGGTTAGGGCCTTTGTTCTTTAAATACACAAAGATATTAGTTATCTCTTTCATTCTTATATGTAGATCCTTTATTTTGTTGAACTTGTTTTCATTGTTAACACTATTACAACAAAAAATATGCTTAGTGGCATGCCAGCCGGCATTGGTGGCCTTTCACGTTTAATCCGTCTTGATCTCCATCAGAACAGTGAGTATTTTTTAATCAATAAGAATCGAACTCGTACTCTGGGGTTTACAACACTCACACACCCTGCGCACAACCACTTGTGCTAAACCCCGGTGGTAACAGCAGATTCTTTAAATAAAGGGTCAGACATTTTTGTTTCTTCCCTTTTCATCTTGATGAGGAATTTGTACTTGTGTTTCTGCAGGAATTTCATCAATCCCTTCTTCAATCATTGGTTGTCATTCACTTGAAGAGTTTTATTTGGGGTCAGATTCTAACCTATTTTGATGCAAGTCTTCATATTGTTAAAAGCATATTATTCATTTGGTCTTCTTTTATGTATAACTTCCACAGTTTTGATCAATATTGTACTTTTTAAACTTAATTTAGGAATAATAATATTTCTACAGTACCAGTGGAAATAGGGGAACTTTCTCGACTCGGGACATTGGATCTGCACTCTAACCAGGTGCCTAAGACTGAGTATTATTTAATTTCTAATTACTTCTATTATAAAGGAAAGGAACTCTTATGCATAGAATTTTGTTACATTATAGGCAATTATAGATATGTTGCCATTTTTGCTTCTGATGCTTTCGTTCTCTTCTCCCTTAATAGTAAATAATATCTCCCTTAATAGTAAATAATTTGTTGTATTGTTAATTGATTTTGTATATTCACAGCTGAAAGAGTATCCTGTGGAGGCATGCAAATTGAGTCTTTTAGTCTTGAATCTTTCAAATAATTCACTGAGTGGGTTACCTCCTGAAATGGGTAAGTTCAGCAAGTTTTTGTATTATGATAGGTCTAGTTTGCAATATTTTAGAAACATAACAGTTGCATAATGAAAACAGTATATCAGTTTGCCAGAAAATATATAGGAATACAATTAGTGGGAGTCCCCTTGTTATATTAATTTAAGTAACTCACAAAATTACGAAGATACTGTTCGGTAATAATACTATTAAAGCAGTTCAGCATTCCTTGTCAAAAGAGTTCTTAATAAGCACTGGTAAGAACAGTATATGTCTTGGCCTGAATTATTCTTCGAAGTATAAACAATGATGTTCATCTCAAGAGGAACTTGTTTCCTGGGATTCATGCAGTTGTCAAGGGAGTTGTTCATTCTACATCCTCACCAATATTATGACCTCTTTAGGTGTCAATAAGTGATAGGCTCGTCGGACACCATTCTGCATCCTCGGCAATTATATTTTATACCTGAACCTTTAGTTAGGGAGCCATAATGTATCTCAAATTCCTTACGGTATGATGTTATTATGTGTTGAAATGAAACAGTTAAAAGTAATATGGAGATTATTTGATACAAATGGAGATAAATATCTCAGTATTGTATCTTGTGTAGGCAAGATGACTAGCTTGAGGAAACTTCTGCTTAGTGGAAACCCATTGCGGACTCTTTGAAGGTACAAAGAATGTTTGGTCCTTTATGCAGTCAATATTAGTATTTTTGTGTTTTTGACTTATGTCTTTTCTCATCAGCTCATTAGTCACTGGACCTACACCAGCGTTACTAATATTTCTCCGAAGTAGACTTTCTGAAGGTAAGGTATTATAAAGTGTTGGGTGCACTAGCATCATACACACAACTGAAGCTTGATCCCTTGTACGTAGTCTAGATATAATATTTTCGTCTGCAGATTCTGAAGCTGTAACCACATCAAAAAGACATAATTGCAATGGCTACCCAGTTATCTATCACTTCAAAGGTATTGCATCTTTTGAAGAAGAAAATATACATTCCACATACTACCTAGCTTTCTCGTTGTCAATAACTATTTATAGTATGTTTCATTGTTTTAGTATTTGATAGACCACCACTAGTGCATGGAAAGGGGAATTTATTAAATTGAAATAGAAAATCATTTAAGAGCACATTCAAGAATTAGAATTAGAGTTTGACATATCTTATCTCTTCGAGACCATCTTGTAAAGTGAAAGGTGTCACTATATAAAATCTTTCAAGGCTCAATCCATAATGAATGTGGGGCTGTAGATTTTCCTAATACACCACTGTTAGTGTTAGAAGTGGTTGACTAACCAATCATCCAAGCATAATCACAGATCTTCCATCCCAAGCCGAATGCCGGAAAACTGAAGGACGTGTCAAAAAAGTGAATGCGCAACAAAAGTAGGTGAAAACCGAATGATAGACACAGTTTCCAAAACATTGTCTACGGAGAGAGTTGGTTCTCTAGGTAGGCAGAGGTTTTAAGGTTATCTATGACAAACTCTAGGTACAGTGTTGAATAAGAGAGGCTAGAGGCAGGAAATGTTGAGGGCAGCCAATGCACGAGGCTCCAACCAAATGGAGCCTGAGTAGGGTAGATCTATGTAACCTTACCTCTTGCAAGCGGAGAAGATTGCTTTAAGAGAAGGCTTTCCTCTATGGAAATCTGAGGAGGCTTTCTATCTAAACTGGGCAGCTCACTCATTTAGGATTACAAACTGTGGGGTGCAAGACACCACTCAGGTTCAGCTTCACTTCATTGGCTCTAACTTCACTAATGATTGCACAGTTTTTTTACCGAGCCTGTATTAATTTTACTATGTCTTGCTGTTGGCAGATTCACACTCACATGTTGCTAATTGAAGAAAAGTATGATTTGGATTTTGATTTTGAAAAAGGAAGATTGACTCTTGCACAAGGTGCTGAGTTATACGTAGAATCACCAGAAGATACTTTCAGATTTCAATGCAATAATAAAAAGCTCCACAACCAAATTCAATTATTATAAATTTTTTATATACTTTCTTAACCTATGTTTCATTTCTATTATGTCTTATCATGGAAGTACATGCCAAGATCAGTGTCTATAATTGTCAACAGCGAAGCCAAAGTTAGAATTACCAAATATTTTTCAATTTATAGGCAACTCTTTTTAAGGGCTGCTTATTAAAAACCGTGGACTTTTCCTAAGTTTTAGGCGCGGTTCTTTAAATGAAATTATAAACTAGCTACGGTTTTCATTTGTTACTTTTTTATAACCGTTGTATATTCATGTTTTAGGGACGGTTATTTTGTGTTGTTACTAGAAAATCGCGGCCTAAAACTACAACTAAAACCGTGGAATTTGATGATTTAGGCGACGGTGTTTTGAATCTGTGGTTAAAAATAAAAAAACCGCGCTCTAAAGGAATAGGCAACAACTGTTTATTCCACGTCTGATAAACCGCCCCCTAAAGCCTTAGGCTACGGTTATTGCACTTTAGGTTGCGGTTTTGAGTTGTTGCCAAAAGTCAATTTTGTTGTAGTGAATTCTTCTTCAACAAGTATTTCTTTTCAGCAAGGTAACCATCAGATTTTGCATGATCAGAGTCTTGGATACCCATCAGATTTTGCTGAATCAGAGTAATGCAGCAAGTGTGCTTTAGCGTGTAGTTCTATCAGAGCAGAGTTTTATGAATCAGATCCTCAGTACATGCAGCGTGCAGTACTCTCAGAGTCTTCTGAAAAACTGTGCTTCTTAACTCTCATACAAAGTTCTTCAATGCTTCAGAGTCTTCAGATCTTATTAGATTCTTCTGCTTCAGATTCTTCTGTAGCTTCTGCTTCAGATTCTTCTGTAGCTTCTGCTTCAGATTCTTCTGCAGGCAGCGCTCAGATTCTTCTATAAGATGATTCTGACTCTTCAGAGTCTTCCATAGCTCCATGTTCAGATTAATTTTCTCTTGGATGTATATATACTTTAATTATCTGCAGCAAATATTCATGAACCAATTTTAGAGTATATAATTCTTTAATACAAAATTTCATAAGAGTTATCATCAAAACATAGAGATATTACTAAGAAACAATCTGTGTTCTTACAAGGTTCCCCCTGATTGATAGTAGTTTAACACTTGGATCCATAGGAGTATCGGTTGGTTTAACATTTAACAAACCTTTTTCTTCCAAAATATTTATAGCATATTTCCACTGAGATTACCAAGATCTTTTGTCTGAAATTGTTTCGAGAGATGAAGAATAACCATGAGTGTCTGAAGAGAGAAAATATCACGCGATCGTTCGCCGGACGTGTTGTCACGTGCGGTTTAGGTGGCGGCGCATGATACCCACACGCGGAGACAGAGGTGGCGCGTGTGGGCTCTTGTGGAGGTTTCTGCCGATGAAAAAGTTTGCCGGAAGGTCACCGAGAATAGTAGCAATGGCGGCGGTTATGCGGTTATGAACGGATAATGTTGAAAACTGATCCGGAACAGTAACGGCGGCAGTGGCTGCAGGGTAGTCACTTGAGAATTTTGAACAGTGAGAGGCAAATCGGAGTGGCAACACGGTTTGCAAAAAAAATTAAAAAAAATTCTCACCGAAAGACAGTGGGTCAACCGGGTAAAGCACGACGAAAAAAGAAGTGCCTCTTAGCAGGCTCTAGATATCATGTTAAGAAATGTGGTTGGACCTAACTCAACCCTATAAAATTGGTTGGTAGAGTGAGGATTGCCCCCACTTATAAACATATCTTCATGCCATATATTGTCCGATGTGAGACTCTTAACACACCCCTCATGCTCAGGACTGAACAACTGAAGCGTAGAAATAAATGGTGGGTTACCCGATAGCAGAAACCATAGAAGTTGGCGCACCGGATCTTAAACGAGACTCTGACACCATGTTAAAATACAAGAGACTAAGAGACATTTGAATAAACCATGTGTTTTAAAAAGTACTACGGGGATATTACTATATATAGATATATTACAACTAATTACATGATATAGTCGATGTGAGACTATTCTATATACAAATATTCTTAACACTATATATATTTACAAATATCAATATTTACTATTAAGTAATTCACTTTTTGTTCGATGCTAGCAGCATTTTGTAAGTAATACTCAATCGTCATGATTTCTTGGAGCCTCCAATATCCACGCTCATCCCTTTTTTCTTTACAAAATAATTGAAAAAGAAAAATTAATTACTATTATTCTATTATTTTTTATTATTATTACTATTATTACTATCATTATTATTATTATTATTATTATTATTATTATTATTATTATTATTATTATTATTATTATTATTATTATTATTATTATTATTATTATTTTTATTATTACTATTATTATTATTATTATTATTATTATTACTATTATTATTATTATTATTATTATTATTATTATTATTATTATTATTATCATTATTATTATTATTATTATTATTATTATTATTATTATTATTACTACTACTACTACTACTACTATTATTATTATTATTATTATTATTATTATTATTATTATTATTATTATTATTATTATTATTATTATTATTATTACTATTACTATTATTAAAATTATTATTATTATTATTATTATTAATAAAAAACCCATATACACTAAATGAAAAATGATGAAGTATTGTGAATGACAACTATCCTAAAATATATATTTTTATATTTCTAAATATGTTAATTTTTGTATTTAATTCATAAAAAATTAATATTTTTTCTTTTAAATTTCTGTTACCAATCTAATTTTTTTGATTAAAATTCAATTTGAACGTTTCAAGTTAATTTTTTTTAAGATTGTTAAAACTTTAAGATAATATCAAAGCTTTAACAATTTAAAAGTAATTTAATATTTATAATAAAAAATTAATTTAAAAGTAAAATATCATCAAAAAAATGATGGTTTAATTGATAAAATTTGAAACTGGCTCATAAAAATCTTGAATTGGAAAATCATATATATCATTCACTAAGACATTCACATTTAGAATATCTCCAATGAGACAAAATTTTATAGTTGCTTGTATTATAGTTTTTGGTTCAATAAAAATAAAAGACAAATTAAATAAAAATAAAAGAACAAGATGAGTTCTCTATTTACCTTTAAATAATATATTTAATTTTTGTATTTATGATTTAAAAAATTTAATATATGATACAAATACTTTAATAAATAATATATTATCTCCCTTTAATTTATACAATTTATATTTTGATTTGTGTAAATTGATAAATTGAGTAATTTAATATAAGATTTAAGAATACCCAAATCCTTAAATAATATATCTGATATTTATAAATATTTAGAGTTTTTAAAACTAATAAAATTTACGAGTTTCAAAATCTTTTTTGATATAAAGGACATCACTTCGTCCACTTACACATTACAAGTAATTTTAAAAAAACTCCATTAAATTTAAACAATTATACATCACTATACTTAATATTTATAATCTTTTAATGCAAAAATCATAAACATTTTTAAATTACTTTTGCAACCTGATGTCACCTATCAGAGCGAGACTTCTTTCAACTTAAATGTCAAGACTTATTAACTTGTATTTTCTGCAATTTTGCAAACGCATAACCAAGTCAAACAACCACAAACATGAAAGAGTGATATTTGACAACATGTAAAATATAAAATAATTGAGAAGAACACACAAATAATAATGTAAACATCGTATCATAGCTACCATACTTAACACAGACCATCAACATCAAATATCTACAAAATTCACATTTTCAAGATACAAACATCCTCATCTCAAAGCAACCTTAATAAAAGAAAACAATTTAGAATATCAACAAAAATCACAAAAATCATCAAGTTTAATCACATGTTAATGTATGATATGCGTGCTCTTGAAATCTAAAGTTTTTCTCTTTCTTTGATGTCATTTTACTCTATAAGAGGCCACGTTACTCTTTAAGATATTGCATGATGCCTATAACACACATACAAATGATCTTCTCTCAAATGATACTGCACATGTGTAATACTTCTCTCAACCAATACTTTATTATATCCTACTATTTAATTTCAGGTCTGCTTCTCTCAAACGATACTACACCATGTGTAATACTTCTCTCAAGAGATATTGTATTACATTCCATAATACAACTTTGGTATGCTTCTCTCAAATGATACTACACCATATGGTCACTTCTCTCTAGTGATACTGCACCATATCTGACAGGAAGTTTTACCCCATACCCCTACACTTATACCTATACCTCTACATTAAAAAATTTTGGACCAAAATATCCTCGTATAAAAATTTATTATTTTTTAATTTTTTTTATATTTTTTTATTTGTTTACCGGAAGACTTTTTGGAAGTCTTCCGGTTCACATTTTTTTAGTATGTTTAGCGGAAGACTTTTTGGAAGTCTTCCGGTACATATTTTTTTCGTTTGTCTACCGGAAGACTTTTTGGAAGTCTTCCGGTTCATGTTTTTTTTTAATTTGTAATTAATATTTAAGATTTATTAATTTTATATAAAGATCAATTTAGTAAATTTTTGAATATTATACTTAAAATATAAAAATTCTATAAATAGAGAATCATTTTCAGAATATTTTCTATTTACTATAATTATTAGAATACTAGGATTAAAATCATTTATTTTAAATGATCATAATATTAGAATTTTCTCAAATATCTTATTAATCTTAAACATTAATAAATAAAATAAATTTAAATATAAGATATAAGTTTACATTATTCAATATATTTAATCAAATGAAAACATATGTGATAAATAAATAATGTATTTTAACTTAAAATGATCACAATAAGTTAACTTGCAAAATAATATAAGTAATAAATTAATAATGTATTTTATTTAAAATAATCACAATAATAAAATACGCAAATAATATGTTTTATTTATAGGACTGATATAGTTTTATTGATTATTTAATTTTGAATACTACTATGAATATAGTATTTAATCTATACTTTAGAACTCACATAATTATAAATATAAAAAATATTGTTTTATTACCCATATTTTTATTTAATTAAAAAAAATAAGAATATAAATTTATTATTTGTTTTTCATTTTTGTTTTTTATTTTTGTTTGATCTTTTTAATTATTTCACTTTATTTAATATTTTTAATAAAATAAATAATATATTTTATTTAAAGTAAGCACAATATAGAATATGCAAAAAATTTATAAATAAAAAAAAGATCAAATGAAAATGAAAAACAAATAATAAATTTATATTCTTATTTTTTTTAATTAAATAAAAATATGGGTAATAAAACAATATTTTTTATATTTATAATTATGTGAGTTCTAAAGTATAGATTAAATACTATATTCATAGTAGTATTTAAAATTAAATAATCAATAAAACTATATCAGTCCTATAAATAAAACATATTATTTGCGTATTCTATTATTGTGATTATTTTAAATAAAATACATTATTAATTTATTACTTATATTATTTTGCAAGTTAACTTATTGTGATCATTTTAAGTTAAAATACATTATTTATTTATCATATATGTTTTCATTTGATTAAATATATTGAATAATGTAAACTTATATCCTATATTTAAATTTATTTTATTTATTAATGTTTAAGATTAATAAGATATTTGAGAAAATTTTACTATTATGATCATTTAAAATAAATGATTTTAATCTCATTGTATTCTAATAATTATAGCAAATAGAAAATATTCTGAAAATAATTCTCTATTTATAGAATTTTTATATTTTAAGTATAATATTTGAAAATTCACTAAATTGGTCTTTATATAAAGTTAATAAATCTTAAATATTAATTACAAATTAAAAAAAAAAAAGAACCGGAAGACTTCCAAAAAGTCTTCCGGTAAACAAACGAAAAAATATGAACCGGAAGACTTCCAAAAAGTCTTCCAGTAAACATACGAAAAAAAATGTGAACCGGAAGACTTTCAAAAAATCTTCCGGTAAACAAATAAAAAAATATAAAAAAATTAAAAAATAATAAATTTTTATACGAGGATATTTTGGTCCAAAAATTTTTAATGCAGGGGTATAGGTACAAGTGTAGGGGTATGAGGTAAAACTTCCACGAAAAAAATATGTACCGGAAGACTTCCAAAAAGTCTTCCGGTAAACATACTAAAAAAATGTGAACCGGAAGACTTCCAAAATGTCTTCCGGTAAACAAATAAAAAAATATAAAAAAAATTAAAAAATAATAAATTTTTATACGAGGATATTTTGGTCCAAAATTTTTTAATGTAGAGGTATAGGTATAAGTGTAGGGGTATGGGGTAAAACTTCCTATCTGACATGATACTTTTCTATATTTGATATTACACCATACTGACCCTATATGTCAGTTACTTCTCTAACATCAATTTAGTCTTATCACGGACTACCTTTACACTTTTAAGGTGACATCCACGTGAAAAACCCTAATGTCTAGTTCGTCCCCTCGTTGGCCTAGGTTACTCTTTAAGAGTATTGCCTTTACCACGAGTCAGAATAATTACTATTTCATTATCTATGGGAAAATATCCCTGCTAGAAAAACTATTTTTTATGACTATGATTTCACCTAACATAACAAAAAAAACCGTGGTAAAATTTTTGGAGACGCCCTATTTTTTAAAAATATATACAATATATTTCCTCGGTTATCTTAAAAATTGAGGGGTAAACTTATTTAGTGTACATGCTTCAAATCGCAACAGCTTTAGATTATAATTTTATCTCATTAAAAGTGGCACATTCTTAAATATTTACTTTTTAGTCTAGAAATATGCCACTTTTCACCTCAATTTTCTTTCCAACTAAGGTGAATATGTTTATTTGATATCTATAACTTTAACTTGTAGTATTCAATTTAGTTTTTCTAAACAACATGAATAGAACCCTAATGAAGAACCTTAAACAACAAGAGCCATAAACACATATCATTAATATGAAGATGTTATGTGTTTAGGGCTCTCATTTCTTCTTCAGATATCCAAATCATTTTCTCTTACTTCTTCAGAGATCTGGTACGTCAAATATCACTACTAATGTTGTTGTTGTTATTATTGTGTTACTGAGATCTAAAACCTTAGAGATTCCCCATTGTAGTTTTTGTTATTTAAACAAATTTACGTTGTAGGTTTATTGATGTTGTTGTTCTTGTTGTTGAGACTCATAGTTGAGACCGTAAACCCTATAGGCTTAATCTTGTTGTTGTTGATAATTATACAGATTTATGTTATAGGTTTATTGATGTTGTTTTTTTATATTGTTGAGACCCTAAACCCTAGAGGTTGTTTATTGATGTTGTTGTTGATGTTGTTGGTTGTCTTTTTGTTTTGTTGTTTAAAGTTGAGTTTATTAAATCTATATGAGGTACTCTAGTTGTTGTTATTGCGTTTAAATTTTATATTGATATTGATATTGAGATTATGTTTTTGTGTGATTCTAGTGCAATTATCATCTTCATCTGTCGAGTTAAGTTTGTTATATCTAATATAAATTTTTTGTTTCACTAACCTCTCTTTGAAAATATATACTATTAAATTGATTTTGGAAATAATCATATATAAAATATGTTGTATTAGAAACATATCTTACAATGATTAATATTTTTCTAGAATTCTACAACTAAACCATTTATCTCATACTCTTTTATTTTTAAAATCTCTCGAATATTTCTAGTTTTTTTTCAACTTTTTTCCATATTTGTTCATTTTTTAAAGTATCAAATTTTATACTTTCAAGAATGAATTAGTAGAAAAGTAAGTGTTGAATGAAGAACTTAAAATATTAAAGATATTTTAACCATGAAAGAATGTGAGATGAGTTACAAGATGCTTCAAAATAATTAAGCGATGTAAGTTTCTCTTTAAATATAACACAATTGTTCATGTAATTATTTTCCTAACCAATTTTTAGATGTTATATGTTGAGTATAGGTTTTAATGAAATAAGAATCCACATTAGATTTAATATACTTAATTATTTTACCTGTCAGTCTTATGAGAAAACTGAGGTGAAAAAGTGGTATACCCGGTGAAATGTCAAAACTGAGAGGACACGTGTTTTCACCATTTCATAATTCCAAAAAGACCTCCATGGGGATCGAACTCCTGACCTTTACACATTACTCGTCAATTTTTTTAAAACCAAGAGGTAAAGTATGCACTTTTCGTTACGCCCTTTGTTATCTCCCTTGTGAAACTGGGGTAAAAGGTGTTTTTTGTTGTAGTGCATCAAATAATTTTTCACTTCAATTTTACAATATTTTATTTATTATTTATACATCATCAAAAACATAACTAATATATTAAAACATCATATATTACCTATGCATCACAATTAGGTATATCGATTCATCTAAATTCATCGAGACAAAAATAATTATTATTATCACGTATCAATTACAATCATAACATTTTCACAAATAATTATATTTACTAATAATATTTTTACAAATAAAATAATTATAGCATCTTGATTCCATCACATCAAATTCACCTTTTTTCCTAACCATTATGTAACTTATACCATCACATATCACTTAGCATATGTATACACATATAAGTAAATTAATTCATAATCTAAAACATATATTCACACAAAGCCATTTGCAACCACAATAACATCACTAACACATTAATACCAAAATTTATCAAATCAATTCATTCATAACATTTGTTCAACTCACAATTTTATCGATTATCAATTAATTATGATAATTAGATAACTATAACTTTTTTGAACAACAGAACACAAATACTTCTTTTTAATGATTTTTTTTTCTGGCTATAAAGTTAACCACTGACACCAGCTATGAAGAAAAATGTTATACATGGTGGCTCAACTAAAACCATCAATGAACAGTAAATAGAATTGGATAGTTTTATGGTTTTTGAATTTGCTACAAATTAACTATGATTTTAACTACAAATTAAATAGGAATATTTATGGATTCAAGTGTGGTATTGAACTTAGCCATGTGGTATGCCACGTTAGCATCTTTGTCACGTTGGCACTGCCACGTGCAAGCCCATTCCTCAACAAAAAAAATCACGTGGCAATTCCACGTCAACTTCTATTAACAGACATTGACCGGAGAGACCAAAAGTGTGGACGTAAAATATTAGGAGGATCATTCTTTGAAGGAAATTTTTTGAGGTACTAAAAGTGAAAAGTGAAAATATTTATGAGCACCAAAAACTTATTTAACCATAATTATATTTATCAATAATACTTCTTCAAATCAAACAATCATAGTATCTCGATTTTATCATGTCAAACTCACCATTTTTCATTATCATTGTTTAACTCATACCATCACATATCACTTAGCATATCTATACACACATAAGTAAATCAACTCATAATCTAACACACATATTTACACAAAGTCAATTGCAGCTCCAATAACATCACTAGCACATTATTACGAAAATTTATCACATCAGTTTATTTATCACATATACTCAACTCATAATTTTGTTGATTATCAAATAATTATGATAATTAGATAACTATAACATTTTACAAAATTAGAATAAAATACAATATTTTACAATAACATCAATTATCATACATTCAACATAAATTAAATCAATCAAAACCTCAATAAAGTTTACAATTTCACTTTTAACCTCACACTTTCAGATTTACACATTTATTTAATTATCAATCAAGAGCTACAACTATCACAGCGAGCCCTAGATGAGTTTCGAGAGATACGACTCTCTCGTTCATCTCACTTATTTTACACTCATGATTAGAACATTCTCTCATTCCATACCTTATTTTGATACTTTCTCACGCGAATCCCTATTTACTAGTAAAGATCGCGCATTTGTTTGACTCATTATCTTCTAATATTGATAATATTTTTACAATCGTTTTGGCGTTGGTTCCACTCAATATGAAATTATGGTGAAGAAGAAAAGATGAAAATTATGAAGTTTAACAATGGAGGAAAAATGTATTTTCAGAAAGATAAGTGTCTAGAAATTGAAATGATAGAAAAATAGTAACTAATTTAAAGGTAGAAAATTCATACTAAAATTTGAGGTGAATCGAAGAACGTGCTTTGCTCTTCTATTTGACATGAGAATTGATTTTTCATCTCTTCTTCTACTTCTTTCTCATACTATTATAGCTACGCCACTTTTCCCTATTTTGTCTTATTATGGTTTGTTTCTTTTCTATTTTCTTGCTTTTGTTTGTTTAAATTTGGCCAAACTCAAATAAACACTTCTTATTAAAATTTTTTTTCGAACTTTTAATCAAAATGTTAATACATACAATTATTTTATTTTATTTCTTATATCTAAAATATTATTCTTTAAAATTCTCATTTTAAAATATTATTGCTTTATAAAATATTTAAAGTAACAAAGTTAATAAATAAAATATTAACATTTTAATTAACCATCAAATCATGACAAACATATTTAAATACTCACATTGTAATTATCTTATAAAGAAAAATAAAAAATTATACTAAAATAAAAATAAATTAAATAAAATGTGATTAAACACATAATCATTATAAATGCAGAAAAATAATAATTTATACTTCACCTATACACACAGAATCATTTAAAGTAATAGATAATACTTTAATGGTGAAAAATATATACATAGATATAATATTATATTTTATAGAAATTAGAGGTATTATATTTGTCCCCTCATTAGAGAAATTTCGTCCTTAAAATTTAGAAAAAGTAATTAGCAAACTAACGTTTATCATATTCTCTACAAGAATTTGAAATTCCTAAAATTCAAATTTTACCTTCTATCAGATACAAGGATCATATACATAACCTTTAAGACTCATATTATTATTAAAGTCATAAACTTGATAGGATTCAAAACACCAACTCACTTTAAATATAAAAAAATAACAACAAAAAAATTCATTGGTAATGCTAAAATAAATACAAATGTCTTATATGTCTATAATGACATAAGGTTTCTCCCTAAAATAAATACAAATGTCTTATATGTCTATAAAAAAAATCTAGTCATCAAATACTTTCATGAGTGTCACACCCTCATTTTCGCCTTTAGCCTTTATACCTTACATTCGCCATATCATACATCATTTTATTGCATATCGAGCATGTGGGTACGGATTGGGTCGACTTGTCATTTTCCATTTCAAATGAGATAACTTGTCTATCTTGGACTACATGGAAGAAAAGGTTCATTATCTAAAGTTTGATCTGAATTGGAAGGTTTACTCATCAAGATTTCTTCAAGGAGAAGTTACTTGAAAAAATATTAGGATATTCAAGATATATTCCTAATGAACATGAAATTCAAGGCCAATTCAAGATTGCTTCATCCAATTTTGTTTCAAATTCTTAATCAAGTGGAGTCCAAATTTGCAAAGCATGAGTCAAGATCAAAAGTCCATAATTCAAGACTTCATCCATTTCAAGTTTAATGGTTTTAAGGAAATCCATCATGAATTCATGAATTAGAGGCAAGAATATTACAAAGAGAAATTTCATGATGTTACAAGAATGTCATTTGTTGCAAGATTTCCAACTCTAAGTAATGTTTAGAAATTAACTTATTTCTAATCTTCATTCAAGTCTCTAATCAAATTCATGTTATGGTAATGCCACACCAAGTCCACATTATGCTTACAAACATCCAAGATTATGCATGTTTAATCATGGCAAAACAGTCCCATGCAAGAGGTGACAAATTTCTTCATGTCACAAGATCACATGTCACAAGACCAAGGGAATAACATGTGACAATGCTTCTACATATCAGAATTTTCAAAATGTTGTCAAAGGTGGTAGCATTGACCACAAGAGCTGTCCAAGCACAAGCCAACAAAATGGGTGCAAGGCACAAAGTGCTGCAGAAAAAAATAGCATAGGCAAAGTGCAACAGCAAAAATGCAGCATAGCTCTTGCATGGAAATGGAAAGAAAGAGAGTGGCATGAGAAAAGGTGGTAAGAGACACCACTCCATGAAAAATCTGATATGTGGGGAGAAGAGAAAACCCTAGAGGAGCTGAGATAAAAGGAGGGGGGCTGTAAACAAAAGGCTCTTGATTCATTCAACATCCATACACACATTGCAAACCAGAAAAATAGAGAGAGAGCAATAGAAACCCTAAAAAACCAGAAAAATAGAAAGGAAGAAAAACCAAAAAAAGAGAGTGATATAGAAGCATAAGAGGACCATTGAGAAGCAGAATCTTCACAACATAGAGTGAAGAGTGAAGCACATTCAACCAAAACCAAAGAGGACTTGCAAGAAGGATAGAAATCTCTTGGGTATCCATTCCTTCAAACCTTTCTCTCTTTACTTTTTTGCTTTTATATTCATTGCATTTACTCTCTTGTGTGTTGTTATACTGTATATATCATGTAAGGTCCCAATAGGGACCAAGAAACCATTTTCAAGAAACCATAAAATAAAGGAAAACAAAGGAAAAAAGTTAGGTTTTTTTCACTCTAGTAGCCTGACACGGGCCGTGTCACACAACACGGCCACCCGTGTTGCACGACACGGGCCGTGTCACACAACACGGCCACCCGTGTTGCACCTCTGTTTGAGGTTTCAACGTGTAAAGTACCCAGATCTTATGACACGGGTCGTGTCACACAACACGACCACCCGTGTCACACCTCTGTCATGCCTCAAAACCTTTCATTGCAGGTACCCTACGACACGGGCCGTGTCACACAACACGGCCACCCGTGTTACACCACTGTTTTTTCACGTATTTTGTTATTTTACCTCCAAAAAAATTTTCTCAAGGAGTTCGCCTTTTTTTTGCATGTCTCGATTTTTTTTTAACCGACTAACCCCATATGTTTGCATGATTTTAGTGTGAATATTGCTATTGTCCTTGTTGACTTTTGATTCCAAAAACCATTTTCAAAAATAAACTCTCGATTTTGTCGAGCCATTTTTAACCTTGTAAGTCGGTTGCCTTATGCACCGCCATCGATCTTGTCCGTATCGCTTCAAATGTATCTTTACAAATAATAAACCTTGATCCAACATCAAGTGATCCTTTTTTCTCATAAAAATCCAAAACACAATAAAATATACGATTAGAATTATGCTTCATGAGCTTTAAAGTGGTAGAGAAGGAATGAGAATGGAATCCTCCTACACTCGTTCCGAATGTTTTGAATACAAGGCGCTCGACTTGGTTATTCGAGACATTCATCTCTATCCAAAGTCTTTTGTATAATCCTAGTCAAGAATAGATTCTTCTCTAAGAAAAACCTAAAAATAACATCAACTCATCAAACTATTTTTCGCCTTAGGGCATCAATCAAAAAAACCTTTTTCCAGGTATAAAATCAACCAACAAACAACTATTTCATAAGCCTCCGAACTACGGAGCTCTGATTCTTCACTTCTTTTAAGTGAGGATACGTAGGCATAAGGACCACAATCCTTGGCGAGCATTAAAATAAATAAACCAACCCCTCTTTTCCTTAAGCAAGCAAACTCTTAATAAAAACACTCATTCACGCTAAACAACCTAGGAGGTTCCCATCGAGTACGATGGATGCGAGGGGGTGCTAACACCTTCTCCTCGCATAACCGACTCCCGAACCCTAAGACTTGGTTGCGATGACCATGCTCTTTTACCAAAGGTTTTATCCCTATTTCCCTTTCCCTCCTTGGGATAAATAAAATCCGGTGGCGGCTCTGTGTCATTTTTCACGTAGCGACAATGAGGTATAACACACAATTTTCATATCATCCATCTATTTTAATTTGTTTTTAATAAAATAACGTACATGATTGTAGCCACACACACTAATACATTCATACATTGTCACATCATTGGTTCGTCTAATTTAAAGGTTCTAAAACTCCTAAATCATTTTTTTTTTATGAAAGTTACTAAAAAAAGTTTATCCAAAATTTACTAGTATCATTTATTTAAACACATGTATTTTTCATCTATTTTTAATTATCATAATTATAAAATGACACATTCATATAATTTAATCTAAAACTTAATCACTAAAACCATAATATAATTAAAGTTTTCCTCTAAATCACATAAATATATATCTTGAAGTTTTACCGCATTCAAAATAAAAAGTTCAACAAAATCAACAAAATTAAAAATTAAGTCAAAGTTATTATCTTATAATTAGGTGACAAACAAGTAACACTAACACCTATGAGAAGCATACACTCTTAAAATTTTGATACATAGCATTTAAAGTATCTAATTTTAAAAAATGAAACAATCAAATATAGCCCCATACACAAGGAAAGTTTGTTGAAATAAAATATTTCCTATTAATTATTAAATCTTATCCGTATATTATTTAACCAACTCACCGTGGCATCTTCCTTATTTATATGTGTCACTCATTTCAACTTTGCACTGTTCTTCGCACTGTTTTTTCAAAAACAAGTCTCCAATCATTATATGCAACTTCTTTCTTCTCACTATTTTCATTTCCACGAATATTCATGTATGTTAGTGAAATGAAAGAAAGAAAATAGATTTATATTCATCATATCTTTTCTATTAAAATAATGATTGAAATTCATTAATCAGAATATAGAAGCAATGTATGATTTAGTATATCATTAAAACTAGTAGCTGTAATCAGAATAGTCGATCCTCCCCGGCGCATTCATCTAAACAACCCTAAAACTCCACCAGATACGGCGGAGACTCGCGTCTCTCCTCGGGGCACTCATCGTGCCCCGACCACAAACCCAAAATAAACGGCAAAAATAAAAGAAAGGAGGAAGAAAACTCACTTTATAGCGGCGGTTGACGGAATGCGAGACGGACGGCGCGGCGGCGATTCACGGCAATGACGGACGAGGCAGAACTACAGAGCTTCGTAAGTTAAAAGGCAAGGTGAAAAGTAAAAAGTGCGCGGGGACTCCCGTAATTATAACCCGGCGCGGAACTCGAAGCGACACTAGGCCCTTGAGTACCCTAGGGTAGCCGCCCTCACGCCCACTCAACGCGTGACACGTGGCGGTAAGTTAACAGTCGCGTCCCTTCAAATGCCTTTGCCCCCGTGCACCCGGCGACGTGGAGAGACCTCTGCGCACGCGCACCTCGCCGAACACGAGCCGGCGAAGTCTCGCGCCTCATGACCCCCTTCCCCGGAACAACGTTCTCAAGTCCTCGCTCTTCCACCGAAGAGCTTCGAATTGGGGGGCTCCTGTTCTGGCCTGGGCCCCGACCTCACCTCGCGGCCCAACCCAATGATACACAATAAAAGCCCAATCTGGTTTAAGTAGGCTGACCGAGCACGTGACCCCTCGACGGGCAGGGCACGCTCCCGTCGAGCAGAACAGCGTGCCTCAAGACGCCCTCTACGCCCTCCCCTTTGCGGGGAGGCGCTGCCAACCAATGTCCCTCGTCGGGCAGAACAGCCCTCCGCAGGCGGAATCCCCATGCCGACGGGCAAGACAACGTGTCTCCCCTACGCCCTCGTGTGCCCCCCTACGCAGGGAGAACAACACACCCTTGGGGACCTGAGAGCTCCCCTCCGCGGGGAGATCAACGTGCCATTCGCACGTTCTCCACGTGCTCTCCTCCGCGGGGAGCACGTCACCGACCAGCTGCCCACCTCCGAAAGAGCAGTTCAAACCCACTTTCCAGAGATCTCGGGACAGTTGGACCAGGGCGAAGACCACGTCCTGGTCTTCACTACGCCACGTAAGCCCTAGCAGTCACCTGGGTTGGGCCTGGCAATCCAGCCCAACACAAGTGACCGTTTGCCCAGCGCTGGGGTCTCTCTATAAATACCCTCTTTCACAAGAGGGTCAGGTAATTCACTTCTTACCCCTTTTTCTGTGCTTGTGACCACTCTGCCCATATACTCACTTTGGCATCAGAGTGTCTTGCAGGTACACCCCATCCTCCTCCTCATCACCAGTGAACAGGCAGCAGTCCAACAGAGTGTGGCCATCTAGTAATCCCCTTCTGATCAGGTCAAATCACTTAGTTTTGACATCATACAAAACACATTTAAAAAGAAAGTTGCACTCATAAAAGTATATCTAAATAGTAAGTGGTGAGATCATGTGGTTAACATATGATTCAGCTCGCTCCACTCCCTCTTCGTTGTATCTTATAAGAGAACGTGTCAAACAATATTTTTCAGTGATTCAAATGAAACTCTCTTAGTTAATAGATAAAGTACTTGTGGTCATATGAATTCACCACCACTCATACAAAAAAGAGATAATGCACCTCAATC
This sequence comes from Lathyrus sativus, assembly GCA_963859935.3. Classification (NCBI taxonomy): domain Eukaryota; kingdom Viridiplantae; phylum Streptophyta; class Magnoliopsida; order Fabales; family Fabaceae; genus Lathyrus; species Lathyrus sativus. Next base: position 514,760,741 of record OZ012741.1, read on the forward strand.
TCTCCATTAGTGAGTGAGAGCCCACGAATGTGTAGTTAAGTTTGTAGGCTCTATAATCAATCTCTCCATTGACTCTTCAATTAGATGACTGCTTCGATAAATAATTAGTAAGGAAATGGATAGATGCATTCACTTTTCCATAAATCAAAACATTAAATCCTCTTGTGCTCAACTATGCAAGCTTGTTGTAATATACTCAAAAACAGTTTAGAGTTCGATAGAAGACAATGGTAATTATTTGTATTTTTTTTTCATAATGTGATTAAAAAAATCAAAACTAAAAATAAATAAATAAAAAGTAAATTTCAAAAAATATCATAATAACTATAAGTTAAATTCAAATTTTAGAATGTATAAATCAATATTTTAAATTCAAAATAAATTATATTAATCAAAAGAACCATTTAGTAATAAATAATATTGAAATTTAAATCAATATTTAAAAGTTATGAGTTCCAATAAATTTATATGAGACCCACATTATTTGATGTAATATCCATTCAAAATCTTAAAAGAGAAGAGGTAGTATTGTTAAGTTCCTTCCTTATTTTAATCTATTTTCATAAATTTGAAATACCTTAAATATTAAATTCATATCAATTCATATCCTTTGGTTTTAATGATGATCTTGTTTGTTTGCGGTCCTAATGATGCGGTGGCAGTTATTGTTGGAGAGATTTATGGATTCAAATTTTAAGATTGAGATTCGTAAGTATAATGTTGTTCAAATCATAATTAAAATTTCTGAAATTAGAATGAATATAAAGATCAATGCTAATTGAGATGTTTTATTATCAATTTAAAATCTTAAATTCTTGTCAAGAGCAATTTAATAATCTAACCATTACGAAATTGTAATCATGCATAACTCATTATACTCCTATTTCATACAATCCCAAAATTAAAATTGCAAAATAGAAATAAAAATAAATATTAATTAAAATATTTAAATATAGGGGTTTTAATATTTATAAAAAATATTAAATTCTTTTCATATGCAATACAGAAAAATCTGTATAAAGAGCAATGTAACATAATTAAATAAATTACAAACAAACCAATTTTAAAAGAAAAAAACTTAAAACAAAAAAGAATAACATATTTCAGTTCCAAGATGTCAATCCCATTGAAATGGTGGAATAATCATAGTGCAGGTGAATTTTCTTTAAACCAATGGTAACAAGGGCAATGTTGATTAAACATTTTCCTTTTTACATTGTAGATTGACATTATCTTCGTCATCTTCTTCACCGGGAAACCCAATAAATTTTCTTAGAAGCTATAAATCTCCTTCCAATGATTTTATAAGATAAGCTTGCTCAGCGTAATTATCCCCCATCAAAGAATCAACTTTGGGAGTTACCTTTTCATCTTTTAAATAAGATAAATCAAAAGAGACAATGTTATTCTTTAATCCCACGGCATAAACTAGACCTTTGTAAAATATAACATTATTGAAGAGACGATGAATATTGTTAGGGATGGGGTAGTAAACCTAGATTTTGAGGACTAAGAGCCTCCTTAGAATAAGAGAGTGAGAGAATATTAGTATGAAAACTTGTTTATTTTATTCATTCCTTTAACATTCTATTTATAAGCAATACACAACAAACTGATAGTGACAGAATGCATTCAAAAGAAAGAATCTAGAGAACAATCTTTGCAAGATTTTGTGAAGTCAATGATAAGCTGCCAGCTCATTTCCTCATAACCGAATTTGTTACATCTTGAGTGACATAATCTTCTAGATATTTTGGTCTAGTGATCTTTCTTTTGGGCTTTCCTCTGATATCATTGTGGGCTTTCCTCTGATATCATTCCCCAGCTCATCAGGAAGCACCTTGTCCTCAAGGTGGTAAGTCGCCTTAAGAGTCTCCCAATCCTCCCAAGATGTATCATCAGCATGAAGACCCTGCCATTGCACCAGCACCTCAAGACGCGGTTCCGTTGTCGGAGTCCAACGAGTGTTGAGTATCACCATGGGAATGATGACATGCTGATTCTGTACTGTGTCAGGGGGTAGAGTTGCCACAGGAATTGGTGTAGCAGCAGCTTGGTGAAATGGTTTGAGCATCGAACAATGGAAAACCGGATGTATTTTGGACTCAGATGGCAGTTGTAGTTTGTAGGCGACAGCGCCAATTCTCTCCAGAATTTGAAATGGACCATAAAAGCGTTTGTGTAACTTGGAATAGATTGTGTTAGTGACCAAGGTTTGCCGATGTGGACGAAGTTTAACCAATACCCAATCCCCTACGTCATACTGCACATCCGTCTGTGTGTATCAGCAATTTGTTTCATAACCCGCTGCGCCTTGGTCAATTTGTGGCGTAATTCAGTCAGCATAGACTCGCGAGAGGCTAGCAATTCGTCCACAGCTTCAATTGATGAAGTTCCTGCCAAATATTGTGCCACAGTGGGAGGAGGTTTCCCAAATGTAATCTCAAATGGAGATTTTCCAGTACCAGAATGTTGGGATGTATTGTAAGACCACTCTTCCCACATTAAGTACTTTCCCCACGTAGCCGGTTTGGTATGGACAAAAGTGCGCAAGTATTGTTCGATGACTCTGTTCAAAACCTCAGTTTTCCCATCTATTTGTGGGTGGTATGATGAACTCATCCGTAGCTTGGTACCACTTAATTTAAAAAGCTCGCGCCAAAAGCGGCTCACGAAAAGAGGATCACGATCGGAAACCAAACTTCGCGGCATGCCATGAATTTTCCCCACAATTTCAAGAAATAACAGTGCTAGTTTGTAAGCCGTGTAATGGGGTTGCGACATGCCCAAATGCACACCCTTAGAAAACCGGTCAACCACTACGAGAATTGTCGTGTGACCTTGATACGCAGGCAAGCCAACAATGAAATCTAAGGACAAATCCTCCCAAGGAGCATGTGGAAGAGATAAAGGACACAATAAACCTGTTGCCTTCTTTGTTTCATATTTGGAATGTTGACAATCCAAACAAGCAAGAATATAGCGTTGTACATCCTCCCTGATTCCTGTCCAGATAAAATTGGGGCTGATGCGTGCCAATGTTTTGGTAGCGCCCATATGACCGCCTGTGGGGGTTTTGTGGAACTCCTCAAGTAAAAGTTGGATGAAAGGAGTGGTTCGGGGTAACCATATTCGCTCCTTATAATAAATCAGATCATGAGCAACCTTGAAATCTGGACAGCTAGTGGGGTTGGTGTGAATTTATTGCAATTTGGTGTTGAACTCGGGTTGTTGTAAAAGTTCCTTCTTCAGGGATTTTAAAAAGGAGAAACTGGGTACAGACAAGAAGAGGAATTCTGCAGAAGTTACCTCTGGTATGCGAGAAAGAGCATCAGCCACCACGTTAGTTTTGCCAAAACGGTATTGAGTCGTGTAATCATACCCAATCAAATGCGACAAGTACATTTGTTGCTCTGGGGTTTGAATAATCTGAGACATGAGTTCTTTCAAACTTCAATGGTCAGTTAGAATGACAAAGGAATGACCCAATAGGTATTGACGCCATTTCTTAACAGCGGCAGTAATGGCAAAGAGTTCACGCACATATGTTGAAGCTCGCATCGTTTTAGGACAAGAAGGTTTGCTAAAGAAGGCAATTGGGTGGTTCTGTTGGGACAACACAACCCCCATACCAATTCCAGAAGCGTCTGTCTCAACTGTAAATGGAAAGGTAAAATTAGGAAGAACCAATACTGGTGCATGACTAACAGCATGTTTGAGACCATCGAATGCCAATTACGCTTCAAGTAACCATCCAAATTGATCCTTTTTTAGAAATTGAGTTAAAGGAGCAGCAATGGTTGCATAACCTTTGATGAAACAACGATAAAAACCTCTTAATCCCAGAAAACCGCGGAGAGCTTTAATAGTAGTAGGTTTGGTCCACAGTTGAATTGCTGCAACCTTTTCCTGGACTGGTTCGACCCCTGTTGTGGCACAATATGCCCCAAATATTCAATTTGACGTTGAGCAAATAAGCATTTGGATTGCTTGAGAAAATATTGTCCATCTTCTGGGACCTGAAAAGTTTGCTCTACATGCATCAAATGATCCTCGAAACTGGTACTGTAGATTAATATGTCGTCAAAGAACACAATGGTAAAACGGTGCAGAAACGGTTTAAAAATGGTGTTCATAGCAGCTTGAAAAGAGGAAGGAGCGTTACAGAGGAAAAAAGGCATCACTTTAAACTCAGTGTCCTTGGTGTGTCCGAAATGCAGTTTTTTTGATGTCATCTTCTTGCATTCGAATCTGATGATATCCCTGTAGCAAATCAAGCTTAGTAAACCACGACGCGCCCCCCAATTCATCGAACAACTCATCTACTATCGGAATCGTAAATTGATCCTTGATAGTAATGGCATTTAGTGCGCGATAATCCACACAAAACCTCCAAGAGCCGTCTTTCTTCTTAACAAGGAGAACAGGTGAGGAGAAGGGACTGGTGCTGGGTCTTATCATACCATTGTTCAACATTGCATCGACTTGTTTCTCTATCTCTTGTTTCTGGAAATAAGGGTATCTATAGGGACGGACATTGACAGGTTTGGTTTTTGGAAGCAGGTGGATAGAGTGATTCGTGTCACGGGTAGGTGGAAGAGTGGTGGGTGTCTGAAACAGGGAAGTATACTTGCGAAGGAGTGTTTGGATTTGAGGGTTGGTAATTTGGGTTGAAGGGGGCTCAGGGTTCACAACCTGGATATGAAAAAATGTGCTAGCGCCATCTGTGTGAAGGAGACGGCGTATTTGTTATGCAGATATGATATGAAGACCATCTTCTCTTTCTCATTTTAATTCAATCATCTTACCCTTTTGCAGAAACTTCACAGTAAGGTCATTGTAATCCGTCAAAATAGATTTCGAGGACTAGGAGCCTCCTTAGAACAAGAGAGAGAGAGAGAGAGAGAGAGAGAGACAGAGAGAGAGAGAGAGAGAATATTAGTATGAAAACTTGCTTAGTTTACTCATTCCTTCAACATTCTATTTATAAGCAATACATAATAAACTGATAGTGACAGAATGCATTCAAAAGGAAGAATCTAGAGAATAATCTTTGCAAGATTTTGTGAAGCCAATGATAAGCTGCCAGCTCATTTCCTCATAACCGAATATGTTGCATCTTGAGTGACATAATCTTCTAGATATTTTGGTCTAGTGATCTTTCTTTTGGACTTTCCTCTGATATCATTGTGGGCTTCTTCGGTCATGCCTTCTTTGGCCCATATGCTATCAAATATCATCGACATGAATCCAAGTCTTTTGTCCTACTTTTAGGAATGCAAGACATTCACGCACATTGTAGATGACTACAACTACATAATCGTGTGGATTAAATGTAGGATTAGTAGATAAAACAACCTTATGCACGTCATACTCATAATGATCACTTATTCTACCTATCCATGAAGTAGATGAGTGGTAAAGTGATCGATACATCATCTTTAAAAGGATTGAGGAGTGTTATAAAAGTAGCTTTAGAACTAGAATCCACCTTAGTTTGAAGTTTGTTGTGAATCGGATACCTTTAAACAAAGTATAAACGGTTTCTTAGCAAGAAACACACAAGGTTTAGGGTTAATAAAGAAGAAAACAACAAGGATTGGTTATTAAACTACTATTCTTTCCTTTCTCTTAGAACAAGATTACAAGTATACAAGAATAAAAAAATAACCTCTCTCCCTTGAAATTAGGTTTTTATCTTCCTATTTTTTCTTATGCCAAGATTGAGAAACTAGTATCCTATTTATAATAAAATAGCACACTAACCTAATGGGCTTTTTAACAATTACCCATTACAAGCTAACTTAGGGTACAAGCTAACTTAAACAACTGGGCTTACAAGCAAGGCCCAATTCAACATGCTAACAACCCTAGCAATATTGACTAATGCATGTTAGAACAAACTTCGACTACAACACGCATTACTCGCGAACAGACTTCGATCATACTAGAGTTCGATCCAACATCTCACAAAGTTGTAAGTAATTTTGATTGAAATTCCATATAAGTTTTTCCTCGTTGTTCTGCCATTCTTCTGTTTTTTTATACTTCTTTTTTATGGGAATCATAAGCATGGACAAGACATTATTTTGTATTTGTCGAGTTTGATAATTAAACTTTGCAATAGAATACCAAATTCTTATATACGGCACTAAAATAAATATAATCTATACGTTCTACTAACTTATCAAAAATTAAACTTAAAGGAAGTGCTTCTAAGTTTCCCCAATTTACCTCCATAGACCCTATTGAAAACAAAGACTAGAAAAGAGAAAAGTTATTTGTTTTTTTCTCGGAAAGTAAGAAAATAAGAGCAGTTTATACTTTATGACTATCAAAAAATCAAAGTGTACATTGTGGTTGCTGTTTGATATATTTATATTAAAATATTCCAATTTTTATTGTTTTAGTATGACATAATATTAGGGATTCTGTTGGAGAAAATATTTACCAATGATAAGAGGTTTCTATATTTAGGTCAATCACATCGAATCAAATATTTAAAATATAATTATATTTTAGATTTTCGTTAAAGATACAAAATAAATATTTTTTAAACTATTCACTTTTAGATTTAGCAATATCATATATTTACTTATTCATTTTTTATTATTATGTTAAAAACATTTCTTTTAATTATCGAAAACCTTTTCTATCAAAAAGTCAAAATTTTCTAAATAAAAGGAAAGTGTTACTCCCAATATTTATTTCTATAAAAAAAAAGTCACGGTTCTTTTATTCAACCATCTTTATTCTCTTGTTTAATTTTTTAATTTTTAGTCACTCATCTTTACTTCTTTTTTTGAATTTGGATCCTCTTCTTTTTTATATATCATGTCATCTCTCGTGTTTCTAATATAACGGTTCAAAATTTATAATGAATAATTAAATAAAAAAACAAAAACAAATTACTTATTCATTTCTCTCTCCTATTAAATGACTTTTTTTTATTTAATTATTCATTATAAATTCTGAACCGTTAGATTAGAAACATTAGAGATGGTATGATATATAAAAAAAGGAGAGGATCGAAATCCCATACACAAGGAGAGTTTGTTGAAATGAAATATTTCATATTAATTAAGTCTCCAATCATTGTATGCAACTTCTTTCTTCTCACTATTTTCATTTCCACCAGTATTCATGTATGTTAGTGAAATGAAAGAAAGAAAATAGAGTTATATTTATCATCTATTTTCTATTAAAATAATGATTAAAATTCATTAATCAGAATATAGAAGCAATGTATGATTTAGTATATCATTAACACTAGTAGCAGTAATCAAAACTAGGGTCAGCCTTATGCAATTACAACTAAATCATTAACTCAATAACTTTGAGAGTTTTACTCAAAATTATCTAAAAATTTTAAAATTGAAAAAAATATCAATTTTGCATAATATACATAATATTATGAATTTTATTAGAGAAATTAGATGTGTGTTTTGTTCTAATTTTCATGAAAATTATTTTCATTATCTAAAAGTACTCTTTAAAGTGTATAGAAATAGCAATAGAACTCCTAGTAATAGTCACGCAGAGATAAGAGGAAAAATTATAAATTGTACAGCTCAAAGAGTTTGGATGAATCCAAAACTTTGTAAGCATGTTGTTCAACTTATGTTGGCATAAGTGTGAGGTTTAGGAGTGTTGGTTATCTTGAGCTTGACCTTTGAGATGGCTTTGTATTTCTTTGTTTTAGAATATATATAATTTTTTATTTTTATAAAATATGAAAATATGGTATTTTCAATTCCAATCATATTTTATTATTTGATTCATACTAATCATATATAATTTTTTTATAGTAGCCGATTGATGATCATATCCCAAAAATCAATAAAATGCAACTTAAAGACCAGTCCAACAAGACCAAGTCAGATAAAACAAATATTTATGTTTTATATAAAAAAGAAGCATTGGAGATGACAAGGTTAGTAGATATATTGAAATACCTTTATGGACAAAAAATAACTTATATGTGATTTTATTTAAATGAGAGATTAAAACATAACGTGCACTTTAAGGAGGTATTCGATTAAAAAGTTTAACATAAATCTGTCACAATGTATAGTTACATTTCTACTATTAAATTTAGATTATTTTAGATAAAATATATTTCATCATAAATTAATACAATTAGACTAAAATGTTAAAATAAGCACTAAAATATTAACTTACCTATCAATTTTTCTAGTTTAATTTAATTTGTATCAAATGTTTTAATAATATTGAATTATAACTTTTCTATTAGGCTTGCATCTGAGCACTTTAAAGAGGCCACAAAAGCTTATCAACAAAAAGATCATTTTTCTGCAAAACAACATTCTATGGCCGGCAGAGAAAAACTTCTTATGGTTGAAGAGTATAACTATAATGCAGCAAAAGAAATCTTCAAAATTAATAACCGCAAAAAAAAAATTTGGAGAATAGATTTGTATGATCTACATGGATCAAAAGCAATTCAAATCCTACAAAGTCGATTAAACGAAATCATTGCCACACAGTCAAAATCATTAGAAGTTATAACAAGTATTTTCTATATTATTTTTAATAAAATTTTAAAATATATGTATAAAATGTAAATTTAGTGTGTTGGTTTTAAACTAAAACAAATTATTTAATTTTTTTTAGGAGTTGGCAGACATAGCCACGGAAAACCAGTACTTCCGGTGATCATTACAAAATTTCTCAACAAAAACAAGTAAATAAAATTCATTATATGTAATAGTTACAATAACAACTATCATTTTCCTTCTCATTACTTATTTATTTGTTATTATGCAGTTATCAATTTGAAGAGATCAGGCTAGGAGCCTTGAAAGTTTGGATTTTTTCTTCCCAAAATAAGTTGGCAAGTCATTAAACACAATATATGGTAGCAGTAATATTAAAAGGAAATCAAGTCATAGAAGTAATATAAGAGTTATATTGTTATGAATTTTATATGCTTCTTCCTAAACCTTCAAGTATTGAAGATCGAGTTAGACTGTTTATGATAGTAATTTTCAAAAACCATCACCCTTAGTTTATGTCGGGGTTAGCTACACTCTTTTTTTTCTTGTAAGATTTTTAACGAGTCACTCTTTTGACTTCATAATTGTTGTATAAGAGTTTTAGTCTAGCTCTTCCAAAATCTTCTCTAACCCACCATCGTACAAATTACATATATACATTTTCAAATTATAAACCAATCGTTATTATTCTCACCTACAGTAAGCGTGTAGATGTGAGTTGACAATTTTTTACTTTTGTTTTTAATTTTGTGTGCATTTGATTGATGATATGAATAGAAATTTCCTCACCACTAATTGATAAGGATAAAATCTTAAGAAAATTGGCTCCATTTATGGATGACAAAGTGTTATATATTTGTGTTAGCAGGAAGAATATAAAAGGAAAATTAAACGGTATATAATTATAGTCATGATTATAATTATGATGAATTAGAATAATTCATATCACATAAAACACAAATAGGGGAGTACTAGAACTGATACGACAGAAATTTAAAGTATAAAAAACCCTAAAGAATCTGACAACTTAAAGTCTAAAGGTAGAAACTAACGGAAGTCTCTTTTTAAAACTTGCAGTAAAAATTTCTTCTGAAATCTATCTTGAAAAAATGCTGCTCTCTTGTTTATCTTTCCAAACCACCCGCCTTGCAAGTACACTTTTAGTTCAAGCTTTTATGTATTAGCAGGAAGAACATCAAAGGCAAATTAAACGGTATATAATTATAGTCATGATTATAATTATGCTGAATTAGAATAATTCATATGACATGAAACACAAAGAGGGAAGTACTAGAATTAATACGGCAGAAATTTAAAGTATAAACAACCCTAAAGAATATGACAACTTAGATAGACAATTTATAGATCAAGTTATTCATAACTAAAATCTTTTCAATGCAATTGTAAGAATGTTTGGAGTACATTTATCAATAAGACGCTTCCATGCTTTTACATAGTCCTGACACCTGCCAAACAGCAAGAAACACACTTTGATTACCCAATGAGAATATAATCTTTAGCCTTTATATTTTAATATTTTTCTGAAAGCATCTCATTTACACAAATATATCATTTTATTTTAAATACTTAAATCATTTTCTACATTTGGATCTTTTAATTTATTAATTATTCAAATTTTACTTATATTTTAAATTAATCTATGTAATATGAAGAAAAAAAAAGTGATTATAACCTTTATAAGTACAACATGTATAATTTCTTTATATAAACACAAAATAATTGGATCTTTTATCATATATAAGTACATCATGTATATTTTCATTGGCACACAGAAATCTACCTTTATCAATCTTATACCAATTTCCCTAGAAATCCTTGTGGTAGCAAATGTAATGACAAAAAAATGTAAATTAAAGTAAAGACTGATGGATTCGTCTCTAAAATCCATCTTAGATATCAAAATTTTGATTTTGGTCTTACATTGATATTTTCTGTCTCAATTTCTGTCACTATTCGAGATTGAAAATTATTCGTCTCTAAATTCTGTCACTATTTCATATTTTTCTAGTAGTGCATTGGACGCCAAAATTCATTTAATTTTTACTATGTGCTTTTTAAATGATTCCCAACCATCTATTGAGAAATGTATAATTCATGCATAAATAAAGAGTTGAAAATGTGGTACCCAGCCGATTAAAAGTTGGTCGTCCTATAATTATATTGTGCGAATAAGGGGAATCAATAACTAAATACCTAACATTTATCTATTTGGCCGAATCTTGTTCTCCAATAGTGATCATCAAGGGGATATGTCGCAGTCGGTTTGTGTGGCTGAAGATCACTACCGCTCCTGATGCTACTTTGTGATTTTTATATTTATCCTATGAAGCTTAAAAGGAAGGGAAATATATCTTAAACTAACCCTGCGTGCAAGTGTTTTCCCTACAAATGCGAAGAGAACTGAAATCAGGAGTTGGTTATACAAAGGAAAGCTATTAAAAATTTTAACATAAATCTTTCACAAACATAATACATGGTCTTGGACATATGCAATAAAAAAACTAACTATTCATATTTAGTTATTACAAAACAAACAATATATATACTATGTACTTGTAATCTGAACATAAAATCTAAAGGTAGAAACTACTGAAGTCTCTCTTTAAAACTTGCAGTAAAAATTTCTTCTACAACCTATCTTAAAAAAATGTTGCTCTCTTGTTTATCTTTCCAAACCTACCGCCTTACAAGTATACTTCTAGTTCCAAGCTTTTACGTATTAACAGGAAGAATATGAAAGGTAAATTAAACGATATATAATTATAGTCATGATTATAATTATGCTGAACTAGAATAATTCATATCACATGAAATACAAAGAGGGAAGTACTAGAATTGATACGACGGAAATTTAAATTACTAATAATTTCAATAACTAATCTTTGTCCATCAAATCAAATATATTAAAAAAAATCATAAAATTGAAGTTCAACACAACATATTATAATATTATAAATTCTATGACAACTATCATTAATTAGATTAAATTAAAATCAAAGAAATCATTAACTCAAAATTAAGAGGTTGGGCTCCTGATATATTTTGTGTTTATGATAACTAACCAAATCACTTAACAAACATAAACACAAAACTAACTACATAAATGAATTATACTAACACATATCACATACAATATTTGGTTATAGAAAAAATATCATTGGGCTATTAATACAACATGTATAATTTCTTTATATAAACACAAAAAAATTGGGTCGTTTATCATATATAAGTACATCATGTTTATTTTCATTTGCAGGGAAATCCTTGTGGTAGCAAATGTAATGATTAAAATATGAAAATTAAAGTAAAGACGGATGGATCCGTCTCTAAAATCCATCTCAAATATCAAAATTTGGATTTTGGTCTCAAATTGATATTTTCTGTCTCAATTTCTGTCACTATTCGAGATTAAAAATTATTCGTCTCTAAATTTTGTCACTATTTCATATTTCTCTAGTAGTGCATTGGACGCCAAAATTCATTTAATTTTTAATGTGTGTTTTTTAAATGACTCTCAACCGTCCATTGGGGAATGTGTACTTCATGCATAAATAAAGAGTTGAAAAGGTGGTGCCCAACCGATTAAAAGTTGGTCACTCTATAATCACCATTCACATATTTCTTGAGGTGTACCTTCTGTAATAGTCTCTCAATATCCTTTTTATAGATCACATTTAATAGTAAGACACTTCCATGCTTTTATAGATCATTTATAGATCAAATTAGATAGATAATTTATAGATCAAATTATTCATAATTAAAATCTTTTCAATGCAATTGTAAGAATATTTGGAGCACATTTAACAGTAAGACACTTCCATGCTTTTACATAGTCCTGACACCTACCAAACAGTAGGAAACACGCTTTGATTACCCAATGAGAACATAATCTTTAGCCTCTATATTTTATGTATCATTTTATTTGAAATACTTAAATCATTTTCTACGTTTGGATCTTTTAATTTTTTAATTATTCAAATTTTATTTATATTTTAGTTTAATCTGTGTAATATGAAAACAAAAGTGATTATAATCAACTTTAATATCAAGATCATAAACAATGAAATTAAATAATGATATTTTATTGCAACAATTTATTTTAAATTAAAAAATAAAATAAACATTTTCATAAAATTAAATTTAAACAAATTTTATGATATAAAATCATATTTAGTCTCTATCCTCCATCTCTATATAAACATTAGTTAATAAAAAATAAAATTTATGTCTTTGAGACGGTATTAGAGATGAAATTAAAGTATAGACGGATGGATCCGTCTCTGAAATCCATCCCAGATATCAAAATTTTAATTTTGGTCTCAAATTGATATTTTCTGTCTGAATTTCTATAACTATTTGAGATTGAAAATTATTTGTCTCTAAACTCTATCACTATTTCATATTTTTCTAGTAGTGTATTGGACGTCAAAACTCATTTAATTTTTACTATGTGCTTTTTAAATGATTCCCAACCATCTATTGAGAAATGTATAATTCATGCATAAATAAAGAGTTGAAAAGGTGGTATAATTATATTGGTCGTGCTATAATTATATTGTGCGAATAAGGGGCATCAATAACTAAATACCTAACATTTATCTATTTGGCCGAATCTTGTTCTCCAATAGTGATCATCAAGGGGATATGTCGCAGTCGGTTTTTGTGGCTGAAGATCACTATCGCTCCTGATGCTACTTTGTGATTTTTATATTTATCCTATGAAGCTTAAAAGGAAGGGAAAGATATCTTAAACTAACCCTGCGCACAAGTGTTTTCTCTACAAATGCGAAGAGACCTGGAATCAGGAGTTGGTTATACAAAGGAAAGCTATTAAAATGTTCAACACAAATCTATCACAAACATATAACATGGTCTTGGACATACGCAATAAAAGAACCAAATATTCATATTTAGTTATTACAAAACAAACAATATATGTACTATGTACTTGTAATCTGAACTTAGAGTCTTAAGGTAGAAACTAACTGAAGTATCTCTTTAAAACTTGCAGTAAAAATTTCTTCTGAAATCTATCTTGAAAAAATGCTGCTCTCTTGTTTATCTTTCCAAACCTCCCGCCTTACAAGTACACTTTTATGTATTAGCAAGAAGAATATGAAAGGAAAATTAAACGATATATAATTATAGTCATGATTATAATTATGTGAATTAGAATAATTCATATCACATGAAACACAAAGAAGGAAGTACTAGAATTGATACGATGGAAATTTAAATTACTAATAATTTCAATAACTAATCTTTGTCCATCAAATCAAATATATTAAAAAAAATCATAAAATTGAAGTTCAACACGACATATTATAATATTATAGATTCTATGACAACTATCATTAATTAGATTAAATTAAAATCAAAGAAATCATTAACTCAAAATTAAGAGGTTGGTCTACTGATATATGATGTGTTTATGATAACTAACCAAATCACTTAACAAACATAAACACAAAACTAACTACATAAGTGAATTATACTAACACATATTCTTAGAACACAGATTGGTTCTTAATAATTACTCTTTGTTTTGATGATAACTGTTAGGAAATTTATATTTAAGAATTATATACTCTAAAATTTGTTTGAGAGTTTTATTGCAGATTAATATTATATTAACTCTCTAGAAGCAAATCTGCCTTGAATACAAGAAGTTATTCTGACTCTGAAGCGCCAGATGCACCTTACAGAAGAATCTGTTTGCTCCTTACAGAAGATCCTGAGCGTAGTCTCCAGAAGGATCTGAAGCAAGAAGCTCCAGAACATTCTGAGTCAGAAGCATCTGAAGATAGTCAGAAGCATCTGAAGATAATCAGAAGCATCTGAAGCTAAAGCATCAGAAGTATAGAAGAATATTGATTGAAGAGTTTCTCAAAGCATTAGTCTACAGAAGTTTCTGAAAGTACCTATGCTGCCTTGTACTGAAGTTCTGTGTCAAAATGCTCTGATGATAAACATGCTAGAAGCACACACGCTGCAGAAGACTCTGATACAGCTTAGTTCTGAATCTCATCAGAAGACTCTGATCCATTCAAACTCTGAAGAACTTGCTGAAACTGAAGAAGTGTTTTCAAGAATGTATCCGTTGGAACTATTCAACGTCTCTTTCCTTATTTGTGCTAGATACACTTACACAGACAAAAAGGATTTATCTGTGCCATCTATTTCAAGGAAAGGTCAGTGCATGTGAAGACAAAAAGGCTCAGACTTTTTGGACTCTCTTTTCAATGTTCAGCTTGCATGATTCAGCTGCCTATAAAAGGAGATCTTCACTTCATTCTTCAGTGCTACACACTTGCTGAAAAGAAATCATAATATTCTATAAGCTCTCATTCTTATTCTTCATAGAATCTCATTGTACTTAAACTTAAGAGAAAAATCACTGTTGTGATTATAGCTTTATAGAAGCATTAAAAACTCTTGTATTTAATTTACATTGATTGTAAAGGATATTCCTTAAGAGGATTCAGTGTGAATCAGTAGCTCTTGAGAAGACTAAGAACTGTAGTTCTTAGGTGATACTATTGTAATCAGTTTGATTTAATAGTGGATTAAGTCCTTGTTGAGAAAGGCAAATCACTCTGGAAGGGTGGACTGGAGTAGTTGTTTAACGAACCAGGATAAAAATAATTGTGTGATTATTTTCAAGTATTAATTTTCCATACTTATTCAACCCCCTCCCCCCCCTTCTAAGTATTATCTCACCTTCAGTTGGCATCAGAGCTCCGGTTCTGAGTGTGCTATCACTTAACAGTGTCAGTAAAGATCTAGAGAGAGATATACTTTGATCTATATATTTATTTGTTATCATGGCTGATAATTCAATGTCAAATATCAACAATAAATATGAAGAGAGGGATAGGATCAGTACCAAACCTCCAATGTTTGATGGAGAAAAATTTGACTATTGGAAAGATAGAATAGAAAGTTTTTTTCTTGGGTATGATGCTGATCTTTGGGATTTGGTCATTGATGGATATGAACATCCTACTGATGAGGATGGCAAAAAGATTGATAGAAAATCAATGACTGAAGTGCATAAAAGAGATTTCAAGAATCACCACAAAGCCAGAACTATATTGCTTAATGCAATCTCTCATACTGAGTATGAGAAGATTACTAACAGAGATACTGCTCATGACATGTTTGAATCACTCAAAATGACTCATGAGGGAAACTCTCAGGTGAAAGAGACCAAGGCTCTGGCACTCATACAGAAGTATGAGGCATTTAAAATGGAAGAGTCTGAAAATGTGGAAACTATGTTTTCTAGATTTCAGATTCTTACAGCTGGTCTGAAAGTTCTGGACAAGGGCTACTCAACGTCAGATCATGTCAAGAAAATCATCAGAAGTCTTCCCACCAGATGGAGACCAATGGTGACTGCATTGAAGATGGCAAAAGATCTGAACAAGATCTCTTTAGAAGAACTTATCAGTTCTTTGAGAAGCCATGAAATTGAGCTGGAGGAAGATGAACCCCAGAAGAAAGATAAAGGTAAATCCATAGCTTTAAAATCTAACAAAACTGCTAAAGCTTTGCAGGTCATTCAAGAAAGCTCTGAAGAATCTTCTTCTGAAGAAGAAGATGAGTTGTCCATGCTGTCCAGAAGGATTAACAAACTCTGGAAGCACAAGGGAAAGAAGTTTAACAACTTCAGAAGATCTGATAACAGAAAGGAATCTTCTAGTCACAGAAGATCTGCCAAGAAAGAAGTGGTGTGCTATGAGTGCAAAGAACCTGGGCACTACAAGAATGACTGCCCCAAACTTCTGAAGGAAAAACCTAAGAAGAAGTTCAACAAGAAGAAGAAGGTTCTGATGGCAACATGGGATGACTCAGATGAGTGTGAGTCATCTTCTGAATCAGAAGAAGAATGTGCAAACGTTGCACTGATGGCCAGGACAGAGGATCAAGAGGAAGGTACCTCTGGATATGAATCAGAATCTGAATCTGATGATGATGCAGAAGAGGTAATGGCTAAACTTACCAAAGAAGAACTCATTAAAGTTTTAACAGAAGTTCTTAAAAGTTATAACAACATCAAACTCAAATACAAGAAGCTGAAAAGCAATCTTGAATCTGAGATTGATCTTCTGAAAACAGAACTTGTTGAGCAAAAAGAAATAAATTTAAAAATCAAAAATGACTTTGATAGAACTCAACAAGAATCTGATTCTGAAACTAAGTCTTGTGAAAATATTTTAGAAAAATATGACTCTAGTTTTCAGAGGTTTCTCACTAAGAGCATAGACAGAAGCAAGATGGCTTCCATGATCTATGGTGTTAGTGGAAACAACAGAAGAGGCATTGGATATGAGTCTTCATCTGGAAGCAATCCAAAACCTGTTGACAAACTTTTCATCAGGAAGACACATCTGTACTCTCAATTCAAATTTGGTCACTTGAATGACATTAAACACACAAGCTCTGAGAAGAGTACTTATGTGTTTAAACCAAAGGCAAGTCAGAATAAACATTATGTTGCAAAACAGAAGTTTAGACAAACCTGCAAACCAACTAACCCCAAAGGACCCAAGAAGATCTGGGTACCTAAAAACAAAATAATTCCTGTTGCAGATGTTCTTAGCAGCAAAGTCAGGACACCAATCATGGTACCTGGACTCTGGATGCTCACGACACATGACAGGAGAAAGGTCTATGTTCCAAAGCCTGGAACTTAGATCTGGAGGGGACGTGAAGTTTGGAGGGAACCAGAAGGGCAAGATCATTGGATCTGGCACTATTGGAAATGGTAAGTTTCCCTCTATTACTAATGTTCTGTTAGTTGAAGGATTGAAACATAATCTATTGTCCATAAGTCAATTAAGTGACAATTGTTATGATATAATATTTAATCAAAAATGTTGCAAAGCTGTGTGTCAAAAGGATGGTTCTATCCTATTCAGTGGAAAGAGGAAAAACAACATTTATAAAATTAACCTTTCAGAACTTAAAGTTCAAAATGTAAAATGCCTCTTATCTGTGAATAATGAGCAATGGGTCTGGCATAGAAGATTGGGGCATATTAATATGAGACGTATATCTCAGATTAATAAACTCAATCTGGTCAGAGGACTTCCTAAGTTGAAGTTCAACTCAGATGCTCTGTGTGAAGCATGTCAAAGAGGTAAATTTTAAAAATCTCATTTTAAATCAAAAAATGTTGTTTCTACCTCTAGACCATTGGAATTACTTCACATTGATCGGTTTGGACCAGTGAAAACTGCATCCATCAGAGGCAAGAAGTATGGGTTAGTCATTGTAGATGACTACAGCAGATGGACATGGGTAAAGTTTCTAAAACACAAGGATGAGTCTCACTCTGTGTTCTTTGACTTCTGCAATCAAGTCCAGACTGAAAAAGATTCCAAAATTATTAAAGTCAGAAGTGATCATGGTGGGGAATTTGAAAATAAACATTTTGAAAAATATTTTTCTGAAAAAGGCATTGCACATGATTTCTCCTGCCCTAGAACTCCACAACAAAATGGAGTTGTAGAGAGGAAAAATAGAACATTGCAAGAGATGGCCAGAACCATGATCAATGAGACAAATCTGGCAAAACATTTCTTGGCAGAAGCAATTAACACAACTTGTTATATTCAGAACAGAGTGTCTGTAAGACCTCTTCTGGAAAAGACTCCCTATGAATTGTGGAGAAACAGAAAGCCTAACATTTCTTATTTTCATCCTTTTGGATGTATTTGTTATATGCTTAATACTAAAGATAATCTGAACAAGTTTGATTCCAAAGCACAGAAGTGTTTCATGCTTGGTTATTCTGAACGCTCTAAAGGCTACAGAGTTTTCAATACTGAAACACAGATTGTTGAAGAATCTATTCATGTTAGATTTGATGATAAGCTTGGCTCTGAAAAGCCAAAGCAGTTTGAAAGTTCTGCAGATAGAGAAGTGATTCTCACAGACTCTGAAGCCTCAGAGGAAGAAAAGGCAAAAATCAAAGAATCTGAAGCAACCCCAGATGCTACACCTTTGACTTCCCAACTAAACAACTTGCATATTTCTGATAGACCAACTGTCATAGGATCTTCTTCCAGAATCAAATCTTCTCATCCAAAAGATATGATAATTGGAAAGAAAGATGATCCAATAAGGACAAGATCATTTCTCAGAACTTCTGAATCTTCTTTATTTGGCTTAGTGTCAATAATAGAACCAACATCTGTAGATGAGGCTCTGGAAGATAATGAATGGATTATAGCTATGCAAGAAGAGCTGAATCAATTCACCAGAAATGAAGTTTGGGATCTGGTTCCTAGACCTAAAGGATTCAATATTATTGGAACAAAATGGGTCTTCAGAAATAAGCTGAATGAAAAGGGAGAAGTAGAAAGGAATAAGGCAAGGCTGGTTGCTCAAGGATACAGTCAGCAAGAAGGTATTGATTACACTGAGACATATGCTCCAGTGGCAAGGTTAGAATCTATACGCCTTCTTATTTCTTTTGCTGCACAGAATAACATCACTCTGTATCAGATGGATGTTAAAAGTGCTTTTCTTAATGGTATTATAGAAGAAGAAGTATATGTCCACCAACCTCCTGGTTTTGAAAGTGAAAACTTTCCAGATCATGTTTTCAAATTAAAGAAATCCCTTTATGGATTAAAACAAGCTCCCAGAGCTTGGTATGAGAGGTTGAGCAACTTCCTTCTGAAGAAAAATTTTATCAGAGGAAAAGTGGATACAACTTTATTCTGTAAAACTGTTAAGAAAGATCTGTTGATTTGTCAAATTTATGTAGATGACATTATTTTTGGATCAACAAATATTACGCTTGGAAAGGAGTTTGCTAAATGTATGCAGGAAGAATTTGAAATGAGCATGATGGGAGAATTGAGATTCTTCTTGGGAATCCAAGTCAATCAGACTCCAAAGTGCACCTACATACATCAAACCAAATATGTTAAAGAGCTTCTGAAGAAGTTCAACATGGTTGATAGCAAAATGGCAAAGACTCCAATGCATCCTACAAGCACTCTAGGTAAGGAAGAGGTAAGTAAGAAGGTAGATCAAAAACTCTACAGAGGTATGATAGGATCTCTTCTATACTTGACTGCTTCTAGACCAGATATTCTGTTTAGTGTCTGCTTATGTGCTAGATTCCAATCAGATCCTAGAGAATCACACTTAACAGCTGTTAAGAGGATTCTAAGGTATCTGAAAGGTACTGCTAACATGGGTTTGTGTTACAGAAGATCTGATGAATTTTCATTAGTTGGATTCTGTGATGCTGACTATGCTGGAGACAGAGTTGAACGTAAAAGCACTTCTGGAAGCTGTCAGTTTCTTGGAAGTCATCTGATCTCATGGTACAACAAGAAGCAACCTACCATTGCACTATCAACTACAGAGGCAGAATACATTGCTGCTGCTGGATGTTGTACTCAGATGCTCTGGATCAAGAGTCAATTAGAAGATTATCAAATCTATGAGAGTAATCTTTCTATCTTTTGTGATAATACTTCTGCTATATGTTTGTCAAAAAATCCAATCTTGCATTCTAAGGCAAAACATATAGAAATTAAACATCACTTCATCAGAGACTATGTTCAGAAGGGTGTAATTAATTTAGCTTTTGTTGATACAGATCATCAATGGGCTGATATTTTCACAAAACCCCTTGCTGAAGATAGATTTAAGTTCATTCTGAAAAATATTTGTATGGATTTTTGTCCAGAGTAATATTTATCAGAGGCAACCTCTCAGATGCAAAATGTTTAATGATCTGAAGTATTTCTTCTGTTCATTTATTCTATTCTGATTATTATTTATGATGTGAAAATCTGAACTAACCATCTTTAGAAGATCTGAACGTGGCTAACGTTTCATTTCTTGAGAGAATTCAGAACAGCATGCAAGCAAACACGTGTCCCACAAAATCTGATGAGGTGGCGTGTGGACAACTGAAAAGACGTTTGAGGTGAAATTTGAATAGTAAATATCTTGGTTTTCCCCCCAAATCTGTCAGAAGCATTTATTATTTGAAATGATTTTATTCTTTTCATTCAATGCTGCTCAAACGTGCGTTATTTCTGTCTCTTGGTGTGCCTATGTGATTAGTATAAATACTTGATGTGTATTCACTTTCACACTTTTCACTCTCAGAAGTTATATGCATTTTCATCTTTTGTTCTCTCTGCATAAAAACTCAAAACCTAAGTGTTCTAAAAAGCATTCTTCAATGGCGTCTTCTTCATCAACAACTGCACAGTTTCAATCAACTATGGCTGCTGTGACTTCAGATAACCTAGGTGCTGCTCCATATACTCCTCCACAGAGAACTCTTCTCACACCTATTGATAAGTTAGAAGTGTTGTGTGAATCCATGGTTGAATTTGATTCTTTGGCTGACAATGGGTTTGATTTTCGCTCCATTGTTAGAGCTCAAGGTTGGGTGAAATACTTTGATAGACTGTTTGGACCAGTTTACCCTCTGCTTGTTAAGGAATTCTGGATTCATGCATCTGTGTATCCAAAGTTTATTCTATCATCTGTGCTGGGAAAGGAGATCATCATCACAGAGGATCTGATTAGAAGACTGATTGGTTATGAAGAAACAGATGGTGTTTCACATCTGCCAGCTGGGCGTGTTGATATGGATGAAGTTTATGAAGAGGTTATGACTGTTGGACAAGCCTCTAACAGATTCAAAGATCTGAAGCCTGACTACAAGATCTGGGCCAAGATCTTCATGGGATGCATACATCACAGAAAGTCAACAAATTCCCCAGATTATGTCAACAATGAACAGATCTATTTTATGTACTGCCTTAGTCAGAGTAATAAGGTAGATCTTCCTTACTTATTGTTCATGCATCTGTGGAATCACATCAATGCATCTAGAGAATCTGTCAAAGAAAAAGGTCAGAAGATCAGGACTTGGATACCTTTTGGAAGGTTGCTATCAGATCTTCTCACTGAAAATGGTTTAGTGGCTGCTCTGTATGATGCTGGTGTTACAGAAGAACTAGAGTTCATTATGGGAAAGCCTCTGAACGCTAAAAGCCTTCTGAGACTCAAGATTGTAGATGAACTTACTACTGCTCCAAAGAGGTTAAATATGTCTGATCTGAATAAAAGAGTTCTAGTATCAGATTTTCCTCTATTCTTTGCTGAGGAACCTAGACACATTGTTCTGATGTATATAGAGGAATGCAAAAGGGAAGGAGTACCTGTTCCAGCCAATGTATTTCAACTTGTCAAGCAACCACTGCCAGATGCAGGAGAAGAAGAAGAAGAAGTTCCACTTCAAAGGAAAAGATCTCAGCCTGCAGCAGAATCTGAACCTGTCCAGAAGAAGGCTAAGATTGCTGAGAAATCCAAGGATCTTCTGAAGAGAAAGGACTCTGGAGAAGCTGCCTCTGCATCTGCTAAGAGGATTAAACTCAAAGGTACTAAAGCTTCTGTTACTTCTAAAAATGTTGTTATTAATGATTCATCTATTAAGTCTGTTCCCAAACCACCTGTCACTCAAACTACATCTGTTGCTGCCCCCAGTTCTGTCTCACCTCAGAAACAACCTACTGCTTGTGTATCAAAACCACCTCAACCTAAACTACACATCAAACACTTCACCCCACGTTCATCACCAACAGAATCACAACAAACAGTTCCACAACCAACAGTCCCACAACAAACAGAACCACAACCATCAGAACTACCACAAAATTCTGATTAACAAAACTCTGCTCAACCACAAACAGAAAATCAACCAATAACTTCTGATCATCCAGAAAAACAAACCACAGAAGATCAACCAGAAAAAGACTCTGTCATTCCACCTTCAACAGTTCCATCTTCTGAACCTGTAGCAACTGTTACTTCTGAACCCTCTAAAGTAACTTCTGCTCCTGTTTCATCTGAACCACCTACTCAACAATCTGATATTCCTTCAGAACCATCTCACATCCCTGAGACAGAAGTTCTTGATATCACTCCATTAAAAACAATTTTTCAAGTTTCTTCTACCTCTTGTACACCTGAAACATCTTCAAATTCATCTAAATCAGAAATTCATCCTGATTTTCTGATTAATCCATCTGACAAATATCCTGTTCATGACCCTGAACCTGAATCAACCTTACTTGCTAAATCTACCATTCCAGACCCTATGCCTCCACCTGTAACTTCATCTAAGATGATTGTTCCTACTTCCAATCCATCTTCATCTGGAATATCTTGTGCCCAAGTGTCTTCTCTTTATCATAATTTATCTTATGGTTTCAAACTAAAAGATTTTTATGATAGAGTTGAGCCTTCTGAACCTTTGGAACCCCTGAAACCAAAGCTCACTCAGGCCCTTCCATCTGTAATCCTTTCAGATATTAAATCTATGGAAAATGAAGGATCCTTAGCCCCCATATCTGCTACATCTGGTAAAGCTGCTGTTTCAGCTCTGCATCCTGCATCTGACAACACAGTTGCATCTGATAAGCCATCAAACTCTGCATTTGTACCATACTCCAATGCATCTTTTGATATTGTTTACCCACGCACAAGACCTCAACCAACTCTGCTCAATGCATTAAACAGATCTTTACCTCAGAAACCAGAAATTCCATTCTTTCCATATGTTCCCCCTCCTCTGATTTCCATTCCAAAATCACTGATTCCACCAACTCCAAAACCTAAACAGATGACTCTGGAAACCTTGCTTAAACCACCACCCAGACTTAATATTGATCATTTATTTCAAACGTTTTTGCAAGAAATGCAGATGTCTTTAGGTACTGTTCAGAAGAGATGCTCTGAAACTATGGATGCAAATGAGACTGACATCATCTGGAAAGGTTTTGTCAAAAGATTCAACACTGTAGCTTCTAATCTGAAGAACATCTGTTCTGATGATGCAAAGCTCAGAGCTGAAAGAACTCAATTCTGGATTGTAAACAAGACTGAACCTCTGCTTTGTTTGAATGCTCCTCCACCTCCTCCTCCACCAGAACCAACTGCCACTGCATTGACTATGACTCTGGTAGAACCCTCTTCAGGATCTCCAGAACATATGGCAATTGACTCTGTTCAGGATACAGAACCTCCATCATCAGAGATAAAGACAGAAAATCCAGATTTGGGAGACAAGATTGCTGCTCTGGAAGCTGGTCAATCTGAAATCAGATCTTGGATGGCGAAGCAAGACAAGAAATCTGAGGACATGTCAGAGTGGATGTCTAAACAAGATGAGAAGAATGAGACAATAACTAAGTTCATGTCAAAGCAAGAGCAATCACAATCTGAGATCACATACCTATTGAAGATGCTTTTGTCAAAACACTCTTAGATTTTTTTTCTCATGTTTGTGCATCTGTTGTTTTTGCATCTGTATGTTATTGTTATATCTTCTGATATTTTCCAATGTACTTTTGCTCTGTTATGATTAAATGAATCAGTTTGTTATTCTCCATTGAATTATCTGCTATTGTTCCTTCTATTTGTCTTTATTAAAAGTTTTTACTTTTTGCTTATGACAAAAAAGGGGGAGAAAATAAAGATCTGAACTATTTAATATAATTTCACTAGAACGAATCTTCAGACATATCTACTCTTTCTAATATCTAAATTGACTATTTCAGAACATTTGATAAGAACACTCTATAAAAGAATCTCTGAGTTTCTCAGATCATTTATCTTTTATCAAACTCTGAATCTCATATCTACAAGATAGTCTAACCCTTGATTATTACAAAGACAAACAAGATCTGTCTCTGAAGATTACTCAAGATAAAAAGGGAAGTTTCTATTCCTTTTTCATATTCAACTCAGGGGGAGATTCATCATCTCAGGGGGAGTTATAATTCTTTATGTTCAATTAAATAAAATTTCTGATACTTTTTGTCATCATCAAAAAGGGGGAGATTGTTAGAACACAGATTGGTTCTTAATAATTACTCTTTGTTTTGATGATAACTGTTAGGAAATTTATATTTAAGAATTATATACTCTAAAATTTGTTTGAGAGTTTTATTGCAGATTAATATTATATTAACTCTCTAGAAGCAAATCTGCCTTGAATACAAGAAGTTATTCTGACTCTGAAGCGCCAGATGCACCTTACAGAAGAATCTGTTTGCTCCTTACAGAAGATCCTGAGCGTAGTCTCCAGAAGGATCTGAAGCAAGAAGCTCCAGAACATTCTGAGTCAGAAGCATCTGAAGATAGTCAGAAGCATCTGAAGATAATCAGAAGCATCTGAAGCTGAAGCATCAGAAGTATAGAAGAATATTGATTGAAGAGTTTCTCAAAGCATTAGTCTACAGAAGTTTCTGAAAGTACCTATGCTGCCTTGTACTGAAGTTCTGTGTCAAAATGCTCTGATGATAAACACGCTAGAAGCACACACGCTGCAGAAGACTCTGATACAGCTTAGTTCTGAATCTCATCAGAAGACTCTGATCCATTCAAACTCTGAAGAACTTGCTGAAACTGAAGAAGTGTTTTCAAGAATGTATCCGTTGGAACTATTCAACGTCTCTTTCCTTATTTGTGCTAGACACACTTACATAGACAAAAAGGATTTATCTGTGCCATCTATTTCAAGGAAAGGTCAGTGCATGTGAAGACAAAAAGGCTCAGACTTTTTGGACTCTCTTTTCAATGTTCAGCTTGCATGATTCAGCTGCCTATAAAAGGAGATCTTCACTTCATTCTTCAGTGCTACACACTTGCTGAAAAGAAATCATAATATTCTATAAGCTCTCATTCTTATTCTTCATAGAATCTCATTGTACTTAAACTTAAGAGAAAAATCACTGTTGTGATTATAGCTTTATAGAAGCATTAAAAACTCTTGTATTTAATTTACATTGATTGTAAAGGATATTCCTTAAGAGGATTCAGTGTGAATCAGTAGCTCTTGAGAAGACTAAGAACTGTAGTTCTTAGGTGATACTATTGTAATCAGTTTGATTTAATAGTGGATTAAGTCCTTGTTGAGAAAGGCAAATCACTCTGGAAGGGTGGACTGGAGTAGTTGTTTAACGAACCAGGATAAAAATAATTGTGTGATTATTTTCAAGTATTAATTTTCCATACTTATTCAACCCCCCCTTCTAAGTATTATCTCACCTTCACATATCACATACAATATGTGGTTATAGAAAAAATATCATTGGGCTATAAGTACAACATGTATAATTTCTTTATATAAACACAAAATAATTGGATCGTTTATCATATATAAGTACATCATGTATATTTTCATTGGCACACAGAAATTTACCTTTGAATCATCAATTTTATACCAATTTCCCTAGAAATCCTTGTGGTAGCAAATGTAATGACCAAAAAAATGAAAATTAAAGTAAAAACGGATGGATTCGAGATTGAAAATTATTCGTCTCTAAATTCTGTCACTATTTCATATTTTTCTAGTAGTGAATTGGACGCCAAAATTCATTTAATTTTTAATATGTACTTTTTAAATTACTCTCAGCAGTCCATTGGGAAATGTGTACTTCATGCATAAATAAAGAGTTGAAAAGGTTGTGCCCAACAGATTAAAAGTTGGTCGTCCTATAATCACCATTCACATATTTCTTGAGGTGTACCTTCTATAATAGTCTCTCAACTTCCTTTTTGAGCTAGAAACAATCTTCAATGTGGTGTCCCTTCACTCTATGAATAGTACACCAACTTCTTGATTCACAACCCATCAAATCCGCCTTAGGAGCAGGTGGCATAGAGATGTTGTGCAGATGGAGAACCTTGCGCCAGATCTGCTCATGAAGAATATTCAGGGGCCTTTATGGAAAAGTTATAATTTCTCTTTCTCTGGTGATGTGAGCCTTCGAAATTAGGGATGCTCTCGTTGACATCATGCACCTTCTTTTTGATATTGCTCTCCTCGCCCTTTATGTAGCACTCTGCTTTTGTGGCCACATCTTTTAATGAAAATTTTGGCTTTTTGGAGAGGAACTATGTTAAAGTGTTCCACCTTGAGTCTAATTTAGAACACCCACACAAACATCTCTTAGTTTGGTGGGACAAACTTATTGGTGGTTTCATTAAAGCGAGAGAGATAGTCCCTCAGTGACTTTGATGGACCTTATCGTATGTTAAACAAGCTTGTGGTGGTCATTTTCCTGAGGTGGCTGGAGGCGAACTGGTGTACTAGTTTCTTTACTAGTTCCTACTACCTACTGATGGAGGCACGAGGTAAACCCTTAAACGATTGAAGGGTGATGTCTAGTAAGTGACACATATCAGCTTGCACTTCAAGGATCAGGAACCCCTATGATGGTCATCTGTGTATTGATGGAGGCGAAGTGCTCGTAGAGATTGTTATGCCCATCAAACTCTAAGAAGGATATGGGGTTTGAAGCCCTCCGAGACGGATGCCTCCATATCTCAAGTGAGAGTGGACAGGGGTCTAACAGTTTCATTTCCTCCGGAGGATTTGACTCCTATTTTCACTTTCTGACATTGTAGATCACTACGCCAGAAATCACTTTTAGCAGCGCATAGAAAGACAACGCTTTTTACAAAAGCGCTGCTAAAGGGCCATAAAAAAAAAGAAAAAAAAAGCGCCTACCTAAGACAGCGCTTTTAAAAAAGCGCTGCTAAATGGTGGGTCTAAGAAAGCGCTTTTAAAAAGCGCTGCTAAAGGGGGGGCCCTAAGAAAGCGCTTTTTAAAAGCGCTGCTAAAGGGGGACCCTTAGAAAGCGCTTTTTAAAAGCGCTGCTAAAGGGGGACCCTTAGAAAGCGCTTTTTATATAAAGCGCTGCTATATGGAATTGATAAGGCACCCTATGAAAGCGCTTTTAAAAGCGCTGCTAAAGTCCTTTAAAAGCGCTGCTAAAGGTATTCATATTATAATTTTAAAATACCCTCCAGAATTTTAATAGAACCAGAACAATCACGCTAACTATTTCTTCTTTCTCTGGCGAACGAAAACACGAACCAACCACCCACTGTTCATCGTCCGACCATCGCCTTCTTCCGTACGATCATCCTTCCGACCATCACCGACCGTTCATCATCCGTTTTTGAGTTCATCCATCCGTCTGCATTGCCGGTCCACCATTGTTACGGTACGTGAAGCTTGCTCTGCTTTTCTTGTTTTTTTTTTATTTTATCTTTTCACCATTGTTGTTCTGATGATATAAATGGTTTTATATAGATGGTATTTGAACATAATAGATGGTTTTATATTGTTGTTGTTGTTGTTTTTATTGAAGGTTTTGTGTTATCTGAGTTATTGAAGGTTTAGTGTAAAATATGATATTGAAGGTTTTGTGTTATTTGTTGTTGCTGTTGTTGTTCTGATGGTTTTTGTTGTTGGTTTATGTAAAATATGATATTGAAGGTTTATGTAAAATATGATATTGAAGGTTTAATATGATATATGAGATATATATATATATATGATATTGTTGTTGTTGTTGATGTAAAATATGAGATATTTGAGTTTTTTTTGTTGTTGTTGTTGTGTTATTTGTTGTTGTTGTTGTTCTGATTGTTTTTGTTGTTGTTGTTGATATATATATATATATATATATATATATATATATATATATATATATATATATATATATATATATATATATATATATATATATATATATATATATATATATATATATATATATATATATATATATATATATATATATATATATATATATATATATAATTTAATATATGATATTTGATATATGATATTTGATGTTTTTAGTGTTATTGAGATATATTTGATATTTGATATTTGATATAGTTTAATATTTGATATATGATATTTGTTGTTTGTTGTTGTTGTAAAATATGATATTTGTTGTTTGTTGTTGTTGTAAAATATGAGATATAGTTTATATTTGATATAGATTGTGGTTGTTGTTGTTTAATATGATATTTGTTGTTGTTGTTGTTGATGTAAAATATGAGATATATATATTTGATATATATTGTTGTTGTTGTTGTTTAATATGATATTTGTTGTTGTTGTTGATGTAAAATATGAGATATATATATTTGATATATATTGTTGTTGTTGTTGTTTAATATGATATTTGTTGTTGTTGTTGATGTAAAATATGAGATATATATATTTGATATATATTGTTGTTGTTGTTGTTTAATATGATATTTGTTGTTGTTGTTGATATGAAATATGAGATATAATGTATATTTGATATAGATTGTTGTTGTTGTTGTTTAATATGATATTTGTTGTTGTTGTTGATTATAAATATGAGATATAGTTTATATTTGATATAGATGGTTTGTTGTTGTTGTTTAATATGACATTTGTTGTTATTGTTGTTGATATTTGTTGTTGTTGTTATTCTGAATTACAAGTATATTATGGCCAGCAACGAGGAAACATCACATGATGGAAAAGAAACACCCAAAGACGTTGAAGGCGAAATTAAAAGAGGCATAACGATAATGAAAAGAATCATTCGTGCGAGAGATAGAGGTGTAAAGTACGATGTCCATTGGAATGAAAGAGATCAGTTGGTTGAGCCTAATGGTGCGCTGCTGACAAGTTATATTGGAGCAGTTGTACGTTCGCAAGTTCCGATTACTTGCGATAACTGGAGAATTCCTGCATTAGAAGCGGCTAAGGATAAAATTTGGACCGAGATTCAAGTATGAGATTTGATCATTTTTAATTATGTTGATAGTTACATCTTTAAATTAATTATACTAACATGTTATATGTATGTGTATTTGTTTGCAGAGATCTTTTAATATTGAGGATTCTAGGAGAAAATATTGTATTCAGTTGGCCGGAAAACGCTTGAGGGGATTTAGAGCGTTTTTAACCAACAAATTTCTTAAAGATTTTGATGGCAACTTTGTAGACTCGGAGCGTCCAGCGAAGTACGCTGATTTGATTTCGGATGCAGAATGGGAGACATTTGTTGCGAAGCGAAGAACCAAAGAATTTGAAGTAAGTACAACTTATCATGAACAATGTATAGTATATATACCTATTCCACAAACAAAATGATATGACTTAAACTTTTTTTTCCAGGTTAAGAGTGGCGTAAATCGGGAACGGGCATCAAACCCTGCGTATCCATATAGAAAGGGGCGTTTGGGATATGCTCGCTTAGAACAAAAATTAGTAAGTGCATATATATGCTTTAATATGATCTATTTACAAAAAATAGTAAGTATACATAATAGGATATAATGCTTTATTGTTCGTCTTAATGCGTAGTTGGAAGAGGAGAAAAGTGATGCGACATCTCTTCCGGACCATGTCGTATGGAAGGCTGCCCGGGTGGGAAGAGATGGAGCCGTCCAAGAAGAAGTTCAACAAGTGTTTGAACAATGTGTAAGTACAACATTAGTTTTTGAACAAAGTGTATAAAATATTTAAATATGCTTTTATCTATATTTCAGGAGTCCCTATCCCAGACTATAACTCCTGCTGAAGACGATGATTGCAGGAGTTTATTGAGTCGGGTGTTGAATATTCCTGAGTACTCTGGGCGTGTGAGGGGCAAGGGATTTGGTGTCACTCCATCCAAACTGTATAAGCAGCCAAGGAAAAAAAATCCAACCAATAAAGAAGTGATGGCTACTTTGGAGGAAATGAAAGCTCAAATTCGTGAATTACAGAAGGATAAGGAGAGATACATGTCCGAAAGGCGCGCTCCAGAGGCCGGTAAAGCTACTAGTGACAAAGATAGTATCGGTTGTCCGCAGAAGCTTCCAGAGGTAATTGTATATATTACATTGAAATTAATTTAGCACATTTTTCTTAATTGACACATTAACTGATCATTATTTGTTTAGGGCATTTCACCTTGTCGACTATATTTATCGTCGCCGACTTATCGCATGGTTGGCAAGGGAAAGTTGCATAACACCCTGGGAGACTTACTTCACCATAAACCCCTCCCTGCTGGATTTTTGAAAGTATCTGTTGATATTGCATTAGAGGGGGGGGGCGTTGTTGCCTAGACCAGACGATGTATCAGACGCAACAGTGGTGGGAGACGCGATAGGAGCTTATGTAGCATGGCCGACGAATCTCATTTTCATAGATGATGAGGTAGGTTGAACCTTGTAATATTCCAATGTTTTATTACCCATACATGAAAGTTATTCTGACATTTATACTTTCTTATTGACATGATGATCTTAGACTCCCACAAAATCCAAAACAAAAGATGATAAAATTATTGTGCGGGATACCGATTCAGCTGCATCAAAGTTACAGGTACTAATACTACAGTTTAAGTGATTATTTTATTATAAATTATTTACTGAACTTATATATGACTTTTAGGTTCTTGATCAGCAGTCGCAACAAGTCAGCAAGGGAAACATGCCTGAAACTTCCAAGGTGCCCAAAAAAAAGGTCGAGACAAAAAGAGCATTTGTTCCTCAATTTAGGATGTGCCTTCAAACATATGTAGGGACAACAGACGTGCCTGAGGGCGGCATCCGTCTAATACATATGGATCAAGGTATTTTCGGTTTTGAATATTCCGAAACACTTGCTAAGGAGGATTTCGACCAGGTTTTCAAACATTTAGAATTGGGCGTCGGGGTTATGCATTCCTACATCAGGTACTTCAATCCATTTTAATTAGATAATTGAACATTTTAAAATTCGCTCGTTTAACTGAATAATCTAATGTTGATTATATTTTTTTTAGGCTCTTGTATGACAAGTTGTTGGTCCCCGCTGATTTGACTTCAGTATTCGCATTCTTATCTGCTAGCAGTGTCAACTCACGGACAATAGACTAGACACCAGAAGCAGTCAAAGAGTACACAGTCCAGAGATTTATGGGTGCGAATACGGAGAAGTTGTTTATGTTGCCATATAATACTGGCCATGGGTTAGTTTTTATTCTAAATTCATTTATTATAATTGTTCGATTTTTGCCATATTATATAACATTTCCGTCTAAACTGTTGTCTTATTTTATAGTGGTCACTGGTTGTTGGTCGCAATTAATCCGATTAAAGAAATAGTGTATTATATAGATTCATTGGATGGCGATACAAACAAATATGAAAATCTGAAGAACATGGTTGATACGTAAGTGATGATATATAGTGTTCTGAATAATTATATATGTTTATTTATTATGTGACATTGTTCTAAATATGTGTTTATATTATGTTAGAGTTATACAAATATACAGAGCACAGAGAGATGCAACAGTGCCAAAAAGCAGGGCTAGCAACATCAACTGGATCAGAGTGGAGGTATATTTTCCCATGTTTGACTGTTATAGTGGTTCTACTTATAAAACTATTTAAACTATATATCCTGATAAATGTTCGTTCGCTTTTTTCCTAATACAGTGTCCTCGTCAGCGTGGTGGGATTGACTGCGGATATTTTGTACTGCGCTTTATGAAGGAAATCATTCTTTCTGGTCAATTAGAGATTCCAATCATGGTATGGATCAATTCATGAGTTATATGATTCATTTTGATAATTAACTAATATTTCATCTGAGTAATTAGTATTAAATCGTGCTTGTTCTGTTATATTATGTAGTATTTTGATGAATTCAAATGCGCTACGTACTCGAAAGTAAAATTGGAAGAAATTAAGGAAGAATGGTGTCAATTTATGATTGAGTTAAGAATTCTATAATGTATATTGGATTTGTAATTATGTGTAAATTGTATATTGTATATTGTATATTGTATAATGTACAATGTTTAAATTATGTGTAAATTATACTTGAGTTAATTATGTGTAAATTGCAAAGTGTTATTGTATAATGTACAATGTTTAGTGTGTTGAATTAAAGGCCAAGTGTTGAATTACAATGTTTAAAGGCCAAGTTATATTTAAGGCCTGAATTATAAGCAGGGAATTTAATTGTTATAAGCAGGTTTGTCTAAAAATATATAAAAAATGTGATTTTTCAAAAAAAAAATTTTAAAAAACGTGAAGTATAGACAACGCTTTTACAAGAAAGCGCTGCTAAAGGGGGAAAAATAGGCATAAAAAAGCGCTGCTATAGGTTAGGAAAGGAGGGGTCTAAGAAAGTGCTTTAAAAAAGCGCTGCTAAAGGGTGGTCTACAAAAGCGCTTTCATAAAGCGCTGCTAAAGGGGGGGAGGGGGAGGGAGAATAGGAAGCGCTTTGTAAAGCGCTACTAAAGGGGTAAAAAAGCGCTGCTAAAAGTGATGCCTTTAGCAGTGCTTTTTCCACACAAAAAAGCGCTGCCTTTACCTTTAGTAGCGCCACTTTAGGCAGCGCTTTAAAGCGCTGCTAAAGGCCATTTTTGGCATAGTGGATGTCATCATCTAATGTCTGGTGATGGTCGTGTAACTTGTCTATGACGACACACATCTCCGCTAGGGCGTCGGAATCACTGCTATCACTGGTACCGTTTGGCATAAAGGTTGAAGCTCTCTTGTTAACCATGGTTGAAAGTGGCTAGGCATAGAAATCAAAGGTAACATCGGACATGGTGATGGTGATGAAGATTGTATGGCCCATGTTACTTTTACTTGGGTTCCATGAAGGCACCACTGTACTGGTTAAAAGGTAGAAGTGCGAGTGCTAATCTTGTAAGGACAGGAGACTCGAAGGCCATAGTAGGTATGTTACAAGATATGGTGGTTAGTGATTGCCGATGACGGCGAGAAGGCTTGTATGATGGTATTTTATGATGGTTTTAGAAGTTCTGCTCATTTGAGTTAAGATGCTTTGTGACTAATTGTGCTTAGAGGTATGTGTAGGAGGGGTGTGATCAGTATAAGTTATTATAAGTCATGTCCTCTATGAGGGAGGTATATTTATATATGTTTTTAGACCTAGTGGCTGGGTAACCCTAAGTGGTAATAACTGATCTCTCTTGACATGGGAAAGTTATTGACCATCTATCTTTTCGAGAGTGATGATAGACTAACTCTCTTTTGACCAATGGATTTACACACATCATGAGCGTCCAAGGTGAATTCTTAAGTCACCGTCTAGGCATTGTCGCTCTTAGGCAACAGTGTCCTAACTTATGACACTCACATATATACCACTACAAATTGAAACCTAAAGAAAATTGTCTCCATTCATACATGAAAAAGTGTTACCTATTTCAATTATCCTCATAGTACAAACCTCTTCAATATGTGCTTTCCAAAAAATGAAAAGATATCCTGACACCATTTTTTAACACTCTTCCAAAAAAAAGTGCGTAATTTTTACTGTTAAAATACAAGAGTCTAAGAGACATTTGAATAAACCGTGTGTTTTGAAAAGCACTACAGAGAAATTATTATATATAGATAGATTACAAATAATTACATGATATAGTTGATGTGGGGCTATTCTATATACAAATATTCTTAACACTATATATATTTAAAAATAGCATCACTCCCCCTCAAGCTTGAGCATATAAGTTAAATGCACCAAGCTTGTTACATATATAGTTAGTTATGGGGCTTCGTAGGGATTTGGTAAACACATCTGTCAATTGATCACTAGAGATGACAAAGCTTGTGACAATGTCGCCTGACTCGATCTTCTCTCTGACAAAGTGACAGTCTATCTCAATATGTTTGGTCCTCTCATGGAAGATTGGATTTGAAGCAATGTGCAATGCAGCTTGATCATCACAAATAAGTGTTATTGGTCTTGCTTCTTCAATTTGAAGTTCCTTGAGCAACTGCTTTAACCAAATAATTTCATATGTTGTCATTGCCATGGCCCTATACTCTGCCTCGGCGCTTTATCTTGCAACTACATTTTGTTTCTTTGTTTATCAGGATATAAGGTTTCCTCCAACAAGTACATAATACCTAGAGGTGGATCGCTATCAATGGGTCTATCCAATTATCTGTTTATGTCTGTTATCCTCATACACAAGACCTTTCCTGGAGCACATTTGATGTATCTCAGAATTCGGATAACAACATCCACATGTTCCTGACAAGGGGAATTTAAGAACTGGCTTACCACACTGATTGCAAAAGAAATATCCGAACGAGTGACTATGAGATAATTCAACTTTCCAACCAATCTCCTATACCTTCATGCGTCAGATAGAGGCTCCCCCTGATTGGGTATTAGTTTAACACTTGGATCCATAGGAGTATCGGTTGGTTTAGCATTTAACAGACCTTTTTCTTCCAAAATATTTATAGCATATTTCCACTGAGATTACCAAGATCTTTTGTCTGATATTGTTTCGAGAAATGAAGAATAACCATGAGTGTCTGAAGAGAGAAAATATCACGTGATCGTTTGTCAGACGTGTTGTCACGTGCGGTTTAGGTGGTGGCGCATGATGCCCACACGCGAAGACAGAGGTGGCGCGTGTGGGCTCTTGTGGAGGTTTTTGCCGATGAAAAAGTTTTTCGGAAGGTCGTCGAGAATAGTACTAATGGCGGCAGTAATGCGGTTATGAATGGATAATGTTGAAAACTGATCCGGAACAGTAACGGCGGCAGTGGCTGCAGGGTGGTCACCTGAGAATTTTGAACAGTGAGAAGCAAATTGGAGTGGCAACACGGTTTGCAAAAAAAAACTTAAAAAAAAAATTCTCACCGAAAGACAGTGGGTCAACCGGGTAAAGCACGGCGAAAAAAGAAGTGCCTCTTAGCAGGCTCTAGATATCATGTTAAGAAATGTGGTTGGACCTAACTCAACCATACAAAATAGGTTGGTAGAGTGAGGATTGCCCCCACTTATAAACATATCTTCATGCCATATATTGTCCGATGTGAGACTCTTAACACACCCCTCACGCTCAGGACTGGACAACTGAAGCGTAGAAATAAATGGTGGGTGACCCGATAGCAGAAACCATAGAAGCTGGTCCACTGGATCTTAAGCGAGACTCTGATACCATGTTAAAATACAAGAGACTAAGAGACATTTGAATAAACCATATGTTTTGAAAAGTACTACAGAGATATTATTATATATAGATATATTAAACCTAATTACATGATATAGTCGATGTGAGACTATTCTATATACAAATATTCTTAACACTATATATATTTACAAATATCAATATTTACTATTAAGTAATTCACATTTTGTTCGATGCTAGCAACATTTTGTAAGTAATACTCCATCGTCATGATTTCTCGGAGCCTCCAATATCCACGCTCATCCCTTTTTTCTTTACAAAATAATTGGAAAAGAAAAGTTAATTGCTATTATTTTATTATTTTTATTATTATTATTATTATTATTATTATTATTATTATTATTATTATTATTATTATTATTATTATTATTATTATTATTATTATTATTATTATTATTATTAATAATAATAATAATAATAATAATAATAAAAAACCCATATATACTAAATGAAAAATGATGAAGTATTGTGAATGACAACTATCCTAAAATATATATTTTTATATTTCTAAATATGTTAATTTTTATATTTAATTCATAAAAAATTAATATTTTTTCTTTTAAATTTCTGTTACCAATCTATTTTTTTCCATTAAAATTCAATTTGAACGTTTCAAGTTAGTTTTTTTTAAGACGGTTAAAACTTCAAGATAACATTAGTTCCATAAGTTAATTATTTAATATCAAATCTTTAACAATTTAACAGTAATTTTATATTTATAATAAAAAATTAATTTAAAAGTAAAATATCATCCAAAAAATGATGTTTTAATTGATAAAATTTGAATCTGGCTCATAAAAATCTTGAATTGGAAAATCATATATATCATTCACTAAGAAATTCACATTTAGAATATCTCCAACGAGACAAAATGTTATAGTTGCTTGTATCATAGTTTTTGGTTCAAAATTGTCACATTACATTCAAGAATATATATTTCACACCATCAATTTATATTATTTTATTTGTATTACAGTTTAATAAACACTTTTCAATTGAGTTGGTTCAAAAATAATAATATTTGATATTAAATTCCACACTTTTTCAAATTGTTTTAACAAACTTTATCCTTTAAATTTAGGCAATTAATATTGTCACATTCGAATAGTTAAAAGATAAACAACCGAAACTTAAAATTTAAGAAATTATTTAAAAATAAGCTTTATGTCTCTTAAACACTTTAGTCTTTAAAATATATAGCATTTATATAATAGAGAGTAAAAACTTTAAAAATTCAATGGCAGATGAGGTCTAACTTATGTATTACTCATTTAAGATGAGAACAAAAAACAAATTCAATAAAAATAAAAGAACAAGATGAGTTCTCTATTTACCTTTAAATAATATATTTAATTTTTGTATTTATGATTTAAAAAATTTAATATATGATACAAATACTTTAATAAATAATATATTATCTCCCTTTAATTTATACAATTTATATTTTGATTTGTGTAAATTGATAAATTGAGTAATTTAATATAAGATTTAAGAATACCCAAATCCTTAAATAATATATCTGATATTTATAAATATTTAGAGTTTTTAAAACTAATAAAATTTACGTGTTTCAAAATCTTTTTTGATATAAAGGACATCACTTCGTCCACTTACACATTACAAGTAATTTTAAAAAAACTCCATTAAATTTAAACAATTATACATCACTATACTTAATATTTATAATCTTTTAATGCAAAAATCATAAACATTTTTAAACAACTTTTCCAACCTGATGTCACCTATCAGAGCGAGACTTCTTTCAACTTAAATGTCAAGACTTATTAACTTGTATTTACTGCAATTTAGCAAACGCATAACCAAGTCAAACAACCACAAACATGAAAGAGTGATATTTGACAACATGTAAAATATAAAATAATTGAGAAGAACACACAAATAATAATGTAAACGTCGTATCATAGCTACCATACTTAACACAGACCATCAACATCAAATATCTACAAACTTCACAATTTTAAGATACAAACATCCTCATCTCAAAGCAACCTTAATAAAAGAAAACAATTTAGAATATCAACAAAAATCACAAAAATCATCAAGTTTAATCACATGTTAATGTATGATATGCGTGCTCTTGAACTCTAAAGTTTTTCTCTTTCTTTGATATCATTTTACTCTATAAGAGACCACGTTACTCTTTAAGATATTGCATGATGCCTATAACACACATACAAATGATCTTTTCTCAAATGATACTGCACATGTGTAATACTTCTCTCAACCAATACTTTATTATATCCTACTATTTAATTTCAGGTCTGCTTCTCTCAAACGATACTACACTTGTGTAATACTTCTCTCAAGAGATATTGTATTACATTCCATGATACAACTTTGAGTATGCTTCTCTCAAATGATACTACACCATATGGTCACTTCTCTCTAGTGATACTGCACCATATCTAACATGATACTTTTCTATATTTGATATTACACCATATTGACCCTATATGTCAGTTACTTCTCTAACATCAATTTAGCCTTATCACGGACTACCTTTACACTTTTAAGGTGACATCCACGTGAAAAACCCTAATGTCTAGTTCATCCCCTCGTTGGCCTAGGTTACTCTTTAAGAGTATTTCCTTTACCACGAGTCAGAATAATTAATATTTCATTATCTATGCGAAAATATCCCTGCTAGAAAAACTATTTTTTATGACTATGATTTCACCTAACATAACGAAAAAAATCGAGGTAAAATTTCTGGTGACCCCCTATTTTTTAAAAATATATATAATATATTTCCTCGGTTATCTTAAAAATTGAGGAGTAAACTTATTTAGTGTACATGCTTCAAATCGCAACAACTTCAGATTATAATTTTATCTCATTAAAAGTGGCACATTCTTAAATATTTACTTTTTAGTCGAGAAATATGCCACTTTTCACCTCAATTTTCTTTCCAACTAAGGTGAATATGTTTATCTGATATCTATAACTTTAACTTGTAGTATTCAATTTAGTTTTTCTAAGCAACATAAATAGAAACCTAATGAAGAGCCTTAAACAACAAGAGCCATAAACACATATCATTAATATGAAGATGTTATGTGTTTAGGGCCCTCATTTCTTCTTCAGAGATCCAAATCATTTTCTCTTACTTCTTCAGAGATCTGGTACGTCAAATATCACTACTAATATTGTGTTACTGAGATCTAAAACCTTAGAGATTTCCCATTGTAGTTTTTGTTATTTAGACAAATTTACGTTATAGGTTTATTGATGTTGTTGTTCTTGTTGTTGAGACTCATTGTTGAGACCGTAAACCCTATAGGCTTAATCTTGTTGTTGTTAATAATTAAACAGATTTATGTTATAGGTTTATTGATGTTGTTTTTTTATATTGTTGAGACCTTAAATCCTAGAGGTTGTTTATTGACGTTGTTGTTGATGTTGTTGGTTGTCTTTTTGTTTTGTTGTTTAATGTAATTTGTTGTTTTAAGTTGAGTTTATTAAATCTATATGAGGTAGTCTAGTTGTTGTTATTGCGTTTAAATTTTATATTGATATTGATATTGAGATTATGTTTTTTTGTGATTCTTTGTGCAATTATCATCTTCATCTGTCGAGTTAAGTTTGTTATATCTAATATAACTTTTTTGTTTCACTAACCTCTCTTTGAAAATATATACTATTAAATTGATTTTGGAAAGAATCATATGAAAAAATATGTTGTATTAGAAACATATCTTACAATGATTAATATTTTTCTAGAATTCTACAACTAAACCATTTATCTCATACTCTTTTATTATTAAAATCTCTCGAATATTTCTAGTTTTTTTTCAACTTTTTTCTATATTTGTTCATTTTTTAAAATATCAAATTTTATACTTTCAAGAATGAATTAGTAGAAAAGTAAGTATTGAATAAAGAACTTGAAATATTAAAGAGATTTTAACCATGAAAGAATGTGAGATGAGTTACAAGATGCTTCAAAATAATTAAGCGATGTAAGTTGCTCTTTAAATATAACACAATTGTTCATGTAATTATTTTCCTAACCAATTTTAGATGTTATATGTTGAGTATGGGTTTTAATGAAATAAGAATCCACATTAGATTTAATATACTCAATTATTTTACCTGCCAGTCTTATGAGAAAACTGAGGTGAAAAAGTGGTATACCCGTCGGTGAAATGTCAAAACTGAGAGGACATGTGTTTTCACCATTTCATAATTTCAAAAAGACCTCCATGGAGATCGAACCCATGACCTTTACACATTACTCGTCAATTTTTTTAAAACCGAGAGATAAAGTATGCACTTTTCATTACGCCCACTACAACATTTTGAATATACAACAACACAAAAAAACCGTTGCAAAATCCAAAAAATCCGTTGCCTTTACATATGAGAACGGTTTTCAGGGTGTTCTAAACCAAGGCGTTGTTTTAGCCTTTAGGAACGGTTATTTAGCCAACGACAACGCCTTGTTTAGAGCCGTTGCTGTAATTTTATATAGAGAACGGTCTAGAACAGCAACGGCTGGACGCCGTTTTCAAATTTAAACCGTTGCAATTGTTGTTTATTAGAGAACGACTATTTTATGGAATATAGCAACGGTTCTTAGCCGTAGCCTATTCTAAACCGTTCTAATAGAGGCTTAAGTTCAATTTTTCTTCATAGGTTATAGCAACACCTTCTTTACTACAAACACACTTTCTAACTGTTGCAAAAAAATTATTTTATTTTATAAACCAAATAAATTTATTTATTTTTTAATAAAATAAATTTTTATTTTATTTTATAAACCTGATAATAACATCATTCACAATTTTTTTATATAATAATATTCAAATACAAAACATCTTCAAATTGAAAATGATCCAACAAAACATTTTAAAAAAAAACATCTTCAATTTTTTTATAAACCTGATCTTGCATATAAAAAAAATACATGACATAATCCATTTAAATATTATAATGTCAATCATTGATTCATAATCAACAAAACATCTTCAAATTACATAACGTAATGTCAACAAAACATCTTCAAATTACATATCGATTCCAATGTCAATCATCATTCATAGTCAAAATAACATCTTTAATCTATAAAATTAAACTTAAACATCTACATCTCTACATCTACATTTCTTCATCTTCAAATTCAAAATCTTCATTGATATTATCATTCTTGACCTGCAAAATAAAAATAATATAACTTAAATAAGATTATTATTCGAAGGATCAAAAATAAAATAATCCACTCCAAGTAAATAATCCACATATATAAAATCCCTTAAAACATAGGAATGTAACAAATCTTACTTGATCATTAGTTGGAGCATGTGTTGATGTTGAAGAACGTAGGGCACTGTTAGCATCAGTTGCAGGAGTTAATATCAAAGCTGCCAAAGTCTCTATATTCAACTCGGAGGTGTTTTGATTCAAAACAGTCTTAAGAAGAACCTGAATTTTCCTATCAGTTTCTTCTTTATCTTGACGATGTTTTTCTTCCATCTCTTGTAACCTGTCATTAAATTGTCTAACTTCAGCAGCATGCTCTCTTTTAGTTTTTGCAATTTCTTCGTTTCTTTTCAAGAGAGTCGGTGTTGTGGTTCTTCCGTGGCAACGCAATCTCCCAGGTTTTTGTTTGCCCAATACGCTTTCAAAAGCTTCTGAAGAAGGTTTTCCATGATTTTCAATCAAGTCTTGAAGTTTTATCTAACATACATAATATAATAGTAGTAAATAAAAGGAAAATGACAATTGTCATTTGAACATTACTCATAATATACTAGTCTGATCCACTCCTAACTAGAACTCCTAATAGAAACAACACTTAACAATAATAACTTACAATTGCATGGTTGATTTCTTGATCCAACTTCTTTCCTTTCTTACTTTGTCGAGTAGTAATAAACACTTCAGCTTGAGTCGGAGGTTCTTTATCTTCACTATTTTCACGCTAAACCAAGTAAAACAAGAGTATGAGATTATTAATAAAATAACACAATTTAATATTCAATTAAAATATAATTTAAAAAAGAATATCATTTTTTCTCTTATAACAACAAAACCTTTATTCCCCATTCGATGTCTCCATTTCAGTTGAGCTACATTTTCGGCATAGCTAATTATTAATAAGTACTATAGCTACCTGTAACTAACTATTAATAAGTTTCAAAACAATACTAACTATTAATAAGTTAATTAGCATAACTAAACAGTTCAAAATACTAACATAAGTTATTCAAAACATATCATACCATTTCAAAATACTAACAGTACTTATTAATTAGAGACTTTTTTGACTGTTTCATTCATAACATATCAAAATACCACCAGTATAATATGTACTGTTTTTAATCATAATATGTTTCAAAACAGTACTTATTAATTAATAAGTTAAGTATTAATAAGTTAGATATGTTAGCTAATTATTAATAAGTACTAACTACTAGTAACTAACTATTAATAAGTACTAACTATTAATAAGTTTCAAAACAGTACTAACTATTAATAAGTTAATTAGCATAACTAAACAGTTCAAAATACTAACATAAGTTATTTAAAACATATCATACCAGTTCAATATTACTAACAGTCACCTATGTTGGATGTTTATACCAGTTCAATATTACTAACATAAGTTATTCAAAACATATCATACCAGTTCAATATTACTAACAATCACCTAACAGTTCAAAATTTTGTTTTGTGGCCTTAAACTCTAAAACTTCAGGTGGTCTATGGAGATGTTTATATGCTGGATAATGAAATGAAATGGAGAGTTTTGCCACCTATGCCAAAGCCAGACTCCCATATAGAGTGTGCATGGGTAATTGTCAACAATTCAATCATTACTACCGGAGGTACAACAGAAAAGCACCCAGTTACGAAAAGGATGATGCTGATTGGAGAGGTCTTCCAGTTTAACTTAGACTCTATGGTACTGTTTTTCTTTTTACATATAGTTTTGGTCCATGTAAAATGTAAAATACCTTGATTTATGTTCAGTTCCTAAATGGTTTTTCTTTTTACATATAGTTTTGGTCAATATAAAATGTAAAATACCTCTGATTTATGTTCAGTTCCTAAAATGTAAAATACCTCTGGTTTTACTATCAATCGCACCTGTTATAGTATCTAAGCAAACAACATAACAATATAACAGTCCTACTTATAACATAACAGTATAACAATCCTACTTACAGTCCTACTAACAGCATAACAGTCCTACTAACAACATAACTACATAACAGTCCTATTAACAGCATAACAGTATAACAGCATAACAGTACTAACAGCATAATAGTCCTACGTACTTACTAGAGTTTTCTCATCTCTCCAATACTCCAATAACTTTCTAAAATCTTCTTCTGGTACCTCTTGTGGACGATTTTTTAGCTGCTCGCGGAAGGTTTTATACTTGCTAAAATGCTTCCTTTTAAGCGAGCATTTGTATCGTCTCCAAGCATCATTTGTAATAGCAAATACAGCTTTCTTTCCTTCCTTTGGGATATTGTATTTTTCCTGCAAAAATATATATTTAGAATATTATATACATTAAAGTATGTTAAAAAAACACAAAATCAAATAAAAAAACTAATTATATTGACATAATCCCACCCGGGATCCAAATTGTGTTCCTCCCAATGCTTAACCA
Organism: Lathyrus sativus; assembly: GCA_963859935.3. Classification (NCBI taxonomy): domain Eukaryota; kingdom Viridiplantae; phylum Streptophyta; class Magnoliopsida; order Fabales; family Fabaceae; genus Lathyrus; species Lathyrus sativus. Next base: position 514,803,763 of record OZ012741.1, read on the forward strand.
AATCAATCCAACTAGTGAAAGTGAGAGGACATAAATCTGAACTTCTTCCTAGTGTCTCCAAAAAACTACTGAGTTCAGACACTGTCTTTTCATCTGCCCAATTGGTTGTCCTTCTTCATTCAAGGTGATCTCTTGTCTATCTTTGAATTGTCATCCATGAATTTTTCAACATAACGTCTTTCCCCGCTTTTTTGTTAATCCTGAGGATGAAGTACCTAAGGTATTACCTTCAACTTTGTTTACATCTGTTCCCTCAACTTCCTTACCATTATGGATGCTATCATTCTCCATATATTCTTCCATTTCATTTTCTTCTGTATCTTTATCGTCGAATTCCTCAACTCCATTTTTTTCCTTATTTTTATCGAGACATTCGGTAAGGGACATGTGTCGCTTTCGCGAAAATAAGCTGCCGGCAAAACAGAAGAGTCGCCACCTTTCGTTATTTATCCCTCAGAACGGGAAAGGAAACGATCGGAAAAACCTGACGAAAAAGGTATAAGACAAGGTCATCGCAACCATTGTCTGGGTTCGGGAGTCGGTTACGCAAGGGGAAGGTATTAGCACCCCTCACGTCCGTCGTACTCGACGGGATCCACGCTTTTTGTGTTTACTGGACGAGTTGGTTTTATCTATCTACCTATCAAGGCTGGCTTAAACAGAAAAGAAAATGACTCGGGAAAGCGTCGCACTTTATGCCTACGTATTCTCATCAGAGAATGAGAAATCAGAGTCAACGTAGTTCGACCTACTACGGGTTATGGGGAAGGTGGCTCGCCAATACGTCAGTATTGTGCCTACGTACTCTCAACAGGTATGAGAGATCAGAGCTTACGTAGTTCGGGCTACTACGGATTATGGAGATTCAGATTCATCTGTTTTATCGAGTAGGGTTAAACAACAATTCTAGCAGTTAGGGACAAGGCCTGTTTGCGGTAGAACTGAAGTTTAACGACACTCTTTTCTTCAGAAAAGCTTCCTTTGAATTATGGGCCCACGGGGCAAAAAGGTTTGAAGTTTATTTTCTGTCTTTTATGGAAGAAGTGTTTTTTATTGCGTTTGCAATTTCAATCGCACTAAAGACTATGACCTGAGAGTGAATGCGTCGCATGTCACCCAAAGGGTGCCATACTAAACATTCAGACTGTTGAAAAGAAACTCTCCAACAATCCTTTCTCAGATAACTTAAGGCTCGTAATATACGAAAGAAATCATTCATGATTACTATATTTTAATTTGTTTTGAGATGAGAAGAGAACAGGCTCAACTAAAGGGAGACTATCAAGTCCTAATGTTGTCATGCCAAGGATTCATCCTATGGTTGAAGTTTGAAACAGGGAACTCCTAGAAGTTATCATGCATAGGTTTCAACCTAAAGTTCTATCATCACTTCTTTATCAAAGGAAATGAGAGTCCTAAGGGATCATGTCAATGAGGTACAGAAACAGATAAGGCATCAGCTTAAACAGTAAATGACTGAAAAATGCATGCAATGCAAGTGAGGGAGGAAATGTGTGTGGGATGTCAGCCTCCACAAGCTCATCTCAACCTCAAGCCAGATATGATAACTGTAATCATACAGCAGAAATAAAATAAAGTGCTATCAAGCAAGATACCATAAACTGCAATCATACAGAAGAAATGAAATGCTATCAAGCAAAACAAACCACATGGGCAAGGGAGCTGGGCTCTACCGAATACCCGCAAGCAAAGCCACACAGTAAAAATACAAGCAGAAGGAGCAACTCAACCTCTAGTGTAATCATGCTCTTAGCTTAAAGTCAGTCTAAATCATGGACTTATTCTAATGCATCAAGCAAGTCAAACAAGGCACACCAATACAGAAGAGAAAACAGACAAGAGAGAAGGCAGATCAACAACTCCTACAACTTCAAGCTTCAGCTCTTCTGACAGCAGTCCAGTCTTTAAACTTCAATCACCCTTCAAGGCTACCATCTCTCATGACAAGTATCAACTTGCTTTTCCAGGTTTCAACCCATCAAACATAAGTATCCACTTATTCTCTTTTCTTCAAGCCTCAGCTCTTCAGTCAATTCCACCTTCAGGCTTCACTTCTAACTACAAGTATTAACTTGATTCCTTCAGGCCCTCCAAGCATCAATGCAAGTATCAAATCATCTTTTATTCCTCAAGCCTCAGCTCTACACCCAACCTCAGTTGAATCCTCTTCATAAGTATCAACTTAGTCTTCAAGCTTCAGCTCTCTTTGCTTTACCAGTATCAACTTGGTCTTCTCCTCCTACAAGCTTCAGCTTCTCAAAGTGGTCTTCAATCACATGGAAGTATCAACTTCATCCTTCAATCCTTTAAGCCTCAGCTCTTCACTCAATCTCCATTGGGTCTTCAAGTATCAACTTGTTCTTCTTGCTCTTCAAGCTTCAGCTACAATGGCAATGCTCAAGGGATCATCCTCTTCCACACTCTTCAATGATGTCCTCATCTTCAAACTCAAGTCTAACATCTTTCAAGATACTCAAACCAGAAGACAATTGATTTAACAGGATGAGTGGAAATGATAAACTACTTATTGACAACCAAAGGAAGCCTGTAAGGGTTCATCATTATGAGAGATTGGTTCCCTCAAAGTTCTACTTCTCAGATAAAGCCACTCATCCCTCCAAATGAGGGATGTGAATATCTTAGAAGGACTTTTAGTCATTGGGAGGAATGGAAGTACAAGATGCTTTCCATATTTGTGAAATAAATCATTCTAGTTCTAAGGCTCTCCCTATGTCTCCTAACTCCTAAATCTTCATCAGACACCTTCAGGCACCAACAACTCCAAGCACCAAGCAACTTCAAGCAACTTCAAGCATCCTCACCTTGTCTTCAACTTGTCTTCAATCTCAACCAAAGGCAAACAAAGCAAAACCCTAGTCTAAGGGGATTAAAGAAGTTAGTCTAGTTGAGTTAGTACCCTAGAATCATCTAAAACTAGCACCTAAACTAAAATCAATCAAAAATAGGAAACTATCCTATAAATTTCTAAAAAATTTCATAAGGGATCCTAATTCAGTTAATAATGCCTCATACAAAAACCAGGGACTGAATCATCTATTAAGCCCTAAAATTAAATCCTAAATCCAAAGGTATCAACCATAAACCCTAAAAATGGAGCTTCTAAATGTTTCAACCTAAACTACCACCTAGGTTCATCACAAAAATGTTATAAAAATGCTATGGGAGCATACATGTCTAACCTAATCACACACAAAAAATTAGCTCAAGAATCATCATCAATATTTCACACAAAATTCCACAAAATTAAGTATCAAACATAGCCATTTTAATATCAATTAAAATATAAAATTCCCATAAAATCAGAAAATGCATGAAATGAAAATATTTTTTTATCTAAAACATACTAGACTCAATCATGAGTATAATGCAAAAAGAATGGGGTTAATTGGATTAATTTTCAATTTATTATGAATTTTTCAAGAACCATGAACAAAATGAAAAAATAATGAAAATCCAATTAAAATTAACACACGCGCGGTGCAAATAGAAATTAAAATCAGTTCATATAATGGATTGGGCTAGCTGGGGGTGTGGATAACAATTATTTCATTAAGCCCAGAACACTACTTAAATGAAACGCCGCGTTTCATTTCTTCAGATCCTTCACAAAATGAGAGACGTGCGTGGCCGTTGGATTGCTTCCTCAGTCAAAGGTCCATCTATAATCTGATGGTCCTGGGGTCATCTTCCCCAAATTCGAAAATCTGGAGGGAAGAACCTCCATGGATGAACATCCAAGAACTTCATCTTCCCCAAATTCGTATCCCATCAAATCTTCACTAAAAATCAAAGTTGGAAACCCTAATCCACTCCATTTTTCACACTGATTCTAACCCTAGCCTCAGAATTTATTGAATCAACCTCTAACCTAAAACACGATCAAGAATCAGAAATATGCTCAGACCTCAATTATCACCATTCTTCAAATTATTTGGTCTAAAATGTTCACCACATTACACTGATCAATTCTTGCTATAATACTCATATTATCTCTCAATATCCATCATGTTCTTGATCCAAACAGAAATTGTGTCACCTCATTGATCATCATGAAATCTTCTCTAAGTTTCCAGAAACGATCTCCTAACCACATACTATCAATCTAACCTAACAAAATGAGGTAATTCTTCTTAAATTAAGGTGAGGGATGAAAGTTACCAACCTGTGAATTCTTGAGTAACAGATGCAGCAAACCTTCACTTCAACCCTTCTACTGCTCCAAAATCGTTCAATGTATCGAGTTCTTGCTTCTGTATGCAAGAGAATTGATGGAAAACGCCTAGAACTCCAAACTCGATAATGACTTGCAGGTGCTGAAATTCAATTGCAAGAACATGATCCTTCAAGGCTTTGGCTATGGAATTGATCTGGAATCATTCAGTATCCTCCATAGAAGTTGTTGAAATCAAAAGAAAGGAAGAAGATGGTGTGGAATGCAGAATTCGATTTCAATTTGCAATGAACAAAGTGAAGTTGCAAAATCTCTTCTCTCAATCAATTCTCACCAACCTTTCACTCAAACCCCTTCTAATCAATATATAGATGATGTTGGACCTCTCTAGAATCTTCTGGATTCATCCAAGGAGATGTTGAACTTCTCATATCATCCAAAATCTCATCTCATGCCATACTCACCCCAATTCTGGTTTCCCTTGTTGCAGCAGCTTGTTATGGTTCCAAAATCTCCCCAAGTGAGATATTAGAGGTGTTACAAGGCCTTGGAAGCTTTTGTATTGATCTCTCATGTGTTTTGCAAATGTTACTTAATATGCAAGCAACTACTTTTCAAAGCAAGTCCACAAATTAGACAAGAGCTTGGACTTTCATGTTCATGAGGATCAAATCTATCGCTATTTCTTGTAATTCTAGTGAATCTTGTTTCAACACCACTATGCAAATACCAAGAGCAAATTGTCAAGCATTCTTCAACCAAATAACCCTCAGAAATAGAACCCTCAGGACGACTTTTATTACGAACATAACTCTTCAATTTTCCTAGATATCTTTCTGGAAAGTACATCCACCGAAATTGAACAGGTCCTCCCATTCTTACCTCATTCACTAGATGTATTGGTAAATGAACCATTATATCAAAGAAACTCGGGGGGGGGGGGGGGGGGAATTGTCTCGAGTTGGCAAAGTGTTTCTGCAATCTCAGATTGTAAGATATCCAAATCTGCCACCTCAATCACCTTCTGACACAAACAAAGAAAAAATGAACAAAGACGGATTAATGGATGTGCAACCTTGTTTGGCATTGTACATCTCACAGCCACTTGAAGCAAGTAATGCAACATGAAATGTGCATCGTGGCTCTTGTATCCGCTAACTTTTTTTCAGCAAGTTGAACACATCTTGAAATGTTTGAAGCATAACCATCAGGTATTTTTGTATTTTTCAATACATAGCAAAAAGTAGTTTTCTCCTTTATAGTCATGGAAAAACATAATTTTTTATTGCGACTTTCTATGTCTAATACAACCTAACTGCAAGTGCACAGTCTATCGTGTAGTAATAATAGATATCGATCCCACAGGGACTCGTAATCAAACTAGTGTTCTCGGGAGTTACTATGTTTAGCTAGGTAGATAATGTTTGAGGGAATAAGATTGTCACTAAAGGGAACTAAGAATGTTAATTAAAGTATAATTAATTGAATAGATATGCAGTATTTATGTTCTTCAGGGATTTGACAAGTTACCAGCCTACGAAATGTTTTTCAGAGTTTATTTAAGTAGAAAATGGTGATCTGAAGACTCTCGCCTCACGATGGTTATTGACGCTAATCATAATTCTAAGGGCCAAACGTACGCTTTCGTGTCCCATTCGGGGTTAAAATTATTTTTTGGAAATCTCTAAGTTCTAATTCATTTTAAAGTGCTTTCGCTGTTATTAAAATGAATGACTAGTGCTTACTATCTGGTCTTGCCGCAGCTTCCGCTTGTTGGTTCGTACCTTAATTAATTTCCCACTTTCGTGGCAAAACTACTTTTAAATAAGTTCTCGCTTTCGCGACGAAGTTTATTCAGTAAATTAATTTTAAACACTCAGACCATAAATAACTTTTGGAAAAGACAGTTTTCAACCGGTTATTATCAAATCCCTTTCGAATTATTACTACATATCGATTACTTAAATTTAGCTAGACATGGATTTGGGAAAGGTAAAACATAAATAAAAACAATAAATAATAGCATGTATCATAATAAAAACTGGAATTACGATTGAAATGAGAAACCTGTAAATATTCCACTTGACCTTTGGGCAGATCCTCCACAGATGTTGGCAGGATTCTGGTCTTTGTGCCAATTTGATCGTACAACGGAAATAAATATTACAGAAGGAATGGAAGGAATGCAGAAAAAGAAAAGAGAAACAAATAAGAATATTAAAAACTGGAAAGGTTGCTCTGAAGATAAATTGGCAGCACTTCGTTGTCTGAATGCGGCTCCCTTTCTGAGTCCCCCTTCTCCCCCTTTTATAGAAATGGAATTCTAACGGTTATAACTTGAAGAAGATGGACTTTGAGGCAGAATTATCAGGGAGTAGTGGTCCACTATTTGGGACTTGGAACTGCTTCTTTCACGTGCATTTGAAGTGGGGCATTTTTGCCTGTATGACGGTCGTCACAAGGTGTGACGGTCGTCACCCGTGTGACGGTCGTCATGGAGCTGTGACGGTCGTCACAGCAGCAAAATCAGCATTCTGCGCTTTTCATGATGTTTTCATCCGGTTTTCGTCCATATTTCATCTGAGATTGCTTCTTTTCTTCATAATGCCTTGTTTAGACGTGATCATCAAATACCTGCAAAACATCAGACAAATAACACGGAAACAACCCGAAATCGGATCGAAAACAGTTAAACTTTAGTTGAATTATGCATCAAAATATATATACGATTTTGTGTTATCAAACTCCCCTAAGCTTGAATCTTTGCTTTTCCTTAAGTAAAACAGGAAAAAGTCGGCAAGCACGAGGCAGCTTCTTCGTTCGCAAAGTTGGGAAAAATCGGGATTCTTAGTAAAAACAAAACGAATGCCATGACGACATTGGACTACAAGTCTTTGGAGGTCTCCTTCTTATGCAAATCGGTCCCAGTCATGCTACTGTAGCTTGGTGTCGAGGTCCTCGCGGCAAGTTCACCCTGTTTGTTCTAGCGCAATCACATTAAGCCCGTTGTCCATACACTTTCATGGCAAGTTGACCTGTTAGTGAATATGATCTCATTTCTGTTTTTGATCTTCTTCATTGATCATAAGCTTATATCATTGATTTTTCAATGAGTTTTCGTGCCGTTGGGCTAAATGCTCGGGTGAGGAGCACCTAACTTAGAAGGAAACGTGTCTTATATTTTTGGCTATCTAACTTTCTTTTCATGATTTTTCATCTTTTTGGAGATCATACACTTATTTGCATTGGTCGTTCGCTTAGAAGTGTTTTAGGATGGTGCTGACTGCTAGTATAAACTACTTGGGGCTGATTTTGCATAGACACTTGAGACTTTGGTACACGTAGGTAGTGAAACCGACTCGCATAAACCGGAGATCTAAGGTGTCAAGATAGTACTGGTTTTTTTAGAATTGTCGTCTCATCGGAGTTTCAGAACTTGGTTTGAACTCGGGTGCATTCTCTTGATGCTTTTGCTTTTGAGGAACGAACGAAAAAATTTGTTGTTTACGTCAAATAACGTGGGGATGTTTGTGTAACGGAAAAAGGATATATAAACGAGCTTTATTTGCTAAAAATAGAAAAAATAGAAATTACGAAAGTCAAAGTACAATGGAATGGAAATAAACGCTCCGCTCCCACACTATCTCAATCAGTGTCCCCACTGATTTGAAAGAATGCGAGAGGGAGATACAACGAAAATGAAAGGACAAATAAACTGAAAATATAGTAAACAAATAAGGAAAATGATAACTAATCACGTCCGCTGCCTCGGTCACGTCCGCGCTCTCGTCCTCTGGCTCTGACCCGGGCGACTCGGTCCTCAAAACTCATAGCTCCGGTGTGGTAGACATAGTCACGGAGTCCTTCGACCTACAAGGTCAGATTCGCCAAGTTCTCAGTAATGGTTTCTTGGCCGGTTTGAAGTTGTTGCATTTGGGTCCGATGCCAAGCTTCGAACTGCTCTGCTCGCTGATTCTGCTGCTGCATCATAGCGAGTATCTGGGCCTGCTGGTCGAGAGAGCGGCAGAGGTCCTCTTCTAAGTAATCGGGCATTGGACGATGGCGGCGGCGGCGGGAGGATGTACCTTCGGAAGTAGGAGGCTGCGATGCCTCCGGTTGCTCTGGCCTGTCCAACTCAGCTTGGATTTCGTCGTCAGAACCTTGGGTGTGGTCCTGAGTTGGAGCAGCGGCAGCAGGAGGGGTAGTGAGGTCAAATAACCAGTTGGTACGGTCCTCTGGGTGTGTCCGGGTGCGTGATGGAAGGATGATGCTTCGGACGGTTTTGCCACGCACTACCGGGTGGTACTTGCCATCGGCTCTGGAACTGATAAGGTGAGAGGCTCTGTAGTGGTCGGTGTCAAGGAACACCGAGGGGATGGCATGGAGGTGCTGGAGGCGTTTGCCGAGGTTCAGCCCAAGTGCAATGGCAGTGACAATCCCGCCAAAGTAAAATGGCTTGGAGCCACGGTTACAGTTGGCTTGAATGTGGGCCAGGAGGAACGGAGCGGCGTTGATAGGCTCGTTGTTGAAGACGCAGTGGAGGAAGAAGAGCTCTTTCGAGTTCACCTTATGGTTGCTGTCCCTGGCGAAGATTGTGTTGCTCAATGCTCGGTAGAAGTACCGGATGGTCGGGTTATGGATATGCGTAGCGTGCAGAGAGTCCCAACCATCGGCATTGATGCCGGTCAACTGATACCAGAGCGTGAAGGCTTCATGCTGGAACTGATCGGTGAGGCGGCGGTGAGCATTGTCGCCTCGAGGGAGTTGTAAGATGGCGGCAATCTGGTTCTCGTTCATCTGATAGTTTATGCCGAACATTCGGAAGCATGCGGCACCGGAGTGTTGGCTGAGGTCGCCGCTGGAAGTGACGTAGGTAAACGAACTCAGGAACTCAAGAGTGAGTTGTTCGTACGTCGGCAATGGATTGGTGCATAGGTTCCAGATGCCGGCTCTTTGAAGCATCCAAGTGACGCCTTCAAGGAGTCCGAGCTCCACGAGCGATGGAATGTGTGGATAATGAGTCGGCTGGAGCGACCGTTGATGGAATGCGATGTAGTTGGCCCGCTGTCTCTCGCCAGAGTCACCATCGCTGAACACAATGTTGCTGATGTCTGGGGTTTCGGTATTTCTCGCCATTGTTGGAAGATCGAGATGGTTTTGAGGATTGGGGTGATTCTGCGAAGTGGGAAAAAAGTAATAGAAGTGTGGTAGGAAGTTGAGATGGGAGTTGAAATATATGGTGCAATGTGAGGGAAACGAAAAATTGGAGTGGGGAGGGAGTTCTGATGATTGGAAGTTGAAAGGAGGTGAGTGGGAGAGAAAACGCAACCCCTGTTATATCAGATAGCAGTTTTGGGTTCGTGACGGTCGTCACGTATATGTGACGGTCGTCACCCGCGTGACGCTCGTCAGGATCCTGTGACGGTCGTCACAGCAGCAAAATCTGCAGAACGCAGAATTTTGCTCTGAGGGTGTTCTTGCAGTGACTTTTAGGCCTAGTATCGATATGGCAATGTATTATAGCAGCCAATAAACAAAGAATAACGTAAAAATAGAATAATTGAATAAATACTATAATTGAAATAACAAGAAACTGGAATGATTGTATGTAGTACATAAAGAAATTAACAATGCAAAAATCAAAACAATTGAAAACGGACGGAAAGTAGAAAAACTAAACTAAACTAAATCTAATTCTAAAACTAGTATCTAGTCTTTTCGTGCCTTCAACTCATCGAACTTCCGTGCGTAGTAGTCGAGCTGGTCACAGATTAAGTCCATGAAGACTACCAGTTCGCTGTGTATGCCTGCGATGTCATCTTTTACAGTAGTCAGAGTTGCATCAACGTTGTCCAATCGGAGTAGAACAGTATCCATTTTGTCGGTGGTCTCCTCAGGGATAGGCTCGGGATAGGTGTTGTAGTGTGGAGGAGTCGTAGGGTCTACTTCAGCTTCTGATACAGCATCCTCATAGTACATATAGTCGTGTGCCTCAGAGATATGGTCACTATCGTACATATAGTTCTGTGGTGTTGACTGAGGTGAAGGAGGTCCCATAGGCTCATCCAATTCATAAAGCCAGTTGTCCTTGTTGTGGATACTTGTCATCTGATGATTAGGCAGTGTGAATAGCTGGACAGGTTTTTCGTTGATGAGGTACTCATAAGGTCCAGGTCCCATAGTTCCTAAAATGCGCCGATTAAAGCAGAACTGTATATTCATGGGTCGGATGGTGCCAAAACGAGTGCTTGCATTTAAGTGGAATCTAAGGCCAAGCTCGTGGGCAATCATTGTCACGAGGCCTCCTATAAGAATAGGTAATTGTGGTTCCTGAGTGAGGCGTCTGAAAGATCTCATCATGAAAGGCACTGCATTTACTGTACGTCCCTGGGAAGCACAAAACATGATGAATAACTCCTCTTTAGATACTGTGGTAATATTTTCTTCTTTCCCGAAAAGGGTGTGAGCTAGTATCTTATGGAAGTATCTGAAAGCTGGGTTATGAATATCATCATTATACATTCTGTCTGGTTCAGGGTGATAGTCGCCTGTGATTCTACCCCAGAATTGGTCGAGTTCAAAATCAATATCGTCATCTTCTGCACTGATGAACACATGCGGTCCGCTAGGAAATCCTAGGAGGTTAGCTAGTTACATCCGGCTATGGGTTTGGTCCATTCCAAACATTCGAAAGGTAATCAGCTCTGTGTTGGATCCAAAACCATAGTTGGGTAGGTATCTGAAGGAACTAAGAAATTCATAGGTGAGATCCTTATAGGTAGCAAAACGTGTTTTCAAAGCAGTGTTCTCCCAACCCAGTTGATTGAACAGGTATTGAATGATATCTGTGATTCCTAGTTTATCCATGGTAGACTTATCATAATACAGCGTTAAGGTTATTTCTCTTTCAGTTAGTGTTGCAAATCTTGCCTTTTGAGCTAGTCCTCGAAAATGAACCTTTGTGAAGTCGTACTCGGCCATACTCGCAGGTAAGTCGGAGAAAACAGAAGGAATGTTTTGAAGACTTTTAAAATCCTGAAAAGTTTAAAACAGAAGTTTGAAGTCAGGATTTTTAAAAACAAAAAGCGGTAAAAACAAAAGACAAAAAGAGAAAAATAAAAATAGAAATATGAAAACAAACGAAAGTAGAAAGTAGTAGTAATTATAAGTTTAGAATTTTTTGTTAAATTTTCAAAGTAAAATTTTAAATAAAAATGAAATACAGTAACGAGGAAAAATGCGGGAAGAGTTGGGTTGCCTCCCAGTAAGCGCTGTTTTTAACGTCTAAAGCCTGACGATAGCTTGGTGACAAGCTATTCGGGTGGTTGAGCTGGAAGCTCAAGCAATGCTATACTACAGACTTGAGGGCTGTTTTCGTTCTTATTATAATGTTTTAGACGTTGCCCGTTTACGATAAACGGTGCATTCGTCTTATCGGTAATTTCAACAGCTCCACTCTGAAGTACTTTAGTCACTTCATAAGGTCCAGACCACCTAGATTTTAGTTTACCTGGGAAGAGTTTTAATCTTGAATTAAATAGCAATACGATGTCTCCCACACTGAATTGTTTCTTGACTGAATGTTTATCATGCCACTTTTTAGTTCGTCCTTTGTAGATACGGGCATTTTCGTAAGCGTCTAATCGAAGTTCTTCCAATTCGTGTAAGTTCAAGATTCGCTTTTCTCCTGCCTCGGTGTAGTTGAAATTGAGTGTCTTAATGGCCCAGAAGGCCTTATGCTCTAATTCTACAGGGAGATGGCAGGATTTACCGTAAACTAATTTGTAGGGTGTAGTACCTATTGGTGTCTTAAAAGCGGTCCTATAAGCCCATAAAGCTTCTTGTAGCTTTGATGACCAATCTTTCCTTGAGGTAGCGACAGTCTTTTCCAATATCTATTTTATTTCCCTGTTCGAGACCTCTACTTGTCCGCTAGTTTGCGGATGATAAGGTGTAGCTACTCGGTGTCGGACTCCATATTTAGAGAGAAGTTTATCAAATATTCGCGATATGAAGTGAGATCCGCCGTCACTAATGACGAGTCTGGGTACACCGAATCTAGGAAAGATTGTGTTTTTGAAGAGTTTGATTACTACTCGTGCATCGTTTGTTGGAGCGGCTATGGCTTCTATCCATTTAGACACATAATCGACAGCGACGAGTATGTAGTTATTACCAAAAGAAGGTGGGAATGGTCCCATGAAATCTATTCCCCATACGTCAAAGATTTCTACCTCTAAGATTCCTTTCTGAGGCATTTCATCGCGTCGTGATATGTTGCCAGTTCGTTGGCATTGATCACATTTTAGCACAGCGATGTGAACGTCTTTCCAGAGGTTAGGCCAGAATAAGCCGGCTTGGAGAATCTTAGCGCACGTCTTGGATGTACTAGCATGACCACCATATGGTGCTGAATGGCATTGGGAAATGATATTTTCTATTTCTTCCTCTGGGACACAACGACAGTATATGTTGTCGGCCCCTCTCTTGAAGAGTAGAGGTTCGTCCCAGTAATAGTGTTTCAGATCGAGGAAGAATTTCTTCTTTTGCTGATAAGTGAGATCCGGTGGAAGCACGCATGCAGCTAGGTAATTAACGATGTCAGCATACCAAGGTAATGTGACTTGGGCATAGACGGCTTCTACGGCTTTTTCGAGTTCTGGATCTTCCGAGATTAAGTTAGGCATGTCACTTTCCAATTTGGCTATCAGATGTTCGTACGGGAAATCGTCATTTATCGGTACTGGTTCATGTTTGATGCCTTCTATTCGGGATAAGTGATCTGCAACAACGTTCTCGGTTCCTTTCTTATCTTTGATTTCTAAGTCAAACTCTTGTAATAACAGGATCCATCGCAATAATCTTGGTTTGGCATCCTTTTTGCTTATTAGGTACCTAATGGCGGCGTGGTCTGTGTATATGATAATTTTTGCTCCTAATAAGTAAGAACGGAATTTGTCAAGCGCAAATATAACTGCTAGAAGTTCCTTTTCTGTTGTAGCGTAGTTCATTTGGGCAGGATCTAAGGTTCTACTGGCATAGTAGATGGCATGGAGTTTCTTGTCCTTCCTTTATCCTAGAACTGCGCCTACGGCATAATCACTCGCATCGCACATGATTTCGAACGGTAGTCGCCAATCGGGTGGTTGCATAATCGGTGCGGTGATAAGGGATGATTTTAATGTTTCGAATGCTTTTAGACAGTCGTCGTCGAAGACGAACTCAGCATCTTTCATCAACAGGCCGGTCAAAGGTTTTGTGATTTTTGAAAAATCTTTTATAAATCTTCGGTAGAAACCGGCATGTCCTAGAAAACTCCGTATTTCTCGTACGGATTTTGGAGGTTGGAGATCTTTTATAATCTCTATTTTAGCTTTGTCGACCTCAATTCCTTTATTTGATATGACATGTCCTAGAACTATTCCTTGTCGGACCATAAAATGGCATTTTTCCCAATTTAGGACGAGGTTCACTTTTACACAACGTTCTAATACCATTTCTAAGTTTTGTAGGCATCCTTCGAAACTTTGTCCACATACCGAGAAATCGTCCATAAATACTTCCATGATGTCGTCTGTGAAATCTGCGAAAATTGCCATCATGCATCTTTGGAAGGTTGCTGGAGCATTACAGAGTCCGAATGGCATTCGGCGGTAAGAAAAAGTACCATAAGGACAGGTGAATGTAGTCTTTTCTTGGTCATCAGGATGAATGGGAATTTGGAAAAATCCTGAATAACCATCTAGATAGCAGAAATATGAATGTTTGGCTAATCTTTCCAACATTTGGTCTATGAAGGGTAACGGGAAGTGATCTTTTTGTGTGGCTTTGTTAAGCTTCCTATAATCAATGCACATCCTGCTTCCAGTCACGACTCTTTTTGTTATTGATTCGCCTTTTTCGTTTTTAACTACTGTGACTCCTCCTTTCTTTGGTATGACATGAACTGGGCTAACCCATTCACTATCGGAGATTGGATAGATGATTCCTGCATCTAGCAATTTCTTTACTTCATCTCTGACTACAGTGCTTAGGATGGGGTTCAGTCTCCTCTGATGCTCTCTAGAGGTTTTAGAGTCTTCCTCTATTGTAATTCGATGCATACAGATTGAAGGGATTATACCTTTTAGATCGCTTATGTTATAGCCTAACGCGGTGAGGTACTTCTTTAGGACTTCTAATAGCTTTTCGGTTTCTGGTTGTCCTAAGTCGGCGTTGACTATCACTGGTCTTTTTAGTTCATCGTCTAGAAATTCATATCTAAGGTTTTTGGGTAGTGTTTTAAGTTCTAAACATGGGTTCTTCGGACCTGGCATATGGTTTGGGGTCAGTGCTAAGCTTTCGCTTAGGCTGTCGTCTTTATACGGTTTACGCCAATCATCGTCTTCAGAAATATCGGGTATTTGAATCTTTATTATTTCTGAGTACGTGGTCTCTTCATTTTCAAGTTCTCTTATGCATTCGTCAATTTCGTCTACTAAATAGCAGGTATCGTCTATGGCTGGTGCTTGTAAGAACTTGGTGAGAATGAACTCTATCTTTTCTTCTCCTACTTCGAATGTTAGCATTCCTTTCTTCACGTCTATAATAGCTCCGACTGTAGCTAGGAATGGTCTTCTTAGGATAATTGGGGTAACAGTGTCCTCCTTGATGTCCATGATTATGAAGTCGGTTGGGATGTAGAATTGTCCTATGCATACTGGAACGTTTTCCAGTATTCCGACGGGGTATTTTACTGATCGGTCAGCTAATTGTACGGACATTTTGGTTGGTCTGAGGTCTCCCATATTCAACTTTTTGCATATAGATAAAGGCATAACACTGATACTGGCTCCTAAATCGCATAGAGCTTTGTCTATTACGAACTTTCCTATGACGCAGGGTATGGAGAAACTACCTGGGTCTTTTAATTTAGGAGGCATGCGGTTTTGAATAATGGCGCTACACTCTGCAGTAAGTGTAACTATTTCGTTATCCTCGATCTTTCTCTTATTCGACAGGATTTCTTTGAGAAATTTAGCGTATGACGGCATTTGAGTTATCGCTTCTGTAAAAGGAATAGTAATATTCAGCTGTTTAAGGAGCTCTACAAATTTCTTAAACTGTCCTGAAGTTTTGGAGTTTATTAATCTTTGCGGATAAGGGATAGGTGGTTTATATGGCGCTGGAGGTGCTTGAGTTTTTTCACTTGCGGTATCCTCCTTCTCGTTGTCTTCCTTCTTCT
Source organism: Lathyrus sativus (assembly GCA_963859935.3). NCBI lineage: Eukaryota > Viridiplantae > Streptophyta > Magnoliopsida > Fabales > Fabaceae > Lathyrus > Lathyrus sativus. The sequence continues at coordinate 514,819,200 of OZ012741.1, forward strand.
CTAACTCAGATTCCTTTTCTACTTGTTCAGTTGGTTTTTGTTGCATGGCTGAGTTTTCGGTCCTCGGATCGATCGGTTCGTCCAATTCTTTTCCACTTCTTAGTATTACAGCATTTGCTTGGCCTTTTGGATTCTGTTCGGGTTGTCCAGGAAATGTGCCAGCGGGTGCGGCAGCAGAGGCTTGTTGTTGAGCCACTTGTGATATCTGTGTTTCTAGCATTTTATTGTGGGTGGCTAAAGCTTCTACTTTTCCGGTCAACTGTTTAATTTGCTCGCTAGTGTGTATGTTTTGATTCAGGAATTCTTTGTTTGTTTGAGCTTGAGTAGTTATGAATTTTTCCATCATCAATTCGAGGTTTGATTTCCTAGGTGCAGTCTGAGCAGCAGCTGGTTTCTGATATCCTGGTGGAGCAGTAGGCATTTGCAATGCATTTTCGCTTTTGTAAGAAAAGTTTGGATGATTTCGCCAACCTGGGTTGTAAGTATTTGCGTAAGGGTTTCCTTGAGCATAATTTACTTGGTCTGGTGGGATTCCGGCTAGCAATGGGCATTCGGGTGCATTATGAGTGGTGCTTCCGCATAACTCGCAATTTGGAGTTACGGCAGCGACGGTTGCAGTGGGGTTAACGGTCAGACTGTCAATCTTCTGTGCTAGAGCATCTACTTTAGCGTTGAACTTTTCAAGGCTGCTGATCTCGTACATCCCACCTTTCGCTGTGGTTTTCTCTGTTGGAGTGCGTTCACCTCCCCATTGGCAATGGTTCTGAGACATGTTTTCGATTAATTGATAGGCTTCGTCGTATGGCTTATCCATAAGTGCACCGCCCGCGGCAGCGTCTATTGTCAATCTAGTATTGTATAAAAGCTCATTATAAAAAGTATGGATTGTCACCTAGTCTTCTAAACCGTGGTGAGGACATGTTCTCATCATATCTTTGAATCGTTCCCATGCTTCGTAAAGAGATTCAGTATCTTTTTGTCGAAATCCGTTGATTTGAGCTCTAAGCATAACAGTTTTGCTTGGCGGAAAATATCTCGCTAAGAAGACGTTCTTCAATTGTTCCCACGTCGTAACGGAGTTGGATGGTAAGGATTGTAACCATGTCCACGCTCTGTCTCTAAGAGAGAATGGGAAAAGACGAAGTCTTATCGCGTCTGGAGTTACTCCATTTGCTTTCACCGTGTCTGCGTATTGTACAAACTTCGTTAGATGTTCGTTCGGATCCTCAGTTGCGTTTCCTGAGAATTGGTTTTGTTGTACAGCTGACAGCAATGATGGTTTCAGCTCAAAATCATTTCGGGTAATAGCTGGGGCAGCAATGCTACTCCTAGGCTCCATCTGAGAGGGCGTAGCGTATGCCTTCAGCGGTTTGTTTGGAGGTCCTTCAGCCATGTTTGATTCTTCTTCGGATTTGGGAATGGGAGTGAGAGGATCGGGAATGTTATGTTTGAGTTGGTACTCAATGATTCGACTTCTTAGATGTAAGAAGCGTTCTAGTTCTGCGACTGAAGGTTTCAAGATATCGCCTTGCGGGCGATCACTTGGCATACAATCGACAACACTAGTAAAGGAAAAATGAAATTGTTAACCTAGTCTATACGGCGTAACAAAAGGTTACACTATTGACTAAACGGGTCCCCGACAACGGCGCCAAAAACTTGATCGCGACTTTCTATGTCTAATACAACCTAACTGCAAGTGCACAGTCTATCGCGTAGTAATAATAGATATCGATCCCACAGGGACTCGTAATCAAACTAGTGTTCTCGGGAGTTACTATGTTTAGCTAGGTAGATAATGTTTGAGGGAATAAGATTGTCACTAAAGGGAACTAAGAATGTTAATTAAAGTATAATTAATTGAATCGATATGCAGTATTTATGTTCTTCAGGGATTTGACAAGTTACCAGCCTACGAAATGTTTTTCAGAGTTTATTTAAGCAGAAATTGGTGATCTGAAGACTCTCGCTTCACGATGGTTATTGACGCTAATCATAATTCTAAGGGCCAAACGTACGCTTTCGTGTCCCATTCGGGGTTCAAATTATTTTTTGGAAATCTCTAAGTTCTAATTCATTTTAAAGTGCTTTCGCTGTTATTAAAATGAATGACTATTGCTTACTATCTGGTCTTGCCGCAGCTTTCGCTTGTTGGTTCGTACCTTAATTAATTTCCCACTTTCGTGGCAAAACTACTTTTAAATAAGTTCTCGCTTTCGCGACGAAGTTTATTCAGTAAATTAATTTTAAACACTCAGACCATAAACAACTTTTGAAAAAGACAGTTTTTAACCGGTTATTATCAAATCCCTTTCGAATTATTACTACATATCGATTACTTAAATTTAGCTAGACATGGATTTGGGAAAGGTAAAACATAAATAAAAACAATAAATAATAGCATGTATCATAATAAAAACTGGAATTACGATTGAAATGAGAAACCTGTAAATATTCCAATTGACCTTTGGGCAGATCCTCCACAGATGTTGGCAGGATTCTGGTCTTTATGCCAATTTGATCGTACAACGGAAATAAAAATTACAGAAGGAATGGAAGGAATGCAGAAAACGAAAAGAGAAACAAATAAGAATATTAAAAACTGGAAAGGTTGCTCTAAAGATAAATTGGCAGCACTTCGTTGTCTGAATGCGGCTCCCTTTCTGAGTCCCCCTTCTCCCCCTTTTATAGAAATGGAATTCTAACGGTTATAACTTGAAGAAGGTGGACTTTGAGGCAGAATTATCAGGGAGTAGTGGTCCACTATTTGGGACTTGGAACTGCTTCTTTCACGTGCATTTGAAGTGGGGCGTTTTTGCCTGCATGACGGTCGTCACCCGTGTGACGGTCATCATGGAGCTGTGATGGTCGTCACAGCAGCAAAATCAGCATTCTGCGCTTTTCATGATGTTTTCATCCGGTTTTCGTCCATATTTCATCTGAGATTGCTTCTTTTCTTCATAATGCCTTGTTTAGACGTGATCATCAAATACCTGCAGAACATCAGACAAATAACACGGAAACAACCCGAAATCGGATCAAAAACAGTTAAACTTTAGTTGAATTATGCATCAAAATATATATACGATTTCGTGTTATCACTTTTGCAAACACTGACTTTTTTCCTTGATCTACCTCATTTGGGTGAAGTTTCTTTCTAATACCCATCTCTTTCAAGTCTAAACGTGCGTTTTTATGATCTTTCGTCTTTCCTAGGATATCCAACAAAGTCCCAATTATAGTATCAAAAATGTTTTTCTCTATATGATTCACATCAAGGTTGTGGCGTAAATTATTATGCTTCCAATATGGTAACTCAAAAAATATTGATTTTTTCTTCCATGGACCATTATTACTTTTCTTTTCCAACCTCCCAAAAGAATTGTTGACATACTTTAGTTTGTTTGAGATTTCTTCCCAAGTTAACAACTCCGGCGGTGGCCTATCTTCTATGCTCCCATTGAAATTCCTAGCATTTGACCTATATTTATGATCCTCAGGCAGAAAAACACGATGATCCATATAACACACCTTTTTACTATAATTCAAATATATTGAATTAGTGTTATAGTTACAACAAGGACATGCTAGTTTCCCTTTTGTACTCCACCCACTCATCATAACATACCCAGGAAAGTCACTAATAGTCCACAAGAGAGCTTCCCGTATTTGGAAAGTTTGACTTAGTGATGCATCATATGTTTCTACACCTAAATCCCATAACACTTTCAACTCTTCTATCAATGGTTGAAGGTATACATCAATGTTACTCCCTAGTGAAAGTGGTCCAGGGATTAATAAAGAAAACATAGAATACTCAGCCTTCATACACCACCAAGGTGGAAAGTTATATGGTATTAATACCACAGGCCAAGTACTATAAGACAAATTCATGGTTCTAAATGGATTAAATCCGTCGATGGCCAATCCAAGTCTTATATTACGTGGCTCATCAGCAAATTCAGAGTGACATTTATCAAATTCTTTCCATGCTTCTGCGTCTGCAGGATGCCTCAACTTACCATCTTTCGAACACTCTTCATCATGCCACCTTAATGAGCTAGCTGTCTTTGAACACATAAACAGTCATTGAAGTTTAGGAATCAATGGAAAATGCCTCAAAACCTTTGAAGGAACTTTATGAGACTTATGATTTTTTTGCAACATGATCATTTCCTTTGATATCTTCATTCCATCGTGGAGCACCGCAAACATGGCAAGAAGTATCATTCTCGTGATCTTTCCAATATATCATGCAACCATTAGGGCAAGCATCGATCTTCTTATAATCTAGCCCTAAGTCCCTTATCATGCCTTTAGTTTTGTTGAACGTATCAGGGATGTTTAATGAAGGCATAGCTTCTCTCAACAACTTTAATAGAGCATCGAATGATACATTGCTCCAACCATAAAGACATTTCGATAAATAAAGACGAATGATGAATGACAATTTAGAGAGGTTTTTGCAACCGGGATACAAATCTTGTTTGGCTTCTTCGACTAGATTATAGAACTTTTTTGCATCTTCATTGAGGCTTATATTTACATCATTGTCTTCTTGTACAACATATCTAAATCTTTCATGCAATAGTCCATCAATATCGTCAATTTGATCCTCTTCTTCATTCATATGATTATCATTAAGATCACCGAGTTTCGGTTTCTTCTCACCATGTCGAACCCAAACGTCATATCCCTTTTGAAATCAAAATGCAATTAGATGATTTCGTACTTCATTCCTTGTAAACCAATTGCTATTGTAACAATTAGCACAAGGACACAAAATCTCTTTCCCGCGGGGTTTTCCTTTGGTGTATGCAGAATCTTGAAAATAATCAAGACCATTTTGGTACTCTTTATTCGCGGGGTTTTTCTTTGTCCATTCCTTGTCCATCGGGTTTACAGGGATACTACCATTTATGGAAAAAAATATATAAGCAAAACAAGCAGAAAAGAATATATAGAGATGTCGATTTTCCTAAGTCAGTTGATTGGAGAAAGAAAGATTATAAGTTTAAATATATTCAGAAATATATGTTAGTTTTCATGTATCTGTCTGGTTTAAATTCAATAGAAATATATTCTGAAAGGTTATAAGTTTAAATAAATCATTGAAGGGAAAAACACAGGAAACAGCAATCACATCAGTAATCAAGTCAAGGAAGAAACCATTGGATCCAAGAAAATGTACCTTTTCTAAAATTTGATTCATAATTTACTGTTCCATGTGAGCATGTTTAAACCATTAATATTGGACTCACCCACCAAGTGGTTTGAATCATATTCCATTGTCTCAGTTTAAGCTTTGCTCTAATTACTACATTATAAATTGAGACCCTCTACCTTCCAAACATGAAGCACAACACAACATAACACAACAAACTTCCTCTCTTCAATTAGTTTCTAGTTACTCTCACTCTCAATACATAGTTAAAATGGGAGGAAACAACAATCTGTTACACCCCAAAATTTGACCAACATTTATTTACCTAGCTTGTGTTTCATTTCATTCACATTAGCATTATCATTTGCATTTCATTGACATGTATGTAGGAGATCAAGAGGTATGAGTACCAATTAAGAGCTACACAATACTATGGAGCTAACTGTGAAGGTTATTCAAGTGTTCAAGGGTGGATGTCTTTGTCAGAGAAGTCAGAAGATTCTCAGAGAGAGTGGTTGAAACCAAGGTTGTGTGCCTCCTAACTTGAGAGTTGTGGGAGCTCCTCAGATGATTCTGAAGCCATGAGGATGGACTTAGAGCCTTGAGAGAGCCTATGAGATGTCTTGAAATCCATCATGAAGCCTAGATAGGTCATGGTACAAGATTGAGAAGACTCAGCCATGAGTGGTGTAATTAGAGTTTGGCTGGGTCAACCCTAGGTCAACTGATGATTTGGAGAAGGTTGAGACCTAATTCAAAGGCCATGTGATCATGGATTGATGCATTGAGATGCTATAAGGATGATTTCAAGGTTAACTCCTCATGATTGAAGAGTTTGAGAAGTCTCAAGCTAGGGTTTCTAAAGCTTGACAATGTAAAATCCCCTAGTTTGACCCCTATCTTCAAGGCAGTTTAGCTCAAGATGAGATTGTCATCTCATCTTACCCCCAACATGAATGTTGTAGAGCTTGATCTTAGCTTTAATTTTAGTGCTAGAAGTCCCTGATAGGATTTGTAGAACTCAAGTTATGACTTTGACAAGTTACAGGTCATCTGAGGTATGTGAATCTGGGGCCTTGAAAGTCACCCAACTTGCATCAAACTTTTGCCCTAGAAGGACTTTTGGTCAACATGAATGTTGTTCCTTATCTTCTTAGCTTTCTAGAGAGTACTAGAAGTCCTTTATAGGATTTGTAGAACTCAAGTTATGGCTTTGACAAGTCAAGGGCATTATGGTCATTTGGAGATTACAGGTCATTTCATAAGGCCATAACTCCTATTTCCAAGCTTCAAATGGAAAAATATTCAACATCAAACTTGCTTAAAACAATGTTTTAAGGCTATTAAGGAGGTCATGAGATGGTGGAAAGGCTTTTAGCTCAAAGTTGCAAAAATGACCTAAAATACGGACATAAGTTAAATAAGCCAAAGTTGGAAATTGATATTTTTGACCTACACATCCAAACCATGGCATGTAATATATCATTTTGACTCTAGAAGACATTTTAAAAACATTGGTTTAGCCACATTTTTTATTTGAGGTCTAAATTATGGACTTGCTTTGAAAAGCACTTACTTGCATATTAAGCCACATTTGCAAAACTCAAAATTAAGGCATGGGCAAGGGTTTTGCAAGCTAAACACCTCTAATATCTCACTAGGGGAGAAATTAAGAGTGAATGGGATGAATTCCAAGCTGTTTGCAAGGGTTGTACATGTCATGATAAGTGATTCAAAATCTCATGACATGAGAAGTGTAAAATCTCATTGGAAGGATCTAGAGGATTCTAGATCATCCAAACTTCATCTATATATTGAGTAGAATGGATCCATGGCAGAGGTTCGTGATCATTGAAGGATTGAGCTTAGTTTGAGAGTGAATTTTCTTGGATTGCAATTGAAATCAGTTTCACTAAATTCCTTAATTTCCATTCATTTTCTTGCTTGATTCTTCTTCCATGAGTGTCAAGAAGTGATTTCAGATCATTTTCAAGAAGAATTGGTGGCTAGATCGTGTAGGAGCAAGTGGTTTTCAGCACCTGCAACTCATCATCGTGTTTCAAGATTGAAGCACTTTCCATTGATTATTTTGCATACAGAAGCAAGAAGAAGGTTCAGTGATCGTGTCCAGAAGATTTGAGAGCTTGATTTGGAGGATTCGTGCATCTGTTATTCAAGAATTTCCAGGTTGGTAACCTTCTTCCTATAGCATGATTTAGGTAGAATTAGGTTAAATTAGGGTGCTAGATTGATTGTAGAATGGCCTAGAATGGATTTCAGATGGTTAATTGATCAATTAGAGACAAATTAGGAGAATTGCCATTTTTGGTTGAGATTGGGAGATGATGATTCTTGAGATTTCAGAAGAAACTAATGGTATGGTTGAATTCGTGGCAAGATTTGGAATGAGTTTCATGTTTTGACCTCTTGGATTGGAGGCCTCTAGGAAGAACTAGGGTTGAAGGGGATGATCGGAGCTCCATCGGCGGTGGCCGGAGCTGGGCGCGAAGCTCAGGCGTTTGAAATGGAGAAGATGAAGTTTTCACCATTAGATCATGGTCTGACCATTGACTAGAAGCTGATCCAACGGCTGTGTTTTAAAGTTGAGTTGTGAAGGATCCTGAGGCAAGAAACGTTGCGTTTCATTTATTTGATGTTTTGGGCTTAGTGATCTGAGTGCTATTCACACCCACCCAGCAAGCCCAACCCAGTTTTTTAACTGAAAATGATTACTTCTTGCACCGTGTGTTTAATCTTTTTGTTGGATTTTCATTTAATTTTTCATTTTATTCATGATTCTTGTAAAAATCATAACCAATTGAATATTAATCCAATCAAACCCATTCTTTTTGCATATTACTCATGATTGAGACTATTATTTTTTAGAGAAAAAATATTTTCATTTCATGTAATTTCTGATTTAATTGGAATTTTGCATTTTAATTGATATTAAAATGTTCATGTTTGATGCATATTTTTGTAGAATTTTGTTTGATCTCATGGTGATGATTTTAAGCCTAATTTTTTGTGTGTGATTAGGTTATACATATATGATCCCATAGAATTTTTCTCACATTTTTGTGATGAAAATAGGTGTGCTTTCTAGATTGATATTTAGAGGCTTCCTTTTAGGGTTTTAGGTTTGATACCTTGTAGTGTAGCATTTAGTTCTAAGTCCAATTTGATGGTTTGATCTTTGAAACTAATGTGGTAGAGTCATGATTGACCTAGGTTCCCATAGTAATTTTTGTAGGATTTTACAATTGATTTTAGTATTTTAGTTAGGACTAACTTTAGTACTAGGTTTTAGGTGATCCTAATTTACTAATTCAACTAGTTTAACTTCCCTAGTTCCCTTAGATTATGGTTTGTGATTAGCTTGCCTGTGGTTGAAGTTGAAGACAAATTGAAGACAAGAGGAGGATGCTTAAAGTTGCTTGAAGTTGCTTGGAGCTTTGGATTTGTTGGTGCCTGAAGGTGTCTGATGAAGATTAGGAGATAGGACATAGGGAGAGCCTTGTAGTTAGAATGATTTCTTTCACAAACAGGGAAAGCATCTTGTGCTTCCATTCCTCCCAATGACTAAAAGTCCTTCTCAGATATTCACATCCCTCCTTTGGAAGGATTAAGTTGAAACTTCTGTTTGAAAGGTTGAGAGCTTGAAGGAACAAATTGATATTTGTCATGGAAGCTGATAGCCTTGAAAGGTGATTGAAGTCTGAAGACTGGGTTGCTAAGTGAAAAGATGAAGCTTGGAAGAGAGGGGTTGATCTGCTTTCTTGTTTGTTTTCTTTTCTGTATTGCTGATGTGCCTTGTTTGACTTGCTTGATGCATTAGAATAAGTTCATATCTAGACTAACTTTAATCTAGGAGCATGATTGCACTAGAAGTTGAGTTACTCCCTCTGCTTGTATTTTTACTGTATGGCTTTGCTTGCGGGTATTCGGTAGAGCCCAGCTCCCTTGCCCATGTGGTTTATTTTGCTTGATAGCATTCCATTTTCTTCTGTATGATTACAGTCTCTTATATTCTGCTTGATAGCATGTTGTTACGTTTCTGTATGATTACTATTATTCATTCTGGCTTGAGGTTGAGATGAGCTTGTGGAGGCTGCTGCCCCACACACATTTCCTCCCTCACTTGCATTGCATGCATTTTACAGTCGTTTACTGTTTACTGTTTAAGCTGGTGCTTTATCTGTTTCTGTGTATCATTGACATGATCCCTTAGGAATCTCATTTCCTTTGATAAGGAAGTGATGATAGAACTTTAGGCTGAAACCTATGCATGATAACTTCTAGGAGTTCCCTGTTTCAAACCTCAACCATAGGATAAATCCTTGGCATGACAACAGTAGGACTTGATAGTCTCCCCGTAGTTGAGCCTCTCTCTTCTCATCTCAAATAGCTTAAGATACAGTAATCATGAATGATTTCTTTCGTACGTTACGAGCCTTAAGCTATCTGAGAAAGGATTGTAGGAGAGTTTCTTTTCCACAGTCTGGATGTTTAGTATGGCACCCTTTGGGTGACATGCGACGCATTCACTCTCAGGTCATAGTCTTTAGTGCGATTGAAATTGCAAACACAATAAAAAACACTTCTTCCGTAAAAGACAGAAAACAAACTTCAAACCTTTTTGCCCCGTGGGCCCGTAATTCAAAGGAAGCTTTTCTGAAGAAAAGAGTGTCGTTAACTCCTAGTTCCACCGCAAACAGGCTTTGTCCCTAACTGTTGGAACTATTTGTTAACCCTACTCGATAAAACAGATGAATCTGAATCCCCGTAATCTGTATTAGCCCGAACTACAAAAGCTCTGATCTCTCATGTCTATCGAGAGTACGTAGGCACAATACCGATGTATTGGCGAGCCACCTTCCCCATAACCAGTAGTTGGTCGAACTACATTGACTCTGATTTCTCATTCTCTGATGAGAATACGTAGGCATAAAGTGCGATGCTTTGCCGAGTCATTTTCTTTTCTATTTAAGCCAGCCTTGATAGGTAGATAGATAAACCAACCCGTCCAGTAAACACAACAAGTGTGGATCCCGTCGAGTACGACGGACATGAAGGGTGCTAATACCTTCCCCTTGCGTAACCGACTCCCGAACCCAGACAACGGTTGCGATGACCTTGTCTTATACCTTTTCGTCAGGTTTTTCCGATCGTATCCTTTCCCGTTCTGAGGGATAAATAACGAAAGGTGGCGACTCTTCTGTTTTGCCGGCACCTTATTTTCGCAGAAGCGACAGCTGGCGACTCTGCTGGGGACTTGATAGTTTCCTGGGATCCAACGTCCCGTATGCGAGTCAGTTTGGGGATCCGACGTCCCCTGCGAGAGTCAATCCTAGTGCTTGTATGATTACTTGTTAGGTTGTGTTTATTTATCGCACTTTATGTCCCGCACTTTATTTTCAGTATGATATGATTATCTGTGTTGTTGTGGGAGGGGCATTCTGATGAGTGAGAAGCCAGACCCAGGCTTGAGTGAACATAGCATTAGTTGTGGAAATTAGTGGGCGCGTGCTTGCTTGGCAGGCACTAGTGTCTCATGAAATCCACGCTCAGACGAGGTTCTCCCGGTTGGCTTCTTTTTCAACCCTTTGGGTTGAGGGGGTTGTTGGTTTGGAGGATTGTCGACTCTGGGGATCGATCATTTGTGATTCAGCCGAGTGAGACCGCTTCATGAGCTGGTGATGCCACACCTTCTGGGTATCGTATCACCCCTCTTGAATGTCTGTGACGCTGATGAACGCATAGGATGCCGAACTTGAGTCAGTATAGGTTCATACCTGTGAGCAGGGTTGGGTTTATTGCAGGAAACTTTGACCTTCAGACTACCTGGTTTTCTTGACAGTGAATCAGTTTTGTTGGGATCAGAGGATCTTATCATTAGATGATTGTTCTTGACAGAGCAGGGTTTTGATTGGTATCTGAGGATCTCATCAGCAGATGTATGTTTGTTCTTGACAGAGCAAAGTTTTGGTCATCAGATGTGTGTTCTTGACAGAGCAGAGTTAGGGTCCTGTATCAGAGGTCTTTATTATCAGATGGTTGTTCTTGACAGAGCAGAGTTTTGATGTTTGTTCTTGACAGAGCAGATTTATGGTCTTATGTGTGTGTGTTCTTGACAGAACATATTTGTGGTCCAATACCAGGGTTTTCTTCTTGTCAGAGACAGTGGTTGTTCTTGATAGAGCATGATTATGATTTTGTTGATGCAGAATCTCCACAGCACAGTTGCCTTGATCTCCTGCTGCATGATTGCGTTTTACATTGTTTTGCATACTCATTTGCATTTCATTAACGTGTGTCTGTGTTGCAGGTACCATTTTCCCCGATCCAGGATTTCTTGCCTCCTATTGTATTGTTATGGGTTCTCTGAGGAAGACCGTGGCTTACAAGCTCCCCACTCCTGATGTTGTTCAGCTGACTGGTTTGATTGCTTTAGCAGATGATTCTGTGAAAGATGAGTTCAGAAAGTCTTACGGCAAATTGCTCAGTTTGGTTCGTAAACCTTCTGCGTTCGAGTTGAATGGGTTGCACGCTCTGCTGCAGTTCTACGATCCTCCGTTGAGATGCTTTACTTTCCAGGATTTTGTTCTCGCACCCACGCTAGAGGAATATGCTGATTTGTTAGGTGTGCCTATCAAGAGGCAGATGCCTTTTGTTCATATGGATGCTGAGCCTGATCTGTCTAGTCTAGCTCCCTCGCTTCATCTGGATGCCTCCGAGTTGGTATTGTCTAGTTGGAACAAGGTTCCTGGTTTCTCCCTGCAGTTCTTAGTGGGTAAGGCTCAGCAGTGCGCCAAAGACGGATGTTGGGTCGTATTCAACGCCATTCTCGCTCTGTGCATATATGGCATCATTCTGTTCCCCAATATGCCCGATTTTGTAGACTTCGACGCCTTTCGCATCTTTGCTTCCGGGAATCCAGTCCCTACCTTGATAGGAGATGTCTACCATTCCATCCGCTACAAAAACAAGAACAGGAGGGGCAAGAATGTCTCGTGTTGTGTGCCCTTGCTTTATAAATGGCTTGATAGTCATCTACCCAAGAGGGGTCCTTTTGTTTCGTCTGCAGCCACAGCTGAGTGGTCCGAGCGTTTGATGAGTCTATCAGCGGAGGATATTGACTGGTTTGACAGAAATAGGTTGGGTACCGAGATTATCTTCAGCTGCAGCGGGTTTCCGAATGTGCCTCTGATAGGCAGGAAGGGCTGTATAAACTATAATCCGTCTTTGCTGGTCCGACAGTTTGCTTACGCTTTGAGAGCTCCGCCGAAGGATGAAGAGGTGCAGGAATCTCTGTACCTCACTGGTCTTCTAGAGGGGGATCTATTATCTAGGCTTCAGCGCGCCTGGAATGGCATCAGTAAGAGGGGAAAACCATTGCTGGGGAGAAGCAATAATCAAGCCTACCCTCCGTATATGACTTGGATCAGAGCCAGAGCAGAGGCTATAGGGATGCCGTTTCTTCCCGCCAAGCCCGAAAGCCCTCCAATGATTGGGGAGCCTACTACCGTGCCCGTTCAGCAACATAATCAGGTGTTAGCTGAGAGAGATGAATTGAAGAAGGCAAATGAAGAACTGGAGAAAGAATTGGCTCAGCTCCGAAGTGAGAGAAACGAAGTTGTTCATTCCTTCAAGAGGCAGACAGAACTGGTGAACCAGCTGGGGACATATTTGACTAAGCAGATAGCCGAGCGTGAACGCATGGGTCGAGACTTCAAAGCTGTCAACGATGTACTGGCCACGAAGAAGCAGCACTTGGACGAAGCGTATCGGAGGATATCCAAGTTCAACCAGCACTGGAAGGCCTCCCTAGCCACCAGGAAAGAGCGGGAGGATAAGCTGATGCAACAGATCTCCAAGCTGAAAGCCCAGGGGAAGGATAGTGAGAAGAGGTTTGATGAAGAAACCGCTCGCAGATATGCCGCTGAAGGCCAGCTCAACAAAGCTCTTGCTAACCTGAAGGAGCGCAAACTGACGTTTGAATCCAAAAGGCGGAAGCTAGAAAATTGTTTCGGCGAAAGAGCATGGGAAGATTCGGTCGAAGGTCTTCAATATACCATTGTGCAGAGAGAATTACTCGTCGAAGGGTTACTAACTCTTCCTGATCATCCAGAAACGAAGGAGTTGTTAGAAGAGTATCGCGCCCGTGGCCGTGCTTGACTATTTGTATTCCTTTTGTTTGATCATTGTTGTATGCTGACCATCACCAGGCTTGTTGGCTGGGGTCATGCTATTGATTCTGCTTGTACTCACTGACGTTGTGTACTGCCTTGATGGGCTTTCTTTATATACGAGATGTTATTTCCATGACTGGACTCGGACTTCTTATTATCCGCACTGGCACTCAGGCACTAGGATCGGGGAAAATCTCCCTAACACACAGACACACGTTTGCATTTGCATGAAGCATTTGCATAACGAGCACATTGTCGTTTTTTCCTAACCCTTTTGTGTTTTCAGGTTGTTTCAGGTTGTTCCAGGATTGATCAGAGACCTATCCACCGCTATCCGACCAGAGCAAATCAAACCAGAATCATGGAGCAAGTGCAAACTGATGTTCAGGAACTCCGCGAAAGAATGGATCGCTTCATGGAGCTTATGCAAGCGATCGCCAATGGCCAGGATCAGCTCAGAACCTTGGTCCAGCCTCTGATTTCAAGGGTCGATAGCAATGGCGTACTCCATGGTGGGACTGTGCCTACTCCTCCACCAGTTGAAACTCCTTAGAATGGCGTCCCCGTGACCGGGGGAAATGGCAGTGCCAACGGCAATGTGATGGCCAACATGGGACTCAATGGTAATACGACGGGCGTCGGTAATGGGAGTCTAGAAGCTAATGTCAATGTCAGGCTGGGCAACAGCAATGCAGGTGTTGGGAATCTGTTTGGGCCTCAGTCGTGGTTAGAAGATCGTCAGGACGATGTGTTCTCCCAGAGAGGTGCTGAAGGAGAGCTGAATGTTGAAGCACGTCTAAGGTTCAAGGCACTCGAGGATAAGATGAGAAACATTGAGAACCAGGACACCCTGGGCGTTGATATGTCCAAGTTGGGATTAATTGCTGATTTCAAGGTGCCTCCCAAGTTCAAGGTACCTGACTTTGAAAAGTATAGGGGCACCACTTGCCCTCGCGTCCACCTGAGATCGTATTACAGGAAAATGTCAGCTCATTCTGATGACGAGAAGTTGCTGATGCACTTCTTTCAAGACAGTCTGTCCGGACCATCCCTCGAATGGTACATGAGTCTGGAACCTACCAGTGTGCGCACGTGGAAGGACCTTGATGAAGCATTTGTGCACCACTACCAATACAATAGTGACTTGGCCCCGAACCGGGTCCAACTGTAGAATCTGTCGCAAAGGACCAATGAAGGGTTTAAGGAATACGCCCAGCGGTGGCGTGAGTTGGCAGCCAGGGTTCAGCCACCGATGGTTGAACGTGAGTTCGTGCAGATGTTCGTAGCTACCCTCCCAGGGGTTTACTATGAGAATTTGGTCAGCGGTATGTCTGGAACCTTCTCAGATCTCATTATTACGGGTGAGCACATCAGAAATGGGATCAAACTCGGGAAAATTCAAGGTGAGTCATCCTCAGCTGGAGGAGGCGGAAAGAAACCTTATAGTGGTAAAAGACAAGAAGGAGAAACGAGCGCTGTGACCAACGCTCGGAGGAAGGGTAAAGGACCTCGCCAGCAGTTGGCCAGCATAACTATCCCGGCCGTTCAACAACCACAGCAGCAGCAGCAGCAACCGAATCAACAAGGGTACAGAAAGTATCAGAATAGGGCACCTCTGTCGAGACGTCACCTTGAGACACCGCCCATGTCGTACGCGCAACTATTGCAGACTTTGCTCCAACTACAGTTGATCCAGAAGAGAACCTTGGCTCCCTTGACAGGGGCACCTCCGCCAGGTTATGACGCTAATGCAACTTGTGAGTTTCACTCAGGGGCACCAGGCCACACAATAGAGAACTGCAAAGCCTTCAAGCATAAGGTGCAGGATATGGTGGACTCTAAGATCATCAACTTCTCCGATAATGTGACAAATGTTATGAAAAACCCTATGCCGAATCATAGGGGAGGTGGAGTAAACGCCATTATCGAAGACGAGAGTTTGGATTTGTTGACTGACGTCAGAGATCTGAAGACGCCGCTTAGCTTCGTTAAAGCTAAGTTGATGAAAAGGGGTTTCTTTCTAGGATGCGGAGAGTTGTGTATGGGTTGTGCTACTAGTCCTGATGGATGTGAACAGCTGATAGAAGGAATTCAAAGTCTGATGACTGAAGGGATTTTACAGTTTAGCCAGAGGGCCAAAAGCGGATCAGGAGAGGTAGTGCTAAAGCAAGATGATGAGGTCGCCACCATCACCATCCCTCGCCAGACGATAACTATTTCTGCACCCAGGTCGCCCACAATTACCATCACCAAAGCCGGGTCGATACCCTTCGAAAGCACTAATGTCGTCCCGTGGCATTATGGGGCTGAAGTCTACTGCAATGGACAGAAGTTGGAGCTAGAACCGTTTGGGTCGTCCGTGGAGAACCTCGCGGGAATCAGTGGTATTACTCGCAGCGGAAGAGTGTTTGCACCGCCAGAGGTCGTGGCAGACAAGGCGGTCAGAGCTGATGCAACTGATAAAGGTAAAAGTAAAGTCGTTGAAGAGATCCCGCGTAGGGCAGAAAAAACTTACTTGTTAAAGACGCCGAGGAGTTTATGCGGTTGATTAAAAAGAGTGACTACAAGATCGTGGATCATCTCCATCAGACACCCTCAAAGATTTCCATCTTGAATCTGTTGCTGTGTTCTGAAGCACACCGCAACGCGTTGCTGAAGGTGTTGAACGCCGCATATGTACTGCAGGAAGTATCGGTAAACCAGCTGGAAGAGGTCGTAGCCCACGTGAATGCTGGAAATGGGCTAGGGTTCACTGACCTAGAGCTGACGCCAAAAGGAAGGAATCACAATAGCGCCCTGCACATCTCGATAGAGTGTAGGGGAACGATTATGTCGCACGTGTTGGTGGACACGGGTTCGTCACTCAATGTTCTTCCGAAGAAGGCATTAATGAAGTTAGATACTCGTGGAGTGATTTGCACACCCAGTGATCTGGTTGTGAAGGCATTTGATGGAACTAAACGCCATGTTTTCGGGGAGGCGACCCTGCCAATTCAAGTCGGACTGGAAACATTCGATGCAGTCTTTTACATTATGGACATTATGCCTGCCTACAGTTGTTTCTTGGGCCGGCCGTGGATCCATGTTGCTGGTGCCGTGACCTCCACGTTGCACCAGAAACTCAAATATGCTGTCGGAGGTAGCATCGTGACCGTTTGTGGTGAGGAAGACATAATGGTGAGCCATTTGTCGTCCTTCAAGTATATCGAGATGGATGGAGAAATCCATGAAACTCTTTGCCAAGCGTTCGAAGCTGTCAAAGTGAAGGACGTAGCTCCTGTAGTCACTGAAAAGCCAGAGATGACTCTCTCCTGATTCAAGGAAGCTCGGGCCGTTGTCCAAGCCGGATCTACCCCAGGCTGGGGGTAAATTTTGGAGATACCTAACAAGCAAGATAAGTTTGGGTTGGGATATTCTCCGGGAGCTGAAGCTTCTTCTTCTTCTAGAAGTGCGTCTCGAGGTAAAGGGCCGATCCAGTTTACCAGTGGCGGGGTGATATTTGAAAGCGTCAATGCGGTGTCTGAAGACAGCGAAGATAGCGACTGTGACCTCGACTCTTGGATCCAGCCAAGCAAGCCAGGCGAGGGCCTTACCAACTGATCCGTCAAGGATATCATCCAGATGACAAGCGAAGAGTAATGATTTACTTTTTCCAATCATTGTACAACCCTATGTCCTACCCGGGGCATAGCGGTTTTATTGTCAGGGCCTTGTTGGATTATGTACATGCATTTTGTTAATAAATCAAAAGGCGTTTTTCTTCGTATTCAAATATTGTGATCTCTGTTATTCTTGTTTTATATTTGTTTTGAAAAACAATAAAATGGCAATGGGGTTTGTGCTAACCTGCACATCCTTGTTTTAAACTTAACCCTTGTTATTGCAGGATCCACATAACAGATGACATCGACTCTGGACCTTCTACGACTCACTTCGACTTCGATTGCCCGATCTATCAAGCCGAAGAAGAGATTGATGAAGACGAAGACCTTCCTGAAGAGTTGGCCCGCTTGTTGAAACAAGAAGAGAAAGTTATTCTGCCTCATGAAGAGGAGATTGAGATCGTGAATCTGGGTTCTGAAGAACTTGTCAGGAACGTCAGGATAGGGGCTGCACTGCAGAGTGATGTCAAGCAGAGATTGGTCGAGATGCTAAGAGAGTATAGTGACATCTTTTCTTGGTCATACGAAGATATGCCCGGACTTGACACTGACATTGTGGTCCACCACTTGCCGTTGCGAGAAGATTGTCCTCCCGTCAAGCAGAAGCTTAGGAGGAAAAGACCAGATATGGCCGTTAAGATTAAAGAGGAAGTGAAAAAACAACTTGATGCTGGCTTCTTAGCGGTCACTACTTACCCTCCGTGGGTCGCCAACATAGTGCCTGTACCGAAGAAGGACGGTAAGGTACGAATGTGCGTCGATTACCGGGATTTGAATAAGGCGAGCCCTAAAGATGATTTCCCGCTGCCTCATATTAATGTGTTGGTCGACAATACAGCTCAGTTCTCCATGTTTTCATTCATGGATGGCTTTTACGGTTACAATCAGATCAAAATGGCGCCGGAGGACATGGAGAAAACTACGTTTATCACTCCATGGGGAACATTTTGCTACAAGGTAATGCCTTTCGGTCTGAAGAACGCAGGGGCCACTTACCAACGAGCAATGGTAACTTTGTTACATGACATGATTCATCATGAGATTGAAGTCTATCTTGATGACATGATTGCGAAGTCCCAAACGGAGGAGGGGCATCTGGTCAATTTGCTGAAGCTTTTTGAGAGGCTTAGGAAGTTCAGGTTGAGGCTGAATCCTAACAAGTGTACTTTCGGAGTACGGTCCGGAAAGTTACTAGGGTTTATCGTGAGTGAAAGAGGCATCGAGGTTGATCCTGCGAAGATAAAAGCGATACAAGAAATGCCAGTGCCAAAAACAGAAAAAGAAGTTCGTGGTTTCTTGGGTAGAATAAACTACATTGCAAGGTTTATTTCTCAGCTCACGGCCACGTGTGAACCGATGTTCAAGCTTTTAAAGAAAGATCAGGCGATTATCTGGAATGAGGATTGCCAGAAGGCATTCGATAAGATAAAGCAGTATCTTCAGGAACCTCCAATCTTGATACCCCCGGTGGCTGGACGACCATTAATCATGTACTTGACAGTTCTTGAGAATAGTATGGGGTGTGTTCTCGGTCAGCACGACGAGACGGGCAGAAAAGAGCATGCCATTTATTACTTGAGTAAAAAGTTCACTGACTGTGAATCTCGTTACTCGATGCTAGAGAAGACATGTTGTGCACTAGCCTGGGCTGCCAAATGTTTACGACAGTACATGCTCAACCACACAACCATGCTAATTTCGAAGATGGATCCGATCAAGTATGTCTTCGAGAAGCAGGCTCTTTCGGGCAGGATTGCCAGATGGCAAATGGTGTTGATGGAATATGATATTCAATACGTTTCCCAGAAGGCCATCAAGGGAAGCATATTGTCGAATTACCTGGCCGAACAGCCGATCGAGGATTACCAGTCGATGAAATTTGAATTCCCTGATGAGGATATCATGTTTCTCAAAGCGAAGGATTGCGATGAGCCGTTGCCCGACGAGGGGACAGATAGGAAATCCCAGTGGAAATTGATATTTGACGGGGCGGTTAATTCCTACGGAAGTGGCATTGGGGCGATCATCACGACTCCCCACGGATCCCATATCCCGTTCACTGTGAGACTGACGTTTTCAGTCACCAATAACAAAGAGGAGTACGAAGCATGCATCATGGGTCTAGAAGAGGCAATTGATTTGAGAATCAAGAACCTAGACGTATATGGTGACTCGGCGCTTGTGATATACCAGATTAAAGGGGAGTGGGAGACTCGTCAATCGAATTTGGTGTCGTACATGAACTATGCGAGAAGGCTACTTCCGTTCTTTGATCGAGTAGAACTCCATCATGTGCCCAGAGCCGAAAACCAGATGGCTGATGCCTTAGCCACGTTGGCTTCGATGTATAAAGTCAATTTTTGGAATGAAGCTCCAAGAATTGTCCTTTCACGTCTTGATAGACCTGCGTTCGTCTTTGAGATCGAGGAGGCCGCCGACGGCAAGCCATGGTTCCATGATATCCAGACCTTCCTTATGACTAAGGAGTATCCTGCGGGAGCGTTAACCCAGGATAAGAAGACTCTGAGGAGGCTGTATGGAAATTTTTATCTCAATCCTGATGGAGTTTTGTATAAGAGAAACCACGATCTCGTGCTACTCAGATGTGTAGATGAGAAAGAGGCGAGTATGCTCATGGAAGAAGTCCATGAAGGCACATTTGGTACGCACGCCGGCGGGCACGCTATGACGAGAAAGATCCTGAGAGCAGGATATTACTGGCTGACAATGGAATCGGATTGCTTTAAATTCACGAAGAGATGTCATAAATGTCAGATCTATGCTGATAAAGTTCATGTGCCGCCGTGCCCGTTAAATGTCATGTCCTCCCCGTGGCCGTTCTCCATGTGGGGCATCGACATGATAGGCAAGATCGAGCCCACTGCATCTAACGGTCATCGCTTTATTCTAGTAGCTATCGACTACTTCACCAAGTGGGTGGAGGCAGCCTCATACGCTAATGTGACCAAGCAGGTGGTGGCTAAATTCATAAAGAGGGATATCATCTGTCGTTACGGAATTCCCGAGCGGATCATTACCGATAATGGTTCGAATCTGAATAACAAGATGATGAAGGAGCTGTGCCAGAGTTTCAAGATTGAACACCATAACTCATCTCCTTACCAGCCGAAGATAAATGGCGCTGTTGAAGCGGCCAATAAGAACATAAAGAAGATTGTTCAAAAGATGGTTATGACCTACAAGGATTGGCACGAGATGCTGCCGTTTGCACTGTACGGTTATCGTACAACGACACGTACGTCAACCGGGGCAACTCCTTTCTCCTTGGTGTACGGTATGGAAGTTTTCCTACCGTTAGAAGTGGAGATCCCTTCTTTGCGAGTTTTGGTTGACGTGAAACTCGACGAGGCAAAATGGATTAAGAACCGACTGAACCAACTCAGCCTGATGGACAAGAAGAGGTTGGCATTGATTGCACATGGTCGTCTGTACCAAAGCCGAATGAAGAAAGCTTATGATAAGTGTTGCACCCTAAAATTTGATCAACCTACTTCACTTAGTTTATGTTTCAATTGCATTAGCATTTGCATAAGGAGTCATGTATATAGTCTAATCATTTGCATAGCATAGCATGACAAGTCATCCAACAAGGGAACAAGTACTATTCTTATCTCTATGAGCCTATCAAGAGATTAGTATTCAAATTCAATCTTAGTCAAGTCATCAGAAAGAAATTGAAATCTAAGAAGTCAGTGGATCAAGCAGTGGATCTCTCTCCTATCTTGAGTGTATTTGAAGATCATCAAAGAAGTTGTGAGCTGTGAATTGAGGTCATGGAGGGTATACAGACATCATGGAGGACCTAGAGGGTCATTTTGAAAGTGAGACAAGTCATTGATGTGATCACAAGAGTTGCAGTTGAAGACAGTCAACTAGGGTCATCTGGGTCAACCCTAGGTCAAATGATTTATTGAAAGGCATCAAGGTCTATTTGAGAGATGTGGGGTTCATCATTTGACATGTAGATAGGGATGTGGTGTTGTGCCAAGGAGAAATCAAGAGAAATCAAGAAGAGGAGGAGTTTCTAAATTAGGGTTTCTGTGTAAAATCCCCTGATTTAGGTCAAAATTCCAAGCAAGATAATTCAAAATGCAAGCTTCAAATGGGTCCTTGGCCAAAATTAAACTTGTAGAGGATCTCAAGACCTTTAATGTGAGTGGTGGAAGACATCAAGGGGATTTATAGAACTGAAGTTATGGTCCTTGCAAGTTACAGGTCATCTGGGGCATCTGAAATTTTGTCTGTGAAAGTTACTTGTCTGCCAAGCAACTTTTACCCCTCAAGGAGCTTTCAAATGGATTTCTGGTCAACATGAGAGTTGTTCCTAATTGTCTTAGCTTTCTATAAAGGCATGTTATGCCTTCATATGATTTGTGGAACTCCACTTATGACCTTGGCAAGCAAAGGGTATTTTGGTCATCTAAGAATTACAGGTCATTTCAAGCCTATGCCCAAAACTCATACAAGGAAGCTTCAAATGAAAAACTTCACAACATCAAACTTGCTCCAAATGACATTTTGAGTCTAGAAAAGTGATCATGAAAGTTTGTAAATGCTCATAGCTCAAGGTTCCAAATTTGGTCAATTAAAAGGTGAATTTAATGAATAAAAGTGACCTAAAAATGAGATTTTTCATACCATGTCCAAATGGGATGAAATTATAGGTCATTTTGATTGGAAAGAATGTTTTGAGATGATTGGCAATATTAGATTTTTGAGTTTAGGTCAAAATTTGAGAGATATCATTGGTTGCTTATGTATGAAGTTACACATGCCAAAATTCAAGGGATTTGTGCACAAGAAGTTTCTAACAAGTTCTAGAGTGTTCCATGAGCATCTATATATTGAATAGAGTGGCTCCAATCATTGGTTGGTGATTCATTTTGGTTGAAACTCATAGTTGCATCTCATTCTTCAATTTTGCAAATTCATTCCAAACTCTATCAAATCTTCATCATTTTCCAAAATTCTTGATCCTATCATCATCTATATTCATCATAGAGCAAGTTTCCATCAAGATCTGGCTGAATTGAAGTAGAATTCGTGTGCTACCAAGTGTATCATCCAAATTGCAAAAGGAAGTGGTTATGGCAATCCAAGGTGTTTAAGCAAGTGTTGTTGCATACAGAACCAAGAATCAAGTCTATTGATCAAGTCCAAAGCACTGCAAGCTGTGAATCCAAGAGATCATCCATCTGTTTTCAAGATTACACCAGGTTAGTTTTTCTATCGAATTGGCTAGAAATAGTTAGCATGTTGTAGAATCTTTAGGTTAGAATTGTTAGGAATAGGTAGATGAATGATTCTGATGAATTTGAGGGCATTTCATGGAGTTCACCATGGGAGCACTAATTCTGTTGAGCCTTAGAACACTTAGGTTAGGGCATGTTAATCTTAGCTAGATAGATTAGAGTGATCAGCATAGCATGTAGAACGCATTAGTGTAAGAGTTAACAAGAATCATCAAGGTTGATCTCAGTGCAAAGTGTTGGAACCAAGGTCTTCTACCTATCGGGTTTGGCTCTAGATTGAGTTTTGGAGAAAACTGAAACCATGGTTGTGTAGAGGAGAAGATGTAGAGCAATTTTGTTTTTTATGGATCTGAATTTCATGGAGAAACGAAGTTGTATGAGAGGGTGGAAGTCTGGATCATGAAACTTCATGCAGGGTTCATTAATGGTGAAACCCTAGCTCGTTGGAGAAGAAACATGAGGATCGTTGGATCATTCCCAAGGCTTTGACTGAAGCACGCATCCAAGGGCCAGGATTCAAAGATGAAACGCGAGGGAACTCAGGCAGCGTGAAACGCACCGTTTCACTTAAAGTCCCAGCTTGGGCTTAAGGATCCATTTCTATTCGCACCACCACTTTCAAGGCCCAGCATGAATTGAACTGAATTAATTGCTTTCTGCACCGTTGTGGTTTTTTTTATTTTTCTTTTGAGTTTTCTGATTAGCTGGGCCCAGACGCGCCTTGCTATGCGCGCCCTCCAGTCTGGGCCCATCATCCATTTTTAACTGAAATCCTTACTAATTGCACCCCTAACTCTTTTATTTTCATTTTAATTTCTTTTATTTTTGTTAATTCTTTGAAAAATCATAACAAATTGAAATTTCCATATTTTTGAGTGGTTGTTTTTGCATCTTTTTCTTATTTCTGTTAAGAAAATTGTCATATAATAAAATTAGCATTTTATTTTGTTTTTTCATTTTTAGTATATTTTTCTTTTAAATAGGTTTTAAATAATGTTTAGTTTAACACTTGATCTTGTTAATTTTAGTTTAGCTAGATCCTTGTATATTTTGGACCCATTCTTTTTAGAGTACTTCACTTAGGACTTTAATTTTCAGATGGGATTTAATTCATGATTGTAGGACTAAGTTTTTAGTTAGTTTGTTTAGGTGTGATTAGGAGAATCAAAACTAGGGTTTAGGTATAACATAGGTGTGATAAATCATTTCTTTTAGGAGTTGTAGCTTGAATTTTGGGGTATGGGACTATAGGGGTATTAGGGGTAGATAATAGATCCCTTAGAAAGTACTAGGCTTCCCCTATTATACTATTACTATTAGTATATTGCTTGTATTTGATTGACTGTGTGGTGTGCCCTCTCTAGGGTTATTATTTGACTGTGTGGGGTATTGGGCTTGTTTGGGGCTTGGGTTTGAGCTGAAGACTGTGCTGATGAAGCCCATTGAAGATTAAGAGAATGAAGACCAATTTCCAGAGTTGGTGAAGAGCATCTTGCTGGCAGCTGTTGAAGGTTATAGGATCTAAGAGCTAGGCAGAGCTCTAGAGTAGAAAAACTTGCTTCATAAACATGGAAGGTCTTGTTTGCCTCCATTCTTTCTCTATGATTCAAAGTCTCTTTTAAATATCCACCTTCTTCCTTTGGAAGGATTAGTGAATGTATTTAAAAGATAGAACTTTTGAGAGGAAATTGTCTGTATCATGTTAACAGTTAGTGAGCCACCCTTGGTAGGCAATTGACTGCTTAACATCTTATTCATCTTATTGACTGCTGATCATCTTGGAGAGTGAGACTTGAAGAAAAGCCATTGAAGGATTGAAGATAGAGACCTTGCTTGAAGCCTTAAAGATGAAGACTGATGCTAGCTTGAAGCTTGTGGATAGTTGATGATGACTTGAAGACAAATGTTGATGAAGACTTTTGCTGTTTATAATTTTTGATGTATTGTTTGAATTTCTCTGACTGTATTGCTTGCTGTTTAACCTGTTAGGTTGAAAGCGAATTTTGTTCGCTTTTGCCTGTTGTTTTCTAGGTTCGAGGTTGAGTGGGACTCCCTTGCCTCGCTTGTATTGCTGCATCCATGCATTTTACTGCTTTATTGTATATATGCTATTGTTTTTGTTTCCGTTTATCCCTTAGGATCTCTGTTTCTCTCTGCGCAAGAGAGGAGCATGATAGACATTAGGGCTTAACCCATGCATGATAACATTAGGTTAGTTTGATTCCATTTGCAACCATCGGTTAGAGTTCTGTCTCTTCTTTCTCAAAAACAAACAGAAAAACACAATAAGATTTCAAACACAATAAAAGACACTTCTTCCGTAAAAGAATGTGAAATCATCAAAACGTCATTTTTGTCCGCTTGGACTGTTAATCAGAAAAACCCTTTTTCAGAAGGAATAAAAAAAAATCAAGACAGACTTGTGTCGTACGTGGCCCAAACTACGTTTGCTCTGATCTTTCATGCTGTATGAAAGTACGTAGGCATAGGATGCGATATCCTAGCGAGCAACCTTCCCCTCCTTGCCCGTAGGTAGGCGAACTACGTTGACTCTGATTTCTCGTTCCAGACGGGAATACGTAGGCATAAAGTGCGATACTTTGCCGAGTCAGTTTATTTTCTTTTAACCCTTGACCCTTAGTTTAGATAGAAATAACAATCCGTACTAGAAAACAAGCGTGGATCCCGTCGAGTACGACGGACGTGAGGGGTGCTAATACCTTCCCCTTGCGTAACCGACTCCCGAATCCAGGATTTGGTTGCGATGACCATTCCTTTCCCGTCTTTGTGGTAGGTTTACTCTGAGCGTTTCCTTTCCCCTCTTTGGGATAAATAACGCGCGGTGGCGACTCTTCTGTTCAGCCGGCGCCGATTTTCGCAGTAGCGACAATAAGAAGGTGCGTCCTAGAAGCTTTCAGACGGGTGATCTCGTCCTGAAGAAGATTCTTCCTCCACACTCCGATCACCGGGGCAAGTGGACTCCCAATTACGAAGGTCCGTACGTCGTCAGCAAGGTCTTCTCGGGAGGAGCTTTGTTGTTATCCACGATGGATGGTGAAGATTTTGCATCCCCGGTGAACGCGGACGCAGTTAAAAAATACTTTGCTTAAAAATGACCTGCTGGAAAGAAAAAGAGTATCCAGGAAAAAATGGGGAATCCCGGCGAACCATAAAAAAGAAAAAGGTTCGGGCAAAAATTAGGGATATAAATTGAAAAATGTACACCCGCAAAGTCGAAAACCCGGATGGGCGACTTTGGCAAAAAAGGGTATCTCGGTGAATCGAAAACCCGAAAGGGCGATTCAGGCAAAAGTTAGGGATTTGAAAAAGCAAATGACTGCGTTCTGCGTGTGGGCTGTATTTGTTTAGTGGTTTGGAAGACCTGAGGGCCGTTTATCTGAATCAATCTCTTCTGAAGCTGAAGTGTCGGAGAAGTATCGAAGTCGAGTGGGTCATAGAGGGATCAACTCATGGTGTTCGTCTACGCCTCGTTGCCGACATTTGTATATACAGATGTATATTTATGTTTTTACTTTTTTGCGCGGCTTCCTCATTCCAGGAGCTTGCATCTGTTGTAAAACATTTTTACCCATTCAGGGGTTCGTTATCAATAAAATGTATACTATTCAGCAATTCTGTTTGTCTGTTTAGCATTTACGTGCTTTGTTTGCGAAAAAGAACGTCGATGTTTTTGATAAAATGCACATACATAAACTTACTGGCCTAGGCCACTGATTGTTGAAACAATGAATTACTCGAACATTGTCACAAGATGATAACCTTGATAGGTCCCTTTGAGAAGGGCATCTTGTCTGTTTGTTTGTGTTGTTGCAGGTGTAGCATGTACCCGACAGTACGCCGTATGTGTCCCCAAGCAGGATGATTCCTTCTTCTCCAGCAAAGTTCAGCAGTCTCTCCCCGCAGAGTCCGAACATGAAATCTTAAGCATTGATATGTTTTCCCCAAGCAGAGAAGATTCTCTCCCCAGCCAAGTACATCCTGAAGGAACGTCGTCTCCCCAGCTGAGTCATACACTGAAGTGTGCATCAATTGATAGTTCCAGACTGAAGTCTCCAACAGAATTGAAATTCCCCACAGAGTCGTACTCTCTCCCGAAGCAGGATGATTTCTCCTTCCCCAGCCGAGTTTGTAGATCCCCAAGAGAGCCGAGTCCTTGGAAGTCGTTCGGGCCATGAATGTTGAATAGCTGATGCCGGATTTCCCCGCCGGAGTCGTTATATCCAGGGAAGTGGTCGTGAAGGCCGTGCAGTTTATCTCTGCGATTGATATCGCTTTTCTCAGCAGGCCCAGGTTCTCGTAGAGCTTCGTCCCCCTGCAGCAGTCAACTGAGGTTTGCTTCCCCATGCGGAGTCCGATTGAGATTGGCGTGACCTCTTCTCCGTGGCAGGATGATTCCCCCCACCAGAGTGGTTCTTTCTCCTTGACAGGAAGATTCTCTCGTCAGCATTTATTTTGCTGACGGGGCCATAGCATTCTGCATGATTGCATAACATTTTGCATGATCGCATAGCATTTCCACCGTGTGGAGCATTGCGCCGTTGTCAAAGCATGTGCATACTAAACATGAGCTAGGTCGTTACCGTTCTTGTTTTGCAGGTGATTCCCCGCAGAGCCGCTTGCTCAAGATGATTCTTGAATTCCCCAGCAAGGTAGTTGTTTAAGATGATTCTTAAAATCCCCAGTGAATTCGCCCGAGTTGGTTGCTCAAGTTGATGCTTAGAGTCCCCGACAGAGCGTTTGCTCAGGATGATTCCTGAAATCTCCAACATAGTTATGGGTCCAGGACGAGTCTTGAAGTCCCCACGGAGTTAGTTGTTCAAGATGATTCTTGATTTCCTCGGTAGAGTTGATTCACCCAGAACGATTTCTGGATCCCCCGAAGCAGAGTTACTTGATAGTTCTCCAGAATCCCCAACGGAGATGCGTCATCCCCATCAGGTTTCCGAACAACAAAGTTGAAACTTCCCTCGAAGACTTGACGATTGAAGTCCAACCGTGTCAACGAAGCAGTTCTCCCAGCTGATGCGGAGTACCCGATGGCAAAAGTTTGAGTATCCCCAATTGGTTCATGATTGACTGAGAATTCTATTCCCGACTTACTGATAAAGTCCGGCTGAGGCCCGAAAGTTTTCTTTGAATGCCCGACGACATGATTAACGTGATTGTTGACCTGATGAGTCCTGAGAATCTTAATGCCTGACGGCATGATAGACCATGTATTACCGGTTACCGTGTGACCAATCCCCCAGCTAGTTGCCGTGCAGCTAACATTTCAGTTTTCGAAGATTTGTTCTCATCAAAGTACCGTGTACTTGTGCAGTTGGCAAATTTCCGGGTTTGTCGGTATTCAACCGTCTCACACCTTGATTGGTTGAGATCCGTTCGCTTCTCACCCAGTCAGGTTCAAGCCGTTTGAATAGGGGCAACTGTTGCACCCCAAAATTTGACCAACATTTCTTTACCTAGCTTGTGTTTCATTTCATTCACATTAGCATTATCATTTGCATTTCATTGACATGTATGCAGGAGATCAAGAGGTATGAGTACCAATTAAGAGCTACACAAGACTATGGATCTAACTGTGAAGGTTATTCAAGTTTTCAAGGGTGGATGTCTTTGTCAGAGAAGTCAGAAGATTCTCAGAGAGAGTGGTTGAAACCAAGGTTGTGTGCCTCCTAACTTGAGAGTTGTGGAAGCTCCTCAGATGATTCTGAAGCCATGAGGATGGACTTAGAGCCTTGAGAGAGCCTATGAGATGTCTTGAAAGCCATCATGAAGCCTAGATAGGTCATGGTACAAGATTGAGAAGACTCAGCCATGAGTGGTGTAATTAGGGTTTGGCTGGGTCAACCCTAGGTCAACTGATGATTTGGAGAAGGTTGAGACCTAATTCAAAGGCCATGTGATCATGGATTGATGCATTGAGATGCTATAAGGATGATTTCAAGGTTAACTCCTCATGATTGAAGAGTTTGAGAAGTCTCAAGCTAGGGTTTCTAAAGCTTGACAGTGTATAATCCCCTAGTTTGACCCTTATCTTCAAGGCAGTTTATCTCAAGATGTGATTGTCATCTCATCTTACCCCCAACATGAATGTTGTAGAGCTTAATCTTAGCTTTAATTTGAGTGCTAGAAGTCCCTTATAGGATTTGTAGAACTCAAGTTATGACTTTGACAAGTTACAGGTCATCTGAGGTATGTGAATCTGGGGTCTTGAAAGTCACCCAACTTGCATCAAACTTTTGCCCAACAAGGATGATTCCTATGGACTTTTGGTCAACATGAATGTTGTTCCTTATATGCTTAGCTTTCTAGATAGTACTAGAAGTCCTTGATAGGATTTGTATAACTCAAGTTATGGCTTTGACAAGTCAAGGGCATTATGGTCATTTGGAGATTACAGGTCATTTCAAGCATAAGGCCATAACTCCTATTTCCAAGCTTCAAATGGAAAAATCTTCAACATCAAACTTGCTTAAAATGATGTTTTAAGACTAGTATGGAGGTCATGAGATGGTGAAAAGTCTTGTAGCTCAAAGTTGTAAAAATGACCTAAAATAAGGACATAAGTTAAATAAGGCAAAGTTGGAAATTGATATTTTTGACCTACACATCCAAACCATGGCATGTAATATATCATTTTGACTCTAGAAGGCATTTTAAAAACATTTGTTTAGCCACAATTTTTATTTGAGGTCTAAATTATGGACTTGCTTTGAAAAGCACTTACTTGCATATTAAGCCACATTTGCAAAACTCAAAATTAAGGCATGGGCAAGGGTTTTGCAAGCTAAACACCTCTAATATCTCACAAGGGGAGAAATTAAGAGTGAATGGGATGAATTCCAAGCTGTTTGCAAGGGTTGTACATGTCATGATAAGTGATTCAAAATCTCATGACATGAGAAGTGTAAAATCTCATTGGAAGGATCTAGAGGGTTCTAGATCATCCAAACTTCATCTATATATTGAGTAGAATGGATCCATGGCAGAGGTTGGTGATCATTGAAGGATTGAGCTTAGTTTGAGAGTGAATTTTCTTGGATTGCAATTGAAATCGGTTTCACCAAATTCCTCAATTTCCATTCATTTTCTTGCTTGATTCTTCTTCCATGAGTGTCAAGAAGTGATTTCAAATCATTTTCAAGAAGAATTGGTGGCTAGATCGTGTAGGAACAAGTGGTTTTCAGCACCTGCAACTCATCATCGTGTTTCAAGATTGAAGCACTTTCCATTTATTCTTTTGCATACAGAAGCAAGAAGAAGGTTCAGTGATCGTGTCCAGAAGATTTGAGAGCTTGATTTGGAGGATTCGTGCATCTGTTATTCAAGAATTTCCAGGTTGGTAACCTTCTTCCTATAGCATGATTTAGGTAGAATTAGGTTAAATTAGGGTGCTAGATTGATTGTAGAATGGCCTAGAATGGATTTCAGATGGTTAATTGATCAATTAGAGACAAATTAGGAGAATTGCCATTTTCGGTTGAGATTGGGAGATGATGATTCTTAAGGTTTCAGATGAAACTAATGGTATGGTTGAATTCGTGGCAAGATTTGGAATGAGTTTCATGTTTTGACCTCTTGGATTGGAGGCCTCTAGGAAGAACTAGGGTTGAAGGGGATGATCGGAGCTCCATCGGCGGTGGCCAGAGCTGGGCGCGAAGCTCAGGCGTTTGAAATGGAGAAGATGAAGTTTTCACCATTAGATCATGGTCTGACCATTGACTAGAAGCTGATCCAACGGCTGTGTTTTAAAGTAGAGTTGTGAAGGATCCTGAGGCAAGAAACGCTGCGTTTCATTTATTTGATGTTTTGGGCTTAGTGATCTGAGTGCTATTCACACCCCCAGCGAGCCCAACCCAGTTTTTTAACTGAAAATGATTACTTCTTGCACCGTGTGTTTAATCTTTTTGTTGGATTTTCATTTAATTTTTCATTTTATTCATGATTCTTGTAAAAATCATAACTAATTGAATATTAATCCAATCAAACCCATTCTTTTTGCATATTACTCATGATTGAGTCTACTATTATTTAGAGAAAAAATATTTTCATTTCATGTAATTTATGATTTAATTGGAATTTTGAATTTTAATTGATATTAAAATGTTCATGTTTGATGCATATTTTTGTAGAATTTTGTTTGATCTTATGGTGATGATTTTAAGCCTAATTTTTTGTGTGTGATTAGGTTAGACATGTATGATCCCATAGAATTTTTATCACATTTTTGTGATGAAAATAGGTGTGCTTTCTAGATTGATATTTAGAGGCTTCCTTTTAGGGTTTTAGGTTTGATACCTTGTAGTGTAGCATTTAGTTCTAAGTCCAATTTGATGGTTTGATCTTTGAAACTAATGTGGTAGAGTCATGATTGACCTAGGTTCCCATAGTAATTTTTGTAAGATTTTACAATTGATTTTAGTATTTTAGTTAGGACTAACTTTAGTACTAGGTTTTAGGTGATCCTAATTTACTAATTCAACTAGTTTAACTTCCCTAGTTCCCTTAGATTAGGGTTTGTGCTTAGCTTGCCTGTGGTTGAAGTTGAAGACAAGTTGAAGACAAGAGGAGGATGCTTAAAGTTGCTTGAAGTTGCTTGGAGCTTTGGATTTGTTGGTGCCTGAAGGTGTCTGATGAAGATTAGGAGATAGGACATATGGAGAGCCTTGTAGTTAGAATGATTTCTTTCACAAACAGGGAAAGCATCTTATGCTTCCATTCCTCCCAATGACTAAAAGTCTTTCTCAGATATTCACATCCCTCCTTTGGAAGGATGAGTGGCTTTATCTAGGAAGTAGAACTTTGAGGGAACCAGTCTCTCATAATGATGAACCCTTGCAGGCTTCCTTTGGTTGTCAGTAAGCTGTTTATCATTTCCTCTCACTCTATTAAATCAATTATCTTCTGGTTTGAGTATCTTGAAAGATGTTGGGCTTGAGTTTGAAGATGAGGACTTCATTGAAGAGTAAGGTAGAGGATGATTCCTTGAGCATTGCCATTGTAGCTGAAGCTTGAAGGGCTTGAAGAACAAGTTGATACTTGAAGACCCAATGAAGATGGAGTGAAGAGTGAGGAGGTCCTTGCTTAAGGGAAATTGAAGGATGAAGTTGACACTTCTAAGTGATTGAAGACTACTCTGAGAAGCTGAGGCTTGTTGAAGAAGAAGATTAAGTTGAAACTTCTGTTTGAAAGGTTGAGAGCTTGAAGGAACAAATTGATATTTGTCATGGAAGCTGATAGCCTTGAAAGGTGATTGATGTCTGAAGACTGGGTTGCTAAGTGAAAAGCTGAAGCTTGGAAGAGAGGGGTTGATCTGCTTTCTTGTCTGTTTTCTTTTCTGTATTACTGATGTGCCTTGTTTGACTTGCTTGATGCATTAGAATAAGTTCATATCTAGACTAACTTTAATCTAGGAGCATGATTGCACTAGAAGTTGAGTTACTCCCTCTGCTTGTATTTTTACTGTATGGCTTTGCTTGCGGGTATTCGGTAGAGCCCAGCTCCCTTGCCCATGTGGTTTATTTTGCTTGATAGCATTCTATTTTCTTCTGTATGATTACAGTCTCTTATATTCTGCTTGATAGCATGTTGTTACTTTTCTGTATGATTACTGTTATTCATTCTGGCTTGAGGTTGAGATGAGCTTGTGGAGGTTGCTGCCCCACACACATTTCCTCCCTCACTTGCATTGCATGCATTTTACAGTCGTTTACTGTTTACTGTTTAAGCTGGTGCTTTATCTGTTTCTGTGTATCATTGACATGATCCCTTAGGAATCTCATTTCCTTTGATAAGGAAGTGATGATAGAACTTTAGGCTGAAACCTATGCATGATAACTTCTAGGAGTTCCCTGTTTCAAACCTCAACCATAGGATGAATCCTTGGCATGACAACAGTAGGACTTGATAGTCTCCCCATAGTTGAGCCTTTCTCTTCTCATCTCAAACAACTTAAGATACAGTAATCATGAATGATTTCTTTCGTACGTTACGAGCCTTAAGCTATCTGAGAAAGGATTGTGGGAGAGTTTCTTTTCCACAGTCTGGATGTTTAGTATGGCACCCTTTGGGTGACATGCGACGCATTCACTCTCAGGTCATAGTCTTTAGTGCGATTGAAATTGCAAACACAATAAAAAACACTTCTTCCGTAAAAGACAGAAAACAAACTTCAAACCTTTTTGCCCCGTGGGCCCGTAATTCAAAGGAAGCTTTTCTGAAGAAAAGAGTGTCGTTAACTCCTAGTTCCACCACAAACAGGCTTTGTCCCTAACTGTTGGAACTATTTGTTAACCCTTCTCGATAAAACAGATGAATCTGAATCCCCGTAATCCGTAGTAGCCCGAACTACGTAAGCTCTGATCTCTCATGTCTGTCGAGAGTACGTAGGCACAATATCGATGTATTGGCGAGCCACCTTCCT
Source organism: Lathyrus sativus (assembly GCA_963859935.3). Classification (NCBI taxonomy): domain Eukaryota; kingdom Viridiplantae; phylum Streptophyta; class Magnoliopsida; order Fabales; family Fabaceae; genus Lathyrus; species Lathyrus sativus. The sequence continues at coordinate 514,851,938 of OZ012741.1, forward strand.
CATAACCAGTAGTTGTTCGAACTACGTTGACTCTGATTTCTCATTCTCTGATGAGAATACGTAGGCATAAAGTGCGACGCTTTGCCGAGTCATTTTCTTTTCTGTTTAAGCCAGCCTTGATAGGTAGATAGATAAACCAACCCGTCCAGTAAACACAACAAGCGTGGATCCCGTCGAGTACGAAGGACGTGAGGGGTGCTAATACCTTCCCCTTGTGTAACCGACTCCCGAACCCAGACAACGGTTGCGATGATTTTGTCTTATACCTTTTCGTCAGGTTTTTCTGATCGTTTCCTTTCCCATTCCGAGGGATAAATAACGAAAGGTGGCGACTCTTCTGTTTTGCTGGCACCTTATTTTCACGGAAGCGACACAATCAAAGGAAATCAAAGTCATCATGGTCTATTTTCAACATTTTCAAATCTAACAGCAGTGACAAACAAAGAGATGGAGGATACTATGATCAAGCTGATTATGATAATAAAGTGTGGCCAAGTTATGATAACAAAGAGATGTTAGATCCCACAAAGACCAACTACTAAGTATTGTTATCTATTGTTTCCAGATGCAGAGAAGCGGCACTGGCTGATTGGACTGGTGTGCAAGTCAAGCATACAGTTCACTTTAACACACCAATACACTAACTATTTTCCTAACTCTTTTTCAATTTCTAACAATTGTTTCAATCACCTATAATCTCCAAATAATTAACATAACAGATCAAACAATCCAAACTAACGTCAACTAATTTCTAAGTCCAATTAACTTACTAAGTGTCACTAACATCAGCAAAACATCATCTAGAAAGCCTCACTGAAAATTCAAACAAAATTCACACGCATATAGGCAGAGTATATACACACATCAACATGACATTCACACTGAAAATCACAAGCAAAATTCATATGCAGAAAAAATCACAAAGATATCACGCAAAGAAATCACAAAGATATCTCTAACTCAATGACCCACCAAAATAACACAGAGCTACAAATTATAATCAAATTATTACCGTTTTACCAGGATGAACCGAAAACTCACACACCGCGGAAAACTCGCATACCGCTGAAAACTCACGCACTATTACGTTTGAAAATTGAGACCTATGAAAACAAAATCGTTAGATTTGTCGGTAGAGAATAGAGAAAGTTGAAGGAGAACATTTGCACTCACACAAGTTGAATGAGAAGCTCATATAATGTCAAATGGGCATAAATAGTTGTAACTTCAGTCTGTAGGGTCTGAACTTCTCCTGATACTTCGGATCTCCGGTACTTAAGATAGAACAATGAATTCTAGTTGTTCTATGACATAATCAACCAAAATAATCTCAGAACAAAGTCAAGACATACAACATTTGCATAAAAACTTGCACTTTGCACAACCATAACAGAACCAATACTCAAACTTTACATTAAATTCATTTTATTCTTTGAACCCCTCCAACACAACCATAACAGAACCAATACTCAAACCATAATATGTTTCATTCATAACAGTACTTATTAATTTATATGTTAACTAACTACCAGTAACAGTTCACAGCAATTCAATACTTACTAAACAATATTTATTAGCATAACTTATTAATTACCATTTACTATGATGGGCTAACTACCAGTACCATTTACTAAACAGTACTTATATAGCATAACTTATTAATATGTTAGCTAATTCCACCAGTTCAATACTATCTACCAGTTCCTAACTCTTTTTCCAATTTCTAACAGTTCTAACAATTAGCAACTAGATTTACTAACAGCATAACAGTATAACAGCATAACAGTTCTACCAGTTCTACTAACAGTTCTACATCCTGATATTCAACAGGTATACAAAACCCTTAGTTATGGAACTGCTTGTCAAAACGAGTGAATCATAGTTTTCTTTTCTCCTGATTCCACAACTTTTATTTGTGAAGTTTCTACCTTTCTACCTTGTCTCAAAGAGCTACTCTGGACAACATTTTCAACTGTAGTCTGACATTAGAACAGTTCTAAATTTCCAATGTAGGGTATATCATGTTTGATGAGTTCAATAAATAATAAATAGTCTTGGAAGGAAACACTTTTCCTTTTGAAGCTGTTATATGATTGGATAGTAGAACTATCCCCATTTTGTTTCCCTACATTGCTACTGGATTGTGTGGTGTGTATGGTTGGTCTGTTATTCAATCTGGAGATGGCTGGATCCTATATCTGAAATTTTAGGGTCTACCTTGTCTTGGTCTGGTCTATGGCCTTGTCTTGGTCTGGTCTAGGGCCTTGCCTATCTGTTATGTATCTGTAGAGTACTCATACATGAAACAGCTGAAAGGTTGAATGAATTGAATAGAGGAAGCATGAAAAGATTGCAGTTAAGGTGTAGTTTCAATTTCAATTTGTTCATCGAATTACTTATACTGCTCATTGTTTTATAAATTCCATAACAATTCAAAGAAGAAAATGACAATACAACCAAGCATTACTCAAACCAGACTTCAATTAACAAAATATAAATTGGAAATTGGAACTAGAGGGTACAGATGCAGAGAAGCGGCACAGATCAACAAAACTTTTCTAGTTCCAAGGTTAACCACATAAGTCATGGTTATTTTATCAACTGAAGACAAACTAACTGATTAACAGACACAGATCAACAAAATATAAATTAAGCTACAGAAACTAATTAACATCATGCTTAAAATAAATGATTAAGCATTTTGCAATCCTGAGTGCAAAAGCATTTCCAATTTCTAAAAGCATGATTAACAGACACAGATCATGACTTTTTTCCAATTTCTAAGAATTAGCAACTAGAGGGTACAGATGCAGAGAAGCGGCACCGGCACCGGACAGATGCAGAGAAGCACTAGATAATTTGAGTTAGTTAACTATCTCTAACTCAATGACCCACCAAAATAACACAGGGCTACGAATTATAATCAAATTATTACCTTTTTACCAGGATGAACCAAAAACGCACACACCGCTGAAAACTCGCACACCACTGAAAACTCGCGCACTATTACGTTTGAAAATTGAGACCTATGAAAACAAAACCGTTAGATTTGTCGACAAAAAATAGAGAAAGTTGAAGGAGAACATTTACACACACAAGTTCGGGATGAATGTTAGGGTTTGAGAGAATCGTACCATGAAGAATCAATATGGGATGAAGAACAAAATGTTAGAGTTTGGGAGAAGCTCGATGAAGAATCAATTTGGGATGAATATTAGGGTTAAGGATAAGCTCGTACGTTTGAGAGAATCGTTCGATGAAGCTCGTATTTGGGAGGGACAATGAATTGTTTGAGAGAAGCTCGTGGAGGGAACTGAAAATTTTACTCAAGTTTGGGAGGTTTGGGAGGGAGAATGAAAGGTGAGAATGGTGGAGGGAAGTGAAAATTTTATTCATGGAGGGAGACTGAAAATTTTGTTAGTAATAATAATTTATTAAAATAATTAAAAATTATATAAGAACGACTCTAGCTGTTGCTAATAGGAGCCGTTCTCATTGCCCTCTACCAGAACAGTTTCGGGCCGTTGTATAAAATTTACAAAAAAATAAATATGCTACAACAACAAATTATATAGTTAGTTGCCTATTACGCTCTACGAGAACCATTTTTTTACTTCCTGAAAATTAGACGTTGCTATAGAGTAAAAATGTTGTAGTGGCCCTTTGTTATCTCGCCTGTGAAACTGGGGTAAAAGGTATTTTTTGTTGTAGTGCATCAAATAATTTTTCACTTCAATTTTACAATATTTTATTTATTATTTATACATCATCAAAAACATAACTAATATATTAAAACATCATATATTACCTATGCATCACAGTTAGGTATATCGATTCATCTAAATTCATCGAGACAAAATAATTATTATTATCACGTATCAATTACAATCATAACATTTTCACAAATAATTATATTTACTAATAATATTTCTACAAATCAAATAATTATAGCATCTCGATTCCATCACATCAAATTCACCTTTTTCCTAACCATTATGTAACTTATACCATCACATATCACTTAACATATGTATACACATATAAGTAAATTAATTCATAATCTAAAACATATATTCACACAAAGTCATTTGCAACCACAATAACATCACTAACACATTATTACCAAAATTTATCAAATCAATTCATTCATAACATTTGTTCAACTCACAATTTTATCGATTATCAATTAATTATGATAATTAGATAATTATAACTTTTTTTTGAACAACAGAACACAAATACTTCTTTTTAATAATTTTTTTATGGCTATAAAGTTAACCACTGACACCAGCTATGAAGAAAAATGTTATACATGGTGGCTCAACTAAAACCATCAATGAATAGTAAATAGAATTGGATAGTTTTATGGTTTTTGAATTTGCTACAAATTAACTATGATTTTAACTATAAATTAAATAGAAATATTTATGGATTCAAGTGTGGTATTGAACTTAGCCATGTGGTATGCCACATTAGCATATTTGCCATGTTGGCACTGCCACGTGCAAGCCCATTCCTAAAAAAAATATCACGTGGCAATTCCACGTCATCTTCTATTAACGGACATTGACCGGAGAGACTAAAAGTGTGGACGTAAAATATTAGGAGGATCATTATTTAAAGGAAATTTTTTGAGGTACTAAAAGTGAAAAGTGAAAATATTTATGAGCACCAAAAACTTATTTAACCATAATTATATTTACCAATAATACTTCTTCAAATCAAACAATCATAGTATCTCGATTTTATCATGTCAAATTCACCATTTTTCATTATCATTATTTAACTCATACCATCACATATCACTTAGCATATCTATATACACATAAGTAAATCAACTCATAATCTAACACACATATTTACACAAAGTCAATTGCAACTCCAATAACATCACTAGCACATTATTACGAGAATTTATCACATCAGTTTATTTATCACATATACTCAACTCATAATTTTGTTGATTATCAAATAATTATGATAATTAGATAACTATAACATTTTACAAAATTAGAATAAAATACAATATTTTACAATAACATCAATTATCATACATTCAACATAAATTAAATCAATCAAAACCTTAATAAAGTTTACAATTTCACTTTTAACCTCACACTTTCAGATTTACACATTTATTTAATTATCAATCAAGAGCTACAACTATCACAGCGAGCCCTAGATGAATTTCGAGAGATACGACTCTCCTGTTCATCTCACTTATTTTACACCTGTTCTGGCCTGGGCCCCGGCCTAGCCACACGGGCCCAGCCCAATAATATTCCACCAAGCCCAGTCCAGCTTGGGCCACAACATCGAGAACAGGGTCCCCAACGAGCAGGAAAGGTCTCCCCGCGAGAAGGACCTGCCCCAACTACGTCGGGCAAGAGACTTCTCTCTCGACCAAACACTACCCTCCGCGGGCAGAACCCGCACTTTATCGGGCAGGACAACGTGTCCTTCAAACGTTCTCCACGTGCTCCCCTCCGTGGGGACACGTCATCCATCAGCTGCCCACCTCCGAAAGAGCAAGTCAACCCACATTCCGGAGTTCACAGAGCAGTTGAACTAGGGCGAAGACCACGTCCTGGTCTCCACTATGCCACGTAAGCCCTAGCAGTCGCTTGGGTTGGGCCTGGCGATCCAGCCCAATACAAGTGACCGTTGGCCCAGCATTGGGGTCTCTCTATAAATACCCTCTTCCACAAGAGGGTCAGGTAATTCACTTCTTACCCCTTTTCTATGCTTATGACCACTCTGCCCATATACTTACTTTGGCATCGGAGTGTCTTGCAGGTACACCTTCTCCTCCTCCTCATCACCAGTGAACAGACAGCAGTCTAGCAGAGTGTGGCCAGCTTGTGATCCCCTTCTGATCAGGTCAGATCAGTGGCGCCGTCTGTGGGAACAGAAACTTCCCCGTTACTCCGAGCAGAGAACCAAAGTTTCACCAACACTCCATGATCATGGCTAGCCAACACCAGGATGATACCGTTGCCGACTTCATCCTCAACCCTGCCGCGGACGGCAACAAGCCAACGGAGATGTCCCACCCAGCAGAGACCGACGAGAGAGACGGCCAGACTGCGTCTCCGTCGTCCGCGGAACCGACACACCAGGCTGTCCCTGGGCCCCGAATCCCTGCAACGTTCCAACCTATTCCCGTCCCGGGCGTAGAGGACCCAACAGTGGCCGCCCTCTTCGCGGCCATCAACCAGACAAACCAACTGTTGTTTCAACAGAACACACGGATTGACGCACTAGAGCGCGAGGTCCCGCCAAGGTTCCCTCTGCGGGAAGACCAGAATGGGAACTCGAGGAGCCCTTCGCCTCGTCCCAGAGAGCGATGACCCCGCTGTTGCACCCCAAAATTTGACCAACATTTCTTTACCTAGCTTGTGTTTCATTTCATTCACATTAGCATTAGCATTTGCATTTCATTGACATGTATACAGGAGATCAAGAGGTATGAGTACCAATCAAGAGCTACACAAGACTATGAAGCTAGCCAAGAAGTTTATTCAAGTGGTCAAGGGTAGATATCTTTGTCAAAGAAGTTCGAAGATCCTCAAAGAGAGTGGTTGAAACCAAGAGTGTGTGCCTCCTAACTTGAGAGTTGTGGGAAGACCTCAGATGATTCTGAAGCCATGAATGTGGATTGGAAGCCTTGATAGAGCTTATAAGATGTCTTGAAAGCCATCATAAAACCTAGACAGGTCATTGTGCAAGATTAAGAAGACCCAGCCATGAGTGGTGTAACTAGGGTTTGATTGGGTCAACCCTAGGTCAACTGATGATTTGGAGAGGGTTGGGACCTAATTCAAGAGCCATGTGATCATGGATTGACACATTTAGATGTTATAAGGATGATTCCAAGGTCAACTCATCATTATTGAAGAGTTTGAGAAGTTTCAAGCTAGGGTTTCTAAGGCTTGACAGTGTAAAATCCCCTAGTTTGACCCCTATCTTCAAGACAGTTTAGCTCAAGATGTGATTGTCATCTCATCTTACCCCCAACATGAATGTTGTAGAGCTTGATCTTAGCTTTAATTTTAGTACTAGAAGTCCTTGATAGGATTTGTAGAACTCAAGTTATGACTTTGACAAGTTACAGGTCATCTGAGGTATGTGAATCTAGGGACTTGAAAGTTACCCAACTTGCATCAAACGTTTGCCCAAGAAGGAAGATTCCTATGAACTTTTGGTCAACATGAATGTCGTTCCTTATCTTCTTAGCTTTCTAGAGAGTACTAGAAGTCCTTGATAGGATTTGTAGAACTCAAGTTATGGCTTTGACAAGGCAAGGGCATTTTGGTCATTTGGAGATTACAGGTCATTTCAAGCATAAGGCCATAACTCCATTTCCAAGCTTCAAATGGAAAAATCTTCAACATCAAACTTGTTCAAAATGATGTTTTAAGGCTAGTAAGGAGGTCATGAGATGTTGGAAATGTTTGTAGCTCATACTTATCAAAATGGTCAAAATAAAGGAGGATTTAATGTATTAAAGTGACCTATTTTGGGGAATTTTCAATACATAACCAAAACAATGCAAGTGACCTACCAAATTGAATGGAAAAATCATTTTAGAAACAATGGCATTATTACAATTTTGATTTGAGGTCAAATTAAGGGAGTTATCATAAGTTACTTATAATCTAAGTTACATTTGCAAAACATAAGAGAGATCAATGTACAAGCTATCCAAGCATCCTAACATCTCATACATCTCATCTAAGGAGATTTTCAATTTAGAATTGGAGCTGAGAACAAGGGAAACATGGACTGGTTTGAGTATGGCTTGAAATGAGAAACCATGACATGAGATTTTCAAAATCTCCTTGGATGGTTCCAGAAGGTGCTAGAGGGTTTAGAATCATTCTATATATGATTTAGAAGCTGTCCATGGAAGAGGTTGGTGAGAGTTGAGGAAGGAGAGAGAGTTGGGATTCCAAATTTGTTCATTGCAAATTGAAATCCATTCTTCATTTCTGCACCATTTCAATTGATTCTTTCTATTGCAATCTCTTCCTTATGAGTTACTGAGTGATTCCATAGCAAATTGAGAGCAAGAACATGGCTGAATCGTGCATGAGCTTTTGAGTTCCACCTGCTGCAAGTCACTATCGGGTTTGGAGTTCCAAGCATCTTCCATTAATTCTTTTGCAAACAGAAGCTATATCTTGATACAAGGAACGATTCTGGAAGGATTGAAGTGTTGAAGTGAAGATTTGGTGCATCTGTTATTCAAGAAATCCTAGGTTTGTAACTTTCACCATACACCTTAATTTAAGCATTGTTAAGTCAAATTGTTAGGTTAGAATGGTTAGAGACAACTAGGGGATGGATTCTGGAAAGTTTGAGAGCATTTGGTTATGTTCAAGGTGATGACACCATTTCAGTTTGGATCAAGAACTTGGTGTATAGTGAGCAATAATATGAATTCTATAGGGGAAACTGATCAGTGTAATGAGATGAGCATTTTAGACCAAGCAATTTCAAGATTGGAGACAATTGATTCTTGGTCAGAATTTTGATCCCTGATCGTGTTTAGGGTTAGAGGATGTTTCAATTGAATCTAAGACCATGATTGTGATCAGTGTGGAATTTGGAGTGCGTTAGTGCTTTAAACCATGTGTTTTGATGGAGATATGATGAAGTTCGAATTGAGCAAGAACCATGTTTGAAATCTGGTTCTTCCCTCCATTTCCATGGCCAGAGGTAGGAGATGAAGTTTTCACCATTGGATGAGAGCTTGACCTTTGACTGGGAGAGGATCCAACGACTGTGTTTTAAAATTGAGTTGTGAAGGATTCTGAAGCATGAAACGCTGCGTATCACTTAATTTTAGTTTTGGGCTTAAGTGATGAATCACTATGTGCACCCCCTAGCGAGCCCAACCCATATTTATAACTGTAAATGATTGCTATCCACACCGCGCGCTTATTCATTTTTGTTTGATTTTCATTTAATTTCCATTTAATTCATGGTTTTTGTAAAAATCATAATTAATTGAATATTAATCCAATTAAACCCATTATTTTTGCATACTACTCATGATTGAGTCTATTATTTTTTAGAGGAAAAATATTTTCTTTTCATATAATTTCTGATTTAATTGGAATTTTGAATTTTAATTGATACTAAAATGTTCATGTTTGAAGCATAATTTTGTGGAATTTTGTTTGATCTCATGGTGATGATTTTGAGCCTAATTTTTTGTGTGTGATTAGTTTAGACATGTATGATCCCATAGAATTTTTCTCACATTTTTGTGATGAAAATAGGTGTGCTTTCTAGATTGATATTTAGGTGCCTCCTTTTAGGGCTTTAGGTTTGATGCCTTAGAATGTAGAATTTAGTTCTAGGTCCAATTTGATGGTTTGATCTTTGAAACTAATGTGGTAGAGTCATGATTGAACTAGGTTCACATAGTAATTTTTGTAGGATTTTACAATTGATTTTAGTATTTTAGTTAGGACTAACTTTTGTACTAGGTTTTAGGTGATCCTAATTTACTAATTCAACTAGTTTAGCTTCCCTAGTTCCCTTAGATTAGGGTTTGTGCTTGGTTTGCCTTTGGTTGAGATTGAAGACAAGTTGAAGACAAGAGGAGGATGCTTGAAGTTGCTTTAAGTTGCTTGGAGCTTTGGATTGTTTGTGCCTGAAGGTGTCTGATGAAGGGTAGGAGATAGGACATAGGGAGAGCCTTGTAGTTAGAATGATTTCTTTCACAAACATGGAAAGCATATTGTGCTTCCATTCCTCCCAATGACTAAAAGTCCTTCTCAGATATTCACATCCCTCCTTTGGAAGGATGAGTGGCTTCATCTGGGAAGTAGAACTTTGAGGGAACCAGTCTCTCATAATGATGAACCCTTACAGGCTTCCTTTGGTTGTCAATAAGCTGTTTATCATTTCCACTCATTTTGTTAAATCAATTGTCTTCTGGTTTGAGTATCTTGAAAGATGTTGGACTTGAGTTTGAAGATGAGGACTTCATTGAAGAGTGTGGAAGAGGATGATTCCTTGAGCATGACCATTACAGTTGAAGCTTGAAGAGCAAGAAGAGCAGGTTGATACTTGAAGATCCAATATAGACTGAATGAAGAGTTGAGGCTTGAAAGAGAATTGAAGGTTGAAGTTGACATTTCCAGATGATTGAAGACTACTCTAGGAAGCTGAGGCTTGTAGGAGAAGAAGACCAAGTTGAGACTGGTAAAGCAAAGAGAGCTGAAGCTTGAAGACTAAGTTGATACTTATGAAGAGGATTCAATTGAGATTGAGTGTAGAGCTGAAGCTTGAGGAATAAAAGATAAGTTGATACTTGCACTGCATGGAGAGCCTGAAGGAATCAAGTTGACACTTCCAGATGAGTGAAGATTACCCTGAAGAGCTGAAGCTTGGAGAAGTGAAGATTAAGTTGAAACTTATGTTGAAGGGTTGAAACCTGGAAAAGAAAATTGATATTTGCCATGAGAGATGATAGCCTTGAAGGGTGATTGAAGTCTGAAGACTGGCTTGATGTCAGAAGAGCTGAAGCTTGGAGTTGAGAAGGGTTGATCTGCTTTCTTGTTTGTTTTCTTTTCTGTGTTGATGTACCTTGTTTGACTTGTTTGATGCATTAGAATAAGTCCATAATTACACTGACTTTAATCTAGGAGCATGATTGCACTAGAGGTTGAGTTGCTCCCTCTGCTTGTATTGTTACTGTATGGCTTTGCTTGCGGGTATTTGGTAGAGCCCAGCTCCCTTGCCCATGTGTTTAGTTTGCTTGATAGCATTTTATTCTTTCTGTATGATTGCAGTCTCTTCTATTTTGCTTGATAGTGTCGCTACTGCGAAAATCGGCGCCGGCTGAACAGAAGAGTCGCCACCGTGCGTTATTTATCCCACGGGAGGGAAAGGAAACGCTCAGAGTAAACCTCGCACAACACGGGAAAGGTATGGTCGTCGCAACCAAAACCTGGATTCGGGAGTCGGTTACGCAAGGGGAAGGTATTAGCACCCCTCACGTCCGTCGTACTCGACGGGATCCACGCTTGTTTTCGGGTATGGATTGTTATTCTATCTGAACTATGGGTCGAGGGTTAAAAAGAAAAGAGAATGAAAATAAAAATGACTCGGCAAAGTATCGCACTTTATGCCTACGTATTCCCGTCTGGAACGAGAAATCAGAGTCAACGTAGTTTGCCTACCTACGGGAAAGGAGGGGAAGGTTGCTCGCTAGGATGTCGCATCCTATGCCTACGTACTTCCACACAGCATGGAAGATCAGAGCAAACGTAGTTCGGGCCACGGAAGACACAAGCTTGTCTGGATTGATTTTATTCCTTCTGAAAGAGGTTTTTCTGATTAACAGTCCCGGCGGACAAAAATGACGCTTTGATGAGTTCACATTCTTTTACGGAAGAAGTGTCTTTTATTGTGTTTGAAATCTTTATGGTGTTTTTCTGTTTGTTTTGAGGAAGAAGAGACAGAATTCTAACCTACAGTTGCGAAGGGAATCAAACTAACCTAATGTTATCATGCATGGGTTAAGACCTAGTGTCTATCATGCTCCTCTCTTGCGCAGAGAGAAACAGAGATCCTAAGGGAATAGACAGAAACAGAAACAATAGCAGATATATTCAGTAAAGCAATAAAATGCATGAATGCAGCAATACAAGCGAGGCAAGGGAGTCCCACTCAACCTCGAACCTGAAAAACAATAGGCAAAAGTGAACAGACTTCACTTTCAACCCAACAGGGTAAACAGCAAACAATACAGTCCAGAAAACCAATCAATACATCAGAAATGAAATACAACAGAAAAATAAACAGCCACAGCAGCTCTGCACCACATCAGTTCTTCAAGTCATCTCCAATCAGCTACAAGCTTCAGCCAGCCTCAATCTCCATCTCCACAGCTTTCCAGCAAGGTATTGATCATCAATCTTCAGTCTACAATGGCTTTTCTTCAAGTCCTATCCTCCAAGCTGAGGGATCAATCACAAGAGTGAATTGGGTGTTAAGCAATCAGTTGACTACCAAAGGTGGTGAACAGACTGCCTCTAACACATATGACATTTTCTCTCAAGAGTTCTATCTCTTAGACACTATCACCAAGCCTTCCAAAGGAAGGGGGTGAGTGTCTTAGAGAGACTCTGAATCACAGAGAAGAATGGATGCAGACAAGGCAATCCATGTTTGAGAAACAAGCTTTCTAATCTAGAGCTCTGCCTAGCTCCTAAACCCTAGTCTCCTCAGCATCTGCTAGCAGGAATCTCCTCTTCAACTCTGGAAGTTGATCTTCAATCTCTGGATCTCTAATGGTTTCATCCTCACAAGTCTTCAGCTCTCCCAAGTCCCCAAGCAATCCCAATACCCACACAGACAAGCAATAATCCCCAGAGGGCACACCACACCAGTCAATCAGATATATACAGTATATTAATAGCAGTAGGGAAATCCTGACTTTTTCTAAGGGGATCTAATAACTACCCATAGCCCCTATAGTCCTATAGCTAAACTACTCAAACCCTAAGTCCTAAGGGAAATGAATTGATTCTCCTAAGTCATCACCTAAAACCCTAGTTTGTTCATGTTATTCACACCTAAACTAAACACCTAAAATTAATTTCTAAAAATGGGAACTAAATTGTATCTACAAATTTAATGTCTAAACTAAACAACCTAAAAAGAATGGGTGAAAAATATTAAAGCATCTAATAGAACAAAAATTAACAAAATCATGCATGAAATGAAACTATTTAAAATGCTATTTATTTGGAAAATATGGGAAAAATATCAAATAAAAAATAAAATGCAATTTTTATTTTTTATAATTTTCTTGACTTTTTAAAGAAAATAATGCAAAAAGAATGAAATAAAAATAATGCTTTTTCAATTTATTATGATTTTTAGAAAATGCATGAGAAATGTAAAGAAAATAAAAAAAGAAATATAAAGGAATAGATGAAGGGGGGTGAGCATAGTAACACGCTGCAGTTCAAATTCATGATGGGCCATAGGACTGGAGGTGCAAATATCAAATGGATAAGGCCCAGCGCGTTCAGAAAACAATTGAAAAATGCCAGAAAAAATAAAGAGGGACTCGGTGTAAATAGCAAGTGATTCACGTTGAAATGTTTGGGCTTAGCTTGGGGAGGGTGCCATTAGTAAAGTTCACTTAAGCCCAATAGTCAGATTAAATAAAACGGTGCGTTTTGCTCATCAAGAATCCTTCACAGATTTTGGATCACGCACAACCTTTGGATCCTGGTCTCGGTCAATGGTTTATTGTGATCCAAGGGCTCAGAACCCTTCTTCCCCATTTGAAATCAGCTTTGGAGCCAACCTCCATGGATGAATGCTCCAAGAACACCAATTGATCCTCATGCGAACTTCCTTAGTTCTTGATGAAAATCCAAAGTGCAAAGACCAAACTCACTCCAAATTCTTCCAGCAATTCGATCATGGCCTCAGAAATAATTGAAATTCAACCTAACCCTAAACCCGATAGCTATCCCCAAAATACGATCAAGAACCAACTATCACAATCCTCCAAATTAATGGCATAAACCTGTTCCTCTCTTCACCCTAATCAAAACTAACTAAAGAATCAACATTATCCCTCGCTATTGAGGGAATTCTTGCTCCTAACAGAAATTGCACACACACATTAACCTTCATCAAATCCCCTCAAACTGTCCAGAAACCAACCTCTAATCACCTAGAGTATGCCTACCCTAACAATTCACTAAGATCTCCTCTAATTCGAGCCAATTTCAGAAAAGTACCAACCTGGAAAAATGATGAAAACAGAAAGCGATTTTCTTCAATTCACGGCTTGTAAGACTCCAGGATCAATCAATGTATTGGTATCTCGCTTCTGTTTGCACTGATTCTTCTTCAAACGGCTTGGATCACCATAACAGAATCTGATTTGCAGTTGAATGTGCAGCAACTCAAAAACACGATTTATGCTATGATTCCCTCAGATTTTGATTGGAGCACTCTCAGTAGTGATGATTGAGTGGAATAGGATCAAGAATTTTAGGAAATGATGGAGGATTGAGGAAAATCGAAACTGAATTGCAAGAGAGAAATGTGAAAATGCAGTTCTGAGTTTCTTCACCAATGAATCCCAAAAAATGCTTTGGATCAGCTTCAATGCTTATGTAGATGAGGATTGAGTGTTCTGGAACTTGCTAGAAGGGTCCAAGGAGAAATTTGACATCTCATGGTATGAGATTTTGAAAAAAGATGAGTTAAAAAACCAGCTTGTGAATACCTTGCTGCAGCTTCAAAATGACACTTGAATTTCTCTTCAAATGAGAACTAGGGAGTGTTTGGATGGTCTTTTGTGTTGTACCTTGACCAAAGCTTGGTTTGGCAAGTGTTGCTTCATGCATAAGCAACTAAGGATAACCTCCATTTCTTGACTTCAACTCAAAAAACTAACATTGCCATTGGTCTTAAAATATGATTTACCTTCAAAATGGTGGGTCACATGTTTAGTTTTGCCCTCATATCAAAAATTCACAATTTTGGTGATTAAGAAATGGACTTTTTCCTTTATATTTGGTCCATTTTATAATCCTAAGTTCCATGCCTTTCCCAACTTCCATGACTTCCTTTCTTGACTTAAAATGGCATTTTGAGCAACTTTGATGTTGGGAAGTTTTTCATTTGAGGCCTCCTTGTATGAGTTTTGGGCATAGGTTAAAATGACTTGTAATTCACAAATGACCAAAATACCCTTTGCTTGCCAAGACCATAAGTAGAGTTCCCCAAATCATATGAAGGCATACTATACAATTCTAGAAATCTAAGACAATAAGGAACAATTCTTATGTTAACCAGAAATCCATTTGAAATCTCCTTGAGGGGTAAACGTTGCTTGGAAGTCAAGTCACTTTCACAGACAAAATTTCAGATACCTCAGATGACCTGTAACTTGCAAGGACCATAACTTGAGTTCTATAAATCTCCTTGATGTCTTCCACCACTCAAATTAAAGGTCTTGAGATCCTCTACAAGTTTCATGTTGGCCAAGGATCCATTTGAAGCTTGCATTTTGACTTATCTTGCTTGGAAATTTGACCTAAACTAGGGGATTTTACACAGAAACCCTAATTTAGAAACTCCTCTTCTCCTTGATTTCTCTTGAATTCTTCTTAGCATAACAACATATCCTTGTTCTCCATGTCAAATGATGAACCCCACATCTCTTCAATAGACCTGAATGCCCTTAAATCAATCAATTGACCTAGGGTTGACCTAGGGTTGACCCAGATGAAACCCTAGTTGACTGTCTTCAACTGCAATTCTTGTGATCACATCAACAACTTGTTTTCTTCTCCAAATGACTTTCTAAGTCCTCCAAGATGTCTAGATACTCCCCATGCCTTCAATTCACAGCTCATACTTTCCTTGATGATCCCCAGATACCCTCAGCCAGGAGATAGATGAACTGCTTGACCCATTGACTTGATAGCTTTCAAATTCTTTTCTGATGACTTGAATGAGATTGAATTAGGATAATAACCTCTTGATAGGCCTCTAGAGATGAGAATAATGATTGGTCCCCTGTTGGATGACTTGCTATGCTTATGCTATGCAGATGATTAGGCTATATACATGACCCTTTATGCAAATGCTAATGACATTGAAACATAAACCAAGTGAATGAGGTTGAGCAAATTTTAGGGTGCAACAGCTGCCCCTATTCAAGCGACTTGGACCCGATTGGGTGAAGAGCCCGGAGCCTTCAGACATTCGTGGTACGAGACGGTTGAATACCAATGAAACCAGAAATTTGCCAACCGCAGAAATAAACTGTGCTCCTGCTTGGGGAACGACATTCATCAGCTGAATCTGACTGTTATGACAACCCACTGATCTCGTGCGACCGTGCTGGGGATTCTTCTCATCATCCTGAAAAAGATTGAATCATCGGAAACTTCGTCCACGTTAGGACTCCAACTGTTGTCAACTCGAAAAACTTCAACAACTTCGCTGGGGATGGCTCGTCCGCCTTCTCGTCAGAGATAAATCGTCCACGTTAGGAATAAACTCTTCCACGTTAGGAATACCACCGTCCACATTAGGACTCACCTTTCCACGTAAGGAATAACCGTTCCACGTTAGGAATAATACTGTCCACGTTAGGTCTCACCTTTCTACGTAAGGAATACATCGCTTTTCCCCGTCAGGGGTGACTTTTCTCTGCTTTGTCAAACTCTTCCACGTAAGGAATACGTCTTATTTTGCTTTGTCCACATAAGGACTCTTTCTTTTTCCACGTTAGGAATGCTTCTTCTTTCCACGTAAGGAATACTATCTTTCCACGTAAGGAATCACATCTCGATTTGAATCTGTTCACGTAAGGACCCCAATCTTTCCACGTGAGGAATATAATCTCAATCTGTCCACGTTAGGACTCCGACTTGATATGTCCGCGTAAGGACTCCATCTTTCCACGTAAGGAATCACATCTTTCCACGTTGGCGATCAATCTTGGTATATCCGCGTAAGGACTCAATTTTTCCACGTAAAGAATAAACTCGTCTTTCCACGTAAGGAAACCATTTTTCTTCCACGTAAGGAACGCTCTTGATATGTCCACGTAAGGACTCAATCTTTCCACGTAAGGAATCATCATCTTCAAACTTTCCACGTAAGGAATCTTCATCTTTCCCCGTTAGGAATACAACTCGTCTTTTCTGCGCCTGTCCACGTCAGGACTGAACTTGCTTTTCCACGTAATGAATTGAAGCTTCTCTTTCCTCGTAAGGAATAACCTTGTCCACGTCGGGACTCACATTTCGTCTTGATTTGTCCACGTCAGGACTCACCTCTTGACCCGCTGAAGTAATGGAACTTGTCCACGTCAGGACTTGCGCGTCTTTGACTTTCTGGGGAAATAAGACTTGTCCACGTCAGGACTCACACTTTGCCCACAGCACAAAGAAGGATAAACTTGTCCACGTCAGGACTCTCGCATCTTGTCATCTTGAAGAACTAAAAACTTGTCCACGTCAGGACACCCACTTCACCATTACGATTAAAGCTATCTGCTGGAAATAAATTGTCCACGTCAGGACACCAACACGAAGAGTAATCAATCTTGTCCACGTCGGGACTCCACACTCAATCAATACTGAGAACTCGAAGCTGTCCACGTTAGGATTAACACACATCGTTAACTTGAGGAAATGTCCACGTTAGGACTCCACATTCCAACAATCTTCTCTAGCACAAAGAAAACCCGTCAATAAAATTGTCCACGTTAGGACTCATCCTTTCGTTGGTCCGCAAATTTCTTATCACTGACGTTACAGCAACTTTGAGGCTGGCTCTACTGGGGACATTTGGAAACCAAACTTCCGGACGCCTGTTCCGACAACAGGCGGTAGCCTCTGAAATTCTGATTCATGAATCCTTTGATGACCAATAGCTCTGCTTGGGGATAAGGAGAAACTTATCCTGCTGACTCTGGTGGGGAAAACACGAGAAATTCATAAATAACTCTGTGGGGAGTAGTGCCAAAGCTGACACTTCGTGAGATATCTCACGTCGAGATCCTGAATGTTTATTGATTCACCTGAGCAAGGGCTCTCTCTTCCTGCAAGAGAAACAATACTTGGAACAAACGGTTAGCCAACCTAGTTTATGTTTCAAAATGCATATGTTTGAAAATGATGCAACGATCCATACGACATGGAAATGCTACACTTTTCTTTGGTTAATACAAGTATGACACTATATGCTGATGCGAATGCAGACTCGAACTGTTGGGCACAGGAGCTGCTTCAGCAAAATAAATGCTGAAAATAATGCCAACTCCGCTGGGGATGGCCAGGTGCTACAGAATCATTCCAGCAAAATAAACACTGGGCAGATGAAGTCGATTCAGCTGGGAAAGTGGGAACTTAAACCAGCGCCTTGTTGAAGGACCACCCTGCTGGGGAACATAACTCTGCTGGGGAACAACAGATGCGCCTAGTATGATTGAACTTCTGCGGGAAAGTGAACGGATATCATACGGTATTTTGACAAAATAAATGCCATGATCCACACCACTCTGCCGGGGAGAGCCTTAATCTTTGAGTTCCACTGGGAGGAATACTTGCTGAGAAGAGAATTCCGCTGGGGATGGGACGATTCTCTTGGAAAAAATCAACTGACTCCACTGGGGAGAGTAAATGACCCTGCGGGGAAAGGTAAACTGTCTGAATACAACTCACAAATGTTAATCTTTTGCGGCTAAACCACTCTGCTTGAGATACACTGTCTTGGCTGGAGCATGTCCTCTTGGATAGGCTACGACTAGCTGGGGAATTCGATCCTTCTTCAGTAAGGAACATGCATGACCTGCGTGGGGGTCGAGTCTTTCGGTATTGCAATCTCTTGGTCCTCTTCCTCGTACGGTTATGAAACCTGCAACAACACAAACAAGACAAGACAAGCCTATACAACCAACTCGATTCAGGTTAGTGACATTATTTTCAGTTAATTCAAAGCTTTAGCGATTGTTGGCAAGGGCCAGTGAAGTTATACACATGCTAGTTTCAATAAACTGAGGCGTTTTACCATACACAAAACAGTAAAGAACCAGCATCGAGTACCGAATAACATATTTTATTGATTGGGCCCCTGAATGGGCGGAGTTTTGTACACGGGATGTAACTCCTGAAAAGAGGAAGCTACACAAAACAAATATACAAGTATGCACAAGAAGCATAAATATATTGACAAATCAACTTTGTACACATGTCGGCAACGGGATGCAGATGAACACCACGAACTGATCCTCCTATGACTCGTCTGACTCTAATGCTTTTCCCGGTATTCATACTTCCGAAAAGGTTGTACCAGATAACCGATCCTCCCCGGTGTATTCCCCCGCATTGATGCTCAGTGCAATATCAAATTCGGACCGCAGTCATTTGCTTTTCAAATCCCTAACTTTTGCGTGAACCGCCCTGTACGGGTTTTCAGTTCACCGGGATACCATTTTTTTGCCGAAGCCGCCCAGTGTAGGTTTTCACCTTCGCGGGTGTACATTTTTTCAATTTTATCCCTAATTTTTGCCCGAACCTTTCATTCTGTTTTTGGTTTGCCAGGATGCCCCATTTTTGCCTGGACTCTCTTTTTCTGTCCAGCGGGTCTATTTTAAGCAAAGTATTTTTTAACTGCGTCCGAATTCACAGGCGCCGTGAAGTCTTCACCGTCCATAGTGGACAACAACAACGCTCCTCCTGAAAAGACTTTCCTGACAACGTATGGCCCTTCGTAGTTGGGGGTCCACTTGCCCCTGTGGTCTGCTTGCGGCGGGAGAATCCTTTTCAGCACCAGGTCGCCCGTCTGAAAGCTTCGCGGATGTATCTTCTTGTCGTACGCTTTCTTCATTCGGCTCTGGTACAAAAAACTGTATGCTAGAGAAGCTAGCCTCTTCTCATCCATCAAACTCAGTTGGTTCAACCTGTCTTTCACCCATTCTGCCTCGTCTAGCTGAACATCTCGCAATACCCTCAGAGAAGGGATCTCCACTTCCAATGGTAGCACCGCTTCCATTCCGTATACTAACGAGAACGGGGTTGCCCCGGTTGATGTGCGTACCGTCGTACGATAACCATGCAGAGCAAAAGGTAGCATCTCATGCCAATCCTTATAGGTCACCACCATTTTCTGAACGATCTTCTTGATATTCTTATTGGCCGCCTCAACAGCGCCATTCATCTTGGGTCGGTAAGGGGAGGAGTTGTGATGTTCGATCTTGAAATTCTGACAGAGCTCCTTCATCATTTTGTTGTTCAGGTTCGAACCGTTGTCCGTGATTATCCGCTCGGGGATTCCATATCGGCAAATGATATCTCTCTTGATGAATTTGGCCACCACTTGCTTCGTTACATTTGCGTATGACGCTGCCTCTACCCACTTGGTGAAATAATCGATTGCTACTAGAATGAACCGGTGCCCGTTAGAAGCTGTCGGCTCGATCTTTCCGATCATATCGATTCCCCACATCGAGAATGGCCATGGCGATGACATCACATTCAGAGGACTTGGAGGCACATGGATTTTATCAGCATAGATTTGGCACTTGTGGCATTTCCTCGCAAACTTGTAACAATCGGTTTCCATGGTCAGCCAAAAGTAGCCTGCCCGCAGCAACTTTTTTGTCATAGCATGCCCACCAGCATGCGTACCAAAAGTACCTTCGTGTATTTCCTCCATGAGCAACTTTGCCTCTTTTTCATCTACACAACGCAACAGCACCAAATCGTGGTTTCTTCTGTATAAGACGCCATCCGGGTTCAAATAGAAATTGCCTGCTAATCTCCTGAGAGTCTTCTGATCTTGACTGGATGCCCCAACCGGATACTCTTTATTTTTCAGGAAATTAAGGATATCGAAATACCATGGTTTGTCATCGGATGCTTCATCAATAGCAAATACATAAGCTGGCTTGTCAAGCCGAGAGATGACGATTCGGGGAGCCTCGTTCCAGAAGTTGACTTTGTACATGGAAGACAAAGTGGCGAGGGCGTCAGCCATTTGATTCTCTGCCCGCGGTACGTGATGCAATTCAACCTTGTCGAAGAAAGGCAACAATCTCCTTGCATAATTCATGTAATGTATCAAATTGGGCTGACGTGTCTCCCATTCCCCTTTGATCTGATTCACCACCAGAGCTGAGTCTCCGTATACATCCAGATTTTTGATTCGCAAATCAATGGCTTCTTCAAGCCCCATTATACAAGCTTCGTATTCGGCTTCATTGTTGGTAACGACGAAGGTCAATCGGGTAGTAAACGGGATGTGCGACCCGTGTGGCGTAGTGATGATTGCCCCTATTCCGCTACCGTAAGCATTCACAGCTCCGTCAAATATCATCTTCCATTTGGAACCCAACTCTGGTCCTTCGTCTGGCAACGACTCTTCACAATCTTTCATCTTTAGGTACATGATATCCTCGTCAGGAAAATCAAACCTCATCGATTGGTAATCTTCAATAGGCTGCTCCGCCAGATACTCAGACAGCACACTCCCCTTTATAGCCTTCTGCGAGACGTATTGAATGTCATATTCAGTCAAGACCATCTGCCAACGGGCAATTCTACCTGACAATGCCTGCTTTTCAAATACATATTTGATAGGATCCATCTTCGAGATGAGCATGGTTGTATGATTCAGCATGTACTGCCTCAAACGCTTGGCGGCCCAAGCTAGCGCGCAACAAGTTTTCTCAAGCATTGAGTATCGAGATTCACAGTCTCTAAATTTCTTACTCAAGTAATAGATTGCATGCTCTTTTCTTCCTGTCTCGTCGTGTTGACCGAGAATGCAACCCATGCTTCCCTCAAGAACCGTCAAATACATGATCAAGGGTCTCCCTGCCACTGGGGGTATCAAAATAGGAGGCTCCTGCAAATACTGCTTTATTTTATCGAACGCCTTTTGACAGTTTTTGTTCCACGTTACAGCTTGATCTTTCTTTAGCAACTTGAATAACGGTTCACACGTAGCAGTTAGGTGAGATATGAACCGGGCGATGTAGTTCAACCTCCCTAAAAACCCGCGCACTTCTTTCTCTGTTTTAGGCGTCGGCATTTCTTGAATCGCTTTTATTTTAGCAGGATCGACCTCTATTCCTCTTTCACTTACGATAAACCCCAGCAGTTTACCCGATCTCACCCCGAAGGTGCATTTGTTAGGGTTCAGCCTCAACCTGAACTTCCTAAGCCTTTTAAATAACTTCGGCAGATTCACCAGATGCTCTTCCTCCGTCTGGGATTTGGCAATCATATCGTCAACATAAACTTCGATCTCTTTATGCATCATGTCATGGAAAAGAGTCGTCATCGCACGCTGATATGTTGCCCCAGCATTTTTCAAACCAAAGGGCATCACTTTATAGCAAAATGTTCCCCAAGGCGTTATGAAAGTGGTTTTCTCCATATCCTCTGGCGCCATTTTAATCTGATTATAGCCTGAAAAGCCATCCATGAAGGAGAATACGGAGTATTGAGCGGTATTATCAACTAACACGTCAATGTGAGGAAGTGGAAAATCGTCTTTCGGGCTTGCTCTATTCAGATCTCTATAATCCACGCACATTCGAACCTTGCCATCTTTCTTTGGCACTGGTACGATGTTAGCAACCCATGAGGGATATTTTGTCACAGCCAGGAAACCAGCGTCCCACTGTTTCTGAACTTCCTCTTTGATCTTCACTGCCATATCTGGTCGAGTTCTGCGAAGTTTTTGCTTGACTGGCGGGCAATCTTCTTTCAGTGGCAGGCGATGCACAACCATATCTGTATCGAGCCCTGGCATATCTTCATACGACCAAGCGAATACATCACTATACTCTCGGAGCATTTCAACCAGTCTTCGCTTGATATCGTCCTGCAGCGCGGCTCCGATACGAATATTCTTCTCAACCCCTTCCGACCCCAAGTTGATAATTTCGATGACCTCGTCGTGAGGCAGAATGGCTCTTTCCTCTTGCTTCACCAACCAAGACAGTTCTTCAGGGACGTCGCTATCCTCGACAACCTCTTCTTCGGCCTGAAATACCGGGTGTTCAAAGTCGGGACGAGTCATAGGTGGTTCAAGGATGTCATCTGAAAATGTTATCCTGCAAAAGGAATGGTTAAGTGCTTCAAAATGCGTATAAAGCGAATAACCGTGTTGCCATTTTATTGAAAAATATAAAACAAGAAAGACAGGGATTACAGTATTTGCACATGAAAAAAACGCCATTTATTTAATGATTAACACGCAATGTTCATAACAACACAGCCCTAAGCAAATCATGATGCCCCGGGCAAGACATCAGATTATTCAACAATTAATAAAGCAAAGCATTACTGTTTAAGAGTCACAGGAACAAGCTCCTGAATAGACCAGTTGCACAGTCCTTGTCCTGGCGTGCTTGGCTGAATCCAGGCATCCATATCACAGTCGTTGTCTCCTTCATCCGATTCCGAAGCAGCATTGACGGTCTCATGACACACTCCACTGGCAGAGATGGTGATTGGCCCTCTGAAACGGGGCGCCCCCACGGCAGGAGTTGACGATGACGGTTGGTATCCTAGCCCGAACCGGTCCATCTTCACAGGAATGTCCAGCACTTTGCCCCAGCCCTTTGCTTCTCCTGCTTCCACTAGAGCTTGAGCTTCTTTATACGATGAGACGGCTATCTCCGACGCTTTGCTCGGCCCGGGACCTTTGTCCTTGATGCGCAACCCTTCAAATGCCTGGCAGGGCGTTTCGTGGATCTCTCCGTCGACCTCCACATATTTAAATGACGACAGATGGCTGACCAGGATGTCCTCTTCTCCGCATACAGTGACTACGCTGTCTCCGACCATATATTTCAACTTCTGATGTAGGGTGGACGTGACTGCCCCCGCCCCATGAATCCAGGGTCTTCCAAGCAAGCAGCTGTACGCAGGCTGTATATCCATGATATAAAACTCAGTTGCAAACACCTCCGGCCCCACCTGTAGAGGCAATGTGATCGATCCAAAGACTGTTCTTCGCGTGCCGTCAAAGGCCCTGACTACCAAGTCGCTGGGCATACACAAGATTCCTCTAACGTCCAACTTCATCATCGCCTTCTTGGGCATCACATTCAGAGACGATCCGGTGTCGACCAATACATGCGACATTATTGATCCTCTACACTCGACAGATACGTGCAGTGCCATATTATGATCTCTCCCTTTAGGGGTCAAATCAAAGTCGGTAAAGCCCAAGCTGTGGCCTGCATTCACATGTGCCAACACTCCTTCCAGCTGATTTACAGAGACGTCTTGAGGTACAAAAGAAGTATCCAGGACTTTCAGCAAAGCATTTCTGTGAGCTTCCGAACACAACAGCAATGACATGATAGATATTTTGGACGGCGTCTGCTGCAGATGCTCCACAATCTTATAATCACTTTTTCGAATCAAGCGCATGAACTCTTATACATCTTTCGATGCCGATTCTTTGTCACTTGCTTGCATTGGGACATTCTCAACCGCCTTCCCTTTTCCTTTTGCTAGTCTTTCGGCCTCCACTTCAGGGGATATAAAGATCCTACCACTCCTTGTCATACCTCCTGAACCAACAACATTTTCCACAGTCTCGGCTGGCTGCTTATTAACATCAATTTTTATCCCGTCACAATACACCTCCAACCCATATGACCAGGGGACTGCTTTCGTGTTCTCGTACGGGATCGGCCCGGCCTTAGTTATGGTGATCGGTGGTCGCTGGACTGGTGCTGCGATAGTGATTGTCTTTCGAGGAATCGTTACAGTGGCCACATCGCTCTGATTATCTGCTACTGCCCCTGCAGGCTCTTCAGTTGCCGCTCGGTCAAACTGCAATGTGCCTCCATCAATTAAAGCCTGAATGCCTTTCTTCAAATCATCACACCCCCCAGCTAGGGTCCAACATTCTAAGCAATATTCGTCACATCCCGGGTAAACACCCCCTTGCAACAGTCTGCTTTTTATCTTGCTCAGCGGCGTCTTTAAATCGTCGACACTCATAATCAGATTTAACCCTTCCTCAGTCAGAATGGCGTTTGCCCCGTGATTAGGCATGGGCTTTTGCACTATATTCGGACCTGCCGTTCCGAAATTGATAGTCTTATTGTCCAAAAGATCCTGCACAACATGCTTAAAAGCATGGCAACCCTCTATATCGTGGCCTGGAGCCCCAGAATGAAACTCACAGTGCCTGCTTGCATCGTAACCAAACGGGGGAGCTCCCGTTATCGGTGCCAGAGTTCTCTTCTCTACCAGGTTCAAACCCAACAATGTCTGCAACAAATCAGCATATGTCGAGGGAGGCTTCTCAAACACTCTTCTTGGTTTACTACCCTGGAATCTTCGCTGAGCCTGCTGTGCCCCCTGCTGAGGCTGCTGCTGCATTGGCTGCTGCTGAGACGGTTGTTGTTGCTGAAGTGGTTGTTGCTGGTACGGGATAGTAACACTCGCCACCTGCTGCGGCTGATAATATTGGTTTCGTCCCCTGCCTCGGCCTCGGCCTCGGCCTCCAAACACTGCGCTTGCCTCGCCCTGACGGCGCCCACCAAAAGCCTTCCTATTACTGCCAGATGCAGTTGATTCCTCAACCTGGAATTTTCCTTGCTTAATGTTACGCTCAATCTTTTCTCCCATCAGAATTAGGTCTGAGAAACTGGCCAGAGATGTGTGAAACAGCATATCGTGAAACAAGCCCGTGAAGGTGCCGACGAACATGTCATTCATTTCCTTGTCTTCTACAGGAGGACGGACCCTGGCAGCCATATCGCGCCACCTTTGCGCGTACTCTTTAAAGCTCTCCCCCTTCTTCTGAGACAGCCCGGCCAATTGGACCCGATTGGGCGCCAAATCGCTGTTATACTTGTAGTGAGCTACGAATGCCTCTGCTAATTACTTCCATGTCTTGATATTGGTTGGCTCCAACCCCATATACCATTCTAGGGAAGGGCCTGACAGACTATCTTGAAAGAAATGCATTAGCATTCTTTCATCAGTTGAGTATGCAGACATCTTTCTGTAATAAGCTCGCACATGCACTTTCGGACATGTGTCCCCTTTATACTTATCAAACGCAGGAGCTTTGAATTTAATTGGCACCCTCAAGCCAGGTACCAGCCCCATTGTTGCCATGTCCAAGCCCACAGCGCTTTGGTTCAGGACCCCCCTCATCTGCTCTTCCAGCATTCTGATCTTCTGGGAGTCATCCATCGGCCCTTCGAAACCTCCGTCGGAGAAAGCGTCCTCCTGCTGATCTTCTTGCCACATACCATTTCCAGCTCCATACCCATCATATCCATTATTACGTCCAGCTCTGATCTGATTCATCCCCGGACCTCGGCCTCTGTTGCCGTACCCTTGAACACCTCCAGAAGGCCCAAAAGCCATAAACCCCGCGCCGTTTCCATTTCCAAAACCTCCGTAACCCTGATTGGTCGCACCATAACCATCTTGCCCAAAGCCTTGAGCATTGAAACCATACTTCCCAGCGTTATCGAATCCCTGATCGTTGAACCCGAATCCAGTATTGACAAAGCCGTTACCCCCTATATTATCGCCCAAATTGACGTCACCAAGCCCAATGTTATGGACAGCAGTCTCATTCCCAACTCCGATGTTACCATTCACAGCAGCGGTAGCATTGTTGACATTAGCAGCTGGTATGTTGGCTACAGGTGGAGCCACTGGCGTGGGAGTGCCGTCTCCATGAACAGTATCGACCCGTACGGACTGATGATCCTCATTACCGTGACCAGCATTTCGGGCCAACAGAGGTTGGACCATGGCTTGCAGATTTTCCTGACCCTTTGCAATAGCTTCCATGGTCTGCATGAAGAGAGCGAGCTTCTCGCGCACATCTTGCATCTCGTTCTGCATTTGATCCATGATTCTTCGACAGTTGGTGCGGGTAGAATAGCGGTGCGGGTGCTGATCTGCAATCCTGAAAAGTACCTGATACAGAGCATGAAATAAGATACCATCCGATGATTACCTGTAATGCGATATGGATATGAATGCAATGCAATGTGTCTGTGCATTAGGGAAGTTCATTCCCCCAGTTCTAGTGTGAAGGTGCCAGTGCGGTGACAGTGCTAATGATATAAAGATCGGAGCTGAATCACCGAAAGCCTCATATATTGCTGAGAAAACCAGAATACAATGTCGCTGAGAGTACAATAAGAAGGCATGACCTCAACCAACAATCCTGGTGATGGTCAGCACTATGCAAATAAAGCATACAAGTTACTACATGAAATGATCAAATCCTCCCGAAAGTCTGGTATTCTTCTATCAACTTCTTGGTCTCCGGATGACTGGGTCGAGCAAGCAGCCCTTCAACAAGTTGGTTCCTTTTCTTCAGAACACGGCGCACATCTTCAGCGGTTTCTTCCCATGTAGCTTCCCCGAAGCAATCTTCTAGTTTTCGCTTTTGAGACACAGCTTCATCTCTGCATTTGATTGCCTTGTTCAGTGCATTCTGGACACTATACCGGGTCATCACTTCTTCCTCACACTTCTTGATGCTAGCCTTCAGCTTCTCTTCGAGGTCGGAGATTTGCTGCTTCAGCTTATCTTCCCTCTTCTTATTGTTGGTGAGTGTAGCATTCCAAGTCTTATTGCAAGAAGAGATCTCTCGGTGTGCTGCGTCGAGCGCCTTCTTTTTGGATTCCAGCATGTCATGGGAGCTTCTGAACTCTTGCCCCAGACGTTCGCGCTTTTTCTTCTCCTCAGCCAACTCAGCCCCTAACCTGTTTAACAGCTCGATCTGTTGTTGGAAAGCATATACGACCTTGTTTTTCTCACTGCGTACCTGAGCTAGCTCCTGCTCTAACCCTTCATTGATCTTCATCAAGGCTTCTTTTTCTCTCACAACTCGCTCGTAGGCTTCCCTAGAAACAGTAGTTGGCTCTTCTGCCGGAATAGGAACAAGGACGGGTGCAGCTGGAAATGGCATTAATAACTGACTTGCTCTTTCCTGGATCCAAACCCTGTAAGGTGCATAGGCCTGGCAATCGTTCTTACCTAACAGTGGCTTCCCTTTACGGTTAATACGTGTCCAGGCATGCTGCAGCTCAGCTAGCAATTCTCCCTTCAAATCACCTGTGAAGTACAGAGATTCCTGTACTTCTTCCTCCTGAGGTGGATTCTTCAGCGCATATCCAAACTGGCGAATGAATAGAGAAGGGTTGTAATTGATACACCCTTTTCTTCCTATCAGCGGCACATTAGGGTACCCAGAACAACTGAAGATGAGCTCAGATCCCAACAGGTCTCGATCAAACCACTCCATATCTTCCGACGATAGCCTCATTAGGCGTTCTGGCCAACCAACTGGGACTGTAGTCTCTGCAACAGATCTTCTCTTAGGAAGGTGGCTCACAAACCACATACTCAGCAAGGGTACACAAAGATGAACATTCTTTCCTCTCCCTTTCTCATTCTTGTAATGCAGTGAGTGGTAGAGATCTCCGAGTAAGGTAGGTACAGGATTACCAATGGCAAACAAGTAGAAGGCGTCGAAGTCCACGAAATCCGGTATATTGGGAAACAAAACTATGCCATAAATGCACAAAGCCAACACAGCATTGAAAGCAACCCAGCACCCGCTCTTAGCGTACTCCTGGGCTTTACCAACTAAGAACTGAAGTGAGAAGCCTGGAACTCCACGGGAAACAGTAGTTAATAGTTCAGAAGCATCAATATGCAAAGCTTTTGCCAAGTCCTCCGGCTTGGGCTTGGCGCCAGAATGAATGAATGGAACCTGGTTCTGCACGGGCAGCTCAACATACTCAGCGTATTCCTCCAGGGTTGGTCCCATAATAAAGTCAGAGAACGTAAAGCACCTCAAAGCAGGGTCGTAGAATTGCATCAGAGCATACAACCCATCTAACTCTACCTCTGTAGGTTTGCACACCAATCTCAGTAGTCTACCATAGCTCATCCGGAAGCTCCTACGAACACCCTCATCAGCAAGAGAGATCAACCCCAGTAAAGGAACAATATCAGGAGTAGGCAATTTGTAAGCAATTGTCCTTCTTAAGCTAGTCATGATCAAACACTCAGGAGTCTGGGCACTAGAACTAGGGAAATGCAAATGCACCTGCAGCACAGACACACGTTAGTGAAATGCAAATGGTAATGGATATGCAGTAATGCAATGCAAGCAACATGCAACAGGGACCAAAGTTGTAGCTGAATAGCCTGAACCATATCAAGAAAGTCCCGGACCCTCCAGAAGTCATCCAATCCTGGTCTCGGATAGACCTCAAACAAAACTCCAATACTGGTCTCTGATAGACCCCATAATCATAACCTGAATGGTCTCTGGCAGACCTCAGATCATATCTCCCACTGGTCTCTGACAGACCTCGGAACACACGAACTAGTCTCTGACAGACCTTAGAACACCTCTCCACCTGGTCTCTGACAGACCTTAGAACCCTCCATAAATATCCAGGATCCTGATCAAGAAACAAACCGGTGGTCTGAAGGTCTAGTTACCTGCATAACCCTGAATCCCCTCACAGGTGGGTGGCCCTATAACTGGCACAAGGTACGGCATCCTATGCGGTCGTCGGCGTCACAGACTTTCAGGGTTGATGATACGATTCCCATAAGGAGTGGCATCATCAATCCCTGAAGAGGCCTCACTTAGCCAACTTCCAAATGATCGGTCCCCAGAGTCGACAATCCAACTAACCAGCAACCCACGCCAACCAAAGGAAGGGGCAGGAGGCCAACCAGAGGAACCTCGTCTGAGTGTAGATTTCATGGGACACCAAAGCAAGCAAAGCAAGCGGGCGCCCACTAATTTCTACTCTAATTCTAGGTGCACTCAAGCCCAGGTCTGGCTTACCTCTCAATATCAGAACACCCGTCACACCCCAGATACAACAACAATAATCAATATATAAAGTTGAAAATACAAGGTTAGAAATATAAAATAACTCCATACAAAATCCTCGACGGGAAAACAAGCGTTAGGATTGACTCTCTTAAGGGACGTTGGATCCCACATGCATAAGGTCTATCGCAGTCCTTAGCAGCCAGGGGACGTTGGGTCCCCAGCAGAGTCGCCAGCTGTCGCTACTGCAAAAATCGGCGCCGGCTGAACAGAAGAGTCGCCACCGTGCGTTATTTATCCCACGGGAGGGAAAGGAAACGCTCAGAGTAAACCTCGCACAACACGGGAAAGGTATGGTCGTCGCAACCAAAACCTGGATTCGGGAGTCGGTTACGCAAGGGGAAGGTATTAGCACCCCTCACGTCCGTCGTACTCGACGGGATCCACGCTTGTTTTCGGGTATGGATTGTTATTCTATCTGAACTATGGGTCGAGGGTTAAAAAGAAAAGAGAATGAAAATAAAAATGACTCGGCAAAGTATCGCACTTTATGCCTACGTATTCCCGTCTGGAACGAGAAATCAGAGTCAACGTAGTTCGCCTACCTACGGGAAAGGAGGGGAAGGTTGCTCGCTAGGATGTCGCATCCTATGCCTACGTACTTCCACACAGCATGGAAGATCAGAGCAAACGTAGTTCGGGCCACGGAAGACACAAGCTTGTCTGGATTGATTTTATTCCTTCTGAAAGAGGTTTTTCTGATTAACAGTCCCGACGGACAAAAATGACGCTTTGATGAGTTCACATTCTTTTACGGAAGAAGTGTCTTTTATTGTGTTTGAAATCTTTATGGTGTTTTTCTGTTTGTTTTGAGGAAGAAGAGACAGAATTCTAACCTACAGTTGCGAAGGGAATCAAACTAACCTAATGTTATCATGCATGGGTTAAGACCTAGTGTCTATCATGCTCCTCTCTTGCGCAGAGAGAAACAGAGATCCTAAGGGAATAGACAGAAACAGAAACAATAGCAGATATATTCAGTAAAGCAATAAAATGCATGAATGCAGCAATACAAGCGAGGCAAGGGAGTCCCACTCAACCTCGAACCTGAAAAACAATAGGCAAAAGTGAACAGACTTCACTTTCAACCCAACAGGGTAAACAGCAAACAATACAGTCCAGAAAACCAATCAATACATCAGAAATGAAATACAGCAGAAAAATAAACAGCCACAACAGCTCTGCACCACATCAGTTCTTCAAGTCATCTCCAATCAGCTACAAGCTTCAGCCAGCCTCAATCTCCATCTCCACAGCTTTCCAGCAAGGTATTGATCATCAATCTTCAGTCTACAATGGCTTTTCTTCAAGTCCTATCCTCCAAGCTGAGGGATCAATCACAAGAGTGAATTGGGTGTTAAGCAATCAGTTGACTACTAAAGGTGGTGAACAGACTGCCTCTAACACATATGACATTTTCTCTCAAGAGTTCTATCTCTTAGACACTATCACCAAGCCTTCCAAAGGAAGGGGGTGAGTGTCTTAGAGAGACTCTGAATCACAGAGAAGAATGGATGCAGACAAGGCAATCCATGTTTGAGAAACAAGCTTTCTAATCTAGAGCTCTGCCTAGCTCCTAAACCCTAGTCTCCTCAGCATCTGCTAGCAGGAATCTCCTCTTCAACTCTGGAAGTTGATCTTCAATCTCTGGATCTCCAATGGTTTCATCCTCACAAGTCTTCAGCTCTCCCAAGTCCCCAAGCAATCCCAATACCCACACAGACAAGCAATAATCCCCAGAGGGCACACCACACCAGTCAATCAGATATATACAGTATATTAATAGCAGTAGGGAAATCCTGACTTTTTCTAAGGGGATCTAATAACTACCCATAGCCCCTATAGTCCCATAGCTAAACTACTCAAACCCTAAGTCCTAAGGGAAATGAATTGATTCTCCTAAGTCATCACCTAAAACCCTAGTTTGTTCATGTTATTCACACCTAAACTAAACACCTAAAATTAATTTCTAAAAATGGGAACTAAATTGTATCTACAAATTTAATGTCTAAACTAAACAACCTAAAAAGAATGGGTGAAAAATATTAAAGCATCTAATAGAACAAAAATTAACAAAATCATGCATGAAATGAAACTATTTAAAATGCTATTTATTTGGAAAATATGGGAAAAATATCAAATAAAACATAAAATGCAATTTTTATTTTTTATAATTTTCTTGACTTTTTAAATAAAATAATGCAAAAAGAATGAATTAAAAATAATGCTTTTTCAATTTATTATGATTTTTAGAAAATGCATGAGAAATGTAAAGAAAATAAAAAAAGAAATATAAAGGAATAGATGAAGGGGGGTGAGCATAGTAACACGCTGCAGTTCAAATTCATGATGGGCCATAGGACTGGAGGTGCAAATATCAAATGGATAAGGCCCAGCGCGTTCAGAAAACAATTGAAAAATGCCAGAAAAAATAAAGAGGGACTCGGTGTAAATAGCAAGTGATTCACGTTGAAATGTTTGGGCTTAGCTTGGGGAGGGTGCCATTAGTAAAGTTCACTTAAGCCCAATAGTCAGATTAAATAAAACGGTGCGTTTTGCTCATCAAGAATCCTTCACAGATTTTGGATCACGCACAACCTTTGGATCCTGGTCTCGGTCAATGGTTTATTGTGATCCAAGGGCTCAGAACCCTTCTTCCCCATTTGAAATCAGCTTTGGAGCCAACCTCCATGGATGAATGCTCCAAGAACACCAACTGATCCTCATGCGAACTTCCTTAGTTCTTGATGAAAATCCAAAGTGCAAAGACCAAACTCACTCCAAATTCTTCCAGCAATTCGATCATGGCCTCAGAAATAATTGAAATTCAACCTAACCCTAAACCCGACAGCTATCCCCAAAATACGATCAAGAACTAACTATCACAATCCTCCAAATTAATGGCATAAACCTGTTCCTCTCTTCACCCTAATCAAAACTAACTAAAGAATCAACATTATCCCTCGCTATTGAGGGAATTCTTGCTCCTAACAGAAATTGCACACACACATTAACCTTCATCAAATCCCCTCAAACTGTCCAGAAACCAACCTCTAATCACCTAGAGTATGCCTACCCTAACAATTCACTAAGATCTCCTCTAATTCGAGCCAATTTCAGAAAAGTACCAACCTGGAAAAATGATGAAAACAGAAAGCGATTTTCTTCAATTCACGGCTTGTAAGACTCCAGGATTAATCAATGTATTGGTATCTCGCTTCTGTTTGCACTGATTCTTCTTCAAACGGCTTGGATCACCATAACAGAATCTGATTTGCAGTTGAATGTGCAGCAA
Source organism: Lathyrus sativus (assembly GCA_963859935.3). Taxonomy (NCBI): domain Eukaryota; kingdom Viridiplantae; phylum Streptophyta; class Magnoliopsida; order Fabales; family Fabaceae; genus Lathyrus; species Lathyrus sativus. The sequence goes on from OZ012741.1 coordinate 514,884,672, forward strand.
CTCAAAAACACGATTTATGCTAGGATTCCCTCAGATTTTGATTGGAGCACTCTCAGTAGTGATGATTGAGTGGAATAGGATCAAGAATTTTAGGAAATGATGGAGGATTGAGGAAAATCGAAACTGAATTGCAAGAGAGAAATGTGAAAATGCAGTTCTGAGTTTCTTCACCAATGAATCCCAAAAAATGCTTTGGATCAGCTTCAATGCTTATGTAGATGAGGATTGAGTGTTCTGGAACTTGCTAGAAGGGTCCAAGGAGAAATTTGACATCTCATGGTATGAGATTTTGAAAAAAGATGAGTTGAAAAACCAGCTTGTGAATACCTTGCTGCAGCTTCAAAATGACACTTGAATTTCTCTTCAAATGAGAAATAGGGAGTGTTTGGATGGTCTTTTGTGTTGTACCTTGACCAAAGCTTGGTTTGGCAAGTGTTGCTTCATGCATAAGCAACTAAGGATAACCTCCATTTCTTGACTTCAACTCAAAAAACTAACATTGCCATTGGTCTTAAAATATGATTTACCTTCAAAATGGTGGGTCACATGTTTAGTTTTGCCCTCATATCAAAAATTCACAATTTTGGTGATTAAGAAATGGACTTTTTCCTTTATATTTGGTCCATTTTATAATCCTAAGTTCCATGCCTTTCCCAACTTCCATGACTTCCTTTCTTGACTTAAAATGTCATTTTGAGCAACTTTGATGTTGGGAAGTTTTTCATTTGAGGCCTCCTTGTATGAGTTTTGGGCATAGGTTAAAATGACTTGTAATTCACAAATGACCAAAATACCCTTTGCTTGCCAAGACCATAAGTAGACTTACCCAAATCATATGAAGGCATACTATACCATTATAGAAATCTAATACAATAAGGAAAAATTCTTATGTTGACCAGAAATCCATTTGAAATCTCCTTGAGGGGTAAAAGTTGCTTGGAAGTCAAGTCACTTTCACAGACAAAATTTCAGATACCTCAGATGACCTGTAACTTGCAAGGACCATAACTTGAGTTCTATAAATCTCCTTGATGTATTCCACCACTCAAATTAAAGGTATTGAGATCCTCTACAAGTTTCATGTTGGCCAAGGATCCATTTGAAGCTTGCATTTTGACTTATCTTGCTTGGAAATTTGACCTAAACTAGGGGATTTTACACAGAAACCCTAATTTAGAAACTCCTCTTCTCCTTGATTTCTCTTGAATTCTTCTTAGCATAACAACATATCCTTGTTCTCCATGTCAAATGATGAACCCCACATCTCTTCAATAGACCTGAATGCCCTTAAATCAATCAATTGACCTAGGGTTGACCTAGGGTTGACCCAGATGAAACCCTAGTTGACTGTCTTCAACTGCAATTCTTGTGATCACATCAACAATTTGTTTTCTTCTCCAAATGACTTTATAAGTCCTCCAAGATGTCTAGATACTCCCCATGCCTTCAATTCACAGCTCATACTTTCCTTGATGATCCCCAGATACCCTCAGCCAGGAGATAGATGAACTGCTTGACCCTTGACTTGATAGCTTTCAAATTCTTTTCTGATGACTTGAATGAGATTGAATTAGGATTATAACCTCTTGATAGGCCTCTAGAGATGAGAATAATGATTGGTCCCCTGTTGGATGACTTGCTATGCTTATGCTATGCAGATGATTAGGCTATATACATGACCCTTTATGCAAATGCTAATGACATTGAAACATAAACCAAGTGAATGAGGTTGAGCAAATTTTAGGGTGCAACAGATAGCATGTTTTATCTCTTCAGTATGATTACTGTTATTCATTCTGGCTTGAGGTTGAGATGAGCTTGTGGAGGCTGCTGCCCCACACACATTTCCTCCCTCACTTGCATTACATGCATTTTACAGTCGTTTACTGTTTACTGTTTAAGCTGATGCTTTGTCTGTTTCTGTTTATCATTGACATGATTGTAACACGGTGGGAGAACTGACTTTAAACAATGTTGCGGATAGCAAGAGTCGCCACCGACTTTTATTTTATCCATAAGGAAAGGTTATAAAAGAACAGGAAAGACCTTAGAGAATATTTTGGGTCCGGGGGGTAGGTTATGAAAAGGGAAGGTGTTAGCACCCTTTTCATCCATGGTTATCCATGGGCTCTTAGGTACTTAAGCTCACTTTTGAATTGTTTTGAAAGTGTAGTGTGTGAATAGCAAAAAATTTCAGAATAGTTTAATAATAATCCGTGTATGGATGTGAAAAAAAACTTGTTTGAAAATTTTGTTGGAAATTTGTTTAAGTGTGAAAAAGTTTTGAAGTGAGCAAGTATCTAGGAGTAGCCTACCCTAATGTTTTAAGGTCTTTCTTATTCTTCATTCTTTCCTTTAGTAAGACTATCCCTACTATAATGGAGTAGGTAGTCCTTACTTTGGATGTTAAGGGATATGTGAGGGACAATTTGACTTTGAAGGCCATTGTGGGATGTAATAAGCACATATAAGGGACCATCATCATTTTTCGAAAGGGACTTGATTCGTAAAGGCAACCATAAGGGACTTTGATGATTTTTTTATTTGAGGGACTTGCTTTATACACCCCACTTAACCATTATTCGTAGGCAACTTGAGGGATATCCTTAGGAAGTGAGACGGCGATTAAAATCGACTTACGTGTGTGACGTGTTTATTTTAATTATCTTTATTTAAAAGTGATCTAAATTTATTTTAATATTACATACATGTTGTTACACTCCCTAATTACTAACCATAATAATAATTAAATAATTAAACAACTTTACATCCAAGAAACAATTACAAAATAATAAGCAAAATATTTAAATAGCAAAGATAAATAAAATATAAATAAGCAATAATAAATAATAAAGGGGGTTAATTCTAAGTTTACTCGGCAAGACATCGCATCTTGTGCCTACGTATCCTTACGGGAGTGGAATCAGAGTAATCGTAGTTCCCCTCAATAGGGAGGTTAGAAACTTCTTGACTGTGGTCAAGGTCTCAAGGGGAATAAACGCATCTTAAGGACACGCTTACGTGGAGTGTAGAAACTCCAAATCTCTACGTTGAAATGTTAAGTTGTAATTAGGGTTAAATTAGGGATTCCACGGCGGGAAACCCTAAAATGAGCGCGGCGGCTCTTTGACCTAATGCTAAGGGTAAAATTGTAATTTTGCCTGCGGCGAGGCATTTGTGAAAATTAGGGTTTGTAAAAGTTGTAAGGGTTGAAGGTGAGGACTATTGACACGGCGGTCAAGCGGCTAGACCTAATTCCTTCGGAGGATGGCAGAGTCAATGATAATTGTAAAATGCGATGGTAAATGAATAAATGTACAGTTATGAAATGTAAAGTGCTGAAGAAAAAAAAAAGATAATGCGACAATTGTCTCGCACAATTACAACCAGGAAACAGATACATATATAATAATGAATTGGACTCTAATCTGCGAAGAGAAACTGAAAAACGTTAGTGAAAGGTTAAACTAAAATATGGCAAATACTGAAAAACAATTAATATTAAAAGGAAATACAAAATGTAAAAAGAGAAGTTTAATTTAACTAATTTTGAAAAAAAGGAATTTTAGTGTAAATTTAAAAAAGAAATTAAATGCTAGTTTTAAAAGGAGATTTAATTTTATAAAAAAGTTTAATTTTTTTATCTTAAAAAGAGAAGAAAGAAAAGGTTTATTTTTTAAAAAAAGGTTTTCTTATTTTTATTTAAAAAAGAGGTTATGATTTATATTTTAAAAAAAAGAGTTTTAGTTGTTTATTTTTTTAAAAGGTTTTAAATTTATTTTTTTTAAAAATAGAGGTTTTAATTTTATATATTAAGAAAACATTATTTATTTATTTTTCCTAATTAATAAAACAAAACAAAAAAAATAAAACAATATAACTAAAATAATGAAATAAAATGGTTTGGGCCGGAAGTTGGGTGGTCAAACCCCAACCCGACCCGCAGTCCCAAATGATAAAGTTTAAGGGAAACCCTACAAGGGGGACCCTAAATCACCCGCGGTCGTCTTCTCATTCTCTCCCTCTCTCTCGTACACTTCGTCTTCTTCGTGATTTCTTTCTCTGTTTCTCACAATGTTCTGGAAAAAAAAACAAAGATAATACATCAGAAATAAGTGTCCACGCAATGGCTTACGTTTGATGGTTTAGTGAATTTCGTCGTTGTGATTGTCGGTCGATGATGGATTGTGCTGAGGCCAGGAGTGTTGATTGCCCGCCGAAAGGCGACGGTGGTCTCCTCTGTTGTAATCGCGACTGGTTTCGTGTGAATGATGATGTTTTGAAGCTGAGGCTAGTGGCTTCGGATTGATACACGAGTTGGGTTTTCGACGGTAGTGAGGTTCGTTCCTCGGAGTTCGAACGATTGATTGTGTCCTTGATTCACTGATGGAATTGTCGTTTGTGGTTGGTATTCTTTGCTCGCGGCCGTTTTCGTTGTTAGTTATCCCTCTCCCTTGTTAGGGTTGCAAAAAGGTGTATTCGTCCCTTTTATATCTCTTTCTCTGATTATTGTTGGGCTTTACTAATTTTTGGATTTGCGTTACTTTGTGTGATGATTTTATCTTTGATATGTGATTTGATTGTGATTTGCTTGCTGATATTTCTGATCTGGTGTAGATTTGTTGATTTTACCTGATATAATTTTTGTGATTTCTCTGATTTGGTTGCTACGGTTTTGGATTTTGCGGATCTTCTTTCCGTTTTTGGGTGCTGTTGTGTTGACTCCTTTTTAGATTTGATTTGGCTGCGGATTAATTGATTATTTATGATATTATTTGCTGATTCAGTTTTAGATATGATTTTCGTTTTTGGCTTATCCCTGTTACTGATTCAGTTTCTGATATTGATTGGATCTGATTTTTCTGGTAAATTGATTTGGTTTGTTGGATGATGCAGATTCAGTTCAGTTTTTTTTATGTGGATTTAATCCGAATTTGTTTGCTGCTGTTCCAATTCGGATTTGGTCTTACCTCTGGATATCCATAAATTTACTTGATGGAGATGGATGTCTGAATATTTACTTGATAGAACAAACCATTTGGCTTAAACAATCATTTTCGGCAAAATCTTTCATCGGCCTAAAACTTCTTTTTCTCTCACTCTTTCTCGGCTGTCCCGTAGATAAGAACATTATTACCTTATCTGACGCCAATGGCGTGGATCGGTAACGGGGGTAGGATGCGGCTTCGGTTGTGCCACTCTCGGCACTCGATGATGACAATGTTCTGAGAGTGTCAAATTCATCTTTCTAACATCTTCCTACTCTGTTCTGTTTTGTTTCTCTTATTTTTTGCAGGTGATCGGGAACTTCGAGGAACACTCAAGGGAAGGATACCATGAAGAAGCCTTAGGAGTTTTTAGGATTTAGGATTTTTTAGAGTAGATGTAACATTTGTAAATGTAATCTCACAGCAATTCAAATGTGAAATGATTCACTTCCTTTTGTAAAATGATATTCTTATGAAATAAAAATTCCATGATCATTCAACTTTGAATCTATTTATATTTATTTCTAGTTATAAATTATAAACATTTGTGAATAAATCCACAAATATTTAAATTCATTATTCTAGTCATAAACCATAAATACTCACGAATGATATTCTTGCTCATGTACTTGTCTCGTTGGTAGTCCTAATCTCATCACCTGACTTCATTCATTTGGATTCTAGCCAACAATATTCTCCTCATTTTCTAACCAAACGCGAATGTGCGCCGTAATCACAACAGATTTAGTATCAATGATGATATTGCCCGTAATTGAATTCCACTGACCAAATGATATAAGCAACAATCCAATAATACCCAATTAAACTGCGCCTTATTAACAGCAACGGAGATGCTCTGGAAATAAACCATGAGCGATAAAATGGACCTTAAATCCAGTTATGCCCGACAAATTTCGATACCGAACACATCGAATTGGCACCTTGATATAATCAAAACAGGTGATAAATAAATGCCTCAGAAATAGCGTCTCAAGTGTCTCACAGCTCAGTAACAGCCCGTCTTCAAAGAATTAGCGGGATCCACGTAAAAATGACCAAAATACCCCTGGGACCAAATCTGAAGTCTTGGAAGTCCATTTAGCCTGATTAAAGTCAAAACCCTAGTTTTGGATGCACTGCTTAGGAGGTGCATTGTCTGAGGGAATTGTCAACTCTTCTGACCAATTGTGAACTTTGTGAACCTTGTGAATCTTCATAAGATATCTTGTGATACTCATGGGAGGTATTGTGAAGCTTGTGAACCTTGTGAACATCATGAAGTGGCTTTGTAGGCCCCATGACCCTTAGGAAAGATTTGTAAACATTGTGAATCTTGTGAACCTTCTTAGAACACAAAGTCTTGTATGGTGAGGGCAAATTTTGGGGTGCAACAGCTGCCCCTGTTCAATTTTCTGAAACCTGAGGGGTTAGATTGGTATATTTGCCAGTCGTAACCTGGAAGGTTGAAGGGGATTGAACACAAAAGCCCAAAAATTTGCACTCACCAGTGCACGGAGTGATATTGATGGTTGGTTGAACATGTTTGAGTGGGCTTAAAGATGCCACTAGGGGAAAGTTCTTCAGTAGTATAATGAGAACTGTCAGGAGTCTGGAGTAATACAGCATGTCTTCATGAGGATAGAGCAATCAATAATGATAACCCTAAAGCAGTCTTGAAGTGATAAATCTGACCTCAGGAGGATAGAGCAATCAATAGCTCTAAAGCAGTCTTGAAGTAATAATGGCTTCAGGAGGATAGAGCAATCAATAGCTCTAAAGCAGTCTTGAAGTAATAGAATGGCTTCAGTAGGATAGAGCAATCAACAGCTCTAAAGCAGTCTTGAAATAATAATGTGATATGTCTTCAGGAGGATAGAGCAATCAATAGCTCTAAAGCAGTCTTGAAGTAATGATTTCAGGAGGATAGAGCAATGGATAGCTCTAAAGCAGTCTTGAAATAATAATGTAATTTCAAGAGGATAGAGCAATGGATAACTCTAAAGCAGTCTTGAAATAATTAGATGGCTTCAGGAGGATAGAGCAATGAATAGCTCTAAAGCAGTCTTGAAGTAGTAATATGACCTCATGAGGATAGAGCAATGAATAGCTCTAAAGCAGTCTTGAAGTAATAGGATGATTTCAGGAGGATAGAGCAATCAGTAGCTCTAAAGCAGTCTTGAAGTCATGAGAGGCTATCAGGAGGATAAAATAACCCTGAGGTTACAATAAAGCAGTCCCAAAGTAATAAGAAGCTCATCAGGAGGATAAAGTAACCCTGAGGTTACAATAAAGCAGTCCCAAAGATCATAAGATTGTTTGTTGGATAATTAACCTGAAAACAAGGTAGCATTCTGTATAACAACATTAGTTTATGCTTTATTTATGCATGTATGACATGATGCACTTAGGTAATGTACTATAGATATATATGTTATGGTATGATGTAAATGATGTATGTATGCTATGACACTGCTGGAAGTGTCTGGATATCCTTGTATAACAACTGCTGGCCAAGGAAAATAAATCCCGATTCGTTGTTGAAGAATATATAACCCTCCGTCTGCTGGGGATAACAAGGTATAGATAACCTCCCGTTGTTGGGGATAACAAGGTATAGATAACCTCCCGTTGTTGGGGATAGTAGGGTATAGATAACCTCCCGTTGTTGGGGATAGTAGGGTATAGATAACCTTCGTTTTCGTTTGATAGTAGGATAAGTATAACATCCCGTCTTCGTTCATCGTGCCCTTATTGGAAAGTAATTTCCCGTATATCCGTATGAGGATAAAAGAGATGGATATAAATTCCAGGGGAGATTAGACTTTGTGAAACTGGATTAGTCCTACTGATGGTTTGTAACTGTCTTGTAAAGATGAACCGGCGAAGCTTCGTTGAAATCCTTCCCTCGTTCGTCCTTAGTAAATACTATTACTGCATTTTCATGCATTTCTGGTAAACATCAATCATATTAAAAGCATACATGCATTTCTGGTAAACATCAATCATATTCAAAGGCATACATACATTCAAACACAACCAATGGACGTTTCGCTTATGTAAATAGGGTAAAAGTAAATCTGGATTCAAAAGATGGAATTTATTTATATCAAAAGTGACCCATACACGGGTAAGTTTGTACAAGGAGACATAAACCCTAGTAAGAGAATTTTGTCATGAAGTTTTACAAAAAGAATCAGCTATGTGGGAAATAATCCTATTGAGTTTCAATTCTACTATTGCCACTCAAGTATCTCATCTTCTTGCTGTTGAGACGGAAACGATTGGATTGAGCTTTATCTGTTTGAGCTTGAGTAAGTAGTACAACTGGTTGCAGTTTCATGAGTGATCCAAACGAGACATAGTCATACGCTTTAATCCCTAACTTTTGCCTGGATTGCCCTTTCAGGTTTTCAATCCACCGGGATACCCTTTTTTGCCCAAGCCGCCTTTTCAGGTTTTCGACTTGCCGGGTGTACATCTTTTTATATATATATCCCTAATTTTTGCCCAAACCCTTTTGGTTTGCCGGGATGCCCTTATTTTTGCCTAGGCCTGTCAACCTAGCGGGTCTCTTTTTATGCGTAGTATTTTTTAACTATGTCTGCGTTTACAGGTTGTGGGAAGTCTTCACCATCCATTGTAGTCAGTATCATGGCACCTCCTGAGAACACTGTCTTGACTACAAATGGTCCCTCATATGTTGGAGTCCACTTGCCCCTAGGATCACCCTGTGGTAATATGATACGCTTGATTACCAAGTCACCAGCCTGATATACCTTTGGCTTAACCTTCTTGTTAAAAGCTTTGATCATCCGTTTCTGGTACATCTGGCCATGACAAACTGCTGCTAACAATAGCAACTTGCATACCCATGATACATGCCTCATACTCAGCCATGTTATTGGTACAATAGAAACAAAGTCTGGCAGTAATCGGGGTATGACAACCTTCAGGGGAACTAATCACAACACCAACACCATTACCATGTGCATTGGAGGCACCATCAAAAACCATAGTCCATCGGGATCCTTGTTCAGGTCCGTCATATTGTCCAGGTTCTTTGGTAACAGACATAATGTCTTCATCAGGGAACTCAAAATTCATTGACTGGTAATCATCTACTGCTTGATGAGCCAAATGATCAGCAACAACACTCCCCTTAATGGCCTTCTGAGTAGTATACTGTATATCATATTCCATCAAGATCATTTGCCATCTTGCAATTCTTCCGGAGAGAGCAGGTTTCTCAAATATGTACTTGATTGGATCCATCTTCGAAATCAACAAGGTAGTATGGGTCAACATATACTGTCTTAGTCGGCGAGCAGCCCATGCCAAAGCGCAGCAAGTTTTCTCGAGCAGTGAGTATCTTGTTTCACAGTCGGTAAACTTTTTGCTAAGGTAGTATATTGCCTGCTCTTTTCGACCAGACTCGTCATGTTGCCCCAATACACACCCCATTGAGTTGTCTAATACTGTTAAATACATAATCAAGGGTCTTCCATCAACTGGTGGCATTAAAATTGGAGGTTCTAGCAAATATCTCTTGATTTCATCAAAGGCAGTCTGGCACTCATCATTCCATTCCATCACCTGATCTTTCTTCAACAACTTGAAGATTGGCTCACAGATGGTAGTTAATTGGGAAATAAATCTTGCAATGTAGTTCAATCGTCCCAAGAAACCTCTAACCTCCTTCTCAGTACGGGGAGCTGGCATCTCTCGTATAGCTTTCCTTTCTTGTTGTAACAACCTAGCAAGCTCTACAGGTATTTCACAATCGTCCTCGTTTCCGTCTTCAGTTTGATAGATCGGATTCTCGAAATTGTAATTGGCAATAGTAGAACTGTTATCAACTGGATCCAGAGTGGATGAGGATCTGCATTTTAGTGACGTGGGTGTGTGTAAGAACACCTAGCTGATAAAGCAAAAATAAAAGAAAAAGAAAGACAAGGAACACAATATTTACGAAAACGAAACGTCCACTGATTTTATTGAATGAAGTATGCAAATGAAATGACAACCCGTAACAAGCACACCATTGTGCCCCGGGTAAGGCACATGGCTTGAAAGTTTTAATTGTTCCAGAAATTATAAATTTAAAAACATAACACAGTAATAGTATTTACTCTTGACTAAAGGAGATAGGGATAACATCTTCAGCTTTCCAATTATTGTGTCCAGCACCCACAGTAGGAAAAATCCATGCCTCCAAGTTGTAGTCTTCATCTTGATCTCCCACAGCATTGATAACCCCTTGATTGGTGATACGAACAGCACGAGCACGACGAACAGCCTTCTGGGATTCTTCTTCCACCACAGCTTTTGCATCATTGAGGGAGGCCATTGCCATTGTTGGAGGGTTTCTGATGACCACAGGAACCTTCTTCACAGCAGGAGGAGTCACACAATCCTTAACAGCCCAGGGAACCACTTCAAATGACTGACATGGAGTTTCAATGTATTCACCTTCTACTTCCAGATACTTGAAAGTGTTTACATGGCTGACAAAGTATTCTTCCTCTCCAAAGACAGTAACAACTTTTCCATTCACCGGATATCTCAACTTTTGATGTAATGTGGAGGTCACAGCACCTGCCCCATGGATCCAGGGACGACCAAGCAGACATGAGTACGAAGGACGAATATCCATCACATAGAATGTAGCAGTAAACACCTGAGAGCCAACCTTGATTGGAAGATCAATTTCCCCATGCACTACTCTTCTAGAACCATCAAAAGCCTTTACCACAATATTACTGGGCTTCAATACCGTATCTTCAGGACTCAGCTTGTTCAGGACTTCCTTAGGCAACACATTCAGAGAGGAACCATTGTCTATCAGCACATGAGACAGGGTAGTGCCCCTGCATTCAATTGAAATATGCAAGGCCCTGTTATGATCCCTCTTAGCCGGGGTCAAGTCAGCATCAGAAAATCCTAACCCGTTGTCATAGGTCAGGTGAGCAACACAATTCTCAAACTGGTCCACAGAAATTGCACTGGGTACATGAGCCATCTTTAGAAACTTGATCAATGACTTGGCATGAGCCTCAGAACATATTAACAGGGAGAGCATAGAAATCTTTGAGGGAGTATGCCCCAGCTGATCAACAATATCATAATCACTCTTGCGAATGATTTTCAATACTTCTTCCATCTGCTTAGAGAGGTCATCAGCAGCTGGCACATCAGTAGATACAGGCTCAATAACAGGACCCTTGCCCCGAGCATCAGTGGTGGAGGTAACAGCAGGAGTAACTGCACTCTTAGAAGCAACTGGAGGAGAGAAGACTCTTCCACTACGAGTGATCTTGCTAGATCCAGCAATATTATCAATGTCAACAGGCATATCAGGTAAAGGCTCCTGCTTGACACCATGGATGTAAACATCAGACCCATAGTGCCAAGGCACAGCTTTGTCAGATGTATAAGGAATAGGACCAGGAGTGGTAATGATCAGAGGAGCTACTCTGGCTTCAGCAACAACTTTCACAGGACCTTCAGCAGTAATCTTGATTGGGCCCTGATGAGTGATTTTAATGGGACCCTTTGAAGTGATTCTTAGTGGTACTTTGTCAACCATGTCAACCTCTTCAATCTTCTTACCCTGAGTCAAATGATCCACCATACTTTCTACAGATGCTGGTCTTCTTTCAAACACTATAGTATATTTATCCATGAGACGTTGAATCCCATCTCTCAAAATGAAGCAACTATCCGGCTTATAGGTACAATATAGACAATCTTCATGACAACCTGGAAAGATCCCAGCTTGTACTAACCTCTTTTTGATAATAGACAATGGTGTGCTCAACTCCATAACTGAATAGACGTGCAGATCTTCATCAATATCTTCATCAATGGCGTTGACAGTCTTCTCGTGATTTGGCATTGGAGCTGTAATCACATTTGGAGTACCTGGTGGATCAAACTCAATTTCTCCAGCATCAATCATATCCTGAATTTTGTTCTTCAAGACCCAGCAGTTATTAGTATCATGTCCTGGACAGTTTGAATGATATGCACATCGTGCATTAGGATTGTACTTGGGAGAGGTAACATTGGGATTCTGAGGAGCCTCCCTCAGGGTAATAAGTTCAGCCTTCAACAAGTGTTGCAATGCCTGAGCCATTGACATGTTGATCTTCGTGAACTGTCTTCTAGCCCTCTGTTGGTTGCCTTGAGGCTGCTCTGTTGTTGCAGGAGTTGGATTTGAAATATGAACTGCACTAACAGACTGATGCCTTCTGTTACGATCAGGCTGACCATACACAGCATTAGATTCTTTCTTCCCAGTGGGAGGCTTCTTTGCAGCACCTGATGAAGAAGTGCCCACTTGGATCTTACCACTCTTGATACCATTCTCTACTCGCTCTCCTGTCATGATCAACTCAGTGAAGCCAGATGATGAGCTTCCAATGAGATGACTGTAAAACGGACCATTCAGCGTACACATGAACATATCAACCAACTCCCTATCAGTCAAAGGGGGTTGAACTCTTCCAGCTAAGTCTCTCCACTTCTGAGCATACTCCTTAAAGCTTTCTTTGGCACCCATAGACATGCTTTGAAGCTGCATGCGAGTGGGGGCTAAGTCAGCATTGTATTGATACTGCTTGTAGAAAGCTTCAGCAAGGTCATTCCAATCTCTGATGTTGACACTCTCCAACTGATAATACCACTCTAGCTGAGCTCCAGATAAACTCTCTTGAAAGAAATGGACCCACAACTTTTTATCAGCAGTGTGGGGTTGAATTCTTCTGACATAAGACCTCAGATGCAATTTGGGACAAGAGACCCCATCATAGACAACAAATGTAGGAACTTTGAACCCAATGGGTATGACCACCCCAGATATCAAGCTCAAATCCTCAAAATCCAACCCAGATGATTTCTGTAATTCCATAGCATCCATTCTATCCACCAGCATCTTGAATTTGTCTTCGTTAGGCTCATGGTAGTAGTTAGCCTCAGAATCAGAGTCCCCCATAGTGTTGTGGAGACTGCCTCTCTCCTGCTCAGATTCTTCAGATTCATAGTCTTCAACATGTTCCTTGGTCTTGACAGGACCTTTGAACCTTCTTCCCATGTTGAGCAGCCCAGCAGACCTTCTAGCCTTCTTAGTCTTCTTGGCCAGCAGTGTCTTCAATTCATCCTGCCCCTTGGATAGGTTCAGGATCAGCTCTTGGAACTGTGCATTCTGTGCCTGGAGATCCTTAACTGATTGTTCAAGAGCCATTGCTGAAATAAACAGCGAGAAGATGAGAAACCTGTGTACAATTATAAACCTGTGATGCAATGATATGGGAATGCATATGCAATGTTTTCAAGGACCGCAGGATTTAAATTTGCTTAAACAATCAAGAAAGTAACTTTTTATTAGTAATAACTTGTTTTGCCTTTTAGGCTTACAAAAAATGAAAACGAAATAAGTACAAAAGATGGGGTTTTAAGTCTCCCATGGACGTTTCCTCTTGGTGTTGAGGTATGAGTTGAGGTTTCGTTCCTCGTGAAGTAGCTTTGTTAGCTCTAGGATCCTTGCTTGGCTTGCTTTGTAATGAGCCTCGAAAGTATCCCTTTGCTCTTTCAGTTGGATCCATGATCTCTGCAAGTCTTCCATATCAGTAGGCATGTCTGGGTGAAGGATGGTATAAGCTGTGTCTCCTTCAGCAACAGGTTCCATGGTAACTGGTAGGATGGCAGGATATGGCATCATGAGTGTCTGAGCACGAAATCGTACCCATCTGAGATAAGCCTCCATAGGAATGGTGTACTTAGGCTCCAGTATCTTGCTGTCAATCCTGTTTACCTTTCCCCAAGCTCGTATGAATCTCTGACGGTAACCCTGAAGATCGTTGTCGTAGTCAAACACAATGCCCTGAATCAACATGTCATGTGGACCATCGCTCCGGGCGTAACCAAACTGTCGTAAAGCTAGAGATGGGTTGTAGGTGATGCCTCCTCTTATGCCTAGAAGTGGCACATTAGGAAACTCCCCACAACGGTCAATGATGGTGACATTCTCCATAGATCTGGAGCACCAATGGATGTCTGAGTGAGAAAGTGACATGATCCTCTTGGACCATCTGAACCCTTGCTCATTCTTCATTACTGAGCGAGGAAGGTGAGAAATAAACCACCTAGAAAGTAAAGGTATGCAGCACATCAAAGTTCCTCTTGCCCTTGTAGTACGGGTGTGAAGAGAATGTAGGATGTCTCCAAGTAAGGTAGGCACTGGATTGTGACTCAGGAATATGTTGATGGCATGAACGTCTATGAACTGATCAGGATTGGGGAACAACACTAAGCCATAAATCAATAAGGCTAAGATCTCCTCAACAGCATCGTAGCTCATAGCCTTCAAGAACATTTGAGCTTTATCCACTAATACCTTGGCAAGAATACCTTTAACTCCACTTCTCGTCTCTAGAACAATGTCAGACTTCTTCAGATGTAGAGCTGCAGCAATAACTTCTGGTTTAAGCTCCTTCTCTAAGCCTGTGAATGGCTTCTGATCAAGAACAGGTATACCCAGAAGTTTAGAGAACTCCTCCATGGTTGGAACCAGCTGATAATCAGGAAATGTAAAGCAATGGTGCTTAGGGTCAAAGAACTGAAACAACACACTCATCATGTCTTCACTGAACCCTGAAGTAACTAGATCCAATAAGTGACCATGTCTCTTGTTGAACTGGGAATGATCAGGCACTAGGGAAACCAACTCCTTGAGCTTAGCAGGTATCCCTACAAAGTTGATCCTGATGGTGTTTCTACGAGCAGAAGCCATGACCTGCAACAAAGAACAAAGATAAATCCTTTGGTCCTTGAAATGGTTAGGGAAAATGATATGCTTATGATGCATGATGATGTCATGATGTCATGCTCAATCACAAACATGTGGCACACACAAACAAGTCACACCATAGCCCTAGGTTTAAAGGCTTGCATGAGGTTCAAAGGCAAGTACCCTCCCCTGAAGTTAGATGGTTCATCCTGTCCTACAAAAGTAACCAGGTTCTAAGGGATCTCAATATCATTGATCCTTCACAAGGGTGGTTGTTCAGAAGGCAACTTACTTGCCAACCAAAACCCTCCAAATTTAAGATCTCAATGAGCGTAGTATCGAGTGTCAACCAACTTCAGTCTGCACCAAAGCCGGTTACCTCACTACTTTCTAAAGGCCAAGATGAGTTAACTAGGGTTCTAAAAGTCAGTTAGTGCATTGACAACATATGGCAGCCTCAATATTATCCTCAACTTGACTTAAGGAATATAAGCACCAACCAAGAAGTCGCACTAACTATGGCCACCAGATCAACCGTATCGATATACGTCGTACAGTTTCCTTGGTCTATTGCCATTTACCTAAGGTACACTAGATCCGGGTTAGGACCTTTCACACATAAGAGCACCCCAACAATATAATAATAAAGCAAACAAGGCAAACAATTTAAAGTGATCTTAATTCCTAAGGGTACCCCTCTTAAATAGATCCCCAGCAGAGTCGCCAGTTCTGTAACACGGTGGGAGAACTGACTTTAAACAATGTTGCGGATAGCAAGAGTCGCCACCGACTTTTATTTTATCCATAAGGAAAGGTTATAAAAGAACAGGAAAGACCTTAGAGAATATTTTGGGTCCGGGGGGTAGGTTATGAAAAGGGAAGGTGTTAGCACCCTTTTCATCCATGGTTATCCATGGGCTCTTAGGTACTTAAGCTCACTTTTGAATTGTTTTGAAAGTGTAGTGTGTGAATAGCAAAAAATTTCAGAATAGTTTAATAATAATCCGTGTATGGATGTGAAAAAAAACTTGTTTGAAAATTTTGTTGGAAATTTGTTTAAGTGTGAAAAAGTTTTGAAGTGAGCAAGTATCTAGGAGTAGCCTACCCTAATGTTTTAAGGTCTTTCTTATTCTTCATTCTTTCCTTTAGTAAGACTATCCCTACTATAATGGAGTAGGTAGTCCTTACTTTGGATGTTAAGGGATATGTGAGGGACAATTTGACTTTGAAGGCCATTGTGGGATGTAATAAGCACATATAAGGGACCATCATCATTTTTCGAAAGGGACTTGATTCGTAAAGGCAACCATAAGGGACTTTGATGATTTTTTTATTTGAGGGACTTGCTTTATACACCCCACTTAACCATTATTCGTAGGCAACTTGAGGGATATCCTTAGGAAGTGAGACGGCGATTAAAATCGACTTACGTGTGTGACGTGTTTATTTTAATTATCTTTATTTAAAAGTGATCTAAATTTATTTTAATATTACATACATGTTGTTACACTCCCTAATTACTAACCATAATAATAATTAAATAATTAAACAACTTTACATCCAAGAAACAATTACAAAATAATAAGCAAAATATTTAAATAGCAAAGATAAATAAAATATAAATAAGCAATAATAAATAATAAAGGGG
Organism: Lathyrus sativus; assembly: GCA_963859935.3. NCBI lineage: Eukaryota > Viridiplantae > Streptophyta > Magnoliopsida > Fabales > Fabaceae > Lathyrus > Lathyrus sativus. Next base: position 514,901,095 of record OZ012741.1, read on the forward strand.
GTTAATTCTAAGTTTACTCGGCAAGACATCGCATCTTGTGCCTACGTATCCTTACGGGAGTGGAATCAGAGTAATCGTAGTTCCCCTCAATAGGGAGGTTAGAAACTTCTTGACTGTGGTCAAGGTCTCAAGGGGAATAAACGCATCTTAAGGACACGCTTACGTGGAGTGTAGAAACTCCAAATCTCTACGTTGAAATGTTAAGTTGTAATTAGGGTTAAATTAGGGATTCCACGGCGGGAAACCCTAAAATGAGCGCGGCGGCTCTTTGACCTAATGCTAAGGGTAAAATTGTAATTTTGCCTGCGGCGAGGCATTTGTGAAAATTAGGGTTTGTAAAAGTTGTAAGGGTTGAAGGTGAGGACTATTGACACGGCGGTCAAGCGGCTAGACCTAATTCCTTCGGAGGATGGCAGAGTCAATGATAATTGTAAAATGCGATGGTAAATGAATAAATGTACAGTTATGAAATGTAAAGTGCTGAAGAAAAAAAAAAGATAATGCGACAATTGTCTCGCACAATTACAACCAGGAAACAGATACATATATAATAATGAATTGGACTCTAATCTGCGAAGAGAAACTGAAAAACGTTAGTGAAAGGTTAAACTAAAATATGGCAAATACTGAAAAACAATTAATATTAAAAGGAAATACAAAATGTAAAAAGAGAAGTTTAATTTAACTAATTTTGAAAAAAAGGAATTTTAGTGTAAATTTAAAAAAGAAATTAAATGCTAGTTTTAAAAGGAGATTTAATTTTATAAAAAAGTTTAATTTTTTTATCTTAAAAAGAGAAGAAAGAAAAGGTTTATTTTTTAAAAAAAGGTTTTCTTATTTTTATTTAAAAAAGAGGTTATGATTTATATTTTAAAAAAAAGAGTTTTAGTTGTTTATTTTTTTAAAAGGTTTTAAATTTATTTTTTTTAAAAATAGAGGTTTTAATTTTATATATTAAGAAAACATTATTTATTTATTTTTCCTAATTAATAAAACAAAACAAAAAAAATAAAACAATATAACTAAAATAATGAAATAAAATGGTTTGGGCCGGAAGTTGGGTGGTCAAACCCCAACCCGACCCGCAGTCCCAAATGATAAAGTTTAAGGGAAACCCTACAAGGGGGACCCTAAATCACCCGCGGTCGTCTTCTCATTCTCTCCCTCTCTCTCGTACACTTCGTCTTCTTCGTGATTTCTTTCTCTGTTTCTCACAATGTTCTGGAAAAAAAACAAAGATAATACATCAGAAATAAGTGTCCACGCAATGGCTTACGTTTGATGGTTTAGTGAATTTCGTCGTTGTGATTGTCGGTCGATGATGGATTGTGCTGAGGCCAGGAGTGTTGATTGCCCGCCGAAAGGCGACGGTGGTCTCCTCTGTTGTAATCGCGACTGGTTTCGTGTGAATGATGATGTTTTGAAGCTGAGGCTAGTGGCTTCGGATTGATACACGAGTTGGGTTTTCGACGGTAGTGAGGTTCGTTCCTCGGAGTTCGAACGATTGATTGTGTCCTTGATTCACTGATGGAATTGTCGTTTGTGGTTGGTATTCTTTGCTCGCGGCCGTTTTCGTTGTTAGTTATCCCTCTCCCTTGTTAGGGTTGCAAAAAGGTGTATTCGTCCCTTTTATATCTCTTTCTCTGATTATTGTTGGGCTTTACTAATTTTTGGATTTGCGTTACTTTGTGTGATGATTTTATCTTTGATATGTGATTTGATTGTGATTTGCTTGCTGATATTTCTGATCTGGTGTAGATTTGTTGATTTTACCTGATATAATTTTTGTGATTTCTCTGATTTGGTTGCTACGGTTTTGGATTTTGCGGATCTTCTTTCCGTTTTTGGGTGCTGTTGTGTTGACTCCTTTTTAGATTTGATTTGGCTGCGGATTAATTGATTATTTATGATATTATTTGCTGATTCAGTTTTAGATATGATTTTCGTTTTTGGCTTATCCCTGTTACTGATTCAGTTTCTGATATTGATTGGATCTGATTTTTCTGGTAAATTGATTTGGTTTGTTGGATGATGCAGATTCAGTTCAGTTTTTTTTATGTGGATTTAATCCGAATTTGTTTGCTGCTGTTCCAATTCGGATTTGGTCTTACCTCTGGATATCCATAAATTTACTTGATGGAGATGGATGTCTGAATATTTACTTGATAGAACAAACCATTTGGCTTAAACAATCATTTTCGGCAAAATCTTTCATCGGCCTAAAACTTCTTTTTCTCTCACTCTTTCTCGGCTGTCCCGTAGATAAGAACATTATTACCTTATCTGACGCCAATGGCGTGGATCGGTAACGGGGGTAGGATGCGGCTTCGGTTGTGCCACTCCCGGCACTCGATGATGACAATGTTCTGAGAGTGTCAAATTCATCTTTCTAACATCTTCCTACTCTGTTCTGTTTTGTTTCTCTTATTTTTTGCAGGTGATCGGGAACTTCGAGGAACACTCAAGGGAAGGATACCATGAAGAAGCCTTAGGAGTTTTTAGGATTTAGGATTTTTTAGAGTAGATGTAACATTTGTAAATGTAATCTCACAGCAATTCAAATGTGAAATGATTCACTTCCTTTTGTAAAATGATATTCTTATGAAATAAAAATTCCATGATCATTCAACTTTGAATCTATTTATATTTATTTCTAGTTATAAATTATAAACATTTGTGAATAAATCCACAAATATTTAAATTCATTATTCTAGTCATAAACCATAAATACTCACGAATGATATTCTTGCTCATGTACTTGTCTCGTTGGTAGTCCTAATCTCATCACCTGACTTCATTCATTTGGATTCTAGCCAACAATATTCTCCTCATTTTCTAACCAAACGCGAATGTGCGCCGTAATCACAACAGATTTAGTATCAATGATGATATTGCCCATAATTGAATTCCACTGACCAAATGATATAAGCAACAATCCAATAATACCCAATTAAACTGCGCCTTATTAACAGCAACGGAGATGCTCTGGAAATAAACCATGAGCGATAAAATGGACCTTAAATCCAGTTATGCCCGACAAATTTCGATACCGAACACATCGAATTGGCACCTTGATATAATCAAAACAGGTGATAAATAAATGCCTCAGAAATAGCGTCTCAAGTGTCTCACAGCTCAGTAACAGCCCGTCTTCAAAGAATTAGCGGGATCCACGTAAAAATGACCAAAATACCCCTGGGACCAAATCTGAAGTCTTGGAAGTCCATTTAGCCTGATTAAAGTCAAAACCCTAGTTTTGGATGCACTGCTTAGGAGGTGCATTGTCTGAGGGAATTGTCAACTCTTCTGACCAATTGTGAACTTTGTGAACCTTGTGAATCTTCATAAGATATCTTGTGATACTCATGGGAGGTATTGTGAAGCTTGTGAACCTTGTGAACATCATGAAGTGGCTTTGTAGGCCCCATGACCCTTAGGAAAGCTTTGTAAACATTGTGAATCTTGTGAACCTTCTTAGAACACAAAGTCTTGTATGGTGAGGGCAAATTTTGGGGTGCAACAATGATCCCCTAGGAATTTCACTTCCTTTGATAAGGAAGTGATGATAGAACTTTAGGTTGAAACCTATGCATGATAACTTCTAGGAGTTCCCTGTTTCAAACTTCAACCATAGGATGAATCCTTGGCATGACAACAGTAGGACTTGATAGTTTCCCTTAGTTGAGCCTGTTCTCTTCTCATCTCAAAACAGCTTAAGATACAGTAATCATGAATGATTTCTTTCGTACGTCACGAGCCTTAAGCTATCTGAGAAAGGATTGTTGGGGAGCTTCTTTTCAACAGTCTGGATGTTTAGTATGGTACCCTTTGGGTGACATGCGATGCATTCATTCTCAGGTCATAGTCTCTAGTGCAATTGAAATTGCAAACACAATAAAAAACAGTTCTTCCGTAAAAGACAGAAACAAACTGCAAACCTTTTTGCCCCGTGGGCCCATAATTCAAAGGAAAGCTTTTCTGAAGAAAAGAGTGTCGTTAAACTTCAGCGCCACCGCAAACAGGCTTTGTCCCTAACTGCTGGAACTGTTGTTTAACCCTACTCGATAAAATAGATGAATCTGAATCCCCGTAATCCGTATTAGCCCGAACTACATGAGCTCTGATCTCTCATACCTGTTGAGAGTATGTAGGCACAATACTGGTGTATTGGCGAGCCACCTTCCCCGTAACCCGTAGTAGGTCGAACTACGTTGACTCTGATTTCTCATTCTCTGATGAGAATACGTAGGCATAAAGCGCGATGCTTTGCCGAGTCATTTTTCTTTTCTGTTTAAGCCAGCCTTGATAGGTAGATAGATAAACCAACTCGTCCAGTAAACACAAATAAGCGTGGATCCCGTCGAGTACGACGGACGTGAGGGGTGCTAATACCTTCCCCTTGCGTAACCGACTCCCGAACCCAGACAACGGTTGCGACGACCTTGTCTTACCCTTTTCGTCAGGTTTTTCCGATCATTTCCTTTCCCATTCCGAGGGATAAATAACGAAAGGTGGCGACTCTTCTATTTTGCCGGCACCTCATTTTCGCGGAAGCGACAGCTGGCGACTCTGCTGGGGACTTTATAGTTTCCTGGGATCCAACGTCCCGTATGCGAGTCAGTTTGGGGATTCGACGCCCCCTGCGAGAGTCAATCCTAGCGCTTGTATGATTACTTGTAGGTTGTGTTTATTTATCGCATTTTATTTCCTGCATTTTATTTTCAGTATGATATGATTATCTATGTTGTTGTGGGAAGGGCATTCTGATGAGTGAGAAGCCAGACCCAGGCTTGAGTGAACATAACATTAGTTGTGGAAATTAGTGGGCGCGTGCTTGCTTGGCAGGCACTAGTGTCTCATGAAATCCACGCTCAGACGAGGATCTCCCGGTTGGCTTCTTTTTCAACCCTTTGGGTTGAGGGGGTTGTTGGTTTGGAGGATTGTCGACTCTGGGGACCGATCATTTGTGATTCAGCCAAGTGAGGCCGCTTCATGAGCCGGTGATGCCATACCTTCTAGGTATCGTATCACCCTCTTGAATGTCTGTGACGCTGATGACCGCATAGGATGCCGAACTTGAGTCAGTTTAGGTTCATACTTGTGAGCAGGGTTGGGTTTATTGCAGGAAACTTTGACCTTCAGACTACCTGGTTTTCTTGATAGTGGATCAGTTTTGTTGGGATCAGAGGGTCTCATCATCAGATATATGATTGTTCTTGACAGAGCATATTTTTGGTCCTGTATCAGAGGTCCTTATTATCAGATGATTTTTCTTGACAGAGCAGAGCTTTGGTCCTGTATAAGAAGACCTTATATTCATATGAGTATTTGTTCTTGACAAAGCAGGTTTATGATTGGGATCAGAAGATCTTATCAGCAGATGTATGTTTGTTCTTGACAGAGCAGGTTTATGACTGGGGTCTGAGGATCTCATCATCAGATGTTTGTTCTTGACAGAGCAGAGTTTTGGTCCTGTATCAGAGGTCCTTATCATCAGATGTGGGTTCTTGACAGAGCAGAGTTTTGGTCCTGTATCAGAGGTCCTTATCATCAGATGTGGGTTCTTGACAGAGCAGAGTTTTGGTCCTGTATCAAAGGTCCTTATCATCAGATATTTGTTCTTGACAGAGCAGAGTTTGGTCCTGTATCAGAGGTCCTTATTATCAGATGTTTGTTCTTGACAGAGCAGATTTATGGTCCTATGGGTGTGCGTTCTTGACAGAGCAGATTTGTGGTTCGATACCGGGATTTTCTTCTTATCAGATATAGTGGTTGTTCTTGACAGAGCAGTATCGTGGTTTTGTTGATACAGAATCTCCACAACACAGTTGCCTTGATCTCCTGCTGCATGATTGCATTTTACATTGCTTTGCATACTCATTTGCATTTCATTAACGTGTGTCTGTGTTCCAGGTAACGTTTCCCCCTGATTCAGGATTTCTTGCCTCTTATTGTATTGTTATGGGTTCTCTGAGGAAGACCGTGGCCTACAAGCTCCCTGCCCCTGATGTGGTTCAGCTGACTGGTTTGATTGCCTTAGCAGATGATTCTGTGAGAGAAGAGTTCAGAAAATCTTACGGCAAATTGCTCAGTTTGGTTCGTAAACCTTCTGCGTTCGAGTTGAATGGGTTGCACGCTCTGCTGCAGTTCTACGACCCTCCGTTGAGATGCTTTACTTTCCAAGATTTTGTTCTCGCACCTACGCTAGAGGAATATGTTGATTTGTTAGGTGTGCCTATCAAAAGGCAGATGCCCTTTGTTCATATGGATGCTGAGCCTGATCTGGCTAGTCTAGCTCCGTCACTTCATCTGGACGCCTCCGAGTTGGTATTGTCTAGTTGGAATAAGGTTCCCGGTTTCTCCTTGCAGTTCTTGGTGGGAAAGGCTCAGCAGTGCGCCAAAGACGGATGTTGGGTCGTGTTCAACGCCATTCTCGCTCTGTGCATATATGGCATCGTTCTGTTCCCCAATATGCCCGACTTTGTAGACTTCGACGCCTTTCGCATCTTTGCTTCAGGGAATCCAGTCCCTACCTTGATAGGAGATGTTTACCATTCCATCCACTACAAGAACGAGAACAGAAGGGGCAAGAATGTCTCGTGTTGTGTGCCCCTGCTTTATAAATGGCTTGATAGTCATCTGCCCAAGAGGGGTCCCTTTGTTTCGTCTGCAGCCACAGCTGAGTGGTCTGAGCGTTTGATGAGTCTATCAGCGGAGGATATTGACTGGTTTGACAGAGATAGGTTGGGTACTGAGATTATCTTCAGCTACAGCGGGTTTTCGAACGTGCCTCTGATAGGCAGGAAGGGCTGCATAAACTATAATTCGTCTTTGCTGGTCCGACAGTTCGCGTATGCTTTGAGAGCTCCGCCGAAGGATGAAGAGGTGTAGGAATCTCTGTACCTCACTGGTCTTCTAGAGGGGGATCTGTTATCTAAGCTTCAGCGCACTTGGAATGACATCAGTAAGAGGGGAAAACCATTTCTAGGGAGAAGCAATAATCAAGCCTACCCAGAGCCGATGTTATAGGGATGTCGTTTCCTCCTGCCAAGCCAGAAAGCCCTCCAGTGATTGAAGAGCCTACTACTGTGCCCATTCAGCAGCATAATCAAGTGTTAGCTGAGCGAGATGAATTGAGGCAGGCAAATGTGGAACTGGAGAAAGAATTGGCTCAGCTTTGAAGCGAGAGGAACGAAGCCATTTATTCCTTCAAGAGGCAGACCGAGCTGGTGAACCAGCTAGGAACAGATTTGACTAAGCAGATAGCTGAGCGTGAACGCATGGGTCAAGACTTCAAAGTTGTCAACGATGTACTGGCCACGAAGAAGCAGCACTTAGACGAAGCATATCGGAGGATATCCAAGTTCAACCAGCACTGGAAGGCCTCCCTAGCCACCAGGAAAGAGCGGGAGGACAAGCTGATGCAACAGATCTCCAAGCTGGAAGCCCATGTGAAGGCCAGTGAGAAGAGGCTTGATGAAGAAACCGCTCGCAGATATGCCGCCGAAGGCCAGCTCAACAGAGCTCTTGCTAACCTGAAGGAGCGCAAACTGATGTTTGAGTCCAAGAAGCAGAGGTTAGAAGATTGTTTCGGCGAAGGAGCATGGGAAGATTCGGTCGAAGGTCTTCAATACACCATTGTGCAGAGGGAATTACTCGTCGAAGGGTTACTCACTCTGCCTGATCATCCAAAAACGAAGGGGTTGTTAGAAGAGTATCGCGCCCGTGGCCGTGCTTGACTGTTTGTATTCCTTTTGTTTTGATCATTATTGTATGCTGACCATCACCAGGCTTGTTGGCTGAGGTCACGCTGTTGATTCTGCTTGTACTCACTGACGTTGTGTACTGCCTTGATGGGCTTTCTTTATATATGAGATTGTTATTTCCATGACTGGACTCAGACTTCTTATTATCAGCACTGGCACTTAGGCACTAGGATCGGGGGAAATCTCCCTAACACACAGACACACGTTTGCATTTGCATGAAGCAGTCGCATAACGAGCAGTTTGTCGTTTTTCCTAACCCTTTTGTGTTTACATGTTGTTTCAGGTTGTTCCAGGATTGATTAGAGACCTATTCACCGCTATCCGACCAGAGCTAATTAAACCAGGATCATGGAGCAAGTGCAAATTGATGTTCAGGAACTCCGCGAAAGAATGGATCGCTTCATGGAGCTCATGCAAGCGGTCGCCAATGGCCAGGATCAGCTTAGAACCTTGGTTCAGCCTCTGATTTCAAGGGTCGATAGCAATGGCGTACTCCATGGTGGGACCGTGCCTACTCCTCCACCAGTTGAAACTCCTCAGAATGGCGTCCCCGTGACCGGGGGGAATGGCAGTGCCAACGGCAATATGATCGCTAATATGGGACTCAATGGCAATACGACGGGCGTCGATAATAGGAGTCTTGAAGCTAATGTCAATGCTGGGCTGGGCAACGACAATGCAGGTGTCGGGAATCTGTTTGGGCCTCAGCCGTGGTTAGAAGATCGTCAGGACGATGTGTTCTCTCAGAGAGGTGCTGAAGGGGAGCTGACTGTTGAAGCACGTCTAAGGTTCAAGGCACTCGAGGATAGGATGAGAAATATCGAAAACCAGAACACCTTGGGCATTGATATGTCCAAGTTGGGACTGATTGCTGATTTCAAGGTGCCTCCCAAGTTCAAGGTACCTGACTTTGAAAAGTACGAGGGCACCACTTGCCCTCGCGTTCACCTGAGATCATATTACAGAAAAATGTCCGCTCATTCTGAGGACGAGAAGTTGCTGATGCACTTCTTTGAGGACAGTCTTTCCGGACCCTCCCTCGAATGGTACATGAGTCTGGAACCTACCAGTGTGCGCACGTGGAAGGACCTTGCTGAAGCATTCGTGCACCACTACCAATACAATAGCGACTTGGCCCCGAACCGAGTCCAGTTGCAGAATCTGTCGCAAAGGAACAATGAAGGGTTTAAGGAATACGCCCAACGGTGGCGTGAGCTGGCAGCTAGGTTTCAGCCGCCGATGGTTGAACGCGAGCTTGTGCAGATGTTCGTAGCCACCCTCCCAGGGGTTTACTATGAGAAATTGGTCAGCGGTATGTCTGGAACCTTCTCAGATCTCATTATCACGGGTGAGCACATTGAAAATGGGATCAAACTCGGGAAAATTCAAGGTGAGTCGTCCTCAGCGGGAGGAGGCGGAAAGAAACCTTATGCTGGCTAAAGACGGGAAGGAGAAGCGAACGCTGTGACTAACGCTCGAAGGAAGGGTAAAGGCCTTCACCAACAGGTGGCCAACATAACTATCCCAGCAGTTCAACAGCCCCAGCAGCAGCAGCAGCAACCGAATCAACAAGGGTACATAAAGTATCAGAATCGGGCACCTTTGTCGAGTCGTCACCTCGAGACACCGCCCATGTCTTACGCGCAACTATTACAGACTTTACTTCAGCTACAGTTGACCCAGAAGAGAACTTTGGCTCCCTTGACAGGGGCACCTCCGCCAGGTTATGACGCGAATGCAACTTGTGAGTTTCACTCAGGGGCACCAGGCCATACAATAGAGAATTCCAAAGCCTTCAAGCACAAGGTACAGGACATGGTGGATGCCAAGATCATCAACTTCTCGGATAATGTGCCAAATGTCACGAAGAACCCTATGCCGAATCATAGGGGGTGGAGTAAACGCCATTATCGAAGACGAGAACTTGGATGTGTTGACTGAAGTCAGAGATCTGAAGACGCCGCTTAGCTTCGTTAAAGCTAAGCTGATGAAAAGAGGTTTCTTTCCAGGTTGCGGAGAGCTGTGTATGGGCTGTGCGACTAGTCCTGATGGATGTGAACAGTTGGTAGAAGGAATTCAAAGTCTGATGACTGAAAAGATCCTGCAGTTTAGCCGGAGGGCTGAAAGTGGATCGGGAGAGGTAGTGCTGAAGCAAGATGATGAGGTTGCCACCATCACCATCCCTCGCCAGACGATAACTATTTCTGCACCCAAACCGCCCACGATTACTATCACCAAAGCTGGGCCGATACCGTTCGAAAGCACTAATGCTGTCCCATGGCATTATGGGGCTGAAATCTACTGCAATGGACAGAAGTTGGAGCTAGAACCGTTTGGGTCGTCTGTGGAGAACCTCGCGGGAATCAGAGGTATTACTCGCAGCGGGAGAGTGTTTGCACCACCTGAGGTCGTGGCAGGCAAAGCGGTCAGAGATGACGCAACTAATAAAGGGAAAAGTAAAGTCGTCGAAGAGACCCCTCGTGGGATAGAAAAAGACTTAATTGTTAAAGACGCCGAGGAGTTTATGCGGTTGCTTAAAAAGAGTGACTACAAGATTGTGGATCATCTCCATCAGAAACCCTCGAAGATTTCCATCCTGAATTTGTTGCTGTGTTCTGAAGCACACCGCAACGCGCCGGTGAAGGTGTTGAACGCCGCATATGTACCGTAGAAAATATCGGTAAACCAGCTAGAAGAGGTCGTAGCCCACGTGAATGCTGGAAATGGGTTAGGGTTCACTGACCTAGAGCTGACGCCGAAAGGGAGGAATCACAATAGCGCCCTGCACATCTCGATAGAGTGTAGGGGAACGATTATGTCTCACGTGTTGGTAGACATGGGGTCGTCGCTCAATGTTTTTCCGAAGAAGGCATTGATGAAGTTGGATACTCGTGGAGTGATTTGCACACCCAGTGGTCTGGTTGTGAAAGCGTTCGATGGAACCAAACGCCATGTTTTCGGGGAGGTGACCCTGCCAATCCAAGTCGGGCCGGAAACATTCAATGCGATCTTCTATATTATGGACATCATGCCTGCCTACAGCTGTCTCTTGGGCCGGCCGTGGATCCATGCTGCTGGAGCCGTGACCTCCACGTTGCACCAGAAACTCAAGTATGCTGTCGGAGGTAGCATCGTGACCGTTTGTGGCGAGGAAGACATAATGGTGAGCCATTTGTCGTCCTTCAAGTATGTCGAGATGGATGGGGAAATCCATGAATCCCTATGTCAAGCGTTCGAAGCTGTTACAGTCAAGGACATAGCTCCTATAGTCACTGAGAAGCCAGAGATGACTCTCTCCTCCTTCAAGGAAGCTCGGGCTGTTGTCCAAGCCGGATCTACCCCAGGCTGGGTGCGAATTCTGGAGATACCTAACAAGCAAGACAAGTTTGGGTTGGGATATTCTCCTGGAGCTGAAGCTTCTTCTTCTAGCAGCGCGTCTCGAGGTAAAGGGCCGATCCAGTTTACCAGCGGCGGGGTGATATTTGAAAGCATCAACGCGGTGTCTGAAGACAGCGGAGATAGCGACTATGACCTCGACTCCTGGATCCAGCCAAGCAAGCCAAGCGAGGGCCTTACCAACTGGTCCGTCAAGGATATCATCCAGATGACAAGCGAAGAGTAATGATTTACTTTTTTCCAATTATTGTACAACCCTATGTCCTACCCGGGGCATAGCGGTTTTATTGTCAGGGCCTTGTTGGATTATGTACATGCATTTTGTTAATAAATCAAAAGGCGTTTTTCTTCGTATTCAAATATTGTGATCTCTGTTATTCCTGTTTTATAATTGTTTTGAAAAACGATAAAATGGCAATGGGGTTTGTGCTAACCTGCACATCCTTGTTTTAAACTTAACCCTTGTTATTGCAGAATCCACATAGCAGATGACATCGACTCTGGACCTTCTACGGCTCACTTCAACTTCGATTGCCCGATCTATCAAGCTGAAGAAGAGATTGATGAAGACGAAGACCTTCCTAAAGAGTTGGCCCGCTTGTTGAAACAAGAGGATAAAGTTATTCTGCCTCATGAAGAGGAAATCGAGATCGTGAATCTAGGTTCCGAAGAACTGGTCAGGAACGTCAGGATAGGGGCTGCATTGCAGATTGATGTCAAGCAGAGATTGGTCGAGATGCTAAGAGAGTATAGTGACGTCTTTGCTTGGTCATACGAAGATATGCCCGGACTTGACACTGACATTGTGGTCCACCACTTGCCGTTGCGAGAAGATTGTCCTCCCGTCAAGCAGAAGCTTAGGAGGACACGACCAGATATGACCGTTAAGATCAAAGAAGAAGTGCAGAAGCAGCTTGACGCTGGCTTCTTAGCGGTCACCACTTACCCTCCGTGGGTCGCCAACATAGTGCCTGTACCGAAGAAGGACGGTAAGGTACGCATGTGCGTCGATTATCGGGATTTGAATAGGGCGAGCCCTAAAGATGATTTCCCGCTGCCTCATATTGATGTGTTGGTCGACAATACAACTCAGTTCTCCGTGTTTTCGTTCATGGATGGCTTCTCCAGTTACAATCAGATCAAAATGGCGCCGGAGGACATGGAGAAAACTACGTTTATCACTCCATGGGGAACATTTTGCTACAAGGTAATGCCTTTCGGTTTGAAGAACGCAGGGGCCACTTACCAACGAGGAATGGTTACTTTGTTTCATGACATGATTCATCATGAGATTGAAGTCTATGTTGATGACATGATTGCGAAGTCCCAAATGGAGGAGGGACATCTGGTCAATTTGCTGAAGCTTTTTAAGAGGCTTAGGAAGTTCAGGTTGAGGCTGAATCCTAACAAATGTACTTTCGGAGTACGGTCCAGAAAGTTACTGGGGTTTATCGTGAGTGAAAGAGGCATCGATGTTGATCCTGCGAAGATTAAAGCGATACAAGAAATGCCAGTGCCAAAAACAGAAAAAGAAGTTTGTGGTTTCCTGGGTAGAATAAACTACATTGCAAGGTTTATTTCTCAGCTCACGGCCACGTGTGAACCGATGTTCAAGCTTTTAAAGAAAGATCAGGCGATTATCTGGAATGAGGATTGCCATAAGGCATTCGATAAGATAAAGCAGTATCTTTAGGAACCTCCGATCTTGATACCCTCAGTGGCTGGACGACCACTAATCATGTACTTGACAGTTCTTGAGAATAGTATGGGATGTGTTCTCGGTCAACACGACGAGACGGGCAGAAAGGAGCATGCCATTTACTACTTGAGTAAAAAGTTCACTGACTGTGAATCTCGTTACTCGATGCTGGAGAAGACGTGTTGTGCACTACCCTGGGCTGCCAAACGTTTACGACAGTACATGCTCAATCACACCACCATGCTAATTTCGAAGATGGATCCGATCAAGTACGTCTTCGAGAAGCAAGCGCTTTCGGGCAGGATTGCCAGATGGCAAATGGTGTTGACGGAATATGATATTCAATACGTTTCCCAGAAGGCCATCAAGGGAAGCGTATTGTCTGATTACCTTTCCGAACAGTCGATCGAAGATTACCAGCCGATGAAATTTGAATTCCCTGATGAGGATATTATGTTTCTCAAAGAGAAGGATTGCAATGAGCCGTTGCCCGACGAGGGGCCAGATAGGAAATCCCAGTGGAAGTTGATATTCGACGGGGCGGTTAATTCTTATGGAAGTGGTATCGGGGCGATCATCACGACTCCCCACAGATCCCATATCCCATTCACTGCGAGACTGACGTTTCCAGTCACCAATAACGAGGCGGAGTACGAAGCATGCATAATGGGTCTAGAAGAAGCAATTGATTTGAGAATCAAGAACCTAGATGTATATGGTGACTCGGCGCTTATGATAAACCAGATTAAAGGGGAGTGGGAGACTCGTCAATCGAATTTGGTGTCGTACATGAACTATGCCAGAAGGCTGCTTCCGTTCTTTGATCGAGTGGAACTCCATCATGTACCCAGAGCAGAGAATCAGATGGTTGATGCCTTAGCCACGTTGGCTTCAATGTATAAAGTCAATTTTTGGAATGAGGCTCCAAGAATTGTCCTTTCTCGTCTTGATAGACCTGCATTCGTCTTTGCGATCGAGGAAGCCGCCGACGGTAAGCCATGGTTCCATGATATCCAGACCTTCCTTATGACTAAGGAGTATCCTGCGGGAGCGTCGACCCAAGATAAGAAGACTCTGAGGAGGTTGTCTGGAAATTTTTATCTCAATCCTGATGGAGTTTTGTATAAGAGAAATCATGATCTCGTGCTACTCAGATGTGTAGATGAGAAAGAGGCGAGTATGCTCATGGAAGAGGTCCATGAAGGCACATTTGGTACGCACGTCGGCGGGCATGCTATGACGAGAAAGATCCTGAGAGCAGGATACTACTAGCTGACGATGGAATCGGATTGCTTTAAATTCGCGAAGAGATGTCATAAATGCCAGATTTATGCTGATAAAGTTCATGTGCCGCCGTGCCCGTTAAATGTCATGTCCTCCCCGTGGCCGTTCTCCATGTGGGGCATCGACATGATAGGCAAGATCGAGCCCACTGCATCTAACGGTCATCGCTTCATTCTATTAGTTATCGACTACTTCACCAAGTGGGTGGAGGCAGCCTCATATCCTAATGTGACCAAGCAGGTGGTGGCTAAATTCATAAAGAGGGATATCATCTGTCGTTACGGAATTCCCGAGCGGATCATTACTGATAATGGTTCGAATCTGAATAACAAGATGATGAAGGAGTTGTGCCAGAGTTTTAAGATTGAACACCACAACTCATCTCCTTACCGGCCGAAGATGAATGGCGCCGTTGAAGCGGCCAATAAGAACATCAAGAAGATTGTTCAGAAGATGGTTGTGACCTATAAAGATTGGCACGAGATGCTGCCGTTTGCATTGCACGGTTATCGTACAATGGTACGTACGTCAACCGGGGCAACTCCTTTCTCCTTAGTGTACGGTATGGAAGCTGTCCTACCATTAGAAGTGGAGATCCCTTCTTTACGAGTTTTGGTTGATGTGAAACTCGACGAGGCAGAATGGATTAAGAACCGATTAAACCAGCTCAGCCTGATGGACGAGAAGAGGTTAGCATCGATTGCGCATGGTCGTCTGTACCAAAGCCGAATGAAGAAAGCTTATGATAAGAAGGTGCGTCCTAGAAGCTTTCAGACGGGTGATCTCGTCCTGAAGAAGATTCTTCGTCCACACTCCGATCATCGGGGAAAGTGGACTCCCAATTACGAAGGTCCGTACGTCGTCAGCAAGGTCTTCTCGAGAGGAGCTTTGTTGTTATCCATGATGGATGGTGAAGATTTTGCATCCCCGGTGAACGCGAACGCAGTTAAAAAATACTTTGCTGAAAAAATGACCCGCTGGAAAGAAAAAGAATATCCAGGCAAAAATGCCATCCCGGCGAACCATAAAAAAGAAAAAGGTTCGGGCAAAAATTAGGGATATAAATCGAAAAATGTACACCCGCAAAGTCGAAAATCCGGATGGGCGACTTTGGCAAAAAAGGGTATCCCGGTGAACTGAAAACCCGCAAAGGGCGGTTCACGCAAAAGTTAGGGATTTGAAAAAGCAAATGACTGCGTTCCGCGTGTGGACTTTCATTGTTTAGTGGTTTGGAAGACCTGAGGGCCGTTTATCTGAATCAATCTCTTCTGAAGCGGAAGCGTCGGAGAAGTATCGAAGTCGAGTGGGTCATAGAAGGATCAACTCATGGTGTTCGTCTACGCCTCGTTGCCGACATTTGTATATACTGATGTATATTTATGTTCTTACTTTTTTTTACGCAGCTTCCTCATTCCAGGAGCTTGCATCTGTTGTAAAACATTTTTACCCATTCAGGGGTTCGTTATCAATAAAATGTATACTATTCAGCAATTTTGTTTGTCTGTTTAGCATTTATCTGTTTTGTTTGCGAAAAAGAACGCCGATGTTTTTGACAAAATGCGTATACATAAACTTACTGGCATAGGCCACTGATTGTTGAAACAATGAACTACTTGAACATTGTCACAAGATGACAACCTTGATAGGTCCCTTTGAGAAGGGTATCTTGTCTGTTTGTTTGTGTTGTTACAGGTAGCATATTCCAGGAAGTACGCCGTATGCGTCCCCAAGCAGGATGATTCCTCCTTCTCCAGCAAGGTTCAACAGTCTCTCCCCGCAGAGTCCGAACGTGAGATCGTAAGCTTTGATACGTCCCCCAGGCAGAGAAGATTCTCTCCTCAACCAGGTGCATCCTGAAGGAGCGGCATCTCCCCAGCCAAGTCATATACTGAAGTGTGCAGCAATTGATAGTTCAAGACTGAAGTCCCCAGCGGAATTGAGATTCCCCACAGAGTCGTACTCTCCCCTGTAAGCAGGATGATTCCTTCTTCCCCAACCGAGTTTGCAGATCCCCAAGAGAGTCGAGTCCTTGGAAGCAGTTGGGACCATGATTGGTTGTCCCCAGTAGAGTGTTGAATAGCTGATGCTGTATTTCCCCACCGGAGTCTTTGTCTCCAGAAGGGTTAGCCGTGAAGGCCGTGCAGTTTATTTCCGCGATTGATATCGCTCTCCTCAGCATGTCCGAGTTCTCGTAGAGCTTCATCCCCCTACAGCAGTCAACTGAAGTTTGCTTCCCCATGCAGAGTCCGATTGAGTTCGATGTGACCTTTTCTCCACCAGAGTGGTTCTTCCTCCTTGATAGGAGGACTCTCCCTTCGGCATTTATTTTGCTGACGGGGCCGTAGCATTTTGCATGATTGCATAGCATCTATCATAAACGCATAGCATTTCCACCGTGTGGAGCATTGCGCCATTGTCAAAGCATACGCATACCAAACATGAGCTAGGTCGTTACCGTTCTTGTTTTGCAGGTGTTCCTCCGCAGAGTCGTGTGCCCAAGATGATTCTTGAATTCTCCAGCGAAGTCGTTTGTTTAAGATGATTCTTAAAATCCCCAGTGCAGTCTCCATAGTCGGTTGCTCAAGTTGATGCTTAGAGTCCCCGGCAGAGCATCTGCTCAGGGTGATTCCTGAAATCTCCAGCAGAGTTATCGGTTCAGGATGATTCTTGAAGTCTCCACGGAGTTATTTGTTCAAGATGATTCTTGCAGTCCTCAGCAGAGTTGACCTACCCATAATGATTTCTGGATCCCCGGAGCAAAGTTACTTGATGGTCCTCCAGAATCCCCAGCGGAGATGTGTCGTCCCCAGCAGGTTCCGAGCAATGAAGTTGAAGCTTCCCTTGAAGACTTGATGATTGAAGTCCAACCGTATTGACGAAGCAGCTCTCTCAGCCGATGCGGAGTGCCTGATGGCAAAAGTTTGGATACCCCTAATTGGTTCATGATTGACCGAGAATCCTATTCCCGACTTACTGATGAAGTCCGGCTGACGCCCAAAGATTTCTTCGAGTGCCCGACGACATGGTTAACTTGATTGTTGACCTGATGCCTGACAGCATGATCGACCATGTATTACCGGTTACCGTGTGACCAATTCCCAGCTAGTGGTCGTCAGCTAATATTTCAGTTTTCGAAGATTTGTTCTCATCAGAGTACCGTGTACTTGTGCAGTTGGCAAATTTCCGGGTTTGTCGGTATTTGTCGCACCTCGAAAAATCACGGAGACATTTCGGAGAAACGACCCTCGCGCGAAAGGCGCGGAAATGCGGTTCGACAGAGTCGCCACCGAACTTTATTTATCCCGAATAAACGGGAGAGGAAAATATCGAGAAAACCTCCTAAAAACGAAAGGAATAGGAATAGGGTTGTCGCAACCAAGTTCCGGGTTCGGGAGTCGGTTACGTGAGGGGAAGGTACTAGCACCCCTCACGTCCGTCGTACTCGACGGGAACCTCTTAAGGTAAATGTGGGGAGTGTTGTTTAGGTTTACTTGTTTTCTTCTCGTTGTTAAAGGTAGAATTGGTAGGGTAAAAGGTTAAATACGCAAAGGAGAGATGGGTGATTAGAGGATAGGGTGCTCGCCAAGGATTGGGGCCCTTGTGCCTACGTATGCTCATTCGGACGGGAATGAGAAATCAGAGCGTCGTAGTTCGACTACGGGAAAGGTTGGGGATGTGTGGACGCAATAATGGAGGAAGATAGAAGTGTGCTCACCAAGATCATCGCAATCTTGTGCCTACGTATCTTATATTCAAGAATGAATAAAGAATCAGAGCATCCGTAGTTCGTGGTAACGACCACGAAAAGATGAGGTTTGAAAAGGGTTGAAGTTTGAGTTTGAGACGAAAGGGTGACTGACAAGCAACCCAAGAGCACGTCTTAAGAGCTTGTCACTCAAGAATTCGAGAAATGCGAGATTCCAAGAACTCAGTTCTTTCGGGAATTGACTGAATAAGTTGAAGATAAAGAGTTGGATGTTTTGAAATTGAAAGAATAAACTATTAACAACTCAAGGGCGCGCCTCGAGAGTTACTCATTCGAATATTCAAAGAATGCTAGATTCTGAGAATATCCCTCTTTCGTAAGTTTTAAAAATGTTTGTGAAAGGATCGAATCGAAAAAATGACATGCGAGGCCAAAGGAAGTTGGTTTGGAAACGGCTCGACGACGTGTCGAGGATTTGATTGAAAATGAAACCGACTTGATGACGTGTCAAGGGTTAAGATTGTGAGAAACGATATTAGTCCCTGAGGGTGCCCCTAATATCGAAACCACGAGGAATTGTGAAGTGTGTGCGCAATGTCGATTGCGAATGCATACGAGCACTCGACTTAGGAGAGTGTTTGAAAATGATTGAGTTTGAAAAGGTCGAAAGGTTGAGTGAATAACAACTCAAGAGCGTGCCTCGAGAATTATTTACTCGGAAATTCAAGGAATGCTAGATTCCAAGAACTTCTTTCTTTCGAAATTTTAATCGAGGAAGATGTTTTGAAAAATAATTTGAAATGAAATGGGGTATGAAAATAATTTGTGAATGTATGAGGTAAGGATATGAATTTGAATTTGAAAATGAATTTGAATTTTGAAAATGATTTAGGAGAAGTGATAATTATTTGATAAATGAGACGTCAGCCTCACAACCAAATAATCGGAATATTATCGAGATGCTAGATCTCGACAACACCATTTTTATTTGAAAAATGTTTGGATGAACAACAGAAATATCACACAGAATGCTAGATTCCTATGATATTTCTTTGTCCAAAATAGCGTACTAAACGAATAGTAGAACGACATATTATTTAAGGTGTACACCCCAATAATGTTCGTCCAAAAATCCAAAAAGTGCTAGACTTCAAAGATTTAATTTGCTTTTAAAAAAATACTCAAGGTGAGTCGAGGTTGATGGTGAGGCTTTTAAAGCACTCGACTTACATGGGTAAAAATGACTCGATAAATCGAGAGTTTATTTTGAAAAAAATTTTTGAGTTATTAAGGCATAATGAAGAGAAAAAGAAAGTTATAAGAAGCTATTACATTTGAAGGGAGTTGGGACATATTATATCAAATGAGAATAAAATAACCCAAATGTAAGCATGCACAAACAACATTGACTTAAGATTTTTCGATTTCTTTTTCTTTCTTGAAGTGTTTCGTAAAAAAAACTTGTCACATTGTCATGGTACCTTCATTTCCTGCATGTTACCTAGGATTGTTCCTTCTGCTTTTGATTTTGAGAAGTGTTCAATGTTTGGAATGGAGGATACGTATGAACTTCAAGTCAAAGGATTTATATTGACACAGAATTCATTGCCGATTGTCTTCGCAACTTTAAAATTTCCTTGCACCATTTACGTACTCACAGATGAAAGTATTAGCAATTCTTGATATAAATAAGGAATATAATATCACAAGGAAACCTTAAATATCTTGGTATTTAACACTCAGCAATTGGCTTGATTCCATCGAACTTAGCAAATATTTATTAGCATCATTGGAAACAACTTTAAACTAATAGTCCTACTGTTAGTAAACCCATAGGTAAACATTCAAATTTGTTAATGTATTAAATCCTGTACAAAAATTCATGGAGCAACTTACTTCCAACGAAACTATGCAAATTTAACTGCAACGCTACGAATATTTCGGTCAACATCGCAGAATAGTGACAACCCAGAGAATCAAATTACCGTAAGCTTAAAATTAAACAAAGCACAAAAATATGACTTTTACAAAGGACATAAACTTATTTAAACATTAATTCCCAGTTAAGCAACACGAGGTTTAAAACAGAACTGAATTCGACAAAGTATTTCGACACAAAAGATAGGCAAAGGTAGTGCAACCTTCCCACAGCTCTTGTATACAAAAAAAAAATTCAAGGCAAATCTGGCGAAAACAAACTATTATCCCAAAAAAACACGTATACAGCCATATCTTACACATAGCAGAATATCTTTTAGAAAAAAGAAATTGAACTAATTCCTAAACCAAATAGAACACATTCAATCTGAATCAAAGTTATCAAAGCACAACAAGAAGTATGTTACCGAGACGCCGAATGCCTTGCCGTTGGAACCGTTACAAAGAAACCCAAGTTTACGTTATTGATGTGTTGTTGCAGAGTCATTGCCGCGAGCTGAAGAGCTGTTGAGCTGGTGGCTATTGCATCGAGTTGCATCAAGTCAAAGTGTTGTTGGCATCGTCATTGTCGCTACATCGCCGTTACTTGGAGCTCGCTGCGAGGTTGATAAGGTCTGGGCAAAATGACAAACCCGGACAGGTGACGACATCCATGAGCCGTGATGTGCACGGGTGATTGAATGGCTTTGATGATTTATCGAGACCACAACGGTTGCTACTCCTGTCAAGCTTCTTTTTCAGACTTCATCCAGTGTTTCAGTTCCTGAAGTGCTTCATTACACGAAGGTTTCGCTGTTGTTGTCGAATATTGTCATTGTGACGTTGTCGAGTTCGTGAAACTTGCAATTTGCGATTGACGTTGCTTTCTTCCAAGTTATCAATGCTTCCGGCAATGTTAGTGTTGTGGCTACCGTCAAATCAAAATCCTGCACTCAAAAAATGGTAAAACCAAATCCACATATTATTCAATTTAAGTCTGTGGCAGCAGCACGCAGAGTAATGGCAACATCAACAGCTAGCGCGTAGTCGTTGTCGGCATCGTATCAGGTGAGCTTTCAACTGCAAACATATGAGACGAACTGACATCGTGATTCAGAATTAGCTCGACTTTACAGTCGCTTCTGCCACACTCAAACCTGCGATGGATAGAAACACAACCCAAACAAGAATAAGAAACCATCACAGAAATTAAAAAATGAAAAAGAAAAACTAAGCATATGCATAACCCATTCACTCTTCTTGCTTCTTGCTGCTATCTTCATAAACTTATCGTAAATTGACCCGCACATAACCGAAACCTGCATAATTCGTATAAGTCGCAAACCGTTGTCACCGACTCGCCGCAGTTGTGGCAAAGTTGTTGTTGAATCAGAGTTGCTTGTTGAAAGATGATGCAAGCCATTACTGGTTGGAACCTTCTTGATTCCATGAAGTTGTTATGCTACTACCTGCTCATCAACCTAACTTTCTATCTTCAGATGGGAGAAATCACAAAAAACGTCAAAACCGGAAACCAAAAACATAATCAAACCAGATTCGAAGTTATATAACCAAACACATATAATCCAACAGTTACCCAATGATATACAAAGTGTGAAAGCAAGGTAAGCAACTTCAAATTGAAAAGTGTAAACAGAATGATACCGACACGAATTTGTGACAACTGAGTTGTTTTCTTTTAACATCGCTACAAGTCATGAGCGAAATTGCTATGGCTCCAAAATTGTCGTTCTTGAACTTCGATGCGCAATCGTTCAGAGATCGTGTTACTACAAACTGAAACAGATTTAAAACTTAAATGCAATAGATTCCCATCTCGCATCTGATTCGAAACCTGCATATGAAATTAACAACAGATGGTCAGGTCATTCATAAATTGTTGTTGTAGTATCATTGTCGCCGAGTCATTGTCGCGAACTGAAGAGCTGTTGAGCTTAAAATCGGTGGTTATTGTGTCGAGTTGATACGAAATCACGCCAAATTGTTGTTGACACCATTATTCACTCATCATTGACAGAACTCGATCAGAACAAGGTTGTTGATATTTAAGGAACGCCCCTGAAATTGTTGGCTTTAGTGATGTTCTTGCGTGCGCGGCTTTTCGACGAAGCACTTGTGGAGGTTATCGACCGGAGCTTCGGTTTTACAGTGAAGAAGAAAAAAACGGTGATGGTAGCGTGATGGGTCTGTATCGCGGTAGAAGAAGGGTTTATGAGCGGATAGAGAGGGTTTATATCGAGGGAAAAGAAGGGTTTGTGAGCGGATAGAGAGGGTTTATATCGAGGGAAAAGAAGGGTTTGTGAGCGGATAGAGAGGGTTTCGGTGGGTGACTGCGGCCGTTTAGGGTTTTTAGGGTTCAGAAATAAAGGTGGCGGCCTTTCTGAAGAAGGAGGATGAACAGTGATTTTGTTCTTTTTTCTTTCAATTGGTCTTTCTTCTTTTAAAAGCACACCCAAAGCCAACCCTAACGAGCCGCTGAAAATGGGCCCTTCCTTCAATCCTCTTTTTTTTATTTTCTTTTCAATTATTATTAACAAACATTAAAAAATATAAAAACTAAATTAAACAAAATTAATAACTATTTAAATATATAAATATTAAATATAAAAATAAAAGATATTAACAAATATATATGTAAAACAAACTAAAAAAACAAAAATTAATATTTACAAATAAAAGAGCTATATATGTGCATGAAATATTATTATTAATAATATTTTAAAAAGAAAAAGGTTTAGGAAATTAAAAAAAAAGATTAATATTCACAAAAAATGCTTTTTTTAGGCCACGTGTCACGCTTTAATTGGTTAAAGGGAAAAAAATTTGAAAAACGTCCAATTTCGGGTGGACACGTGTCTAAACGGCATGCAACAATAAATGCGAAAATATTTACGAAAGGGGTAGGACAAATTTAGGGTATGACAGATGCCCCTATCTAATGGGCTTAAACCTAGGGAAATAAACTGCTACAGCGTTCGTTTTCCTGAGGTAGATGCCGATTAGATATAAAGAAGACCCTGAATTTGTCCGAAAGAAAAAGAGATGCTAGAGAATTAAAATGTCGGAAAATGTAAACCAACTTGAGTAAATTGTGAATAATAGTCAAAAAGTCGTCATCATCAAAAGGATGATGGAATGAAACACACACAGCTACCACCACCAAAAGGATGGTAGAGCAAAGTGCAAACGCACAATCTGACATTAATGACTATGACAGACCCCCCACCAAAAGGATCACGGAGCGAAACACAACAAACTATCGCACGATCTATCATAAATGATTATGATAGACCCCTCACCAAAAGGATGACAGAGCGAAACTCCCACCAGCCACTACCACCAAAAGGATGATAGGGCAAACACAATCGCACAATCTGACATCGACGAAATGCCAGACCCACCACCAAAAGGATGACGGAGCGAAACACACACCAGTCACTACCACCAAAAGGATGATAGGACAAACTCAATCGCACAATCTGACATCGACGAAATGTCAGACCCACTACCAAAAGGATGACAGAGCGAAACTCATACCAGCCACTACCACCAAAAGGATGATAGGGCAAACACAATCGCACAATCTGACATCGACGAAATACCAGACCCAACACCAAAAGGATGATGGAGCGAAACTCACACCGGACACTACCACCAAAAGGATGATAGGGCACACACAATCGCACAATCTGACATCGACGAAATGCCAGACCCACCACCAAAAGGATGATGGAGCGAAACTCACACCGGCCACTACCACCAAAAGGATGATAGGGCACACACAATCGCACAATCTGACATCGACGAAATGCCAGACCCACCACCAAAAGGATGATGGAGCGAAACTCACACCGGCCGCTACCACCAAAAGGATGATAGGGCACACACAATCGCACAATCTGACATTGAAGAAATGCCAGACCCACCACCAAAAGGATGATGGGGCAAAACTCACACCGGCCACTACCACTAAAAGGATGATAGGGCACACACAATCGCACAATCTGACATCGACGAAATGCCAGACCCACCACCAAAAGGATGATGGAGCGAAACTCACACCGGCCACTACCACCAAAAGGATGATAGGACAAACACTAATTGAAGTTACCAACATTGAAAGGATGCAGGCTATGTTGAACCGACGAAGTTCGGCTATCACCAAAAGGATGACAGTAAGGCAATTGACAACGGTCACGCTTGCTGGGTACAACTTAATGGGGAACCCCCAAGAGGAAGATTGAATTGAAATGAGTCAATGGGGTACGCCCACCGTCTTTGTTTGGAGATTATAGTTTTGCTGAAATGATTTCATGGTTACGCCCATGCATTCTGAAGAGGATGCCCCTGACTGGGCTGAGTTTGTCTTGATGTCTTGTTTTGGTCAACAAAAGGTTGAACCACTTCGTGAGGAACGCTCACGTTTTTTTTGCTGAAGATGCCCCTGACTGGTCTGAATCTTGCACTTAAGGTCTTCGGATTTGCCCAACAAAAGGTTGAACAACTTCGTGGAGAACGCCCACGGTCTTGAATGGTATGCCCCTGACTAGGCTAAATGTTAATTTGAAGATCTGATCAACTACGAGGTTGAAATACGTCATGGGAGGTACCCATGATCTTGAAAAGATTCCCCTGACTGGGCTGAATCTTGCTTTGAATGTCTTTGAATTTCGTGGGAGAAACCTACAATTGTAGAAGATTGCCCCTGACTGGGCTGATGATAGTTTTGGAAGTCTTCGAGACTGATCCCGGACCTCGGCTTGCATATATGAATGTTGGATGATAATGATGTTCCATAATGAATGGAAATGCAAATGCAAATGCTGACGCGCGGAGATGCAAGAGCTAGGGAAGTATGATATGATTGGTATGCATATGATGTAAGATGCTTATGAGGTCGAATGCGATGCGTATGATGCATATGATTGCAGACAGGTAATTGGAAATGCAGGGAGACGCTAGCGTGGTGGATCTTTGGTAGTTGCAAATGCAGATTGGACTTCAAGTGGTGGGAGGGATTGACTTCCTCGACACGCAGTTCGTTGAAGACGTCACGATTGAAGCAGAAGATGATGCTCTGGATGCCCCAAGTCTGGGTACTTTGTGGTTTACTATGAATTTGCTTCAGAGAAGGTTGCAGCTCTGCCTGATGATTAGGGTAACTTGGTCCTGCCTCAGTCTGAATATGGTAATGATATGCCCCTGCTCGAGCTGTTGAATGATTTGCTCCAGCCTGTGGGCTTTGAAATAATCTTGCCTCGTGTACGCTAGTGAAAGTCAAGTTCCTCCTTGATTGCCCCTTGTTGGAGTGTCTTTGAATACCTAGTACTGATTTGCAAATAAAATTGTACATTCATAAATGGTAATATTAATGAAAAGTTCGATGCAAGATCTGAAAAGGTGTCTTTTATTGGAGTGTCGTGATAGTGAATGGATTGTTAGTCCAAACTTCGTGCTAATTTTTATTAGTGCGAAAGATATAGCAAGGATAATGACACCAATGTTGATGATTAGAAATCATGTGAGGAGTCAGGTTACGCAACCTTGCGATAATATGCTTTCAGAGTAAACCTCGTCTCAATTAGGTCTTTCGAGGGCTGTAACGTGGTCTGGTTCACGGTTATGAAACAAGGTTATTAGGCTCAAAGTATGATTTGTACCCACCCCTTCTTCTTAATGATCTCCAGTCCTACGCTCAGTTAATTCTGCACTAATCTGGACGGTGTAAGCTTGAAGGTTCAAGGTTTGCTCGACGCGGCATCACTTTATTTTGGTTTTGATGGATGTCGGTGGCCCTTTTGATTTGGGTGGCCACTGATTCTTATTTTATTTTTTTGTTGAGGGTTTCGGGGTCCTCTTTTGCTTTTGTTTTTGTTGATCCCTAACTTTTGCATGGATTGACTTTGCTTGTCAGATCCATCGGGATTGCCTTGATTTTGCCTAAGTCCCCTCTAAGGTGTTTGACTTAGCAGGCTTTTGATGTTTTTTTTGGATTTTGTTGGAGGATTGTGACTTCCATGTCATGAGTCTTTGATGAACAACCGTCTTCTGGATTTTGCTTTGTTGATTCGAGTGCGGAGTTGGATTAACTGAACACTACCCTGCCCCAGGTTGAGTATAAAGGGTTTGAATATCCGAAGGAAACTGCTACTTCTAGGCTCGAAGTGGTTTACTAGGGATTAACTCCTTCTATCTCCAGTGTTTGGGGAATTGAAGCAATGCCTGTACATCATTAACGAGATTCTGTCTGAAAGCATACGTTTTGCAATTATGGGTATCTCGTTTTCATCATCCTCCCTCAAATCATGCTAAACAATAGTGAATAGAGTGGAATGAATAAATGTGTCGGTGATAAGTGAAAATGAGTGAATACGACATAACTAATTCAAAACATGCATAAACGATACATTAATGAAAACCAAATACGAATGGCAATTGTTCAAAGCATACAATACTTAAACAAACAAAGACAAATATAAAAAATGCGTAATATTAAATGGCAGCAAGACGACCTTCTTCAGAGAATGGACTTGACTGGACTTGATCTGATGCTAGCACTAGTTGGCTGGCGGCATCGGGTTGTTGATGGCACTGAGATACTTCCCATCAAAGGTGAGAGCTTCCTTGTCAATCAGGTCTTGAATTTTGTGCTTGAGAAACCTGCAGTTCTCAATGTTGTGACCTGGAGCGCCCTTATGAAACTCACAATGAGCATTCGCGTCGTAATCAGCAGGAAGGACAGTTGGGGGAGCTAGATCTCTCGGAACGATAGCCTTTTTCTCCATCAGTTGAGCAAAGATATCTGCATATGTCATTGGAAGATTATCAAATACTCTATCTGGCTTCCATGTTCTATGTTGATTTTGCTGACGCGTTCGTTGAATGGTTCGCTGTTCTGATTCCTTTCCAGTTATGGAGAGGGCTTCGAAGATCTGATCCATCTTTCTGTTGAGGGATTCCAGCTCCTTCCTGATAGCAACCTGTTCTTGCTGAATCTGCTCCATTGTTCGTCTTGTATTGGCTCTAGTTGCGTACTGGTGTCGGGGAATCATCTTGATTTACTGGAGAGGAAGGAACGAAGACATAAGATTTTGTTGAAGGACTGGAAATGCAAAATGCACAACATATGAAATGCAATGCAAATGATATGCAAGATGCAACCCAAGATAAAAGATCCAGGATCACAGGATCATAGTTCAAACAACTCCTGAAGCTGGTAACTGTAATAGATAAGTAACCATAATTCCTGCTCAAAGAAAATTGACAGGTACAACCTATACGGGAAGGTCTAAACATTCTACCCATAAATCCACTTACGGGATGGTTTCTACGTTTGGTTCCCAGGATCACGGACACTAGTCGTATTAGCCTCACGCAACAGGCTAGCTGTATTACGACGATAATGACGATAAGGTCTCTCCTGAGCGGGGTCCTCATGCTAGGCGCACAAGGAGCGAGTCCTTGGAGACTAACACTACACGACCACCAATATCGGAATTGGTGCTAACAAAAGGTTCCCAGAATCAAGGACCCTTCATTAATCAAGTCGTGCAACAGGCTAGTTGTGTTACAACGAGATCTACGAATATGTCTCCTCTGGAGGAGCTTTCATGCTAGGCCCACAAGGAGCAAGTCCTCGGAGACTAGCACTACTCGACTACCAATTCTAAACTAAGTGTTCTCTCTGCTTTTACCAAAGCTCGGGCGTAGAGCCTTACTCATGACGTCATCCCAAGAACCAACAGGCCACAAATAAAGTCTACAAGAGAACAAATACATAAACAAAAAGGAAAGCAAACAAACACTCCTCACAAACCAAAAGATAGGCTCGAATCTCTCTTTGCGCGGAGCAAAACTTCCCCAGTAGAGTCTCCAGCTGTCGCACCTCGAAAAATCACGGAGACATTTCGGAGAAACGACCCTCGCGCGAAAGGCGCGGAAATGCAGTTCGATAGAGTCGCCACCGAACTTTATTTATCCCGAATAAACGAGAGAGGAAAATATCGAGAAAACCTCCTAAAAACGAAAGGAATAGGAACAGGGCTGTCGCAACCAAGTTCCGGGTTCGGGAGTCGGTTACGTGAGGGGAAGGTACTAGCACCCCTCACGTCCGTCGTACTCGACGGGAACCTCTTAAGGTAAATGTGGGGAGTGTTGTTTAGGTTTACTTGTTTTCTTCTCGTTGTTAAAGGTAGAATTGGTAGGGTAAAAGGTTAAATACGCAAAGGAGAGATGGGTGATTAGAGGATAGGGTGCTCGCCAAGGATTGGGGCCCTTGTGCCTACGTATGCTCATTCGAACGGGAATGAGAAATCAGAGTGTCGTAGTTCGACTACGGGAAAGGTTAGGGATGTGTGGACGCAATAATGGAGGAAGATAGAAGTGTGCTCGCCAAGATCATCGCAATCTTGTGCCTACGTATCTTATATTCAAGAATGAATAAAGAATCAGAGCGTCCGTAGTTCGTGGTAACGACCACGAAAAGATGAGGTTTGAAAAGGGTTGAAGTTTGAGTTTGAGACGAAAGGGTGACTGACAAGCAACCCAAGAGCACGTCTTAAGAGCTTGTCACTCAAGAATTCGAGGAATGCGAGATTCCAAGAACTCAGTTCTTTTGGGAATTGACTGAATAAGTTGAAGATAAAGAGTTGGATGTTTTGAAATTGAAAGAATGAACTATTAACAACTCAAGGGCGCGCCTCGAGAGTTACTCATTCGAATATTCAAAGAATGCTAGATTCTGAGAATATCCCTCTTTTGTAAGTTTTAAAAATGTTTGTGAAAGGATCGAATCGAAAAAATGACATGCGAGGCCAAAGGAAGTTGGTTTGGAAACGGCTCGACGACGTGTCGAGGATTTGATTGAAAATGAAACCGACTTGACGACGTGTCAAGGGTTAAGATTGTGAGAAACGATATTAGTCCCTGAGGGTGCCCCTAATATCGAAACCACGAGGAATTGTGAAGTGTGTGCGCAATGTCGATTGCGAATGCATACGAGCACTCGACTTAGGAGAGTGTTTGAAAATGATTGAGTTTGAAAAGGTCGAAAGGTTGAGTGAATAACAACTCAAGAGCGTGCCTCGAGAATTATTTACTCGGAAATTCAAGGAATGCTATATTCCAAGAACTTCTTTCTTTCGAAATTTTAATCGAGGAAGATGTTTTGAAAAATAATTTGAAATGAAATGGGGTATGAAAATAATTTGTGAATGTATGAGGTAAGGATATGAATTTGAATTTGAAAATGAATTTGAATTTGAAAATGATTTAGGAGAAGTGATAATTATTTGATAAATGAGACGTCAGCCTCACAACCAAATAATCGGAATATTATCGAGATGCTAGATCTCGACAACACCATTTTTATTTGAAAAATGTTTGGATGAACAACGGAAATATCACACAGAATGCTAGATTCCTATGATATTTCTTTGTCCAAAATAGCGTACTAAACGAATAGTAGAACGACATATTATTTAAGATGTACACCCCAATAATGTTCGTCCAAAAATCCAAAAAGTGCTAGACTTCAAAGATTTAATTTGCTTTTAAAAAAATACTCAAGGTGAGTCGAGGTTGATGGCGAGGCTTGTAAAGCACTCGACTTACATGGGTAAAAATGACTCGATAAATCGAGAGTTTATTTTGAAAAATAATTTTGAGTTATTAAGGCATAATGAAGAGAAAAAGAAAGCTATAAGAAGCTATTACATTTGAAGGGAGTTGGGACATATTATATCAAATGAGAACAAAATAACCCAAATGTAAGCATGCACAAACAACAATGACTTAAGATTTTTCGATTTCTTTTTCTTTCTTGAAGTGTTTCGTAAAATAAACTTGTCACATTGTCATGGTACCTTCATTTCCTGCATGTTACCTAGGATTGTTCCTTCTGCTTTTGATTTTGAGAAGTGTTCAATGTTTGGAATGGAGGATACGTATGAACTTCAAGTCAAAGGATTTGTATTGACACAGAATTCATTGCCAATTGTCTTCGCAGCTTTAAAATTTCCTTGCACCATTTACGTACTCACAGATGAAAGTATTAACAATTCTTGATATAAATAAGGAATATAATATCAAAAGGAAACCTTAAATATCTTGGTAATTAACACTCAGCAATTGGCTTGATTCCATCGAACTTAGCAAATATTTATTAGCATCATTGGAAACAACTTTAAACTAATAGTCCTACTGTTAGTAAACCCATAGGTAAACATTCAAATTTGTTAATGTATTAAATCCTGTACAAAAATTCATGGAGCAACTTACTTCCAACGAAACTATGCAAATTTAACTGCAACGCTACGAATATTTCGGTTAACATCGCAGAATAGTGACAACCTAGAGAATCAAATTACCGTAATCTTAAAATTAAACAAAGCATAAAAATATGACTTTTACAAAGGACATAAACTTATTTAAACACTAACTCCCAGTTAAGCAACACAAGGTTTAAAACAGAACCGAATTCGACAAAGTATTTCGACACAAAAGATAGGCAAAGGTAGTGCAACCTTCCCACAACTCTTGTATACAAAAAAAAATTCAAGGCAAATCTGGCGAAAACAAACTATTATCCCAAAAAAAACACGTATACAGCCATATCTTACACATAGCAGAATATCTTTCAGAAAAAAGAAATTGAACTAATTCCTAAACCAAATAGAACACATTCAATCTGAATCAAAGTTATCAAAGCACAACAAGAAGTATGTTACCAAGACGCCGAATGCCTTGCCGTTGGAACCGTTACAAAGAAACCCAAGCTTACGTTATTGCTGTGTTGTTGCAGAGTCATTGCCGCGAGTTGAAGAGCTATTGAGCTGGTGGCTATTGCATCGAGTTGCATCAAGTCAAAGTGTTGTTGGCATCGTCATTGTCGCTACATCGCCGTTACTTGGAGCTCGCTGCGAGGTTGATAAGGTCTGGGCAAAATGACAAACCCGGACAGGTGACGACATCCATGAGCCATGATGTGCACGGGTGATTGAATGGCTTTGATGATTTATCGAGACCACAACAGTTGCTACTCCTGTCAAGCTTCTTTTTCAGACTTCATCCAGTGTTTCAGTTCCTGAAGTGCTTCATTACACGAAGGTTTCGCTGTTGTTGTCGAATATTGTCATTGTGACGTTGTCGAGTTCGTGAAACTTGCAATTTGCGCTTGACGTTGCTTTCTTCCAAGTTATCAATGCTTCCGGCAATGTTAGTGTTGCGGCTACCGTCAAACCAAAATCCTGCACTCAAAAAATGGTAAAACCAAATCCATATAGTATTCAATTTAAGTCTGTGGCAGCAGCACGCAGAGTAATGGCAACATCAACAGCTAGCGCGTAGTCGTTGTCGGCGTCGTATCAGGTGAGCTTTCAACTGCAAACATATGAGATGAACTGACATCGTGATTCAGAATTAGCTCGACTTTACAGTCGCTTCTGCCACACTCAAACCTGCGATGGATAGAAACACAACCCAAACAAGAATAGGAAACCATCACAGAAATTGAAAAATGAAAAAGAAAAACTAAGCATATACATAACCCATTCACTCTTCTTGCTTCTTGCTGCTATCTTCATAAACTTATCGTAATTTGACCCGCACATAACCGAAACCTGCATAATTCGTATAAGTCGCAAACCGTTGTCACCGACTCGCCGCAGTTGTGGCAAAGTTGTTGTTGAATCAGAGTTGCTTGTTGAAAGATGATGCAAGCCATTACTGGTTGGAACCTTCTTGATTCCATGAAGTTGTTATGCTACTACCTGCTCATCAACCTAACTTTCTATCTTCAGATGGGAGAAATCACAAAAAACGTCAAAACCGGAAACCAAAAACATAATCAAACCAGATTCGAAGTTATATAACCAAACACATATAATCCAACAGTTACCCAATGATATACAAAGTGTGAAAGCAAGGTAAGCAGCTTCAAATTGAAAAGTGTAAACAGAATGATACCGACACGAATTTGTGACAACTGAGTTGTTTTCTTTTAACATCGCTACAAGTCATGAGCGAAATTGTTATGGCTCCAAACCTGTCGTTCTTGAACTTCGATGCGCAATCGTTCAGAGATCGTGTTACTACAAACTGAAACAGATTTAAAACTTAAACGCAATAGATTCCCATCTCGCATCTGATTCGAAACCTGCATATGAAATTAACAACAGATGGTCAGGTCATTCATAAATTGTTGTTGTAGTATCGTTGTCGCCGAGTCATTGCCGCGAACTGAAGAGCTGTTGAGCTTAAAATCGGTGGTTATTGTGTCGAGTTGATACGAAATCATGCCAAAGTGTTGTTGACACCATTATTCTCTCATCATTGACAGAACTCGATCAGAACAAGGTTGTTGATATTGAAGGAACGCCCCTGAAATTGTTGGCTTTAGTGATGTTCTTGCGTGCGCGGCTTTTCGACGAAGCACTTGTGGAGGTTATCGACCGGAGCTTCGGTTTTACAGTGAAGAAGAAAAAAACGGTGATGGTAGCGTGATGGGTCTGTATCGCGGTAGAAGAAGGGTTTGTGAGCGGATAGAGAGGGTTTATATCGAGGGAAAACAAGGGTTTGTGAGCGGATAGGGAGGGTTTCGGTGGGTGGCTGCGGCCGTTTAGGGTTTTTTAGGGTTCAGAAATGAAGGTGGCGGCCTTTCTGAAGAAGGAGGATGAACAGTGATTTTGTTCTTTTTTCTTTCAATCGGTCTTTCTTCTTTTAAAAGCACACCCAAAGCCAACCCTAACGGGCCGCTGAAAATGGGCCCTTCCTTCAATCCTCTTTTTTTTTATTTTCTTTTCAATTATTATTAACAAACATTAACAAATATAAAAACTAAATTAAACTAAATTAATAACTATTTAAATATATAAATATTAAATATAAAAATAAAAGATATTAACAAATATATATGTAAAACAAACTAAAAAAACAAAAATTAATATTTACAAATAAAAGAGCTATATATGTGCATGAAATATTATTATTAATAATATTTTAAAAAGAAAAAGGTTTAGGAAATTAAAAAAAAAGATTAATATTCACAAATTTAGGGTATGACAGATGCCCCTATCTAATGGGCTTAAACCTAGGGAAATAAACTGCTACATCGTTCGTTTTCCTGAGGTAGATGCCAATTAGATATAAAGAAGACCCTGAATTTGTCCGAAAGAAAAAGAGATGCTAGAGAATTAAAATGCCGGAAAATGTAAACCAACTTGAGTAAACTGTGAATAATAGGCAAAAAGTCGTCATCATCAAAAGGATGATGGAATGAAACACACACAGCTACCACCACCAAAAGGATGGTAGAGCAAAGTGCAAACGCACAATCTAACATTAATGACTATGACAGACCCCCCACCAAAAGGATGACGGAGCGAAACACAACAAACTATCGCACGATCTATCATAAATGATTATGATAGACCCCTCACCAAAAGGATGACGGAGCGAAACTCCCACCAGCCACTACCACCAAAAGGATGATAGGGCAAACACAATCGCATAATCTGACATCGACGAAATGCCAGACCCACCACCAAAAGGATGACGGAGCGAAACACACACCAATCACTACCACCAAAAGGATGATAGGACAAACTCAATCACACAATCTGACATCGACGAAATGTCAGACCCACTACCAAAAGGATGACGGATCGAAACTCACACCAGCCACTACCACCAAAAGGATGATAGGGCAAACACAATCGCACAATCTGACATCGACGAAATACCAGACCCAACACCAAAAGGATGATGGAGCGAAACTCACACCGGCCACTGCCACCAAAAGGATGATAGGGCACACACAATCGCACAATCTGACATCGACGAAATGCCAGACCCACCACCAAAAGGATGAAGGAGCAAAACTCACACCGGCCACTACCACCAAAAGGATGATAGGGCACACACAATCGCACAATCTGACATTGACGAAATGCCAGACCCACCACCAAAAGGATGATGGAGCGAAACTCACACCGGCCACTACCACCAAAAGGATGATAGGGCACACACAATCGCACAATATGACATCGACGAAATGCCTGACCCACCACCAAAAGGATGATGGAGCGAAACTCACACCGGCCACTACCACCAAAAGGATGATAGGGCACACACAATCGCACAATCTGACATCGACGAAATGCCAGACCCACCACCAAAAGGATGATGGAGCGAAACTCACACCGACCACTACCACCAAAAGGATGATAGGACAAACACTAATTGAAGGTTACCAATATTGAAAGGATGCAGGCTATGTTGAACCGACGAAGTTCGGCTATCACCAAAAGGATGACAGTAAGGCAATTGACAACGGTCACGCTTGCTGGGTTACGCTTTTTAGGGTATGACAGTATCCAACCGTCTCGCACCTTGATTGGTTGAGAGCCATTCGCTTCTCACCCAGTCAGGTCCAAGCCGTTTGAATAGGGGTAGCTGTTGCACCCCAAAATTTGACCAACATTTCTTTACCTAGCTTGTGTTTCATTTCATTCACATTAGCATTAGCATTTGCATTTCATTGACATGTATGCAAGAGATCAAGAGGTATGAATACCAATCAAGAGCTACACAAGACTATGAAGCTAGCCAAGAAGGTTATTCAAGTGGTCAAGGGTAGATATCTTTGTCAAAGAAGTTAGAAGATCCTCAGAGAGAGTGGTTGAAACCAAGAGTGTATGCCTCCTAACTTGAGAGTTGTGGGAAGACCTCGAATGATTCTGAAGCTATAAATGTGGACTGGAAGCCTTGAGAGAGCTTATGAAATGTCTTGAAAGCCATCATAAAACCTAGACAGGTCATTGTGCAAGATTAAGAAGACCCAGCCATGAGTGGTGTAACTAGGGTTTGACTGGGTCAACCCTAGGTCAACTGATGATTTGGAGAGGGTTGAGACCTAATTCAAGAGCCATGTGATCATGGATTGACACATTGAGATGTTATAAGGATGATTCCAAGGTCAACTCATCATGATTGAAGAGTTTTAGAAGTTTCAAGCTAGGGTTTCTAAGGCTTGATAGTGTAAAATCCCCTAGTTTGACCCCTATCTTCAAGACAGTTTAGCTCAAGATGTGATTGTCATCTCATCTTACCCCCAACAAGAATGTTGTAGAGCTTGCTCATATCTTTAATTTGAGTACTAGAAGTCCTTGATAGGATTTGTAGAACTCAAGTTATGACTTTGACATGTTACAGGTCATCTGAGGTATGTGAATCTGGGGACTTGAAAGTTACCCAACTTGCATCAAACGTTTTCCCAAGAAGGATGATTCCTATGAACTTTTGGTCAACATGAATGTTGTTCCTTATCTTCGTAGCTTTCTAGAGAGTACTAGAAGTCCTTGATAGGATTTGTAGAACTCAAGTTATGGCTTTGACAAGGCAAGGGCATTTTGGTCATTTGGAGATTACAGGTCATTTCAAGCATAAGGCCATAACTCCTATTTCCAAGCTTCAAATGGAAAAATCTTCAACATCAAACTTGTTCAAAATGATGTTTTAAGGCTAGTAAGGAGGTCATGAGATGTTGGAAATGTTTGTAGCTCATACTTATCAAAATGGTCAAAATAAAGGAGGATTTAATGTATTAAAGTGACCTATTTTTGGGAATTTTCAATACATAACCAAAACAATGCAAGTGACCTACCAAATTGAATGTAAAAATCATTTTAGAAACAATGGCATTATTACAATTTTTATTTGAGGTCAAATTAAGGGACTTATCATAAGTTACTTGTAATCTAAGTTACATTTGCAAAACATAAGAGAGATCAATGTACAAGCTATCCAAGCATCCTAACATCTCATACATCTCATCTAAGGAGATTTTCAATTCAGAATTGGAGCTGAGAACAAGGGAAAAATGGACTGGTGTGAGTATGGCTTGAAATGAGAAACCATGACATGAGATTTTCAAAATCTCCTTGGATGGTTCCAGAAGGTGCTAGAGGGTTTAGAATCATTCTATATATGATTTAGAAGTTGTCCATGGAAGAGGTTGGTGAGAGTTGAGGAAGGAGAGAGAGTTGAGATTCCAAATTTGTTCATTGCAAATTGAAATCCATTCTTCATTTCTGCACCATTTCAATTGATTCTTTCTATTGCAATCTCTTCCTTATGAGTTACTGAGTGATTCCATAGCAAATTGAGAGCAAGAACATGGCTGAATCGTGCATGAGCTTTTGAGTTCCACCTGCTGTAAGTCACTATCGGGTTTGGAGTTGCAAGCATCTTCCATCAATTATTTTGCAAACCGAAGCTATATCTTGATACAAGGAACAATTCTGGAAGGATTGAAGTGTTGAAGTGAAGATTTGGTGCATCTGTTATTCAAGAAATCCCAGGTTTGTAACTTTCACCATACACCTTAATTTAAGAATTGTTAAGTCAAATTGTTAGGTTAGAATGGTTAGAGACAACTAGGGGATGGATTCTGGAGAGTTTGAGAGCATTTGGTTATGTTCAAGGTGATGACACCATTTCAGTTTGGATCAAGAACTTGGTGTATAATGAGCAATAATATGAATTCTATAGGGGAAACTGATCAGTGTAATGAGATGAGCATTTTAGACCAAGCAATTTCAAGATTGGAGACAGTTGATTCTTGGTCAGAATTTTGATCCCCGATCGTGTTTAGGGTTAGAGGATGTTTCAATTGAATCTAAGACCATGATTGTGATCAGTGTGGAATTTGGAGTGTGTTAGTGCTTTAAACCATGTGTTTTGATGGAGATATGATGAAGTTCGAATTGAGCAAGAACCATGTTTGAACTCTGGTTCTTCCCTCCATTTCCATGGCCAGAGGTAGGAGATAAAGTTTTCACCATTGGATGAGAGCTTGACCTTTGACTAGGAGAAGATCCAACGACTGTGTTTTAAAATTGAATTGTGAAGGATTCTGAAGCATGAAATGTTGCGTATCGCTTAATTTCAGTTTTGGGCTTAAGTGATGAATCACTATGTGCATCCCCCAGCGAGCCCAACCCAGATTTATAACTGTAAATGATTGCTATCCACACCGCGCGCTTATTCATTTTTATTTGATTTTCATTTAATTTCCATTTAATTCATGGTTTTTGTAAAAATCATAATTAATTGAATATTAATCCAATTAAACCCATTCTTTTTGCATACTACTCATGATTGAGTCTATTATTTTTTAGAGGAAAAATAGTTTCATTTCATGTAATTTCTGATTTAATTGGAATTTTGCATTTTAATTGATACTAAAATGTTCATGTTTGAAGCATAATTTTGTGGAATTTTGTTTGATCTCATGGTGATGATTTTGAGCCTAATTTTTTGTGTATGACTAGTTTAGACATGTATGATCCCATAGGATTTTTCTCACATTTTTGTGATGAAAATAGGTGTGCTTTCTAGATTGATATTTAGGTGCCTCCTTTTAGGGCTTTAGGTTTGATGCCTTAGAATGTAGAATTTAGTTCTAGGTATAATTTGATGGTTTGATCTTTGAAACTAATGTGGTAGAGTCATGATTGACCTAGGTTCCCATAGTAATTTTTGTAGGATTTTACAATTGATTTTAGTATTTTAGTTAGGACTAACTTTAGTACTAGGTTTTAGGTGATCCTAATTTACTAATTCAACTAGTTTAGCTTCCCTAGTTCCCTTAGATTAGGGTTTGTGCTTGGTTTGCCTTTGGTTGAGATTGAAGACAAGTTGAAGACAAGAGGAGGATGCTTGAAGTTGCTTGAAGTTGCTTGGAGCTTTGGATTGTTTGTGCCTGAAGGTGTCTGATGAAGGGTAGGAGATAGGACATAGGGAGAGCCTTGTAGTTAGAATGATTTCTTTCACAAACATGGAAAGCATCTTGTGCTTCCATTCCTCCCAATGACTAAAAGTCCTTCTCAGATATTCACATCCCTCCTTTGGAAGGATGAGTGGCTTTATCTGGGAAGTAGAACTTTGAGGGAACCAGTCTCTCATAATGATGAACCCTTACAGGCTTCCTTTGGTTGTCAATAAGCTGTTTATCATTTCCACTCATTCTGTTAAATCAATTGTCTTCTGGTTTGAGTATCTTGAAAGATGTTGGACTTGAGTTTGAAGATGAGGACTTCATTGAAGAGTGTGGAAGAGGATGATTCATTGAGCATGACCATTACAGTTGAAGCTTGAAGAGCAAGAAGAGCAGGTTGATACTTGAAGATCCAATAAAGACTGAATGAAGAGCTGAGGCTTGAAAGAGAATTGAAGGATGAAGTTGACATTTCCAGATGATTGAAGACTACTCTGGGAAGCTGAGGCTTGTAGGAGAAGAAGACCAAGTTGAGACTGGTAAAGCAAAGAGAGCTGAAGCTTGAAGACTAAGTTGATACTTATGAAGAGGATTCAATTGAGATTGAGTGTAGAGCTGAAGCTTGAGGAATAAAAGATAAGTTGATACTTGCACTGCATGGAGAGCCTGAAGGAATCAAGTTGACACTTCCAGATGAGTGAAGATTACCCTGAAGAGCTGAAGCTTGGAGAAGTGAAGATTAAGTTGAAACTTATGTTGAAGAGTTGAAACCTGGAAAAGAAAATTGATATTTGTCATGAGAGATGATAGCCTTGAAGGGTGATTGAAGTCTGAAGACTGGCTTGATGTCAGAAGAGCTGAAGCTTGGAGTTGAGAAGGGTTGATCTGCTTTCTTGTTTGTTTTCTTTTCTGTGCTGATGTACCTTGTTTGACTTGTTTGATGCATTAGAATAAGTCCATAATTAGACTGACTTTAATCTAGGAGCATGATTGCACTAGAGGTTGAGTTGCTCCCTCTGCTTGTATTGTTACTGTATGGCTTTGCTTGCGGGTATTCGGTAGAGCCCAGCTCCCTTGCCCATGTGTTTAGTTTGCTTGATAGCATTTTATTCTTTCTGTATGATTGCAGTCTCTTCTATTTTGCTTGATAACATGTTTTATCTCTTCAGTATGATTACTGTTATTCATTCTGGCTTGAGGTTGAGATGAGCTTGTGGAGGCTGCTGCCCCACACATATTTCCTCCCTCACTTGCATTGCATGCATTTTACAGTCGTTTACTGTTTACTATTTAAGCTGATGCTTTGTCTGTTTCTGTTTATCATTGACATGATCCCCTAGGAATTTCACTTCCTTTGATAAGGAAGTGATGATAGAACTTTAGGTTGAAACCTATGCATGATAACTTCTAGGAGTTCCCTGTTTCAAACTTCAACCATAGGATGAATCCTTGGCATGACAACAGTAGGACTTGATAGTTTCACTTAGTTGAGCTTGTTCTCTTCTCATCTCAAAACAACTTAAGATACAGTAATCATGAATGATTTCTTTCGTACGTCACGAGCCTTAAGCTATCTGAGAAAGGATTGTTGGGGAGCTTCTTTTCAACAGTCTGGATGTTTAGTATGGTACCCTTTGGGTGACATGCGACGCATTCATTCTCAGGTCATAGTCTCTAGTGCAATTGAAATTGCAAACACAATAAAAAACAGTTCTTTCGTAAAAGACAGAAACAAACTGCAAACCTTTTTGCCCCGTGGGCCCATAATTCAAAGGAAAGCTTTTCCGAAGAAAAGAGTATCGTTAAACTTCAGCGCCACCGCAAACAGGCTTTGTCCCTAACTGCTGGAACTATTGTTTAACCCTACTCGATAAAATAGATGAATCTGAATCCCCGTAATCCGTATTAGCCCGAACTACGTGAGCTCTGATCTCTCATACCTGTTGAGATTACGTAGGTACAATACTGATGTATTGGCGAGCCACCTTCCCCGTAACCCGTAGTAGGTCGAACTACATTGACTCTGATTTCTCATTCTCTGATGAGAATACGTAGGCATAAAGCGTGATGCTTTGCCGAATCATTTTTCTTTTCTGTTTAAGCCAGCCTTGATAGGTAGATAGATAAACCAACTCGTCCAGTAAACACAAACAAGCGTGGATCCCGTCGAGTACGACGGACGTGAGGGGTGTTAATACCTTCCCCTTGCGTAACCGACTCTCGAACCCAGACAACGGTTGCGACGACCTTGTCTTACCCTTTTCGTCAGGTTTTTCCAATCGTTTCCTTTCCCGTTCCGAGGGATAAATAACGAAAGGTGGAGACTCTTCTGTTTTGCCGGCACCTCATTTTCGCGGAAGCGACACCCGCCTAGAGAGGCTTCGAACCGAAGTAGTGCGGGAACGGACAAGAACCCCAATGAGACAAGTTCGTGAGAGACGGCAAAACAGAGCAGAATCCCCGACCAGGCCTTCGCGCATCGAACCCCCGGTCAGGAGGCCGAGGGGCCGGAACCAGGTGCCTCTACCAAATGGCCCGTCTCCCCCTCGGTCACCCACTCTCAGCGACGAAGATGACTACAGGACTCCTCTATCCCGGGAAATCATGGCCGCCCCCATTCCCCACAGGATGGAGAAGCCCCCGACGCTCTCGACATACGACGGCACCTCTGACCCAGACGATCACCTGGAAGACATCAAGGCCATGCTCGACTATCGAAATGTCCGAGGAGCTATCAAATGCAGACTGTTCCCGATGATGCTAAGGAAGGGTGCCATGACGTGGTACAAAAGTCTGGAGCCCGAATCGATTACGTCGTGGAGGGTTCTGGAGGTTTCGAAACACTTCACAGCATCTCGACGCCATCCGAAGACGGAAGCCACTCTCGGCGCTATAATCCAAGCTCTCGATGAGCCTCTCCGAAAGTACATCGAAAGATTCACACGGGAGGCGGTGCAGGTGAAAACGTCAGACGAGATGAAGTGTTACCTAATGGAGCAGGCCCTGCACCGCAACTCCAAATTCTACGAGGTCGTGGGCATACATCGGCCAGCCTCCTTACAGGACTTCCTTGATAGAGCCGCGCATTACATCCGGTTCGAGGAAACCCAAGCAGCCAACTCCTCCTGAGACACGCGAGACAGAGAAGCCCCCCGCGGGCACCGAGACGACGAAGCTTCAAGCCACCAGCGCGAAGGCGATCGCCGACGGGAGGATCGTCCCCGCGAACAACGCGAGCAGCGCGGTCCCGCCGGACGATTCACGGAGTACACGGACCTAGTCACTTCCCGCGAGCGCATACTGGCCGAATGCGCAAAGACCGAATTTGTCCAGGGAGGTGTCTGCTTTCCCAGACCGACACCCCCCAAGCCTAACATGGACAAATCAAAGTACTGCCATTTCCACATGAGCCACAGGCACGTGACGGAAGACTGCATCCATCTCAAGGACACGATCGAAATCCTGATTAAGGACGGTCACCTGAAGAGATACACCCGAGAGGGAGAAACCCCGAGGCAAGAAGCTCCCGAGGCCAAGAGATTCGAAGAGCTCCCCTCTTCAGACGACGACAATGGCCTCCAGGTCGCCCTATGCATCAGCCGCCCTAAGGATTGGTTCGCTCATAGAGAATTCAGCCTCCCCGACGGCCCTGAAATGCTCGACGAACCGGTACGCCCCACCAGTCGGTGGGAATACTTCCCAAGAGCCATGGTCATCTCTGACAGCTCCACGAGGAACCTGTTCGTAGGATCAGTGAAAAGAAACTCCGGTAAGATGAGCACCCTCAAAAAATTTCGCGGCTGGTCCAATTCGATCACCTTTTACCTCGAGGAACTTCCCGGGGGCTCCCCTAACTCCAACGTTCCCCTGCTGATACGGGCGCGGATGGCGAACTTCGATGTCAGATGCATCCTTGTCGACGGAGGTAGCTCAGTGGACATCATGTACACCCACCTATTCACGACCCTCCAACTCGACGAATCCAACCTATCCCCCTACGTGGGCTCTGACCTCCAAGGGTTCAACGGGACAACGACAAGACTGTGGGGGTACGTAGAGCTAAAAGTCACATTCGGGGAGGATGAAACTGCCAGGGAGATCAATATTTGCTTCCTGGTCATCGAGTGCCCATCCCTCTACAATTGTATCCTAGGCAGGACGACAATAGCAGAACTCACCGCGGTACCCTCTATTATCCACCTAAAAATGAAATATTATACAAGGCGCAGAGCCGTGGTGACCCTGAACGGCGACATCAACGCTGCCCGACGATGCTTCGAGGCCGCGCTGAAAGGTCTGAGTACCATCGCCCCGACAACTAAAAAGGCATCCCCCGCCGCGACGCCTAAGATCGAACAGAAGGAGCTCGTCGAATTAGCGGACCTCGATAGCCAATTCACCGAAGAACACGACCGCGAAGACAAGGCCAGCGAAACCAACCAGTCCAACGGGCATCCCACCCACCCAGCGCTCCCCATCCGGGACGGCGACTTCGAGATTGTGACAAAAGGGAACGACGAGAGTAGAATCATGAAGATTGGAGCAGGACTCCCCGAGTTAGCGAAGAGACAACTGAAGGCCTGCCTCCATGAGAACGCTGGCCTCTTCGCCTGGAGCACCGCCGAAATGCCCGGACTCGACCCCGCACTCACTTGCCACCAACTTTCCATCAACCCGACCTCCAAGGCTGTAGTACAATGTAGGCGTAGACAGTCCCCCGAAAAATCGGCGGCGACTGAAAAAGCTATAAAAGACCTCCTAGAGGCAAATTTTATTTCAGAAGTCCGGTATTCAACCTGACTGTCCAATGTTGTACTTGTCAAAAAGAATAATGGAAAATGGCGCATGTGTGTTGACTACACCGATCTCAACTGGGCATGTCCTAAGGACGCCTACCCCCTCCCTAACATTGACAAGCTCGTCGACAACTCGGCGGGATTCAAGCTCTTGTCCTTTATAGACGCATACTCGGGATACAACCAGATCCCGATGGCCGAGAACGACAAACAGAGCACGACCTTTATGACGGCGTCGGGCAACTATTACTACAATGTAATGCTCTTCGGCCTAAAGAACGTCAGCGCCACGTATCAACAGATGATGAACAAAGTCTTCCGAGGAGAAATCGGCAACATGCTCGAGGTGTACATGGACGAAATGATTGTCAAATCCTACACAGAAGTCGACCACACGACCCATCTCAGAAAAGTCTTCAACACAGCGAGGAACTGCCGAATGCGATTCAACCCGGAGAAATGCACCTTCAGTGTTCGCGCAGGAAAATTCCTTGGCTACTACCTGACCGAGCGTGGGATCAAAGCGAATCCGGACAAGTGCCATGCATTTTCAGAACTCGCCACACCCACCTCGAAGAAATCCATACAATCCCTCAACGGCGTCCTCGCCTTACTTTCCCGGTTCATCACCAAATTGGCACAACACACCCTCCTTTTCTTTAAGCTGCTCAGAAAGGAGACCACGTTCGAATGGACAGAGGAATGCGAGCAAGCCCTCCGCCACCTCAAACGCGTCATGTTCGAACCTCC
The DNA here is from genome assembly GCA_963859935.3 of Lathyrus sativus. Taxonomy (NCBI): domain Eukaryota; kingdom Viridiplantae; phylum Streptophyta; class Magnoliopsida; order Fabales; family Fabaceae; genus Lathyrus; species Lathyrus sativus. Next base: position 514,944,207 of record OZ012741.1, read on the forward strand.
GGTGCTGACGCGACCCACAACGAGAGAAACCCTATACCTTTACCTGGCCGTAGCTAACGAGGCCGTCAGCGCCGTCCTGATCAGAGAAACCCAAGAAGGACAAAAGCCAATCTACTTCACGAGCAAAGCCCTCCACGGGCCTGAAGTCCGATACCAGCTGCCCGATGTCTCCGACATTACTTCTTAGCACACACTATCATGCTCCGAACCGACCAGCCCGTCCGATAGCTCCTCGGCCGACCAGACATGGCTGGACACATGTTGAAATGGTCATTAGAACTATCTGAGTTCGACATCGTCTACGAAGGAAGGAAAGCCCTCAAGGCCCAAGCCCTGGCCGATTTTGTCGCCGAGATGACCTCCTCGCCAGACCCTACCACGGGGAGCCACAACTAGACTATCTTCGCCGACGGTTCCTAAAACTCCACGGGAAGCGGAGCGGGCATCATCCTCGACAACGGAGAAGGCACCATCATAGAGGTCTCCCTGACACTAGCCTTCCCAATGACGAACAACCAAGCTGAGTACGAGGCATTCTTGGCCGGACTTCGGTTAGCATCAGACCTCGGGGCCAACGAGATTAAAATCTACACAAATTCCCAGATGGTCGCCTCGCAGGTACGAGGAGAATATCAGGCGAAAAATGATAACCTCGCCGAATACTTGGCACTCATTACCAAAAAACTGCAAAGTTTCGACTACGCGGAAGTTCAACACGTCCCACGCGAGCAGAACACCCGAGCCGATATTCTCTCAAAACTAGCAAGCACCAAAAGGCGAGGCGGACACAAATCGGTCATCCAAGAAGTCCAATCACAACCGAGCACTAAGGCGGCCGACGCCCCGCTCGACGTCAACGCCTACCTCAGCGCGGACCGCCTACCAGCTGACCCCAAAGAAGCCAGCACGGTCAAACAATGCGCCTGCTCGTATGCCCTCTTCGAAGGTAAACTATATCGCAGGGGCTTCGCAGTCCCACTCCTCAAATGCATCGACGCCTCCCAGGCTGCAAACGTCCTGGAGGAAATCCACGAGGGCATCAATGCACAGCACCTCGGTGGAGGATCCCTGGCAAGAAAGTCCTTGCGAGCAGGATACTACTGGCCTTCAATGCAAACAAATGCGAGAGAGCACGTGCGGAGATGCGACAAATGCCAACGGCACGGAGACATGCACCTCGCCCCACCGACCGACCTCAAATCCCTCTCATTCCCGTGGTCGTTCGCCTGGTGGGGGATGTATATCCTCGGCCCCTTCACCCTAGGTTCCTATCAGAACAAATACCTTATCGTGGGCGTCGACTACTTTACCAAATGGATTAAGGCCGAAGCCCTGGCCAAAATCACAGCCCACAACATACTCTGATTCTATAAAAGAAATATCCTCGCAAGGTTCGGGGTCCCGCTCTCCATCGTCACCGACAACGGCACACAGTTCATCGACAAAAACTTCCAGGATTTCGTCACTAAGCTCGGGACCAAGCATCACTTCACCTTGGTCGAACACCCTCAAACAAACGGCCAAGCCGAATAAGCGAACAAGGTAATACTCAGAGGGCTGAAACGAAGACTCGGCGACGCCAAGAGGGCATGGGTCGAGGAACTCCACATCGTCTTATGGACATACCGAACGACACCTCACTCAACCACGGGGGAGACACCATTTCGCCTCACATATGGAACCGAGGCAGTGATCCCGGTTGAGATACGAGAACCATCCAGACAAACTGAAGCTCCCCTCGAAGCCGACGATAAAGACGATGCCCTCCGAGAGGAACTCGACCTAGTCGAGGAAATTTGATCGGGAACAGCTCTTTGGGAAGCCCGACTGAAACAGCAGGTGGCGCTCCGCCATGACAGCAGAGTCCAAAAACGCGAATTTTAGGTCGGCGATTTAGTCTTGCGAAGAAACTAGAAAGACTCCCACGAGGGTAAACTAGTTGCAAACTGAGAGGGTCCCTATCGCGTCCGCGACAAGACGGAGCACGGGGCCTACTACCTCGAAAACCTACACGGGGAACAACTAGCTCGACCATGGAACGCTGCGAAGCTGAAGCGGTACTACAGTTAAAAACTGCCCGCGACGCCAAAACGTCACGACCACTGGGGGGACATGGTACCACCACACCTCCTCGCGTCTTCTAAAGACCAACGAAAAAGCAAGCCATGCCTTTATGTGCGCGGGTAGAAGGCTTTGCTCGGCGAGGAACACCTCGATCGAGATCCCTCGCCGCTGTACCAACATCGGCAGGACACCCAGCTCACGATGGGACGTCCACGCCATGGGGAGAACGACCCCCGAAACAGTCAGGCAACAAAGCCGGCCAACCGGCCAGTTCCCCACACTGCCAAAAACAATTGTCGTCGAGCTACTACCCCAGACGGGTCCAAAAACACATACATTTCAAACATACACACATATATTTCGAGCATATAAAAGTGCAGAAGTAAAACAAGCATAACAACATGCGAAAATGAGGCGCACACTTAAACAATTCTCAAAATATATTATTCAAAAGCGGGCCCCAGCCCAGTAGTCAATATTACATCACCTATAAGGTCGCGCAGGCCCGGCAAAGAAAACAACAAAATATAAAGCATTGGCACGTAGGCCAGAATACGCGGGCATGCAGACCCAGGGCTAATCTACGCTCCCTCCTCCACCTCAGCCTCAGGCTCGACAAAAGGGACGACGGGGCCAGTATCCTCGGCGCTCGGGTCGACCACCCAACCATCGATTATCTCGTGGAAGGGCCCGATTCCATCCTCGACGAAGGTGATGCCGGAGTTTACGACTCTAAGCTGCGCGAAGGCACCATTGAAGCCCACAGCAAAAGCATCCATACAATCACCTTCCAACACCCGTATCCTGGCGAGCAAGTCAGCCCAGGTAACCAGCAGCCTATCATCCTCGGTCTCATCGTCGGCGGGAAAAAGATCACCCTCAAGCTCCCCCACACGAACCTTTGACGCCCGTAGTTCCTCCTCAGCTACCTTCAGCTTCTCCTCGGCGCTGTCGGCCCTCTTGCGCTCAAGAGCTACCTCCCCACGATTTTTCTCCAGCTCCTCGGTCAGCTGAGTCACCTTCCCACGGCTCACCTCCAGGTCCTCGACTGCCTTGTTCAGACAAGATTGCATGAAAGCAAGGTCCCCCTACATCTTGGACAACTCGACGGCCGAGCAACTTTCTTTGCTCAGGACCATCGTTGTAGTGAAAGTCCGCATCAGCGCGGCCAAATCCTCGGTCAGGACCTGCCTCCGCGTAGCCTGATCAGCACTCAAGATCGCTTTCGCCTCCCCGGCAGGAATACTAGGCGACCTAGCCCCATGAAAATAGTCGGGGTACTGGTGACAGGGAGCGATGGTGTAACCCTCCACGGGAGAATCCGCCGATAAGTCAACCACGGCTGCCTCCTCCTGAACTCTTGCCCTCTTCAGGGCCCCTTGCGAAGTGGGCGACTGGCTGCTGGGCGGAGACGCTGACGACCCTCGTCCTTCCTATTCTGCGGAAGACTGCCTGACCAACTGGGCGACCCGCGTCTTCGGAGGAACAATAGCCCTTGAGGCGCGCAACTTTTTCACCATCTCCTCGATGGAAGACATGTTCCCTGCAAAACAAAGAAAACTGGTCAATAAAAGATGAAGAGTATCAGATCGTGAGAAGGTGAGGCGTCCACCACCTAGATAGCGTAGGGCATCCTCCTCTGAGGGACACTCGAGCAGGGCCTTTGTATTAATCAACCTCGGTGTCTCACGAACATTCCCGTGGCTGTCGAGGATGTATCGGCCGTCGGGGGTCACCAGCTTCGACGTCGGCAAGTTGCGCACGAACGAAACTATCTTCAGATAGCTGGCCATATCCTCTTCGTCGAGCGACCCCGCGCACACGATATACCGACCTGTTCCCCGAGAAAAGGGCTCCAGAGACCATTCCACATGCACCCGTGGCAACATGACGTCCTCGCGATGACCATCCACGATCCTCTCCCCTTCCGAATATAAAGAACGAACCCCTTCATGCATGATCAGGCTGACCGCGAAGAAACGACCTTTGAAGTCCCGGACAGAATCCATATACGTTCTGAAAAGCCTGTCCGGTTGCTTGAACGACACCCAGACATGTTGACAATTCACCTTCTGCTGTTGCAGATGGAAGATACGAAAGAACAACGGCAACGTGATGCCGACCTAGAGATAGTGGCATAAAACCTCGAAGGCCCGAATAAAAGCCTGGGCGTTTGGATGCAACTGCAACGGGGCCAACCTCAGCCAGTCAAAGAGGCCCAGGGGGAAGTCCGACAATGGAAACCGGAGCCTGGCCTCTTTGAAGTAGAACTCATACATCGAGAAGCGCATCCGGCCATATTTCGAGCAGATTCGATGGCCTGGCCGGGGACGATAGACTTGCCAGTTCTAGGGATCCCCTTCTTCCCGGTCCTCCATGGTGGCATAGACCCCTGTCGGGTCAGAAGCAAAGCAGTCCCCGACCGGAACGGCGCGCTCGTCAAAATGTGGGACATCCGGTTCATTATCCTCGACCATTGTGCCCGAGACAAACGTAGTCATTAACACTTGAAAAGTAGAAGGTAACGGTGAATTCGATGACAAAGATAAAATTCACCCTTCCACCGCTAGTCAAGTGAAAAGGCGACGGGGACACCCCGAGCATCGTCCCCGATGGGCAAGACCTGCCCCCCGCGAGCAGGAGACTCCTCTCTCGACCAAACACTGCCTTCCGCGGGCAGAACCTGCACCTTGTCGGGCAGGACAACGTGTCATTCACACATTCTCCATGTGCTCCCCTCCGCGGGAACACGTCATCCACCAGCTGCCCACCTCCGAAAGAGCAGGTCAACCCACTTTCTGGAGTTCACCGAGCAGTTGAACTAGGGCGAAGACCACGTCCTGGTCTCCACTACGCCACATAAGCCCTAGCAGTCGCTTGGGTTGGGCCTGACGATCCAGCCCAACACAAGTGACCGTTGGCTCAGCGCTGAGGTCTCTCTATAAATACCCTCTTCCACAAGAGGGTCAGGTAATTCACTTCTTACCCATTTTCTATGCTTGTGACCACTCTGCCCATATACTTACTTTGGCATCGGAGTGCCTTGCAGGTACACCCCCTCCTCCTCCTCATCACCGGTGAACAGGCAGCAGTTCAGTAGAGTGTGGCCAGCTTGTGATCCCTTCATGATCAGGTCAGATAAACTCATGATTAGAACACTCTCTCATTCTATACCTTATTTTGATATTTTCTCACGCAAATCCATATTTACTAGTAAAGATCGCGCATTTGCTTGACTCATTATCTTCTAATATTGATAATATTTTTATAATCGTTTTGGCGTTGGTTCCACTCAATATGGAATTATGGTGAAGAAAAGATGAAAACTATGAGGTTTAACAATGGAGAAAAAATGTATTTTCAAAAAGATAAGAGTGTCTAGAAATTGAAATGATAGAAAAATTGTAACTAATTTAAAGGTAGGAAACGCATACTAAAAGTTGAGGTGAATCGAAGAACGTGCTTTGCTTTTCTATTTGACATGGGAATTGATTTTTCATCTCTTCTCCTACTTCTTTCTCGTACTACTATAGCTACGCCACTTTTCCCTATTTTGTCTTATTATAGTTTGTTTCTTTTCTATTTTCTTGGCTTTTGTTTGCTTAAATTTGGCCAAACTCAAATAAGCACTTCTTATCAAATTCTTTTTTTTTCGAACTTTTAATCAAAATGCTAATACATACAATTATTTTATTTTATTTTATTTCTAATATCTAAAATATTATTCTTTAAAATTCTCATTTTAAAATATTATTGCTTTATAAAATATTTATTGTAACAAAAAATTTTATATCATATTTTTATTAAAATCATAAACTTGATAGGATTCAAAACACCAACTCACTTTAAATATAAAAAAATAAAAACAAAAAATTCATTGGTAATGCTAAAATATAATGACATAAGGTTTCTCCCTAAAATAAATACAAATGTCTTATATGTCTATAAAAAAAATCTAGTCATCAAATACTTTAATGAGGTATAACACAGTTTTCATATCATCCATCTATTTTAGGACATATTATTCTTATTTAAAACATTTTTTAAATAAAAGACATGAAACACTATTTTAGCAAATTTATTTATTAATTTTAGGAAACAAACTTATTTTAAAATAATTTTTCACAACTACTTTTGTTTACTTATCGGATAACATAGCCAAAGTTTATTGGAAATAATATTTAGCAAAGGCTTGTAGAAATGTTTTCTTAAAATAATAATATCTTTTACTACTCCATACAATTTAAAGGCTACTATGAACAAAAATGGTAAGTCACACCATTCATGTCAAAATATTTTTTAAATAAATTATATTTTTTAATCAAAAACAATTGTTTAAAAATTTGTAAAATAAAATAAATAAAAAGTTTAAATATTTTGAAAAATATATAAGAGGTGAGTATCGAACCCACGTCGACTCTCACATGAGTTAACGTAATTTACCATGGGGACAATAACATCAATTGTTAAAAACAAAATATATGTATAATTTGTCAGTTAGTCTTTTCACACAACAACTTGGTTTTGCTATTTTGATTTCTACACGCTCTGATTATTGAAACCTATATTTCATACCAAAATCGTATCTCAGATTGAAATTGCTTCAACATATCATAGCCCAAAATCACTTCCAGATTGAAATCGCTTCCAGGTTCTGTAATTTCTCTCTTCATCGTATCCTTAATTTCTTCAAGAAATCGTAGCTTCTGATTGCTCATCATATTCGGTTTGTCTCTCTATTTCTTCATCGATTTTCCTTAGCTTGTTATAGAATCTAAAATTCTTTATGGCTTTCACTTTTCACTTATTCTCCAAAATCGTAGTATTAGTGTTTTTGCTTTTGGATTTCCTAGCTATTGATTTGCTTGGCATCAGGTTTTTTTTATGACTTCTAGCTGTTTGATGAAATGCACAACTTAAACAAAACTTCATTTGTCTCCTAAGTCAGAAGTTCTGTTTACTTGGTGTTGCACCCCAAAATTTGACCAACAATTATTTATTCATTGAGTGTTTGAAAGCGGATACCTTCATCAGAAAGTTCAAGAGACCCTCAGAGGAATGGGTTGAAACCAGGGTTGTGTGTTTCATAGCTTGAGGGTTGTGGGTGCCCCTCAGGTGATTCTGAGACTTTGAGAATGAACTTGATGTCATTATGCAAGAATTCAGAAGATTCAACCATGAATGATGAATTAGGGTTTTGACTGGGTCAACCCTAGGGTAACTAAAGATTTGGGAAAGGTTGAGACCCAATCCAAAGGCCATGAGATCATGGAATGATGCATAGAGATGTTATAAAGATGATTCCTAGGCCAACTCATCATGAGTGAGGAGTTTGAGAAGTTTCAAGTCAGGATCCCCAAGGATTGTCAGTGAAAAACCCTAATTTGATCCCTATCTTCCAGGCAGTTTTAGCTCAAGATGTGATTGATATCTCACCTTCCCCATAACATGAATGTTGTAGAGCTTGTTCTAAGCTTTAATTTGAGTGGTGGAAGTCCTTGATAGGAGTTACAGAGCTTAAGTTATGGTTTTGACAAATTACAGGTCAGCAGAGGTGTGTGAATCTGGGTCCTTGAAAGTCACCCAACTTGCAGACAACTTTTGCCCTAGTAGGGTGATTCCTATGACTTCTTGGTCAACATGAATGTTGAAGAGCATCTTCTTAGATTTAATTTGAGTGGTAGAAGTCCTTGATTGGATTTGTGGAACTCAACTTATGGTTTGAACAAGACAGGGGTATTTTGGTCATTTGTTAGTTATAGGTCATTTTAGCCAATGCCTAAAACTCCTATTTCCAAGCCTCAAATGAAGAAACTCAAAACATGAAAGTTGTTCAAAATGTGATTTTAAGTCTAGAAAGAAGGTCACAAATTGTTGGAAAAGCTCATAGCATGAAGTTGCATGATTGGTCAAAAATGAACTAAAAATGGCTTATAAATTTGAAAAGTTGAAATTGGAAATTGGTTTGGAAGATCCACAAATCCAAAATAGGTCATCCAATATATCGTTTTGATTGGAAACATCATTTTGAGAACATTGGTTTAGCTAGAATTTTGATTTGAAGCTTTGAAATGGGTGATGCTTTGAAAACTTGTTACTTGAAAAAGAAGGCAATGTTGAAAAACCTTACACAAGCCAAAGGTGAGCTTGTTTTTCACTCATCCACACTCAATATCTCTCATAAGGAGAATTTGGCACAAAATGGTAAGGCATAAGGCATGAGATGAGAGAAATCCAACTTGTCCCCACATGAGATTTTCAAGAACTTTCCACCATATTCTAGATGAATCTAGAAGTGTCTAATGATCATTATAAGAAGAGGGCCATGAAGAGAGTTCAAGGTTGGTGATAGAGAGAGATTTCAAGAGAGAGAGAGAGAGAGAGAGAGAGAAATAGCCATTGAAGTTCTTCCTTCAAGTTCAAGCAATCCAAGAAACCTTTCACTACAAGGCTTCTTCTCCAAAACCAGTGCAAACAGAATCATTTCCACCATTGGAGGATCATCCTGAAGCAATTACAAGGCTTTCCACCTTCTCCACGAGCACCTACCATCATCACTTGACAGGTTGGTTTCTCTCCATAATTCTCTTAATTTATGCACTTTTAATTAGTTTTATAGATATAGGATTGATGCATTAGGTTAGTTGATGAAACCCTAGAAGTTATAGCACGATCCATGGAGTTCCATAACAGAGCCATGAAGCTTTAGAGATCAAGAACACGCACCCTAGGCTGCTATATTCTTAGGTTTTTAGCTTAGTGTAATCCCCTCAGCATGTAGAACATTCTAGGTTAATATGGATTCATTCTATTACCACGCATATCAGTGTGAATCAAGTGTGCCCGAAACTTCCATCTTTCATAATTCTTTGTAGAGGGAGAGTTAGGGAATTCTGGTGCCATGGTTGTGTAGAGGGAGAGGAGTAGAATAAGTTTGATGTTTGGATCGAGGAAAATGGTGAAGAATCGAGAGAGCTAGATGAAGGAGAAGGGAGGGCGCATGGAAGCTGTTTCGAAACCCTAGCAGGCCAGAGGTTGAAGATGCAATCTTCACCATCAATTCGCGTGGAATGTTTGACCTTTTATGTTAATCCAACGGCCCAGATCGCCCAGAAAAACGGAGGGAAAAATTTGAAAAGCGAAACGATGCCGTTTGGTTAAGTGAGGCGCGTCTGGGCTGGGTGGATCCAGCGTGCTATCCGCACCCCCTCCATTTCTGGCCCATCTCAGATTGAACTAGGCGCATTAATTTCCACACCCCCCTCCCTTTTATTTGTTTTTAAATTCTTTTTGATTCTTTTAATATTTTTTCTGTCTTTAAAAATTCATTAAAAATTGAAAAATAACTCTTTTTTGGTCATCCTTTTTTCTATGATTAGATAATTTTGTGTAGAAAAATATAAAAATAAAAAAGGAATTTTATTTTTAATGTTGATCTTTTAATAGTATTTTCTTTAATCTAGTGTATTTTCTTTCTTTTAGTTGATACATGATTTTGCAAGAATTGTTTTAGGACCTTCCTTTAGTCTTTTTAACCCATTCTTTTTTGTGTAATTAGATGATGAATCATAGTTCCCCATAGGATTTATTCTAGAATTTTAGAATTAATTTTGATTAGTTTAATTAGGGAAGATTTAGGGTATCCTAATTAGGGTTTAGGTTGTGCTTAGGTGAAGAATTCATTTTCTTTGAATAGTTTTGTCTTGATTTTTAGGTAGAGGCCTATGTAGATGTTAGGGGTAGATGTTGTAGGCCTTTGTGATTAATTGATAGATTTTTCCCCATTGGTTTAGTATTTTTAGGTATTTTCTGAAGTTGCCTATTGATTTTGTCTACCCTGTGGTTATCTGTTCATCTTTGGGGTTCATTGTGGGGATTTTGTTGTGGGGCTTGTGTTGTCTTGAAGACCTTGTTGGAGAGCATGATGAAGAGAAGATTGTAGATCAAGACTCAGAGACCCAGAGCTTGGCTTGTCCCCTGTCTGTGAGGTTTGAGATCCTGAAGTTTGAAGGAAGTTCATGGTACTTTCCTGAGGAAGGCACTATGAATGACTTTCATTCTTTTTTCTCACCTCTTTCTTAAGTATCCAATGATGTTGGAGCCAACTTGTGAGTTTAATTTCTCCTGAGGAGGAATGTAAACTAATCACAGTTGTTGAGCCACATGGGATACAATTCCTAAGTGGAAGCCTCCTAGTACTTTCCTGGGGAAAGTCCTATGAGTCTATTCACTTAGTTCCCTTAGCTTATCTAGGACTTCTCAAGTATCCAATGATGATGGAGCCAACTTGTGAGTTTAATTCCTCCTGAGGAGGAATGTAAACTGATCACAGTTGTTGAGCCACATAGGATACAACTCCTAAGTGGAAGCCTCCTAGTACTTTCCTGAGGAAGGACCTATGGGCCTATTCACTTAGTTCCACTAGTTCAAATAGGATTTCCTAAATATCCAGTGATGTTGGAGCCTGCTTGTGAGTTTAATTTCTCCTGAGGAGGAATATAAACTGATCACAGTGGTTGAGCCACATAGGGTATGACTCCTGAGTATACACCTCCTAGTGCTTTCCTGAGGAAGACACTATGAGTATGCTTACTTAGCTCCCTCTCTTTGGTAAGCTTGTTCTGAAGCTTGAAGGCTGGGATTGATTTATCTTGTTTAGGGTTTTGCTTTAGTGCTTAGATTTGATTCAGATTCTGTGTTAGGGTTAGGATTAGAGAGTAGATTCTTTCTTTCTCAAGTGTGTTTGTTTGCCTGGTGGCATTTCATTTCCCTTATCTGTTATGGCTTGATAGCATGTTGTTTATCTTCAGTATGATTACTGTTATTTCATGACTGGCTTGAGGTTGAGACGAGCTTGTGGTGGCTGAAGCCCCACACACATTTCCTCCCTCACTTGCATTGCATGCATTTTACTATTAAAGCTGATGTTTTTGTCTGTTTTGGTGTATCATTGATATGATCCCTTAGGACTCTCATTTCCTTTGATAGGGATTTGATGATAGACTTTTAGGTTGAAACCTATGCATGACAACATCTAGGAGTTCCCTGTTCAAACCTCAACCATAGGATGAATCCATGGCATGATAACAGTAGGACTTGATAGTCTCCCTCCTAGTTGGGCCTGATCTCTTCTCATCTCGAAGCAGCTTAAAATACAGTAATCATGAATGATTTCTTTCGTACGTTACGAGCCTTAAGCTATCTGAGGATGGATGTTTAGTATGGTACCCCGTGGGTGACATGCGACGCATTCACTCTCAGGTCATAGTCTCTAGTGCGGTTGAGATCGCAAACACAATAAAAGGCACTTCTTTCAGGAGATAACCCGTAGTTTCCCGAACTACGTTTGCTCTGATCTTTCATACCAGATGAAAGTACGTAGGCATAAGATGCGATATCCTAGCGAGCAACCTTCCCCATCTTCCCCCGTAGTTAGCCGAACTACGTTGACTTTGATTTCTCATTCTCTGATGAGAATACGTAGGCATAAAGCGCGATGCTTTGCCGAGTCATTTTTCTTTTCTTTTTCAGCCAGCCTTGATAGGTAGATAGATTATAACCAACCCGTCCAAGTAAACAAACAAGCGAGGATCCCGTCGAGTACGACGGACGTGAGGGGTGCTAATACCTTCCCCTTGCGTAACCGACTCCCGAACCCAGACAATGGTTGCGATGACCTTGTCTTACCCTTATTCGTCAGGTTTTTCCGATCGTTTCCTTTCCCGCTCTGAGGGATAAATAACGAAAGGTGGCGACTCTTCTGTCATGCCGGCACCTTATTTTCGCGCAAGCGACAGCTGGCGACTCTGCTGGGGACTTATAGCATCTAGGGACTTTTCCCATCCCTTATGCTGGGACCGTTTCCCATCCCCTACGCGAGTCAATCCTATCGTTTGTGTGTTTGCTTGTTGGGTTGCGTTTATTTATCGCATTTTTACTTCCCGCACTTTACTTCCCGCATTTTATTTCCCGCATTTTATTTCCAGTTTGATATGATTATCTGTGCTGCTGTGGGAGAGGGATGTTACTGTGAGTGAGAAGCCGGACCTGGGCTTGAGTACACACCTAGATATAGTTGCGGAGAAGTAGTAGACGAACCTGTCTGCTGAGCAGGCACCGTTCCCTACGAAAATCTGCGCTCAGACGAGATTCTTGCAGAGGTGCTCCTTTCCGGTCCTGAGGATCTGAGGGGAGTCCAGACGTAAGGATTGTCGACTCTGGGGACCGATCATTTGGAAGTCAACTAAGAGAGGCCTCTTCGTGACTTGACGATGCCACTCCTTCTGGGAATCGTATTGTCACTCATGAAAGTCTGTGACGCTGATAACCGCATAGGATGCCGTACCTTTGTCCGTGGATTAGGTCCATCATACCTGTGAGTGGGGTTGGGATATTGCAGGAAACTTTGACCTCCAGACTACCTGGTTTTCTTGACAATGAATCAGTTATGTTGGGTTCTCAGTGCAGATATGTTCTTGACAGAGCGAGAGTTTGATCAGAGGATTTTATCATCGGGTGTTTGTCTATTCTCGATAGAGCAGGCTTTGATCAGTGTATTATCGTCAGTGGTTTGTTCTGGACGGAGCAGATTTTGAGTGGGGTCTGAAGATCTCATCGGCAGTTGTTGTTTGTTCTTGATAGGGCAGATTTTGAGTGGGGTTTGAAGATCTCATCAGCAGCTGTGCATTTGTTCTTGAGAGGGCGGATTTTTGATTTGGGGGTCTGAAGACTTCATCAACAGATATTCCTTGATATTGCATCTGAGGTCTTTATTGTCAGGCCTTCGTTCTTGTCAGAGCAGAATTTTGTTCTCGATCCTATCAGATGGTTATTCTCGGCAGATCAGATCAGTGGGGTTTACGCCGGGGTTTCCTTCTCATCAGTGACTGTTGGCACCGAATCTCCACAGCAGCCACCTGGATATATTGCTGCATGCCTGCATTTTGCATTAGTTTGCATAATCATTCGCATTCCATTGGCGTGTGTCTGTGACAGGTACCGGTTCCCCGATCCAGGATCTCTCGCCTTTTATTGTGTTACTGCAGTCTTTCTCAGGAAGACTAATGCGTATGAGTTCTCGGTCCTTGATGTGTCGAATCTGACTATTGCTATGTGAGGTTACTATTTCCATGATTGGGCCTGGATTCCTCTCCTTATTATTGCCAACAGGTGCCAGGATCGGAGGATAATCTCTCAAGCACACAGACACACGCATGCATCTGCATAAAGCATTTTTGCATGACATACATTTTGTGGCTTTTCCTAACCTTTAATCTTGACAGGTTTTTCAGGTACTCAGGTTCCGAGCCGCTTTCGATCTCCAGGATTGATCAAAGACTCATCCACCGCTACTCAACTCGCGCTAACCAGACGAGAATCATGGACCAGGTACAGTCAGATGTTCAAGAGCTTCGTGAACGGATGGATCGTTTTATGGAGCTGATGCAAGTAGTTGCGAATGGGCAAGACCAGCTTCGTACTTTGGTTCAACCTCTCATCTCCAGGGTTGACAGTAATGGAATACTTCACGGCGGGGCCGTGCCCACTCCTCCTCAAGGGGACACTCCACAGAACGTTGTTCCTGCTGCCGGGGGCAACGGCAGTGCTAACGGCAATCTTATGACTAATCTCGGACTTAATGCGGCAGGCGCCGGCAATGGTAGTTTGGGAGCCAATGTTAACATGGGGCCGGTCAACGGCAATGTTGGTGCAGGAAATATGGTGGTGCCTCAACCGTGGCTGGAGGACCATCAGGATGATATATTCTCTCAGAGAGGTGTAGAGGCAGAGTTGACCGCTGAAGCTCGACTCAGGTTCAAGGCGCTGGAAGACAAGATGAGAGATATAGAAAATCAGAACACATTGGGCGTTGACATGGCCAAACTCGGGTTGATTGCTGACTTTAAAGTACCTCACAAGTTCAAGGTGCCTATCTTTGAGAAGTATAGGGGCACTACTTGTCCCCGTGTTCACCTCCGATCTTATTATAGAAAGATGTCCGCTTATTCTGACGATGAGAAGCTGCTGATGCACTTCTTTCAGGATAGTCTTTCTGGTCCATCGCTCGAATGGTATATGGGTTTGGAACCCGCTGCCGTGCGCACCTGGAAAGATCTTGCAGAAGCGTTTGTTCTCCACTATCAATACAATAGCGACTTGGCTCCCAACCGAGTTCAGCTTCAGAATCTCTCACAGCGGAACAATGAAAGCTTCAAAGAGTACGCCCAGCGGTGGCGTGAATTGGCTGCTCGAGTTCAACCACCGATGGTTGAGCGTGAGTTGGTACAAATGTTCGTGGCTACCCTTCCTGAAGTCTATTATGAAAAGCTGGTTAGTGGCATGTCTGGAACATTCTCGGCCCTTATCACTTTGGGCAAGCATGTTGAAAACGGTATAAAGATCGGAAAAATTCAGGGCGAATCATCCTCAGCTGGAGGAGCTAGCAAGAAACCCTATACTGGCAAGCGTCGAGAGGGAGATGCCAGTGCTGTCACTAATGCTAGGAGAAAGGGCAAGGGCCCTCAGCCTCAGATTGCTAGCATAAACATCCCAGCTGCTCCCCCGCAGCCGCAGCAGCAGCCCCAGCAACAGAATAATCAGGGATATAAGAGATATCAGAATCGGGGTCCCCTGGCAAACCGTCATCTTGAAACTCCACCTATGTCATATGCACAGCTTCTGCAAACGTTGCTTCAGCTCCAATTGGTTCACAAGAGGACAATGGCTCCCTTAACAGGGGCACCCCCACCGGAGTATGATGCCAATGCTACTTGTGAATTTCACTCTGGGGCACCTGGCCATACGGTTGAGAATTGTAAAGCTTTTAAGCACAAAGTCCAGGACTTGGTGGACGCCAAGGTTATCAACTTTTCTGACAGCGTGCCCAACGTCACCAAAAATCCAATGCCTCATCATAAGGGGGGCGGAGTGAATGCTGTTATCACTGAGGAGAATTCAGACTTGCTGACTGATGTCAAAGATTTGAAGACGCCGTTGAGTTTTGTTAAGGCTAAGTTGCTGAAGAAGGGCTTCTTTCCCGGATGTGGAGAGTTATGTATGGCTTGTGCTACACTTCCTGATGGGTGTGAGCAGTTGATCGAAGGTATCCAAAGTCTGATGTCCGAGGGTATTTTGCAATTCAGTCGGAGCGTTGAGAATGCGTCAGGGGAAGTCATGCTGAAGCAGGCGGACGAAGTTGCTACCATTACTATTCCCCGTCACCCTATTACTATTTCTGCGCCCCGTCCGCCTTCTATCACCATCACCAGGGCCGGACCAATCCCATTCGAGAGTACCAATGCCGTTCCATGGCATTATGGCACCGAAGTTTATTGTAATGGTCAGAAGATAGAGCTTGAGCCGTCCGGATCGACTGCGCAGAATCTTACCGAAGTCAGTGGTATCACTAGAAGCGGAAGAGTGTTCGCGCCAGCAGAGGTTGCAGCAGAGAAAGTGGTCCGAGCTGACGCTATGGATAAAGGTAAAGGTAAAGCTGTTGAAGAGGTCCCTGCAGGGGCAGAAAAAGACTTGCTAGTTAAAGATGCAGAAGAGTTCATGCGACTAATCAAGAAAAGTGACTACAAGATTGTAGATCATCTTCACCAGACTCCGTCAAAGATCTCGATTCTTAACCTGTTGTTGTGTTCTGAAGCGCACCGCAACGCATTATTGAAGGTATTGAATGCTGCATACGTGCCGCAGGAGATATCAGTGAATCAACTCGAGGAAGTAATAGCCCATGTCAATGCTGGTAATGGGCTGGGATTTACAGATCTGGAGCTGACTCCTAAGGGAAGAGATCACAACAGCGCCTTGCACGTCTCAATAGAGTGCAGAGGCACGATTATGTCACATGTCCTAGTAGATACGGGCTCCTCGCTTAATGTGCTTCCGAAGAAGGCACTGATGAAGTTGGATACCCGTGGACTGCTGTGCACGCCCAGTGATCTGGTCGTGAAGGCCTTTGACGGAACCAAGCGCCACGTCTTCGGAGAATTTACCATGCCAATTCAAGTTGGACCAGAGACGTTTAATGCGGTTTTCTATATCATGGATATCATGCCCGCCTATAGTTGCCTCTTAGGTCGGCCGTGGATCCATTCTGCTGGTGCCGTAACGTCCACGCTGCATCAGAAGCTTAAATATGCTGTTGGGGGCAGCATAGTAACAGTCTGTGGAGAAGAGGACATCATGGTAAGCCACCTGTCGTCCTTTAAATATGTCGAAATGGATGGTGAGATCCATGAGACTCTTTGCCAAGCATTTGAAACCGTCAGGGTGAAGGAGGTAGCTCCCGTTGTTGCAGAGAAGCAAGAGTTGAACCTCTCCTCGTTTAAGGAAGCTCGGGCTGTTGTTGAAGCTGGTTCTACCCCAGGCTGGGGGCATGTCTTGGATATACCAATCAAACAGGATAAGTTTGGATTAGGGTATTCTCCTGGAGCTGAAGCTTCATCTTCTTCTGGCAGTTCGTCTCATGGGAAGGGGCCGATCTTATTCACCAAGGGGGGAGTAATTTTCGAGAGCATCAACGCTGCGTCAGAGGACAGCGGGGACAGTGATTGCGATCTTGACGCCTGGATTCAACCGAGCAAGCCAGGCGAGTGCCTCCACAATTGGACCATCAAGGAGATTATCAAGCTGACAAGTGAAGAGTAATGATTTGCTTTTTACAATCTTTGTACAACCCTATGTCCTGCCCGGGGCATAGTGGTTTTACTGTCAGGGCCTTGTTGGATTATGTGTATGCATTTTGTTAATAAATAAAAGGCGTTTTCTTCGTAATCAAATATTGTGTTCTCTGTTATTCCTATTTTATGTTTATTTCGAAAAACAGCAAAATGGCAACGAGGTTCGTACTAACCTGCATATTCTTGCTTTAAACTTAACCCTTGTTATTGCAGGATCCACGTAACAGATGACATCGACTCTGGACCCTCTACGGCTCACTACGACTTTGATTGCCCGATCTATCAAGCCGAGGATGAGATTGATGAAGACGAAGACCTTCCGGAAGAGTTGGCCCGCTTGTTGAGACAAGAAGAGAAGGTTATTCTGCCTCACGAGGAGGATATTGAGATCATAAATCTGGGTTCTGAGGAGCTCGTCAGGAATGTCAGAGTAGGGGCTGCGCTGCAGAATGATGTCAAGCATAGACTGGTCGAGATGCTTCGAGAGTATAGTGACGTCTTTGCTTGGTCATATGAGGATATGCCCGGGCTTGACACTGATATCGTGGTTCATCGCTTGCCGTTGCGAGAAGATTGCCCTCCAGTCAAGCAGAAGCTCAGGAGAACGAGACCAGACATGGCTGTAAAAATCAAAGAAGAAGTCCAGAAGCAGTTGGACGCAGGATTTCTAGCCGTTACCACTTACCCTCCGTGGGTCGCCAACATAGTGCCTGTACCGAAGAAGGACGGTAAGGTACGTATGTGCGTCGATTATCGGGATTTGAACAGGGCGAGCCCTAAGGATGATTTCCCGTTGCCTCATATCGATGTATTGGTCGATAATACAGCCCAGTTTTCCGTGTTTTCGTTCATAGATGGCTTCTCCGGTTACAATCAGATTAAGATGGCGCCGGAGGACATGGAGAAAACGACGTTTATTACCCCCTGGGGCACGTTTTGCTATAAGGTAATGCCCTTCGGTCTGAAGAACGCAGGGGCCACTTACCAGCGGGCAATGGTAACTTTGTTTCATGATATGATTCATCATGAGATCGAGGTCTATGTTGATGACATGATTGCAAAGTCCCAAACGGAGGAAGAGCATCTGGTCAATTTGTTGAAGCTGTTTGAGAGGCTTAGGAAGTTCAGGCTGAGGCTGAATCCTAACAAGTGCACTTTCGGAGTACGGTCCGGAAAGTTATTGGGGTTTATCGTTAGTGAACGAGGTATTGAAGTTGATCCTGCAAAGATAAAAGCTATCCAAGAAATGCCAGCGCCGAAAACAGAAAAAAAAGTTTGTGGTTTCTTGGGCCGAATAAACTACATTGCAAGGTTTATCTCTCAGCTCACGGCCACTTGTGAACCGATGTTCAAGTTGTTGAAGAAAAATCAGGCGATTACTTGGAATGAGGATTGCCAGAAGGCATTCGATAAGATAAAGCAGTATCTTCAAGAACCTCCAATCTTGATACCCCCAGTGGCTGGACGGCCATTAATCATGTACTTGACAGTTTTGGAGAATAGTATGGGGTGTGTTCTCGGTCAGCACGACGAGACGGGCAGAAAAGAGCATGCCATTTATTATTTGAGTAAAAAGTTCACTGAGTGTGAATCTCGATACTCGATGCTGGAGAAGACGTGTTGTGCACTAGCTTGGGCTGCCAAACGTCTACGACAGTATATGCTCAACCACACCACTATGCTAATTTCGAAGATGGATCCGATCAAGTACGTCTTCGAAAAGCAGGCTCTTTCGGGCAGGATTGCCAGATGGCAGATGGTGTTAACAGAATATGATATTCAGTACGTCTCCCAGAAAGCCATCAAGGGAAGCGTATTGTCTGATTACCTTGCCGAACAGCCAGTCGAAGACTATCAGCCGATGAAGTTCGAATTCCCTGACGAGGACATTATGTTTCTCAAAGCGAAGGATTGCGATGAGCCATTGCCCAATGAGGGGCCAGATAGGAAGTCTAAGTGGAAGTTGATATTCGACGGAGCGGTTAATTCCTATGGAAGCGGTATCGGGGCTATCATCACGACTCCTCACGGATCCCACATCCCGTTTACTGCAAGACTGACGTTTTCAGTTACCAACAACGAAGCCGAGTATGAAGCATGTATTATGGGTCTAGAAGAGGCAATTGATTTGAGAATCAAGAATCTAGACATATATGGTGACTCAGCGCTTGTAATCAATCAGATCAAAGGGGAGTGGGAAACTCGTCAAGCGAATCTAGTGCCGTACATGAATTATGCCAGGAGGCTGCTTCCGTTCTTTGACCGAGTAGAACTTCATCATGTACCCCGGGCTGAAAATCAAATGGCTGATGCTTTGGCCACGCTGGCTTCAATGTATAAAGTCAATTATTGGAATGAGGCTCCAAGAATTGTGCTTTCGCGGCTTGATAGACCAGCGTTTGTGTTCGCAATCGATGATGCCACTGACGGCAAGCCATGGTTCCACGACATCCAGACCTTCCTTATGACCAAGGAGTATCCTGCGGGTGCGTCTACCCAGGATAAGAAGACTCTGAGGAGGTTATCTGGAAACTTTTACCTCAACCCTGATGGAGTGCTGTATAAGAGAAACCACGATCTCGTGCTACTCAGATGTGTGGATGAGAAAGAAGCAAGTATGCTCATGGAAGAAGTCCATGAGGGCACATTTGGTACGCACGCCGGCGGGCATGCCATGACGAGAAAGATCCTGAGAGCAGGATATTGCTGGCTGACTATGGAGTCGGATTGCTTCAGATTCGCGAAGAAATGTCATAAATGCCAGATTTATGCTGATAAAGTTCATGTGCCGCCGTGCCCATTGAATGTCATGTCCTCCCCTTGGCCGTTCTCCATGTGGGGCATCGACATGATAGGCAAGATCGAGCCCACCGCGTCCAATGGTCATCGTTTCATTCTGGTAGCTATCGACTACTTCACCAAATGGGTGGAGGCAGCCTCGTACGCTAATGTGACCAAGCAGGTGGTGGCTAAGTTCATAAAGAGGGACATCATCTGTCGCTATGGAATTCCCGAGCGGATCATTACTGATAATGGTTCGAATTTGAATAATAAGATGATGAAGGAGCTGTGCCAGAGCTTCAAGATTGAACACTACAACTCATCTCCTTACCGGCCGAAGATGAATGGCGCTGTTGAAGCGGCCAACAAGAACATCAAGAAGATTGTTCAGAAGATGGTTGTGACGTACAAAGATTGGCACGAGATGCTTCCGTTTGCCTTGCACGGTTATCGTACTACGGTGCGTACGTCGACCGGGGCAACTCCTTTCTCCTTGGTGTACGGTATAGAAGCTGTCCTGCCGTTAGAAGTGGAGATTCCCTCTTTGCGAATTTTGGTTGATGTGAAACTTGATGAGGCAGAATGGATTACGAATCGCTTGAACCAACTCAGTCTGATGGACGAGAAGAGGCTAGCATCGATTGCATTTGGTCGCCTATACCAAAGCCGAATGAAGAAAGCTTATGATAAGAAGGTGCGTCCTCGAAGCTTTCAGACGGGTGATCTCGTCCTGAAGAAGATTCTTCCGCCACACTCCGATCACCGGGGCAAGTGGACTCCGAATTACGAAGGGTCGTATGTCGTCAGCAAGGTCTTCTCAGGAGGAGCTTTGTTGTTATCCACGATGGATGGTGAAGATTTTGCATCCCCGGTGAACGCGGACGCAGTTAAAAAATACTTTGCTTGAAAGAGACCCGCTGGACAAAAAAGAAAGAGTCCAGGCAAAAAAGGGGCATCCCGGCGAACCAAAAACAGAATAAAAGGTTCGGGCAAAAATTAGGGATATATTGAAAAATGTACACCCGCGAAGTCGAAAACCTACACTGGGCGGCTTCGGCAAAAAAGGGTATCCCGGTGAACTGAAAACCCGTGAAGGGCGGTTCACGCAAAAGTTAGGGATTTGAATAAGCAAATGACTGCGTTCCGCGTACGGAATTTCATTGTTTAGTGGTTCGGAAGACCTGAGGGCCGTTTATCTGAATCAATCTCTTCCGAAGCTGAAGCGCCGGAGAAGTATCGAAGTCGAGTGGGTCTTAGAGGGATCAACTCCTGGTGTTCGTCTACGCCTCGATTGCCGACATTTGTATACACTGATGTATATTTATGTTTCCTTTTTTGCGCGGCTTCCTCATTCCAGGAGCTTGCCTCTGTTGTAAAACATTTTTGCCCATTCAGGGGTTCATCATCAATAAAATGCACATTATTCAGCAATTCTACTTGTCTGTTTAGCATTTATCTGTTTTGTTTGCGAATGAAAATGCCGATGTTTTTTGATAAAATGTGCATACATAAACCTGCGGGCCTAGGCCCATCGATTGTTGAAACGATTGATTAACTGAATATTGTCACGAGATGATAACCTGGATAGGCCCCGTTGAGGAGGGTATCCTGTCTGTTTGTTTGTGTTGTTGCAGGTGTAGCACTTGCCAAGGATGTGCCGTGCGTATCCCCGAAGCGGGGCGAGTCCTCCCTCTCCAGCAGAGTTCAGCAGTCTCTCCTCCGCAGAATCTAAACGCAAGATGGTGAGCATTGATATGTCTTCCCCAGGTAGAGGTGATTCTCCTCCCCTAGCAGACGCATCCTGAAGGAATGTCACCTCATCAGCTGAGCCGAGCACCGAAGAATGATGTCGTCTCTCCCCGGCACCGGGTCATAAGTGCAGATTTCAGAGAAGTGTTTGGGTACCGAAGCTCGTGTTTTCCCCAGTAAAGTCACCGAAGCAGGTGTCTCCCCCGCACCGGGTCACAAGTGCAGGTTTCGCAGGAGGTCGTTCGTATGCCGAAGGATGCAGTAACTGATGGTGCCAGACTAAAGTCCCCAGCGGAATTGAGATTCCCCACCAGATCCGTATTCTCTCCTGAAGTTGGATGGTTCCCTCTTCCCCAGTAGAGTGTTGAAACGGCTGATGTTGTATTCCCCTGCAGAGTTGTACTCTCCCCCGAAGGCAGATGACCCTTTCTTCCCCGGCGAAATTGAAACTCCGCACCAGGGTCGCACTCTCCAGTGAAGAAGAATGATTTCCCTCCCCGGCTGAGTCCGCAGAAAGGCAGAATCCTTGGAAGTTGATCGGATCATGATCGATTTTCCCCAGCAGAGCGTGGGGCAGCTAATGCTGTGTTTCCCCAGAATCGCACTCTCTCCGTCGAAGCAGAATGATTTCTCCTTCCTCAGCCGAGTTTGCGGATGTCCAAGATATCCGAATCCTTGAAGTTGATCAGATCATGATTGGTTCTTCCCAGTGGAGTGTGGAGCAGCTGAAGTTGGTTCCCCACAGAGTGGTCATCCCCAGAAGAGTAGCCATGACGGCCACGCAGTTCATTCTCGCGATTGATATCAGCAGGTCCAAGTTCTCGTAGAGCTTCGTCCCCTGCAGCAGTCAGCTGAAGTTGTTCCCCTGCAGCAGTTCGCGGAAGATTAATTCCCCAGACAGAGCCTGATTGATATTGGCGTGTTCACGTTCTCCTCAGCAGGATGATTCTTCTACCTGAGTGGTTCTTTCTCCTTGACAGGAGGATTCCCCCCTTCGGCATTCATTTTGCTGACGGGATCGCATTATTGTGCATGACTGCATAGCATTTAACACTGCATAGCATTTAACACTGCATAGAATTTAACGTTGCATAGCATTGTGCATGATTGCATGGCATTTAGCATAAACGCATATCATTCCCACTGTGTGGGGCATGGCGCAGAAGCATATGCATCATAGGCATGACCTAGGTCATCATCATCCTTGTTGAACAGGTATACCACCAAAAGACCGGTTACTCAGGACGATTCTTGATGTTCTCCCCGACAAGGTCGCTCTTGAGATGATTCTTAAAGACCCCGGTGTAATCCCCACGGTCGCTCGCTCAAGAGGATTTTTGAGATCCCCAGCGAAGTCTTCAGTTCAAGATGATTCTCGAACTCCTCAGCAGGGCCGTTTGCTTAAGGTGATTCTTAAGACCTCAGTACAGCTTCCCGGGTTGTTCGCCTAGTATGATACTTGAGCTCCCCAATAGCGTCCCCAGCAAGAGTTCCCCAGGAAGGTTCCTGGAATACCCAACAGAATGTTTGCTCCAGAAAGGTTATCAGTTCAGGACGATTCTTGAAGATGCCCGACGGATCTGTTTGTTCAAGACGATTCTTGAAGTCCTGAGCAGCATGATATGTCTGCTCCAACAATGATGTCTAATCTGAAGATGGATTTCATAAGCGCCTGAAAGCGATATCAGAAGGTTCCTGTGAGTTCAGATTTTCGTGTTGATGAATCAACGGGTGGCTGAAGATAAGGTTCCAGAGGTTGTAGATACAACAGAGTGATCCGTGTGGGTCTGAAGACCAAGTCAGTTATCCTGAGGTGATGATTGATTGCGATCAAATGAAGGATATGTCTTCTGATTGAAGTCGAAGATGTTTCTCCAGCGGTGACGCAGGGTACTTCGATCGTCCGACGGTGATGTCAGGTTTAGGTCTCCAGCGGTGACGCAGGGTATTTCGATCGTCCGACGGTGATGTCAGATTTGGTTCTCCAGCTAGTTGTTGAGCAGCTAATGTTGCAGGATTCAAAGGTTTGTTCCCCGCAGAGTACTGTGTGCTCGTGCAGTTGGAAAATTTTCGGGTTTACCGATATTCAACCGTCTCGTACCTTGATTGGTTGAGAGCCGTTCGCTTCTCACCCAGTCAGGTTCAAGCCGTTTGAATAGGGGCAGCTGTTGCACCCCAAAATTTGACCAACAATTATTTATTCATTGAGTGTTTGAAAGCGGATACCTTCATCAGAAAGTTCAAGAGACCCTCAGAGGAATGGGTTGAAACCAGGGTTGTGTGTTTCATAGCTTGAGGGTTGTGGGTGCCCCTCAGGTGATTCTGAGACTTTGAGAATGAACTTGATGTCATTATGCAAGAATTCAGAAGATTCAACCATGAATGATGAATTAGGGTTTTGACTGGGTCAACCCTAGGGTAACTAAAGATTTGGGAAAGGTTGAGACCCAATCCAAAGGCCATGAGATCATGGAATGATGCATAGAGATGTTATAAAGATGATTCCTAGGCCAACTCATCATGAGTGAGGAGTTTGAGAAGTTTCAAGTCAGGATCCCCAAGGATTGTCAGTGAAAAACCCTAATTTGATCCCTATCTTCCAGGCAGTTTTAGCTCAAGATGTGATTGATATCTCACCTTCCCCATAACATGAATGTTGTAGATCTTGTTCTAAGCTTTAATTTGAGTGGTGGAAGTCCTTGATAGGAGTTACAGAGCTTAAGTTATGGTTTTGACAAATTACAGGTCAGCAGAGGTGTATGAATCTGGGTCCTTGAAAGTCACCCAACTTGCAGACAACTTTTGCCCTAGTAGGGTGATTCCTATGACTTCTTGGTCAACATGAATGTTGAAGAGCATCTTCTTAGCTTTAATTTGAGTGGTAGAAGTCCTTGATTGGATTTGTGGAACTCAACTTATGGTTTGAACAAGACAGGGGTATTTTGGTCATTTGTCAGTTATAGGTCATTTTAGCCAATGCCTAAAACTCCTATTTCCAAGCCTCAAATGAAGAAACTCAAAACATGAAAGTTGTTCAAAATGTGATTTTAAGTCTAGAAAGAAGGTCACAAATTGTTGGAAAAGCTCATAGCATGAAGTTGCATGATTGGTCAAAAATGAACTAAAAATGGCTTATAAATTTGAAAAGTTGAAATTGGAAATTGGTTTGGAAGATCCACAAATCCAAAATAGGTCATCCAATATATCATTTTGATTGGAAACATCATTTTGAGAACATTGGTTTAGCTAGAATTTTGATTTGAAGCTTTGAAATGGGTGATGCTTTGAAAACTTGTTACTTGAAAAAGAAGGCAATGTTGAAAAACCTTACACAAGCCAAAGGTGAGCTTGTTTTTCACTCATCCACACTCAATATCTCTCATAAGGAGAATTTGGCACAAAATGGTAAGGCATAAGGCATGAGATGAGAGAAATCCAACTTGTCCCCACATGAGATTTTCAAGAACTTTCCACCATATTCTAGATGAATCTAGAAGTGTCTAATGATCATTATAAGAAGAGGGCCATGAAGAGAGTTCAAGGTTGGTGATAGAGAGAGATTTCAAGAGAGAGAGAGAGAGAGAGAGAGAGAGAGAGAAATAGCCATTGAAGTTCTTCCTTCAAGTTCAAGCAATCCAAGAAACCTTTCACTACAAGGCTTCTTCTCCAAAACCAGTGCAAACAGAATCATTTCCACCATTGGAGGATCATCCTGAAGCAATTACAAGGCTTGCCACCTTCTCCACGAGCACCTACCATCATCACTTGACAGGTTGGTTTCTCTCCATAATTCTCTTAATTTATGCACTTTTAATTAGTTTTATAGATATAGGATTGATGCATTAGGTTAGTTGATGAAACCCTAGAAGTTATAGCACGATCCATGGAGTTCCATAACAGAGCCATGAAGCTTTAGAGATCAAGAACACGCACCCTAGGCTGCTATATTCTTAGGTTTTTAGCTTAGTGTAATCCCCTCAGCATGTAGAACATTCTAGGTTAATATGGATTCATTCTATTACCACGCATATCAGTGTGAATCAAGTGTGCCCGAAACTTCCATCTTTCATAATTCTTTGTAGAGGGAGAGTTAGGGAATTCTGGTGCCATGGTTGTGTAGAGGGAGAGGAGTAGAATAAGTTTGATGTTTGGATCGAGGAAAATGGTGAAGAATCGAGAGAGCTAGATGAAGGAGAAGGGAGGGCGCATGGAAGCTGTTTCGAAACCCTAGCAGGCCAGAGGTTGAAGATGCAATCTTCACCATCAATTCGCGTGGAATGTTTGACCTTTTATGTTAATCCAACGGCCCAGATCGCCCAGAAAAACGGAGGGAAAAATTTGAAAAGCGAAACGATGCCGTTTGGTTAAGTGAGGCGCGTCTGGGCTGGGTGGATCCAGCGTGCTATCCGCACCCCCTCCATTTCTGGCCCATCTCAGATTGAACTAGGCGCATTAATTTCCACACCCCCTCCCTTTTATTTGTTTTTAAATTCTTTTTGATTCTTTTAATATTTTTTCTGTCTTTAAAAATTCATTAAAAATTGAAAAATAACTCTTTTTTGGTCATTCTTTTTTCTATGATTAGATAATTTTGTGTAGAAAAATATAAAAATAAAAAAGGAATTTTATTTTTAATGTAGATCTTTTAATAGTATTTTCTTTAATCTAGTGTATTTTCTTTCTTTTAGTTGATACATGATTTTGCAAGAATTGTTTTAGGACCTTCCTTTAGTCTTTTTAACCCATTCTTTTTTGTGTAATTAGATGATGAATCATAGTTCCCCATAGGATTTATTCTAGAATTTTAGAATTAATTTTGATTAGTTTAATTAGGGAAGATTTAGGGTATCCTAATTAGGGTTTAGGTTGTGCTTAGGTGAAGAATTCATTTTCTTTGAATAGTTTTGTCTTGATTTTTAGGTAGAGGCCTATGTAGATGTTAGGGGTAGATGTTGTAGGCCTTTGTGATTAATTGATAGATTTTTCCCCATTGGTTTAGTATTTTTAGGTATTTTCTGAAGTTGCCTATTGATTTTGTCTACCCTGTGGTTATCTGTTCATCTTTGGGGTTCATTGTGGGGATTTTGTTGTGGGGCTTGTGTTGTCTTGAAGACCTTGTTGGAGAGCATGATGAAGAGAAGATTGTAGATCAAGACTCAGAGACCCAGAGCTTGGCTTGTCCCCTGTCTGTGAGGTTTGAGATCCTGAAGTTTGAAGGAAGTTCATGGTACTTTCCTGAGGAAGGCACTATGAATGACTTTCATTCTTTTTTCTCACCTCTTTCTTAAGTATCCAATGATGTTGGAGCCAACTTGTGAGTTTAATTTCTCCTGAGGAGGAATGTAAACTGATCACAGTTGTTGAGCCACATGGGATACAATTCCTAAGTGGAAGCCTCCTAGTACTTTCCTGGGGAAAGTCCTATGAGTCTATTCACTTAGTTCCCTTAGCTTATCTAGGACTTCTCAAGTATCCAATGATGATGGAGCCAACTTGTGAGTTTAATTCCTCCTGAGGAGGAATGTAAACTGATCACAGTTGTTGAGCCACATAGGATACAACTCCTAAGTGGAAGCCTCCTAGTACTTTCCTGAGGAAGGACCTATGGGCCTATTCACTTAGTTCCACTAGTTCAAATAGGATTTCCTAAATATCCAGTGATGTTGGAGCCTGCTTGTGAGTTTAATTTCTCCTGAGGAGGAATATAAACTGATCACAGTGGTTGAGCCACATAGGGTATGACTCCTGAGTATACACCTCCTAGTGCTTTCCTGAGGAAGACACTATGAGTATGCTTACTTAGCTCCCTCTCTTTGGTAAGCTTGTTCTGAAGCTTGAAGGCTGGGATTGATTTATCTTGTTTAGGGTTTTGCTTTAGTGCTTAGATTTGATTCAGATTCTGTGTTAGGGTTAGGATTAGAGAGTAGATTCTTTCTTTCTCAAGTGTGTTTGTTTGCCTGGTGGCATTTCATTTCCCTTATCTGTTATGGCTTGATAGCATGTTGTTTATCTTCAGTATGATTACTGTTATTTCATGACTGGCTTGAGGTTGAGACGAGCTTGTGGTGGCTGAAGCCCCACACACATTTCCTCCCTCACTTGCATTGCATGCATTTTACTGTTAAAGCTGATGTTTTTGTCTGTTTTGGTGTATCATTGATATGATCCCTTAGGACTCTCATTTCCTTTGATAGGGATTTGATGATAGACTTTTAGGTTGAAACCTATGCATGACAACATCTAGGAGTTCCCTGTTCAAACCTCAACCATAGGATGAATCCATGGCATGATAACAATAGGACTTGATAGTCTCCCTCCTAGTTGGGCCTGATCTCTTCTCATCTCGAAGCAGCTTAAAATACAGTAATCATGAATGATTTCTTTCGTACGTTACGAGCCTTAAGCTATCTGAGGATGGATGTTTAGTATGGTACCCCGTGGGTGACATGCGACGCATTCACTCTCAGGTCATAGTCTCTAGTGCGGTTGAGATCGCAAACACAATAAAAGGCACTTCTTTCAGGAGATAACCCGTAGTTTCCCGAACTACGTTTGCTCTGATCTTTCATACCAGATGAAAGTACGTAGGCATAGGATGCGATATCCTAGCGAGCAACCTTCCCCATCTTCCCCCGTAGTTAGCCGAACTACGTTGACTCTGATTTCTCATTCTCTGATGAGAATACGTAGGCATAAAGCGCGATGCTTTGCCGAGTCATTTTTATTTTCTTTTTCAGCCAGCCTTGATAGGTAGATAGATTATAACCAACCCGTCCAAGTAAACAAACAAGCGAGGATCCCGTCGAGTACGACGGACGTGAGGGGTGCTAATACCTTCCCCTTGCGTAACCGACTCCCGAACCCAGACAATGGTTGCGATGACCTTGTCTTACCCTTATTCGTCAGGTTTTTCCGATCGTTTCCGTTCCCGCTCTGAGGGATAAATAACGAAAGGTGGCGACTCTTCTGTCATGCTGGCACCTTATTTTCGCGCAAGCGACACTTGGCAATGTTACTTCTCATTTGTAACAGTTGTTTGCACTATGTTCATATGTGGGTGTTGTAAATGTATCTCATATTTGCTACCATTTTTATGTACCAATGTAGAGGCGGAGAAGCTCCAAAATGTATCTCATTTGTTTGCACTATTATATTCTACTTCTACATTGTCATTCCTTCTTCAACTTTTGTTCTAGTCTGACCTCTGTTTTCTTATATCCCTTTTGTAACTTCAAATTAATGCGCCTTTGACATTTGATCGTTTTTAATGATTAGGCATACAATATAAACACATTGGATGATTTCCAGAGGAACATAATTAAGGACCTAACAGACCTTGGGTTGGTCAAACTTAACTTTTGTTTTCTATTTTTTTGCAGTTATATGCAGGCTTTAAGAGACTGTTGGGAAAGCCAACTTTAGTGGGCATGGACAGTCTAACATGGACATTGGTGAAGTGTATCGATCTCCAAGAGGTAACCTCTTTTTCTTTCAGGTTTGATGTTGGACAAGTGCACATAGTAATGGAACTGTAAGCCCAGCGCCAACTGCAATGTTGAAAGGAGTATATAATTCTGGCCTATCAATCCCTAGAAGGTAGTAAGGCCTTGATAAGTTTGTTTTACCAACTCAAAGTAGGTATCATTCTGCTTGACAAAGTAAGATGGATACATACACAAATAGTACAACCATAGAAAAACACTAATATTGATTTCATTAGGAGGGAAACCTAGAAAACTCCGCAACGGGGTTAACGTTTGTTTTTATGTTTGATGTTATTCATTCACACATCTGTCTACTGTAGCAATGCGTTGAAGCCCATACATATGGCAGACTTTGAATATCAAACCAAACAAGCCATGACATTACTAAGTTACTTCAATTCAGCCCAATGTGAGTTGCTTCCATCACGCGCTTCGCAGTGAACTCAATCAATGAATCACATGCTTTTCAGTGACCATTGTTCATTCATGCATGCAAACAAATTTCAAAGGTATCGCTACTGCCACATGTTTGAACATGTAATGTTAAGTTATTAAACTAAAATTGACTTCATAGTTTACCTTCAATAAAATCGTTTAATTATTATTCTTTATAAGCTTTTAGTTTTCTCTAATTTTATTGATTTTTACTAGTTTGTTCTTATAATCGTTTTATTATTTTTGCTGGCTTATGATGATAATTTAATTATCTTAGCCGATTTCAGTGAGATTTTATCAATGATCTCAATGTTACACACACTGAAGCTAATGCCTTAATTTTTAATTTATTTTACGGTTGGATATAATCTGTTAGTATTTGTTTGTTGCTGAAGTTGGCTATATTCAATTTCTTAATGACTTTGAAGATCTTTGTAAAAGAATGTTGGGTTCTATGCAAGTGATTAACTAAAGATATAGTTAGGGATCATTGTATATTTTGTTTTTGTCACCAAGGAAATTTCCTTGTACAAGCATTTATGGCAGGCCGGGCAAGGACGGTGCAAACACCTATTCCTCTTTTCTATATGTAATTTGTCAAAAAATAATCAAATATCGGTCATCCCGTTATATGTTATCCCACTTTTGGGGCCGGTCGTTCCGAGCTGCTACTCGGGATTGATCAGGACAAGGAAGCTGCTGAGGAAATTGAGTTTCTACCTCATAGAGAAATTCTCAGGTTCAAATGTTCATTCTACATCTCTCTTGGTCATAATTCACTAGTAAAAGGGAGTTAAAATGAAGAGTCTTAGATCAAATTTTTATACAATAAAATATATGCCTCTATTAAAATCTAAATGAATTTCCCTTTTAACAGGTTCTTGGACAAAGCGGCTATAAAATCAAAACATGATAACCAATTAGGGAATTCAGAAACACCAACTTCCTTTTTATTTGAAACTAACAACTTCAGCACTAACCATGAAAATTAGGAGTCATATATCCTTATTCCCTTTAATTAGGATAGGAACTAGTGTTTGGTTTGTTGAATCGGTTCATTGTCCAGTTGTTATCAATAATTTGAAACTCTTATTATTTATCTCCTCCCTTTTATCTAAAACTAAAAACTTCAGCAGAATCCATGAAAATGATTTTTTATTTTAAATAAGTGATTTTTCTATGAAATAATCTATAACAAATTGGTTCTTTGACATATTGGATAAACATGATAAGTTTTCAAATTTCTTACCTACATCACATGTTATATGTTGTTATATCAAAGAAGGTTCCTCTCTAATCGCAATAGGATCCATTTTTCAGACATTTGATCCCGAGGATGTTGCCGAAGGTCAGAAGCGGATGAAAAAGCTATTTAAAGAGTAAGTAATTTCATGTTTTCTTTAATGCATAATTGCTAATAGTCATGTTTGATCTCAAGTTTAGTGTAATTGTTGTCATCTCATGGTTTCTTTAATGCATAACTGCTAATAGTCATGTTTGATCTCCAAGTTTAGTGTAAATGCTACATTCGATGATACGATGCATCAGTGGAGTAATCTTTGTGGTGACTTGTGATGGCCTTAACTTAAGATCATAACATTCAGTGTTCAGTGTCACTACTTTTATTTGAAACGGCGAATTGTTGTTAGTAATTAGTTTTTTATGTTAGTATTTTATCTTTAACTGGGTTTGAACCCGGGTCCTCCAACCCCTTTAATACTTAAGCTCAAACGAGTTATTAGTTAAGCTACCCAACCCCTCTGTTCAGTGTCACCACTATTTTTGCCTCATTATGATTATGCTGTTTTCATTAAATTGAAAATGGTGTTTCTGTAAACAATCAAATGAATTAGATAGTTTAATATTTCTTTTGGCTAGACTGTGATCGCTATAGTTGATTTAAGATTTGTTATGTAATATATAAGAAATATGAATTGGAAATAAACCTTTAGTTTAAGTATTCAATCAAACTTCATTGATCTTTTGTTTCACTAAATGTCCTTTTGTCTTTGCTGATTTCATTAATTCAGACATGGTGTGAGTCCTCTTTCGCCATTGAAGGGACTTTTTATTCAAGGTCCTGTCTTCATTAGTTTTTTTCTCGTGGTAAGCTAACTTTTACCTCGATATTCCCCTTACCTTTAGGAGTCTGAGTAACCTTTCTTTATATTGTTTCTACCACTAACTATTTTATTTTATTTTCTTTGGTGGCAGATAAATAACATGTTTGAAAAAATGCCATCATGCATTTTCTCACTTGAACACAACAACGTTTTCTATATAATAAGTATTTTACTATTCTTTAACTTAATTACAAATAAATTACTCTATGTAATATATTTAACATGTCTAACTTTACATTCCTTTTGGTTTGACTTTATTTATAGATGAGCTTTGGGTTATCAGGGCCAAATTCAGAGGGTTCAGTGCATTGAAATTCAGAGGGCCAAAGTGGCAAAAATTGACAAGTGGGTCTATTTTTTTATTCATGAAACTATATATTTACCTTGTATGTTATTTTTCATTAGTTCATTTCCGGTAAACAAATTTCTTTATTATAAAGAGAAGTTTAGAGGATGGTTACACTAAGTGCTTCCTTGATGATGGTCAAAATTTATTTTGATGTTATTTTGTGATGCAGGGAAGTGGAAGATTTTACTTGCAGATTAAATTCTGATCGGCCAGAGAGAATAAAAGACTTTTTTCTGCTTATAGCCTCAATGGATGGCACCTAAAGTTCTTCGTAATGAACCGTTAGATGAGAAGTGCATTCAATCTACATCTTTAGATACTCTCTCTTTTCACTCATGTTTTGATGTAAATGTCAGCCTTTGATTGTCTTTTTTTTCCGCTTCTTGTTAATATCATGTCTGATGTATTGGGGTGATATTAAAGGAACTTGCAACCGAAAAGATTCCTTGGGATACTCTCAATTCATTACAGGTATTGCTTTCATGTGTACATACTACATAAAAACAAGGATATTACAAACTAAAATGACGGTGAAACCTATTTAATGACAAGCCACTGCCAAAATAATGTGTTCTCAATTTCTTTTTTATTCAACTACATATCACTTTGGGTACATATATGAACAACTGTTTCTCTAGGAATTTTGCAGGTAATTGGAGATGTAGGATTTACGAATCAGCTGTAGGATTCATGAATCAGCGTCCAAAATAGGTAGCCAACTTACCTAAAAAAATCAATTATTGTTTCATCAATTTGAGATTACTGGTGTTTTTAATTTAATATTAGTTAGCATACTTCATGAAGCACGATTTCAATTCTGCACCGCAATGCAATAATAAGATAGTGGTTGCCAATGCCTTTGATCTTTTGGTTGTTTAGTAGAAAAGTGTGTTAGAGATACACTATTTGAAGATCTTTCCAACGCTTTATATGTTATTGGTTGAAATAGTATTGAAAAAATTGTTCGAAAGTGTGATGTTAGATCTTCTTCTAAGTTTCATTCATACTCTTTTAAGAAAGTGATGGTTCCTGATGAAAGTATACACAAAGTTGTTGTAGGGAAAGGACTGTCAGGTGCATTGAAACTGCTTAAAGATAGAGGAACACTTAAGGAAAGCATTGAATAAGGTGGCAGAAACACAGATAAGAAGAAAAGAAAATTGTCTGAGATTGTAGAGGTTGAAGGAAAGGAAGTACATAATACAAAAGATGTTTACATTGAGAGGACAGACGAGTTTGGGAGAAATTTGACTCCTAAGGAAGCCTTTCGAAAATTTTCTCATAAGTTCCATGACAAAGAAATTTGACTCCTAAGGAAGCCCTTCGAAAATTCTTGTTAGTTTATTTGAAATCTGGATTGTTTTTTCTGATTAACTTGGTTGGACAAATAATTATCAGTAGTTTGATTGTGTCATTTTTAGTAATGTAATTCTATAAGTACTTGTTATTGACTTTATATGTTCGCTTTAAAAATTTGAATGAGATTAGTGTTGCCTTGACTTCTTCATATTAGATTTTTATTTTTATATTATTGTTACTTTGATATTTTACCATTTATAAAATTTTAAATAAGAATTAAACACAATTAATAATAAAATTTAAAAACCTGAGAGAGAAAATACCTGGGAATTTATCTGCGGAATTTGGATTTGCTGCGACATTTCCTGCGAAAATTTCAGTTACCTGCAGTACTATCTGCGAGTTTAGCTATTTTACCTGCGACACTTTCCTGCGACTCTACCTGCTAAGTTAATTGTCCACGAAGGTTTTAGCTGGGCACATAAAATAGCAGAAAAAATCGCAGGTAACATGTTTTCTGCAGAAATTTTATCAAAATCCGTAGGAACACAGAGTATTTCTAGTAGTGTATGGCAGCATTTTTCATTCACCAAAGGAAAATCCAACAAAAGTGAATTTTGATCTAAAGTACATGCTATTCTATCTGGCCAAGAGAAAGAAGGTCAACTTATCGACATTTCTCTTCAACTATTTACATGATTCTATCAATCGTTCAAAGAGAATACTATCAAATCAAAGAATCTGGATTTCTTATGGAAGGTTAATATCTGCTATTCTTACTAATAACAATATTATAGAACTGATAAACCCTCCATTAGCACCAGAAATTAATAACGGAAAATACTTCCATAATGGATATGTGACGAAGTTGGGAATAAGTAGCATATCTGCAGTGCACAATCTAGAAAAAGGTTCAAGTAAAAAAAGGAAGAGAGCGGTTGGTGAAAGCAGTTTAACTAAGGAGAAAGATGTAACACCCCTTTCTAAACCCCACAATTAATGAAAATAATCAGAGTATGATTAACATGCATTCATTCAAGGGTGTCACACTTAAATTTCAAAACACCTGCCATGTTCATTAACACAACAATAAAAGATCATGTTTTACAATTCTTTTCACTTTGCATGAAACAACGGATTCAATTCAAACAAATATTTTCATAAAAGGAATATTCGTTTTGATCACATGATTCAACCATAATCGGGCACTAAGGCCAATTTCTCATAGCTTCAATAAATATGAAAACATAACACATTTCTATAAAATGTAACCAAGCGATCCCAGTGTTACATGACCAGAGCATGACTCGACCCAACTTAATTAAATCACTAGACAACTAGACCGATGGCAACCTCGCACCACAAGCAACTCTACTCTGGATACCTGCACGATGTCATATAGGACATCATTCCAGCAGAAGGGTGAGAAATATTATCATAAAATCAATGCATATAATTATGTGTATAAACATTCATAAAATACATAAATGCCACATTTCTCACCACTTTACATAATCACTTCTCACATGCTTCCCCATTTATATATTTATATAACGAACATGATTAACTATCGAACATGTTATCATGCACATATCCATGGTTCTTATTATTCCACATTTTCATACACATAAGCACGTTGTATACATCAATTACATGGTCATAACTTATCCAAAACATTATAGTCATGCACATAGCATACTTTCATACAACATTTCCAATTATGCAAGTCATGTACATACACGTAAGCACAACTCTAATCAACAATCCTATCTATGCCATATGGCTCACGTAAAGCCCATCAATTCCACCAATTCCCCGTTCGGGATTGTGGGTATATCACTCATACCCCACCAGGAACAACACATAGTCATTCTACCCCGGTGATCACTCTGCTGGGAACGACATCTTGTCATTCCACCCCAGTATACATGAGCCTTACACGCATTCATTATTTCAATATCATCAACATGAATCACTAAGCAATGCACATATATATACATAATATATTTTCATGCATTCTCCACTTACAATTGCACATAAACAACACTGCATTACAACATTTATCAAGCAATGCATACAATATGTTTATTTCAACCCCGATTCACATAAACGTCAACATATACATATAGCCACACATATACATATATCATTTAGCATATTCAACCATGCCATTCATCATAATTCATATCAGCCCACATAAACAAACACATATTATGTTTATTTTCCATGCTCCACGGCAATAATGATAAATGCAACTCATAGAGACCGACTCACGACTCCATGCAGATGCAAATGCGGTACCGACTCATTTCAACAGATTCTCTAAGGAATCGAGTATTCAGCAGATCCTCCACGGGATCAAGTACTCAGCAGATTCTCCACGGAATCAAATATTCATCAGATTCTCCACGGAATCGAATATTCAGCAGATCCTCCACGGGATCAAGTACTCAGCAGATTCTCCACGGAATCAAATACTCTAGCCAATCCTCCACGGGATTACATGTTATGACCGATTCTCCGAGGAATCACACAATGCAACCGATTCTCCAAGGAATCACACAATGCAACCGATTCTCCAAGGAATCTAATATAACCATCATACGAGGTTCTGCAAATCCTCCGAGGGATCAATCAACACACAAATGCATACTAAGATGCTTCACAATGCAAATCCTCCGAGGGATCATTCAACACAAAAATGCATACTATGTTCACAAACATACTCATTGCATTTATCACATACATCGCATATATCTATCATGCATTCACATTATGCACCATTCCACATATGGTTTACACACATATCAGCCTATCAATGCGTTTCTATTCAATTCGAGCAAATACACAAGATTATCAAACATTCAAGATTCACCATTTACTCTACAATCTAGGATTCACGCCTTTCGGCCACCCACAGCACGACATGTCAAAATAGTTCACACATCAATCATTCATATAGGCATTAATCATAATTGAATCAATCAAACATCATGCTATGAACAAACAGCAAAACAAAATAACACTGCCAGGTTCGCCAACCTTCGCCTGGCGAAGCCGCGCAGCGAATGCTCGCTGACCTTCGCCTGGCGAACTTCCCAGCGAAGTCCACTGGGAGTAATTCTGGAATTACTCGCTGAGGCTCGCTACACACTCGCCTGGCGAACCTTCGCCAACTCACTTCGCCTGGCGAACTTGCCAACGAATACAGGATATTAGCTTCTGACTTGCTTCGCTACAGCTCGCTGGGCTTCGCCTGGCGAAGCTTCGCTGCCATTCGCCTGGCGAGCCTGCGAAGACAGAACTTCCATGGCTGTCTCAAGAGCCCAAACTCCACACAACCAACCAATTAAAAGCCAACTCGCTCCAGAAAGTTCAACACCACGATACCCGACTTAAATATGACATATATACTCGACTCTATCCGATTAAAACATCATTTTACCGATTAAATCATTTTCGACCTAGAATTGAAAAGCATAGATTTCACCCGAACCATCCACATAACACATACATAATCATACACATGGATTGGATAATAATGTTTCTCACCCTTACCTTGATTCAATCGAAGCTTTGGGCTGCTCTTGATGATTTCCACACTTTTCTTCTTCTTCTTCTTCTCTTTTCTCCTCCTTTTCCTTCTTTCTCTTTTTCTTTCCTTTTTCTTTCCCTTACCACTCTTTTTTCCTTTTCTTTCTATTTCTATCCTTTATATTTCTTTTTCTCATTCATTAGTTGTCAAATGACCAAAATGCCCTCCATTCTAAATTTTACTCGAAAATTCTCCGAAACGGTAAAATATCAGAACATACCATATTCACAAATTAATTCCACGAATAACACAAGTATTACTCAAATCCAATAAAATGCTCCACAAAATGCGATAATCAAAATCGGGGCGTTACAACTCTCCCCCACTTTAGAAATTTTCGTCCTCGAAAATATCATCCGACTCAAACAACTTGGAATATGATTCTCGCCTCCCAATCTCGCAAATCTGACTGTTTCTAGTTGATCCTCCCAAACACCTTTACCAAGACAATCCCTTTGCCTCACAGTTGCTTCTTGTTCACCACTCTGAACCAGCAATGCCTTAGCAGTCAAATACTTTCTCACTCATACACCATCCATCTGGATCGATGCAACTCCTCAGCTTAGACTCATGAACACATCATGCAATTTTCCCAAGGTGACAACGGTACAACAATCTAACATGCTATCTTTCCACGCTCCCGCTGCACCACTCTGATACAAATTCGATAAGACACAGTGTGCTTCCGAGACCTCAAGCTCGACCAACACCAATTACCATCGTAACTCTCCAAAACACATCTTCCCGGGGGCTTCTTTCAATCTTTTCAGTCGCCTCTCGCACAATCTCATGTCCGATTACCACACTCTTGCCAGATACACATCAACACAAAAGAGTCATACATCTCATTCCGATTCATTTTGATCCGACACACAAGTTATCAACAAGTCCTCTACGTACTAGACAGTTCCCGTGTCTGCCCATCCACCTACGGATGCTATATAAGGTTCAATTTCAGTACGGCACCCAAAACGTCTGCAAACTTTTCCAAATCTCAATGATGAATTCAGATACCTTATCTGACACAATGTTAGACGGTATCACATACTATTCCGAAATACGCAACAGTTGCATCAGGCTAACAGTCCCCGATGTTCACACTTCGACGTTCAACAAGTCTAATCCGCCTATACGACCGCGACCACTTCTCACTCCATCTGTGGCCACCAAAACAACTTCTCCCAATTCAGTTACGTCTTCATGGTAGTTGAATGGATATTCCATTTATCTCAATACCCTCTTTCCAAAGTACTCTTATCCAAACCACACAATATGAACACATAAACTCTACCGCAACATCTCGTGTCATCATTCCCATAAATCCGAAATTCAGCTTGTCGACTTTAACTCATTGAACTCAATCAATCTATCAACTCCAATTAGAATTTCAACCTCTTTGAATCTCATCGAGAGTACTAATCATCAGTCTCATCATGCAAGGCTCAACTCCAAACGAAGTTTCTATCATTTCCTCTACATCATATTCAATTTTCTCAAACAAAATAAATACCTTAAGCTCTCAAGATCGTTAACCATCTCAAATCTCAACTAACAATTGAGGTCTCCCTAACTACGGTACAAACACACAACAACAACCAACTCTAAGTCACTTGTCAGAAAATACCTCTTTGCACTTTTAATTGCCTTAAAGCATATCCAAAACTTGCCGACGTTGCATTAAACATATTTCCCAATCATATCACCAAAGCATTACAAAACACAATGAACAGTTCTGTCGGACTCGGCAAAACCAACACACAAGCTGTTGACAGCTTCACCAAAACTCTTTAAACTTTCTTCACAGTAGTACATCACCGCTTCTTCTCTAACACTGATAACTCAAATTCCCAATATACCACATGACCCCCTATAATCTTCTAATACACCAAATCATCGTTGGTTACACAACCACCGACTCACTCATCTGAGTATGGAAAATCTTATGTCACACAGACATTCACTTCGTAAGTCATGGCGGAAATACGAATTGCACCCTCTACAACATCCAACATATTCCATTAACGAATAACTTAATTCCACGTCACTACTTTCTCATCATATAGAGCACTGCAATGATTCCCAACGCTTCTAACCTCGCGTCATTCTGAATTACGGTTCTCCCGTCACTACAAAATCACGAAAACAACATCCTCCACTTAGAAGGTTATTCCATACATCTTCAACTTCTTGAAATTGTTGAAGGTCTAACCATATCAATCTTGTATCCCATATCTTATTCCTTTTGATAATTACCAAAAGTCACCATCTACTCTTATATACTTGACCTCACAGTCTGTTGCCGTAGCACCCACACCAAACGCAAG
Organism: Lathyrus sativus; assembly: GCA_963859935.3. NCBI lineage: Eukaryota > Viridiplantae > Streptophyta > Magnoliopsida > Fabales > Fabaceae > Lathyrus > Lathyrus sativus. The sequence continues at coordinate 514,983,097 of OZ012741.1, forward strand.
TCTCAACTACTTAATCAATTTAATTCTTTGACTATCCAAACACACATATGACATGGAGCTCTCAATATCAGACCAGTCCTCATCAAATAAGTCATTCCCCACTTTATTCCACATCCTAGCTCTGTATCACTTATCTTGTCAGGATAACTTTCAGACATTCATAACAAAACGGCAAACTGCCAACCCCTTACTTTCATTAGTGCTCAAAATCCTCATCAAAGTTTAACACTCTAACATTGTCCTGCGTCGACTTCTCAGAACACTCCTTAAGAATTTGGCTTCACTCTGAACAATTCACCACACACACCACCTAAGCTCGCAAGACACGTTTATTCCATCCAACACAACTTCCCAACTACTATCAACAAGAGATTAAGGGTGATCAGTTCCTCAATTTGTCAATAGATAGCCGAAAATCATGGTGGAGTATAAACCCGTCTTTACCAAACTATAATAGTGTTTCAAACCACGCACTGAGCTACAACTCTGCACTTGCAGCATCCTGGAGAATCACCAGCTCCTCCCCCACTTCGATCATTCCCACTTCTACAGACAAGGTTAACAACGGACATGCATCGACAGTGTTTTCACACACATGTCGCATACAATGGAACAACCAATCAACACAACTTGGCCGGACGGACCGACCTGCTCTGATACCACTAATGTAACACCCCTTTCTAAACCCCACAATTAATGAAAATAATCAGAGTATGATTAACATGCATTCATTCAAGGGTGTCACACTTAGATTTCAAAACACCTGCCATGTTCATTAACACAACAATAAAAGATCATGTTTTACAATTCTTTTCACTTTGCATGAAACAGCGGATTCAATTCAAACAGATATTTTCATAAAAGGAATATTCGTTTTGATCACATGATTCAACCATAATCGGGCACTAAGGCCAATTTCTCATAGCTTCAATAAATATGAAAACATAACACATTTCTATAAAATGTAACCAAGCGATCCCAGTGTTACATGACCAGAGCATGACTCGACCCAACTTAATTAAATCACTAGACAACTAGACCGATGGCAACCTCGCACCACAAGCAACTCTACTCTGGATACCTGCACGATGTCATATAGGACATCATTCCAGCAGAAGGGTGAGAAATATTATCATAAAATCAATGCATATAATTATGTGTATAAACATTCATAAAATACATAAATGCCACATTTCTCACCACTTTACATAATCACTTCTCACATGCTTCCCCATTTATATATTTATATAACGAACATGATTAACTATCGAACATGTTATCATGCACATATCCATGGTTCTTATTATTCCACATTTTCATACACATAAGCACGTTGTATACATCAATTACATGGTCACAACTTATCCAAAACATTATAGTCATGCACATAGCATACTTTCATACAACATTTCCAATTATGCAAGTCATGTACATACACGTAAGCACAACTCTAATCAACAATCCTATCTATGCCATATGGCTCACGTAAAGCCCATCAATTCCACCAATTCCCCGTTCGGGATTGTGGGTATATCACTCATACCCCACCAGGAACAACACATAGTCATTCTACCCCGGTGATCACTCTGCTGGGAACGACATCTTGTCATTCCACCCCAGTATACATGAGCCTTACACGCATTCATTATTTCAATATCATCAACATGAATCACTAAGCAATGCACATATATATACATAATATATTTTCATGCATTCTCCACTTACAATTGCACATAAACAACACTGCATTACAACATTTATCAAGCAATGCATACAATATGTTTATTTCAACCCCGATTCACATAAACGTCAACATATACATATAGCCACACATATACATATATCATTTAGCATATTCAACCATGCCATTCATCATAATTCATATCAGCCCACATAAACAAACACATATTATGTTTATTTTCCATGCTCCACGGCAATAATGATAAATGCAACTCATAGAGACCGACTCACGACTCCATGCAGATGCAAATGCGGTACCGACTCATTTCAACAGATTCTCTAAGGAATCGAGTATTCAGCAGATCCTCCACGGGATCAAGTACTCAGCAGATTCTCCACGGAATCAAATATTCATCAGATTCTCCACGGAATCGAATATTCAGCAGATCCTCCACGGGATCAAGTACTCAGCAGATTCTCCACGGAATCAAATACTCTAGCCAATCCTCCACGGGATTACATGTTATGACCGATTCTCCGAGGAATCACACAATGCAACCGATTCTCCAAGGAATCACACAATGCAACCGATTCTCCAAGGAATCTAATATAACCATCATACGAGGTTCTGCAAATCCTCCGAGGGATCAATCAACACACAAATGCATACTAAGATGCTTCACAATGCAAATCCTCCGAGGGATCATTCAACACAAAAATGCATACTATGTTCACAAACATACTCATTGCATTTATCACATACATCGCATATATCTATCATGCATTCACATTATGCACCATTCCACATATGGTTTACACACATATCAGCCTATCAATGCGTTTCTATTCAATTCGAGCAAATACACAAGATTATCAAACATTCAAGATTCACCATTTACTCTACAATCTAGGATTCACGCCTTTCGGCCACCCACAGCACGACATGTCAAAATAGTTCACACATCAATCATTCATATAGGCATTAATCATAATTGAATCAATCAAACATCATGCTATGAACAAACAGCAAAACAAAATAACACTGCCAGGTTCGCCAACCTTCGCCTGGCGAAGCCGCGCAGCGAATGCTCGCTGACCTTCGCCTGGCGAACTTCCCAGCGAAGTCCACTGGGAGTAATTCTGGAATTACTCGCTGAGGCTCGCTACACACTCGCCTGGCGAACCTTCGCCAACTCACTTCGCCTGGCGAACTTGCCAACGAATACAGGATATTAGCTTCTGACTTGCTTCGCTACAGCTCGCTGGGCTTCGCCTGGCGAAGCTTCGCTGCCATTCGCCTGGCGAGCCTGCGAAGACAGAACTTCCATGGCTGTCTCAAGAGCCCAAACTCCACACAACCAACCAATTAAAAGCCAACTCGCTCCAGAAAGTTCAACACCACGATACCCGACTTAAATATGACATATATACTCGACTCTATCCGATTAAAACATCATTTTACCGATTAAATCATTTTCGACCTAGAATTGAAAAGCATAGATTTCACCCGAACCATCCACATAACACATACATAATCATACACATGGATTGGATAATAATGTTTCTCACCCTTACCTTGATTCAATCGAAGCTTTGGGCTGCTCTTGATGATTTCCACACTTTTCTTCTTCTTCTTCTTCTTCTCTTTTCTCCTCCTTTTCCTTCTTTCTCTTTTTCTTTCCTTTTTCTTTCCCTTACCACTCTTTTTTCCTTTTCTTTCTATTTCTATCCTTTATATTTCTTTTTCTCATTCATTAGTTGTCAAATGACCAAAATGCCCTCCATTCTAAATTTTACTCGAAAATTCTCCGAAACGGTAAAATATCAGAACATACCATATTCACAAATTAATTCCACGAATAACACAAGTATTACTCAAATCCAATAAAATGCTACACAAAATGCGATAATCAAAATCGGGGCGTTACAAAAGAAGTGACTGAAGAGGTTGCCATTGAAAAGGGTTTTACATAAACCTCCTTGAATCAAGCAGCTCAATCTGATGAATCACATTCCTCTGATGCAAATTTGTTCTCTCAAGGACGAGAAAAGAGAAATGTTATGACTATCAAAAAATCAAAGTGTACAATGTGGTTGCTGTTTGATATATTTATATTAAAATATTTCAATTTTTATTATTTTAGTATGACATAATATTAGGGATTCTGTTGGAGAAAATATCTGCCAATGCTAAGGGGTTTCTATATTTAGGTCAATCACATAGAATCAAATATTTAAAATATAATTATATTTTAGATTTTCGTTAAACATACAAAATAAATACTTTTTTACGCTAGTCACTTTTAGATTTAGTAATATCATATATTTATTTATTTATTTTTTTATTATTTTAAAAACATTGCTTTTAATCAACGAAAACCTTTTCCATTAAAAAGTCAAAATTTCCTAAATAAAAGGAAAGTGTTACTCCCAATATTTATTTCTATAAAAAAAAAATTATATCATATTTTTATTAAAATCATAAACTTGATAGGATTCAAAACACACCAACTCACTTTAAATATAAAAAAATAACAACAAAAAATTCATTGGTAATGCTAAAATATAATGACATAAGGTTTCTCCCTAAAATAAATACAAATGTCTTATATGTCTATAAAAAAAATCTAGTCATCAAATACTTTCATGAGGTATAACACACAGTTTTCATATCATCCATCTAATAATATTTAATTTTAAAAGATATACACTTTAATCTTATCAACAATAACCGAATAATTATGACGTGGATATTGTGTCTATTTAAACATTCTTAAACAACACCACTTATAAAATAGTTAGTAAACCCCAAAATCCTCAACAAATTTGGAGCTATCCTTTTCAACTACAATTCAACTACAAGAGCAGCGCCACCGTAATTCGAACATTCCGGTAATGTGATTTTTGGTTTTTCTTCACTATCCCTCCTCTTTCTACTGTGTTTCTTTAGGTTTCCGTCCTCTTTAAAAATATTCTTCTTATTCGGTCCTAATGTAAAAATGAATTCTTTCATGAGGTATAACACACAGTTTTCATATCATCCATCTATTTGAATTTGTTTTTAATAAAATAACGTACATGATTGTAGCCACACACACTAATACATTCATACATTGTCACATCATAGGTTCGTCTAATTTAAAAAAATTTATCCAAAGTTTACTAGTATCATTTATTTAAACACATGTATTTTTCATGTATTTAGGAGTGTTGGTTATCTTGAGCTTGACCTTTGAGATGGCTTTGTATTTCTTTGTTTTAGAATATATATAATTTGTTATTTTTATAAAATATGAAAATATGGCATTTTCAATTTCAATCATATTTTATTATTTGATTCATACTAATCATATATAATTTTTTTTATAGTAGCCTTTTGATGATCATATCCCAAAAATCAACAAAATGCAACTTAAAGACCAGTCGAAGAAGACCAAGTCAGATAAAACAAATATTTATGTTTTATATAGAAAAGAAGCATTGGAGATGACAAGGTTAGTAGATATATTGAAATACCTTTATGGACAAAAAATAACTTATATGTGATTTTATTTAAATGAGAGACTAAAACATAACGTGCACTTTAAGGAGGTATTCGATTAAAAAGTTTAACATAAATCTATCACAATGTATAGTTACATTTCTACTATTAAATTTAGATTATTTTAGATAAAATATATTTCATCATAAATTAATACAATTAGACTAAAATGTTAAAATAAACACTAAAATATTAACTTACCTATCAATTTTTCTAGTTTAATTTAATTTGTATCAAATGTTTTAATAATATTGAATTATAACTTTTCTATTAGGCTTGTATCCGAACACTTTAAAGAGGCCACAAAAGCTTATCAACAAAAAGATCATTTTTCTGCAAAACAACATTTTATGGCCGGCAGAGAAAAACTTCTTAAGGTTGAAGAGCATAGCTATAATGTAGCAAAAGAAATCTTCAAAATTAATAACCGCAAAAACAAAATTTGGAGAATAGATTTGCATGGTCTACATGGATCAGAAGCAATTCAAATCCTACAAAGTCGATTAAACGAAATCATTGCCACACAGTCAAAATCATTAGAAGTTATAACAGGTATTTTCTATATTATTTGTAATAAAATTTTAAAATATATGTATAAAATGTAAATTTAGTGTGTTGGTTTTAAACTAAAATAAATTATTTAATTTTTTTTAGGAGTTGGCAGACATAGTCACGGAAAACCAGTACTTCCGGTGATTATTACAAAATTTCTCAAGGAAAACAAGTAAATAAAATTCATTATATGTAATAGTTACAATAACAACTATCATTTTTCTTCTCATTACTTCTTTATTTGTTATTATGTAGTTATCAATTTGAAGAGATCAGGCCAGGAGCCTTGAAAGTTTGGATTTTTTCTTCCCAAAATAAGTTGGCAAGTCATTAAACACAATATATGGTACCGGTAATATTAAAAGGCAATCAAGTCATAGAAGCAATATAAGAGTTATATTGTTATGAATTATATATGCTTCTTCCTAAACCTTCAAGTATTGAAGATCGAGTTAGATTGTTTATGATAGTAATTTTCAAAAACCATCACCCTTAGTTTATGTGGTGGTTAGCTACACTCTTTTTTTTCTTGTAAGATTTTTAACGAGTCACTCTTTTGACTTCATAATTGTTGTATAAGAGTTTTAGTCTAGCTGTACCAAAATCTTCTCTGACCCACCATTGTACAAATTACATATATACATTTTAAAGTTATAAACCACTCGTTATTATTCTCACCTACAGTAAGCGTGGAGATGTGAGTTGACAATTTTTTACTTTTGTTTTTAATTTTATGTGCATTTGATTGATGATATGAATAGAAATTTCCCCACCACTAATTGATAAGGATAAAATCTTAAGAAAATTGGCTCCATTTATGGATGACAAAGTGTTATATATTTGTGTTAGCAGGAAGAATATAAAAGGCAAATTAAACGGTATATAATTATAGTCATGATTATAATTATGATGAATTAGAATAATTTATATCACATGAAACACAAATAGGGAAGTACTAGAACTGATACGACGGAAATTTAAAGTATAAACAATCCTAAAGAATCTGACAACTTAAAGTCTAAAGGTAGAAACTAACTGAAGTATCTCTTTAAAAATTGTAGTAAAAATTCCTTCTGAAATCTATCTTGAAAAAATGTTGCTCTCTTGTTTATCTTTCCAAACCTCCCGCCTTGCAAGTACACTTTTAGTTCCAAGCTTTTATGTATTAGTAGGAAGAATATGAAAGGAAAATTAAACGGTATATAATTACAGTCATGATTATAATTATGATGAATTAGAATAATTTATATCACATGAAACACAAATAGGGAAGTACTAGAACTGATACGACGGAAATTTAAAGTATAAACAATCCTAAAGAATCTGACAACTTAAAGTCTAAAGGTAGAAACTAACTGAAGTCTCTCTTTAAAAATTGTAGTAAGAATTCCTTCTGAAATCTATCTTGAAAAAATGTTGCTCTCTTGTTTATCTTTCCAAACCTCCCGCCTTGCAAGTACACTTTTAGTTCCAAGCTTTTATGTATTAGTAGGAAGAATATGAAAGGAAAATTAAACGGTATATAATTACAGTCATGATTATAATTATGCTGAATTAGAATAATTCATATCACATAAAACACAAAGATGGAAGTACTAGAATTGATACGACGAAAATTTAAAGTATAAATAACCCTAAAGAATCTGACAACTTAGATAGATAATTTATAGATCAAATTATTCATAACTAAATCTTTTCAATGCAATTGTAAGAATATTTGGAGCATATTTAACAGTAAGACACTTCCATGCTTTTACATAGTCCTGACACCTGCCAAACAGCAGGAAACACGCTTTGATTACCCAATGAGAACATAATCTTTAGCCTCTATATTTTAATATATCATTTTATTTTAAATACTTAAATCATTTTCTACGTTTGGATCTTTTAATTTTTTAATTATTCAAATTTTATTTATATTTTAGTTTAATCTGTGTAATATGAAAACAAAAGTGATTATAATCAACTTTACTATCAAGATCATAAACAATGAAATTAAATAATGATATTTTATTACAACAATTTATTTTAAATTAAAAAATAAAATAAACATTTTCATAAAATTAAATTTAAACAAATTTTATGATATAAAATTATATTTAGTCTCTATCCTCCATCTCTATATAAACATTAGTTAATAAAAAATAAAATTTATGTCTTTGAGACGGTATTAGAGATGAAATTAAAGTATAGACGGATGGATCCGTCTCTGAAATCCATCCCAGATATCAAAATTTTAATTTTGGTCTCAAATTGATATTTTCTGTCTGAATTTCTATAACTATTTGAGATTGAAAATTATTTGTCTCTAAACTCTATCACTATGTCATATTTTTCTAGTAGTGTATTGGACGTCAAAACTCATTTAATTTTTACTATGTGCCTTTTAAATGACTCCTAACCGTCTATTGAGAAATGTATAATTCATGCATAAATAAAGAGTTGAAAAGGTGGTACCCAGCCGATTAAAAGTTGGTCGTCCTATAATTATATTGTGCGAATAAGGGGCATCAATAACTAAATACCTAACATTTATCTATTTGGCCGAATCTTGTTTCTCCAATAGTGATCATCAAGGGGATATGTCACTGTCAGTTTTTGTGGCTGAAGATCACTACCGCTCCTGATGCTACTTTGTGATTTTTATACTATGAAGCTTAAAAGGAAGGGAAATATATCTTAAACTAACCCTGCGCACAAGTGTTTTCTCTACAAATGCAAAGAGATCTGGAATCAGGAGTTGGTTATACAAAGGAAAGCTATTAAAATGTTCAACACAAATCTATCACAAACATAATACATGGTCTTGGACATACGCAATAAAAGAACCAACTATTCATATTTAGTTATTACAAAACAAACAATATATATATTATGTACTTGTAATCTGAACTTAAAGTCTAAAGGTAAAAACTAACTGAAGTATCTCTTTAAAACTTGCAGTAAAAATTTCTTCTGAAATCTATCTTGAAAAAATGCTGCTCTCTTGTTTATCTTTCCAAACCTCCCGCCTTACAAGTACACTTTTATGTATTAGCAAGAAGAATATGAAAGGAAAATTAAACGATATATAATTATAGTCATGATTATAATTATGTTGAATTAGAATAATTCATATCACATGAAACACAAAGAAGGAAGTAATAGAATTGTTACGATGGAATTTTAAATTACTAATAATTTCAATAACTAATTTTTGTCCATCAAATCAAATATATTAAAAAAAATCATAAAATTGAAGTTCAACACAACATATTATAATATTATAGATTCTATGACAACTATCATTAATTAGATTAAATTAAAATCAAAGAAATCATTAACTCAAAGTTAAGAGGTTGGTCTACTGATATATGATGTGTTTATGATAACTAACCAAATCACTTAACAAACATAAACGCAAAACTAACTACATAAGTGAATTATACTAACACATATCACATACAATATGTGGTTATAGAAAAAATATCATTGGGCTATAAGTACAACATGTATAATTTCTTTATATAAACACAAAATAATTGGATTGTTTATCATATATAAGTACATCATGTATATTTTCATTGGCACACAGAAATTTACCTTTGAATCATCAATTTTATACCAATTTCCCTAGACATCCTTGTGGTAGCAAATGTAATGACCAAAAAATGAAAATTAAAGTAAAGACGGATGGATTCGTCTCTAAAATCCATCTCAGATATCAAAGTTTTGATTTTGGTCTCAAATTGATATTTTCTATCGCAATTTTTGTCACTATTCGAGATTGAAAATTATTCGTCTCTAAATTCTGTCACTATTTCATATTTTTCTAGTAGTGCATTGGACGCCAAAATTCATTTAATTTTTAATATGTACTTTTTAAATTACTCTCAACCGTCCATTTGAAAATGTGCACCTCATGCATAAATAAAAAGTTGAAAAGGTTGTGCCCAACAGATTAAATGTTGGTCGTCCTATAATCACCATTCACATATTTCTTGAGGTGTACCTTCTATAATAGTCTCTCAACTTCCTTTTTGAGCTAGAAACAATCTTCAATGTGGTGTCCCTTCACTCTATGAAAAGTACACCAACTTCTTGATTCACAACCCATCACATCCGCCTTAGGAGCAGGTGACATATAGATGTTGTGCATATGGAGAACCTTGCGCCAGATCTGCTCATGAAGAATATTCAGGGGCCTTTATGGAAAAGTTATAATTTCTCTTTCTCTAGTGATGTGAGCCTTCGACATTAGGGATGCTCTCGTTGACATCATGCACCTTCTTTTTAATATTTCTCTCCTCGCCCTTTATGTAGCACTCTGCTTTTGTGGCCACATCTTTCAATGAAAATTTTGGCTTTTTGGAGAGTAACTATGTTAAAGTGTTCCACCTTGAGTCTAATTTAGAACGCCCCCACAAACATCTCTTGGTTTGGTGGGACAAACTTATTGTTGGTTTCATTAAAGCGAGAGAGATAGTCCCTCAGTGAGTTTGATGGACCTTATCGTATGTTAAACAAGCTCGTGGTGGTCATTTTCCTGAGGTGGCTGGAGGAGAACTGGTGTACTAGCTTCTTTACTAGTTCCTAATACCTACTGATGGAGGCACGAGGTAAACCCTTAAACGATTGAAGGGTGACGTCTAGTAAGTGACACATATCAGCTTGCACTTCAAGGATCAGGAACCCCTATGATGGTCATCTGTATATTGATGGAGGCGAAGTGCTCGTAGAGATTGTTATGCCCATCAAACTCTAATAAGGATATGGGGTTTGAAGCCCTCCGAGACGGATGCCTCCATATCTCACGTGAGAGTGGACAGGGGTCTAACATTTTCATTTCCTCCGGAGGATTTGAGTCCTATTTGTGCTTTCTGACGTTGTAGATGTCATCATCTAATGTCTGGTGATGGTCGTGTAACTTGTCTATGACGACACACATCTCCGCTAGGGCATCGAAATCACTGCTATCACTGGTACCTTTTGGTGTAAAGGTTGAAGCTCTCTTGTTAACCATGGTTGAAAGTGGCTAGGCATAGAAATCAAAGGTAACATCGGACATGGTGATGGTGATGAAGATTGTATGGCCCATGTTACTTTTACTTGGGTCCCATGAAGGCACCACTGTACTGGTTAAAAGGTACAAGTGCGAGTGCTAATCTTGTAAGGACAGGGGACTCAAAGGCCATATTAGGTATGTTACAAGGTATGGTGGTTAGTGATTGCCGATGACGGCGAGAAGGCTTGTATGATGATATTTTACGGTGGTTTTAGAAGTTCTACTCATGTGAGTTGAGAGGCTTTGTGACTAATTGTGCTTAGAGGTAAGCGTAGGAGCGGTGTGATCAGTATAAGTTATTATAAGTCATGTCCTCTATGAGGGAGGTATATTTATATATGTTTTTAGACCTAGTGGTTGGGTAACCCTAAGTGGTAATAACTGATATCTCTTGACATGGGAAAGTTATTGACCATCTATCCTTTCGAGAGTGATGATAGACTAACTCTCTATTGACCAATGGATTTACACACATCATGAGCGTCCAGGGTGAATTCTTAAGTCACCGTCTAAGCATTATCGCTCTTAGGCAACAGTGTCCTAACTTATGACACTCACATATATACCACTACAAATTGAAACCTAAAGAAAATTGGCTCCATTCATAAATGAAAAAGTGTTACCTATTTCAATTATCCTCATAGTACAAACCTCTTCAATATGTGCTTTCCAAAAAATGAAAAGATATCCTGACACCATTTTTTAACACTCTTCCAAAAAAAGTGCATAATTTTTACTGTTAAAATACAAGAGTCTAAGAGACATTTGAATAAACCGTATGTTTTGAAAAGCACTACAGAGACATTATTATATATAGATAGATTACAAATAATTACATGATATAGTTGATGTGGGGCTATTCTATATACAAATATTCTTAACACTATATATATATTTAAAAATATTATCACTCCCCCTCAAGCTTGAGCATATAAGTTAAATGCACCAAGCTTGTTATATATATAGTTAGTTATGGGGCTTCGTAGGGATTTCGTAAACACATATGTCAATTGATCACTAGAGATGAAAAAGCTTGTGACGACGTCGCCTGACTCGATCTTCTCTCTGACAAAGTGACAGTCTATCTCAATATGTTTGGTCCTCTCATGGAAGACTGGATTTGAAGCAATGTGCAATGCAGCTTGATCATCACAAATAAGTGTCATTGGTCTTGCTTCTTCAATTTGAAGTTCCTTGAGCAACTGTTTTAACCAAATAAGTTCACATGTTGCCATTGCCATGGCCCTATACTCTGCCTTGGTGATTTATCTTGCAACTACATTTTGTTTCTTTGTTTATCAAGATATAAGGTTTCCTCCAACAAGTACATAATACCTAGAGGTGGATCGCTATCAATGGGTCTATCCAATTATCTGGTTATGTCCTTTATCCTCATACACAAGACCTTTTCCTGGAGCACATTTGATGTATCTCAGAATTCGGATAACAACATCCATGTGTTCCTGACAATGGGAATTTAAGAACTGGCTTACCACACTGATTGCAAAAGAAATATCCGGACGAGTGACTATGAGATAATTCAACTTTCCAACCAATCTGCTATACCTTCATGCGTCAGATAAAGGCTCCCCCTGATTGGGTAGTAGTTTAACACTTGGATCCATAGGAGTATCGGTTGGTTTAGCATTTAACAGACCTTTTTCTTCCAAAATATTTATAGCATATTTCCACTGAGATTACCAAGATCTTTTTTCTGAAATTGTTTCGAGAGATGAAGAAAAACCATGAGTGTCTGAAGAGAGAAAATATCACGCGATCGTTTGTCGGACGTGTTGTCACGTGCGGTTTAGGTGGCGGCGCATGATGCCCACACGCGAAGACAGAGGTGGCGCGTGTGGGCTCTTGTGGAGATTTCTGCCGATGAAAAAGTTTGTCGGAAGGTCGCCGAGAATAGTAGCATTGGCGGCGGTTATGCGGTTATGAACGGATAATGTTGAAAACTGATCCGGAACAATAACGGCGGCAGTGGCTGCAGGGTGGTCACCTGAGAATTTTGAACAGTGAGAGGTAAATTGGAGTGGCAACACAGTTTGCAAAAAAAAAAAATTTTTTTAATTCTCACCGAAAGACAGTGGGTCAATCGGGTAAAGCACGGCGAAAAAAGAAGTGCCTCTTAGCAGGCTCTAGATATCATGTTAAGAAATGTGGTTGGACCTAACTCAACCCTACAAAACCGGTTGGTAGAGTGAGAATTGCCCCCACTTATAAACATATTTTCATGCCATATATTGTCCGATGTGAGACTCTTAACACACCCCTCACGCTCAGGACTGGATAACTGAAGCGTAGAAATAAATGGTGGGTGACCCGATAGCAGAAACCATAAAAGCTGGTCCACCGGATCTTAAACGAGACTCTGATACCATGTTAAAATACAAGAGACTAAGAGACATTTGAATAAACCATATGTTTTGAAAAGTACTACGGAGATATTATTATATATAGATATATTACAACTAATTACATGATATAGTCGATGTGAGACTATTCTATATACAAATATTCTTAACACTATATATATTTACAAATATCAATATTTACTATTAAGTAATTCACTTTTTGTTTGATGCAAGCAGCATTTTGTAAGTAATACTCCATCGTCATGATTTCTCGGAGCCTCCAATATCCACGCTTATCCCTTTTTTCTTTACAAAATAATTGGAAAAGAAAAATTAATTACTTTTATTTTATTATTTTTCTTTTATTATTATTACTATTATTATTATTATTATTATTATTATTATTATTATTATTATTATTATTATTATTAATAAAAAACCCATATACACTAAATAAAAAATGATGAAGTATTGTGAATGACAACTATCCTAAAATATATATTTTTATATTTCTAAATATGTTAATTTTTGTATTTAATTCCTAAAAAATTAATATTTTTTCTTTTAAATTTCTGTTACCAATCTATTTTTTTCCATTAAAATTCAATTCGAACGTTTCAAGTTAGTTTTTTTTAAGACCGTTAAAACTTTAAGATAACATTAGTTTCATAAGTTAATTATTTAATATCAAATCTTTAACAATTTAACAATAATTTTATATTTATAATAAAAAATTAATTTAAAAGTAAAATATCATCCAAAAAATGATGTTTTAATTGATAAAATTTGAATTTGGCTCATAAAAATCTTGAATTGGAAAATCATATATATCATTCACTAACATTCACATTTAGAATATCTTCAATTTCAATGAGACAAAATTTTATAGTTGCTTGTATCATAGCTTTTGGTTCAAAATTGTCACATTACATTCAAGGAAACTCTAAGTAATTTTAACTAAACAATATATATTTCACACCATCAATTTATATTATTTTATTTGTATTACAGTTTAATAAACACTTTTCAATTGAATTGGTTCAAAAATAATAATATTTGATATTAAATTTCACACTTTTTCAAATTGTTTTAACAAACTTTATCCTTTAAATATACGCAATTAATATTGTCACATTCGAATAGTTAAAAGATAAACAACCGAAACTTAAAAATTAAGAAATTATTTAAAAATAAGCTTTATATCTCTTAAACACTTTAGTCTTTAAAATATACAACATTTATATAATAGAAAGTAAAAACTTTAAAAATTCAATGGCAGATGAGGTCTAACTTATGTATTACTCATTTAAGATGAGAACAAAAGACAAATTCAATAAAAATAAAAAAACAAGATGAGTTCTCTATTTACCTTTAAATAATATATTTAATTTTTGTATTTATGATTTAAAAAATTTAATATATGATACAAATACTTTAATAAATAATATATTATCTCCCTTTAATTTATACAATTTATATTTTGATTTGTGTAAATTGATAAATTGAGTAATTTAATATAAGATTTAAGAATACCCAAATCCTTAAATAATATATCTGATATTTATAAATATTTAGAGTTTTTAAAACTAATAAAATTTACGAGTTGCAAAATCTTTTTTGATATAAAGGACATCTCTTCGTCCACTTACACATTACAAGTAATTTTAAAAAAACTCCATTAAATTTAAACAATTATACATCACTATACTTAATATTTATAATCTTTTAATGCAAAAATCATAAACATTTTAAAACAACTTTTCCAACCTGATGTCACCTATCAGAGCGAGACTTCTTTCAACTTAAATGTCAAGACTTTTTAACTTGTATTTACTGCAATTTAGCAAACGCAGAATCAAGTCAAACAACCACAAACATGAAAGAGTGACATTTGACAACATGTAAAATATAAAATAATTGAGAAGAACACACAAATAATAATGTAAACGCCATATCATAGCTACCATACTTAACACAGACCATCAACATCAAATATCTACAAACTTTACATTTTTAAGATACAAACATCCTCATCTCAAAGCAACCTTAATAAAATAAAACAATTTAGAATATCAACAAAAATCACAAAAATCATCAAGTTTAATTACATGTTAATGTATGATATGCGTGCTCTTGAACTCTAAAGTTTTTCTCTTTCTTTGATATCATTTTACTCTATAAGAGACCACGTTACTCTTTAAGATATTGCATGATGCCTATAACACACATACAAATGATCTTTTCTCAAATGATACTACACATGTGTAATACTTCTCTCAACCAATACTTTATTATATCCTACTATTTAATTTCAGGTCTGCTTCTCTCAAACGATACTACACTTGTGTAATACTTCTCTCAAGAGATATTATATTACATTCCATGATACAACTTTGGGTATGCTTCTCTCAAATGATACTACACCATATGGTCACTTCTCTCTAGTGATACTGCACCATATCTAACATGATACTTTTCTATATTTGATATTACACCATACTGACCCTATATGTCAGTTACTTCTCTAACATCAATTTAGCCTTATCACGGACTACCTTTACACTTTTAAGGTGACATCCACGTGAAAAACCCTAATGTCTAGTTCATCCCCTCGTTGGCCTAGGTTACTCTGTAAGAGTATTGCCTTTACCACGAGTCATAATAATTACTATTTCATTATCTATGCGAAAATATCCCTGCTAGAAAAACTATTTTTTATGACTATGATTTCACCTAACATAACGAAAAAAACCGAGGTAAAATTTCTGGAGACGCCCTATTTTTTAAAAATAAATTCAATATATTTCCTCGGTTATCTTAAAAATTGAGGAGTAAACTTATTTAGTGTACATGCTTCAAACCGCAACAACTTCAGATTATAATTTTATCTCATTAAAAGTTGTTGCGGTGAGAATCGTGATACCAAGATATTGATTAACTTGAATCTTAATTCTTAAATTCAAAACTGAACTTTAATTTATCCAAAGGAAAGGTCTAAAGAAAGAACCTTTTGCGCGATGTAACAACAACGCTAAGAGATTCGGGGATCGGGGGTTGGTTATGCATAGGGTAGGTATTTCACATCTTAAACATTTGTAGTACTCTACAGGAACCTTTTATTTGTTTTCATGCTAAGTTTGCTAAATGTTTGCTAAGGTTGGGATTGGGATTGGGTGAAGGTTAAAACCTAAAGATAGTTTCTAAGTTTGCTCGCAAAGTCGTCGCGTCCTCTGCCTACGTATCCTAACTAGGATAGAATCAGAGCAATCGTAGTTCACCTTACTAGGGTTAAAGAACACTTGATTATGATCAAGATTCAAAGGGGAACAAACATATCCATGCTTGTTTAGAGTTTCACAAAACTCTCGAGATCTATGTTAAACACTCAAGAAAGGGGAGCAAGTAATCATTTCCATGATTCTTACATAGAGTTAACCAAACTCTATCCTAAAGTTTTAGGTTGTGAGACCAATTGGTTCTATCCAGACCAAAAGGTGGGAGAAGGGGGAAGGTTTCTCGTCAAGATATCGCATCTTGTGCCTACGTAGGCTCATGGTGACAACCAAAGGAAGGAAAACCCTAACATGTTAACTAACACATAGGAATCAATCACAAACAAATCTTACAAGATAAGTCAAGCATGGTATAAAAGAAATTCATCAAGATGCAAGGTAGCGACCTTAAAAATAAACCAACTTCCAAGTAGGCAAAAAGCAATGTGAATACAAGAAATTTGAAATTTTCCTTCATTAAATGAAACTAGACATTAATATGAACATTTTGCACAAAGAATGGATTGAAAATAATGAGGCATGCAAAAGTTATGAATTATTGAATTTTTGGTGAAAATAATAAAAATGAAGCATGTAATAAAAATGAAACGGTCATGGGAGGGGGTTGAACCCATGCCCTTTGGTTCACAAACCCAGAATTTAACCACTCAGCCACTTGCGCGCGCGCTATCAAGGAATGGAAAGGAAGGATAAAATGATGAAAACATGGGGAAAATCAGAAAAATGCCAAAAGGGTCATCACTGAGGATCGAAACCAGGCATGAAAGGTGAAAGGCGCATGTTGTAACCACTGGGGTGGCGATACATCCGTGTATTTAGCCATCCCAGAAAAAGATAAGGCTATCTAAGATTGAAATTCTGGGCCAAATGCAAACAACCATAACCAAAGGCGTGAAGGTTTCAAACTAGATCAAATCAACACCAAATTTAACAAAATTAAAGCCTAACATGATTGTTTTTACACAAGGATGATGATGGTAACAACCAATTTGTGAAATGATGTCTTCAATCAAAAACACGAATGCAAATGCAATTTGGTCATTTGAGTTGCATAATGGGAATCAAAGTATATTCAGAGTTCATTCACAGCAAACAGACATTGTACACAAGTTATAAACATGTTAACAGATAGATTGCACACTTAGGGCTCAGTCACAAATCAACATAATTGAAATTGGTTCATTGGTTGAAAACATGGCATGAAAGTTGGTCAAGCTGTCAAGGTGCAGATGGGAAGTGTTCAATTCATACACACATGGCCTACAAGTTCTAAACATGTTTACTGATGCTCTTAATGTTTACAAATCAAACAAAGATGTCTCAGGCAGAAGAAGGTAGTATGATACAGTAAGGGCAACATATTGGCTGGTGAGTTGCAAAATAGTGAACTATGTGCTCTCAAACAAAAAGATCAAAGACATCAAGACAAAGTTGTTAAATCCAAACAGTCAACATTTACAACATACACCAACCATGGCTGGTCTTAAATATGGTATTTTAAGGGATCCAGGCTGATCAAAATAGCCAAAAAGCAGCAGGCCAAGGCAAAGGGGCCCTGCTGTCCAGCATTTCAAACAAAAGGAAAAAAAAAGGATGTAACTCACACTTGATCAAATCAAACAATTAAAATCATGAAATTTCAACCAAACTACTTGAAATGTAAAGAAAAACAAGATGGCAACAAACAAATGCCAATATCACAAACCAAGCAGAACTGTCATCAACATGCCATGTGAAAATGAAATAAATGCAATTGGAAAGCTATGTCATGCATTAGGCAGATTCTGATTGAACAAACCTTACACACAAACCAAAAACATGTTAATAAGTGTTTCCACACTTCAAGCCCAGTCACAAACCAATCAGAAATGAAAATGGTATGCTAGTTGCTCATTAACACATGAAAATGCATAATGGTGAACAAGACATGAATGGAGCAAGTTTTAGACCAAATAACCACCACACACAAGTTTCAAAGGTGTCCATGAATGATTCTACAACTTAAGATTGAATATCAAATGCACACAACAAAATTTGGCTTACAAGCTGCAAGTGTAGTATACATGGTAAGCAGGCTGTCATAACAGGAAGGGGTTACAAATTGGCATAGCATTCAAAATGAGATCTGGTTCATACACATACAAACCCTAACCATGTTATCTAAAGGTATAATGCTCATGAAATAACTTAAAACAAACCTAAACAAAAAGAGTGTATGGTGTGTGCAACCGTGGTTTGCAAAAGAAAACCTGTTGGCAGCAAGATGTTGAGGCATGTGAAATGAAAGGTCAAAACCAGGTAGCAAGGTCATACAATCAATACATACACACTGCAAACATGATAGCAGATGAATTCATGTTCATACATCAACCAAAAAATGCTTCGAAAACAAAAGGGCATGTTGTGTGTGATTGTGATTTTTCAAAACTGTTTGACAGCAGAGTGAGGATACAAGTTGGTTTAGCCAATAGTGAGTGGTCTCATGTCATGAAATTAACACATACACATCATAAACATGAAAATAAATGAGTTCAAACTCAAAGTTCAGGTATATTGCAATCAAGGCAGAATTTAGTATGGTTCATGGTATATTTGGCTTGAATGGATATTGAAAATGCATTTTGAAAGCAAAAAGATAAAACAGGTGGAAATAGACCATACAATCACTACACACACATTACAAACATGAAGATAGATGAAATCAAACTCAAAATTTAGGCACATTTCAAACAGAACAGAATTTGATATGTTGATACTTATGAAATGCAAAAACAAGTTCATTTATGCAGCAGGATAGTTTATGGCAAATTGAGACAGTTAGGCATCACACACCACCTTAAAACATGTTAAATGATGATTCTAGGTTGGTAGATCAAATAGAAACAAACTGAAACAGAATTGGACATGTTGTTGGTAACATAAAGCTTGAAAATGCAAGTGTGAAAGTGAACAGCTGTCTTGAAAATGCAGGGCCAGTTTAAACATGCAAATACCACACACAACCTCTAAATATGTTAACTGATGCTTTCACACTTAAAGATCAAACACAAACTGTTCAAAACAAGAACTGATATGTTGTTGCAAGCATTTGACAGCAAAACAAGCAATACCTCACAGCAGGTCCTAATAGCTAATCCTCATGTTTTTAACAATTCAACAAGTCTCAAATAATACAAGCAAGACCAAATCAGAACAAGCCAACAGTTTAAACACTTGAGATGTAAAGATCATTGTATGAAACATGGTAATGGAGTGTGAAACAGGTAGGCACATAACATTTTGGCACAAAACTCATGAAAATGGTGTAGCAAATGAAACAAGCATCACAACTGTGAAACAAAAGCCAATATAGATTCATACATGACCTAGGGGCAGGGGAACCTCATGAAATAGCTAACAAGAAATTCAAACATCACAAATAAACAAGGGCTGTTAGACTTGTATTAAGCATAACAACATTTCATGTTAAAAAGCCTCTAAAACTACTCTTATGGACAAATACCTCAAAACAGTTGTAAACAACATACAAAGTTCATCCTTGACAGAAAATCATCAATACATATCACTCATGAACAATATACTTTAACAAAAGCAAGAACATAGCAATAAAACACAAGCTCTTGACAAAGAGCCATTTTGGGACAACATGACTATGGTTTTCAAAATAGAACCTCAAATTTACAAAACATGACAATGTATGTATAATGAGGAGGTTGAGCATTACATACCTCTTGTAGACCTTCTTGAGCAAGCTAGAAAGCAAAGAAACCCAGAGATCTTCTTCTTTGGCACAGATTTAGAGTTTTCTTCCTCTTGAAGCAATAAGCAACTTCTATGACAGTTTGAGTAATGAGCCTCCCAGTTAGTTTTTGAGCCTTTGGACAGTTGAAACAAGATATATATGAGGTGTTGGGGGTGTTGAAATGGTAGGAAAGGCCTTAAGTAGAGACTTGGCTTCCAAAGTGCATAAAAGTCAAAATATGAAGGTATGAAGGTTGACTTTTAGATTGATGAGTTTTTTTATGAAAGTAATGGTGGGAACAGTTTCAAATGGCCATTTTAAGGGTGTGTAGTTAGTCTTTGAAGTGTTTTGGTGTTTGGAACAAGAAATGGCATGAAAAGTGCAAAATAGTGGATTTTGGTGATTTTCTTCACTTACAAGTAAAGAAGGAAGGAATAGAGCTATGATTTTTCTGGTATTCTTGGTAGCTCTGGTGTGGTTAACAACATAGATAAAGGTCTCTATTTATAGGGAGAGTGAGGGTGAGGGCAGCCTTGGTTTTTCCCATTTTGGAGGGAGATTTTGAAGGAAATCTTGCCAAGATCATGTGGCAGATTTTTCCATCAGCTCTTGTGCAAATTGCTGGGCAAAATATCAAGTAAGATGGGAGGGATGAGATGATTGAAGTGAAGCTATGAGAGTAGGGGACTGCAGCTGCACAACTCTTTGAAAAAGTTTCTCTTTCTTAAAATGAATTTGGTCATAACTCCAAATCTATGCATCTTTTGATCATGGACCATTTTGGGAATTTTGTAGGACTTGTCAAGAGCTTCCCAATGAGATTTGAACCAACTCAATTGGATGTGTGGTTGAGGAGTTATGGTCAGGCCCCTTTCAAAACCCTATTCCCGATTTTTGCAATTACTCCCTAACCCTTGATCCAATGGTCATGAAATTTTATGGGAATGTGTAATATGACATAAGGAACAATTTTTATTCACATCTTGAAGTCAAATTCCTTATGATTGAAGAGTTGACTTTTCGGTCAACCGTACGATCAATCAGTGGCTATCGAGTCGACTGTTGACGTTCTGGGTATTTTGAGGCCTTGAAACTTCTTGAGTAGACTTTACTAAGCTATAGGAACTTCATGGACCATGATCCCACCATTGTAACACTTTTTAAATCAAAAGTCAAACTACAGTTGACTTTTCCTAATCGAAAACCCTAATCGGGTATCCTGAACTGCACTGTTCTCAATTCTTAGGTGACCACCTCAAATTGGATTCATACTTGACCCAATGTAGTATCCTTAATCTTGTTTATAGTTGAATCAATCCAAAATATTGATTGATCAAACCATCGAAGCCTCGATTTTTTACGGTACGGAACCCTGATTCATCTGCATCTTGACAAAGATAAACTTGAAATGGGTTAAGGTTAGTTAATCAAATGAATATGATCCTAAAATGCTGATGAGGATCTAAGGGGTTAAAATGTGGGGTGCAGTAGTTGCCCCTATTTAAATATCTTCACTAGATGGCAATCCTCATAGAATCGTAGTGAAAGGTATTCAAATATAGCAAACCAGAAATTTTGCCCCTTAGATCCGATGGTATGCAAAAGGACCAATACTGAAATGCAATGAGTTCTAAATGGTGTTTTATAATGCTTGAATGCAAGACAGATGCAGACACATGAGCAAAAATTAAAAAACGATAATACGACGAGCAACCACTCACGAGGGACCCAACACACTGGGGAAAGATTCAAGGAAAAATAAGCAAGATAGTTCAAACATGACTAAAGATGCTATTCAAGGGAATCTTTCACACAGGGGACACAAATTCCACCAGAGAAGACACATCTTCACTGGGGAAAAGAGACACAAGCCTCACTGGGGATAACCAGATGAGGAAGCCTACTGGGGAAACGAAAGAAAAGAAACACAAACGTCTCCAGGGAAGAAATCTACTGGGGAAAACTTTACTGGAGAATAATTCCACTGGGAAAGCAAATCTTCACCGGGGAAAAGACGGAACGGAGACACGAATCTCACTGGGGATAACCAGATGAGAAATTTCCTATAACAAAGAGTTCAAACGGGATCTTCAGGAAAAGGTTAGAAATAAGACCGGACGCGCCGGGAAAGCTAGTATCCACTAGTTCTCCGAGACTCAACTAGAAAAACCAAAAGCTTCAAAGGGGAAACCGGTGACGACTAGAACAACAAATAGTTTCAAGTAGTGTTAGTTTCCACTAGACTCCCTGGGGATGATGGTGATGACCAATCCAACAAACGGTTTCCAAAAATTGCTAAATACCGCTAGACTTCCTGGGGATATGGTGACGACCAAATCAAACTTCCAATTACAATTGGGAATTCCAAACAATATTGATGAAACACAGGACTTCAGCTGGGGGAATTGGTAATAATCGACTAATAACGATTAGTTTTCAAGCAATGCCAGTGACTACTGGACTTAGAGGGGACTGGTGATGACCAAATCGGGGTATACCAATAACAATTGATTCCGGATAATGCTAGTAACCACTAGATTTAACTGGAGAGATTAGTAACGACCGAGTCCAAGGATACCAATAACCATTGGATTTGGGTAATACTAATAAATACTGGATTTTCAAAGAGTTTGGTGACGACCAGGTCTACAAATAGGAAGCATAAGTATATCCCTCAATACTTTAGCAACAAAAGCTAATATCCTTAAAGCGTTAGGATACAGCAGAGACACAACCCTCAACACGTTAGGATTGTACGAAGACCCTCAAAACCTTAGGATCAAAAACTAATACACTCCAAACATTAGGAACGAAAGCTGAACATCCTCAATACATTAGGATATAGAAGAGACACCACCCTCAACATATTAGGATTGAACGAAGACCTTCGAAACCTTAGGATCAAAAACTAATACCCTCAAAACATTAGGATATAGAACACTTCATGCAAATGCGACCAATTTAGTCTCTGGGAATTTCTGAACTCGGGATTCAAAGTATACATCTCCAAAGATACACAACCTGTGCTCTGGATGGAAACAAACATCTTCCAAAGGTACAAAACCTGTGCTCGGCATCCAACAATACATCTCCAAAGGTACGAAACCTGAGCTTGGGATGGCAACAAACATCTATCTGCAAAGGTACATAAACTGTGCTCGGGATAGAAACAACATCTTCCAAAGGTACAAAACTTGTGCTCGATATCCAACAATACATCTCCAAAGGTACGAAACCTGAGCTTGGGATGGCAACAAACATCTATCTCCAAAGGTACACAACTTGTGCTCGGGATAGAAACAAACATCTTCCAAAGGTACATAACATGTGCTTGGAATCAAACAATACATCCTCCAAAGGTACGAAACCTGTGCTTGGATAGAAGCGATACATCTCCAGAGGTACACAACCTGTGCTTGGGATGACAACAAACATCTATCTCCAAAGGTACACAACCTATGCTCGGGATAGAAACAAACCTCTTCCAAAGGTACGAAACCTGTGCTTGGAATCAAACAATACATCCTCCAAAGGTACGAAACCTGTGCTTGGATAGAAATGATACATCTCCAAAGGTACACAACCTGTGCTTGGGATGGCAACAAACATCTATCTCCAAAGGTACACAACCTGTGCTCGGGATAGAAACAAACCTCTTCCAAAGGTACGAAACCTGTGCTTGGAATCAAACAATACATCCTCCAAAGGTACGAAACCTGTGCTTGGATAGAAACGATGCATCTCCAAAGGTACACAACCTGTGCTTAGGATGACAACAAACATCTATCTCTGAAGGTACACAACCTGTTCTCGGGATAGAAACAAACCTTTTCCAAAGGTATGAAACCTGTGCTTAGATAGAAATGATACATCTCCAAAGGTACACAACTTGTGCTCGGGATAGAAACAAACCTCTTCCAAAGGTACGAAACCTATGCTTGGAATCAAACAATACATCTCCAAAGGTACGAAACCTGAGCTTGGGATGGAAACCATCGTGACCTAGTTTGGAATGATACACAACCAAATTGTCAATATCTGTCGTCCATAGATTTTTATAGTGTCAGTTACCAACAGGCCTTACTTGAAACATGATTGGTCGCCGCCAAATTACTTATATCAGTATCCACAGAATTTTCAAACAATGCTGGTTACAACCGTGCGTCGATGTCCTTAAGATAAACTTCTCAAAAGAGACTGCCATTTATCACTGAAGACGATTAAACTTCTCTGAAGAGACTGCCATTTATCGTTGAAGACGATTAAACTTCTCCAAAGAGACTGCCATTTATCGTTGAGATGATAAGCTTCTCGCCCAGATTGCCACTTATTTGTTGAAGATGATTAAACTTCTCCGAAGAGACTTCCATTTATCGCTGAAGATGATTAAACTTCTCCGAAGAGACTTCCATTTATCGCTGACGACGATTAAACTTCTCCGAAGAGACTCCCATTTATTATTGATGAATGATAAGCTTCTCGCCAGAGACCGCCACTTATCTGGAGACGAATAAGCTTCTCGCCAGCGATCGCCACTTATCTGGAGACGAATAAGCTTCTCTACAGAGACTGCCACTTATTGCATCGCAATGTAAAATGTTATTCTTGATAGATAGTGCAAAGTAAATGCACGTCCAGATAGGTTTGGCGACCGACAGGGACCAACATTCAATCTAGAATATAGCTAGAAATAAATTGTCCAACAAGACTCTAACCATTGAGAAATGAACTCGAATGGTGACTCACCTTATCCAATCATGGAAAAAGATAACTGAAGCAACCATCATCCATGAGGATTAAACTCTGTGGGGAATTGAGAAAGGATGGACATTTTATGCTTAAGGGCTGACAACTCTATTGGAGAGAGATAACACACCCAATCACTTGGTGAAAAACACTGAAGTGAAACAGGAACAGGTAATAACTAGAGATAGCAAAAATGCACGGTCTTGGTCTTGGCACAAGATTGGATACTCGTGGAGTCACTAGTGAGTTCTGAATCAGTAGCAGGTAAAGTTTTCTTAACGGTACTGGAGTTGGTCTACCGCAAGTCTTACTTTTTCTGACATGATTTTTATTGTTCAATCTCCAGCTTTGAGAACCTTGAGGAGGAACAAACACTGACTGGTGAGAGACTTCAGTTGGACGCCCTAGTGTCCCAGTATGATAGTCCCTTTTAGCGTTGGTACCACAGTTCAGAGGGTGAGGAGGAATCACTGTTTTCAGCTCCTTTGGTATTATCAATCCGCCTTGGGTCAAATCTGGCTTGCTCTGATCGTGTGACATTGGAAACAAACTCTCTACTTTCCTTGGTTTTTGTTGGGCATGCTGACGTGATTGATGGTTATCTGGTTGTCGATACCGAGAACATCCTGGAGTTGGAGGAATCATCGGAGATAATACATCCCTAGTTTCTCTGGACGTCACATGGTTGGAGTGACCTTCTTTTTTGATCATGTTCTGCAATGTCTCTAGAACCCAATTCATCCAACATTTGAGAATTCTGATGTCCTCTTTCAGCATTTCCTGGGCTTCCAAAAGTTCCTCCATTGTTGCCATTTGTCTCAGATATGTGCTAGGTATCTCTCTCTACAAGTGGGAGACAAAGAGACGCAAGGCTGAGAAGAGAAAATGCAAAATGCAAATGCAATGCAAAGAGCAAACTGGTTTTACAAAATTCAGAAGATTGACTAGGTCAAAACCCTCATTTCATCAATCGTTGGAAAAAGTTACAACTTTTTTAAAAATATCAGAGATTGACTGAGTCTTACAAAACTAGTTGTGACATGATATACTCATGGTGATATGATGAGATGATGCACACATAACACAAAGGTAAGTATTCATAAATACAAAGCATATACAAAGACCTCCTAGGATCAAGATCAAAGCAAGGAGTCAAAGGTCTACCAATCCCTAAGAATTTGTACTATGGGTTAATTTGTACCTGCCGAACGGGTTCTTAACAAAGTTCCCAGGGTCAACAACCCATCTTTCGGATATTATCAATTTCCCAAATTACTCGGTAATCGATAATATTCTCAAGAGAGTCTCGCCCGAGTGTAGCATCGCGTATCAACTACTTCGGAAATACTTCCTTATAGCCATCGCACTACGTCCTAATAAGGCTAAAGTGGGGTAAAATGTAATCTAAAAGTCCACAGTGTCATGGGCTCCTTCGTTGAAAGTAGCATTGTTTTCACGAATACTCGGTCAATAATACTAAACTCTCAAGAGGGCCTACACTGAGCGGTGGTTTCTCAAGTTAGCTTGGTCGGGAATCAACTCCCTATAAGCCTTCTTGAATATACAACCATCCTATCATAATTGCACTCAAGTCTGGGTATAGGACCGTCTCACCACTCAAAGTACCCAATATCCGACATACAAATATGTTGACAAATATACATGTTAAGCAAATATTCACAAATATAGCATGCAATTAAATAAAATAGGCTAAACCCTCAAGTTTAAGTATCCCCAGTGAAGTCGCCATTTCTGTTGCGGTGAGAATCGTGATACCAAGCTATTGATTAACTTGAATCTTAATTCTTAAATTCACAACCGGACTTTAATTTATCCAAAGGAAAGGTCTAAGGAAAGAAAGAACCTTTTGCGCGATGTAACAACAATGCTAAGAGATTCGAGGATCGGGGGTTGGTTATGCATAGGGTAGGTATTTCACATCCTAAACATCTGTAGTACTCTACAAGAATCTTTTGTTTGTTTGCATGCTAAGTTTGCTAAGGTTGGGATTGGGATTGGGTGAAGGTTAAAACCTAAAGATAGTTTCTAAGTTTGCTCACAAAGACGTCGCGTCCTCTTCCTACGTATCCTAACTAGGATAGAATCAGAGCAATCGTAGTTCACCTCACTAGGGTTAAAGAAAACTTGATTATGATCAAGGTTCAAAGGGGAACAAACATATCCATGCTTGTGTAGAGTTTCACAAAACTCTCTAGATCTATGTTAAACACTCAAGAAAGGGGAGCAAGTAATCATTTCCATGATTCTTACATAGAGTTAACCAAACTCTATCCTAAAGTTTTAGGTTGTGAGACCAGTTGGTTCTATTCAGACCAAAAGGTGGGAGAAGGGGGAAGGTTGCTTGTCAAGATATCGCATCTTGTGCCTACGTATTCTCATTTTCCAATGAGAAATCAGAGCGGTCGTAGTTCAGGCGCGAACTACAGAATAAGGATCTATTGGTTCTTTCCAAACCAAAAAGAGGGAGAAGGTTTTATCCAGACCTATGAGTTTAAATCCTATTGGTTCTATCCAGACCAAAAGGGGGAGAAGGTACTATCCAGACCTATGAGGGTATTGAGCTATCTATTACCCAAGGGTCAATAGAGAGACTTTCCTTTGGAAGGAAAGAGGAGGCAATCTGGATGAGAACTAAAGAGTTCCATCACTTGGGGAAGAAAATACTTATCAAAGCAACATAAACAAAGAAGCATGAAGAATACAAAGAATATGGTTACAATCAAGCAAGCATGCATATCTCAATAAGCAAGGATTAAATTGATACAATTGGTTTCAACCAAGTATAAGATATCATAACATCACGAGGGAGGTTCTTACAAGACCTAAGCATAAAGATTTAGAAGAGATGACATATCTTAACAAAGATTATGGTAACAACCCAAGGGATACATATTAACAAATATGGAAACAACAATCATGCAAATAAGTCACAACTTAAGATAATCATGTTATAAATTCAAATGTAATAACATTTAGGCATTGATGACAATCAAGTATGTAAAGAATATTCACAACAGTTAAGTTCAAGATTTGGGAGGGAGCACATAGGCTCATGGTGACAACTAAAGGAAGGCAAACCCTAACATGTTAACTAACACATAGGAATCAATCACAAATAAATCTTACAAGATAAGTCAAGCATGGTATAAAAGAAATTCATCAAGACGCAAGGTAGCGACCTTAAAAACGAACCAACTTCCAAGTAGGAAAAAGACAATGTGAATACAAGCAATTTGAAATTTTCCTTCATTAAATGAAACTAGACATTAATATGAACATTTTGCAAAAAGAATGGATTGAAAATAATGAGGCATGCAAAAGTTATGAATTATTGAATTTTTGGTGAAAATAATAAAAATGAAGCATGTAATAAAAATGAAATGGTCATGGGAGGGGGTTGAACCCATGCCCTTTGGTTCATAAACCCAGAATTTAACCACTCATACACTTGCGCGCGCGCTATCAAGGAATGGAAAGGAAGGATAAAATGATGAAAACATGGGGAAAATCAGAAAAATGCCAAAAGGGTAATCACTGAGGATCGAACCCAGGCATGAAAGGTGAAAGGCGCATGTTGTAACCACTGGGGTGGCGATACATCCGTGTATTTAGCCACCCTAGAAAAAGATAAGGCTATCTAAGATTGAAATTCTGGGCCCAATGCAAACAACCATAACTAAAGGCGTGAATGTTTCAAACTAGATCAAATCAACACCAAATTTAACAAAATTAAAGCCTAACATAATTGTTTTTACACAAGGATGATGATGGTAACAACCAATTTGTGAAATGATGTCTTCAATCAAAAACACGAATGCAAATGCAATTTGGTCATTTGAGTTGCATAATGGGAATCAAAGTATATTCAGAGTTCATTCACAGCAAAAAGACATTGTACACAAGTTATAAACATGTTAACAGATAGATTGCACACTTAGGGCTCAGTCACAAATCAACATAATTGAAATTGGTTCATTGGTTGCAAACATGGCATGAAAGTTGGTCAAGCTGTCAAGGTGCAGATGGGAAGTGTTCAATTCATACACACATGGCCTACAAGTTCTAAACATGTTTATTGATGCTCTTAATGTTTACAAATCAAACAAAGATGTCTCAGGCAGAAGAAGGTAGTATGATACAGTAAGGGCAACATATTGGCTGGTAAGTTGCAAAATAGTGAATTATGTGCTCTCAAACAACAAGATCAAAGACATCAAGACAAAGTTTTTAAATCTAAACAGTCAACAATTACAACATACACCAAACATGGCTGGTCTCAAATGTGGTTTTTGAAGGGATCCATGCTGATTAAAACAGCCAAAAAGCAGCAGGCCAAGGCAAAGGGCCCCTGCTGTCCAGCATTTCAAACAAAAGGCAAAAAAAAGGATGTAACTCACACTTGATCAAATCAAACAATTAAAATCATGAAATCTCAACCAAACTACTTGAAATGTAAAGAAAAACAAGATGGCAACAAACAAATGCCAAGATCTCAAACCAAGCAGAACTGTCGTCAACGTGCCATGTGAAAATGAAAAAAATGCAATTGGAAAGCTATTTCATGCATTAGGCAGATTCTGATTGAACAAACCTTACACACAAACCAAAAACATGTTAATAAGTGTTTCCACACTTCAAGCCCAGTCACAAACCAATCAGAAATGAAAATGGTATGCTAGTTGCTCATTAACACATGAAAATGCATAATGGTGAACAAGACATGAATGGAGCAAGTTTTAGACCAAATAACCACCACACACAAGTTTCAAAGGTGTCCATGAATGATTCTACAACTTAAGATTGAATATCAAATGCACACAACAAAATTTGGCTTACAAGCTACAAGTGTAGTATACATGGTAAGCAGGCTGTCATAACAGGAAGGGGTTACAAATTGGCATATCATTCAAAATGAGATCTGGTTCATACACATACAAACCCTAACCATGTTATCTAAAGGTCTAATGCTCATGAAATAACTTAAAACAAACCCAAACAGAAAGAGTGTATGGTGTGTGCAGCTATGGTTTGCAAAAGAAAAACTGTTGGCAGCAAGATGATGAGGCATGTGAAATGAAAGGTCAAAACCAGGTAGCAAGGTCATACAATCAATACATACACATTGCAAACATGATAGCAGATGAATTCATGTTCATACATCAACCAAAAAATGCTTCAAACATAAAAGGGCTTGTTGTGTGTGATTGTGATTTTTCAAAACTGTTTGACAGCAGAGTGAGGATACAAGCTGGTTTAGCCAATAGTGAGTGGTCTCATTTCATGAAATTAACACATACACATCATAAACATGAAAATAAATGAGTTAAAACTCAAAGTTCAGGTATATTGCAATCAAGGCAGAATTTAGTATGGTTCATGGTATATTTGGCTTGAATGGATATTGAAAATGCATTTTGAAAGCGAAAAGATAAAACAGGTGGAAATAGATCATACAATTACTACACACACATTACAAACACGAAGATAGATGAAATCAAACTCAAAATTTAGGCACATTTCAAACAGAACAGAATTTGATATGTTGATACTTATGAAATGCAAAAACATGTTCATTTATGCAGCAGGATAGTTTATGGCAAATTGAGACAATTAGGCATCACACACCACCTTAAAACATGTTAAATGATGATTCTAGGCTGGTAGATCAAACAGAAACAAACTGAAACAGAATTGGACATGTTGTTGGTAACAGAATTTGACATGTTATCTTCTACTTCCTTCAAAAGTGAATGTTCTTTACCTTTTATGGCACAAGAACAATAATAAAAAAAATTTCAGATTTTCAAGAAAAAATATTTTTGAAGTCTCGCTTTATTTCAAGCTGAGATTCAACTGTTTAAGCTTAAAAGGGGTTCACGAATACTCTCTCAACTCACGGCTAAGTTTGCATCTGGAACTAGTTGTGCTCGAAAGAAACAAGTGCCTCGATCATTTCAACTAACTTCCACAAATTCATAATAACAAAAGACAGAACATGAATTAAATGAATCAACACGATTTATCAGAATCCAGCATTTAAGTACATAATGGAGGTCTCCTCACAATTTATGGTTCTAAAACCTAAGTGACTCATTCATTCAATTATGTTGCAAAAAGACAATATTTTATCACAAAAAGAACAAAGTTCCGCATGCATTCTAGAATTATAACCGAAGGTAACCATGTACCTTAGCTTTAATCACTTATTAATTTTTTTTATCATTGCCATCCAAGCTCAGATGTACTTCATTTTGTTAGAACAGTGGTAAAGTGTCGGGTTTTTGTTATCGTCTCCACAGGGAATATGAGATATTGTCGTCGTTCGGCAGTTGATAAATTCGTAACTTTATAGTAACAAAAGGGGGTTTGGTTTTAAGTCACGGTAGCTTTGCATAAAAGTAAGAAATGCGGTAAAATATTGGTTTTAGGATTTAAATAAAGATTGTCAAAGTTAGGGTTTGGTAATCACTTTGCATGTATATGTTCGATCAACAATGCATAAACTCTTTTTAATGATAAACACATTCACAATATCCTCCCAAATATGATTATCTCTAACTCACATTGTGATATTTCCCATTTTGATCCATTGTTGATTTCTCACACAATCTATCAAAATGACAACATTTAGGTTTAATATTTTAGTGAACAACAACATTCAAGACTATTTCTAGCTCAAGAAAGGAGATGGATGAAAACCTAGGTCAAGAGTTGGAAAATATCTTTCAATCAAGAACCAACACGAAAGGTTATAAATAAAACAAGGTTTTCACCGTATATTAATCATCAAAGAGTTTTACAAATGAAGATCATCCATATACAAAGAAAGCTTAATGATCACCTACATCTAACCTTGACAAAATAAAGAACTTAGCCACTCTTTTCCTTGGTAGCTTGCAAAACAAGTTTCGGAAGAAGGTTGATGAACATCCGGGTCGAATGATCCAACTTGGATGAGAATCCACCTTCTTTTTGTTGGAATATGTTAAGAGATGAAGAAATGAGAGCCAAAAGGGTTCTAGGGCACAAAATCTCACTCTCTAGCAAAAACTATGTAAAAACAAGTGAAACAAGATATGTCCAAAAAGTACCCCCTGCTACTTATAGAAAATAGAAAATCTGGGCATGTTTGCTACCTGCTCGCTAGGCGAGCTGCTAGCGAATGCTCGCTACAGCTCGCCTAGCGAACATGCTAGCAAGGACTGTAGATTTTCTTCTATTTAGCTTCGCTATGTCTGCGCTGCAGCGAACCAGCCAGCGAAGGATGCTTGATTGATTCTGGAATTTCTCGCTAGATGCTCGCTGGGAGCTCGCCTAGAGAGTCTTTCGCCACATGCTTGCTACCAGCGAATGATGTCAAGAATTCTTTTTCCCAAGTCTGGGAGTGTTCGCTAACAGCTCGCTAGGCGAGGCTGCAGCAAACACTCGTCAGGTGTTCGCCTAGCGAACCAGCCTTTGCTCTTCTTCTTTGCTTGATTCCTTTGTCAACTTTCTTGTGTATTCAAATTATATTCTTTCAAGCTCAAATCCTGCACAATAGCACACAAATCAAAGGTACCAAGAGCATTTAACATAATGATGCATAATCAACATAAGCGAGGCGGTTTAATACATTTTTAGGACAAAAAGGAGCGAAAGATGCCCACATTTGATAGCTCAAATAAGCACAATTGGGCATCTAACAACTCTCCCCAACTAGAATATTTCTTGCCCTCAAGCAAAGTATGCCTCTTGAAGATCTAGAGGATTTGCTTAAAGAGAAAGGATTTTTCGAACTCGGATCAAATGGCTCAAATACAAGCGACTCAACCAAACACGCGTTTCCAACGGTTAGAACAACACAATGCACAAGAACTAAAACCTTAAAGCAATACAAAATATTTATCAATTCACAACAATGATATCTTGAATGAATCACCTTATCTCTCCTCTTCGAATAAGGATTGAAGAAATTTCGCACAAGCAAGTGCGGGGACAATTTCACTCTCCAATAAACAATGCAAAAATCAATTCAATTCATATAATGTCTAGCAATTATAAATGAAAATGTGGAAGTACGAAGATCACTAAGGTCTTTTCCGGTTGTAGCTTGGTCGGGTTTACAAACAAAGGACATATCTAAATCCATTGAAACGAATTTGCCGATGCAAAAGAGACATTCACTTGTACAACAATTCACACATACAAACTTCGTTCAATCTTGATACTCATTTGAAACCTTCACAACTGTTGTTCCCCCACTCAATTTTTCAACATTTTTCTTCCAAGCAAGCATTCATGATTATTCTTTTCTTTTGATCATTTTCTTTCTACACCATATTCATAAAACAAGTATTTTTTTCACAATTCTTTTCAATGCTTGCTTGGTTTTTCATGAGTTGTGATAAATTACCCACTTATATTTTCGTTCTCCCCAACTTATCTTCTACTTCCTTCAAAAGTGAATGTTCTTTACTTTTTACGGCACAAGAACAATAATAAAAAAAATTTCAGGTTTTCAAGAAAAAAGATTTTTGAAGTCTCGCTTTATTTCAAGCCGAGATTCAACTATTTAAGCTCAAAAGGGGTTCACGAATACTCTCTCAACTCACGGGTAAGTTTGTATCTGGAACTGGTTGTGCTCGAAAGAAACAAGTGCCTTGATCATTTCAACTAACTTCCACAAATTCATAATAACAAAAGACAGAACATGAATTAAATGAATCAACACGGTTTATCAGAATCCAGCATTTAAGTACAAAATGGAGGTCTCCTCACAATTTATGGCTCTAAAACCTAAGTGACTCATTCATTCAATTATGTTGCAAAAAGACAATATTTTATCACAAAAAGAACAAAGTTCCGCATGCATTCTAGAATTCTAACCGAAGGTAACCGTGTACCTTAGCTTTAATCGCTTGTTAATTTTTTTTATCATTGCCATCCAAGCTCGGATGTACCTTCATTAGATACTTCTTTCAGAGAGCAACCAATCTAGAAGGTTTTGACATCAACCTATCCACAAAAAATTATTAAAAACAAAATTAAATGAAAAACTATTAATCATAACTGAAATTAAAGAAATAGAAATGTGCCTGGGGGACAAAACACCCCAATAGTACAACCCAAAATATCAGACAACAAAATAAAATATCCAGAAAGCAAAACAAAACAGTAAATTGAAACAGATAAGAAAACAAAGATCAGTCCTCCTCGGACTCATACTCCTCCTCCTCTGAACTGTCATCATCAAAATCCTCTTCACCCTCAACCTCATCATCATCAGCATCACCAACATCAGCACTGGGACCACTCGCACCCTCCCCCTCTCTAAAAACAGGTATGTCCATAGGCCAGCTCGCATGCCGCTTAAACTGCTCACGCGTCATCATAGGACGCTCTGTGGAGGGGTCACGGATCTGGAGCTGTAACACCTGCATCGAGTCATGAATGTCAACCATCGCACGCTGTGTCGCCGCCATCCAATCCCAATTGTAGTTGCATACTGCTTGTTTGAAAGGGTCAAACCCTTGAGAAAAACCATCGAGACCATCAGTAGTCTCGGCATCACCAGCAGATGCACCACCTCTATAATTCTTTGGCCTGCAATATTTGTTCACATAATTATCATCAACAACAGCGAGAATCTTAACCAAACTTCGGGCAGGAAGCTTCATCCGAGTCTAATAACACAAAGCCATAACAATACAGGGAAAAGCAAGGGGGCAATTAGTTCGCCCCCCAGACATAAGCCCGCTCTCTATAACCGACTTCATCTCTCTTGAAATAAACCCCGCTACATCGACCTGCACATTTGTAAGAATAGCGTGAACAAGACGTGCCACTGGGATCGGCACTGTTGAGGTATGCAACTTGGGTTTGATGTTCGATAGAACCAACATCAAAATCATCTGAGCTAATGGGTTCATGTCTTCTCTGCGAAACCTTACAGCTTCTCCAGAATGGTTCCTTTCTACAGTCTTCCCTTCCAACAAGAGAGCGGCAGAAATATCATCAATTTGTGGGTGAAGCCTCAAGTTCTGAGTGTAGGTGTCCAATTCATTCTCACCCAAGTGGAATGGTTCACTGAGCACACAGTTTATGGCGTCCCTATCAAAAGCAATTTGACGACCGAACACTCTTGAAGACCAAGTGAACGGCTCATCATCATCAGGAAGTGCGTTAGCATAGAACTCACGCACAACATCTATGCTGTAGCTATCGGTTGGCGACACCAAAATTTCCCACTTTTTTCTATTCATCAACCCTGCAAATGTTTTGTATTCTCCTTCCAGGTCAATGGTGAACCTTCTTTCCGGCAGAATCTTCCGCTTCTGCAGTGCCATGAAGCGGGTAGCTTGTTTCGCCCCGACAAACTTATCATTATCAAACTGAATTGGAACTGGTCGTGATGTGTTTCCGACCTTTCTTTTCTTTCCAAAGTTACCTGAGGCCATCTGCATACACAACATAATAAAAACAACACACAACAGCAACAAATATTAGTCATCAGCACATAAAAACTCAGGATTTGTCATGTTCGCTACAGCTTCGCTTAGCGAGCTGCTAGCGAATGCTCGCTACAGACTCGCCTAGCGAGCTGCTAGCGAACGCTGCGAAATTTTCAAAAACAGCCACTGCTGGTCCCCAGAAATCACCAATGCAAGTTGTGTATAGCACAGTTCCATAAAACAACAGATTTATAATTATAAGGAATGTTCTTTGAATACATGCAACCTAAAATATGCTCAAATCCCTACATGCAAAAGTTGACCTAAATCCCTCAATCACAAACAATGTCAACAATAAACAACAAAGAGAAAGGAGATGGGCAAACCTGATGCAGCAGAGAAGAGAGAACTTGAAGCAATTAGGGTTTGCAAGGAATTTGTGGGAAAAGAACTTGTACAATATCAGAAACCGTGAGGGTGAGAGTGTTTATGAGTGAGAGAGTGACCAAAACAAATCAAAATAAAATACAATTGGGCCTACGTGAATGGCCCACCAAAAGAACTAAAAACTGCCAGTTTCGCAAGGTTCGCTAAGCGAATAGCCAGCGAATACTCACTACATGCTCGCCTAGCTAGCTACTAGCGAGCATGACAGGATTTGCAGTTTTCATAGCAGTTCAAGCACAGGCCTAGTCCAACAAAAAGTATACAACACATAGAACCCACAACACACAATAGAAAACATTAAATACTTACAATGTTGAGATGCCTCTCAACAAGCGCTTGTTTAACGTCGGATAAGCTCGACGGTCCATGATGCTCAAGCCGGAACATCAAGAAGAAAAACACAACTTTCTCGGTCAACATGACCGCCGAGATAGATCTTTAAACGCTGGCCATTTACCGTCCAGCTGTCCTTTTTCTCCATATCCTCAATGACAACTTCCCCGAAGGTTTTTACCTCTTTAACGCGGAATGGTCCGGACCACTTTGACTTTAATTTTCCAGGGAACAATCGTAACCTGGAATTGAACAATAGTACAAGCTTCCCTTGCGCAAATTCCTTCTTACGGAGCTTCTTATCATGGTATTCCTTAACTTTCTCTTTGTACAACCAACTTGAGTGGTATGCGGCATTGTGCATCTCTTCCAACTCAAGAAGTTGCACCTCCCTCTTTTCACCGGCCAACTCATTATTAAAATTCAAAAATTTTAAGGCCCATAAGGCCTTGTGCTCCATTTCAACCGGCAAATGGCAAGTTTTACCATAAACCAATTGAAATGGAGTTAGCCCAATTGGAGCTTTATAGGCCGTGCGATACGCCCATAGAGCTTCATCCAATTTTTGCGACCAATCCTTCCTAGAGTTTGACACGGTTTTTTTCAAAATTCTCTTAATCTCTCTATTAGACACCTCAGCTTGACCATTAGCCTGTGGGTGGTATGGAGTTGCCACTCTATGCGTTACACCGTAATGTTGTAAAACTTTTTCCAACGGTGAATTGCAAAAGTGTGACCCTCCGTCACTAATCAACACTCGGGGGGTTCCAAAATGGGAAAAAATATTTTTCTTTAAAAAGTTTATGACCGTCTTAGAATCCGCCCTTTGTGAGGCAATTGCCTCAACCCACTTTGACACATAGTCAACTGCAACCAACAAGTATTCGTTTCCAAAAGAGGGTAGGAATGGTCCGACAAAATCGATACCCCAACAATCAAACAATTCAACCTCTTAGATATTTTGGAGAGGCATCTCGTCTCTCTTTCCTATCCCACCACTCTGTTGCCAACTGTCACAACTTTGTGCATGGGCATTTGCGTCTTTAAAAATAGAAGGCCAATAAAATCCCGATTGAAGGACTTTATTTGCCGTTCTAGCCCCATTGAAATGTCCTCCATAAGGAGAGTTGTGACAATGCCATAGAATACTTTACGCTTCATCACCGGTAACACTCCTCCTTAACAAATTATCACCTCCCAGCTTAAGCAGATAAGGGTCATCCCACACATAGTACTTGGCATCCGAGAGGAATTTCCTTTTTTGGTTAGGAGTTAGGTCGGGCGGCATAAAACCACTCGCCTTGTGGTTTGAAAAATCCGCAAACCACGGCCTCACTTGAACTTTAAAGAGTTTTTCATCAGGAAACTCTTCTCAGATTTCCTTTTCTAAAGTAGTCACCTCCACATTGACAAGGCGAGATAAATGATCCGCCACCAAATTTTTCGACCCTTTTTTGTCTTTAATTTCTACATCAAATTCTTGCAACAAAAGGATCCAACGGATAAGCCTTTGCTTTGAATCCGGTTTGGTTAGCAGATATTTTATCGCCGCATGGTCGGTATAAACAATCACTTTAGACCCAATGAGATATGACCTAAATTTTTCTAGTGCATACACTATTGCAAGCAATTCTTTTTCTGTTGTGGCATAATTAATTTGCGCCTCATTAAGAACTTTGCTTGCATAGTGTATAGCATGAATTTTTTTGTCTTTTCTTTGGCCTAACACCGCTCCAATAGCATAGTCGCTAGCATCACACATTAGCTCAAAATTTAAATTCCAATCCGGAGCAACTATGATTGGAGCGGTAACCAATTTTTCTTTCAAAATCTCAAAAGCTTTTAAACATTCATCAGATAAGAGAAATACCTGGTCCTTGGCCAGCAAGTTACTCAAAGGCCTAGCCACCTTTGAGAAGTCTTTGATGAATTGCCGGTAGAAACTAGCATGCCCAAGAAAGCTTTAGATACCCTTTAAGTTAGCCGGAGGAGGCAACTTCTCAATCACATCTACCTTAGCACGATCCACTTCAAGCCCTTTTGACGAGACTTTGTGACCGAGAACAATCCCCCCCGTTACCATAAAGTGGCACTTCTCCTAATTTAGCACCAAATTAGTCTTCACACACCTTTCAAGCACGATTTCTAAATTTCCCAAACATAAATCAAAAGAACCACCAAACATCGAAAAGTCATCCATGAAAACCTCCATTGTTTTCTCTATAAGATCGACAAAAATAGCTTGCATGCATCTTTGGAAAGTTGACGGCGCATTACACAACCCAAAGGGCATTTTGCGGTAAGCGAAGATTCCAAACGGAAACGTGAAAGCCGTCTTCTCATGATCGGCCGGGTCAACCGCAATTTGGTTGTACCCGGAATAGCCATATAGAAAACAATAGAATTGTTGTCTCGAGAGTCTCTCTAACATATGGTCCATGAATGGAAGTGGGAAGTGGTCTTTCCGAGTTGCGATATTCAACCGCCTATAGTCAACGCACATTCTCCACCCCGTTGCTACCTTTGTTGGGATCAACTCATCTTTCTCATTACGAATAACGGTAATGCCACCCTTTTTAGGAACCACATGCACCGGACTCACCCAAGGGCTATCCGAAATAGGGTAAATCATTCCCGCATCCAAAAGCTTGACAACTTCCTTCCTAACAACCTCTTTCATTGTAGGATTTAAGCGGCGTTGTGGTTGAGCCACCCACTTAAAATCGTCTTCCATTAAAATTTTATGCATACAATAGGAAGAACTAATTCCTTTTAGATCAGAAAGAGTCCACCCCATCGCTTCTTATTTTTTTTAACATATCAATTAAACGGGATTCTTCCTTTTTGGGCAAAAGGTTTCTAATGATAACTGGTTTTTCTTCGGTTTCATCTAGAAATACATACTTCAAGTTGTTTGGTAACTCCTTCAATTCAATTATTCGGTTTTCATCATTGACCTCCTTTTTCAAGACTTCCTCCTCCACTTCCCATGGTTGCAACTCCTTAAGACTATCGAGTTCTCTTAAACATTCATCAAGAGCTTCTTCTTCTTCAAAAGTGAAAACTTCAAAGGAGTCATTAAGGGCTAGCTCCATGGGAGTTATGTCATGAACATGTTTTGCAACTTCAAAGGTGGCTTCTTCAATTACATCAATCTGGAAACTATCACGTTTGTCATTTGAGTGCTTCATTGCTTCAAAAAGGCCAAAAGTGACTTCTTCGTTTTGTACCCTCACCTTCATCAAACCGTCGTCTACATCAAACATCATACGAGCGGTCTTCATGAATGGTCTTCCGAGAATTAGCGGCGCATCATCGTCTTCCTCCATATCAATAACAATAAAATCAACCGGAAAGAAAAACTTGTCAACCTTTACCAATACGTCTTGAGCTACTCCATGAGGATGAGTAGTAGACTTATCGGTTAATTGCAACGTCATACCGATGGCCTTAATCTCAATGTTGCCAAGCTTTTTCACAATAGATAAAGGTATAAGATTGATGATTGACCCCAAATCTATTAACCCCTTTCCAACATAAACGTCGCCAACTATAACCGGCAAGGTGACTCGCCCCGGATCAATTTCTTTTCTCGGTAGAGTCCTTTGGATGATAGCACTACAACTCGCATCAAGAACAATTATTTCCGACTCCGTATACCTTCGCTTTTTTGGTGAGTATGTCCTTCATGAACTTGGCATACTTTGGCATTTGCTCCAAAGCTTCGGTAAACGGGATATTGACTTGGAGTTGTTTAAAGATATCCATGAACCGGGCGTAATGCCGTTCATTTTCTCTCCGAGATGGAGCATGTGGATATGGTAAATTTTGGACCGGAGTAGTGCTCACTACCTCCTTCCCTCTAGATGCTCTAGAGTTTCTATCTCTTTTTTTCTTCACTTCATCCACCTTCACTTTTTCACTTTTATTATTTTCAACTTCACCATTCCTTTTGTTTTCAACTTCAACCACTTTTTCTTCCTTCTCAACTTCCCCCTCACACCAATCTCTAACTTCACCATCAATTTCATCAATTTTTTTTTCTCGCCATCCTTTTTCTCACCCTCTCTTTTTTCACTCTCATCAACCAACTCTTTTCCACTTCTCGTCCTTATAGCCTTACAATTCTCCTTAGGATTTGCTTGCGTGTTTATCGAGAAAGATGGTCCGGATTGTTGTTCCGCTAATTGCTTAGCAAGTTGACCAACTTGAGTTTCAAGATTTTTGATTGTCGTGTCGTTGCTTTTTTGATTAGCCATTGACATTTGCATAAATTGCGTCAATGTCTCTTCCAATTTTGAAGCTACTGTTGCACCCCAAAATTTGTCCAACCTTTTCTAACCTAGGTTTATGTTTCAATTGCATAGTCATTTGCATTGTCATCATGTACATAGTGTATTCATCTGCATTGCATAGCATAGGCAAGCTATCTTAATCAGAGGATCAAGTGCTATTCTTATCTCAAGAGGCATATCCAAGGGTTTCATTCATATTTAAGACTACTCAGGTCATCAGGGAAGAATTTGAGCTTTGAAGAGTTGACAGGTTGATCAGTGAGTTCTCTTCTATCTTGAGGTTGTTTGGGGATCATCAGAGGAAGTGTGAGCTATGAGCCAAGAGCATGAGGTGTGTATGGATGTTGTGAAGAGCCTAGATGATCATTTTTGAGGAGAACCAAGTCATTGGGATGATTGCAAGAGCCTCAGTTGAAGTCAGTCAACTAGGGTCAATAATAGGTCAAACCTAAGTCAAAGAAGTGTTTTGAAGGGCATCAAGGATCATTTGAAGAATGTGGGATTCGTTATTTGCTACATGGATATGGATATGATGTTGTGCTAAAGAAAAATCAAGAGGAGTCAAGGAGAAGAGGAGTTACTAAATTAGGGTTTCAGTGTAAAATCCCCTGGTTTAGGTCAAACTTCAAAGCAGTGTAACTCAAGAGGCAAGCTTCATATGAATTTCTGGTCCACATTAAACTTGTAGAGTATATTCATAGCTTTAATTTGAGTGGTGGAAGACATCAAGATGATTTATAGAACTCAAGTTATAGCTCTTGCAAGTTACAGGTCATCTGAGGGCACTGAAATTTGTCTGTGAAAGTTGTCTGTCTTCCAAGCAACTTTTGACCTTCAAGGAGATTTCAAATGGATTTCTAGACAACGTGAGAGTTGTTCCTCATTGTATTATATTTCTATAAAGGTATGGTATGCCTTCATATGATTTGTGGAACTCTACTTATGGTCTTGGCAAGCAAAGGGTATTTTGGTCATTTGAGAATTACAGGTCATTCTTAGCCTATGCCTAAAACTCATACAAGGAAGCTTCAAATGAAAAACTTCACAACATCAAAGTTGCTCAAAATGTCATTTTAAGTCTAGAAAAGAGGTCATGGAAGTTTGGAAATGCATAGAACAAGACTTGATAAAAGTTGGTGAAAAATGACCTAAAAAAAGGCATATAAGTTGAAAAAGTTGAAATGAAAAATTGGTTTGGGAGATCTACAAATCCAAAATGGGTCATCCAATATACCAAATTGAATCCAAGAATCATTTTAAAGACATTGGTTCAGCCACTTTTTTGAGTTAGGGCTTAAAAATGGGACTTGCTTTGTAATGTTGTTTCTTGCTTCATAAGGCAACTTGGCAAAACTCCACACAAGGCAAGGAAGAGCTTGTTTTTCACACATACCATTTCAATATCTCATGAGGAGAGATTTTAACACAAATATGAAAGGGATGCAAGCATGATATGAGATGTTTCAAAGTGTCATTACATGAGAACTTCCATAACTTTCCACCACATTCTAGAATCCTCTAAGATCAATCTAGAAACTTCTAGATCTGTCCATCATCATCTATATAAGGAGTGTGGATCATTGGCGTAAGGGGTTGGTGAAAAGGGAGAGAGAAGAGAGAGAATTCCATTGTTGCTTCCATTGTAAGAAAGTGTGAAAATCTTCAATCTACACCAATTATGTTCATTCTTTTTCTTCATCCATCATCCATTGAAGATAGTGAGGGCATCCAAGAAAGCTCAGAGGTACATCAATGGAGGATTGAAGCTCTAAGGTGGAGATTGCAAAGATCCATATCAGATTCGAATCTCACAATCCAAGCACTTTTCTTCCAGCTTTTTGCAAACAGAAGCCATAGCATCAAGCAAGGACCATTCTTGAAGGATTACAAGCATTGAATCCATCTATAACCACCTCTGCCATAGCTACTAAGCAGGTTGGTGATTTAATTTCTATCTCCATAATTAGGTGTTGTTAGGTTAGATTATTAGTGTAAGAATGTTAGGTTAGGTTAGATGACTATTTTCAGAGAAATTGAGAAGGTTTCATGGAGTTTGGTGACATGGTGATGAATCTTTCAAGATCGAGAATAGGTTATATAATGAGTTTTAATGAACATGCAATAGCTTGCTGAGATCAGTGTAGCATGATGAACATGATAGGACAGTTAGAATCAAGAATTGTGAGGTTCCAGTGCAGTGTGCAGTTGGTGGATCAGGGGGTTTCCACCTATCGGGTTTCATTCTAGGGTTAGTTTCAATCCAAACTAAGGGCACCATCGTGTTTAGGGGAAAGGATAGAGCAATTTTTCTCTTTATAGTGTAGGGTTTCATGGCCTATTGAGAGAGAACGAGGGACTTGAATATGGTTGCATAGAGAAGAGAATTCTGCAAACCCTAGCTTCATGTTGGGGACGATGACCAATGGCCGTGGGATCATTTACAAGTCTTGACTTATTACACCAATCCAATGGTCCACGTTTAAAGCTGAGAAACGGAGGGAATTGATAACGGTGAAACGCAGCGCTTGGGCCTGATCCAAATCTTGCTAACCCCACCCCCATCAGCGAGCCCAATTGGATTTTAACTTGATTTTGTTGCTAAATGCACCGCGGTCATATTCTTTTTCTCTTTTATTTTTTATTCATTTCTGATGCTAGCTGGGCCTTGCATAAATGATATTCGCGCCCCCCACTTCATGGCCCAATGACCAATATAACTGGGCGCCTCTGCTTATGACACCCCCTCCCCATTTTAATTCTTTTTGTGATTTTTGTTTTCTTTAATATTTTTAGTACCTTTAAAAAATCATAAAAAATTGAAAATAGCTTCTTTTTAATTGGTTCTTTTTGTGGTAGATTCATAATTTTGTTAAGAAAAATAATAAATAATAAAAAGAGCATTTTATTTTGTTTTGATATTTTTTGTGTATTTTTCTTGTAAATAACTTTTTAATAGGTTTAGTTTAGTGCCTAATTTTGTTGATTTTAGTTCTAATAGT
Organism: Lathyrus sativus; assembly: GCA_963859935.3. Lineage (NCBI taxonomy): Eukaryota > Viridiplantae > Streptophyta > Magnoliopsida > Fabales > Fabaceae > Lathyrus > Lathyrus sativus. Next base: position 515,026,580 of record OZ012741.1, read on the forward strand.
TCCCTTTAGATTTAGGACTCATTCTTTTTAGGGTGATTAGCTTAGGACTTTAACTTGTATATAGGATTTAATTCATAATTTTAGGATTAATTTTTTGGTGATTTGTTTAGGTGTGATTAGAGTGGTTAAAATTAGGGTTTTAAGTGAGTATATGTGAGATAGATCATTTCTTTTAGGAATTTTTGATTTGATTTTGGGGTATGGGACTATAGGGGTTAGGGGTAGATAATAGATCCCTTAGAAAATATTAGGATTCCCCTACTGCTATTAGTATGCTGCTTATATTTGATTGATTGTGTGGTGTGCCCTCTTTAGGGTTATTATTTGTCTGTGTGGGGTATTGGGTTTGTTTGGGACTTGGGGTTTGAGCTGAAGACTGTGGTGATGAAGCTCATTTGAAGATCAGTGATTGAAGACCAACTTCCAGAGTTGATAAGGAGTATCTCTTGCTGGCAGCTGTTGAAGTCTGTAGGATCTAGGAATTAGGCAGAGCTCTAGAATAGAAAACTTAATTCTCAAACATGGAAGGTTTTGTCTGCCTCCATCCTTCTCTGTGATGCAGAGTCTCTCTAAGACATTCACCCCCTTCCTTTGGAAGGCTTGGTGATAGTGTCTAAGAGATAGAACTCTTGATAGAAATATTCTTTGTGTTGATAGCAGTCTGTTTGCCACCCTTGGTGGTCAACTAATTGCTTAACACCCAGTTCATTCTTGTGATTGATTCCTCAGCTTTGAGAGTGATACCTGAAGAAAAGCCATTGGGAGACTGAAGATAAAGACTAATGCCTGTTTAAAGCTTGTAGATAGCTGATGCCTGCCTGAAGCCTGAAGATGACTTGAAGCCAGATGCTGATGAAGGTTGCTTTGCTGTTTAGCTTTTGTTGTTTAATTCTTGATGTATTGATTGAATTTCCCGGACTGTATTGTTTGCTGTTTAACTTGTTGGGTTGAAAGTGAATTATATTCACTTTTGCCTATTGTTTGCTAGGTTCGAGGTTGAGTGGGACTCTCTTGCCTTGCTTGTATTGTTGCATCCATGCATTTTACTGCTTTATTGTATATATCTGCTGTTTCTGTTTCCGTCTATTCCCTTAGGATCTCTGTTTCTCTCTGCACAAGAGAGGAGCATGATAGACATTAGGAGCTAATCCATGCATGATAACATTAGGGTAGATTTTTATTCCCCTTTTCAACCCTAGGATTTTAGAGTGTCATCTCTTCTTCCTTCAAAACAACAGAAAAACATTAATAAAGGTTATAACAGAGATCAATTCATTTCTTCCGTCAAAAGATTTGAACAAACATCAACCTTTTTGCAATAAGAAAACCCTTATTTAAGGTGAGGTTTTTCATAAAAGACACTTGAACAGCTTGTGTCGTGCGTAGCCCGAACTACGTTTGCTCTGATCTTTCATGCTGTATGAAAGTACGTAGGCATAGGATGCGATATCCTAGCGAGCAACCTTCCCCATCTTCACCCGTAGTTAGGCGAACTACGTTGACTCTGATTTCTCGTTCCAGACGGGAATACGTAGGCATAAAGTGCGATGCTTTACCGAGTCATGTTTTCTTTTCTTTTCAGACCTCATCCTTTAGTTTAGATAGAAATGTAATCCGTATAACCCAAGCAAGCGTGGATCCCATCGAGTACGATGGACGTGAGGGGTGCTAATACCTTCCCCTTGCGTAACCGACTCCCGAATCCAGGTTTTGGTTGCGATGACCATACCTTTTCCCATTTTTTGCGAGGTTTACTTCGAGCGTTTCCTTTCCCTCCTTTGGGATAAATAACGCACGGTGGCGACTCTTCTGTATTGCCGGCGCCGGTTTTCGCAGTAGCGACAGCTGGCGACTCTGCTGGGGATCCAACGTCCCCTGGCTGCTAAGGACTGCGATAGTTCCTTATGCATTTGGGATCCAATGTCCCTTAAGAGAGTCAATCCTAGCGCTTGTTTTCCCGTCGAGGATTTTGTATGGATTTATATTTCTGACCTTTATTTTCAGCATTATATTATTGATTATTATTGCTGTAGTGGGGTGTGACGGGTGTTCCATGATTGAGAGATAAGCCGGACCTGGGCTTGAGTGCACTTAGACTTAGAGTAGAGATTAGTGGGCGCGTACGTGCTTTGCATGTCCTAGTGTCCCGCGAAATCTACACTCAGACGAGGTTCTTCTGGTTGGCCTCCTGTCCTGCCCTTTGGGTGGCTCGGGTTGCTGGTTAGTTGGATTGTCGACTCTGGGAACCGATCATTTGGAAGTTGGCTAAGTGAGGCCTCTTCAGGATTTGATGATGCCACTCCTTCTGGGAATCGTATCATCAACCCTGAAAGTCTGTGACGCCGACGACCGCATAGGATACCATACCTTTGTCAGTTACTAGGACATCCACCTGTGAGAGGGTTTGGGGTTATGCAGGTAACTAGACCTTCAGATACCGGTTATTTCTTGATCAGAGATCCTGGGTATTTATGGATAGTGGTGAGGTCTATCAGAGACCAGTCAGAGTTATGGTTTGAGGTCTGCCAGAGACCAGTTGGGGTTATGTTATGAGGTCTATCAGAGACCAGTCAGAGTTACAATTGTGAGGTCTGTCAGAGACCAGTTGGAGTTATATTATGGGGTATATCAGAGACCAGTGTGGAGCTTTGTATTGGGTCTCTCTGAGACCAGGGTTTGAGACCGTTGATATGATTCAGGCTTCTCAGCCATGGCACTTGGTCCCTGTTGCATGTTGCTTGCATTGCATTGTTTGCATAATCATTATCATTGCATCCCATTAACGTGTGTCTGTGTTGCAGGTGCATTTGCATATTCCCCGGTTCTAGTGTCTGGACTTCTGAGTATTGATCATGGCTGGTTTGAGGATGACAGTTGCCTACAAGCTACCTATCCCTGATATTACTCCACTCCTGGGTCTGATTTCTCTTGTTGATGAGGATGTCCGTAGAAGCTTCAGGCAGAGTTATGGACGGTTGTTGAGTTTGGTTCGCAAATCAACTGAGGATGAATTGAATGGGCTGTATACGCTGATGCAATTCTATGACCCGGCTTTGAGGTGCTTCACATTTGCTGATTTCATCTTGGGGCCTACCATGGAGGAGTATGTGGAGTTTACTGAGCTACCAGTGCAGAATGCAGTTCCTTTTATTCACTCCGCCGCTGAGCCTAAGTTGGAGGATTTAGCTAAGGCCTTGCACCTGAATGCTTCGGAGCTGTTGATGACTGCTTGGCGAGGGGTTCCAGGTCTCTCTCTCCAGTTTCTGGTTAGTAAGGCTCAAGAGTACGCCAAGAATGGGTGTTGGGTGGTCTTTAACGCTATTTTGGCTCTATGCATTTATGGGATAGTGTTGTTTCCCAATTTCCCAAACTTCGTGGATATGGATGCATTTCATCTGTTTGCTGCTGGCAACCCAGTACCTACCCTGATCGGGGACTTTTACCATTCGATGCACTACAGGAATGAGAACAGGAGAGGCAAGAACGTCTCTTGTTGCGTGCCGCTGCTGTACATGTGGTTTAAGAGCCATCTTCCCCTGAAGGGACCTTTTGTGGATAGTGCAACTACATCTGACTGGCCAGAGCGCCTGATGAGGCTATCTTCTGAAGACATTGAGTGGTTTGACCGAGACTTGCTGGGGTCTGAGCTTATTTTCAGTTGTTCTGGGTATCCTAATGTTCCGTTGATAGGGAGAAAAGGGTGCATCAACTACAACCCAGCTCTGTTCGTCCGTCAGTTTGGATATGCGTTGAAGAACCCGCCTCAGGAGGAAGAAGTACAGGAATCTTTGTACTTCACCGGTGATTTGAATGGAGAGTTACTAGCCAAGCTTCGGCATGCTTGGACGCGTATTAACAGAAAGGGAAAACCGCTATTGGGGAAGAATGATTGTCAGGCTTATGCACCCTACAAAGTTTGGATCCAGGAGAGGGCAAGGCAGTTACTGATGCCATTTCCAGCTGCTCCGGTCCCTGTTCATATTCCGGTGGAAGAGCCAACCACTGTCACTATGGAGGTCTACGAGCAAGTTGTGAAAGAAAAGGAAGCCTTGATGAAGATTAATGAGGAGCTAGAAAAGGAGCTAGCTCAGATGCGGAGCGAGAAGAATAAGGCTATACGTTCTTTCCAACAGCAGATCGAACTAGTAAACAGGCTAGGTGCTGAGTTGACTGAGGAGAAGAAGAAGCGCGAACGGCTGGGTCAAGAGTTCAGAAGCTCTCACGACATGCTAGAGGCCAAAAAGAAAGCACTCGACGCCGCTCACCGAGAAATCTCTTCTTGTAATAAGACATGGAATGCTACGCTAACCAACAACAAGAAGAGGGAAGATAAGTTGAAGCAGCAAATTTCTGACCTCGAAGAGCAGTTAAAGGCTAGCATTAAGAAGCAGGAAGAAGAGGTGATGACCAGATACAGTCTCCAGAATGCATTGAACAAGGCCATCGAAGGCAGGAATGAAGCTGTGTCTCAGAAGCGGAAGCTAGAGGATCGCTTCGGAGAAGGGGCATGGGAGGAAACCGCTGTTGACGTGCGACGTGTTCTCAAGAGAAGAAACCAGCTTGTTGAGGGGCTGCTTACCCGACCAAGTCACCCAGAGACCAAGAAGTTAATAGAAGAGTACCGGGCTTATGGGAGTACTTGATCGTTTCATGTATTAACTTGTATGCTTTATTTGCATTCGTGCTGACCATCACCAGGATTGTTGGTTGAGGTCATGCCATCTTATTATACTCTCAGTGATATTGTATTCTTGGATTTCTCTGCAATATACGAGGTTTTCTATGATTCGGCTCCAATCACCGTATTGATAGCACTGTCACTGCACTGGCACACTCACACTAGAATCGGGGAATGATAATCCTTAATGCACAGACACACATTGCATTTTGCATACATACTCATATTTGCCTTGCAGGTTTGTGATCCGTGTATCTTATCTCCTGCATCTTTAGCAGGTATTTTCAGGATTGCAGAAAAGCGGGTCCACCGTTACTCTACAAGGATTAACCAGAAGAAGATCATGGACAACGTGCAGAATGAAATGCAAGAGATGCGTGACAGGATGGCCCTGCTCATGCAAACCATGGAGACTATCGCCAAAGGGCAGGAGCAGCTGCAGAATCTGGTTCAACCGATAGTCGCACGGGCTGAAAACAACGGGACACCGCATGGTGAAAACATTGTTGCTTCCCCCCGAATTGAGAATCGTCAAAGTGCTGATGCTATTCCCGTAACCGGTTTGAATGCCGGAGAAACTGATCCTGTAGGTGGAGGTGGAAACGCCGGTAATATGAATGTCAATGCAGATACTGCTGGAGTATTTGTGGGTAATGTCAACCAGCGTTTCAATGGGGGCGTCGAGAATGTCGGAATGATTGGTATTAATGGTAACCAGGGCTTCAATGGTGTGAATATGGGGTATGGCAGCATGGCTGGCGCCAAGGCTGGGTTTGGTGGCTATGGTAATCTTGGATATGGAACTGGCGCATACAACACTCAAGAGATGGGTAATCTGAGGTATGACCCCAGGTACGTCCAAACGGGTCCGGGCCGTGATGCAGATTATGTTGGATATGATGCAGTACCTCGCTGGGAAGATCGTTAGGAGGATGTGTTCTCTGGTCAGAACGAGGGTTATGAAAGAGCCAGGGATGACAACCATCGGATGAGATTGCTAGAAGAGAAAGTGAACGGATTGGCCAGCCAGAATGCTCTTGGGCTGGATATGTCAAATATGGGGTTAGTCCCAGGGTTGAGGGTCCCGCTGAAGTTCAAAGCGCCGTCATTTGATAAGTACAAAGGGGATACATGCCCTAGGGTGCATGTGCGCACATTTTACAGGCGCGTGTCTGCATATTCTGAGGATGAAAAGATGCTAATGCACTTCTTCCAGGATAGCTTGTCAGGGTCATCGCTGGAGTGGTACATGAGCTTGGAGCCTACTCAGATCAGGAGTTGGAAAGAGCTGGCAGAAGCTTTTGTTCAACATTATCAATATAATAGTGATCTCGCTCCTAACCGAGTCCAGTTGCAGAGCATGTCTCAGAAGTCTAGCAAGAGCTTTAAAGAATACGCCCAGAGATGGCGAGATTTGGCTGCTAGGGTGCACCCTCTAATGGTGGAGTGCGAAATGATGGATATGTTCATAGGGACTTTCTCTGGAATGTACTATGACCGCTTGCTCAATTTTTCGATGAGTACTTTCTCTGAATTGATCTTGATGGGGGAGCGCATTGAAAACGGGGTAAAGATTGGTAAAATTCAAGCGGGTGAATCCAGTTCCGCAGGGGGTAATAAGAAGACGTTTGGTGGTAAAAGGCAGGGTGATACCAATGTTGTATACAATGCTCGACGAAGGAATAAAGGTCAGAACCGGCGTTAGCAGTCGCAAGTTGCAAGTGTAACCATTCCAGGGCCTTCTCAACAACAGAGACAACAGCCACCGCAGCAGGCTCAGCAGCAGCCTAATAATAATCAGCGCAGACTTCAGAACCCGCGACCGAGGAGAGTATTCGAGGTACCGCTGGTATCATATGCCGAACTCCTTCAAACTTTGCTGAAATTGCAGTTAGTCGAGAAGAGGACCTTAGCACCACCAACTGGCCAGCCACCAGTCGGATATGATGTTAATGAGCACTGTGACTTCCATTCAGGTGCACCAGGGCACAATATTGAGAATTGCCTAGCTTTCAAGCATAAAGTACATGATTTGCTTGATAGTACGGCTATTAACTTCGGGAAGGAAGGTCCCAACATCACACAGCAGCCAATGCCCAAGCATGGTGGGGCTGGGGCCAATGCAATCCTGAGGGATGATGAATTGAACTTGGTTTCAGAAGTGAGCGAGCTGAAAACCCCTTTGAGTTTCGTAAAACAGCGTTTATTGAAAGGGGGTGTCTATCCCGGTTGCATCGAAGAGTGTGTTGACTGTTTGATTCAACCTGAGGGCTGTGAGAATCTGAAGAGGGGAGTTCAAGGTTTGATTGATGCAGGAATCCTGCAATTTGACAGGTCTGTGGGGCGAGAGAAGGCTGTTGAGACAGAATCTGAGAAAGAGCGTAGGGAGATTGCTACGATCACCATTCCATTCAAATCAGTGACAATTTCGGCACCATCGAAAAGGCCGACCATTACTATTACCAAGGCTAAGCCAGCCCCGTTTGAAAGCACAAAGGCAGTCCCGTGGTGCTATGGTGCTGAGGTGTATTGTAATGGGGAAAAGATTGACTTGAATGAGCCGCCAGCGGGATCCGTGGATAACATAGTGGGAGCGGGTGGTATAACCCGGAGCGGTAGAATTTTCACTTCACCTGAGGTCGAAGCAGAGAGGCTTGCCAGAGGTAAGAACAAAGTTGTCGAGGGGGAATCTTCGGGGAGTAAAGAGAAAGAGCCGATAACCAAAGATGTGGAAGAATTCATGAGGTTAATCCGCAAAAGTGATTACAAGATTGTAGATCACCTGCAGCAGACCCCGTCAAAGATCTCCATATTATCGTTGCTGTTGTGTTCTGAAGCGCATAGAAATGCCCTGTTGAAAGTACTGGAGACATCTTTCATGCCGCAAGAGATTTCAGTTAATCAACTGGAGGGAGTTATGGCACATGTTAACGCTGGGCATGGACTGGGATTCACGGATTTTGACTTAACGCCTAGAGGGCGCGATCACAATAATGCTTTGCACATCTCTATCGAATGTCGGGGCACCGTTTTATCCCATGTGCTGGTAGACACTAGGTCCTCGTTGAATGTGTTACCAAAGAAAGCTCTGTTGAAATTAGATACCCGTGGGTTGTTGTGCACACCTAGTGATTTGGTAGTAAGGGCCTTTGACGGAACCAGGAGGTCAGTATTCGGGTCAATAACGTTACCCATTCAGGTAGGTCCGGAGGTGTTTGATACAGTGTTTTACATCATGGACATCCAGCCTGCATATAGCTGTTTGATCGGGAGACCTTGGATTCATGTCGCTGGGGCAGTAACTTCTACGCTCCATCAGAAGCTGAAATATATGGTTGAGGGGAGTATTGTGACGGTGTGTGGCGAAGAGGATATCTTGGTCAGTCATTTGTCTTCCTTCAAGTACATGGAGGTAGATGGAGAGATTCACGAGACGCTGTGTCAGGCGTTCGAAGGGGTGAAGGTTAAAGAAGAAGCTCCAGTGAAGAGTGAAGGGCAGGAGGTGGTCGTCTCCTCATATAAAGAAGCCAAGGCGTTGGTACAAGCAGGAGAGACTCAGAAGTGGGGGCAGGTTCTGGATATCCCGGTGAAGCAAGACAAGTATGGCTTGGGGTACCGCCCATCTCCCTCGCAGAATGCGCCTAAGTACAAGGGACCTGTCGTGTTCACGCCAGGAGGAGTTAGCTTCGAAAGGATTAATGTCGTGTCTGATACGGAGGAAGTGGATAGCGATTGTGACATGGACGCATGGATTCGACCCAGCACGCCGGGGCAAAGCCTATGCAACTGGTCCATCCAGGACGTCATCCAAGTCACCAAACAGATTCATGAATTTTCAGATGACACCGACCAAAAACTTCCTATGACTCGTTTTGACTTCGAGCATCCGATCTTCCAAGCTGAGGAGGAGATTGTGGAGGATAGTGACTTACCAGAAGAGCTTAGTCGGTTATTGAAGCAAGAGGAGAGAGTCATTTTGCCTCACCAGGAAGAGATTGATACTGTCAACTTGGGGTCTGGAGAATGCGTCAGGAATATCCGTATAGGGGCCGCGTTGCAAGAGGACATCAAGCAAGAGCTTATCGAGATGCTGCGTGAATACAGTGATATATTTTCTTGGTCCTACGAGGACATGCCGGGTTTGGATACTGATATGGTTGTTCATCGTCTGCTGTTGAAAGAGGATTGCCCGCCCGTAAAGCAGAAACTCAGAAGGACTCGTCCTGACATGGCTGTAAAGATAAAGGAAGAAGTGCAGAAGCAATGGGATGCTGGGTTCCTGGCTGTTACCACTTATCCCACTTGGGTCGCTAATATCGTGCCTGTGCCAAAGAAAGATGGCAAGGTTCGAATGTGTGTTGATTATAGGGACCTAAACAAAGTGATCCCGAAGGATGATTTCCCGCTGCCGCATATTGATGTGTTAGTTGACAACACGGCTCAGTTTTCGGTATTCTCCTTCATGGATGGATTTTCAGGGTACAACCAGATCAAAATGGCTCCGGAGGATATGGAAAAAACGACCTTTATCACCCCTTGGGGAACCTTCTGTTACAAGGTGATGCCCTTTGGTTTGAAGAATGCTGGGGCAACGTACCAGCGGGCTATGACAACGCTCTTTCACGACATGATGCACAAAGAGATTGAGGTGTATGTCGATGACATGATTGCTAAGTCTCAAACAGAGGAAGAACATCTGGTTAATCTGTTGAAGTTGTTCAAGAGGCTGAGGAAATTCAGGCTGAGGCTGAATCCTAATAAATGCACCTTCGGAGTGAGATCCGGGAAGCTACTGGGGTTCATTGTGAGCAAGAAAGAAATCGAAGTCGATCCTGCAAAAATAAAAGCAATACAAGAGATGCCAGCACCGAGAATCGAAAAAGAAGTCTGTGGATTCCTAGGGAGGTTGAACTACATTGCTAGGTTCATCTCTCACCTAACGACCACGTGCGAACCATTATTCAAATTGTTAAAGAAAGATCAAGCGGTGGTCTGGAACGAAAATTGCCAGAGGGCATTTGAAAAGATAAAAGAATACTTGCAGGAACCTCCGGTGTTGATACCCCCAGTAGCGGGACGACCACTGATTATGTACCTGACGGTTCTGGAGAACAGCATGGGTTGTGTTCTCGGTCAACATGACGAGACAGGGCGAAAAGAGCATGCAATTTACTACTTGAGTAAAAAGTTCACGGACTGTGAATCTCGATACTCTATGCTTGAAAAGACGTGTTGTGCATTGGCGTGGGCTGCCAAACGTCTAAGACAGTACATGCTGAACCATACAACCATGCTGATATCGAAGATGGATCAGATCAAATATGTGTTTGAGAAACAAGCGCTCTCTGGAAGGATTTCTAGGTGGCAGATGGTATTGACAGAATACGATATCCAGTATGTTTCCCAGAAAGCCATTAAGGGAAGTGTTCTGTCCGAATACCTCGCCGAACAGCCAATTGAGGATTATCAGCCTATGAAGTTTGAGTTTCCTGATGAGGACATAATGTACTTGAAAGCTAAAGATTGTGATGAGTCGTTGCCTGGTGAAGGTCCTGAGCGGAGTTCCCAGTGGCAATTGATTTTTGATGGGGCTGTCAATTCGTATGGTAGCGGGATCGGGGCAATCATTACAACTCCCCACGGGTCGCACATCCTGTTCACGGCCAGATTGACTTTTTCAGTGACGAATAATGAAGCCGAGTATGAAGCTTGTATTATGGGGTTAGAGGAGGCTATCGATATGAGGATTAAGAATCTGGACGTATATGGAGATTTAGCATAGGTTGTGAACCAGATTAAGGGAGAGTGGGAGACGCGCCAACCTAATCTGGTGCCGTACATGAATTATGCGAGAAGGCTGCTACCTTTCTTTGATAGGGTAGAGTTCCATCATGTACCTCGGGCGGAGAATCAAATGGCAGACGCCCTTGCAACGTTATCCTCGATGTATAAAGTCAACCGCTGGAATGAGGCTCCCAGCATTGTCATCTCGCGCCTTGATAGGCCGGCCTTTGTGTTTGCGATTGAGGAAGCATCTGACGGTAAACCTTGGTACTCCGATATACAGAATTTCATGAAGAATAAGGAATATCCGCCTGGGGCATCCAGTCGTGATCAGAAGACTCTGAGGAGATTGGAAGGCAACTTCTATCTGAATCCCGACGGCGTTCTGTATAGAAGGAACCACGATTTGGTACTCCTCCGGTGTGTAGACGAGAAGGAAGCCAACTTGCTCATGGAAGAGATTCATGAAGGAACTTTTGGTACACATGCTGGTGGGCATGCTATGACCCGAAAGTTGTTGCGAGCGGGGTATTATTGGTTGACGATGGAAACTGACTGTTTCAAATTTGCCAAGCGGTGTCACAAGTGCCAGATCTATGCTGATAAGATCCATGTGCCACCCAGCCCACTGAACGTTATGGCATCCCCATGGCCCTTCTCCATGTGGGGAATCGATATGATTGGCAAGATTGAGCCTACGGCTTCTAATGGGCATCGCTTCATTCTGGTTGCGATCGATTACTTCACCAAGTGGGTGGAAGCAGCATCTTACGCCAATGTGACGAAACAGGTGGTGGCCAGATTTATTAAGAGAGATATAATTTGCAGATACGGTATTCTGAACGGATCATTACTGATAATGGTTCGAATTTGAACAACAAGATGGTGAAAGATCTTTGTCGGGATTTCAAGATCGAGCATCATAATTCATCTCCCTACAGACCCAAGATGAATGGCGCTGTTGAAGCGGCCAACAAGAACATAAAGAAAATTGTTCAGAAGATGGTGGTAACGTATAAGGATTGGCATGAGATGCTGCCATTCGCTTTGCACGGTTATCATACTACAGTGCGTACATCAACCGGGGCAACACCGTTCTCACTAGTATATGGCATGGAGGCTGTCCTGCCATTGGAGGTTGAGATACCATCTTTGAGGGTTTTGCTTGATATTAAGTTGGATGAGGCAGAATGGGTGAAAAGTAGATTGAATCAGCTGAGCTTGATAGATGAGAAAAGACTAGCATCAATCGCACATGGTAGGCTGTATCAGAGCCGGATGAAGAAAGCGTTCGACAAGAAGATTCGACTTCGAAGCTTTCAGACGGGCGATCTTGTGCTGAAGAAGATTCTCCCACCGCAATCGGATCACAGGGGCAAATGGACTCCCAATTACGAAGGTCCATACGTCGTAAGAAAGGTCTTCTCCGGAGGAGCCTTATTGTTATCCACCATGGACGGTGAAGACTTTTCGTCCCCTGTGAACTCGGACGCAGTTAAAAAATACTTTGCTTAAAATTGACCCGCTGGACAGTAAAAAGAGAGTCCAGGCAAAAATGGGGCATCCTGGCGAATCGAAAAACAGAATAAAAAGGTCCGGGCAAAAGTTAGGGATAAAATGAAAAAATGTACACCCGCGAAGTCGAAAACCTACACTAGGCGGCTTCGGCAAAAAGGGGTATCCCGGTGAATCGAAAACCCGCAAAGGGCGATTCACGCAAAAGTTAGGGATTTAAGAAGCAAATGACTGCGGTCCAAGTTTGATGATTAATGGTTTGGGAGCATCTGGGGGTCAATTATCCAAAGCAATCTCTTCTGAAGACAAAGATCGGGAAAGCGTCAGAGTCCGACGAGTCATAGGAGGATCGGTTCATGGTGTTCGTCTGTAACACGTTGCCGACATGTGTACAAATTTTATTCTGTATATTTGTATACTTCTGCATTTTGTTGATGTGTGACTACCTCTTTTCAGGAGTTGCATCCGATGTACAAATCTTGCCTATTCTCAGGCCGATATCAATAAAGTGTTTTATTCAGTGTAGTGTGTGACTTTGGTTTTAATTTTTACAGTTTTGTTTGTAAAAAGCGCCGATGTTTTTGATAAACTTACATGCGTGTAAACAGGCGGGCCTAGGCCAATGATTGTTAAAACCAAAAATTACCTGAATGGTTGTCGTGGGTGATTACCAAGATGTTTTTTTCTTGCATAGATTGCCTTGTGTTTGCTTGTTGACTTTTTCAGGTATTCAAAAGTTTGCAAAGTTCCCCGCTAGAGTCCATGGCAGGATGGTACCCTCTCCAGAGGATGAACATTGTGTCTTCCCCCGGTGAAGTCACCCCAGGCAAGATTGAATGTTGTCTCCCTAAGAGAGCGGAGATTGCGTCAAAAGAAAAGATCAATGTATCTTCAGTAGATCAGAATTAGCTCATCAAGCAGAGCAGAGTCCTCCCCAGTGAAGGTCGAGATGGATGTGATTAACTTCCCAGAGAGTTCTTGTACAGTGCAAATCAGAATGTGTAGCTCTATCCCCAGCTCAGTGATAGCGGGAGGATTTCCCCAGCTCAGTGATAGCAGGAGAGGTTCCCCACAGAGTGTGATCAGGTGGTTGGAGCTGCCGAAAGGAGTTTTCCCGAGCAGGATTGTCCTTTCTTTCCCCAGCAAGTCGTTCTTCCTCGTCAAGAGGATCGTCCTCAGCAGATTTTGGAGTTTCGAGTTCGTGAGCTACCTTCCCAGCAGGATGGTTATCCCCAGCGGAGTTAGTTCGGCTTTCCAACATTTATTTTGTTGGGAGCGTATCGGCAGTAGTCCGGTCATCCCCAGCGGATCCAGTGTGTCTTCAGCATTTATTTTGTTGAAGCAACTCTTTGCATAAGCATGCATCATGAGCATTTGCATTCTACCCGAGTACGTAGCATTTCCATGCCGTGTGGAAGCATTACGTCATTATCAAACGTGCATTTTTGAAACATAAGCCGGGTGGTTACCTCTTCAGTTTCAGACATTTCGTTCCTTGCCGATAAGAGAAATCGTGATTCAGGAAGGTGCTGTTTTATGGTCTTCATATGGTGAGACACGCAGTGATCGTGTTGATTTGTGGCCCAAGTACGCGGTGATCGTATTTGTACCATCCAGGGGGTTCATGTCGTAGGACACGCGGTGATCGTGTTGATCTTGGTATGTGTATTTGTGGTCGAATGGCGCAGTGATCGTGTTCGTCCCGATCTAAGAAGATTGTTTTGTAAGGCACGCAGTGATCGTGTTGGTATCATCTCGGGGTTTATTGAGCAGGACACGCAGTGATCATGTTTACCATATCATGTGATGTTGTTGGTCGATATATGCAGTGATCGTATTCGTCCGTTATACGGTGGTTATAGATTGACGCGCAGTGATCGTGTTTATCCAATTTTTGTTGATCGGTATACGCAGTGATCGTATTCGTCCGTTATATGGTTTGGTTATGGGGTGAGGCGCGCAGTGAACGTGTTCATCTGGTTGTTTGTGGCCGAAGTACGCGGTGATCGTATTCGTCCCATGTTTGAAGTTGTCGCACAGCACGCAGTGATCGTGTTTCCTCCAGTCAAGAGGGACGTGACATGAAACGCGCAGTGATCGCGTTTACCCTATGTATGGTTAGAATATGCAGTGATCGTATTCGTCCAGTTATGTGGGTTAGTTGAGACACACAGCACGCAGTGATCGTGTCTTCTCCAGTCAAGAGTATCGTGTTCAAACACGCAGTGATCGTGTTCAAGATACGTAGTGATCGTATTCGTATAGCACGTGGTGATCGTGTTGATAGTACCATGGGAACTTGTGATGCGGAGCACGCAGTGATCATGGCTATTGTATCAGTTGGTTCTGTTGGTCGAGATACGCAGTAATCGTATTCGTCCTATTGCATGAGTTGGTTTTGTGACACACGCAGTGATCGTGTTGACATCATTTCGGGGTTTGTTGGTCGAGATGCGCAGTGATCGTATTCGCCCTATTGCAGCACACGCAGTGATCGTGTTCATCATATAGGTGGTTGAAGTACGCAGTGAACGTGTTCGCCTCCTTTATGTGGATTTATTCCGTCAGGCACGCAGTGATCGTGTTTACCTCATTCAGTTGGATTTTTAGTCGATGTGATTTTGGGTTATAACGCAGCACGCAGTGATCGTGTTTGTCCCATTATATGGCTTTGTTGGTGACATCGGACAACATGCAGTGATCGTGTCCGTCGTGCTTGTCTCTTTAGTTGATGTTGTTTGTGATACACGCAGTGATCGTGTACGGCTCATTTTTTGTGGATTTGTGGTATAAGACATGCAGTGATCGTGTTCGTTATGCCACACATTCCCCTAGCAGAGTTGCTTGGTCAAGCATTTCTCTTTCTCCCCAGCCGAGTCCTTTCTCAGAGTGTTGAGGAAATGGCATGTTGCAGATTTTGGGTGGTTACCCACAGTTACCCCAGTAGAGACGTAATCCCCAGCGGGGTGGTGTTGCACCCCAAAATTTGCCCTCACAATACAAGACTTTGTGTTCCAAGAAGGTTCACAAGGTTCACAAAATTCACAATTGGTCAGAAGAGTTGACAATTCCCTCAGACAATGCACCTCCTAAGCAGTGCATCCAAAACTAGGGTTTTGACTTTAATCAGGCTAAATGGACTTCCAAGACTTCAAGTGAGCTTCATAACATCTTATATGTGTATAAGAACCCCCATGTCAAGTTTCAAGACTTTTCTCAAAAGTTTGCTCAGTCAGATGATCAGATAAGTCAAAAGCAGTCAATGCAGTTAAAAGGTCAAACTGAGGTCAACTGTGGTCAAACCAAAGTCAAACTTCATGATTTTTTTTTTTGCCAACATCAAAGAGAGGTTGGGTGAGAAATATTATCATAATAACTGTAATACCCCAAATTTTGCCCTAAGATTTGTCGTCGCATTTCATTGCATTTAATCAATTACTAACAAATTTGTGTAGTCGTTTGACTTTTTGCAGGTAAATATCATATGGCATGCATTTTTTTCTAAAAAGTAAAAATGGCACAATTGGCAGGAGGACATGTGTAAGGAGTTATGAGTGTGAGAGGTTGAGAGTTCGAATCTCACCTTTGTCACTTTTTTTTGTTTTTTATTATTTTTACTCTAAATTTTTCTATCTTTCATTAAAAAATAACAAAAATAGTTTTTTATTATTATTTAATTATTATTTTCGTATTTTAATTAAATCATTTTTTAAAATATTATTTTTTTCACTTTTTTCTAAATTATTCATAAAAATATCCAAAAAATCATAAAATAAAAAATATTGAAAAAAATTTTGTTCTTTTTATAATATTTTTTATTTTTTATTTTAGGAATCAATAGGATTATTAGTTTTTATTTTAAGTTTATTTTAATTATTTTAAATTATTTAAATTTTATTTTTTCTTAACTAATTATTTAGTTTGGGCTTTAAAATGGGCTTTAGGGACATTATTGACAATTTGGTGTTAACCCTAATTTGTTCCCTATATATACATGTGTTGCCTTGTTGGAAAAAGGGAGAGAACGAAAAAAACCTAAGAGGAGTGAGTGCCGTTTGCCGTTATTTAGTTTTCTTCTTCATCCATTACTATTGTTTCTTTTTCTTCATCGTTTACCGTTATTTCTTTTCCTTCATCTATTACTGTTGTTTCTTTTTCTTCATCTTTTACCGTTATTTCTTTTTCTTCATCTATTACCGTTATTTCTTTTTCTTTATCTATTACTGTTACGTTTATATATATATAATTTTTAAATTGTTAGAGTTTATATATATAATTTTTGATCGAATTATGTCGATACGATGTTTGCACATTTGTGTGCATGACGCGTGACATCTGTGTTAGTTCGATCTGGTTGCGATGATCGCATTTTTGTGTGAGCAATAATACTATTTTTTGCTTAATTTCTTTTTCTTTGCGATAAATTTTGTTTCGTCCGATTTAGATCTGGTTGCGATGAGCGCATTTCTGCGTTAGCAACATTGTTGGGTTATTTGGCACATTTAAAATTCATTATTGCTTTATTATTATTATTATTATTATTATTATTATTATTATTATTATTATTATTATTATTATTATTATTATTATTATCATTATTTATTATTATTATCATTATTATCATTATTATTACCATTATTATTATTATTGTTATCATTAATTTATTAAAATTTGTTATAATATAAAAATCTGTTTTTTAAAATAAATAACATTAACATCTTTTCCAAATTAATATGAAAACCTATTATTTTTAAGAAAAACTTTTTTTTTAGACAAATTTAAAATAATAACTAAAATCTTTTTTTTTAAAATAATAACTAGAACCGTTATTTATTTTATTATTGTTCAATTCAAATTTCATTATCATATTGTATCTGCTCCTCTCATGTAACCTCGCGAACTTAACAATCGCTCTTTAAATTCTGCCTTTAAATTTCTGCTTGCATGGTTTAAATCATGACATTATCTCTCTGTTTGCATGATTCAATTATCTCACGCGTTTACTATTATTTCTGTCACATTGCACACATCCGAAGGTTAGGTCTAACTGTTTGGCCGCCGCGCCAATAGTCCGTAAAACTTCACACATTCAATTTCAAATCCTCAAAACTACAAACCCTAATTTTCACAAATGCCTCGCCGCAGGCAAAATTACAATTTTACCCTTAGCATTAGGTCAAAGAGCCGCCGCGCTCATTTTAGGGTTTCCCGCCGTGGAATCCCTAATTTAACCCTAATTACAACTTAACATTTCAACGTAGAGATTTGGAGTTTCTACACTCCACGTAAGCGTGTCCTTAAGATGCGTTTATTCCCCTTGAGACCTTGACCACAGTCAAGAAGTTTCTAACCTCCCTATTGAGGGGAACTACGATTACTCTGATTCCACTCCCGTAAGGATACGTAGGCACAAGATGCGATGTCTTGCCGAGTAAACTTAGAATTAACCCCCTTTATTATTTATTATTGCTTATTTATATTTTATTTATCTTTGCTATTTAATTATTTTGCTTATTATTTTGTAATTGTTTCTTGGATGTAAAGTTGTTTAATTATTTAATTATTATTATGGTTAGTAATTAGGGAGTGTAGCAACATGTATGTAATATTAAAATAAATTTAGATCACTTTTAAATAAAGATAATTAAAATAAACACGTCACACACATAAGTCGATTTTAATCGCCGTCTCACTTCCTAAGGATATCCCTCAAGTTGCCTACGAATAATGGTTAAGTGGGGTGTATAAAGCAAGTCCCTCAAATAGAAAAATCATCAAAGTCCCTTATGGTTGCCTTTACGAATCGAGTCCCTTTCGAAAAATGATGATGGTCCCTTATATGTGCTTATTACATCCCACAATGGCCTTCAAAGTCAAATTGTCCCTCACATGTCCCTTAACATCCAAAGTAAGGACTACCTACTCCATTATAGTAGGGATAGTCTTACTAAAGGAAAGAATGAAGAATAAGAAAGACCTTTAAACATTAGGGTAGGTTACTCCTAGGTGCTTGCTCACTTCAAAATTGTTTCGCACTTAAACAAATTTTCAACAAGTTTTCAAACAAGTTCTTAACACATCCTTACATGGATTATTTATTAACTATTCTGAAAATTTTCTATTCACACACTACAATTTCAAAACAATTCAAAAGTGAGCTTAAGTACCTAAGAGCCCATGGATAACCATGGATGAAAAGGATGCTAATACCTTCCCTTTTCATAACCTACCCCCCGGACCCAAAATATTCTCTAAGGTCTTTCCTGTTCTTTTATAACCTTTCCTTATGGATAAAATAAAAGTCGGTGGCGACTCTTGCTATCCGCAACATT
Source organism: Lathyrus sativus (assembly GCA_963859935.3). Taxonomy (NCBI): domain Eukaryota; kingdom Viridiplantae; phylum Streptophyta; class Magnoliopsida; order Fabales; family Fabaceae; genus Lathyrus; species Lathyrus sativus. Next base: position 515,044,889 of record OZ012741.1, read on the forward strand.
GTTTAAAGTCAGTTCACCGGGTTACAGAACTGGCGACTCTGCTGGGGATTTATTTAAGAGGGGTACCCTTAGGAATTAAGATCACTTTAAATTGTTTGCCTTGTTTGCTTTATTATTATATTGTTGGGGTGCTCTTATGTGTGAAAGGTCCTAACCCGGATCTAGTGTACCTTAGGTAAATGGCAATAGACCAAGGAAACTGTACGACGTATATCGATACGGTTGATCTGGTGGCCATAGTTAGTGCGACTTCTTGGTTGGTGCTTATATTCCTTAAGTCAAGTTGAGGATAATATTGAGGTTGCCATATGTTGTCAATGCACTAACTGACTTTTAGAACCCTAGTTAACTCATCTTGGCCTTTAGAAAGTAGTGAGGTAACCGGCTTTGGTGCAGACTGAAGTTGGTTGACACTCGATACTACGCTCATTGAGATCTTAAACTTGGAGGGTTTTGGTTGGCAAGTAAGTTGCCTTCTGAACAACCACCCTTGTGAAGGATCAATGATATTGAGATCCCTTAGAACCTGGTTACTTTTGTAGGACAGGATGAACCATCTAACTTCAGGGGAGGGTACTTGCCTTTGAACCTCATGCAAGCCTTTAAACCTAGGGCTATGGTGTGACTTGTTTGTGTGTGCCACATGTTTGTGATTGAGCATGACATCATGACATCATCATGCATCATAAGCATATCATTTTCCCTAACCATTTCAAGGACCAAAGGATTTATCTTTTTTCTTTGTCGCAGGTCATGGCTTCTGCTCGTAGAAACACCATCAGGATCAACTTTGTAGGGATACCTGCTAAGCTCAAGGAGTTGGTTTCCCTAGTGCCTGATCATTCCCAGTTCAACAAGAGACATGGTCACTTATTGGATCTAGTTACTTCAGGGTTCAGTGAAGACATGATGAGTGTGCTGTTTCAGTTCTTTGACCCTAAGCACCATTGCTTTACATTTCCTGATTATCAGCTGGTTCCAACCATGGAGGAGTTCTCTAAACTTCTGGGTATACCTGTTCTTGATCAGAAGCCATTCACAGGCTTAGAGAAGGAGCTTAAACCAGAAGTTATTGCTGCAGCTCTACATCTGAAGAAGTCTGACATTGTTCTAGAGACGAGAAGTGGAGTTAAAGGTATTCTTGCCAAGGTATTAGTGGATAAAGCTCAAATGTTCTTGAAGGCTATGAGCTACGATGCTGTTGAGGAGATCTTAGCCTTATTGATTTATGGCTTAGTGTTGTTCCCCAATCCTGATCAGTTCATAGACGTTCATGCCATCAACATATTCCTGAGTCACAATCCAGTGCCTACCTTACTTGGAGACATCCTACATTCTCTTCACACCCGTACTACAAGGGCAAGAGGAACTTTGATGTGCTGCATACCTTTACTTTCTAGGTGGTTTATTTCTCACCTTCCTCGCTCAGTAATGAAGAATGAGCAAGGTTTCAGATGGTCCAAGAGGATCATGTCACTTTCTCACTCAGACATCCATTGGTGCTCCAGATCTATGGAGAATGTCACCATCATTGACCGTTGTGAGGAGTTTCCTAATGTGCCACTTCTAGGCATAAGAGGAGGCATCACCTACAACCCATCTCTAGCTTTACGACAGTTTGGTTACGCCCGGAGCGATGGTCCACATGACATGTTGATTCAGGGCATTGTGTTTGACTACGACAACGATCTTCAGGGTTACCACCAGAGATTCATACGAGCTTGGGGAAAGGTAAACAGGATTGACAGCAAGACACTGGAGCCTAAGTACACTATTCCTATGGAGGCTTATCTCAGATGGGTACGATCTCGTGCTCAGACACTCATGATGCCATATCCTGCCGTCCTACCAGTTACCATGGAACCTGTTGCTGAAGGAGACACAGCTTATACCATCCTTCACCCAGACATGCCTACTGATATGGAAGACTTGCAGAGATCATGGATCCAACTGAAAGAGCAAAGGGATACTTTCGAGGCTCATTACAAAGCAAGCCAAGCAAGGATCCTAGAGCTAACAAAGCTACTTCATGAGGAACGAAACCTCAACTCATACCTCAACACAAAGAGGAAACGTCCATGGGAGACTTAAAACCCCATCTTTTGTACTTATTTCGTTTTCATTTTTTGTAAGCCTAAAAGGCAAAACAAGTTATTACTAATAAAAAGTTACTTTCTTGTTTGTTTAAGCAAATTTAAATTCTGCGGTCCTTGAAAACATTGCATATGCATTCCCATATCATTGCATCACAGGGTTATAATTGTGCACAGGTTTCTCATCTTCTCGCTGTTTATTTCAGCAATGGCTCTTGAACAATCAGTTAAGGATCTTCAGGCACAGAATGCACAGTTCCAAGAGCTGATCTTGAACCTATCCAAGGGGCAAGATGATTTGAAGGCACTGCTGGCCAAGAAGACAAAGAAGACTAGAAGGTCTGCTGGGTTGCTCAACATGGGAAGAAGGTTCAAAGGTCCTGTCAAGACCAAGGAAAAGGTTGAAGACTATGAATCTGAGGAATCTGAGAAGGAGAGAGGCAGTCTCCACAACACTATGGGGGACTCTGATTCTGAGGCTAACTACTACCATGAGCCTAACGAAGACAAATTCAAGATGCTGGTGGATAGAATGGATGCTATGGAATTACAGAAATCATCTGGGTTGGATTTTGAGGATTTGAGCTTGATATCTGGGGTGGTCATACCCATTGGGTTCAAAGTTCCTACATTTGTTGTCTATGATGGGGTCTCTTGTCCCAAATTGCATCTGAGGTCTTATGTCAGAAGAATGCAACCCCACACTGCTGATAAAAAGTTATGGATCCATTTCTTTCAAGAGAGTTTATCTGGAGCTCAGCTAGAGTGGTATTATCAGTTGGAGAGTGTCAACATCAGAGATTGGAATGACCTTGCTGAAGCTTTCTACAAGCAGTATCAATACAATGCTGACTTAGCCCCCACTCGCATGCAGCTTCAAAGCATGTCTATGGGTGCCAAAGAAAGCTTTAAGGAGTATGCTCAGAAGTGGAGAGACTTAGCTGGAAGAGTTCAACCTCCTTTGACTGATAGGGAGTTGGTTGATATGTTCATGTGTACGCTGAATGGTCCGTTTTACAGTCATCTCATTGGAAGCTCATCATCTGGCTTCACTGAGTTGATCATGACAGGAGAGCGAGTAGAGAATGGTATCAAGAGTGGTAAGATCCAAGTGGGCACTTCTTCATCAGGTGCTGCAAAGAAGCCTCCCACTGGGAAGAAAGAATCTAATGCTGTTTATGGTCAGCCTGATCGTAACAGAAGGCATCAGTCCGTTAGTGCAATTCATATTTCAAATCCAACTCCTGCAACAACAGAGCAGCCTCAAGGCAACCAACAGAGGGCTAGAAGACAGTTCACGAAGATCAACATGTCAATGGCTCAGGCATTGCAACACTTGTTGAAAGCTGAACTTATTACCCTGAGGGAGGCCCCTCAGAATCCCAATGTTACCTCTCCCAAGTACAATCCCAATGCACGATGTGCATATCATTTAAACTGTCCAGGACATGATACTAATAACTGCTGGGTCTTGAAGAACAAAATTCAGGATATGATTGATGCTGGAGAAATTGAGTTTGATCCACCAGGTACTCCAAATGTGATTACAGCTCCAATGCCAAATCACGAGAAGACTGTCAACGCCATTGATGAAGATATTGATGAAGATCTGCATGTCTATTCAGTTATGGAGTTGAGCACACCATTGTCTGTTATCAAAAAGAGGTTAGTACAAGCTGGGATCTTTCCAGGTTGCCATGAAGATTGTCTATATTGTACCTATAAGCCGGATAGTTGCTTCATTTTGAGAGATGGGATTCAACGTCTCATGGATAAATATACTATAGTGTGTGAAAGAAGACCAGCATCTGTAGAAAGTATGGTGGATCATCTGACTCAGGGTAAGAAGATTAAAGAGGTTGACATGGTTGACAAAGTACCACTAAGAATCACTTCAAAGGGTCCCATTAAAATCACTCATCAGGGCCCAATCAAGATTACTGCTGAAGGTCCTGTGAAAGTTGTTGCTGAAGCCAGAGTAGCTCCTCTGATCATTACCACTCCTGGTCCTATTCCTTATACATCTGACAAAGCTGTGCCTTGGCACTATGGGTCTGATGTTTACATCCATGGTGTCAAGCAGGAGCCTTTACCTGATATGCCTGTTGACATTGATAATATTGCTGGATCTAGCAAGATCACTCGTAGTGGAAGAGTCTTCTCTCCTCCAGTTGCTTCTAAGAGTGCAGTTACTCCTGCTGTTACTTCCACCACTGATGCTCGGGGCAAGGGTCCTGTTATTGAGCCTGTATCTACTGATGTGCCAGCTGCTGATGACCTCTCTAAGCAGATGGAAGAAGTATTGAAAATCATTCGCAAGAGTGATTATGATATTGTTGATCAGCTGGGGCATACTCCCTCAAAGATTTCTATGCTCTCCCTGTTATTATGTTCTGAGGCTCATGCCAAGTCATTGATCAAGTTTCTAAAGATGGCTCATGTACCCAGTGCAATTTCTGTGGACCAGTTTGAGAATTGTGTTGCTCACCTGACCTATGACAACGGGTTAGGATTTTCTGATGCTGACTTGACCCCTGCCAAGAGGGATCATAACAGGGCCTTGCATATTTCAATTGAATGCAGGGGCACTACCCTGTCTCATGTGCTGATAGACAATGGTTCCTCTCTGAATGTGTTGCCTAAGGAAGTCCTGAACAAGCTGAGTCCTGAAGATACGGTATTGAAGCCCAGTAATATTGTGGTAAAGGCTTTTGATGGTTCTAGAAGAGTAGTGCATGGGGAAATTGATCTTCCAATCAAGGTTGGCTCTCAGGTGTTTACTGCTACATTCTATGTGATGGATATTCGTCCTTCGTACTCATGTCTGCTTGGTCGTCCCTGGATCCATGGGGCAGGTGCGGTGACCTCCACATTACATCAAAAGTTGAGATATCCGGTGAATGGAAAAGTTGTTACTGTCTTTGGAGAGGAAGAATACTTTGTCAGCCATGTAAACACTTTCAAGTATCTGGAAGTAGAAGGTGAATACATTGAAACTCCATGTCAGTCATTTGAAGTGGTTCCTGGGCTGTTAAGGATTGTGTGACTCCTCCTGCTGTGAAGAAGGTTCCTGTGGTCATCAGAAACCCTCCAACAATGGCAATGGCCTCCCTCAATGATGCAAAAGCTATGGTGGAAGAAGGTGGTTGTACTATTTGGGGTCAGCTTCCTGATATTCCATACAAGTCTGACAAGTTTGGTTTGGGTTTCACTGCAGAGTCCCAGAAGGCTGTTCGTCGTGCTCGTGCTGTTCGTATCACCAATCAAGGGGTTATCAATGCTGTGGGAGATCAAGATGAAGACTACAACTTGGAGGCATGGATTTTTCCTACTGTGGGTGCTGGACTCAATAATTGGAAAGCTGAAGATATTATCCCTATCTCCTTTAGTCAGGAGTAAATACTATTACTGTGTTATGTTTTTAAATTTGTAATTTCTGGAACAATTAAAACTTTCAAGCCATGTGCCTTACCCGGGGCACAATGGTGTGCTTGTTACGGGTTGTCATTTCATTTGCATACTTCATTCAATAAAATCAGTGGACGTTTCGTTTTCGTAAATATTGTGTTCCTTGTCTTTCTTTTTCTTTTATTTTTGCTTTATCAGCTATGTGTTCTTACACACACCCACGTCACTAAAATGCAGATCCTCATCCACTCTGGATCCAGTTGATAACAGTTCTACTATTGCCAATTACAATTTCGAGAATCCGATCTATCAAACTGAAGACGGAAACGAGGACGATTGTGAAATACCTGTAGAGCTTGCTAGGTTGTTACAACAAGAAGAGAAAGCTATACAGCCACATGAAGAGCCAGTCGAAGTTGTGAATCTGGGAACTGAAGAAAACAGAAAAGAGGTCAAAATAGGGGCTGATTTAGAGGACAGTGTCAAGAGCAGGTTGATTCAGATGCTCCGTGACTATGTGGAGATCTTTGCTTGGTCTTATGAAGATATGCCAGGGTTGGATACAGACATTGTGGTTCACCGTTTGCCAGTGAAAGAAGATTGTCGTCCAAAGAAGCAGAAGGTTCGTCGTATGCGTCCTGAAATGTCAGAAAAGATCAAAGCAGAGGTAATGAAACAGTTCAATGCAGGGTTCTTGGCCGTAACTTCTTATCCTCAGTGGGTTGCAAATGTGGTACCAGTTCCTAAGAAAGATGGTAAGGTACGTATGTGTGTAGACTACAGAGATCTGAACAAGGCTAGCCCTAAAGATGACTTTCCACTTCCTCATATTGATATTCTGGTAGACAACACTGCTCAGCATAAGGTATTCTCTTTTATGGATGGTTTCTCTGGTTACAATCAAATCAAGATGGCACCTGAAGATATGGAGAAGACTACATTTGTGACACAGTGGGGCACCTTTTGCTATAAGGTAATGCCATTTGGTTTGAAGAATGCAGGGGCAACATATCAGCGTGCTATGGTGGCTTTGTTTCATGATATGATTCATCATGAGATAGAGGTATATGTGGATGATATGATAGCCAGGTCTCAGAATGAAGAACAACATCTTGATCATCTGCACAAGTTGTTTGAGAGGTTGAAGAAATACAGGTTGAGATTAAATCCAAACAAGTGTACTTTTGGAGTTAGACCTGGAAAACTCTTGGGTTTCATTGTCAGTGGAAAAGGTATTGAAGTGGATCCTGCAAAAGTGAAAGCTATACGAGAGATGCCAGCTCCCCGTACTGAGAAGGAGGTTAGAGGTTTCTTGGGACGATTGAACTACATTGCAAGATTTATTTCCCAATTAACTACCATCTGTGAGCCAATCTTCAAGTTGTTGAGGAAAGATCAGGTGATGGAATGGAATGATGAGTGCCAGACTGCCTTTGATGAAATCAAGAGATATTTGCTAGAACCTCCAATTTTAATGCCACCAGTTGATGGAAGACCCTTGATTATGTATTTAACAGTATTAGACAACTCAATGGGGTGTGTATTGGGGCAACATGACGAGTCTGGTCGAAAAGAGCAGGCAATATACTACCTTAGCAAAAAGTTTACCGACTGTGAAACAAGATACTCACTGCTCGAGAAAACTTGCTGCGCTTTGGCATGGGCTGCTCGCCGACTAAGACAGTATATGTTGACCCATACTACCTTGTTGATTTCGAAGATGGATCCAATCAAGTACATATTTGAGAAACCTGCTCTCTCCGGAAGAATTGCAAGATGGCAAATGATCTTGACGGAATAAGATATACAGTATACCACTCAGTAATGGCATTCTGTATAAGCGTAATCATGATTCAACTATGCTTCGTTGTGTGGATAAGAAGGAAGCTACAGAAATTATGGAAGAGATGCATGATGGGACCTTTGGCACTCATTCTAGTGGTCATACCATGGCAAAGAAGATTTTGAGAGCAGGTTACTATTGGTCTACCATGGAAGCTGATTGCTATCAACACTCCAGAACATGTCACAAATGTCAAATCTATGCTGATAAAGTACATGTACCTCCATCTCCATTGAATGTGTTGACTGCTCCTTGGCCCTTTGCCATGTGGGGCATTGATATGATTGGTGAGATCAAGCCTACTGCTTCTAATGGGCATCGTTTCATCCTGGTTGCTATTGATTACTTCACGAAGTGGGTAGAGGCAGCTTCATTTGCATCTGTGACTAAGAATGTTGTGGCTCGGTTCATTAAGAATAATCTCATATGTAGGTATGGTATCCCTGAAAGGATTATCACTGACAATGGCTCTAATCTGAACAACACTATGATTACTGATCTCTGTACGCAGTTCAAGATTAAGCATCACAACTCGTCTCCGTATCGTCCAAAGATGAATGGGGCAGTTGAAGCTGCTAATAAGAACATTAAGAAGATTGTACAGAAGATGACTGTTACTTACAAGGATTGGCACGAGATGTTACCATTTGCTCTGCATGGTTATCGTACTACAATACGTACTTCAACAGGGGCAACCCCATTCTCCTTAGTCTATGGTATGGAAGCAGTTCTGCCTATTGAAGTTCAGATCCCCTCCTTGAGAATTATGAAGGATGCAGGCTTGGATGAAGATGAGTGGATTCAGACTCGACTTGACCAGATAAATTTGATTGATGAGAAAAGGTTAGCAGCAGTTTGTCATGGCCAGATGTATCAGAAACGGATGATCAAAGCTTTTAACAAGAAGGTTAAGCCAAAGGTATATCAGGCTGGTGACTTGGTAATCAAGCGTATCATATTACCACAGGGTGATCCTAGGGGCAAGTGGACTCCAACATATGAGGGACCATTTGTAGTCAAGACAGTGTTCTCAGGAGGTGCCATGATACTGACTACAATGGATGGTGAAGACTTCCCACAACCTGTAAACGCAGACATAGTTAAAAAATACTACGCATAAAAAGAGACCCGCTAGGTTGACAGGCCTAGGCAAAAATAAGGGCATCCCGGAAAACCAAAAGGGTTTGGGCAAAAATTAGGGATATATATATAAAAAGATGTACACCCGGCAAGTCGAAAACCTGAAAAGGCGGCTTGGGCAAAAAAGGGTATCCCGGTGGATTGAAAACCTGAAAGGGCAATTCAGGCAAAAGTTAGGGATTAAAGCGTATGACTATGTCTCGTTTGGATCACTCATGAAACTGCAACCAGTTGTACTACTTACTCAAGCTCAAACAGATAAAGCTCAATCCAATCGTTTCCGTCTCAACAGCAAGAAGATGAGATACTTGAGTGGCAATAGTAGAATTGAAACTCAATAGGATTATTTCCCACATAGCTGATTCTTTTTGTAAAACTTCATGACAAAATTCTCTTACTAGGGTTTATGTCTCCTTGTACAAACTTACCCGTGTATGGGTCACTTTTGATATAAATAAATTCCATCTTTTGAATCCAGATTCACTTTTACCCTATTTACATAAGCGAAACGTCCATTGGTTGTGTTTGAATGTATGTATGCCTTTGAATATGATTGATGTTTACCAGAAACGCATGTATGCTTTTAATATGATTGATGTTTACCAGAAATGCATGAAAATGCAGTAATAGTATTTACTAAGGACGAACGAGGGAAGGATTTCAACGAAGCTTCGCCGGTTCATCTTTACAAGACAGTTACAAACCATCAGTAGGACTAATCCATTTTCACAAAGTCTAATCTCCCCTGGAATTTATATCCATCTCTTTTATACGGGAAATTACTTTCCAATAAGGGCACGATGAACGAAGACGGGATGTTATACTTATCCTACTATCAAACGAAAACGAAGGTTATCTATACCCTACTATCCCCAACAACGGGAGGTTATCTATACCTTGTTATCCCCAGCAGACGGAGGGTTATATATTCTTCAACAACGAATCGGGATTTATTTTCCTTGGCCAGCAGTTGTTATACAAGGATATCCAGACACTTCCAGCAGTGTCATAGCATACATACATCATTTACATCATACCATAACATATATGTCTATAGTACATTACCTAAGTGCATCATGTCGTACATGCATACATAAAGCATAAACTAATGTTGTTATACAGAATGCTACCTTGTTTTCAGGTTAATTATCCAACAAACAATCTTATGATCTTTGGGGCTGCTTTATTGTAACCTCAGGGTTACTTTATCCTCCTGATGAGCTTCTTATTACTTTGGGACTGCTTTATTGTAACCTCAGGGTTATTTTATCCTCCTGATAGCCTCTCATGACTTCAAGACTGCTTTAGAGCTACTGATTGCTCTATCCTCCTGAAATCATCCTATTACTTCAAGACTGCTTTAGAGCTATTCATTGCTCTATCCTCATGAGGTCATATTACTACTTCAAGACTGCTTTAGAGCTATTCATTGCTCTATCCTCCTGAAGCCATCTAATTATTTCAAGACTGCTTTAGAGTTATCCATTGCTCTATCCTCCTGAAATTACATTATTATTTCAAGACTGCTTTAGAGCTATCCATTGCTCTATCCTCCTGAAATCATTACTTCAAGACTGCTTTAGAGCTATTGATTGCTCTATCCTCCTGAAGACATATCACATTATTATTTCAAGACTGCTTTAGAGCTGTTGATTGCTCTATCCTACTGAAGCCATTCTATTACTTCAAGACTGCTTTAGAGCTATTGATTGCTCTATCCTCCTGAAGCCATTATTACTTCAAGACTGCTTTAGAGCTATTGATTGCTCTATCCTCCTGAGGTCAGATTTATCACTTCAAGACTGCTTTAGGGTTATCATTATTGATTGCTCTATCCTCATGAAGACATGCTGTTACATCAGTATTACTCCAGACTCCTGACAGTTCTCATTATACTACTGAAGAACTTTCCCCTAGTGGCATCTTTAAGCCCACTCAATCATGTTCAACCAACCATCAATATCACTCCATGCACTGGTGAGTGCAAATTTTTGGGCTTTTGTGTTCAATCCCCTTCAACCTTCCAGGTTACGACTGGCAAATATACCAATCTAACCCCTCAGGTTTCAGAAAATTGAACAGGGGCAGCTGTTGCACCCCAAAATTTGCCCTCACAATACAAGACTTTGTGTTCGAAGAAGGTTCACAAGGTTCACAAAATTCACAATTGGTCAGAAGAGTTGACAATTCCCTCAGACAATGCACCTCCTAAGCAGTGCATCCAAAACTAGGGTTTTGACTTTAATCAGGCTAAATGGACTTCCAAGACTTCAAGTGAGCTTCATAACATCTTATATGTGTATAAGAACCCCCATGTCAAGTTTCAAGACTTTTCTCAAAAGTTTGCTCAGTCAGATGATCAGATAAGTCAAAAGCAGTCAATGCAGTTAAAAGGTCAAACTGAGGTCAACTGTGGTCAAACCAAAGTCAAACTTCATGATTTTTTTTTTGCCAACATCAAAGAGAGGTTGGGTGAGAAATATTATCATAATAACTGTAATACCCCAAATTTTGCCCTAAGATTTGTCGTCGCATTTCATTGCATTTAATCAATTACTAACAAATTTGTGTAGTCGTTTGACTTTTTGCAGGTAAATATCATATGGCATGCATTTTTTTCTAAAAAGTAAAAATGACACAATTGGCAGGAGGACATGTGTAAGGAGTTATGAGTGTGAGAGGTTGAGAGTTCGAATCTCACCTTTGTCACTTTTTTTTGTTTTTTATTATTTTTACTCTAAATTTTTCTATCTTTCATTAAAAAAATAACAAAAATAGTTTTTTATTATTATTTAATTATTATTTTCGTATTTTAATTAAATCATTTTTTAAAATATTATTTTTTTCACTTTTTTCTAAATTATTCATAAAAATATCCAAAAAATCATAAAATAAAAAATATTGAAAAAAATTTTGTTCTTTTTATAATATTTTTTATTTTTTATTTTAGGAATCAATAGGATTATTAGTTTTTATTTTAAGTTTATTTTAATTATTTTAAATTATTTAAATTTTATTTTTTCTTAACTAATTATTTAGTTTGGGCTTTAAAATGGGCTTTAGGGACATTATTGACAATTTGGTGTTAACCCTAATTTGTTCCCTATATATACATGTGTTGCCTTGTTGGAAAAAGGGAGAGAACGAAAAAAACCTAAGAGGAGTGAGTGCCGTTTGCCGTTATTTAGTTTTCTTCTTCATCCATTACTATTGTTTCTTTTTCTTCATCGTTTACCGTTATTTCTTTTCCTTCATCTATTACTGTTGTTTCTTTTTCTTCATCTTTTACCGTTATTTCTTTTTCTTCATCTATTACCGTTATTTCTTTTTCTTTATCTATTACTGTTACGTTTATATATATATAATTTTTAAATTGTTAGAGTTTATATATATAAGATTTTTGATCGAATTATGTCGATACGATGTTTGCACATTTGTGTGCATGACGCGTGACATTTGTGTTAGTTCGATCTGGTTGCGATGATCGCATTTTTGTGTGAGCAATAATACTATTTTTTGCTTAATTTCTTTTTCTTTGCGATAAATTTTGTTTCGTCCGATTTAGATCTGGTTGCGATGAGCGCATTTCTGCGTTAGCAACATTGTTGGGTTATTTGGCACATTTAAAATTCATTATTGCTTTATTATTATTATTATTATTATTATTATTATTATTATTATTATTATTATTATCATTATTTATTATTATTATCATTATTATCATTATTATTACCATTATTATTATTATTGTTATCATTAATTTATTAAAATTTGTTATAATATAAAAATCTGTTTTTTAAAATAAATAACATTAACATCTTTTCCAAATTAATATGAAAACCTATTATTTTTAAGAAAAACTTTTTTTTTAGATAAATTTAAAATAATAACTAAAATCTTTTTTTTTTAAAATAATAACTAGAACCGTTATTTATTTTATTATTGTTCAATTCAAATTTCATTATCATATTGTATCTGCTCCTCTCATGTAACCTCGCGAACTTAACAATCGCTCTTTAAATTCTGCCTTTAAATTTCTGCTTGCATGGTTTAAATCATGACATTATCTCTCTGTTTGCATGATTCAATTATCTCACGCGTTTACTATTATTTCTGTCACATTGCACACATCCGAAGGTTAGGTCTAACTGTTTGGCCGCCGCGCCAATAGTCCGTAAAACTTCACACATTCAATTTCAAATCCTCAAAACTACAAACCCTAATTTTCACAAATGCCTCGCCGCAGGCAAAATTACAATTTTACCCTTAGCATTAGGTCAAAGAGCCGCCGCGCTCATTTTAGGGTTTCCCGCCGTGGAATCCCTAATTTAACCCTAATTACAACTTAACATTTCAACGTAGAGATTTGGAGTTTCTACACTCCACGTAAGCGTGTCCTTAAGATGCGTTTATTCCCCTTGAGACCTTGACCACAGTCAAGAAGTTTCTAACCTCCCTATTGAGGGGAACTACGATTACTCTGATTCCACTCCCGTAAGGATACGTAGGCACAAGATGCGATGTCTTGCCGAGTAAACTTAGAATTAACCCCCTTTATTATTTATTATTGCTTATTTATATTTTATTTATCTTTGCTATTTAATTATTTTGCTTATTATTTTGTAATTGTTTCTTGGATGTAAAGTTGTTTAATTATTTAATTATTATTATGGTTAGTAATTAGGGAGTGTAGCAACATGTATGTAATATTAAAATAAATTTAGATCACTTTTAAATAAAGATAATTAAAATAAACACGTCACACACATAAGTCGATTTTAATCGCCGTCTCACTTCCTAAGGATATCCCTCAAGTTGCCTACGAATAATGGTTAAGTGGGGTGTATAAAGCAAGTCCCTCAAATAGAAAAATCATCAAAGTCCCTTATGGTTGCCTTTACGAATCGAGTCCCTTTCGAAAAATGATGATGGTCCCTTATATGTGCTTATTACATCCCACAATGGCCTTCAAAGTCAAATTGTCCCTCACATGTCCCTTAACATCCAAAGTAAGGACTACCTACTCCATTATAGTAGGGATAGTCTTACTAAAGGAAAGAATGAAGAATAAGAAAGACCTTTAAACATTAGGGTAGGTTACTCCTAGGTGCTTGCTCACTTCAAAATTGTTTCGCACTTAAACAAATTTTCAACAAGTTTTCAAACAAGTTCTTAACACATCCTTACATGGATTATTTATTAACTATTCTGAAAATTTTCTATTCACACACTACAATTTCAAAACAATTCAAAAGTGAGCTTAAGTACCTAAGAGCCCATGGATAACCATGGATGAAAAGGATGCTAATACCTTCCCTTTTCATAACCTACCCCCCGGACCCAAAATATTCTCTAAGGTCTTTCCTGTTCTTTTATAACCTTTCCTTATGGATAAAATAAAAGTCGGTGGCGACTCTTGCTATCCGCAACATTGTTTAAAGTCAGTTCACCGGGTTACAGGTGGTCTTCAACGAGACGCTTGGTTAAGTCCCTCGTAGTCCCCGGCAGGGTATTCTTTGACAAGTCGCTTGGTTAAGTACTTGTATTCCCCAGCTGAGTCTTTCTCAGGATGCTGTGGAGTCAGCATTAAAGGACGGTAATGCAGATTTGTGGGTCGTTACCCGCAATTCCCCCAACAGAGTTATGTTCTCCAGCAGGGTGTTACTTCAATGGGTTGCTTGGTTAAGTCTCTCATGGTCCCCAGCAGGGAGATTGTTACAGGAGGTGTGTGGTTAAATTCTTCGTATTTTTCAACAAGGTTATTCTCGTCAGGGTATTTGGTTAAGTTCCCAATGTCCCCAGCAGGTGTTTGACGGCAGTCGTCAGAATTGACCTCAGAGTTGCTTAGTTAAGTTTCTCTTTTCCCCGCAGAGTCGGTTGTTCATGTCTTCGAACATTTCCCCACTTGTTTAAGTGTTTGCTCGTTTCTTCAGGATACGAAAGGTTGATCAGTGAAGTCAACATGACAAGTGAAGTCGGTATTCTTCCGCTGGTAAGCGTGTGCAGAGGTTGATAAGTGAGATCAACAGAGGTTGATAAGTGAGATCAACAGAGATTGATAAGTGAGATCAACAGAGGTTGATAAGTGAGATCAACAGAGGTTGATAAGTGATGTCAACAATGTCTCGTTGTTTGGTGTATGCTAAGTTCTTCGGAACAGAGTGGTCTGCGGACAACATCAGATTATCTTACAAAGCAGATTGACAGATGGCTAGTTGTTGCTGTGACGACAGAAGCCAACCCAGGGTTTTCCCAAGCAGTAGTCGTATTCGCAATTTATTTTTGCGGTTGGCAAATTTCCGGGTTCTTTCGTATTCAACCGTCTCGTACCTCAGATGTCTGAAGGCTGCGCGCTCTTCATCCAGTCGGGTCCAAGCCGCTTGAATAGGGCAGCTGTTGCACCCCAAAATTTGCCCAACCTTTTCTAACCTAGGTTTATGTTTCAATTGCATAGTCATTTGCATTGTCATCATGTACATAGTGTATTCATCTGCATTGCATAACATAGGCAAGCTATCTTAATCAGGGGATCAAGTGCTATTCTTATCTCAAGAGGCATATCCAAGGGTTTCATTCATATTTAAGACTACTCAGGTCATCAGGGAAGAATTTGAGCTTTGAAGAGTTGACAGGTTGATCAGTGAGTTCTCTTCTATCTTGAGGTTGTTGGGGATCATCAGAGGAAGTGTGAGCTATGAGCCAAGAGCATGAGGTGTGTATGGATGTTGTGAAGAGCCTAGATGATCATTTTTGAGGAGAACCAAGTCATTGGGATGATTGCAAGAGCCTCAGTTGAAGTCAGTCAACTAGGGTCAACAATAGGTCAACCCTAAGTCAAAGAAGTGTTTTGAAGGGCATCAAGGATCATTTGAAGAATGTGGGATTCTTTATTTGCTACATGGATATAGATATGATGTTGTGCTAAAGAAAAATCAAGAGGAGTCAAGGAGAAGAGGAGTTACTAAATTAGGGTTTCAGTGTAAAATCCCCTAGTTTAGGTCAAACTTCAAAGCAGTGTAACTCAAGAGGCAAGCTTCATATGAATTTATGGTCCACATGAAACTTGTAGAGTATATTTTTAGCTTTAATTTGAGTGGTGGAAGTCATCAAGATGATTTATAGAACTCAAGTTATAGCTCTTGCAAGTTACAGGTCATCTGAGGGCACTGAAATTTGTCTGTGAAAGTTGTCTGTCTTCCAAGCAACTTTTGACCTTCAAGTAGATTTCAAATGGATTTCTAGCCAACATGAGAGTTGTTCCTAATTGTCTTAGATTTCTATAAAGGTATGGTATGCCTTCATATGATTTGTGGAACTCTACTTATGGTCTTGGCAAGCAAAGGGTATTTTGGTTATCTGAGAATTACAGGTCATTCTTAGCCTATGCCTAAAACTCATACAAGGAAGCTTCAAATGAAAAACTTCACAACATCAAAGTTGCTCAAAATGTCATTTTAAGTCTATAAAAGAGGTCATGGAAGTTTGGAAATGCATAGAACAAGACTTGATAAAAGTTGGTGAAAAATGACCTAAAAAAGGCATATAAGTTGAAAAAGTTGAAATGAAAAATTGGTTTGGGAGATCTACAAATCCAAAATGGGTAATCCAATATACCAAATTGAATCCAAGCATCATTTTAAAGACATTGGTTCAGCCACTTTTTTGAGTTAGGGCTTAAAAATGGGACTTGCTTTGTAATGTTGTTTCTTGCTTCATAAGGCAACTTGGCAAAACTCCACACAAGGCAAGGAAGAGCTTGTTTTTCACACATACCATTTCAATATCTCATGAGGAGAGATTTTAACACAAATATGAAAGGGATGCAAGCATGATATGAGATGTTTCAAAGTGTCATTACATGAGAATTTCCATAACTTTCCACCACATTCTAGAATCCTCTAAGATCAATCTAGAAACTTCTAGATCTGTCCATCATCATCTATATAAGGAGTGTGGATCATTGGTGCAAGGGGTTGGTGAAAAGGGAGAGAGAAGAGAGAGAATTCCATTGTTGCTTCCATTGTAAGAAAGTGTGAAAATCTTCAATCTACACCAATTCTGTTCATTCTTTTTCTTCATCCATCATCCATTGAAGATAGTGAGTACATCCAAGCAAGCTCAGAGGTACATCAATGGAGGATTGAAGCTCTAAGGTGGAGATTGCAAAGATCCATATCAGATTCGAATCTCACAATCCAAGCACTTTTCTTCCAGCTTTTTGCAAACAGAAGCCATAGCATCAAGCAAGGACCATTCTTGAAGGATTACAAGCATTGAATCCATCTGTAACCACCTCTGCCATAGCTACTAAGCAGGTTGGTGATTTCATTTCTATCTCCATAATTAGGTGTTGTTAGGTTAGATTATTAGTGTAAGAATGTTAGGTTAGGTTAGATGACTATTTTCAGAGAAATTGAGAAGGTTTCATGGAGTTTGGTGACATGGTGATGAATCTTTCAAGATCGAGAATAAGTTATATAATGAGTTTTAATGAACATGAAATAGCTTGCTGAGATCAGTGTAGCATGATGAACATGATAGGACAGTTAGAATCAAGAATTGTGAGGTTCCAGTGCAGTGTGCAGTTGGTGGATCAGGGGGTTTCCACCTATCGGGTTTCATTCTAGGGTTAGTTTCAATCCAAACTAAGGGCACCATCGTGTTTAGGGGAAAGGATAGAGCAATTTTGCTCTTTATAGTGTAGGGTTTCATGGCCTATTGAGAGAGAACGAGGGACTTGAATATGGTTGCATGGAGAAGAGAATTCTGCAAACCCTAGCTTCATGTTGGGGACGATGACCAATGGCCGTGGGATCATTTCCAAGTCTTGACTTATTACACCAATCCAATGGTCCACATTTAAAGCTGAGAAACGGAGGGAATTGATAACGGTGAAACGCAGCGCTTGGGCCTGATCCAAATCTTGCTAACCCCACCCCCATCAGCGAGCCCAATTGGATTTTAACTTGATTTTGTTGCTAAATGCACCGCGGTCATATTCGTTTTCTCTTTTATTTTTTATTCATTTCTGATGCTAGCTGGGCCTTGCATAAATGATATTCGTGCCCCCCACTTCATGGCCCAATGACCAATATAACTGGGCACCTCTGCTTATGACACCCCTCCCCATTTTAATTCTTTTTGTGATTTTTGTTTTCTTTAATATTTTTAGTACCTTTAAAAAATCATAAAAAATTGAAAATAGATTCTTTTTAATTGGTTCTTTTTGTGGTAGATTCATAATTTTGTTAAGAAAAATAATAAATAATAAAAAGAGCATTTTATTTTGTTTTGATATTTTTTGTGTATTTTTCTTGTAAATAGCTTTTTAATAGGTTTAGTTTAGTGCCTAATTTTGTTGATTTTAGTTCTAATAGTTCCCTTTAGATTTAGGACTCATTATTTTTAGGGTGATTAGCTTAGGACTTTAACTTGTATATAGGATTTAATTCATAATTTTAGGATTAATTTTTTGGTGATTTGTTTAGGTGTGATTAGAGTGGTTAAAATTAGGGTTTTAAGTGAGTATATGTGAGATAAATCATTTCTTTTAGGAATTTTTGATTTGATTTTGGGGTATGGGACTATAGGGGTTAGGGGTAGATAATAGATCCCTTAGAAAATATTAGGATTCCCCTACTGCTATTAGTATGCTGCTTATATTTGATTGATTGTGTGGTGTGCCCTCTTTAGGGTTATTATTTGTCTGTGTGGGGTATTGGGTTTGTTTGGGACTTGGGGTTTGAGCTGAAGACTGTGGTGATGAAGCCCATTTGAAGATCA
Organism: Lathyrus sativus; assembly: GCA_963859935.3. Classification (NCBI taxonomy): domain Eukaryota; kingdom Viridiplantae; phylum Streptophyta; class Magnoliopsida; order Fabales; family Fabaceae; genus Lathyrus; species Lathyrus sativus. Next base: position 515,063,156 of record OZ012741.1, read on the forward strand.
GTGATTGAAGACCAGCTTCCAGAGTTGATAAGGAGTATCTCTTGCTGGCAGCTGTTGAAGTCTGTAGGATCTAGGAATTAGGCAGAGCTCTAGAATAGAAAACTTGATTCTCAAACATGGAAGGTTTTGTCTGCCTCCATCCTTCTCTGTGATGCAGAGTCTCTCTAAGACATTCACCCCCTTCCTTTGGAAGGCTTGGTGATAGTGTCTAAGAGATAGAACTCTTGAGAGAAATATTCTTTGTGTTGATAGCAGTCTGTTTGCCACCCTTGGTGGTCAACTAATTGCTTAACACCCAGTTCATTCTTGTGATTGATTCCTCAGCTTGGAGAGTGATACTTGAAGAAAAGCCATTGGGAGACTGAAGATAAAGACTGATGCCTGTTTAAAGCTTGTAGATAGCTGATGCCTGCCTGAAGCCTGAAGATGACTTGAAGCCAGATGCTGATGAAGGTTGCTTTGCTGTTTAGCTTTTGTTGTTTAATTCTTGATGTATTGATTGAATTTCCCGGACTGTATTGTTTGCTGTTTAACTTGTTGGGTTGAAAGTGAATTATGTTCACTTTTGCCTATTGTTTGCTAGGTTCGAGGTTGAGTGGGACTCCCTTGCCTCGCTTGTATTGTTGCATCCATGCATTTTACTGCTTTATTGTATATATCTGCTGTTTCTGTTTCCGTCTATTCCCTTAGGATCTCTGTTTCTCTCTGCGCAAGAGAGGAGCATGATAGACATTAGGAGCTAATCCATGCATGATAACATTAGGGTAGATTTTTATTCCCCTTTTCAACCCTAGGATTTTAGAGTGTCATCTCTTCTTCCTTCAAAACAACAGAAAAACATTAATAAAGGTTATAACAGAGATCAATTCATTTCTTCCGTCAAAAGATTTGAACAAACATCAACCTTTTTGCAATAAGAAAACCCTTGTTTAAGGTGAGGTTTTTCATAAAAGACACTTGAACAGCTTGTGTCGTGCGTAGCCCGAACTACGTTTGCTCTGATCTTTCATGCTGTATGAAAGTACGTAGGCATAGGATGCGATATCCTAGCGAGCAACCTTCCCCATCTTCACCCGTAGTTAGGCGAACTACGTTGACTCTGATTTCTCGTTCTAGACGGGAATACATAGGCATAAAGTGCGATGCTTTACCGAGTCATGTTTTCTTTTCTTTTCAGACCTCATCCTTTAGTTTAGATAGAAATGTAATCCGTATAACCCAAGCAAGCGTGGATCCCATCGAGTACGATGGACGTGAGGGGTGCTAATACCTTCCCCTTGCGTAACTGACTCCCGAATCCAGGTTTTGGTTGCGATGACCATACCTTTTCCCGTTTTTTGCGAGATTTACTTCGAGCGTTTCCTTTCCATCCTTTGGGATAAATAACGCACGGTGGCGACTCTTCTGTATTGCCGGCGCCGATTTTCACAGTAGCGACAGCTACGACCGGTGGTTGTTGAGTTTGATAGGGATTTTGACGGTTGGAAGGACCACCCCCATAACCTTGGTTATGTTGATAGTTTCCCCTAGGTTGGTACGTTTGGTTGCCTTGATAGTTTTGTTGTTGTGGATTTTGGTGGTGTTGTGGTTGTCGATATGGTGGTTGTTGTTGTTGATGTTGCCTCGGCTGGTAATCTCTTTGATTTGCCATGTAATTAACTTCTTCGAACCCGGGAGGTGGACAAAATCCGGTGTCGTGTTCACCTTTGCAAAGTTCACAACAAGCTATTTGTTTAGCTTTTGAAGGCTCTTTCAACTCTTTTATTTGTTGAGTTAAGAGTTCCACTTGTTACGAAATGAGTTTGTTTTGGGCGAGAATAGCGTCATTTTTCCCTAACTCGAGCACACCCGGTTTTCTTTGAGTCACCCCACGGTTATGATTCCCTTGATGATTATTAAGTGCCATCTTATCAATAATTGCAATTGCATCATCTGCACTTTTTGACATCAAAGAACCTCCCGCAGTAGCATCCAATAAGGTCTTGTGAACCGAAAAGAGTCCATTGCGGAAAATATGAACTTGAGTGAGCTCGTCGAAACCTTGTCCCTTGCACTTTTTTAACATAGATTTGTATCGCTCCCAAGCTTCGTTTAGTGATTCACTAGCTCCTTGAGAAAATACTGTAATCACAGTTTTAGCCTCCATGAATTGGTTATGTAGAAAGAAACGTTCAAGAAACTTCTCTTCTAGAAGATTCCAATCCGTCATGATTGTTGTCGATTGATCAAGGTACCACTCCTTCGCTTTCCCAATCAAGGAATGAGGAAATAGTCTCCTAAATAATGACTCTTCGTCAGCTTCTGTTGTTCCGGTTGCACCAGCAATCTCATAGAATTTTGTAAGATGGGTGAACGGATCCTCATGGTCTAGTCCCGTGAAAGGATTTTGATAGACTAGGGCTAGGATTCCCGTTTTCATCTCAGCTTGTCTTCCTTTTTGAAGATTCCGTGTGAACTAAGCTATATGTCTTGGACTGTTTGTGCATGGAGTGGAAACTGGAGGTGGTGATGGTGGAGGTGCTGCCATAATTGGTGTGAAATATGGTGATGGTGGTGGTGTAGAGGAACTTTCTCCTTGCTCTTGTCTTTGTCTAGCTTGTTGCCTCCTCCGTCTTGTTCTGATGTTCATTCTCCTTGCGGTTCTTTCAATCTCGGGATCAAAAAGAATTTGGTCCCCAGGAATCTGCCCTCGCATAAAATGAAAGCTGCACACTAAACTAAACAAATTAACAAGCACAAGTCAAGTATTTAAAAGCTAAAAATTCAGCAACTATTGCTATGCTTGCAATATCAATTTATATTCCCCGACAACGGCCCCATTTTGATAGAACAGTGGTAAAGTGTCGGGTTTTTGTTATCGTCTCCACAAGGAATATGAGATATTTCCGCCGTTCGACAGTTGATAAATTCGTAACTTTATAGTAACAAAAGGGGGTTTGGTTTTAAGTCACGGTACCTTTGCATAAAAGTAAGAAATGCGGTAAAATATTGGTTTTACGATTTAAATAAAGATTGTCAAAGTTAGGGTTTGGTAATCACTTTGCATGTATATGTTCGATCAACAATGCATAAACTCTTTTTAATGATAAACACATTCACAATATCCTCCCAATATGATTATCTCTAACTCACATTGTGATATTTCCCATTTTGATCCATTGTTGATTTCTCACACAATCTATCAAAATGACAATATTTAGGTTTAATATTTTAGTGAACAACAACATTCAAGACTACTTCTAGCTCAAGAAAGGAGATGGATGAAAACCTAGGTCAAGAGTTGGAAAATATCTTTCAATCAAGAACCAACACGAAAGGTTATAAATAAAACAAGGTTTTCACCATATATTAATCATCAAAGAGTTTTACAAATGAGGATCATCCATATACATACAAAGCTTAATGATCACCTACATCTAACCTTGACAAAATAAAGAACTTAGCCACTCATTTCTTTGGTAGCTTGCAAAAGAAGTTTCAGAAGAAGGTTGATGAACATCCGGGTCGAATGATCCAACTTGGATGAGAATCCACCTTCTTTTTGTTGGAATATGTTAAGATATGAAGACATGAGAGCCAAAAGGGTTATAGGGCACAAAATTTCACTCTCTAGCAAAAACTATGTAAAAACAAGTAAAACAAGATATGTCCAAAAAGTAGCCCCTGCTACTTATAGAAAGTAGAAAATCTGGGCACGTTCGCTACCTGCTCGCTAGGCGAGCTGCTAGCGAATGCTCGCTACCTGCTCGCTAGGCGAGCTGCTAGCGAATGCTCGCTACAGCCTCGCCTAGCAAACATGCTAGCGAGGACTGCAGATTTTCTTCTATTTAGCTTCGCTATGTCTGCGCTGCAGCGAACCAGCCAGCGAAGGATGCTTGATTGATTCTGGAATTGCTCGCTAGGTGCTCGCTGGGAGCTCGCCTGCGAGTCTTTCACCATATGCTCGCTATCAGCGAATGATGTCAAGAATGCTTCTGCTCAAGTCGTGGAGTGTTCGCTAACAGCTCGGTAGGCGAGGCTGCAACAAACACTCGCCACTCACTCGCCAGGTGTTTTCCTAGCGAACCAGCCTTTGCTCTTCTTCTTTGCTTGATTCCTTTGTCATGTTTCTTGTGTATTCAAAATATATTCTTTCAAGCTCAAATCCTGCACAATAGCACACAAATCAAAGGGAGCAAGAGCATTTAACACAATGATGCATAATCAACAAAAGCGAGGCGGTTTAATACAATTTTAGGACTAAAAGGAGCGAAAGATGCCCACATTTGATAGCTCAAATAAGCACAATTGGGCATCTAATAGATGGTAACAACCAATTTGTGAAATGATGCCTTCAATCAAAAACACGAATGCAAATGCAATTTTGTCATTTGAGTTGCAGAATGGGAATCAAAGTATTTCAAACAAAAGGCAAAAAAAGGATGTAACTCACACTTGATCAAATCAAACAATTAAAATCATGAAATCTCAACCAAACTACTTGAAATGTAAAGAAAAACAAGATGGCAACAAACAAATGCCAAGATCTCAAACCAAGCAGAACTGTCATCAACGTGCCATGTGAAAATGAAAAAAATGCAATTAGAAAGCTATTTCATGCATTAGGCAGATTCTGATTGAACAAACCTTACACACAAACCAAAAACATGTTAATAAGTGTTTCCACACTTCAAGCCCAGTCACAAACCAATCAGAAATGAAAATGGTATGCTAGTTGCTCATTAACACATGAAAATGCATAATGGTGAACAAGACATGAATGGAGCAAGTTTTAGACCAAATAACAACCACACACAAGTTTCAAAGGTATCCATGAAGGATTCTACAACTTAAGATTGAATATCAAATGCACACAACAAAATTTGGCTTACAAGCTGCAAGTGTAGTATACATGGTAAGCAGGCTGTCATACTAGCCACACGGTCCCGTCGGACGATTCACGGAGTACACGGACCTAGTCGCTTCCCGCGAGCGCATACTGGCCGAATGCGCAAAGACCGAATTTGTCCAGGGAGGTGTCCGCTTTCCCAGACCGACACCCCCCAAGCCTAACGTGGACAAATCGAAGTACTGCCGTTTCCACAGGAGCCGCGGGCACATGACGGAAGTTTGCATCCGTCTCAAGGACGTGATCGAAATTCTGATTAAGGACGGTCACCTGAAGAGATACACCCGAGGGGGAGAAACCCCGAGGCAAGAAGCTCCCGAGGCAAAGAAAGTCGAAGAGCTCCCCTCTTCAAACGGCGACAACGGCCTCCAGGTCGCCCTATGCGTCAGCCGCCCTGAGGATTGGTTCGCTCATAGAGAATTCGGCCTCCCCGACGGCCCTGAAATGCCCGACGAACCGGTACACCCCACCAGTCGATGGGAATACTTCCCAAGAGCCATGGTCATCTCCGGCAGATCCACGAGGAACCTATCCGTAGGATCAGTGAAAAGAAAGTTCAAAGAACTTATCACGAGCAACTCCGGTAAGATGATCACCCTCAAAAAATTTTGCGACCAACCCAATCCGATCACCTTTTACCTCGAGGAACTTCCCGGGGGCTCCCCCAACTCCAACATTCCCCTGCTGATACGTGCGCGGATGGCGAACTTCGATGTCAGACGCATCCTCGTCAACGGAGGCAGCTCGGTGGACATCATGTACACCCACCTCTACACGACCCTCCAACTTGACGAATCCAACCTATCCCCCTACGTGGGCTCTGACCTCCAAGGGTTCAATAGGACAACGAAAAAACCGTGGGGGTACGTAGAGCTAAAAGTCACATTCGGGGAGGATGAAACTGCCAGGGAGATCAATATCCGCTTCCTGGTCATCGAGTGCCCATCCCTCTACAATTGTATCCTAGGCAGGACGACGATGGCAGAACTCACCGCGGTACCCTCCACTGTCCACCTAAAAATGAAATACTATACAAGGCACGGAGCCGTGGTGACCCTAAACGGAGACATCAATGCTACCCGATGATGCTTCGAGGTCGCGCTGAAAGGTCTGAGCACCATCGCCCCGGTAACTAAAAAGGCAGCCCCCGCCGCGACGCCTAAGATAGAACAGAAGGTGCTCGTCGGATCAGTGGACCTCGACAGCCGCTTCACCGAAGAACATGACCGCGAAGACAAGGCCAAGGAAACCAACCAGTCCAATGGGCAACCCACCCACCCAGCACGCCCCATCCTGGACGGAGACTCCGAGATTGTGACACTCGGGGACGACGAGAGTAGAACCGTGAAGATCGGAGCAGGACTCCCCGAGTTAGCGAAGAGACAACTGAAGGCCTGCCTCCGCGAGAACGCTGACCTCTTCACCTGGAGCGCCGCCGAAATGCCCGGACTCGACCCCGCACTCGCTTTCCACCAACTGTCCATCAACCCGACCGTCAGGCCGTAGTACAACGTAGACGTAGACAGTCCCCTGAAAAATCGGCGGCGGCTGAAAAAGCTGTAAAAGACCTCCTAGAGGCAAATTTTATTTCGGAAGCCCGGTATTCAACCTGGTTGTCCAATGTTGTACTTGTCAAAAAGAATAATGGAAAATGGCGCATGTGTGTTGACTGCACCGATCTCAACCGGGCATGTCCTAAGGACGCCTACCTGTCGCTTCCGCGAAAATAAGGTGCCGGCAGAACAGAAGAGTCGCCACCTTTCATTATTGATCCCTCGGAGCGGGAAAGGAAACGATCGGAAAAACCTGACGAAAAAGGGTAAGACAAGGTCGTCGCAACCATTGTCTGGGTTCGGGAGCCGGTTACGTAAGGGGAAGGTATTAGCACCCCTCACGTCCGTCGTACTCGACGGGATCCACGCTTGTTGTGTTTACTGGACGAGTTGGTTGATCTATCTACCTATCAAGGCTGGCTTAAAAAAGAAAAGAAAATGACTCGGCAAAGCGTCGCGCTTTATGCCTACGTATTCTCATCAGAGAATGAGAAATCAGAGCCAACGTAGTTCGGCCTACGACGGGTTACGGGGAAGGTGGCTCGCCAATACGTCAGTATTGTGCCTACGTACTCTCAACAGGTATGAGAGATCAGAGCTTACGTAGTTCGGGATACTACGCATTACGGGGATTCAGATTCATCTGTTTTACCGAGTAGGGTTAAACAACAGTTCCAGCAGTTAGGGACAAAGCCTGTTTGTGTTGGCGCTGAAGTTTAACGACACTCTTTTCTTCAGAAAAGCTTTCCTTTGAATTATGGGCCCACGAGGCAAAAAGGTTTGAGGTTTGTTTTCTGTCTTTTACGAAATAAGTGTTTTTTATTGTGTTTGCAATTTCAATCGCACTAAAAACTATGACCTGAGAGTGAATGCGTCACATGTCACCCAAAGGGTGCCATACTAAACATCCAGACTGTTGAAAAGAAGCTCTCCAACAATCCTTTCTCAGATAGCTTAAGGCTCGTAACGTACAAAAGAAATCATTCATGATTACTGTATCTTAAGCTGTTTTGAGATGAGAAGAGAACAAGCTCAACTACGGGGAGACTATCAAGTCCTACTGTTGTCATGCCAAGGATTCATCCTATGGTTGAGGTTTGAAACAGGGAACTCCTAGAAGTTATCATGCATAGGTTTCAACCTAAAGTTCTATCATCACTTCCTTATCAAAGGGAATGAGAGTCCTAAGGGATCATGTCAATGATACAGAAACAGGTAAAGCATCAGCTTAAACAGTAAACAGTAATACAGTAAACGACTGTAAAATGCATGCAATGCAAGTGAGGGAGGAAATGTGTGTGGGGCAGCAGCCTCCACAAGCTCATCTCAACCTCAAGCCAGAATGAATAACAGTAATCATAATAAAACATGCTATCAAGCAAAATACAGTAAACTGCAATCATACAGTAACAATGAAATCATGCTATCAAGCAAAAATAAACCACATGGGCAAGGGAGCTAAGCTCTACCGAATACCCGCAAGCAAAGCCATACAGTAACAATACAAGCAGAGGGAGAAACTCAACCTCTAGTGCAATCATGCTCCTAGATTAAAGTCTAGATATGAACTTATTCTAATGCATCAAGCAAGTCAAACAAGGCACATCAATACAGAAAAGAAACAGACAAGAAAGCAGATAAACTCCTCTCTCAACTCCAAGCCTCAGCTCTTCTGACAGCAACTCAGTCTTCAGACTTTAATCACTCTTGACAAATATCAATTTGCTTCTCTAGGTTTCAATCCATCAAACATAAGTTTCAACTTATCTTCTTCTTCAAGCTTCAGCTCCTTAATCAGTTCCACCTTCAGGCTTTACTCTTAACCACAAGTATCAACTTGATTCTTCAAGTTTCCAAGCTTCAAAGTAAGTATCAACTTATCCTTTGTTCTTCCTACAAGCTTCAGCTTCTCAGAGTAGTCTTTAATCATTTAGAAGTGTCAACTTCATCCTTCAATCTTTGAGCCTCAGCTCTCCTTTCAGTCTTTACTGGATCTTCCTTGGGTCTTCATTGGGTCTTCAAGCATCAACTCAGTCTTTATGCTTTTCAAGCTTCAGCTACAATGGCAATGCTTAGGGAATCATCCTCTTCCATACTCTTCAATGAAGTCTTCATCTTCACACTCAAGCCCAACATCTCTCAAGATGCTCAAACCAGAAGAAATCACTTAACTGGATAAGCTAGGATATTAAACTGCTTATTGACCACCAAAGGTGACCTATAAGGGTTTAACATCAAAAGAATGGTTCCCTCAAAGGTTCTACTTCCTAGGTACCATCACTTATCCCTCCTAAGGAGGGAGGTGAATACCATGGGAGGACCTTGAATCATGGGGAAGAATGGAGGTGACAGATACCATCCATGTTTAAGAAAGAACTTAACTAAGTCTAAGCTCTACTAAATTTCTAACCCTAAAACAACAACAAAACAAACAAGTCTTCAAGCTCTCAAGCTCCTTCTTCAACCTTCAAGTCTTCTACTATGCTCCTCCATGCTCCACAAAGCAAGACCAAGCCCACCAAGCCAAGCAAACCCACAAAGGAAAGCAAAACAAAATACAAGCCCACAAGGGCAACACAAACAATAATCAACTACAAAAATCAATTAAAAATAGTATACTATTATATTAAAATCTAATATAATTTCTAGGGGATCCTATATGACTACCCTTAATACCCTATATGTCCCAATGTCTAACTTGACCTAAAAACCCAAAATTCTAGTGTTATTATGGACCTATGTTAAGGATTGACCTAAATCTACACAACCTAAAGTCATCTAATCAAAACTAATCAAAAACTAATCACAAAATTATGGAATAAATCCATAGGGGAGCTAAGGTCCTAATCTAACTATTCTAAAAAGAATGGCATAAAAATTCAAAGGGAACTAGCTAAACAAAATTCTACAAATCTATGCATCAACATAAAATGAATCAAATGCTATTAAAAGAGAAAATACACAAAAAAAAATTAAAAATGCCTGAAATGCACATATTTTGATTTTATAGTTTTCTAGACATTAACATGAAATAGGAGAAAAATTGCCCATGTAAAAATCATCATTTTTCTATTTAATATGATTTTTCAAAGATTAAAGAAAAATGGAGAAAAAGAAAATAAAATGGTAAATGCTTGGTGCAGATAGCAATGGTATGCAGTGCAAATCATGGTTGGGCTTAAAACGGGGGTGCAAACAATAAATGCGCTAGGCACAATTTTAATTAGAAAACAAATAACAAAATTATAAAGAAAAAGAAAAATACTCGGTGCAGAAAGCAAGGAAAATTAGTTCAATATCTAGATGGGCCAAGACTTGGGGTGTGTATAGCAATTAAGCCCAATACTCCAATTAATGAAACGCCTCGTTTCATTGCCTTCAGACTTCCCTCTTCAAATGTGAAATTAAATCTTGGCCACACGATCTGACCCTAGTCAATGAGTCCACTCTCCATCCAACGGCCATAACATTGTCTTCTTCCTTCAGCCATGAAAATGGGGGAAAGCTCCATGGTTGCAGAGCTTTATCTCAAACTTCTCCTAACTCGTGCTCCATCCAAACTCAACCAAAATCCATGGTTCAAAACCCTAATTCGTTCTAAATTTCATGCTGATTATGATCATGGTATTAGAATCAATTGAAATGCACTCAATCTCTAAACCCGATCCAAGATCAAAACTATGCTCAAACTTCAACTTTAACGATTCTTGAAATTGATTGGCTCAGAATGATCACCACCTCACATTGGTTAAATCTTGCTATTAAACTCATGTTATATCTCACTATACATCGTGTTCTTGATCAAAACAAAAATGGTGTCACTAACTCAAACTTCACCAAATGATCTCAAACTTTCCAGAATCCATCTCCTAACCATCTCTAACCATTCTAACCTAACAAATCTCACTAACAATGCTTAAATTAAGGCGTAGAAGAAAAGTTGCAAACCTGTCAAATCTTGAATACCAGATAGGTCAAACCTTCACTTCAACCTCTCAAACTCTTCAGAATCACTCCTTGATTGATGTTAGTGCTTCTGTTTGCAAAAGATTTGATCCAAGAAGCTTGAATCTCCAAATCCGATGGTGACTTGCAGCTCCCAAAATCCAAATGCTAACTCTTCAATTCTTCATGATCTTGCCCTCAATTTGGTATGCACACATTCAGTATAATCAATGGAAGGTGTTAGGATTGAAAGAATCAATGGAAATGGTGTGGAATGTAGAAATTGATTTCAACTTGCAATGGAAGAAATTGAAATGGCTATCTCACTCTCCTCTCTAATCTCTCACCAACCTTGCATCTGAGCAAGTTCTAATCCATATATAGGATGATTTTAAACCATCCAGAACTTTCTGGAATCATCCAATGAGAATTTGAGATTATCATGTCATGAGTTTTTGATTTCAATCCATCTCACATGCCATCTTGTGTTATACCTCTTGCAGCACTTGTATCTCCTTTGAAAATCTCCTTAGATGAGATGCATGATGTGTTAGGATACTTTACTAGCTTGTGTATTGTGTTTCCTTGTGTTTTGCATATGTACCTTAATATGCAAGTAACCATTCTTCAAAGCAAGTCAATGATCTAAACCTCAAATCAAAAATGTGGCTGAACCATTGTTTCTTAAATGCTTTCTAGAGTCAAAATGGTATATTACATGCCATGGTTTGGATGTGTAGCTTGGAAATTTCAATTTCCAACTTTGACTTATTTAACTTATGCCTCCATTTTAGGTCATTTTTACCATTTTGAGCTACAAGCCTTTTCAACATCTCATGACTTCCTTACTAGCCTTAAAACATCATTTTAAGCAAGTTTGATGTTGAAGATTTTTCCATTTGAAGCTTGGAAATAGGAGTTATGGCCTTATGCTTGAAATTACCTATAATGTCCAAATGACCAAAATGTCCTTGACTTGTCAAAGCCATAAGTTGAGTTCTACAAATCCTATCAAGGACTTCTAGTACTCTCTAGAAGTCTAATAATATAAGGAACAACATTCATGTTGACCAAAAGTTCATAGGAATCATCCTTCTTGGGCAAACGTTGGATGCAAGTTGGGTGACTTTCAAGGCCCCAGATTCACATACCTCAAATGACCTGTAACTTGTCAAAGTCATAACTTGAGATCTACAAATCCTATCAAGGACTTCTAGTACTCAAATTACAGCTAAGAGCAAGCTCTACAACATTCATGTTGAGGGTAATATGAGATGACAATCACATCTTGAGCTAAACTTCCTTGAAGATAGGGATCAAACTAGGGGATTTTATACTGTCAAGCCTTAGAAACGCTAGCTTGAAACTTCTCAAACTCCTCAATCATGATGAGTTGATCTTGGAATCATCCTTATAGCATCTAAATTCATCAATCCATGATCACATGGCTCTTGGATTAGGTCTCAACCCTCTCCAAATCATCAGTTGACCTAGGGTTGACTCAGTCAAACCCTAATTATACCACTCATGGCTGGGTCTCTTTAATCTTGCACAATGACCTCTCTAGGCTTCATGATGGCTTTCAAGACATCTCATAAGCTCTCTCAAAGCTTCAAGTCCATCCTCATAGCTTCAGAATCATCTGAGGAGCTCCCACAACTCTCAAGTTAGGAGGCACACAACCTTGGTTTCAACCAATCTCTCTGAGGATCTCTTAACTTCTCTGACAAAGATATCAACCCTTGAACACTTGAATAACCTTCTTGGCTAGCTTCAAAGTCTTGTGGTGCTCTTGAATGGTAATCATACCTCTTGATCTCCTGCACACATGTCAATGAAATGCAGATGATAATGCTAATGTGAATGAGATGAAACACAAGCTAGGTAAAGAAATGTTGGTCAAATTTTGGGGTGCAACAGCTGCCCCTATTCAAACGGCTTGGACCTGACTGGGTGAGAAGAGAACGACTCTCAACCAATCAAGGTGCGAGACGGTTGAATACCGACAAACCCTGAAATTTGCCAACTACACAAGTACACGGTACTCTGATGGGAACAAATCTTCGAACACTGAAATATTAGCTGCACGGCAACTAGCTGGGGGATTGGTCACACGGTAACCGGTAATACATGATCGATCATGCCGTCAGGCATCAAGATTCCTCGGGACTCATCAGGTCAACAATCTAGTTAAATCATGCCGTCGGGCATTCAAAGAAAACTTTCGGGCATCAGCCGGACTTCATTAGTAAGTTGGGAACAGGATTCTCGGTCAATCATGAACCAATTGGGGATATTCAAACTTCTGCCATCAGGCACTCCGCATCAGCTGAGAGAACTACTTCGTTAACACGGTCGGACTTCAATCATCAAGTCTTCAGGGGAAGTTTCAACTTCGCTGTTCAGAAACCGGGTGGGGATGACACATCTCCGCTGGGGATTCTGGAGAACTATCAAGTAACTCTGCTTCGGGGATCCAGGAATCATTCTGGATGAATCAACTCTGCTGAGGACTTCAAGAATCATCTTGGACACATAACTCCGTCGGGGACTTCAAGAACATCATGAACCAATAACTATGCTGGAGATTTCAGGAATCATCCTGCGCAAACACTCTGCCGGGGACTCTAAGCATCAACTTGAGCAACCAACTATGGCGATTGCACTGGGCATTTCAAGAATCATCTTGAGCAAGCGACTCCATTGGGGAGAATTCAAGAATCATCTTGAGCAATCAATTCTGCGGCGGAACACCTGCAAAACAAGAACGGTAACAACCTAGATCATGCTTACTATGCATATGCTTCGACAATGGCGCAATGCTCCACACGGTGGAAATGTTATGCGTTTATGATAAATGCTATGCAGTCATGCAAAATGATGCGATTCCGTCAGCAAAATAAATGCTGAAGGGAGAATCCTCCTGTCAAGGAGAAACCACTCAGATAGGGGGAAGGAATCATCCTGCTGAGGAGAACAAGGTCACGCCAATCTCAATCGGGCATTGTGGGGGAAGTGAACTTCAGTTGACTGCTGCAGGGGGACGAAGCTCTACGAGAACCTGGACCTGCTGAGGGAAAGCGATGTCAATCGCGGGAATAAACTGCACGACCTTCACGGCTACTTCCCTGGAGATAACGGCTCCGGCGGGGAAACACAGCATCAGCTATTCAACACTCCACTGGGGAAAACCAATCATGGCCTGAGCGGCTTCCAAGGACTCGGCTCTTCTTGGGGATCTGCAAACTCGGCTGAGGAAGAAGAAATCATTCTGCTTGCAGGGGAGAGTACGACTCTGTGGGAGAACTCAATTCCGCTGGAGACTTCAGTCATGAACCCTCAGTTGCTGCACACTTCGGTGAATGACTCAGCTGAGGAGATGACGTTCCTTTAGGATGCATCTGATCGGGGAGAGAATCTTCTCTGCCTGGGGAGACACATCAATGCTCACGATCTCACGTTCAGACTCTGCGGGGAGAGGCTGCTGAACTTTGCTGGAGAAGGAGGAATCGTCCTGCTTGGGGATACGCACGACGCACTGTCTGGAATATGCTACACCTGTAACAACATAAACAAACAGACAAGATACCCTTCTCAAAGGGACCTATCAAGGTTATTATCTCGTGACAATTGTCGCTACTGCGAAAATCGGCGCCGACATGACAGAAGAGTCGCCACCGTGCGTTATTTATCCCAACGGAGGGAAAGGAAACGCTCGAAGTAAACCTCGCAAAAAACGGGAAAGGTATGGTCATCACAACCAAAACCTGGATTCGGGAGTCGGTTACGCTAGGGGAAGGTATTAGCACCCCTCACGTCCGTCGTACTCGACGGGATCCACGCTTGGTGTTTATAAGGAAAAAGGGTGTGTTTATCTATCTACGTTAATGGTCAGTCTGAAAAGAAAAGAAAAGGATAGGACTCGACAGAACATACGCTGTTCTGGGCCTACGTACTCCCTCGTGCAATGGGAAAGTCAGAGTCAACGTAGTTCGACTACCTACGTCTAGACGGGGGGAAAGGTTGCTCGCCAGGACATCGCGCCCTGTGCCTACGTACTTCCACACGGCATGGAAGATCAGAGCAAACGTAGTTCGACTACGCATGACACAAACTTTTCAAGTGTTTTTTTATGGGAAAATGCACCTTAACCAAGGGTTTTCACAGTCCAGGAGGACAAAATGTCTTGATGTTTGTTCAAATCTTTTAATGGAAGAAATGAATTCACTTTTGTTTTATCCTTTATTAAATGTTTTTCTGTTGTTTTGAGAAAGGAAAGAGACACCCTAAAACTATGGTTGAAAAGGGGAATCTACCTAATGTTATCATGCCTGGTTGACCAACCTAATGTCTATCATAACTCCTCCACAGCAGAGAAGTTAGAGTTCCTAAGGGATCATGGCAACAAAACTAAACAGCAAACAGGAATCACTGCAAAGTAAAGAAATACTGGAAATATGCATGAATGCAATAACCAAACAAGCAAGGCACAAAGGCCACAAACCACAGAGGCAAGGGAGCTCAGCTCTACCAAATACCAGCAAGCAAAGCCGCTCAATAACAATCAAGCAGAAGGAGGACCACCTCAACTTCTCATGCACACAAAGCCTATTTCTAAGATGCACCTATCTCAGAAATATGTAGATGAACCCCTAAGTCTAATGCAGCACAGCACCACACAAGTCAAACAACACAAAGAGAAGGCTAACCTGCCCGGCAAACTCCTATCCAAAACTTAAGCCAAAACCCTGAGCAGGACCCCTAAATAAAACCCTAATCAAACCCCTGATCTACCTCTGAGCAAAGCCCTATGCAAAACCCTAATCAAATCTCTAAGCAAAGCCCCTAAAGCAAAACCCTACACAAGAGAAATTAATCCCAGTCCTCAAGCTTCAAGACAAGCTTACCAAAGAAAGGGAGCTGAGTAGACAGACCCATAGTGCCTTCCTCGGGAAAGTACTAGGAGGCTCCTACTTAGGAATCATATCCCATGCGGCTCAACAACTGTGAACGGTTTACATTCCTCCTCAGGAGAAACTAAACTCACATGAAGGCTCCAACATCATTGGATACTTGAGAAATCCTACATGAACTAAGGGAACTAAGTGAGCAGACCCATAGTGCCTTCCTCAGGAAAGTACTAGGGGGCTTCCACTTAGGAATCATATCCCATGTCGCTCAACAACTGTGATCGGTTTACATTCCTCCTCAGGAGAAACTAAACTCACATGAAGGCTCCGACATCATTGGATACTTGAGAAATCCTACATGAACTAAGGGAACTAAGTGAGCAGACCCATAGTGCCTTCCTCAGGAAAGTACTAGGGGGCTTCCACTTAGGAATCATATCCCATGTGGCTCAACAACTGTGATCGGTTTACATTCCTCCTCAGGAGAAACTAAACTCACATGAAGGCTCCAACATCATTGGATACTTGAGAAAGAGGTGAGAAGAAAGAATGAAAGGCATCCATAGTACCTTCCTCAGGAAAGTACCATGAATTTCCCTCAAACTTCAGGGTCTCAAACCTCACAGAGAGCAAGCTCCTAGACTATGCCTCAATCCATGCATCCTTGCAAGCTCCATCAAGACTTCATTCAGCCTCCATCTTCAAGAAGAAACCACAGGCCCTCCAACCAAGAGAAACTACCTCTAAAGTTCAACCACAGTTGAACTTCAAAGTCAGAAGCCCTCAAGACTTCTCCTATTCTCAAGCTCAAGAAAAAATAACAGAACACCCTATAAAAATCTACCAAAAATCTAGGGGAAACCTACAAGCCTCTATGATCCCAAGATCAAATCTCAAAGCCTAAGTCAACTTCTAAGGCTACTAAACAATCCCTAACATGGAATGGTCAAGGGTTAACCAGCACGTTATGAGGTCTCTACTCTCTAACCCTAAAACAACATCAATCAATCTCTAAAAAATCCACAAAAATCCTATGGGGGGCATGCATCAGTCTAGTATAACATACTAAAAAACTAAAGCAAAATTCAATACCAAGTGAAAGAACTAAAATCAACAAGGCAGACACATCACAAACCAATTATTCAATACCAATTAAAATACAAAAATGCAAATAAAAATGAAAATGCATGATCAATTCAATATTTTTGCACTATAAAATTCTAAATTGAATTAGGAACCTATGGAAAAAAGAAGGGAACTAATTGGGTGCTCCTACTATTTTTTATGGATTATTTTCTAACATGATACAAAATGAAGAATTTAAAAAAAAGGAAAATAAAACAGGGGGGGATAGCAAAACGCTTCAGTTATTTCCAGACTGGGCCCAACTGAGGGGGGGGGGTGCGCCTAGCAATTGGGGCAAAGGCCCAAACCAAATCCAGCATTTCCACAATCAGGGGGGGGGGGGGGCAACGAGTAAATGGAGGGGGTGATCTAAGCAATTCTGATTTGGGCTTAACCCAGTCCAAACCCTAACCCAAACAAATGACTAACAAAACCAGCCTTCTTCCCCAACCTTTCGTTCACTGTTCATCACCCCCAAACCCTAGTGCCGCTCATGCTTCTCCAACGCTCTCTCTGAATCTTCTTTCCTCAAACCTCAAACAAATCCTCACAATGATCTGAAACTGAACCCTAACCTAAATCTAACCAAACCTCAATTCAACCCTATATTCAACCTAGATTCCAGTTCAAACTAAGATGAATCCATACATTTCAATAATAAAAAACAAGACGCGAACAAGGATCGAAGGATAACGCACCTGGATGTGAAATAAGAACAGCTCGTGGAGTTTTTGATGTTTTGCTGAAGCCAACTTGATGATTTCAACACTTTGCGCGGAGATCTTGATGAGAGTCCTGCTGAACTTCTTTGGAGGTTGTTGAGGAGAACGGAAGACCGTCGATTTGTTCGTTGAAGATCCTTGAAAGGAGATCTTGCAAACTCGTTGATGAAGACCCACACGAGTTTTCTGGAAATGGACGGATACGCGGTTGAACGAAGAAGATCGTTGGTTGAGCTTCTTGATGAATCCGAGCGAAGGTCCTTGAATATTGCTGGGAAACTTGAAGAACGATGGAGTTCTTGAAGGTTTTTTCTGGAGAAGTGATGAAGGACGATGAAGGATCTGGGCGGGATGATGAAGATCTATGAGGTTGCTTGAAGTTTCCGGCAATGGATGAAGTTTCCGGTGGACTCGGTTGAGTTTTCCGGTGAGTAGTGGGTGAAGGTAGACGATGAAGATTGGAGGAGATCGGATGCGTTTCTGGAGAAAACGGAGGATTTGCCGTCTCCGGTGACCTTAACGGTTTCCGGTGACCGTTGCGGTGGTGGAGGGTGGTCCGGTGGGCGTTTGCATGGCCGACGATGGGGAGCTCCGGCGAGGATGAGGTGATGCCACGTGTGTTGTGCGTTGGCAGAGAGAGAGATGGTGGGGAACGTGGCAGGAGGAGAGGGAGCCAGAGAAGAGGACGCGTGGGTGGTTCTGGGGTGGAGTGAGTTATGAGGTGGGGTCTCCTCATGAGCACGCGTGGACACCTTATATACTTGACATGTGGCATTTTTTTCTGGACTGAGAAATGGGACAAAAACGGACTGAGATGAACCGGGCCTCCAACCTGCACTGGGCCCAACGAATTTGGCCTGAACAAAATGCTGATTAACTGATTAGAAACCTAATGAAAATGGATTAAAAACTGATTAAGGCCTTAAACCTAATTAACTAAAAATTACAATTAGATGACAAATGACAATTAACTAATCTAATCCTAATTAAACCTAACAAACTCTAATTAAAAGATTAAAATCCTAATTAATTTCTATTAAGCCAAAAAACTATTAACTAATAAAAATAAAACGCTAATTATTTCTATTTAAAATCTTACTAAATTCCTATTAAATCTCTAATAAACTCTATATTATTTAATAAAAACTATTAAATCCTATATTAAAATATGTCCAAAACTATTATTCTACTGATCTATTAAAATTCTATTTAAAAAGAAAAAGCTATTATATTCTATTAAAACTATTAAAAAACTATTAAAACCTATTAAGAAATTCTATAAAATTCTAAAAATGATTTAAAGCTATTAAAAATATTAAAAATCTATTAAAATTCTAAAAAAATCTATAAAGCCCATTTAAAATATAAAAAATCTATTAAACCCTAAAAAAAAAGCAAACAAAGGCAAATAACCAACATAAAAGAGAGCGCGAGACCAGATCGAAGCAAACAGTAAACCCCGGGCATCAGAATATCCCAAAAACCACCATGTAAGCTGAAAACACCGAGAAGCGCACAATTTCCCGAAAATAAAACCCTGATTATCTAGACTGAATCTGAAATATCCGGTAGATGAAAACCAAGCTGTAACCCTAACACCCTCTGTCTGTGCACAAATGTCATGCATCTGATATGCGAATACGAATTGAACCATGAACCAGATAGGAGAACCGGTTGGTCAAATTTTAGGGTGCAACAGGTGCCCCTATTCAAGCGGCTTGGACCTGAAGGGGTGAAGAGCGCGCAGCCTTCACACGTTCAAAGGTAAATGACGGTTGAATACCAATGAAACCCTGAAATTTGCCAACCGCAAAAATAAATTGCGCACACCACTGCTTGGGGAGAATTAACCAGGGAACTGATTTTCGTTGCCACATCGACAACTAAGCACCTATCCATCAACCTGCTTATGAAATAATCTGATATTGTCCATAGACCATCCCATTCCGAAGAAGTGATCATACACTGACCAGAGAGAAATTGTTGATCTCTCTTATCAACCTTTCGTATCCTGAATGAGCATCCACTAAACAACGAGAAAATGTTGATTTCACTTACCAACCTTCCGTTCGTACCTGAACGAGCATCCACTACACAATGAGAAAATGTTGATTTCACTTACCAACCTTCCATTCGTACCTGAACGGGCATCCACTAAACTGCGAGAAAATGTCGATTTCACTTACCAACCTTCCGTTCGTACCTGAACGAGCATCCACTAAACAACGAGAAATCGTTGATTTCACTTATCAACCTTCCGTTCGTACCTGAACGAGCATCCACTAAACTGCGAGAAAATGTTGATTTCACTTACCAACCTTCCGTTCGTACCTGAACGAGCAGCCCTGAACTGCGAGAAAATGTTGATTTCACTTACCAACCTCCCGTTCGTACCTGAACGAGCATTCACTAAACTGTGAGAAAATGTTGATTTCACTTACCAACCTTCCGTTCGTACCTGAACGAGCATCCACTAAACAGCGAGAAATCGTTGATTTCACTTATCAACCTTCCGTTCGTACCTGAACGAGCATTCACTAAACTGCGAGAAAATGTTGATTTCACTTACCAACCTTTCGTTCGTACCTGAACGAGCATCCACTAAACAGCGAGAAATCGTTGATTTCACTTATCAACCTTCCGTTCGTACCTGAACGAGCATCCACTAAACTGCGAGAAAATGTTGATTTCACTTACCAACCTTCCGTTCGTACCTGAACGAGCATCCACTAAACAGCGAGAAATCGTTGATTTCACTTATCAACCTTCCCTTCGTACCTGAACGAGCATCCACTAAACTGCGAGAAAATGTTGATTTCACTTACAAACCTTCCGTTCGTACCTGAACAAGCAGCCCTGCGGGGACACGAGAAACTTAACCAAGAAACTCTGAGAGGGCAATTCTGACGACAGCCGTCAAATACCTATTATGGCGATAGGTATCCTGAAAACACTCCGCCGGGGAAATTGGGAACTTAACCAAGCCACTTTGACGAGAATAACCTTGTTGGAAAATAAGAGGAATTTAACCAAACAACTCCGTGGCGAATACCCTGCTGGGGACTATGAGGGACTTAACCAAGTAACTCATTGAAGTAACACCCTGCTGGAGAACATAACTCTGCTGGGGAAACTACGGGTGACCACCCAAAAATCTGCATTGCCGTCTTCCAATGCTGACACCACAGCATCCTGAGAAAGACTCAGTTGGGGGAAAAAGTGCTTGACCAAGCAAACTCTGCCAGGGGAATATGACATGACGAACATGATCACTGCGTGTCCGACGCAACAACCCTCTTGACAGGAGGAAACACGATCACTACGCGTCTCGGTGTTGCAAACAAAACATACGGGATGAATACGATCACTGCGTACCTCTTCCGCGAAAACCCCACAACATAACGACGACCACGATCACTGTGTGCCCTGCGCCACAACCCTCTTGACTGGAGGAAACACGATCACTGCGTGTTTTGTGCCACAAACCAAACATACGGGATGAATACGATCACTGCGTACCTCTTCCGCGAAAACCCCACAACATAACGACGACCACGATCACTGCGTGCCCTGCGCCACAACCCTCTTGACTGGAGGAAACACGATCACTGCGCGTTTTGTGCCACAAACAAAACATATGCACATCTCTACGAACCACGATCTCACTTATCGACAGAGAAAATACCTGAGACTGGGCGGGTAATCAATCCTGCTTACGATTCCAAAATGCACATGTTCGATGATGCCGTAATGCTTCCATACTGCATGGAAATGATACGTATTCGTGTAAAATGCAAGTGCTTATGATGCATGCTTATGCAAAGAATTACTTCAGCAAAATAAATGCTGAAGACAAACTGGATCCGCTGGGGATGACCGGAATACCACCGATACGCTTCCAACAAAATAAATGCTGGAAAGATGAACTAACTCCGCTGGGGATAACCATCCTACTGGGAAAGTAGCTCACAAACTCAACACTTCAAACTCTGCTGAAAAATGATCGTCCTGACGAGGAAGGATCAACCCGTTGGGGCAAGAGAAAAGCAATCCTGGAAACTGTTTTCAAAAGGTATCAGCACTCTGATTACGTCATGTGGGGATACTTCATCCTGTTATCACTGAGCTGGGAGTTGACCGGTGTGCTCTGATTCGCACTACACAAGAAACTCTTCGGGCGAGTTAATCATATCCATCTCGACCTTCGCTGGGGAGGACCCTGTTCCGCTTGATAAACCAATTCTGAACTACTGAAGATACATTGACCTTTTCCTTTGACGCAATCTCCACTCTCCTGGGGAGACAACATTCAAATTTTGCCTGGGGCGACTTCACTGGGGACAGGCACAACATTCATCCTCTAGAGAGGGTACTAGCCGACCATGGACTCTGGTGGGGAACTTTGCGAGCTTTTGAATACCTGCAAAAGTCAACAAGCAAACACAAGGCAATCTATGCAAAAAGAAAACACCTTGGTAATCACCCATGACAACCATTCAGGTAATTTCCGGTTTTAACAATCATCGGCTGAGGCCCGCCTGTTTACACATATGTAAGTTTATCAAAAACATCGGCGTTTTTTACAAACAAAACTGTAAAAGTTAAAACCAAAGTCACACACCACACTGAATAACGCACTTTATTGATAACGGCCTAAAAATAGGCAAGATTTGTACATCAGATGCAACTCCTGAAAAGAGGTAGTCACACATAAACAAAATGCAGAAATGTACAAAGATACAGAATAAAATTTGTACACATGTCGGCAACGTGTTACAGACGAACACCATGAACCGATCCTCCTATGACTCGTCGGACTCTGACGCTTTCCTGATCTCTGTCTTCGGAAGAGATTGTTTTGGATAGTCGACCCCCAGATGCTCCCAAACCACTAAACAATCAAACTTGGACCGCAGTCATTTGCTTCTCAAATCCCTAACTTTTGCGTGAATCGCCCTTTGCGGGTTTTCAATTCACTGGGATACCCCTTTTTGCCGAAGCCGCCCAGTGTAGATTTTCAACTTCGCGGGTGTATATTTTTTCATTTTATCCCTAACTTTTGCCCGAACCGTTTTATTCTGTTTTTGGTTCGCCAGGATGCCCCATTTTTGCCTGGACTCTCTTTTTACTGTCCAGCGGGTCAATTTTTAAGCAAAGTATTTTTTAACTGCGTCCGAGTTCACAGGGGACGAAAAGTCTTCACCATCCATGGTGGATAACAATAAAGCTCCTCCGGAGAAGACCTTCCTCACGACGTATGGACCTTCATAATTGGGAGTCCATTTGCCCCTGTGATCCGATTGCGGTGGGAGAATCTTCTTCAGCACAAGGTCACCCGTCTGAAAGCTTCGAGGTCGAATCTTCTTGTCGAACGCTTTCTTCATCTGGCTCTGATACAGCCTATACCATGTGCAATTGATGCCAGTCTCTTCTCATCTATCAAGCTCAGCTGATTCAATCTACTTCTCACCCATTCTGCCTCATCAAGCTGAACATCAAGCAAAACCCTCAAAGATGGTATCTCGACCTCCAATGGCAGGACTGCCTCCATGCCATACACCAATGAGAACGGAGTTGCCCCGGTTGATGTACGCACTGTCGTGCGATAACCGTGCAAAGCAAACGGTAACATCTCATGCCAATCCTTATATGTTACCACCATCTTCTGAACAATCTTCTTTATGTTCTTGTTGGCCGCTTCAACAGCGCCATTCATCTTGGGTCTGTATGGAGATGAATTATGATGCTCGATCTTAAACTCCCGACAAAGATCCCTCATCATCTTATTGTTCAGATTCGAACCGTTATCAGTAATGATCCGTTCAGGAATACCGTATCTGCAAATTATATCCCTCTTGATAAATCTGGCCACCACCTGTTTCTTCACATTGGCATAAGATGTTGCTTCCACCCACTTGGTGAAGTAATCAATCGCGACTAGGATGAAGCGATGCCCATTAGAAGCAGTAGGCTCAATCTTGCCAATCATATCAATTCCCCACATGGAGAAAGGCCACGGAGAAGCCATAACATTCAATGGACTGGGTGGCACATGGATCTTATCAGCATAGATCTGGCACTTGTGACACCGCTTGGCGAATTTGAAACAGTCCATTTCCATCGTTAACCAATAATACCCCGCCCTCAACAACTTTCGGGTCATAGCATGCCCACCAGCATGTGTACCAAAAGTTCCTTCATGGACCTCTTCCATGATTAAATTGGCTTCCTTCTCGTCTACACACCGGAGGAGTACCAAATCGTGGTTCCTTCTATACAGAACGCCGTCGGGATTCAGATAGAAGTTGCCTGCTAATCTCCTCAGAGTCTTCTGATCACGACTGGATGCCCCAGCCGGATATTCCTGGTTCTTCAGAAAATTCTGTATGTCGAAATACCAAGGTTTACCGTCAGATGCTTCATCAATTGCAAACACAAAGGCCGGCCTATCAAGGCGAGATATGACAATCCTGGGAGCCTCGTTCCAGTAGTTGACCTTATACATCGAGGATAACGTTGCAAGGGCGTCTGCCATTTGATTCTCCGCCCGAGGTACATGATGGAACTCCACCCTATCAAAGAAAGGTAGCAACCTTCTCGCATAATTCATGTACGGTACCAGATTAGGTTGGCGTGTCTCCCACTCTCCTTTAATCTGATTGACAACCAATGCTGAATCCCCATATACGTCCAGATTCTTGATCCTCAGATCAATAGCCTCCTCTAACCCCATAATACAAGCTTCATACTCGGCTTCATTATTCGTCACTGGAAAAGTCAATCTGGCTGTAAACGGAATGTGCGACCCGTGGGGAGTTGTAATGATTGCCCCAATACCACTACCATACGAATTGACAGCCCCATCAAAAATCAATTGCCACTGGGAAATCCGCTCAGGACCTTCACCAGGCAACGGCTCATCACAATCTTTAGCTTTCAAGTACATTATGTCCTCATCAGGAAACTCAAACTTCATAGGCTGATAATCCTCAATTGGTTGTTCGGCAAGATATTCGGACAGAACACTTCCCTTAATGGCCTTCTGGGAAACATACTGGATATCGTATTCTGTTAATACCATCTGCCATCTAGCAATCCTTCCGGAGAGCGCTTGCTTTTCAAACACATATTTGATCGGATCCATCTTCGATATCAGCATGGTTGTATGGTTCAGCATATACTGTCTTAGACGTTTGGCAGCCCACGCCAATGCACAACACGTCTTTTCGAGCATAGAGTATCGAGATTCACAATCCGTGAACTTTTTACTCAAGTAGTAAATTGCATGCTCTTTCCGTCCTGTCTCGTCATGTTGACCGAGAACACAACCCATACTGTTCTCAAGAACCGTCAGATACATAATCAGTGGTTGTCCCGCTACTGGGGGTATCAACACCGGAGGTTCCTGCAAGTATTCTTTTATCTTTTCAAATGCCCTTTGGCAATTGTCGTTCCAGACCACCGCTTGATCTTTCTTTAACAGTTTGAATAATGGTTCACACGTGGTCGTTAGGTGAGAGATGAACCTAGCAATGTAGTTCAACCTCCCTAGGAATCCACGGACTTCTTTTTCTATTCTCGGTGCTGGCATCTCTTGTATTGCTTTTATTTTTGCAGGATCGACCTCGATTCCTTTCTTTCTCACAATGAACCCCAGTAGCTTCCCGGATCTCACTCCGAAGGTACACTTGTTGGGATTCAGCCTCAGCCTGAACTTCCTCAGCCTCTTGAACAACTTCAACAGATTAATCAGATGTTCTTCCTCTGTTTGAGACTTTGCAATCATGTCATCGACATACACCTCAATCTCTTTGTGCATCATGTCGTGAAAAAGCGTTGTCATGGCCCGCTGGTACGTTGCCCCAGCATTTTTCAAATCAAAGGGCATCACCTTATAACAGAAGGTTCCCCACGGGGTGATAAAGGTCGTTTTTTCCATATCCTCCGGGGCCATTTTGATCTGGTTGTACCCCGAAAATCCATCCATGAAAGAGAATACCGAAAACTGAGCCGTATTGTCAACTAACACATCGATATGCGGCAGCGGGAAATCATCTTTCGGACTCGCTTTGTTTAGATCCCTATAATCAACACACATTCGAACCTTGCCATCTTTCTTTGGCACAGGCACGATATTAGCGACCCAAGTGGGATAAGTGGTGACAGCCAGGAATCCAGCATCCCATTGCTTCTGCACTTCTTCCTTTATCTTTACAGCCATGTCAGGACGAGTCCTTCTGAGTTTCTGCTTCACAGGCGGGCAATCTTCCCTCAACGGCAGACGATGAACAACCATGTCGGTATCCAAACCTGGCATGTCCTCGTAGGACCAAGAAAATATATCACTGTATTCGCGCAGCATCTCAATAAGCTCTTGCTTGATGTCAACCTGCAACGCGGCCCCTATACGGATATTCCTGACGCATTCTTCAGACCCTAAATTGACAATATCAATCTCTTCCTGATGAGGCAGAATGACCCTCTCCTCTTGCTTCAACAACCGACTCAGCTCTTCTGGTAAGTCACTATCCTCAACAATCTCCTCCTCAGCTTGGAAGATCGGATGCTCGAAGTCTAAACGAGTCATAGGAGGTCTTTGGTCGATGTCATCTGAAAATCCATGAATCCTGCGAGGGAAACGGTTAAGTGCTTCAAAATGATATACAAGCAAAATGCATAACCACGCTGCCATTTTATTGAAAAATAAAAACAGAAAGAAAAGGATCACAACATTTGAATGTAAAAAACGTCGTCATTTATTGATCATGCAAACATACAGGTAAACAATTAGGCCCTAAGACGAGATCAACGATGCCCCGGGCAAGGCATGTGATCATACAATGATTGAAAAAACAACGCATTACTGTTTGGTGACTTGGATGACGTCCTGGATGGTCCAGTTGCATAGGCTTTGCCCCGGCGTGCTGGGTCGAATCCATGCGTCCATGTCGCAGTCGCTATCCACTTCCTCCGTATCAGACACGTCATTAATCCTTTCAAAGCTAACCCCTCCGGGCGTGAACACCACAGGTCCCTTGTACTTAGGCACGCTCTGTGAGGGAGATGGGCGGTACCCCAAGCCATACCTATCTTGCTTCACTGGTATGTCTGGAATCTGCCCCCACTTCTGAGTCTCTCCTGCTTGTACCAACGCCTTGGCTTCTTTATATGAGGAGACGACCACCTCTCGCCCTTCACTCTTTGCCGGAGCTTCTTCTTTAACCTTCACCCCTTCGAACGCCTGACACAACGTTTCATGAATCTCTCCATCTACCTCCACGTACTTGAAGGAAGACAAATGACTGACTAAGATATCCTCTTCGCCACACACCGTCACAATACTCCCCTCAACCATATACTTCAGCTTCTGATGGAGTGTAGAAGTTACTGCCCCAGCGGCATGAATCCAAGCTCTCCCGATCAAACAGCTATATATAGGATGGATGTCCATGATGTAAAACACTGTATCAAACACCTCCGGACCTACCTGGATGGGTAACGTTACTGATCCGAATACCGACCTCCTCGTTCCGTCAAAGGCCCTCACCACCAAATCACTAGGTGTGCACAACAACCCACGGGTATCCAATTTCAACAGGGCTTTCTTTGGTAACACATTCAACGAGGACCCAGTGTCTACCAGCACATGGGATAAAATAGTGCCCCGGCACTCGATAGAGATGTGCAAGGCATTATTGTGATCACGCCCTCTAGGCGTTAGGTCAAAATCCGTGAATCCCAGACCATGCCCGGCATTAACATGTGCCATAACTCCCTCCAGCTGATTAACTGAAATCTCTTGCGGCACGAAGGATGTCTCAAGTACCTTCAACAGGGCATTTCTATGCGCCTCAGAACACAACAACAGCGATAATATGGAGATCTTTGACGGGGTCTGCTGCAGGTGTTCTACAATCTTATAGTCACTTTTGCGAATCAATCTCATGAATTCTTCCACATCTTTGGTTATCGGTTCTTTCTCCTTACTCCCCGAATATTCCCCCTCAACAACTTTGTTCTTACCCCTGGCGAGCCTCTCTGCCTCGACCTCAGGTGAAGTGAAAATTCTCCCACTCCGGGTTATACCACCCGCTCCCACTATGTTATCTACGGATCCCGCTGGCGGATCGTTCAAGTCAATCTTTTCCCCATTGCAATACACTTCAGCACCGTAGCTCCACGGGACTGCCTTTGTGCTCTCATAAGGGACTGGTTTAGCCTTGGTAATAGTAATGGTCGGCCTTTTCGATGATGCCGAAATCGTCACTGATTTGAACGAAATGGTGATCGTAGCAATCTCCCTGCGCTCTTTTTCAGATTCTGTCTCAACAGACTTCTCTCGCCCCACAGACCTGTCAAACTGCAAGGTTCCTTCATCAATCAAACCTTGAACTCCCCTTTTCAACTTCTCACAGCCCCCAGGTTGAACCAAACAGTCAGCACACTCTTCACTGCATCCGGGATAGACACCTCCCTCCAATAAGCGCTGCTTTACATAACTCAAAGGGGTTTTCAGCTTGCTCACTTCCGAAACCAAGTCCAACTCATCATCTATCAGGATTGCATTGGCCCCAGCCCCACCATGCTTGGGCATTGGCTGTTGCGTGATATTGGGACCGTCTTTCCCGAAGTTAATAGTCGTACTATCAAGCAAATCCTGTACTTTATGCTTGAAAGCCAGGCAATTTTCAATATTGTGCCCTGGTGCACCCGAATGGAAGTCACAGTGCTCATTAACATCATACCCGACTGGTGGCTGGCCGGTTAGTGATGATAAGATCCTCTTCTCGACTAGCTGCAATTTCAACAAAGTTTGAAGGAGTTCTGCATATGATACCGGCGGTACCTCGAATACTCTCCTCGGTCGTAGGTTCTGAAGTCTGCGCTGATTATTATTAGGCTGATGCTGAGCCTGCTGCTGAGAAGGCCCTGGAATGGTTACGCTTGCAACTTGCGACTGCTGATGCCAGTTCTGACTTCTATTTCTCCGTCGAGCATTGTATACAGCGTTGGTGTCACCCTGCCTTTTACCACCAAACGTCTTCTTATTACTTCCTGCGGAACTGGACTCACCCGCTTGAATTTTACCAATCTTCACTCCGTTTTCAATGCGCTCCCCCATCAAGATCAATTCAGAGAAGGTACTCATCGAAAAATTGAGCAACCGGTCATAGTACATTCCAGAAAAAGTTCCTATGAACATATCCATCATTTCGCGCTCCACCATCGGAGGGTGTACCCTAGCAGCCAGATCTCGCCATCTTTGGGCGTATTCCTTAAAGCTCTCGCTAGACTTTTGAGACATGCTCTGCAGCTGGACTCGGTTAGGGGCAAGATCACTATTATATTGATAATGTCGAACAAAAGCCTCTGCCAGCTCTTTCCAACTCCTGATCTGAGTAGGCTCCAAGCTCATGTACCACTCCAGCGATGGCCCTGACAGGCTATCCTGGAAGAAGTGCATTAGCATCTTTTCATCCTCAGAATACGCGGACATACGCCTGTAAAACGCGCGCACATGCACCCTAGGGCATGTATCCCCTTTGTACTTATCAAATGACGGCGCTTTGAATTTCAGCGGAACCCTCAACCCTGGGACCAGCCCCATATTTGACATATCCAGCCCAAGAGCATTCTGGATGGCTAACCCATTCACTTTCTCTTCTAGCAATCTCATCCGATGGTTGTCATCCCTAGCTCTTTCATAACCCTCATTCTGACCAGAGAACACATCCTCCTGACGATCCTCCCAGCGAGGTACTGCATCGTATCCAACATAATCTGCATCACGGCCCGGACCCGTTTGGAAGTACCTGGGGTCATACCTCAGATTGCCCATCTCTTGAGCGTTGTATGCACCAGTTCCATATCCAAGATTACCATAACCAAATCCAGCCTTGGTGCCAGCAATGTTGCCGTACCCCATGTTCACACCATTGAAGCCCTGGTTACCATTATTTCCATTCATTCCGACATTCTCAGCGCCCCCATTGAAACCCTGGTTGACATTACCCACAAATACCCCAGCAGTATCTGCATGGGCATTCATATTACCGGCATTCCCACCTCCACCTACAGGACCAGTTTCTCCAGCATTCAAACCGTTTACGGGAATAACATCAGCACTTTGACGATTCTCAACTCGGGGAGAAGCAGCAATATTTTCACCATGCGGTGTCCCGTTGTTTTCAGCCCGTGCGACTATCGGTTGAACCAGATTCTGCAGCTGCTCTTGTCCTTTGGCGATGGTCTCCATGGTTTGCATGAGCATGGCCATCCTGTCACGCATTTCTTGCATTTCACTCTGCACGTTGTCCATGATCTTCTTGTGATTAGTTCTGGTAGAGTAACGGTGGACCCGCTTTTCTGCAATCCTGAAAATACTTGGATATATGGATGAAGAATGATAAGGAACATGGATCACAAACCTGTAATGCAATGTGATTTATGCAAACAACAATGCAAAAATGCTAACGTGCATGTGTGCGTTGGGGATATTTTCCCTCCAATTCCAGTGTCAAGGTAGCAAGACAAGAGAAACCATAAAGACAATATTTAGAAAAACCCTCATATATTGGAACAATAGTCTCGTCAAGGTGTTACATAACTAAGCTCCATACAACTGATATGATAAAGGAGGATCCCAACCAACATGCCTGGTGGTGATCTCAACACATAGAATACAAGAGAGAAATCAAGTGCGGGTACGGTCACAGAAATCCTCGAACAGCTTCTTCGTCTCTGCGTGATCCGGTCGATAAATCAAGCCTTCTATCAACTGATCCCTTTTCCTGACCGTTCCATGGATGTCTCTGACAAAATCCTCCCAAGCCTTATCCTGGGCACCATCCTCAGGTTTGGGCCTCTTGGTGTCTGCTCTGCGCTGACAATCTTCCAGATTCTTCATGGCATCAATCAGTTTGCGTTCGGCCTCGTATCGACGACATGCTTCTTCTTCAAGCTCTTCAGTCTTCACTTTAACCTGTTCTGCCAACTGAGCAACCTGTATCTTTAGCTCTTCTTCCCGTTCTTTGCGTTTGGCCATAGTAAGGTCCCAATGCTCTCTGAACTTAGCTAACTTTGTGTAGGCCCTTTCCAGCTCTTGTTTCTTAGTAGCCAATACACTGCTAACTGAGTCTACATCTAACTCCAGACGCTTCTTGGTTTCAGTCAACTCCAATAAAGTAGTCTTCATATGTTTTAAAGTTTCGGCCTGTTGCTTGGAAAAATATCTTGTTTCAATCTTTTCATGACGAAGCTGGGCGTTCTCTTTCTCTAAAGCTTCCTTAACCTTTGCTAACTCTTCTTTCTCCGCCATCAGCTGCTTATATACCTGCATGTCTATAGTGGTGGGCTCCTCCACCGGAGAAGGATATAGTGGCTGAACTGCAGGATAAGGCATAAGGAATTTCGTAGCTCGTTCACGAATCCATTCCACATACGGACCAAGAACTCGAGTACCCCCTTTGCTACATGAAGGCTTCCCTCTCTTATGCAGGTTCTTCCATGCTTTCTCAAGCTTGATCAACATCTCTTCCTCTATTGCCCCAGTGAGATACAGAGATTCCTGTATCTCCTCGGGCTTCGGCGCTTCCTGAGGTGCATACCCAAACTGCCTGATTAATAAGGAAGGGTTGTAATTGACACACCCTCTCCTTCCTATCAAAGGAACATTAGGGAATCCTTCGCATCTGTATATGACCTCAACTCCTAACACCTCCTCATTAACCCACACCACATTCTCAGAAGTCAACCCTATCAAGCGCTCAGGCCATCCTAAAGAATCAATAGAAGTGACGAAAGGCCCTGACTTCGGCATATGACTAGTAAACCACCTGCACAGTAGAGGTACACAGCAAGAGACATTCCTTCCTCGCCGCTTTTCATTTTGGTAGTGAGTGGAATGGTGGATATCTCCCAGCAAGGTAGGAACTGGGTTCTTTGCAGCCAGAATATAGAAAGCATCTGCATCAACAAAATCAGGAAAGTTTGGGAACAATACAATGCCATAAACACACACAGCAAGGATGGCGTCAAAAACAACCCAACCACCCTTCTTGGCATACTCCCGAGCCTTCTCCACCAAAACAACCAACGGAAATCCCCACGCATCTCCTCTTCTGATCATCTTCCCTGTCAGCTCAAACTCTCCTAAGTACAGAATAGCAGAAAGCTCAGCCAGATTAGGCTTAGCGTCCGTGTGATAGAAAGGCATCTGCTCGCGAATCAGTATATCCAAGAGTGCAGAATACTCCTCCAGGGTAGGAGCCAAGACAAAATCAGGAAATACGAAACACCTGAGCTCAGCATCATAAAACTGCAGCAGGGTGTAAATGCCGCTGATCTCATAAGCCGAGGGCTGGTAAACATAAGTCAGGATCCTCCCATACGTCTTCCTGAAATCTCCTATCACCTTCTTCCTAGCAATAGTAATTAACTCTGACAACAGACTGATATCTGGAAACGGGAATTTGTAGGGTAACACTCTCTTCATGGCTTCCATGTCTTGCTAGGAAACAAACACCGGAACTGGGAGGGGAATATGTACCTGCAATACACACACGTTAGTTGGATGCAAATGGTGATGCAATAATGCAATATGATAAATGATGCAATCAGTGAACACAGGGGCCATGCTGTAGCCTGAGGAGGAACATCTTTGTGATGTCAAGAGCAGAAAACCACCACAGTCACCAGAACCTCATGACACTGATCATCATCTGACACCCAAAATACCAATCCCCTGGTAAGAAATCCATCTGAACCTCTGTATCTGACGAGAAAACCATCTGATAATAGTATCAACCTCAAACAAGAAACCCATCTGATCCAAACAACACACCTGTTAACGAGCCAAGAAAACCATCTGATAAATACTGAATCATGGTTTCTGAAGGCCAGTTTTCCTGCAATAACCCAATCCCCCTCACAGGTATGGACCTAATCCACGGACAAAGGTACGGCATCCTATGCAGTCATCAGCGTCACAGACTTTCATGAGTGACGATACGATTCCCAGAAGGAGTGGCATCATCAAGTCATGAAGAGGCCTCACTTAGCTGACTTCCAAATGATCGGTCCCCAGAGTCGACAATCCTCACGTCTGGACTCCCCTCAGATCCTCAGGACCGGAAAGGAGCACCTCGGAGAGAACCTCGTCTGAGCGCAGATTTCGTAGGGAACGGTGCCTGCTCAGCCGACAGGTTCGTCTACTACTCTCCGCAACTATGTCTAGGTGCATACTCAAGCCCAGGTCCAGCTTCTCACTCATAGTAACCTCCCTTTCCCACAACAATAATCATAACAATATAGTGCTGAAAGTAAATGCGGAAAGGTAAAGGTGCGGGAAAGTAAAGTGCGGAAAGATAGAACACAAATGCACAACACCCAACAGATAAACACCCAAGCGCTAGGATTGACTCGCGTAGGGGATGGGAAACAGTCCCAGCATAAGGGATGGGAAAAGTCCCTAGATGCTACATTTCCCCAACAGAGTCGCCAGCTGTCGCTACTGCGAAAATCGGCGCCGGCATGACAGAAGAGTCGCCACCGTGCGTTATTTATCCCAACGGAGGGAAAGGAAACGCTCGAAGTAAACCTCGCAAAAAATGGGAAAGGTATGGTCATCACAACCAAAACCTGGATTCGGGAGTCGGTTACGCAAGGGGAAGGTATTAGCACCCCTCACGTCCGTCGTACTCGACGGGATCCACGCTTGGTGTTTATAAGGAAAAAGGGTGTGTTTATCTATCTACGCTAATGGTCAGTCTGAAAAGAAAAGAAAAGGACAGGACTCGACAGAACATACGCTGTTCTGGGCCTACGTACTCCCTCGTGCAATGGGAAAGTCAGAGTCAACGTAGTTCGACTACCTACGTCTAGACGGGGGGAAAGGTTGCTCGCCAGGACATCGCGCCCTGTGCCTACGTACTTCCACACGGCATGGAAGATCAGAGCAAACGTAGTTCGACTACGCATGACACAAACTGTTCAAGTGTTTTTTTATGAGAAAATGCACCTTAACCAAGGGTTTTCACAGTCCAGGAGGACAAAATGTCTTGATGTTTGTTCAAATCTTTTAACGGAAGAAATGAATTCACTTTTGTTTTATCCTTTATTAAGTGTTTTTTTGTTGTTTTGAGAAAGGAAAGAGACACCCTAAAACTATGGTTGAAAAGGGGAATCTACCTAATGTTATCATGCCTGGTTGACCAACCTAATGTCTATCATAACTCCTCCACAGCAGAGAAGTTAGAGTTCCTAAGGGATCATGGCAACAGAACTAAACAGCAAACAGGAATCACTGCAAAGTAAAGAAATACTGGAAATATGCATGAATGCAATAACCAAACAAGCAAGGCACAAAGGCCACAAACCACAGAGGCAAGGGAGCTCAGCTCTACCAAATACCAGCAAGCAAAGCCACTCAATAACAATCAAGCAGAAGGAGGACCACCTCAACTTCTCATGCACACAAAGCCTATTTCTAAGATGCACCTATCTCAGAAATATCTAGATGAACCCCTAAGTCTAATGTAGCACAGCACCACACAAGTCAAACAACACAAAGAGAAGGCTAACCTGCCCGGCAAACTCCTATCCAAAACTTAAGCCAAAACCCTGAGCAGGACCCCTAAACAAAACCCTAATCAAACCCCTGATCTACCTCTGAGCAAAGTCCTATGCAAAACCCTAATCAAATCTCTAAGCAAAGCCCCTAAAGCAAAACCCTACACAAGAGAAATCAATCCCAGCCCTCAAGCTTCAAGACAAGCTTACCAAAGAAAGGGAGCTGAGTAGACAGACCCATAGTGCCTTCCTCGGGAAAGTACTAGGAGGCTCCTACTTAGGAATCATATCCCATGCGGCTCAACAACTGTGAACGGTTTACATTCCTCCTCAGGAGAAACTAAACTCACATGAAGGCTCCAACATCATTGGATACTTGAGAAATCCTACATGAACTAAGGGAACTAAGTGAGCTGACCCATAGTGCCTTCCTCAGGAAAGTACTAGGGGGCTTCCACTTAGGAATCATATCCCATGTGGCTCAACAACTGTGATCGGTTTACATTCCTCCTCAGGAGAAACTAAACTCACATGAAGGCTCCGACATCATTGGATACTTGAGAAATCCTACATGAACTAAGGGAACTAAGTGAGCAGACCCATAGTGCCTTCCTCAAGAAAGTACTAGGGGGCTTCCACTTAGGAATCATATCCCATGTGGCTCAACAACTGTGATCGGTTTACATTCCTCCTCAGGAGAAACTAAACTCACATGAAGACTCCAACATCATTGGATACTTGAGAAAGAGGTGAGAAGAAAGAATGAAAGGCATCCATAGTACCTTCCTCAGGAAAGTACCATGAATTTCCCTCAAACTTCAGGGTCTCAAACCTCACAGAGAGCAAGCTCCTAGACTATGCCTCAATCCATGCATCCTTGCAAGCTCCATCAAGACTTCATTCAGTCTCCATCTTCAAGAAGAAACCACATGCCCTCCAACCAAGAGAAACTACCTCTAAAGTTCAACAACAGTTGAACTTCAAAGTCAGAAGCCCTCAAGACTTCTCCTACTCTCAAGCTCAAGCAAAAATAACAAGACACCCTATAAAAATCTACCAAAAATCTAGGGGAAACCTACAAGCCTCTATGATCCCAAGATCAAATCTCAAAGCCTAAGTCAACTTCTAAGGCTACTAAACAATCCCTAACATGGAATGGTCAAGGGTTAACCAGCACGTTATGAGGTCTCTACTCTCTAACCCTAAAACAACATCAATGAATCTCTAAAAAATCCACAAAAATCCTATGGGGGGCATGCATCAGTCTAGTATAACATACTAAAAAACTAAAGCAAAATTCAATACCAAGTGAAAGAACTAAAATCAACAAGGCAGACACATCACAAACCAATTATTCAATACCAATTAAAATACAAAAATGCAAATAAAAATGAAAATGCATGATCAATTCAATATTTTTGCACTATAAAATTCTAAATTGAATTAGGAACCTATGGAAAAAAGAAGGGAATTAATTGGGTGCTCCTACTATTTTTTATGGATTATTTTCTAACATGATACAAAATGAAGAATTTAAAAAAAGGAAAATAAAACAGGGGGGGAATAGCAAAACGCTTCAGTTGTTTCCAGACTGGGCCCAACTGAGGGGGGGTGCGCCTAGCAATTGGGGCAAAGGCCCAAACCAAATCCAGCATTTCCACAATAAGGGGGGGCAACGAATAAATGGAGGGGGTGATCTAAGCAATTCTAATTTGGGCTTAACCCAGTCCAAACCCTAACCCAAACAAATGACTAACAAAACCAGCCTTCTTCCCCAACCTTTCGTTCATTGTTCATCACCCCCAAACCCTAGCGCCGCTCATGCTTCTCCAACACTCTCTCTGAATCTTCTTTCCTCAAACCTCAAACAAATCCTCACAATGATCTGAAACTGAACCCTAACCTAAATCTAACCGAACCTCAATTCAACCCTATATTCAACCTAGATTCCAGTTCAAACTAAGATGAATCCATACATTTCAATAATAAAAAACAAGACGCGAACAAGGATCGAAGGATAACGCACCTGGATGTGAAATAAGAACAGCTCGTGGAGTTTTTGATGTTTTGCTGAAGCCAACTTGATGATTTCAACACTTTGCGCGAAGATCTTGATGAGAGTCCTGCTGAACTTCTTTGGAGGTTGTTGAGGAGAACGGAAGACCGTCGATTTGTTCGTTGAAGATCCTTGAAAGGAGATCTTGCAAACTCGTTGATGAAGACCCACACGAGTTTTCTGGAAATGGACGGATACGCGGTTGAACGAAGAAGATTGTTGGTTGAGCTTCTTGATGAATCCGAGCGAAGGTCCTTGAATATTGCTGGGAAACTTGAAGAACGATGGAGTTCTTTAAGGTTTTTTCTGGAGAAGTGATGAAGGACGATGAAGGATCTGGGCGGGATGATGAAGATCTATGAGGTTGCTTGAAGTTTCCGGCAATGGATGAAGTTTCCGGTGGACTTGGTTGAGTTTTCCGGTGAGTAGTGGGTGAAGGTAGACGATGAAGATTGGAGGAGATCGGATGCGTTTCTGGAGAAAACGGAGGATTTGCCGTCTCCGGCGACCTTAACGGTTTCCGGTGACCGTTGCGGTGGTGGAGGGTGGTCCGGTGGGCGTTTGCATGGCCGACGATGGGGAGCTCCGGCGAGGATGAGGTGATGCCACGTGTGTTGTGCGTTGGCAGAGAGAGAGAGATGGTGGGGAACGTGGCAGGAGGAGAGGGAGCCAGAGAAGAGGACGCGTGGGTGGTTCTGGGGTGGAGTGAGTTATGAGGTGGGGTCTCCTCATGAGCACGCGTGGACACCTTATATACTTGACATGTGGCATTTTTTTCTGGACTGAGAAATGGGACAAAAACGGACTGAGATGAACCGGGCCTCCAACCTGCACTGGGCCCAACGAATTTGGCCTGAACAAAATGCTGATTAACTGATTAGAAACCTAATGAAAATGGATTAAAAACTGATTAAGGCCTTAAACCTAATTAACTAAAAATTACAATTAGATGACAAATGACAATTAACTAATCTAATCCTAATTAAACCTAACAAACTCTAATTAAAAGATTAAAATCCTAATTAATTTCTATTAAGCCTAAAAACTATTAACTAATAAAAATAAAACTCTAATTATTTCTATTTAAAATCTTACTAAATTCCTATTAAATCTCTAATAAACTCTATATTATTTAATAAAAACTATTAAATCCTATATTAAAATATGTCCAAAACTATTATTCTACTAATCTATTAAAATTCTATTTAAAAAGAAAAAGCTATTATATTCTATTAAAACTATTAAAAAACTATTAAAACCTATTAATAAATTCTATAAAATTCTAAAAATGATTTAAAGCTATTAAAAATATTAAAAATCTATTAAAATTCTAAAAAAATCTATAAAGCCCATTTAAAATATAAAAAATCTATTAAACCCTAAAAAAAAAAAAGCAAACAAAGGCAAATAACCAACATAAAAGAGAGCGCGAGACCAGATCGAAGCAAACAGTAAACCCCGGGCATCAAAATATCCCAAAAACCACCATGTAAGCTGAAAACACCGAGAAGCGCACTATTTCCCGAAAATAAAACCCTGATTATCTAGACTGAATCTGAAATATCCGGTAGATGAAAACCAAGCTGTAACCCTGACACCCTCTGTCTGTGCACAAATGTCATGCATCTGATATGCGAATACGAATTGAACCATGAACCAGATAGGAGAACCGGTTGGTCAAATTTTAGGGTGCAACAACAATCTTCAAGTAATTCATTGTTTCAACAATCAGTGGCCTAGGCCAGTAAGTTTATGTATGCGCATTTTATCAAAAACATCGGTGTTCTTTTTCATAAACAAAACAGATAAATGCTAAACAGACAAACAGAATTGCTGAATAGTATACATTTTATTGATAACGAACCCCTGAATGGGTAAAAATGTTTTACAACAGATGCAAGCTCCTGGAATGAGGAAGCCGCGCAAAAAATAAAACATAAATATACATCAGTATATACAAATGTCGGCAACGAGGCGTAGACGAACACCATGAGTTGATCCCTCTATGACCCATTCGACTTCGATACTTCTTCGACGCTTCAGCTTCAGAAGAGATTGATTCAGATAAACGGCCCTCAGGTCTTCCGAACCACTAAACAAAGAAAGTCCACACGCGGAACGCAGTCATTTGCTTTTTCAAATTCCTAACTTTTCCGTGAACCGCCCTTTGCGGGTTTTCAGTTCACCGGGATACCCTTTTTTGCCAAAGTCGCCCATCCGGGTTTTCGACTTTGCGGGTGTACATTTTTTTAATTTATATCCCTAATTTTTTCCCGAACCTTTTTCCTTTTTTATGGTTCGCCGGGATGCCCCTTTTTTTTCCTGGACTCTCTTTTTACTGTCCAGCGGGTCGCTTTCAAGAAAAGTATTTTTTAACTGCGTCCGTGTTCACCGGGGATGCAAAATCTTCACCATCCATCGTGGATAACAACAAAGCTCCTCCCGAGAAGACCTTGCTGACGACGTACGAACCTTCGTAATTGGGGGTCCACTTGCCCCGGTGATCGGAGTGTGGAGGAAGAATCTTCTTCAGGACGAGATCACCCGTCTGAAAGCTTCTAGGACGCACCTTCTTATCATAAGTTTTCTTCATTCGGCTTTGGTATAAACGACCGTGCGCAATCGATGCCAACCTCTTCTCGTCCATCAGGCTGAGTTGGTTCAGTCGGTCCTTAATCCATTCTGCCTCGTCGAGTTTCACATCAACCAAAACTCGTAAAGAAGGGATCTCCACTTCTAACAGTAGGACTGCTTCCATACCGTACACCAAGGAGAAAGGAGTTGCCCCGGTCGACATACGCACCGTCGTACGATAATCGTGCAATGCAAATGGCAGCATCTCGTGCCAATCTTTGTAGGTCACAACCATCTTCTGAACAATCTTCTTTATGTTCTTATTGGCCGCTTCAACGGCGCCATTCATCTTCGGCCGGTAAGGAGATGAGTTGTGGTGTTCAATCTTGAAACTCTGGCACAGCTCCTTCATCATCTTGTTATTTAGATTCGAACCATTATCGGTAATGATTCGCTCGGGAATTCCGTAACGACAGATGATGTCCCTCTTTATGAATTTAGCCACCACCTGCTTGGTCACATTAGCATACGAGGCTGCCTCCACCCACTTGGTGAAGTAGTCGATAGCTACCAGAATGAAGCGATGACCGTTAGATGTAGTGGGCTCGATCTTGCCTATCATGTCGATGCCCCACATGGAGAACGGCCACGGGGAGGACATGACATTTAACAGGCACGGCGGCACATGAACTTTATCAGCATAAATCTGGCATTTATGACACCTCTTCGCGAATTTGAAGCAATCAGACTCCATCGTCAGCCAGTAATATCCTGCTCTCAGGATCTTTCTCGTCATAGCGTGCCTGCCGGCGTGCGTGCCAAATGTGCCTTCATGGACTTCTTCCATGAGCATACTCGCTTCTTTCTCATCTACACACCTGAGTAGCACGAGGTCGTGGTTTCTTTTATACAAAACTCCATCAGGATTGAGATAAAAATTTCCAGACAGCCTCCTCAGAGTCTTCTTATCCTGGGTTGACGCTCCCACCGGATACTCCTTAGTCATAAGGAAGGTCTGGATATCATAGAACCATGGCTTGCCGTCCGTGGCTTCCTCGATTGCAAAGACAAATGCAGGTCTATCAAGACGAGAAAGGACAATTCTTGGAGCCTCATTCCAAAAATTGACTTTATACATCGAAGCCAACGTGGCTAAGGAATCAGCCATCTGATTTTCGGCCCTGGGCACATGATGGAGTTCCACTCGATCAAAGAACGGAAGCAGCCTTCTGGCATAATTCATGTACGGCACGAAATTCGATTGGCGAGTCTCCCACTCCCCTTTAATCTGGTTGATCACAAGCGCCAAATCACCATATACGTCTAGATTCTTGATTCTCAAATCAATTGCCTCTTCTAGACCCATGATGCATGCTTCGTACTCCGCTTTATTATTGGTGACTGGAAACGTCAGTCTCGCAGTGAACGGGATATGGGATCCATGGGGAGTCGTGATGATCGCCCCAATGCCACTTCCATAAGAATTAACCGCCCCGTCGAATATCAACTTCCACTGGGATTTCCTATCTGGCCCCTCGTCGGGCAACGGCTCATCGCAATTCTTCGCTTTGAGAAACATGATATCCTCGTCAGGGAATTCAAATTTCATCGGCTGATAATCCTTGATCGGCTGTTCGGCCAGGTAATCAGACAATACGTTGCCCTTAATGGTCTTCTGGGAAACGTACTGAATGTCATATTCCGTCAACACCATTTGCCATCTGGCAATCCTGCCCGAAAGCGCTTGCTTCTCAAAGACGTACTTGATCGGATCCATCTTCGAAATTAGCATAGTGGTGTGATTGAGCATGTACTGTCGTAAACGTTTGGCAGCCCAGGCTAGTGCACAACACGTCTTCTCCAGCATCGAGTAGCGAGATTCACAGTCTGTGAACTTTTTACTCAAGTAGTAAATGGCATGCTCCTTTCTGCCCGTCTCGTCATGCTGATCGAGAACACACCCCATACTATTCTCAAGAACTGTCAAGTACATGATTAGTGGTCGTCCAGCCACTGGGGGTATCAAGATTGGAGGTTCCTGAAGATACTGCTTTATCTTGTCGAATGCCTTCTGGCAATCCTCGTTCCAGATAATCGCCTGATTTTTCTTTAAAAGTTTGAACATCGGTTCACACGTGGCCGTGAGCTGAGAGATAAACCTTGCAATGTAGTTTATTCTGCCCAAGAAACCACAAACTTCTTTTTCTGTTTTTGGCACTGGCATTTCTTGTATCGCTTTAATCTTCGCAGGATCGACCTCGATGCCTCTTTCGCTCACGATAAACCCCAGTAACTTTCCGGACCGTACTCCGAGAGTACACTTGTTAGGATTCAGCCTCAACCTGAACTTCCTAAGCCTCTTAAAAAGCTTCAGCAAATTGACCAGATGTCCCTCCTCCGTTTGGGACTTCACAATCATGTCATCAACATAGACTTCAATCTCATGATGAATCATGTCATGAAACAAAGTTACCATTGCTCGTTGGTAAGTGGCCCCTGCATTCTTCAGACCAAAAGGCATTACCTTGTAGCAAAATGTTCCCCAAGGAGTGATAAACGTCGTTTTCTCCATGTCCTCCGGCGCCATCTTGATCTGATTGTAACCGGAGAAGCCATCCATAAACGAAAACATGGAGAACTGGGTTGTATTGTCGACCAACACATCAATATGAGGCAGCGGGAAATCATCTTTAGGGCTCGCCCTATTCAAATCCCGATAATCGACGCACATGCGTACCTTACCGTCCTTCTTCGGTACAAGCACTATGTTGGCGACCCACGGAGGGTAAGTAGTGACCGCTAAGAAGCCAGCATCAAGCTATTTCTGCACTTCTTCTTTGATCTTAACGGCCATATCTGGTCTCGTCCTCCTAAGCTTCTGCTTAACGGGAGGACAATCTTCTCGCAGTGGCAAATGGTGGACCACGATGTCCGTGTCAAGTCCGGGCATATCTTCGTATGACCAAGCAAAGACGTCACTATACTCTCTTAGCATCTCGACCAATCTCTATTTGACATCACTCTGCAATGCAGCCCCTATCCTGACATTTCTGACGAGTTCTTCAGAACCCAGATTCACGATCTCAATCTCCTCCTCATGAGGCAGAATAACTTTCTCTTCTTGTTTCAACAAGTGGGCCAACTCTTCAGGAAGGTCTTCGTCTTCATCAATCTCCTCTTCGGCTTGATAGATCGGGCAATCGAAGTTGAAGTGAGCCGTAGAAGGTCCAGAGTCGATGTCATCTGTTATGTGGAACCTGCAATAACAAGGGTTAAGTTTAAAACAAGGATGTGCAGGTTAGCACAAACCCCATTGCCATTTTATTGTTTTTCAAAACAAATATAAAACAGGAATAACAGATATCACAATATTTGAATACGAAGAAAATGCCTTTGATTTATTAACAAAATGCATGTACATAATCCAACAAGGCCCTGACAATAAAACCACTACGCCCCGGGTAAGACATATGGTTGTACAATGATTGGAAAAAGTAAATCATTACTCTTCGCTTGTCATCTGGATGATATCCTTGACGAACCAGTTGGTAAGGCCCTCGCCTGGCTTGCTTGGCTGGATCCAAGAGTCGAGGTCACAGTCGCTATCTCCGCTATCTTCAGACACCGCGTTGATGCTTTCGAAAATCGTTCCGCCACTGGTAAACTGGATCGGCCCTTTACCTCGAGACGCACTGCTAGAAGAAGAAGAAGCTTCAGCTCCAGGAGAATATCCCAACCCAAACTTATCTTGCTTGTTAGGTATCTCCAAAATTCTCCCCCAGCCTGGGGTAGATCCGGCTCGGACAACGGCCCGAGCTTCCTTGAATGAGGAGAGAGTCATCTCTGGCTTTTCAGTGACTACAGGAGCTACGTCCTTCACTTTGACAGCTTCGAACGCTTGGCATAGAGTCTCATGGATTTCTCCATCCATCTCAACATACTTGAAGGACGACAAATGGCTCACCATTATGTCTTCCTCGCCACACACAGTTACGATGCTACCCCCGACAACATATTTGAGTTTCTGGTGCAACGTGGAGGTCACGGCACCAGCAGCATGGATCCACGGCCGGCCCAAGAGACAACTGTAGGCAGGCATGATGTCCATAATGTAAAAGACCGCGTCGAACGTTTCCGGCCCGACTTGGATTGGCAGGGTCACCTCCCTGAAAACATGTCATTTGGTTCCATCGAATGCTTTCACCACCAGATCACTGGGTGTGCAAATCACTCCATGAGTATCCAACTTCATTAATGCCTTCTTCGGAAGAACATTAAGTGACGAACCCGTGTCCACCAACACGTGCAACATAATCGTGCCCCTACACTCTATCGAGATGTGCAGGGTGCTATTGTGATTCCTCCCTTTTGGCGTCAGCTCCAGGTCTGTGAACCCTAACCCATTTCCAGCATTCACATGGGCTACGACTCTTCTAGCTGGTTTACCGATATTTCCTGCGGTACATATGCGGCGTTCAACACCTTCACAAGCGCGTTGCGGTGCGCTTCGGAACACAGCAATAAGTTCAGGATGGAAATCTTCGAGGGCGTCTGATGGAGATGATCTATAATCTTGTAGTCACTCTTTTTAATCAACCGCATAAACTCCTCGGCATCTTTAACAAGCAAGTCTTTTTCTGCCCCATGCGGGACCTCTTTAACGACTTTACTTTTACCTGTATCAGCCGCATCAGCTCTGACTGCTTTATCTGCCACGACCTCTGGTGGTGCAAACACTCTTCCGCTGCGAGTACTACCACTGATTCCCGCAAGTTTCTCCACCGTCGACCCAAACGGTTCCAGCTCCAACTTCTGTCCGTTGCAGTAAACTTCAGCCCCATAATGCCATGGGACAACATTAGTGCTTTCGAATGGTATTGGCCCAGCTTTGGTGATAGTAATTGTGGGCGGCCTGGGCGCAGAAATAGTTATCATCCGGCGAGGGATGGTGATGGTGGCGACCTCATCATCTTGCTTCAGCACTACCTCTCCTGACCCACATTTGGCCCTTCGGCTAAACTGTAAAATCCCTTCAGTCATCAGACTTTGAATTCCTTCTACCAACTGCTCACATCCATCAGAACGTGTGGCACAGTCCATACATAGCTCTCCGCAACCTGGAAAGAACCCTCTTTTCATCAACTTAGCTTTAACGAAGCTAAGCGACATCTTCAGATCTCTGACGTCAGTCAACAAATCCGAACACTCGTCTTCGATAATGGCGTTCACTCTGCCTCCCCTATGATTCGGCATAGGATTCTTCGTGACATTTGGCACATTATCGGAGAAATTGATGATCTTGGCATCCACCATGTCCTGCACCTTATGCTTGAAGGCTTTGCAGTTCTCTATTGTGTGGCCTGGTGCCCCTGAGTGAAACTCACAAGTGGCATTCGCGTCGTACCCTGGTGGAGGTGCCCCTGTCAAGGGAGCCAGCGTTCTCTTCTGGATCAACTGTAGCTGAAGCAAAGTCTGCAAGAGTTGCGCGTACGACATGGGCGGTGTCTCGAGGTGACGTTTCGACAAAGGTGCCCGATTCTGATACTTTCTGTATCCCTGTTGATTCGGTTGTTGCTGCTGCTGCTGTTGTGGAACTGCCGGGATAGTTATGCTGGCCACCTGCTGGTGAGGACCTTTACCCTTCCTTCGAGCCTTGGTCACAACGCTCGCTTCTCCTTCTCGTCTTTTGCCAGCATAAGGTTTCTTTCCGCCTTCTCCAGCTGAGGATAACTCACCTTGAATTTTCCCGAGCTTGATCCCATTTTCGATGTGCTCACCCGTGATGATGAGATCTGAGAATGTTCCAGACATCCCGCTGACCAACTTCTCATAGTAAACCCCTGGGAGGGTGGCGACAAACATCTGCACGAGCTCACGTTCAACCATCGGCGGCTGAACCCTAACTGCCAACTCACGCCACCGCTGGGCATATTCCTTACACCCTTCATTGTTCCTCTGCGACAGATTCTGCAGCTGGACTCGGTTCGGGGCCAAGTCGCTATTGTATTGGTAGTGGTGCACAAATGCTTCAGCAAGATCCTTCCACGTGCGCACACTAGTGGGCTCCAGACTCATGTACCATTCGAGGGATGGCCCGGAAAAACTGTCTTGAAAGAAGTGCATCAGCAACTTCTCGTCATCAGAATGAGCTGACATTTTCCTGTAGTACGATCTCAGGTGGACGCGAGGGCAAGTGGTGCCCTTATATTTTTCAAAGTCAGGTACCTTGAACTTGGGAGGCACCTTGAAATCATCAATTAGTCCCAACTTGGACATATCAACGCCCAAAGTATTCTGATTCTCGATATCTCTCATCTTATCTTCAAGTGCCTTGAATCTAAGTCGTGCTTTAGCATTCAGCTCCCCTTCAGCACCTCTCTGAGAGAACACATCGTCCTGACGATCCTCTAGCCATGGCTAGGGCCCAAACAGATTCCTGACACCTGCATTGCCGTTGCCCAGCCCGACATTGACATTAGCTCCCAGACTCCCATTACCGACGCCCGTCGTATTGAGTCCCATGTTGGCCATCATATTGCCGTTGGCACTGCCGTTGCCCCCGGTCACGGGAACACCATTCTGTGGAGTTTCAACTGGTGGAGGAGTAGGCACAGTCCCACCATGGACTAC
The DNA here is from genome assembly GCA_963859935.3 of Lathyrus sativus. NCBI lineage: Eukaryota > Viridiplantae > Streptophyta > Magnoliopsida > Fabales > Fabaceae > Lathyrus > Lathyrus sativus. Next base: position 515,108,128 of record OZ012741.1, read on the forward strand.
GCCATTGCTATCGACCCTTGAAATCAGAGGCTGAACCAAGGTTATGAGCTGATCCTGGCCATTGGCGACCGCTTGCATGAGCTCCATGAAGCGATCCATTCTTTCGCGGAGTTCTTAAACATCAGTTTGCACTTGCTCCATGATTATGGTTTGATTAGCTCTAGTCGGATAGCGGTGAATAGGTCTCTGATCAATCCTGGAACCACCTGAAACAACCTGAAACAACCTGTAAACACAAAAGGGTTAGGAAAAAACGACAAAGTGCTCGTTATGCAAATGCTTCATGCAAATGCAAACATGTGTTTGTGCGTTAGGGAGATCTCCCCCGATCCTAGTGCCTGAGTGCCAGTGCTGATAATAAGAAGAAGTCCGAGTCCAATCATGGAAATAACAATCTCATATATAAAGAAAGCCCATCAAGGCAGTACACAACATCAGCGAGTACAAGATGAATCAACAGCGTGACCTCAGCCAACAAGCCTGATGATGGTCAGCATACAACAATGATCAAAACAAAAGGAATACAAATAGTCAAGTACGGCCACGGGCGCGATACTCTTCTAACAACTCCTTCGTTTCTGGATGATCCGGCAGAGTGAGTAACCCTTCGACGAGTAATTCCCTCTGCACAATGGTGTACTGAAGTCCTTCGACCGAACCTTCCCATGTGTTGCACCCTAAAATTTGCTCAACCTTATTCACTTGGTTTATGTTTCAATGTCATTGGCATTTGCATATAGAGTCATGAGCATAGTCTAATCATCTGCATAGCATAAGCATGGCAAGTCATACAACAGGGGAACCAATCATTATTCTCATCTCTAGAAGCCTATCAAGAGGTTATTATCCCAATTCAATCTCATTCAAGTCATCAGGAAAGAATTTGAAAGCAAAGAGTTCAGCAGATCAAGCCTTGAGTCCATCTCCTAGCTGAGGGTATCTAAGGGTCAACAAGAGGGTTGTGAGCTGTGAGGTGAAGGCATGGAGAGTATCTAGACATTATGAGAGACTTAGAAAGTCATTTAAAGAAGGAGACAAGTCATTGATGAGAGCACAAGAGCTATAGCTGAAGGCAGTCAACTAGGGTTTCATCTGGGTCAACCCTAGGTCAATTGACTGATTTAAGGGGCATTCAAGTCTAGTGGAGAGATGTGGGGTTCATCATTGGACATATAAATGAGGATATGGAGATATGCCAAGAAGAATTCAAGAGAAATCAAGGAGAAGAGGAGCTTCTAAATTAGGGTTTCTGTGTAAAATCCCCTAGTTTAGGTCAAATTTCCAAGCAAGATAAGTCAAAATTCAAGCTTCAAATGGATCCTTGGCCAACATGAAACTTGTAGAGGATCTCAAGACCTTTAATTTGAGTGGTGGAAGACCTCAAGGAGATTTATATAACTCAAGTTATGGTCCTTGCAAGTTACAGGTCATCTGAGGTATCTGAAATTTTGTCTGTGAAAGTGACTTGACTTCCAAGCTAGTTTTACCCCTCAAGGAGATTTCAAATGAATTCTTGGCCAACATAAGAATTGTTCCTCATTGTCTTAGCTTTCTATAATGGTATAGCATGCCCTCATATGATGTGTGGAACTCAACTTATGGTCTTGGCAAGCAAAGGGTATTTTGGTCATTTGTGAATTACAGGTCATTTTAACCTATGTCCAAAACTCATACAAGGAGGCATCAAATGGAAAAACTTACAACATCAAACTTGCTCCAAATGACATTTTGAGTCTAGAAAGAAGGTCACAAGTTGTTGGAAAAGCTCATAGCATGAAGTTGCATGATTGGTCAAATTTGAACTAAAATGGCTTATAATTTAAATAAAGTCAAAGTGAAAAATGGTTTGAGAGATTTATAAGTCCAAATGGAGACTTCCAATATATGATTTTGGGTCCAAAAGACATTTTAGAGACAATGTGTTGCACCCCAAAATTTGCCCTCACAATACAAGACTTTGTGTTCCAAGAAGGTTCACAAGGTTCACAAAATTCACAATTGGTCAGAAGAGTTGACAATTCCCTCAGACAATGCACCTCCTAAGCAGTGCATCCAAAACTAGGGTTTTGACTTTAATCAGGCTAAATGGACTTCCAAGACTTCAAGTGAGCTTCATAACATCTTATATGTGTATAAGAACCCCCATGTCAAGTTTCAAGACTTTTCTCAAAAGTTTGCTCAGTCAGATGATCAGATAAGTCAAAAGCAGTCAATGCAGTTAAAAGGTCAAACTGAGGTCAACTGTGGTCAAACCAAAGTCAAACTTCATGATTTTTTTTGCCAACATCAAAGAGAGGTTGGGTGAGAAATATTATCATAATAACTGTAATACCCCAAATTTTGCCCTAAGATTTGTCGTCGCATTTCATTGCATTTAATCAATTACTAACAAATTTGTGTAGTCGTTTGACTTTTTGCAGGTAAATATCATATGGCATGCATTTTTTTTCTAAAAAGTAAAAATGGCACAATTGGCAGGAGGACATGTGTAAGGAGTTATGAGTGTGAGAGGTTGAGAGTTCGAATCTCACCTTTGTCATTTTTTTTGTTTTTTATTATTTTTACTCTAAATTTTTCTATCTTTCATTAAAAAAATAACAAAAATAGCTTTTTATTATTATTTAATTATTATTTTCGTATTTTAATTAAATCATTTTTTAAAATATTATTTTTTTTTTCACTTTTTTCTAAATTATTCATAAAAATATCCAAAAAATCATAAAATAAAAAATATTGAAAAAATTTTTGTTCTTTTTATAATATTTTTTATTTTAGGAATCAATAGGATTATTAGTTTTTATTTTAAGTTTATTTTAATTATTTTAAATTATTTAAATTTTATTTTTTCTTAACTAATTATTTAGTTTGAGCTTTAAAATGGGCTTTAGGGACATTATTGACAATTTGGTGTTAACCCTAATTTGTTCCCTATATATACATGTGTTGCCTTGTTGGAAAAAAGGAGAGAATGAAAAAAACCTAAGAGGAGTGAGTGCCGTTTGCCGTTATTTAGTTTTCTTCTTCATCCATTACTATTGTTTCTTTTTCTTCATCGTTTACCGTTATTTCTTTTCCTTCATCTATTACTGTTGTTTCTTTTTCTTCATCTTTTACCGTTATTTCTTTTTCTTCATCTATTACCGTTATTTCTTTTTCTTTATCTATTACTGTTACGTTTATATATATATAATTTTTAAATTGTTAGAGTTTATATATATAAGATTTTTGATCGAATTATGTCGATACGATGTTTGCACATTTGTGTGCATGACGCGTGACATTTGTGTTAGTTCGATCTGGTTGCGATGATCGCATTTTTGTGTGAGCAATAATACTATTTTTTGCTTAATTTCTTTTTCTTTGCGATAAATTTTGTTTCGTCCGATTTAGATCTGGTTGCGATGAGCGCATTTCTGCGTTAGCAACATTGTTGGGTTATTTGGCACATTTAAAATTCATTATTGCTTTATTATTATTATTATTATTATTATTATTATTATTATTATTATTATTATTATCATTATTTATTATTATTATCATTATTATCATTATTATTACCATTATTATTATTATTGTTATCATTAATTTATTAAAATTTGTTATAATATAAAAATCTGTTTTTTAAAATAAATAACATTAACATCTTTTCCAAATTAATATGAAAACCTATTATTTTTAAGAAAAACTTTTTTTTTAGATAAATTTAAAATAATAACTAAAATCTTTTTTTTAAAATAATAACTAGAACCGTTATTTATTTTATTTTATTATTGTTCAATTCAAATTTCATTATCATATTGTATCTGCTCCTCTCATGTAACCTCGCGAACTTAACAATCGCTCTTTAAATTCTGCCTTTAAATTTCTGCTTGCATGGTTTAAATTATGACATTATCTCTCTGTTTGCATGATTCAATTATCTCACGCGTTTACTATTATTTCTGTCACATTGCACACATCCGAAGGTTAGGTCTAACTGTTTGGCCGCCGCGCCAATAGTCCGTAAAACTTCACACATTCAATTTCAAATCCTCAAAACTACAAACTACAAACCCTAATTTTCACAAATGCCTCGCCGCAGGCAAAATTACAATTTTACCCTTAGCATTAGGTCAAAGAGCCGCCGCGCTCATTTTAGGGTTTCCCGCCGTGGAATCCCTAATTTAACCCTAATTACAACTTAACATTTCAACGTAGAGATTTGGAGTTTCTACACTCCACGTAAGCGTGTCCTTAAGATGCGTTTATTCCCCTTGAGACCTTGACCACAGTCAAGAAGTTTCTAACCTCCCTATTGAGGGGAACTACGATTACTCTGATTCCACTCCCGTAAGGATACGTAGGCACAAGATGCGATGTCTTGCCGAGTAAACTTAGAATTAACCCCCTTTATTATTTATTATTGCTTATTTATATTTTATTTATCTTTGCTATTTAATTATTTTGCTTATTATTTTGTAATTGTTTCTTGGATGTAAAGTTGTTTAATTATTTAATTATTATTAGGGTTAGTAATTAGGGAGTGTAACAACATGTATGTAATATTAAAATAAATTTAGATCACTTTTAAATAAAGATAATTAAAATAAACACGTCACACACGTAAGTCGATTTTAATCGCCGTCTCACTTCCTAAGGATATCCCTCAAGTTGCCTACGAATAATGGTTAAGTGGGGTGTATAAAGCAAGTCCCTCAAATAGAAAAAATCATCAAAGTCCCTTATGGTTTCCTTTACGAATCGAGTCCCTTTCGAAAAATGATGATAGTCCCTCCAGTTTGCTTATTACACCCCACAATGGCCTTCAAAAATCCAATTGTCCCTCACATGTCCCTTAACATCCAAGGTAAGGACTACCTACTCCATTATAGTAGGGATAGTCTTACTAAAGGAAAGAATAAAGAATAAGAAAGACCTTTAAACATTAGGGTAGGTTACTCCTAGGTGCTTGCTCACTTCAAAACTGTTTCACACTTAAACAAATTTTCAACAAGTTTTCAAACAAGTTCTTAACACATCCTTACATGGATTATTTATTAACTATTCTGAAAATTTTCTATTCACACACTACACTTTCAAAACAATTCAAAAGTGAGCTTAAGTACCTAAGAGCCCATGGAGAACCATGGATGAAAAGGGTGCTAACACCTTCCCTTTTCATAACCTACCCCCCGGACCCAAAATATTCTCTAAGGTCTTTCCTGTTCTTTTATAACCTTTCCTTATGGATAAAATAAAAGTCGGTGGCGACTCTTGCTATCCGCAACATTGTTTAAAGTCAGTTCTCCCACCGTGTTACAGAACTGGCGACTCTGCTGGGGATTTATTTAAGAGGGGTACCCTTAGGAATTAAGATCACTTTAAATTGTTTGCCTTGTTTGCTTTATTATTATATTGTTGGGGTGCTCTTATGTGTGAAAGGTCCTAACCCGGATCTAGTGTACCTTAGGTAAATGGCAATAGACCAAGGAAACTGTACGACGTATATCGATACGGTTGATCTGGTGGCCATAGTTAGTGCGACTTCTTGGTTGGTGCTTATATTCCTTAAGTCAAGTTGAGGATAATATTGAGGCTGCCATATGTTGTCAATGCACTAACTGACTTTTAGAACCCTAGTTAACTCATCTTGGCCTTTAGAAAGTAGTGAGGTAACCGGCTTTGGTACAGACTGAAGTTGGTTGACACTCGATACTACGCTCATTGAGATCTTAAACTTGGAGGGTTTTGGTTGGCAAGTAAGTTGCCTTCTGAACAACCACCCTTGTGAAGGATCAATGATATTGAGATCCCTTAGAACCTGGTTACTTTCGTAGGACAGGATGAACCATCTAACTTCAGGGGAGGGTACTTGCCTTTGAACCTCATGCAAGCCTTTAAACCTAGGGCTATGGTGTGACTTGTTTGTGTGTGCCACATGTTTGTGATTGAGCATGACATCATGACATCATCATGCATCATAAGCATATCATTTTCCCTAACCATTTCAAGGACCAAAGGATTTATCTTTGTTCTTTGTTGCAGGTCATGGCTTCTGCTCGTAGAAACACCATCAGGATCAACTTTGTAGGGATACCTGCTAAGCTCAAGGAGTTGGTTTCCCTAGTGCCTGATCATTCCCAGTTCAACAAGAGACATGGTCACTTATTGGATCTAGTTACTTCAGGGTTCAGTGAAGACATGATGAGTGTGCTGTTCCAGTTCTTTGACCCTAAGCACCATTGCTTTACATTTCCTGATTATCAGCTGGTTCCAACCATGGAGGAGTTCTCTAAACTTCTGGGTATACCTGTTCTTGATCAGAAGCCATTCACAGGCTTAGAGAAGGAGCTTAAACCAGAAATTATTGCTGCAGCTCTACATCTGAAGAAGTCTGACATTGTTCTAGAGACGAGAAGTGGAGTTAAAGGTATTCTTGCCAAGGTATTAGTGGATAAAGCTCAAATGTTCTTGAAGGCTATGAGCTACGATGCTTTTGAGGAGATCTTAGCCTTATTGATTTATGGCTTAGTGTTGTTCCCCAATCCTGATCAGTTCATAGACGTTCATGCCATCAACATATTCCTGAGTCACAATCCAGTGCCTACCTTACTTGGAGACATCCTACATTCTCTTCACACCCGTACTACAAGGGCAAGAGGAACTTTGATGTGCTGCATACCTTTACTTTCTAGGTGGTTTATTTCTCACCTTCCTCGCTCAGTAATGAAGAATGAGCAAGGGTTCAGATGGTCCAAGAGGATCATGTCACTCTCTCACTCAGACATCCATTGGTGCTCCAGATCTATGGAGAATGTCACCATCATTGACCGTTGTGGGGAGTTTCCTAATGTGCCACTTCTAGGCATAAGAGGAGGCATCACCTACAACCCATCTCTAGCTTTACGACAGTTTGGTTACGCCCGGAGCGATGGTCCACATGACATGTTGATTCAGGGCATTGTGTTTGACTACGACAACGATCTTCCGGGTTACCGTCAGAGATTCATACGAGCTTGGGGAAAGGTAAACAGGATTGACAGCAAGACACTGGAGCCTAAGTACACCATTCCTATGGAGGCTTATCTCAGATGGGTACGATTTCGTGCTCAGACACTCATGATGCCATATCCTGCCATCCTACCAGTTACCATGGAACCTGTTGCTGAAGGAGACACAGCTTATACCATCCTTCACCCAGACATGCCTACTGATATGGAAGACTTGCAGAGATCATGGATCCAACTGAAAGAGCAAAGGGATACTTTCGAGGCTCATTACAAAGCAAGCCAAGCAAGGATCCTAGAGCTAACAAAGCTACTTCATGAGGAACGAAACCTCAACTCATACCTCAACACAAAGAGGAAACGTCCATGGGAGACTTAAAACCCCATCTTTTGTACTTATTTCGTTTTCATTTTTTTGTAAAGCCTAAAAGGCAAAACAAGTTATTACTAATAAAAAGTTACTTTCTTGTTTGTTTAAGCGAATTTAAATCCTGCGGTCCTTGAAAACATTGCATATGCATTCCCATATCATTGCATCACAGGTTTATAATTGTGCACAGGTTTCTCATCTTCTCGCTGTTTATTTCAGCAATGGATCTTGAACAATCAGTTAAGGATCTCCAGGCACAGAATGCATAGTTCCAAGAGCTGATCCTGAACCTATCCAAGGGGCAGGATGAATTGAAGACACTGCTGGCCAAGAAGACTAAGAAGGTTAGAAGGTCTGCTGGGTTGCTCAACATGGGAAGAAGGTTCAAAGGTCCTGACAAGACCAAGGAACAGGTTGAAGACTATGAATCTGAAGAATCTGAGCAGGAGAGAGGCAGTCTCCACAACACTATGGGGGACTCTGATTCTGAGGCTAACTACTACCATGAGCCTAACGAAGACAAATTCAAGATGCTGGTGGATAGAATGGATGCTATGGAATTACAGAAATCATCTGGGCTGGATTTTGAGGATTTGAGCTTGATATCTGGGGTGGTCATACCCATTGGATTCAAAGTTCCTACATTTGTTGTCTATGATGGGGTCTCTTGTCCCAAATTGCATCTGAGGTCTTATGTCAGAAGAATTCAACCCCACACTGCTGATAAAAAGTTGTGGATCCATTTCTTTCAAGAGAGTTTATCTGGAGCTCAGTTAGAGTGGTATTATTAGTTGGAGAGTGTCAACATCAGAGACTGGAATGATCTTGCTGAAGCGTTTTATAGACAGTACCAATACAATGCTGACTTAGCCCCCACCCGCATGCAGCTTCAAAGCATGTCTATGGGTGCCAAAGAAAGCTTTAAGGAGTATGCTCAGAAGTGGAGAGACTTAGCTGGAAGAGTTCAACCCCCTTTGACTGATAGGGAATTGGTTGATATGTTCATGTGTACGCTGAATGGTCCGTTTTACAGTCATCTCATTGGAAGCTCATCATCTGGCTTCACTGAGTTGATCATGACAGGAGAGCGAGTAGAGAATGGTATCAAGAGTGGTAAGATCCAAGTGGGCACTTCTTCATCAGGTGCTGCAAAGAAGCCTCCCACTGGGAAGAAAGAATCTAATGCTGTGTATGGTCAGCCTGATCGTAACAGAAGGCATCAGTCTGTTAGTGCATTCATATTTCAAATCCAACTCCTGCAACAACAGAGCAGCCTCAAGGCAACCAACAGAGGGCTAGAAGACAGTTCACGAAGATCAACATGTCAATGGCTCAGGCATTGCAACACTTGTTGAAGGCTGAACTTATTACCCTGAGGGAGGCTCCTCAGAATCCCAATGTTACCTCTCCCAAGTACAATCCCAATGCACGATGTGCATATCATTCAAACTGTCCAGGACATGATACTAATAACTGCTGGGTCTTGAAGAACAAAATTCAGGATATGATTGATGCTGGAGAAATTGAGTTTGATCCACCAGGTACTCCAAATGTGATTACAGCTCCAATGCCAAATCACGAGAAGACTGTCAACGCCATTGATGAAGATATTGATGAAGATCTGCACGTCTATTCAGTTATGGAGTTGAGCACACCATTGTCTATTATCAAAAAGAGGTTAGGACAAGCTGGGATCTTTCCAGGTTGTCATGAAGATTGTCTATATTGTACCTATAAGCCGGATAGTTGCTTCATTTTGAGAGATGGGATTCAACGTCTCATGGATAAATATACTATAGTGTTTGAAAGAAGACCAGCATCTGTAGAAAGTATGGTGGATCATCTGACTCAGGGTAAGAAGATTGAAGAGGTTGACATGGTTGACAAAGTACCACTAAGAATCACTTCAAAAGGTCCCATTAAAATCACTCATCAGGGCCCAATCAAGATTACTGCTGAAGGTCCTGTGAAAGTTGTTGCTGAAGCCAGAGTAGCTCCTCTGATCATTACCACTCCTGGTCCTATTCCTTATACATCTGACAAAGCTGTGCCTTGGCACTATGGGTCTGATGTTTACATCCATGGTGTCAAGCAGGAGCCTTTACCTGATATGCCTGTTGACATTGATAATATTGCTGGATCTAGCAAGATCACTCGTAGTGGAAGAGTCTTCTCTCCTCCAGTTGCTTCTAAGAGTGCAGTTACTCCTGCTGTTACTTCCACCACTGATGCTCGGGGCAAGGGTCCTGTTATTGAGCCTGTATCTACTGATGTGCCAGCTGCTGATGACCTCTCTAAGCAGATGGAAGAAGTATTGAAAATCATTCGCAAGAGTGATTATGATATTGTTGATCAGCTGGGGCATACTCCCTCAAAGATTTCTATGCTCTCCCTGTTATTATGTTCTGAGGCTCATGCCAAGTCATTGATCAAGTTTCTAAAGATGGCTCATGTACCCAGTGCAATTTCTGTGGACCAGTTTGAGAATTGTGTTGCTCACCTGACCTATGACAACGGGTTAGGATTTTCTGATGCTGACTTGACCCCTGCCAAGAGGGATCATAACAGGGCCTTGCATATTTCAATTGAATGCAGGGGCACTACCCTGTCTCATGTGCTGATAGACAATGGTTCCTCTCTGAATGTGTTGCCTAAGGAAGTCCTGAACAAGATGAGTCCTGAAGATACGGTATTGAAGCCCAGTAATATTGTGGTAAAGGCTTTTGATGGTTCTAGAAGAGTAGTGCATGGGGAAATTGATCTTCCAATCAAGGTTGGCTCTCAGGTGTTTACTGCTACATTCTATGTGATGGATATTCGTCCTTCATACTCATGTCTGCTTGGTCGTCCCTGGATCCATGGGGCAGGTGCTGTGACCTCCACATTACATCAAAAGTTGAGATATCCGGTGAATGGAAAAGTTGTTACTGTCTTTGGAGAGGAAGAATACTTTGTCAGCCATGTAAACACTTTCAAGCATCTGGAAGTAGAAGGTGAATACATTGAAACTCCATGTCAGTCATTTGAAGTGGTTCCCTGGGCTGTTAAGGATTGTGTGACTCCTCCTGCTGTGAAGAAGGTTCCTGTGGTCATCAGAAACCCTCCAACAATGGCAATGGCCTCCCTCAATGATGCAAAAGCTGTGGTGGAAGAAGGTGGTTGTACTATTTGGGGTCAGCTTCCTGATATTCCATACAAGTCTGACAAGTTTGGTTTGGGTTTCACTGCAGAGTCCCAGAAGGCTGTCCGTCGTGCCCGTGCTGTTCGTATCACCAATCAAGGGGTTATCAATGCTGTGGGAGATCAAGATGAAGACCACAACTTGGAGGCATGGATTTTTCCTACTGTGGGTGCTGGACTCAATAATTGGACAGCTGAAGATGTTATCCCTATCTCCTTTAGTCAGGAGTAAATACTATTACTGTGTTATGTTTTTAAATTTATAATTTCTGGAACAATTAAAACTTTCAAGCCATGTGCCTTACCCGGGGCACAATGGTGTGCTTGTTACGGGTTGTCATTTCATTTGCATACTTCATTCAATAAAATCAGTGGACGTTTCGTTTTCGTAAATATTGTGTTCCTTGTCTTTCTTTTTCTTTTATTTTTGCTTTATCAGCTATGTGTTCTTACACACACCCACGTCACTAAAATGCAGATCCTCATCCACTCTGGATCCAGTTGATAACAGTTCTACTATTGCCAATTACAATTTCGAGAATCCGATCTATCAAACTGAAGACGGAAACGAGGACGATTGTGAAATACCTGTAGAGCTTGCTAGGTTGTTACAACAAGAAGAGAAAGCTATACAGCCACATGAAGAGCCAGTCGAAGTTGTGAATCTGGGAACTGAAGAAAACAGAAAAGAGGTCAAAATAGGGGCTGATTTAGAGGACAGTGTCAAGAGCAGGTTGATTCAGATGCTACGTGACTATGTGGAGATCTTTGCTTGGTCTTATGAAGATATGCCAGGGTTGGATACAGACATTGTGGTTCACCGTTTGCCAGTGAAAGAAGATTGTCGTCCAAAGAAGCAGAAGGTTCGTCGTATGCGTCCTGAAATGTCAGAAAAGATCAAAGCAGAGGTAATGAAACAGTTCAATGCAGGGTTCTTGGCCGTAACTTCTTATCCTCAGTGGGTTGCAAATGTGGTACCAGTTCCTAAGAAAGATGGTAAGGTACGTATGTGTGTAGACTACAGAGATCTGAACAAGGCTAGCCCTAAAGATGACTTTCCACTTCCTCATATTGATATTCTGGTAGACAACACTGCTCAGCATAAGGTATTCTCTTTTATGGATGGTTTCTATGGTTACAATCAAATCAAGATGGCACCTGAAGATATGGAGAAGACTACATTTGTGACACAGTGGGGCACCTTTTGCTATAAGGTAATGCCATTTGGTTTAAAGAATGCAGGGGCAACATATCAGCGTGCCATGGTGGCTTTGTTTCATGATATGATTCATCATGAGATAGAGGTATATGTGGATGATATGATAGCCAGGTCTCAGAATAAAGAACAACATCTTGATCATCTGCACAAGTTGTTTGAGAGGTTGAAGAAATACAGGTTGAGATTAAATCCAAACAAGTGTACTTTTGGAGTTAGATCTGGAAAGCTCCTGGGTTTCATTGTCAGTGGAAAAGGTATTGAAGTGGATCCTGCAAAAGTAAAAGCTATACGAGAGATGCCAGCTCCCCGTACTGAGAAGGAGGTTAGAGGTTTCTTGGGACGATTGAACTACATTGCAAGATTTATTTCCCAATTAACTACCATCTGTGAGCCAATCTTCAAGTTGTTGAAGAAAGATCAGGTGATGGAATGGAATGATGAGTGCCAGACTGCCTTTGATGAAATCAAGAGATATTTGCTAGAACCTCCAATTTTAATGCCACCAGTTGATGGAAGACCCTTGATTATGTATTTAACAGTATTAGACAACTCAATGGGGTGTGTATTGGGGCAACATGACGAGTCTGGTCGAAAAGAGCAGGCAATATACTACCTTAGCAAAAAGTTTACCGACTGTGAAACAAGATACTCACTGCCCGAGAAAACTTGCTACGCTTTGGCATGGGCTGCTCGCCGACTAAGACAGTATATGTTGACCCATACTACCTTGTTGATTTCGAAGATGGATCCAATCAAGTACATATTTGAGAAACCTGCTCTCTCCGGAAGAATTGCAAGATGGCAAATGATCTTGACGGAATATGATATACAGTATACCACTCAGAAGGCCATTAAGGGGAGTGTTGTTGCTGATCATTTGGCTCATCAAGCAGTAGATGATTACCAGTCAATGAATTTTGAGTTCCCTGATGAAGACATTATGTCTGTTACCAAAGAACCTGGACAATATGACGGACCTGAACAAGGATCCCGATGGACTATGGTTTTTGATGGTGCCTCCAATGCACATGGTAATGGTGTTGGTGTTGTGATTAGTTCCCCTGAAGGTTGTCATACCCCGATTACTGCCAGACTTTGTTTCTATTGTACCAATAACATGGCTGAGTATGAGGCATGTATCATGGGTATGCAAGTTGCTATTGATATGAAGATTCAGTTCCTTGAGGTGTATGGAGATTCAGCTCTGGTAGTAAGTCAGATTAAAGGAGATTGGGATACAAAGCATGATAATCTCATTCCTTACAGAGAACATGTGTTGTCCTTGATCCCACAATTCAAAGAGATTACTTTTGGACATATTCCACGAAGAGAGAATCAGTTGGCAGACGCATTGGCCACCATGGCATCTATGTTTGAGATCAGCTGGGATGATGAAGCTCCCAAGATTACCATTGATAGATTTGAGAAGCCTGCATACTGCAATGAGATTGACACTGAAGGGGCAGAGGAGAAGCCTTGGTTCTATGAAGTGAAAAACTATCTTGAAGCTCAGGAGTTCCCTGAAGGGGCATCTGTCAAAGATAGGAAGTTCCTGAGAAGGTTTTCTGCTAAGTTCTTTCTGAGTAATGGCATTCTGTATAAGCGTAATCATGATTCAACTATGCTTCGTTGTGTGGATAAGAAGGAAGCTACAGAAATTATGGAAGAGATGTATGATGGGACCTTTGGCACTCATTCTAGTGGTCATACCATGGCAAAGAAGATTTTGAGAGCAGGTTACTATTGGTCTACCATGGAAGCTGATTGCTATCAACACTCCAGAACATGTCACAAATGTCAAATCTATGCTGATAAAGTACATGTACCTCCATCTCCATTGAATGTGTTGACTGCTCCTTGGCCCTTCGCCATGTGGGGCATTGATATGATTGGTGAGATCAAGCCTACTGCTTCTAATGGGCATCGTTTCATCCTGGTTGCTATTGATTACTTCACGAAGTGGGTAGAGGCAGCTTCATTTGCATCTGTGACTAAGAATGTTGTGGCTCGGTTCATTAAGAATAATCTCATATGTAGGTATGGTATCCCTGAAAGGATTATCACTGACAATGGCTCTAATCTGAACAACACTATGATTACTGATCTCTGTACGCAGTTCAAGATTAAGCATCACAACTCTTCTCCGTATCGTCCAAAGATGAATGGGGCAGTTGAAGCTGCTAATAAGAACATTAAGAAGATTGTACAGAAGATGACTGTTACTTACAAGGATTGGCACGAGATGTTACCATTTGCTCTGCATGGTTATCGTACTACAATACGTACTTCAACAGGGGCAACCCCATTCTCCTTAGTCTATGGTATGGAAGCAGTTCTGCCTATTGAAGTTCAGATCCCCTCCTTGAGAATTATGAAGGATGCAGGCTTGGATGAAGATGAGTGGATTCAGACTCGACTTGACCAGATAAATTTGATTGATGAGAAAAGGTTAGCAGCAGTTTGTCATGGCCAGATGTACCAGAAACGGATGATCAAAGCTTTTAACAAGAAGGTTAAGCCAAAGGTATATCAGGCTGGTGACTTGGTAATCAAGCGTATCATATTACCACAGGGTGATCCTAGGGGCAAGTGGACTCCAACATATGAGGGACCATTTGTAGTCAAGACAGTGTTCTCAGGAGGTGCCATGATACTGACTACAATGGATGGTGAAGACTTCCCACAACCTGTAAACGCAGACATAGTTAAAAAATACTACGCATAAAAAGAGACCCGCTAGGTTGACAGGCCTAGGCAAAAATAAGGGCATCCCGGCAAACCAAAAGGGTTTGGGCAAAAATTAGGGATATATATATAAAAAGATGTACACCCGGCAAGTCGAAAACCTGAAAAGGCGGCTTGGACAAAAAAGGGTATCCCGGTGGATTGAAAACCTGAAAGGGCAATCCAGGCAAAAGTTAGGGATTAAAGCGTATGACTACGTCTCGTTTGGATCACTCATGAAACTGCAACCAGTTGTACTACTTACTCAAGCTCAAACAGATAAAGCTCAATCCAATCGTTTCCGTCTCAACAGCAAGAAGATGAGATACTTGAGTGGCAATAGTAGAATTGAAACTCAATAGGATTATTTCCCACATAGCTGATTCTTTTTGTAAAACTTCATGACAAAATTCTCTTACTAGGGTTTATGTCTCCTTGTACAAACTTACCCGTGTATGGGTCACTTTTGATATAAATAAATTCCATCTTTTGAATCCAGATTCACTTTTACCCTATTTACATAAGCGAAACGTCCATTGGTTGTGTTTGAATGTATGTATGCCTTTGAATATGATTGATGTTTACCAGAAACGCATGTATGCTTTTAATATGATTGATGTTTACCAGAAATGCATGAAAATGCAGTAATAGTATTTACTAAGGACGAACGAGGGAAGGATTTCAACGAAGCTTCGCCGGTTCATCTTTACAAGACAGTTACAAACCATCAGTAGGACTAATCCATTTTCACAAAGTCTAATCTCCCCTGGAATTTATATCCATCTCTTTTATCCTCATACGGATATATGGGAAATTACTTTCCAATAAGGGCACGATGAACGAAGACGGGATGTTATACTTATCCTACTATCAAACGAAAACGAAGGTTATCTATACCCTACTATCCCCAACAACGGGAGGTTATCTATACCTTGTTATCCCCAACAACGGGAGGTTATCTATACCTTGTTATCCCCAGCAGACGGAGGGTTATATATTCTTCAACAACGAATCGGGATTTATTTATCTTGGCCAGCAGTTGTTATACAAGGATATCCAGACACTTCCAGCAGTGTCATAGCATACATACATCATTTACATCATACCATAACATATATGTCTATAGTACATTACCTAAGTGCATCATGTCATACATGCATACATAAAGCATAAACTAATGTTGTTATACAGAATGCTACCTTGTTTTCAGGTTAATTATCCAACAAACAATCTTATGATCTTTGGGACTGCTTTATTGTAACCTCAGGGTTACTTTATCCTCCTGATGAGCTTCTTATTACTTTGGGACTGCTTTATTGTAACCTCAGGGTTATTTTATCCTCCTGATAGCCTCTCATGACTTCAAGACTGCTTTAGAGCTATTGATTGCTCTATCCTCCTGAAATCATCCTATTACTTCAAGACTGCTTTAGAGCTATTCATTGCTCTATCCTCATGAGGTCATATTACTACTTCAAGACTGCTTTAGAGCTATTCATTGCTCTATCCTCCTGAAGCCATCTAATTATTTCAAGACTGCTTTAGAGTTATCCATTGCTCTATCCTCCTGAAATTACATTATTATTTCAAGACTGCTTTAGAGCTATCCATTGCTCTATCCTCCTGAAATCATTACTTCAAGACTGCTTTAGAGCTATTGATTGCTCTATCCTCCTGAAGACATATCACATTATTATTTCAAGACTGCTTTAGAGCTGTTGATTGCTCTATCCTACTGAAGCCATTCTATTACTTCAAGACTGCTTTAGAGCTATTGATTGCTCTATCCTCCTGAAGCCATTATTACTTCAAGACTGCTTTAGAGCTATTGATTGCTCTATCCTCCTGAGGTCAGATTTATCACTTCAAGACTGCTTTAGGGTTATCATTATTGATTGCTCTATCCTCATGAAGACATGCTGTTACATCAGTATTACTCCAGACTCCTGACAGTTCTCATTATACTACTGAAGAACTTTCCCCTAGTGGCATCTTTAAGCCCACTCAATCATGTTCAACCAACCATCAATATCACTCCATGCACTGGTGAGTGCAAATTTTTGGGCTTTTGTGTTCAATCCCCTTCAACCTTCTAGGTTACGACTGGCAAATATACCAATCTAACCCCTCAGGTTTCAGAAAATTGAACAGGGGCAGCTGTTGCACCCCAAAATTTGCCCTCACAATACAAGACTTTGTGTTCCAAGAAGGTTCACAAGGTTCACAAAATTCACAATTGGTCAGAAGAGTTGACAATTCCCTCAGACAATGCACCTCCTAAGCAGTGCATCCAAAACTAGGGTTTTGACTTTAATCAGGCTAAATGGACTTCCAAGACTTCAAGTGAGCTTCATAACATCTTATATGTGTATAAGAACCCCCATGTCAAGTTTCAAGACTTTTCTCAAAAGTTTGCTCAGTCAGATGATCAGATAAGTCAAAAGCAGTCAATGCAGTTAAAAGGTCAAACTGAGGTCAACTGTGGTCAAACCAAAGTCAAACTTCATGATTTTTTTTGCCAACATCAAAGAGAGGTTGGGTGAGAAATATTATCATAATAACTGTAATACCCCAAATTTTGCCCTAAGATTTGTCGTCGCATTTCATTGCATTTAATCAATTACTAACAAATTTGTGTAGTCGTTTGACTTTTTGCAGGTAAATATCATATGGCATGCATTTTTTTTCTAAAAAGTAAAAATGGCACAATTGGCAGGAGGACATGTGTAAGGAGTTATGAGTGTGAGAGGTTGAGAGTTCGAATCTCACCTTTGTCATTTTTTTTGTTTTTTATTATTTTTACTCTAAATTTTTCTATCTTTCATTAAAAAAATAACAAAAATAGCTTTTTATTATTATTTAATTATTATTTTCGTATTTTAATTAAATCATTTTTTAAAATATTATTTTTTTTTTCACTTTTTTCTAAATTATTCATAAAAATATCCAAAAAATCATAAAATAAAAAATATTGAAAAAATTTTTGTTCTTTTTATAATATTTTTTATTTTAGGAATCAATAGGATTATTAGTTTTTATTTTAAGTTTATTTTAATTATTTTAAATTATTTAAATTTTATTTTTTCTTAACTAATTATTTAGTTTGAGCTTTAAAATGGGCTTTAGGGACATTATTGACAATTTGGTGTTAACCCTAATTTGTTCCCTATATATACATGTGTTGCCTTGTTGGAAAAAAGGAGAGAATGAAAAAAACCTAAGAGGAGTGAGTGCCGTTTGCCGTTATTTAGTTTTCTTCTTCATCCATTACTATTGTTTCTTTTTCTTCATCGTTTACCGTTATTTCTTTTCCTTCATCTATTACTGTTGTTTCTTTTTCTTCATCTTTTACCGTTATTTCTTTTTCTTCATCTATTACCGTTATTTCTTTTTCTTTATCTATTACTGTTACGTTTATATATATATAATTTTTAAATTGTTAGAGTTTATATATATAAGATTTTTGATCGAATTATGTCGATACGATGTTTGCACATTTGTGTGCATGACGCGTGACATTTGTGTTAGTTCGATCTGGTTGCGATGATCGCATTTTTGTGTGAGCAATAATACTATTTTTTGCTTAATTTCTTTTTCTTTGCGATAAATTTTGTTTCGTCCGATTTAGATCTGGTTGCGATGAGCGCATTTCTGCGTTAGCAACATTGTTGGGTTATTTGGCACATTTAAAATTCATTATTGCTTTATTATTATTATTATTATTATTATTATTATTATTATTATTATTATCATTATTTATTATTATTATCATTATTATCATTATTATTACCATTATTATTATTATTGTTATCATTAATTTATTAAAATTTGTTATAATATAAAAATCTGTTTTTTAAAATAAATAACATTAACATCTTTTCCAAATTAATATGAAAACCTATTATTTTTAAGAAAAACTTTTTTTTTAGATAAATTTAAAATAATAACTAAAATCTTTTTTTTAAAATAATAACTAGAACCGTTATTTATTTTATTTTATTATTGTTCAATTCAAATTTCATTATCATATTGTATCTGCTCCTCTCATGTAACCTCGCGAACTTAACAATCGCTCTTTAAATTCTGCCTTTAAATTTCTGCTTGCATGGTTTAAATTATGACATTATCTCTCTGTTTGCATGATTCAATTATCTCACGCGTTTACTATTATTTCTGTCACATTGCACACATCCGAAGGTTAGGTCTAACTGTTTGGCCGCCGCGCCAATAGTCCGTAAAACTTCACACATTCAATTTCAAATCCTCAAAACTACAAACTACAAACCCTAATTTTCACAAATGCCTCGCCGCAGGCAAAATTACAATTTTACCCTTAGCATTAGGTCAAAGAGCCGCCGCGCTCATTTTAGGGTTTCCCGCCGTGGAATCCCTAATTTAACCCTAATTACAACTTAACATTTCAACGTAGAGATTTGGAGTTTCTACACTCCACGTAAGCGTGTCCTTAAGATGCGTTTATTCCCCTTGAGACCTTGACCACAGTCAAGAAGTTTCTAACCTCCCTATTGAGGGGAACTACGATTACTCTGATTCCACTCCCGTAAGGATACGTAGGCACAAGATGCGATGTCTTGCCGAGTAAACTTAGAATTAACCCCCTTTATTATTTATTATTGCTTATTTATATTTTATTTATCTTTGCTATTTAATTATTTTGCTTATTATTTTGTAATTGTTTCTTGGATGTAAAGTTGTTTAATTATTTAATTATTATTAGGGTTAGTAATTAGGGAGTGTAACAACATGTATGTAATATTAAAATAAATTTAGATCACTTTTAAATAAAGATAATTAAAATAAACACGTCACACACGTAAGTCGATTTTAATCGCCGTCTCACTTCCTAAGGATATCCCTCAAGTTGCCTACGAATAATGGTTAAGTGGGGTGTATAAAGCAAGTCCCTCAAATAGAAAAAATCATCAAAGTCCCTTATGGTTTCCTTTACGAATCGAGTCCCTTTCGAAAAATGATGATAGTCCCTCCAGTTTGCTTATTACACCCCACAATGGCCTTCAAAAATCCAATTGTCCCTCACATGTCCCTTAACATCCAAGGTAAGGACTACCTACTCCATTATAGTAGGGATAGTCTTACTAAAGGAAAGAATAAAGAATAAGAAAGACCTTTAAACATTAGGGTAGGTTACTCCTAGGTGCTTGCTCACTTCAAAACTGTTTCACACTTAAACAAATTTTCAACAAGTTTTCAAACAAGTTCTTAACACATCCTTACATGGATTATTTATTAACTATTCTGAAAATTTTCTATTCACACACTACACTTTCAAAACAATTCAAAAGTGAGCTTAAGTACCTAAGAGCCCATGGAGAACCATGGATGAAAAGGGTGCTAACACCTTCCCTTTTCATAACCTACCCCCCGGACCCAAAATATTCTCTAAGGTCTTTCCTGTTCTTTTATAACCTTTCCTTATGGATAAAATAAAAGTCGGTGGCGACTCTTGCTATCCGCAACATTGTTTAAAGTCAGTTCTCCCACCGTGTTACACAATGGTTCAAGTACTTTTTTGAGCTTAGTGGAAAAAATCAAAGTTATTTATGGTTACTTGTATTTGAAGAAACATAATCAAAATCAATCAAAGTTGGAAGGCAAGGGAAGTTGCAAGATGGATCTAGAAGGTTCATGTGAGCACTATATATTCATGAAATCAGAATTGAGCAAGGGTTGGATTCATTTTTCACCAAAATCTCACAAATTCTCTCCATTCTTTCTCATTGCATTTTCATCCCAATTTCTCAAATTCTTCACCAATCACCATCAAAATCAATTTCATCATACTGATTCATCATCATGCCATAGGATTCAGCCAAGAACATAGTGTAATTTGCTCAATTTCGTGTGCTTCCATCAACCATACACAATTTGCAATTTCATGTGAAGAGCAAGATCCAAGGCAAGAATCATCAAGGTGTTGCATACAGAATTAAGCACTGAGTTAGTAGATCCAGATTGAAGCATCAAGGCTCTCAGATCCACGAATTTCATCATCATCCACAAGCTTTTGCACCAGGTTCAATTTCTCTCCCATAGCTTGATACAGATAGATTTACATTAGTTTGTTAGTATAATAATGATGTAGGATGTTAGTAGAGCATTTCTGATTGATTAGGAGTAGTTTAGTGATAATTGTTGACAGGTTGTTAGAACTGTTAGGATGTAGAACTCATAGCATAGTACATGATAATCTTAGGTTGTTAGTTTAGAATGATCACCATTAAGTATAGAAGAGATTAGTATAGGTTTGGTTGAGGTTCTTGAGGATGAGTTGCAGAGCATTTCCATGGTGGCCAGAACTTGTTGCGCTCGGGTTGAGAGTTAGGCTGAATTTCAGAATGAGTTACCACCATAGACGTATAGAGGGAGAGATTTAGAGTATTTTTCATGTTTGGATCGTGATGTTTCGTGCACTGTGGAGAGAGAACAGATTGATGGAAGTTGGTTCGTGCATGGCTTCCATGGAAGTTGAAACCCTAAGTTCTCACAAAGAGGAAGAAGACGTAATCAGGATCGTCCGTTTCGTGTTGGACCTTTGACCTCAGAGCCCATCGTGTGGCTCTCATTTAAAGCTGATTTTGGAGGGAGTGAATAGGTGCCCTAAACGCACCGTTTCATTTAATGAAACGGGCGGGCCTAAGTGTGTTTTGCTAATCCCACCACCCCAGTGTTGAGCCCATTATGATTTGAACGTGAAAATCTTTCTATTCTCACCCCCTGCTTGTTTTTTATTTTTAATAATTCTGAAGTTGTTCTGGGCTTAGCAAACTTGCTACGCGCACCCCACCATTGCTGGCCCATCCTGATTACAACTAGGGCGCCCTGCTATTCAAACCCCCTCCACTTTATTTCATTATATTCTTTTATTTTCTTTAATTTTTTTTTATGCATTTTCTAAAATTCATAATAAATAGATAAAAAATCATTTTTAATCCATTCTTTTTACATCATTTTCATTAGAATGTGTAGAAAATTGTCATTAAATAAAATTGCATTTTTATTTTTATTTGATATTTTTCCCATATTTTCTAAATAAATGACATTTTAAATAGCTTCATTTCATGCATGATTTTGTTAATTTTTGTTCTATTAGATGCTTTAATATTTTTTGTTCATTCTTTTTAGGTTGTTTAGATTATATATTGAACTTATAGATTCAATTTAGTTCCCATTTTTAGAAATTAAATTTAGGTGCTTAGTGTAGGTTTGAACAACATGAACAAATTAGGGTTTTTAGGTGATGACTTAGGAGATTTGATTCTTTTCCCTTAGGACTTAGGGTTTGACTAGTTTAGTTATGGGACTATAGGGGCTATGGGTAGTTATTAGATCCCTTAGAAAAAGTCAGGATTCCCCTACTGCTATTAATACTCTGTGTATATCTGATTGACTGGTGTGGTGTGCCCTCTGGGGATTATTGCTTGCTTGCTTGGGCATTGGGATTGTCTGGGGACTTGGGAGAGCTGAAGACTTGAGGAGATGAAGACCATTGGAGATCCAGAGATTGAAGATCAACTACCAGAGTTGGAGAGGAGGTTCTTGCTAGCAGCTGCTGAGGAGACTAGGGCTTAGGAGCTAGGCAGAGCTCTAGATTAGAAAGCTTGTTTCTCAAACATGGAATGCCTTGTTTGCATCCATCCTTTCTCTATGATTCAAAGTCTCTTTCAAATATCCACCTCCTTCCTTTGGAAGGATCAGTGAATATATTTGAAAGATAGAACTTTTGAGAGGAAACTTTCTGTTTAATGTTAACAGTTGATGAACCACCCTTGGTAGGTAATTAACTGTCTAACATTCATTCACTTCACTCTTGTGACTGATCCCTCATCCTGGAGGTTTGAACTTGAAGAAAAGCCATTGCAGATGGGAGAATGATGACCAAAGCCCTTGCCTGAAGGCCATGAAGATGGAGATTGATGCTTGTTGAAGCCTGTAGCTGATTGGAGATTACTTGAAGCCAGTTGTTGATTCAGAGCTGTTGATGCTGTTTCTTTTGCTGTTGTATTTCATTGCTGATGTATTGATTGGTTTTCCTGACTGTATTGTGTGCTGTTTACCCTGTTGGGTTGAAAGTGAAGCCTGTTCACTTTTGCCTATTGTTTTCTAGGTTCGAGGTTGAGTGGGACTCCCTTGCCTCGCTTGTACTGTTGCATCCATGCATTTTACCGCTTTATTATATCTGATATTGTTTCTGTTTCCGTCTATTCCCTTAGGATCTCTGTTTCTCTCTGCGCAAGAGAGGAGCATGATAGACACTAGGTCTTAACCCATGCATGATAACATTAGGTTAGTTTGGTTCCCTTCGCAACCATAGGATAGAGTTCTGTCTCTTCTCATCTTAAAACAAACAGAAAAACATAATAAAGATTTCAAACACAATAAAAGACACTTCTTTCGTAAAAAAATGTGAACTCATCAAACGTCACTTTTGTCCGCCGGGACTGCTAATCAAGAAAACCTTTTTCAGAAGGAATAAAATCAATCAAGACAAGCCTGTGTCGTGTGTGGCCCGAACTACGTTTGCTCTGATCTTTCATGCTGTATGAAAGTACGTAGGCATTGTTGGTGTAAGCCCTAGAGGCCAATACTTTTTGGTACTTGTATCGGATTATTCGTTTAATAATAAAAGGTATTTCTTTATTATGTTTGTCTTTCAGAATAATAAAGTCCCTAGAATAGTTAGTCTGTTTAATGAAATGTTAAGTGTGACTTAATCATGAGATCCCATTAAACATAAAGACATTATTCTTAAAATATCCGTAGTCAAGCTTTATTGCAATGTGGGATAACATTAAAAGCATTGAGACTATTATGAAGATAGACTGATGATCACATCTCATGGATCATGGATAAAGAGTTATCAAGTCTTGACATAGGTATAAATATTAGGAGTAATATTTATACCGGATTGACCCGCTATGAGAATACTACATAGTATGTTATGCAAAGTGTCATAAGTTATTCTCATGGTGATAATGGTGTATTACCACCCTTCGACCTGAAACCACTATGGACCCTAGATGTAGAGTCGGGTGCTTTATTGCTGATCAAACATTATTCGTAACTGGATGATCATAAAGACAGTTGATGGGCACTCCACGAAGCATGCTGAGGGACATGAGTGTCCTAGATGGAATTTGCCAATCCTGCATAACAGGAGAAATGTCTAAGGGCCCAATATTGAACTGGACAAGGATGACACAGAGTATGCCTTGTGTTCAATATAGACATAGGGGCAAAAGGGTAATTGTACAAACATATATTATCACGAAAAAGGTTTTGTCAGATCACATGACATTTTCGTGACTTGGGTAGCAGTGATGTGTTGCTAGATACCGCTTACTGTTTATTATGTTAAATATATAATTTAATATAATTACCAACGTTACGAAATCCTACAGGGTCACACACATAAGGACAGTTTGATGAGAGATAGAGAAATCAAAGGAACACCGTAAGGTACGGTGCACTTAAGTGAAAATAGAAATTCGGATAATATAATAATAATTATTGTTATTTTATAATGGTTATAAAATAATAATAAAATAAATATATTTATTATAATAATAGTTATTATAATAATATATAATATTATTATGGATCATGTGAATTAGGGTTTTAGCCCGCAGCCCACAAGAGAGTCTATAAAAGGAACCCTTGTGATGAAGCTTTCACTTGATGCAATTTCGTTTTTGATTCTCTTTTCTCGCTCAAATAATTCCGTTCGTAAGCAGCTAGCACTGTGACCGGAAGCTGTTCGTGTGGACTGAGTAGAGGCGTTGCACCTCATCAACGCTTGTGATCGCTGCATCAAAGATCTGAATCGCCACAAAGAGGTAACGATTCTATCACTGACCATGCTCATTCGTGAGGATCACTAAAGGAAAATTTTTGTTTTCCGCTGCGTTTAGATCGCAATTTTCCTTCAGTGGTATCAGAGCCACTTACGAAACCATGGATCTGATAGCTGTTAAATTTCCGTCTTTTCTGTATTTGATTCGATTAAAACAGAATGAATTTAACAATAAACGATTAATTAAATTTGGCATCTGTTGTGTACGATTTGGATGATTGATGTTGATTATGCTTCGGAATCCGACATTAGTATGGTGAAGTTGTGCGATACATTGATCATCCATAGGTTACACAATTAGATCGATCACTTTTATATAAGATATAAGAAATTCTGATGCAAAGATGGTATATGGGATATACTGTTTTGATTTCATCCATTCAATCACATAAGGATTGTAATTCTTTTTGAAAGATCATCATTTTCATTCGCTTCGGAATCCGACGTTAGTATGGTGAAGCAATGACATGTTGATATATCATATTGAGTTATCAATCGAGTTGTGTTTGACGGCATGAAATTGTTGCATTAGGATTAATGGCAGTACAAGTGTTGTATTGCCGCAGACTTTTCCGGTTGGGGTTGTAAATGCACAAAAGTTGTGCAGGAAACGACGTGAAATACAATGAAGTGTTCATAAAAATTTTCGCTGGGGCGCTGCCCCTAACAACCCCGCAAGGGGGCGCTGCCCCCTTGACCCCCGTCCGCTGAACGGTCAGCGGAACCACCGTCCGCTGACCGGGCAGCGGAACCCCCGGCTAAGTCTGCAAAGTGTGATCAATCAGCCGAAATTTAATTTAGTTTATTTAATTATCGGAATTTTAAACTAATAATAAAAGTGTGTTTATTATTATTTATTTGTGGTGATCAGTTATGGCCTTAGTTTATCCTTTATTATTGTTTTGGGTTTTTTGAATACGGCCTGCGTGTCGTGCCTCTCTCTCAATCTCTTTATGTAACTTCTTTTCTCATCTCACTCCCTCGTATGTAAAACGAGTTTTCTTATATGTAATGTAATATTATGTTATGAAAAAAAAAAAGGAAGTATTCAATATTAAAGGAGGATAACCTTGGAGATCATGCTTGGAGAAGCTTAGATCGTTATTAGGTTAGCTTAGGTTCTCTCATTGGCTTGAGAGAACAATTGCGTTAGGGGCCATAATTGTATCTTTTTATATGTATGTTGATGCATGTACTTGTATGTTGATGCATGTGAGAGACGTTTTGCATGTTAAGCCGGTGAGATCAAACTAATAACAAATTCCCTCAAAATTAAATATTAAGTTTATGCTTTCCAATTTTTAGCACTCATCAAGACTAGTATCGAGCATTGTAGGTTTCGCCTACGCGAGGTGCATGTTCTATATTAGTAAGGTGTGATGGGATAATTGTAATATCCAATTGCTAAAACAATGGGTCAAACTTAACTAAACAAATTATAATAAGATTATATATGTTTAGAAGCAAGAATTGGGAATGATTCATGTGATGGATCAGAATAAGGAGTTATTCACCCAATTGAAAATATTCGAGAGTTGTATGAGATACAATTGGAAGGAGTTCCTACCTAAATAACTTAGTTTTGTGTAATCAGCCTAACGCTGACTTAAAACAAAGTGAAACATGGATCTCGACCCACTAGAAAGTCTTCCAACGGGATTTTCCGAATCAAATGATGAGGGTCATTTGTTTTGAATAAAATAGTGGGAGCATATTTGATTAAAGGCCTAATTAAATATGTTGTTTTAATGATACTTATATTTTCATATTTCTCTTGTAGATTACCATGACAACAAACACATCGAACAATATTTTGCGATCCATCCTAGATAAGGAAAAATTGTCTGGGACAAATTTCCTGGATTGGCACCGTAATCTGAGGATTGTCCTCAAGCACGATAAGAAGCTGTATGTCTTGGAGACACCAGTTCCTGAGGAGGAACCTCCTAGTTCTGCACCAAAGGCAGAAAGAGATGCTTATAAGAAGCATTTCGATGATGCCAATGAAACCGCTTGCCTCATGCTTGCTACCATGAACTCTGAGTTGCAAAAGCAACACGAGAACATGTCTGCGTTCGATATGATCGGACATCTGAAAACGCTTTACCAAGAGCAAGCAAGAAATGAGAGGTTTCAGGTTTCAAAGTCCCTTTTTAACAGCAAGTTAGCTGAGGGAGCCCCTGTAAGTCCCCATGTACTCAAGATGATTGGGTATGTGGAGAACCTTGACAGATTAGGGTTTCCCCTTGGAAAGGAACTTGCGATTGATCTGATCTTGCAATCGTTGCCAGAGAGCTTCAGTCAGTTTGTCCTGAATTTCAATATGAATGACTTGGACAAAAGTCTTCCAGAACTGCTAGGCATGTTGAGAACTGCTGAGCAGAATATGAAGACAAAAGGGAAATCCATTCTGATGGTCAGTAATGGAAAGAAACAGAACAAGAGGCCCATCAAACAGGGTGGTAGAGGGAAAGGCAAGGAAGTTGCCAAACCCAAACCCACTCCTCCTGTTTTGAAGCCTAGTGGAGGAATAGCAAAGGAGGGCACTTGCTTCCATTGCGGTAAGACCGGACATTGGAAGAGAAATTGCCCAAAGTACCTGGAAGATAAGAATAATGGAGTAGAGACTTCAAATTCAGGTATTTTTGTTATTGAAATTAATTTATCTACTTCTGCATCATGGGTATTAGATACTGGATGCGGTTCTCACATTTGTACTAATGTGCAGGGGCTAAAAAGGAGTAGAAATTTGGCAAAAGGTGAAGTTGACCTACGAGTTGGCAATGGAGCAAAGGTTGCTGCTTTAGCTGTAGGAACTTATGTTTTAACTTTACCTAGTGGTTTAATAATTCAGTTAGAGAACTGTTATTATGTACCTGCAATTAGCAGGAATATTATTTCCGTTTCTTGTTTGGACAAGTTTGGTTTTTCATTCATAATAAGGAACAATTGTTGCTCCATTTATTTGAATGATATATTCTATGCTACTGCAAAAATGAATAATGGACTATATGTCCTTGATCTTGAAATGCCAATTTATAACATTAATACTAAAAGGTTGAAACCTAATGAGTTGAATCCAACTTACCTTTGGCACTGTCGATTAGGCCACATAAATGAGAAACGCATTTCCAAACTCCATAAAGATGGACTCTTGGACTCTTTTGATTATGAATCATATGAGACATGCAGATCTTGTTTAATTGGAAAGATGACAAAGTCCCCATTCACAGGAAAAGGTGAAAGGGCTAATGATCTTTTGGCACTCATACATACTGATGTATGTGGACCACTGAACATACCAGCCAGAGGAGGTTTTCAGTACTTCATCACTTTTACTGATGACTTCAGTAGATACGGATATGTGTATTTAATGAAACACAAATCTGAGTCCTTTGAAAAGTTCAAGGAATTCAAGAATGAAGTACAAAACCAACTAGGTAAGAATATTAAAGTTCTTCGATCAGATCGAGGCGGTGAATATTTAAGCCTAGAATTTGATGACCATCTAAAAGAGTATGGGATTCTATCCCAACTTACTCCTCCTGGAACACCACAATGGAATGGTGTATCTGAGAGAAGAAATCGAACCTTGTTAGACATGGTCCGATCCATGATGAGTCACGTCGATCTTCCAAACTCCTTTTGGGGACATGCATTATTAACAGCAGCTTACACACTTAACCGTGTTCCATCCAAAAAGGTTGATAAGACACCATATGAGATATGGAGTGGTAAGAAACCACATATGTCTTACATGAAGATTTGGGGTTGCGAGGTTTACGTCAAACGACAAATTTCAACCAAGCTTGAGCCCAAATCTGACAAATGCTTATTTGTGGGGTATCCTAAAGAAACAAGAGGATATTACTTCTACAATCCTTCTGAGGGCAAAGTGTTTGTCGCTCGAACTGGAGTCTTTCTGGAAAGGGATTTTATTTCCAAAGGAAACAGTGGGAGGAAAATAGAGCTTGAAGAAATTCAAGAATCACAAAACATTGAAACACCTATGGAGGAACTAGAGCGGGAAACACAAGTAGTTGTGGAAGAGCAACCTGCTCAAGAAGAACAAGACCAGCGTAGGTCAAGCAGGATACGTCACCAACCTGAGAGATATGGATATCTCATAAGTGATCAGGGTGATGTATTACTCATGGATCAAGATGAGCCTGTGACCTACAAAGAGGCCATAACTGGTCCTGAGTCTGAGAAGTGGCTAGAAGCCATGAAATCTGAAATGGATTCCATGTACACAAACCAGGTTTGGACCTTGGTAGAACCTCCTATAGGAGTTAACCCTATAGGATGCAAGTGGGTCTTCAAGAAGAAGACTGACATGGATGGTAAGGTACATACCTATAAAGCAAGACTGGTTGCAAAAGGCTATAAACAAATTCATGGGGTTGACTATGATGAAACCTTTTCACCAGTTGCAATGCTTAAATCTGTTCGGATTTTACTTGCCATCGCTGCATATCATGATTATGAAATATGGCAGATGGATGTCAAAACTGCTTTCCTTAATGGGAATCTTCTTGAGGATGTGTACATGACACAACCTGAAGGATTTGACATACCACAAGATGCCCAAAAGATATGCAAGTTACAGCGATCAATCTATGGATTGAAGCAAGCTTCCAGAAGCTGGAATCTTCGTTTTGATGAAACCGTAAGACAATATGGATTCATCAAAAATGAAGATGAACCTTGTGTCTACAAGAAGGTTAGTGGGAGCATGATCGTGTTTCTGGTATTATATGTAGATGACATATTACTCATTGGAAACGATGTCCCTACCTTGCAACAAGTGAAGACTTGGTTAGGGAATTGTTTTTCTATGAAAGACCTAGGTGAAGCAGCCTATATATTAGGAATTAGGATCTATAGAGATAGATCACAAAAACTGCTTGGCCTAAGTCAGAGTACATACATAGATAAAGTGTTGAGACGCTTTAATATGCATGATTCCAAGAAAGGATTCATACCTATGCAACATGGTCTGTGTTTATCAAAAACACAATCCCCTTCAACTAAGGAAGAAAGGGATCGCATGAATAAGATTCCATATGCATCTGCAATAGGATCTATCATGTATGCCATGTTATGTACTCGACCAGATGTCTCGTATGCATTAAGTGCAACGAGTAGGTACCAATCTGATCCCGGTGATGCTCACTGGGTAGCTGTCAAGAATATCCTTAAGTACTTGAGAAGGACTAAGGATTCATTCTTGATATATGGAGGTCAGGAAGAGCTTGATGTAATTGGTTACACTGATGCTAGCTTCCAGACAGATAAGGATGATTTTAGATCACAATCTGGTTATGTGTTCTGTCTCAATGGTGGCGCTGTGAGCTGGAAAAGTTCAAAGCAAGAAACAGTTGCTGATTCTACAACTGAGGCCGAGTATATTGCTGCCTCAAATGCAGCAAAGGAAGCTGTTTGGATCAAGAAGTTCATTAGTGAACTTGGCATAGTCCCTAGCATTGCGGATCCCATTGGTTTATATTGTGATAACAATGGTGCTATCGCACAAGCTAAGGAGCCTAGATCTCACCAACGATCCAAACACATACTTAGGCGTTATCACCTCATTCGAGAGATAATCGATCGGGGAGATGTGAAGATATGCAGAGTACCTACACTTGACAATATCGCTGACCCATTAACAAAGCCTCTTGCGCAACAGAAGCATGATGGTCATACTAGATCTATGGGTATTAAGGGTATGCCTAATTGGCTCTAGTGCTAGTGGGAGATTGTTGGTGTAAGCCCTAGAGGCCAATACTTTTTGGTACTTGTATCGGATTATTCGTTTAATAATAAAAGGTATTTCTTTATTATGTTTGTCTTTCAGAATAATAAAGTCCCTAGAATAGTTAGTCTGTTTAATGAAATGTTAAGTGTGACTTAATCATGAGATCCCATTAAACATAAAGACATTATTCTTAAAATATCCGTAGTCAAGCTTTATTGCAATGTGGGATAACATTAAAAGCATTGAGACTATTATGAAGATAGACTGATGATCACATCTCATGGATCATGGATAAAGAGTTATCAAGTCTTGACATAGGTATAAATATTAGGAGTAATATTTATACCGGATTGACCCGCTATGAGAATACTACATAGTATGTTATGCAAAGTGTCATAAGTTATTCTCATGGTGATAATGGTGTATTACCACCCTTCGACCTGAAACCACTATGGACCCTAGATGTAGAGTCGGGTGCTTTATTGCTGATCAAACATTATTCGTAACTGGATGATCATAAAGACAGTTGATGGGCACTCCACGAAGCATGCTGAGGGACATGAGTGTCCTAGATGGAATTTGCCAATCCTGCATAACAGGAGAAATGTCTAAGGGCCCAATATTGAACTGGACAAGGATGACACAGAGTATGCCTTGTGTTCAATATAGACATAGGGGCAAAAGGGTAATTGTACAAACATATATTATCACGAAAAAGGTTTTGTCAGATCACATGACATTTTCGTGACTTGGGTAGCAGTGATGTGTTGCTAGATACCGCTTACTGTTTATTATGTTAAATATATAATTTAATATAATTACCAACGTTACGAAATCCTACAGGGTCACACACATAAGGACAGTTTGATGAGAGATAGAGAAATCAAAGGAACACCGTAAGGTACGGTGCACTTAAGTGAAAATAGAAATTCGGATAATATAATAATAATTATTGTTATTTTATAATGGTTATAAAATAATAATAAAATAAATATATTTATTATAATAATAGTTATTATAATAATATATAATATTATTATGGATCATGTGAATTAGGGTTTTAGCCCGCAGCCCACAAGAGAGTCTATAAAAGGAACCCTTGTGATGAAGCTTTCACTTGATGCAATTTCGTTTTTGATTCTCTTTTCTCGCTCAAATAATTCCGTTCGTAAGCAGCTAGCACTGTGACCGGAAGCTGTTCGTGTGGACTGAGTAGAGGCGTTGCACCTCATCAACGCTTGTGATCGCTGCATCAAAGATCTGAATCGCCACAAAGAGGTAACGATTCTATCACTGACCATGCTCATTCGTGAGGATCACTAAAGGAAAATTTTTGTTTTCCGCTGCGTTTAGATCGCAATTTTCCTTCAGGCATAAGATGCGATATCCTAGCGAGCAACCTTCCCCTCCTTTCCCGTAGGTAGGCGAACTACGTTGACTCTGATTTCTCGTTCCAGGCGGGAATACGTAGGCATAAAGTGCGATACTTTGCCGAGTCATTTTTATTTTTTATTTTATTTTCTTTTTAACCCTTGACCTATAGTTTAGATAGAATAACAATCCATACCCGAAAGCAAGCGTGGATCCCGTCGAGTACGACGGACGTGAGGGGTGCTAATACCTTCCCCTTGCGTAACCGACTCCCGAATCCAGGTTTTGGTTGCGACGACCATACCTTTCCCGTGTTGTGCGAGGTTTACTCTGAGCGTTTCCTTTCCCTCCCGTGGGATAAATAACGCACGGTGGCGACTCTTCTGTTCAGCCGGCGCCGATTTTCGCAGTAGCGACAGCTAGCGACTCTGCTGGGGATCCAACGTCCCCTGGCTGCTAAGGACTGCGATGGTTCTTATGCATTTGGGATCCAACGTCCCTTAAGAGAGTCAATCCTAACGCTTGTTTTCCCGTCGAGGATTTTGTATGGATTTATATTTCTGATCTTTATTTTCAGCATTATATATATTGTTTATTATTGTTGTATTGGGGTGTGATGGGTGGTTCTATGATTGAGAGATAAGCCGGACCTGGGCTTGAGTGCACCTAGAATTAGAGTAGAAAGTAGTGGGCGCGTGCCGGCTTTTCTTGCATTAGTGTCTCATGAAATCTACACTCGGACGAGGTTCTTCTGGTTGGCTTCTTTTTCTACCCTTTGGGTCGAAGGGGTTGTTGGTCAGCTGAATTGTCGACTCCGGGAACCGATCATTTGGAAGTTGGCTAAGTGAGGCCTCTTCAGGATTTGATGATGCCACTCCTTCTGGGAATCGTATCATCAACCCTGAAAGTCTGTGACGCCGACGACCGCATAGGATGCCATACCTTTGTCAGTTACTAGGACATCCACCTGTGAGAGGGTTTGGGGTTATGCAGGAAACCAGACTTCCAGATACCGGTTATTTCTTGATCAGAGATCCTGGGTATTTATGGAGAGTTATGAGGTCTGTCAGAGACCATTTGGAGAGTTATGAGGTCTGTCAGAGACCATTTGGAGATGTGTTCTGAGGTCTGTCAGAGACCAATTGGAGATGTGATTTGAGGTCTACCAGAGACCAGTTGGAGTTATGGTTTGAGGTCTGTCAGAGACCAGTATTGGAGCATTGTTTTAGGGCTATCTGAGACCAGGGTTTGAGGACTTTTGGATGGTCTATCTGAGACCTTTCTTGATTGGGTTCAGGCTATTCATCTACAGCTTTGGCCCCTGTTGCATGTTACTTGCATTGCATTGCCTGCATATCCATTACCATTTGCATTTCACTAACGTGTGTCTGTGCTGCAGGTGCATTTGCATTTCCCTAGTTCTAGTGCCCGGACTTCTGAGTATTGACTATGGCTAGTTTGAGGAAAACAGTTGCGTATAAGCTGCCTTCACCTGATATTACTTCTTTGCTTGGTCTGATATCTCTTGCCGATGAGGAGGTTAGGAGAAGCTTCAGAATGAGTCATGGGAGATTACTGAGATTAGTCTGTAAGCCCACTGCTGATAAGATGAACGGGCTATACACCTTGATGCAGTTCTATGACCCCGCATTGAGATGCTTTACGTTTGCTGACTTTATTCTAGGACCTACCATTGAGGAGTATGTGGAGTTTACCGAGCTTCCCGTGCAGAACGAGGTTCCCTTTATTCACTCTGCTGCTGAGCCCAAGTTGGAGGACTTAGCCAAAGCCTTACATATGGACGCTGCAGATCTGTTATTGACTTCTTGGCTTGGGGTTTCAGGTTTCTCTCTTGATTTCTTAGTTGTCAAAGCTCGAGAGTACGCCAAGAACGGTTGTTGGGTGGTTTTCAATGCTATTTTGGCTTTATGCATCTATGGAATTGTGTTGTTTCCTAACTTGCCCAACTTTGTGGACCTGGACGCTTTCTATCTGTTTGCTGCAGGCAACCCAGTGCCAACTTTGATTGGATATTTCTATCATTCATTGCACTATAAGAATGAGAACCGAAGAGGAAAGGTTGTGTACTGCTGTGCTCCTCTGTTGAATATGTGGTTCAAGAGTCACCTTCCCATGAAGGGACCATTTGTGGACAGTGCAACCTCAGCCAATTGGTCAGAACGCCTGATGAGGCTATCTTCCGAAGACATTGTGTGGTTTGATCGAGACCTGTTGGGATCTGAGCTCATCTTCAGTTGTTCTGGGTACCCTAATGTACCGCTGATAGGAAGAAAAGGGTGTATCAATTACAACCCTTCTCTTTTCATTCGTCAGTTCGGATATGCGCTGAAGAATCCACCTCAGGAGGAAGAAGTACAGGAATCTCTGTACTTCACAGGTGATGTGAAGGGGGAGTTATTGGCCAAGCTGCAGCATGCCTGGACGCGTATTAACCGCAGAGGGAAGCCTTTGTTAGGAAAGAATGACTGTCAGGCCTATGCACCTTATAGAGTTTGGATCCAGGAAAGAGCAAGTCAGTTATTAATGCCATTTCCAGCTGCACCCGTCATTGTTCCTATTCCGGCAGAAGAGCCAACTACTGTCTCTAGGGAAGCCTACGAGCAAGTTGTGAAGGAAAAAGAAGCCTTGATGAAGATTAACGAAGGGTTAGAACAAGAGTTAGCCCAGGCACGCAGCGAGAAAAACAAGGCCGTATATGCTTTCCAACAACAAATCGAGCTGCTAAACAGGTTAGGGGCTGAGTTGACTGAGGAAAAGAAAAAGCGCGAACGTCTGGGGCAAGAGTTCAGAAGCTCCCATGACATGCTGGAAGCCAAAAAGAAGGCGCTCGACGCAGCACACCGAGAAATCTCCTCTTGCAATAAGACTTGGAACGCCACACTCACCAACAACAAGAAGAGGGAAGATAAGCTGAAGCAGCAAATCTCCGACCTCGAAGAGAAGTTGAAGTCTAGCATCAAGAAGTGTGAGGAGGAAGTGATGACCCGGTATAGTGTCCAGCATGCACTGAACAAGGCAATCAAATCCAGAGATGAAGCAGTGTCTCAGAAGCGAAAGTTAGAAGATTGCTTCGGAGAAGCAACATGGGAAGAAACTGCTGAAGACGTACGCCGTGTCCTTAAGAGGAGAAACCAGCTTGTTGAAGGGCTGCTTGATCGACCAAGCCATCCGGAGACCAAGAAGTTGATAGCGGAGTACCAAACTTTTGGGAGTATTTGATCATTTCATGTAATAACTTGTATGCTTTATTTGCATAGTGCTGACCATCACCAGGATTGTTGGTTGAGGTCATGCCTTCTTTGTACTCTCATTGATATTGTACCCTGGGCTTATTGATTCTCCCTGCAATATATGAGGCTTTCTATGATTCAGCTCCGATATTCCTATTATCAGCATTGTCACTGCACCGGCACCTTCGCACTAGAACTGGGGGGAATGAACTTCCCTAATGCACGGACACATTGCATTGCATTCATATTCATATTGCATTACAGGTAATCTTTGGATGGTGTCTTATTTCCTGCTCTTTGCAGCAGGTACTTAACAGGATTGCAGATCAACATCCGCACCGCTATTCTACACGCTCCAATTGTCGAAAAATCATGGACCAAATGCAGAACGAGATGCAGGATGTGCGCGAGAAGCTCGCCCTCTTCATGCAGACCATGGAAGCTATAGCAAAAGGGCAGGAGAATTTGCAGGCCATGGTCCAGCCTCTGTTGGCCCGAAGCGCTGGTCATGGTAATGAAGATCATCAGTCTGTCCGGGTTGATACTGCTCATGGAGACGGCACTCCCACGCCAATGGCTCCGCCTGTAATCAATACACCTGCTGCTAATATCAACAACGCTACCACTGCTGTGAATGGTAACGTTGGAGTGGGGAATGAGACTGCTGTCCATAATGTGGGGCTGGGTGATGTCAATTTGGGAGATAATCTAGGAGGCAATGGTTTTGTTAATACTGGATTCGGATTCAATGATCAGGGATTCGATAACACTGGGAAGTATGGCTTTAATGCTCAAGGCTTTGGGCAAGATGGTTATGGTATGGTCAATCAGGGTTACGGAGGCTTTGGAAACGGGAACGGTACTGGATTTATGGCTTTTGGTCCCGCTGGAGGTGTTCAAGGGTACGGCAACAGAGGCCGAGGTCCGGGGATGAATCAGATCAGAGCTGGACGTAATAATGGATATGATGGGTACGGAGCTGGAAACGGTATGTGGCAAGAAGATCAGCAGGAGGACGCCTTCTCCGGAGGAGGTTTTGAAGGGCCGATGGATGATTCCCAAAAGATTAGAATGCTGGAAGAGCAGATGAAGGGAGTCTTAAACCAAAGTGCTGTGGGATTGGACATGGCAACCATGGGCTTGGTACCTGGCTTGAGGGTGCCAATTAAATTCAAAGCTCCTGCGTTCGATAAGTATAAAGGAGACACATGTCCGAAAGTGCATGTACGAGCTTATTACAGAAAGATGTCTGCATACTCAACTGATGAAAGAATGCTAATGCATTTCTTTCAGGATAGTCTATCGGGTCCTTCCCTAGAGTGGTACATGGGGTTGGAGCCAACTGATATCAAGACATGGAAGCAATTGGCGGAGGCGTTCGTAGCCCATTACAAGTATAACAGCGACCTGGCACCCAATCGGGTCCAGTTGGCGGGATTGTCGCAGAAGAAGGGGGAGAGTTTTAAAGAGTACGCGCAAAGGTGGCGCGATATGGCAGCCAGGGTCCGTCCTCCTGTAGAAGATAAGGAAATGAATGACATGTTTGTCGGCACATTCACAGGCTTGTTTCATGATATGCTGTTTCATACGTCTCTGGCCAGTTTTTCAGACCTGATTCTGATGGGGGAAAAGATTGAACGTAATATTAAGCAAGGAAAGTTCCAAGTCGAGGAATCAACTGCATCTGGCAGTAATAGGAAAGCTTATGGTGGGCGCCGTCAGGGCGAAGCCAGCGCAGTATTTGGAGGCCGAGGCCGAGGCCGAGGCAGGGGACGAGGTCAATATCGTCAGCCGCAGCAGGTGGCGAGTGTTACTATTCCCTATCAGCAACAACCACTCCAGCAACAATAACCGGTTCAGCAACAGCCAATGCCACAGCAGCAGCAGCCTCAGCAGGGGGCACAGCAGGCTCAGCGAAGATTCCAGGGTGGTAAACCGAGAAGAGTGTTTGAGAAGCCTCCCTCAACCTATGCCGATTTATTGCAGACATTGTTGGGATTAAATCTGGTAGAGAAAAGAACTCTGGCGCCGATAACGGGAGCTCCCCCGTTTGGTTATGATGCAAGCAGGCACTGTGAGTTTCATTCTGGAGCCCCGGGTCACGATATAGAAGGTTGACACGCTTTTAAGCACGTTGTGCAGGATCTTTTGGACAACAAGACTATCAATTTCGGAACGGCAGGTCCAAATATAGTCCAGAAACCCATGCCTAATCATGGGGCGAACGCCGTTCTGACTGAGGAAGGGCTGAATCTGATTATGAATGTGGAAGATTTGAAGACGCCGCTGAGCGAGATAAAGAGCCGACTGTTACAAGGAGGTGTTTACCCAGGATGTAACGAGTATTGCTTAGATTGTTGGACCCTAGCTGGGGGGTGTGAGGATTTGAAGAAAGGCATTCAGGCTTTAATTGATGAGGGCATATTACAGTTTGATCGAGCGGCAACTGACGAGCCTGCAGGGGCAGTAGTGGATAATCAGAGTGATGTGGCCACGGTAACGATTCCTCGGAAGACGATCACTATTGCAGCACCAGCTCAGCGACCACCGATCACCATAACTAGGGCCGGGCCAATCCCGTACGAGAACACGAAAGCAGTCCCATGGTCATATGGGTTAGAGGTGTATTGTGATGGGATAAAGATTGATGTTAACAAGCAGCCAGCGGAGATTGTGGATAATGTTGTTGGTTCAGGAGGCATGACAAGGAGCGGCAGGATCTTTATATCTCCTGAAGTGGAGGCTGAAAGACTAGCGAAAGGAAAAGGGAAATTGGTTGAAAATGTTCCGGTACGAGCAAGTGAAAAAGAAGCAGCATCGAAGGATGTAGAAGAGTTCATGCGCTTAATTCGAAAAAGTGATTATAAGATTGTGGAGCATCTGCAGCAGACACCGTCCAAAATATCCATCTTGTCATTGCTGCTGTGTTCGGAAGCTCACAGAAATGCTTTGCTGAAAGTCCTGGACACTTCTTTTGTACCCCAAGATGTCTCCGTAAATCAGCTAGAAGGAGTATTGGCACATGTGAATGCAGGCCACAGTCTGGGTTTTACCGATTTTGACTTGACTCCGAAAGGGAGAGATCATAATATGGCATTACACGTATCGGTCGAGTGTAGAGGATCAGTAATGTCGCACGTATTGGTTGACACCGGGTCATCTCTGAATGTGTTACCCAAGAAGGCGATGATGAAGCTGGATGTTCGAGGGATTT
This sequence comes from Lathyrus sativus, assembly GCA_963859935.3. Classification (NCBI taxonomy): domain Eukaryota; kingdom Viridiplantae; phylum Streptophyta; class Magnoliopsida; order Fabales; family Fabaceae; genus Lathyrus; species Lathyrus sativus. Next base: position 515,146,093 of record OZ012741.1, read on the forward strand.
TGTGTACACCCAGTGATTTGGTAGTCAGAGCATTTGACGGCACGCGGAGAACAGTCTTCGGATCGATTACCTTGCCTCTGCTAGTGGGGCCGGAAGTGTTTGCAACGGAGTTTTATATCATGGATATACAGCCTGCGTATAGCTGCTTGCTTGGAAGACCCTGGATTCATGGGGCAGGGGCCGTCACGTCTACCCTGCATCAGAAGTTAAAATATATGGTCGGAGACAGTGTAGTCACCGTGTGCGGAGAAGAAGACATCCTGGTCAGCCATTTATCTTCATTTAAATATGTGGAAGTCGACGGGGAGATCCACGAGACACCATGCCAGGCATTCGAGGGTTTGCGCATCAAGGACAAGAGTCCCGGGCCGAGCAAAGTGCCAGAGATAGCTGTCTCATCGTATATGGAAGCAGGAGAAGCCAAGGGCTGGGGCAAAGTGCTGGACATTCCTGTGAAGATGGACCGGTTCGGGCTGGGGTACCAACCGTCGTCATCAACTCCTTCCGTAGGGGCCCCCCGTTTCAGAAAGCCAATTACCATCTCTGCCAGTGGAGTATGTCATGAAACTGTCAATGCTGCTTCGGAGTCTGATGAAGGAGACAGCGACTGTGATATGGATGCCTGGATTCAGCCAAGCACGCCAGGACAAGGACTGTGCAACTGGTCTATTCAGGAGCTTGTTCCTGTGACTTTTAAACAGTAATGCTTTGCTTTATTAATTGTTGAACAATCTGATGTCTTGCCCGGGGCATCAGGATTTGCTTAGGGCTGTGTTGTTATAAACATTGCGCGTTAATCATTAAATAAATGGCGTTTTTTCATGTGCAAATACTGTAATCCCTGTCTTTCTTGTTTTGTATTTTTCAATAAAATGGCAACATGGTTACTCGCTTTATACGCATTTTGAAGCACTTAACCATTCCTTTTGCAGGATAACATTTTCAGATGACATCCTTGAACCGCCTATGACTCGTCCCGACTTTGAGCACCCGGTGTTTCAGGCCGAAGAAGAGGTTGTCGAAGATAGCGACGTTCCTGAAGAACTGTCTTGGTTAGTAAAGCAAGAGGAAAGAGCCATTCTGCCTCACGACGAGGTCATCGAAATTATCAATTTGGGGTCGGAAGGGGTTGAGAAAAATATTCGTATCGGAGCCGCACTGCCGAGTGAGGTCAAGCGAAGACTGGTTGAAATGCTCCAAGAGTATAGTGATGTATTCGCTTGGTCGTATGAAGATATGCCAGGGCTCGATACAGATATGGTTGTGCACCGCCTGCCACTGAAAGAAGATTGCCCGCCGGTCAAACAGAAGCTTCGCAGAACGCGACCAGATATGGCAATGAAGATCAAAGAGGAGGTGCAGAAACAGTGGGACGCTGGTTTCCTGGCTGTGACGAAGTATCCTTCATGGGTTGCCAACATCGTACCAGTGCCAAAGAAAGATGGCAAGGTTCGAATGTGCGTGGATTATAGAGATTTGAATAAAGCAAGCCCAAAAGACGATTTTCCACTTCCTCACATTGACGTGTTAGTTGATAATACTGCTCAATACTCCGTGTTCTCCTTCATGGATGGCTTTTCAGGCTATAATCAGATTAAAATGGCGCCAGAGGATATGGAGAAGACTACTTTCATAACGCCGTGGGGAACATTTTGCTACAAAGTGATGCCCTTTGGCTTGAAAAATGCTGGGGCAACATATCAGCGTGCGATGACGACTCTTTTCCATGACATGATGCATAAAGAGATCGAAGTCTATGTTGACGATATGATTGCCAAATCCCAGACGGAGGAAGAGCATCTGGTGAATCTGCTGAAGTTGTTTAAAAGACTTAGGAAGTTCAGGCTGAGGCTGAACCCTAATAAATGCACCTTCGGGGTGAGATCGGGTAAACTGCTGGGGTTTATCGTAAGCGAAAGAGGAATAGAGGTCGATCCTGCTAAAATAAAAGCGATTCAAGAAATGCCGACGCCTAAAACAGAGAAAGAGGTGCGCGGGTTTTTAGGGAGGTTGAACTACATTGCCCGGTTCATATCTCACCTAACTGCTACGTGTGAACCATTATTCAAGTTGCTAAAGAAAGATCAAGCTGTAACGTGGAACGAAAATTGTCAAAAGGCGTTCGATAAAATAAAGAAGTATCTGCAGGAGCCTCCTATTTTGATACCCCCAGTGGCAGGTAGACCCTTGATAATGTATTTGACGGTTCTTGAGGGAAGCATGGGTTGTGTTCTTGGTCAACACGACGAGACAGGGAGAAAAGAGCATGCAATCTATTATCTGAGTAAGAAATTTACAGATTGTGAATCTCGGTATTCGATGCTGGAGAAAACTTGTTGCGCGCTAGCCTGGGCCGCCAAGCGTTTGAGGCAGTACATGCTGAATCATACAACCATGCTCATCTCGAAGATGGATCCTATCAAATATGTATTCGAAAAGCAGGCGTTGTCAGGTAGAATTGCCCGTTGGCAGATGGTCTTGACTGAATATGATATTCAATACGTCTCGCAAAAGGCTATAAAGGGGAGTGTGCTGTCTGAGTATCTGGCGGAGCAGCCTATTGAAGAGTACCAATCGATGAGGTTTGATTTTCCTGACGAGGATATCATGTACCTAAAGATGAAAGATTGTGAAGAGCCGTTGCCAGACGAGGGACCAGAGTTGGGTTCCAAATGGAAGATGATATTTGACGGAGCTGTGAATGCTTACGGTAGCGGAATAGGGGCAATCATTACCACGCCACACGGGTCGCACATCCCGTTTACTGCCCGATTGACCTTTGCCGTTACCAACAATGAGGCCGAATACGAAGCTTGTATAATGGGGCTTGAAGAAGCCATTGATTTGCGAATCAAACATCTAGACGTATACGGAGACTCAGCTCTGGTAGTGAATCAGATAAAAGGGGAATGGGAGACACGGCAGCCCAATTTGATACATTACATGAATTATGCAAGGAGATTGTTGCCTTTCTTCGACAAGGTTGAATTGCATCACGTACCGCGGGCAGAAAATCAAATGGCTGACGCTCTCGCCACTTTGTCTTCCATGTACAAGGTCAACTTCTGGAACGAAGCTCCCCAAATCACTATCTCTCGGTTGGACAGGCCAGCTTATGTATTTGCTATTGATGAAGCATCTGATGACAAACCGTGGTATTTCGATATCCTTAATTTCCTGAAGAATAAAGAGTATCCGGCTGGGGCATCCAGTCAAGATCAGAAGACTCTCAGGAGATTAGCGGGTAATTTCTACTTGAATCCAGATGGCGTCTTGTACAGAAGAAACCACGATTTGGTGTTGTTGCGTTGTGTAGACGAGAAAGAGGCAAAGCTTCTCATGGAGGAAATTCACGAAGGTACCTTTGGTACACATGCTGGTGGGCATGCTATGACGAGAAAGCTGCTGAGGGCAGGTTACTTTTGGCTGACGATGGAAACTGATTGTTTCAAGTTCGCGAGGAAGTGCCACAAGTGCCAAATCTATGCTGACAAGATACACGTGCCTCTGAGTCCTCTAAATGTGATGTCATCTCCATGGCCATTCTCGATGTGGGGAATCGATATGATCGGAAAGATCGAGCCGACGGCTTCTAACGGGCATCGGTTCATCCTAGTAGCAATCGATTATTTCACCAAGTGGGTGGAAGCGGCGTCTTACGCGAATGTAACGAAGCAAGTGGTGGCTAGATTCATCAAGAGAGATATCATTTGCCGATATGGGATCCCCGAGCGGATAATCACGGATAATGGTTCAAATCTGAACAACAAAATGATGAAGGAGCTCTGTCAGAATTTCAAGATCGAACATCACAACTCCTACCGACCCAAGATGAATGGCGCTGTTGAGGCGGCCAATAAGAATATCAAGAAAATTGTTCAGAAAATGGTGGTGACCTATAAGGATTGGCATGAAATGCTACCTTTTGCTTTGCACGGTTATCGTACGACGGTACGCACATCAACCGGGGCAACTCCGTTCTCGTTGGTATACGGAATGGAAGCGGTATTACCATTGGAAGTTGAGATCCCTTCTCTGAGGGTATTGCGAGACGTTCAGCTGGACGAGGCAGAATGGGTAACGAACAGGTTGAATCAATTGAGTTTGATGGATGAGAAGAGGCTAGCTTCTCTAGCATACGGTCGTTTGTACCAGAGCCGAATGAAGAAAGCGTACGACAAGAAGATACATCCGCGAAGCTTTCAGACGGGCGACCTTGTGCTGAAAAGGATTCTCCCGCCGCAAGCAGATCACAGGGGCAAATGAACCCCCAACTACGAAGGGCCATACGTTGTCAGAAAAGTCTTTTCAGGAGGAGCTTTATTGTTGTCCACCATGGACGGAGAAGACTTTGCGTCACCTGTGAATTCGGACGCAGTTAAAAAATACTTTGCTTAAAATAGACCCGCTGGACAGAAAAAGAGAGTCCAGGCAAAAATGGGGCATCCTGGCGAACCAAAAACAGAATGAAAGGTTCGGGCAAAAGTTAGGGATAAAATTGAAGAAATGTACACCCGCGAAGTTGAAAACCTACACTGGGCGGCTTCGGCAAAAAAGGGTATCCCGGTGAACTGAAAACCCGTAAAGGGCGGTTCACGCAAAAGTTAGGGATTTGAAAAGCAAATGACTGCGGTCCGAATTCAATGAGCGTCAATGCGGGAGAATATATTTGAGGAGCCAGTTATTGGATACAATCTCTTCAGAAGTGGGGATACCGGGAAAGCATTAGAGTCGGGCGAGTCATGGGAGGATCAGTTCGTGGTGTTCATCTGCATCCTGTTGCCGACATGTGTACAAAATTTAATTTGTCAAAATATTCATGCTTCTTGTGCATACTTATGTATTTGCTTTGCGTAGCTTCCTCATTTCAGGAGTTACATCCCATGTATAAAACTCCGCCCATTCAGGGGCCCGATCAATAAAATATGTTATTCAGTACTTGATGCTGGTTCTTTACTGTTTTGTGCATGATAAAACGCCTAAGTTTAGTGAAGCTAGCATGAGTACAACATCACTGGCCCTTGCCAACAATTGTTAAAGCTTTGACTTAACTGAGTGTAACGTCACTAACCTGAATTGATTTGATTGCATAGGCTTGTCGTGTCTTGTTTGTGTTGTTGCAGGTTTCATAACCATACGAGGAAGGTGATCAAAAGATTGCGATAACGAAAGACTTAGTCCCCACGCAGGTCATGCATGTTCTTCCTGAAGAAGGATAGAATTCCCCAGCTAGCCGTAGCTTATCCAAAGGACGTGCTCCAGGAAAGTTATTCGTCCTCAATAGAGTTTGGCGATTCCAAGATCGTGAGGCTGTATTCAGACAGGTTCATCTTTCCCCGCAGGGTCATGCACTCTATCCCAGCGGAGTCAGTTAATTTTCCCCAAGAGAATCATCCCATCCCCAGCGTAATTCTCTTTGCAAGTATTTTCATTCCTTCCAGTGGAACTCGAAGATTAAGACTCTCCCAAGCAGAGTTGATGGTGGGTCCTGTCATTTATTTTGTCAGGGATACTGTGTAATATCAGTTCACTCTCCAGCAGAAAGTCCGATCGTACTATGCACATCTGCTATTCCCCAGCAAGGTTATTTTCCCCAGCAGGGGGTTACCTCAACAGGATGCTCGGTTTGATTTCCCAATTTCCCAGTATGGTTGACTTCACCCTTCCAGCATTTATTTTGCTGGAATAATTCTGTAGCATCTGGCTATCCCCGGCGGAGTCGGCGTTATCTTCGGCATTTATTTTGCTGAAGCAGTTTCTGTACTCTAGCAATTCAGGTGAAGAGAACTCTTGCTCAAATGAACTACCAAACATTCAAGATCTCGGCATGAGACATCCAAGGATAATGTCAGTTTCGGCAGTATTCCCCACAGAGTTACCAGGATAAGTTTCTCTTTTGTCATCAGGGGTTCCATGAATCAGAATTTCAGAAGCCACCGCCGGTTATCAGAACAGGCGTCCGGTAGTTTGGTTTCCAAATATCCCCAGTAGAGTCCATCTCAAAGTCGCTGTCACGTCAGTGCCAAGAAGTTCGTGGGTGAGGATCTTTGGAGAACTAAGTCCTGACGCGGACAATTTATTCCTATATTGACGGGATTTCTTCAGAAGTGGGCGTCCTAACGTGGACAGGTTTATTTCCCCGGATTGGTGAGGTGTGTTAGTCCTAACGTGGACAGATTCGGGTTCTCGAAATTAGTGGAATGGGAGGTCATGACGTTGGCAAAAGTGATTACTCTTTGTGTTGGTGCCCTGATGTGAACAGATCAGACAAGGGTGTGAGTCCTTACGTGGACAAGTCTTATTTCCTCAGCGGGTCGAAGACGCCCGAGTCCTAACGTGGACAAATCAAGACGAGATCAGTGTCCTGACGTGGACAAATCAAAGAAATTATTATTATTCCTAACGTGGTGAAGTGGGTCCTAACGTGGACGATGTAGTCCTTACGCGGACATATCAGAAGAGATGATTCCTTACGTGGAAAAAGATAGTTTCCTTACGTGGAAATGACAGCATTCCTGACGTGGAAAGAGGGGAGTCCTTACGTGGACAGATTAAGATGGCATTCCTTATGTGGAAAAATGTAGTCCTGACGCGGACAAATTGGATTGATATAGTTCTCCTTATGTGGAAAGAAGATGGCTTCCTGACGTGGAAAGATGAAAGGGTTAATCCTGACGTGGATAGATACAGAAGAAATGACTCCTAACGTGGATCGGTGTTACTCCTAGCGTGGAAGAGTTTTATTCCTAACGTGGACGATTCAGTTTATGGCAATGCAGACGAATTATCCCTAGCGAAGTTGCCAAGATTTTTCTGGGTTAACGACAAGTGGAATCCTAACGTGGACAGGTTTTAGTTGAGATTTCTTCGTATTGATGACAGACAGAGTACTAATGTGGACAAGCAAGCAATCTGTTATGACAGAATCCTCTTCAGGACGATGAAGACAATCCCCAGCACGGTCGCGCGAGATCAGTGGGTCACTGTAACAGTCATATTCAGCTGATGAATGTCGTTCCCCAAGCAGTGGCGCAGTTTATTTTTGCGGTTGGCAAATTTCTGGGTTCCTAGTATTCAACCGTCTCGTACCGCGAATGTCTGAAGGCTCCGGGCTCTTCACCCAATCGGGTCCAAGTCGCTTGAATAGGGGCAGCTGTTGCACCCTAAAATTTGCTCAACCTTATTCACTTGGTTTATGTTTCAATGTCATTGGCATTTGCATATAGAGTCATGAGCATAGTCTAATCATCTGCATAGCATAAGCATGGCAAGTCATACAACAGGGGAACCAATCATTATTCTCATCTCTAGAAGCCTATCAAGAGGTTATTATCCCAATTCAATCTCATTCAAGTCATCAGGAAAGAATTTGAAAGCAAAGAGTTCAGCAGATCAAGCCTTGAGTCCATCTCCTAGCTGAGGGTATCTAAGGGTCAACAAGAGGGTTGTGAGCTGTGAGGTGAAGGCATGGAGAGTATCTAGACATTATGAGAGACTTAGAAAGTCATTTAAAGAAGGATACAAGTCATTGATGAGAGCACAAGAGCTATAGCTGAAGGCAGTCAACTAGGGTTTCATCTGGGTCAACCCTAGGTCAACCCTAGGTCAATTGACTGATTTAAGGGGCATTCAAGTCTAGTGGAGAGATGTGGGGTTCATAATTGGACATATAAAGGAGGATATGGAGATATGCCAAGAAGAATTCAAGAGAAATCAAGGAGAAGAGGAGCTTCTAAATTAGGGTTTCTGTGTAAAATCCCCTAGTTTAGGTCAAATTTCCAAGCAAGATAAGTCAAAATGCAAGCTTCAAATGGATCCTTGGCCAACATGAAACTTGTAGAGGATCTCAAGACCTTTAATTTGAGTGGTGGAAGACCTCAAGGAGATTTATATAACTCAAGTTATGGTCCTTGCAAGTTACAGGTCATCTGAGGTATCTGAAATTTTGTCTGTGAAAGTGACTTGACTTCCAAGCTAGTTTTACCCCTCAAGGAGATTTCAAATGAATTCTTGGACAACATAAGAATTGTTCCTCATTGTCTTAGCTTTCTATAATGGTATAGCATGCCCTCATATGATGTGTGGAACTCAACTTATGGTCTTGGCAAGCAAAGGGTATTTTGGTCATTTGTGAATTACAGGTCATTTTAACCTATGTCCAAAACTCATACAAGGAAGCCTCAAATGGAAAAACTTACAACATCAAACTTGCTCCAAATGACATTTTGAGTCTAGAAAGAAGGTCACAAGTTGTTGGAAAAGCTCATAGCATGAAGTTGCATGATTGGTCAAATTTGAACTAAAATGGCTTATAATTTAAATAAAGTCAAAGTGAAAAATGGTTTGAGAGATTTATAAGTCCAAATGGAGACTTCCAATATATGATTTTGGGTCCAAAAGACATTTTAGAGACAATGGTTCAAGTACTTTTTTGAGCTTAGTGGAAAAAATCAAAGTTATTTATGGTTACTTGTATTTGAAGAAACATAATCAAAATCAATCAAAGTTGGAAGGCAAGGGAAGTTGCAAGATGGATCTAGAAGGTTCATGTGAGCACTATATATTCATGAAATCAGAATTGAGCAAGGGTTGGATTCATTTTTCACCAAAATCTCACAAATTCTCTCCATTCTTTCTCATTGCATTTTCATCCCAATTTCTCAAATTCTTCACCAATCACCATCAAAATCAATTTCATCATACTGATTCATCATCATGCCATAGGATTCAGCCAAGAACATAGTGTAATTTGCTCAATTTCGTGTGCTTCCATCAACCATACACAATTTGCAATTTCATGTGAAGAGCAAGATCCAAGGCAAGAATCATCAAGGTGTTGCATACAGAATTAAGCACTGAGTTAGTAGATCCAGATTGAAGCATCAAGGCTCTCAGATCCACGAATTTCATCATCATCCACAAGCTTTTGCACCAGGTTCAATTTCTCTCCCATAGCTTGATACAGATAGATTTACATTAGTTTGTTAGTATAATAATGATGTAGGATGTTAGTAGAGCATTTCTGATTGATTAGGAGTAGTTTAGTGATAATTGTTGACAGGTTGTTAGAACTGTTAGGATGTAGAACTCATAGCATAGTACATGATAATCTTAGGTTGTTAGTTTAGAATGATCACCATTAAGTATAGAAGAGATTAGTATAGGTTTGGTTGAGGTTCTTGAGGATGAGTTGCAGAGCATTTCCATGGTGGCCAGAACTTGTTGCGCTCGGGTTGAGAGTTAGGCTGAATTTCAGAATGAGTTACCACCATAGACGTATAGAGGGAGAGATTTAGAGTATTTTTCATGTTTGGATCGTGATGTTTCGTGCACTGTGGAGAGAGAACAGATTGATGGAAGTTGGTTCGTGCATGGCTTCCATGGAAGTTGAAACCCTAAGTTCTCACAAGGAGGAAGAAGACGTAATCAGGATCGTCCGTTTCGTGTTGGACCTTTGACCTCAGAGCCCATCGTGTGGCTCTCATTTAAAGCTGATTTTGGAGGGAGTGAATAGGTGCCCTAAACGCACCGTTTCATTTAATGAAACGGGCGGGCCTAAGTGTGTTTTGCTAATCCCACCACCCCAGTGTTGAGCCCATTATGATTTGAACGTGAAAATCTTTCTATTCTCACCCCCTGCTTGTTTTTTATTTTTAATAATTCTGAAGTTGTTCTGGGCTTAGCAAACTTGCTACGCGCACCCCACCATTGCTGGCCCATCCTGATTACAACTAGGGCGCCCTGCTATTCAAACCCCATCCACTTTATTTCATTATATTCTTTTATTTTCTTTAATTTTTTTTTTATGCATTTTCTAAAATTCATAATAAATAGATAAAAAATCATTTTTAATCCATTCTTTTTACATCATTTTCATTAGAATGTGTAGAAAATTGTCATTAAATAAAATTGCATTTTTATTTTTATTTGATATTTTTCCCATATTTTCTAAATAAATGACATTTTAAATAGCTTCATTTCATGCATGATTTTGTTAATTTTTGTTCTATTAGATGCTTTAATATTTTTTGTTCATTCTTTTTAGGTTGTTTAGATTAGATATTGAACTTATAGATTCAATTTAGTTCCCATTTTTAGAAATTAAATTTAGGTGCTTAGTGTAGGTTTGAACAACATGAACAAATTAGGGTTTTTAGGTGATGACTTAGGAGATTTGATTCTTTTCCCTTAGGACTTAGGGTTTGACTAGTTTAGTTATGGGACTATAGGGGCTATGGGTAGTTATTAGATCCCTTAGAAAAAGTCAGGATTCCCCTACTGCTATTAATACTCTGTGTATATCTGATTGACTGGTGTGGTGTGCCCTCTGGGGATTATTGCTTGCTTGCTTGGGTATTGGGATTGTCTGGGGACTTGGGAGAGCTGAAGACTTGAGGAGATGAAGACCATTGGAGATCCAGAGATTGAAGATCAACTACCAGAGTTGGAGAGGAGGTTCTTGCTAGCAGCTGCTGAGGAGACTAGGGCTTAGGAGCTAGGCAGAGCTCTAGATTAGAAAGCTTGTTTCTCAAACATGGAATGCCTTGTTTGCATCCATCCTTTCTCTATGATTCAAAGTCTCTTTCAAATATCCACCTCCTTCCTTTGGAAGGATCAGTGAATATATTTGAAAGATAGAACTTTTGAGAGGAAACTTTCTGTTTAATGTTAACAGTTGATGAACCACCCTTGGTAGGTAATTAACTGTCTAACATTCATTCACTTCACTCTTGTGACTGATCCCTCATCCTGGAGGTTTGAACTTGAAGAAAAGCCATTGCAGATGGGAGAATGATGACCAAAGCCCTTGCCTGAAGGCCATGAAGATGGAGATTGATGCTTGTTGAAGCCTGTAGCTGATTGGAGATTACTTGAAGCCAGTTGTTGATTCAGAGCTGTTGATGCTGTTTCTTTTGCTGTTGTATTTCATTGCTGATGTATTGATTGGTTTTCCTGACTGTATTGTGTGCTGTTTACCCTGTTGGGTTGAAAGTGAAGCCTGTTCACTTTTGCCTATTGTTTTCTAGGTTCGAGGTTGAGTGGGACTCCCTTGCCTCGCTTGTACTGTTGCATCCATGCATTTTACCGCTTTATTATATCTGATATTGTTTTTGTTTCCGTCTATTCCCTTAGGATCTCTGTTTCTCTCTGCGCAAGAGAGGAGCATGATAGACACTAGGTCTTAACCCATGCATGATAACATTAGGTTAGTTTGGTTCCCTTCGCAACCATAGGATAGAGTTCTGTCTCTTCTCATCTTAAAACAAACAGAAAAACATAATAAAGATTTCAAACACAATAAAAGACACTTCTTTCGTAAAAAAATGTGAACTCATCAAACGTCACTTTTGTCCGCCGGGACTGCTAATCAAGAAAACCTTTTTCAGAAGGAATAAAATCAATCAAGACAAGCCTGTGTCGTGTGTGGCCCGAACTACGTTTGCTCTGATCTTTCATGCTGTATGAAAGTACGTAGGCATAGGATGCGATATCCTAGCGAGCAACCTTCCCCTCCTTTCCCGTAGGTAGGCGAACTACGTTGACTCTGATTTCTCGTTCCAGGCGGGAATACGTAGGCATAAAGTGCGATACTTTGCCGAGTCATTTTTATTTTTTATTTTATTTTCTTTTTAACCCTTGACCTATAGTTTAGATAGAATAACAATCCATACCCGAAAGCAAGTGTGGATCCCGTCGAGTACGACGGACGTGAGGGGTGCTAATACCTTCCCCTTGCGTAACCGACTCCCGAATCCAGGTTTTGGTTGCGACGACCATACCTTTCCCGTGTTGTGCGAGGTTTACTCTGAGCGTTTCCTTTCCCTCCCGTGGGATAAATAACGCACGGTGGCGACTCTTCTGTTCAGCCGGCGCCGATTTTCGCAGTAGCGACACCATGCTCCTTCGCTGAAACAATCTTCTAACTTCCGTTTCTTGGACTCAAACGTCAGTTTGCGCTCCTTCAGGTTAGCGAGAGCCCTGTTGAGCTGGCCTTCGGCGGCGTATCTGCGAGCGGTTTCTTCATCAAACCTCTTCTCACTAGCTTTTACCTGGGCTTCCAGCTTGGAGATCTGTAGCATCAGCTTATCCTCCCGCTCTTTCCTGGTGGCCAGGGAGGCCTTCCAGTGCTGGTTGAACTTGGATATCCTCCGATATGCTTCGTCCAAGTGCTGCTTCTTCGTAGCCAGTACGTCGTTGACAGCTTTGAAGTCTTGACCCATGCGTTCACGCTTGGCTATCTGCTTAGTCAAGTCTGTCCCCAGTCGGCTCACCAGCTCTGTTTGCCTTTTGAAAGAATGAACGGCTTCGTTCCTCTCGCTTCGGAGCTGAGCCAATTCTTTCTCCAGTTCCTCATTTCCCGCTTCAATTCATCTCGCTCAGCTAACACCTGATTATGCTGCTGAATGGGCACAGTAGTAGGCTCTTCAATCATTGGAGGGCTTTCTGGCTTGGCAGGAAGAAACAACATCCCTATAGCATCTACTCTGGCTTTGATCCAAGTCACATACGGAGGGTAGGCTTGATTGTTGCTTCTCCCCAGCAATGGCTTTCCCCGCTTACTGATGCCATTCCAGGCGCGCTGAAGCTTGGATAACAGATCTCCTTCCAGAAGACCAGTGAGGTACAGAGATTCCTGTACCTCTTCATCCTTCGGCGGAGCTCTCAAAGCATACGCAAACTGTCGGACCAGCAAAGACGAATTATAGTTTATACAGCCCTTCCTGCCTATCAAAGGCACGTTTGGAAACCCGCTGTAGCTGAAGATAATCTCGGTACCCAACCTATCTCTGTCAAACCAGTCAATATCCTCTGCAAACAAACTCATCAGACGCTCGGACCACTCAGTCGTGGCTGCAGACGAAACAAAAGGACCCCTCTTGGGCAGATGACTATCAAGCCATTTGTAAAGCAAGGGTACACAGCATGAGACATTCTTGCCCCTCCTGTTCTCGTTTTTGTAGTGGATGGAATGGTAGACATCTCCTATCAAGGTAGGGACTGGATTCCCTGAAGCAAAGATATGAAATGCATCGAAGTCTACAAAATCGGGCATATTGGGAAACAGAATGATGCCATATATGCACAGAGCGAGGATGGTGTTGAATGCGACCCAACACCCGTCTTTGGCGCACTGCTGAGCCTTTCCCACTAAAAACTGCAAGGAGAAACCAGGAACCTTGTTCCAACTAGTCAATACCAACTCGGAGGCATCCAGATGAAGTGAAGGAGCTAAATCAGCCAGATCAGGCTCAGCGTCCATGTGAACAAAAGGCATCTGCCTCTTGATAGGCACACCTAACAAATCAGCATATTCCTCTAGCGTGGGTGCGAGAACAAAATCCTGAAAAGTGAAACATCTCAACGGAGGGTCGTAGAACTGCAGCAGAGCGTGCAACCCATTCAACTCGAACGCAGAAGGTTTACGAACCAAACTGAGCAATTTTCCGTAAGACTTTCTAAACTCATCCCTCACAGAATCATCTGCTAAAGTAATCAAACCGGTCAGCCGAACCACATCAGGGGCAGGGAACTTGTAAGCCACGGTCTTCCTCATAGAACCCATAACAATACAATAGGAGGCAAGAAATCCTGGATCGGGGAAAACGGTACCTGCAACACAGACACACGTTAATGAAATGCAAATGAGTATGCAAAGCAATGTAAAATGAAATCATGCAGCAGGAGATCAAGGCAACTGTGCTGTGGAGATTCTGTATCAACAAAACCATGATGCTGCTCTGTCAAGAACAACCACTACATCTGATAATAAAAAAACCCTGGTATCGGACCACAAATCTGCTCTGTCAAGAACAACCATCTGATAGGGCCATATACACATGACCATAATTCTGCTCTGTCAAGAACAAACGTCTGATAATAAGGACCTCTGATATAGGACCAAAAACTGCTCTGTCAAGAACACACATCTGATAATAAGGACCTCTGATACAGGACCATAAATCCGCTCTGTCAAGAACAAACAACTGATGACCAAAACTCTGCTCTATCAAGAACAAACATCTGATAATGAGATCCTCATACCCCAGTCATAAACCTGCTCTATCAAGAAGAAATACACATCTGATGATAAGATCCTCTGATCCCAATCAAGAACCTGCTCTGTCAAGAACAATCATATATCTGCAGATGAGAACCTCAGATCCCAACAAAACTGATCCACTATCAAGAAAACCAGGTGGTCTGAAGGTCAAAGTTTCCTGCAATAAACCCAACCCTGCTTATAGGTATGGACTTAAACTGACTCAAGTTCGGCATCCTATGCATTCATCAGCGTCACAGACATTCAAGAGGGGTGATACGATACCCAGAAGGTGTGGCATCACCAGCTCATGAAGCGGCTTCACTCGGCTGAATCACAAATGATCGGTCCCCAGAGTCGACAATCCTCCAAACCAACAACCGGTTCAACCCAAAGGGTTGAAAGAGAAGTCAACCGGGAGAACCTCGTTTGAGCATGGATTTCATGAGACACTAGTGCCTACAAAGCAAGCACGCGCCCACTAATTTCCACAACTAATGCTATGTTCACTCAAACCTGGGTCTGCCTTCTCACTCATCAGAATGCCCCTCCCACAACAACACAGATAATCATATCATACTGAAAATAAAGTGCGGGAAATAAAAATGCGATAAATAAACATAACCCAACAAGTAATCATACAAGCGCTAGGATTGACTCTCGCAGGGGACGTCGGATCCCCAAACTGACTCGCATACGGGACGTTGGATCCCCAGGAAACTATGAATTCCCCAGCAGAGTCGCCAGCTGTCGCTTCCGTGAAAATAAGGTGCCGGCAGAACAGAAGAGTCGCCACCTTTTGTTATTTATCCCTCGGAGCGGGAAAGGAAACGATCGGAAAAATTTGACGAAAAAGGGTAAGACAAGGTCGTCACAACCATTGTCTGGGTTCAGGAGTCGGTTACGCAAGGGGAAGGTATTAGCACCCCTCACGTCCATCGTACTCGACGGGATCCACGCTTGTTGTGTTTACTGGACGAGTTGGTTGATCTATCTACCTATCAAGGCTGGCTTAAAAAAGAAAAGAAAATGACTCGGCAAAGCGTCGCGCTTTATGCCTACATATTCTCATCAGAGAATGAGAAATCAGAGTCAACGTAGTTCGGCCTACGACGGGTTACGGGGAAGGTGGCTCGCCAATACGTCAGTATTGTGCCTACGTACTCTCAACAGGTATGAGAGATCAGAGCTTACGTAGTTTGGGATACTACGCATTACGGGGATTCAGATTCATCTGTTTTACCGAGTAGGGTTAAACAACAGTTCCAGCAGTTAGGGACAAAGCCTGTTTGCGTTGGCGCTGAAGTTTAACGACACTCTTTTCTTCAGAAAAGCTTTCCTTTGAATTATGGGCCCACGAGGCAAAAAGGTTTGAGGTTTGTTTTCTGTCTTTTACGAAAGAAGTGTTTTTTATTGTGTTTGCAATTTCAATCGCACTAAAGACTATGACCTGAGAGTGAATGCGTCGCATGTCACCCAAAGGATGCCATACTAAACATCCAGACTGTTGAAAAGAAGCTCTCCAACAATCCTTTCTCAGATAGCTTAAGGCTCGTAACGTACGAAAGAAATCATTCATGATTACTGTATCTTAAGCTGTTTTGAGATGAGAAGAGAACAGGCTCAACTACGGGGAGACTATCAAGTCCTACTGTTGTCATGCCAAGGATTCATCCTATGGTTGAGGTTTGAAACAGGGAACTCCTAGAAGTTATCATGCATAGGTTTCAACCTAAAGTTATATCATCACTTCCTTATCAAAGGGAATGAGAGTCCTAAGGGATCATGTCAATGATACAGAAACAAGTAAAGCATCAGCTTAAACAGTAAACAGTAATACAGTAAATGACTGTAAAATGCATGCAATGCAAGTGAGGGAGGAAATGTGTGTGGGGCAGCAACCTCCACAAGCTCATCTCAACCTCAAGCCAGAATGAATAACAGTAATCATAATAAAACATGCTATCAAGCAAAATACAGTAAACTGCAATCATACAGTAACAATGAAATCATGCTATCAAGCAAAAATAAACCACATGGGCAAGGGAGCTGAGCTCTACCGAATACCCGCAAGCAAAGCCATACAGTAACAATACAAGCAGAGGGAGCAACTCAACCTCTAGTGCAATCATGCTCCTAGATTAAAGTCTAGATATGAACTTATTCTAATGCATCAAGCAAATCAAACAAGGCACATCGATACAGAAAAGAAACAGACAAGAAAGCAGATCAACTCCTTTCTCAACTCCAAGCCTCAACTCTTCTGATAGCAACTCAGTCTTCAGACTTCAATCACTCTTGACAAATATCAATTTGCTTCTCCAGGTTTCAATCCATGAAACATAAGTTTCAACTTATCTTCTTCTTCAAGCTTCAGCTCCTTAATCAGTTCCACCTTCAGGCTTCACTCTTAACCACAAGTATCAACTTGATTCTTCAGGTTTCCAAGCTTCAAAGTAAGTATCAACTTATCCTTTGTTCTTCCTACAAGCTTCAGCTTCTCAGAGTAGTCTTTAATCATTTAGAAGTGTCAACTTCATCCTTCAATCTTTGAGCCTCATCTCTCCTTTCAGTCTTTACTGGATCTTCCTTGGGTCTTCAAGCATCAACTCAGTCTTTATGCTTTTCAAGCTTCAGCTACAATGGCAATGCTTAGGGAATCATCCTCTTCCATACTCTTCAATGAAGTATTCATCTTCACACTCAAGCCCAACATCTCTCAAGATGCTCAAACCAGAAGAAATCACTTAACTGGATAAGCTAGGATATTAAACTGCTTATTGACCACCAAAGGTGACCTATAAGGGTTTAACATCAAAAGAATGGTTCCCTCAAAGGTTCTACTTCCTAGGTACCATCACTTATCCCTCCTAAGGAGGGAGGTGAATACCATGGGAGGACCTTGAATCATGGGGAAGAATGGAGGTGACAGATACCATCCATGTTTAAGAAATAACTTAACTAAGTCTAAGCTCTACTAAATTCCTAACCCTAAA
Source organism: Lathyrus sativus (assembly GCA_963859935.3). Lineage (NCBI taxonomy): Eukaryota > Viridiplantae > Streptophyta > Magnoliopsida > Fabales > Fabaceae > Lathyrus > Lathyrus sativus. The sequence goes on from OZ012741.1 coordinate 515,163,130, forward strand.
ACAACAACAAAACAAACAAGTCTTCAAGCTCTCAAGCTCCTTCTTTAACCTTCAAGTCTTCTACTATTCTCCTCCATGCTCCACAAAGCAAGACCAAGCCCACCAAGCCAAGCAAACCCACAAAGGAAAGCAAAACAAAATACAAGCCCACAAGGGCAACACAAACAATAATCAACTACAAAAATCAATTAAAAATAGTATACTATTATATTAAAATCTAATATAATTTCTAGGGGATCCTATATGACTACCCTTAATACCCTATATGTCCCAATGTCTAACTTGACCTAAAAACCCAAAATTCTAGTGTTATTATGGACCTATGTTAAGGATTGACCTAAATCTACACAACCTAAAGTCATCTAATCAAAACTAATCAAAAATTAATCACAAAATTATGGAATAAATCCAGAGGGGAGCTAAGGTCCTAATCTAACTATCCTAAAAAGAATGGCATAAAAATTCAAAGGGAACTAGCTAAACAAAATTCTACAAATCTATGCATCAACATAAAATGAACTAAAATGCTATTAAAAGAGAAAATACTAAAAAAATATTAAAAATGTATGAAAGGCACATATTTTGATTTTATAATTTTCTAGACATTAACATGAAATAGGAGAAAAAATCCCCATGTAAAAATCATCATTTTTCTATTTAATATGATTTTTCAAAGATTAAAGAAAAATAGAGAAAAAGAAAATAAAATGGTAAATGCTTGGTGCAAATAGCAATGGTATGCAGTGCAAATCATGGTTGGGCTTAAAACGGGGGTGCAAATAATAAATGCGCTAGGCCCAATTTTAATCAGAAAACAAATAACAAAATTATAAAGAAAAAGAAAAATACTCGGTGCAGAAAGCAAGGAAAATTAGTTCAATATCCAGATGGGCCAAGAATTGGGGTGTGTATAGCAATTAAGCCCAATAATCCAATTAATGAAACGCCTCGTTTCATTGCCTTCAGACTTCCCTCTTCAAATGTGAAATTAAATCTTGGCCACACGATCTGACCCTAGTCAATGAGTCCACTCTCCATCCAACGACCATAGCATTGTCTTCTTCCTTCAGCCATGAAAATGGGGGAAAGCTCCATGGTTGCAGAGCTTTATCTCAAACTTCTCCTAACTCGTGCTCCATCCAAACTCAACCAAAATCCATGGTTTAAAACCCTAATCTGTTCTAAATTTCATGCTGATTATGATCATGGTATTAGAATCAATTGAAATGCACTCAATCTCTAAACCCGATCCAAGATTAAAACTATGCTCAAACTTTAACTTTAACGATTCTTGAAATTGATTGGCTCAGAATGATCACCACCTCACACTGGTTAAATCTTGCTATTAAACTCATGTTATATCTCACTATACATTGTGTTCTTGATCAAAACAAAAATGGTGTCACTAACTCAAACTTCACCAAATGATCTCAAACTTTCTAGAATCCATCTCCTAACCATCTCTAACCATTCTAACCTAACAAATCTCACTAACAATGCTTAAATTAAGGCGTAGAAGAAAAGTTGCAAACCTGTCAAATCTTGAATACCAGATAGGTCAAACCTTCACTTCAACCACTCAAACTCTTCAGAATCACTCCTTGATTGATGTTAGTGCTTCTGTTTGCAAAAGATTTGATCCAAGAAGATTGAATCTCCAAATCCGATGGTGACTTGCAGCTCCCAAAATCCAAATGCTAACTCTTAAATTCTTCATGATCTTGCCCTCAATTTGGTATGCACACATTCAGTATGATCAATGGAAGGTGTTAGGATTGAAAGAATCAATGGAAATAGTGTGGAATGTAGAAATTAATTTCAACTTGCAATGGAAGAAATTGAAATGGCTATCTCACTCTCCTCTCCAATCTCTCACCAACCTTGCATCTGAGCAAGCTCTAATCCATATATAGGATGATTCTAAACCATCCAGAACTTTCTGGAATCATCCAATGAGAATTTGAGATTCTCATGTCATGAGTTTTTGATTTCAATCCATCTCACATGCCATCTTGTGTTATACCTCTTGCATCACTTGTATCTCCTTTGGAAATCTCCTTAGATGAGATGCATGATGTGTTAGGATACTTTACTAGCTTGTGTATTGAGTTTCCTTCTGTTTTGCATATGTACCTTAATATGCAAGTAACCATTCTCCAAAGCAAGTCCATGATCTAAACCTCAAATCAAAAATGTGGTTGAACCATTGTTTCTAAAATTCTTTATAGAGTCAAAATGGTATATTACATGCCATGGTTCGGATGTGTAGCTTGGAAATTTCAATTTCCAACTTTGACTTATTTAACTTATGCCTCCATTTTAGGTCATTTTTACCATTTTAAGATACAAGCCTTTTTCAACATCTCATGACTTTCTTAATAGCCTTAAAACATCATTTTAAGCAAGTTTGATGTTGAAGATTTTTCCATTTGAAGCTTGGAAATAGGAGTTATAGCCTTATGCTTGAAATGACCTATAATCTCCAAATGACCAAAATGCCCTTGACTTGTCAAAGCCATAAGTTGAGTTCTACAAATCCGATCAAGGACTTCTAGTACTATTTAGAAAGCTAATAAGATAAGGAACAACATTCATGTTGACCAAAAGTTCATAGTAATCATCCTTCTTGGGAAAAAGTTGGATGCAAGTTGGGTGACTTTCAAGGCCCCAGATTCACATACCTCAGATGACCTGTAACTTGTCAAAGTCATAACTTGAGATCTAAAAATCTTATAAAGGAATTCTAGTACTCAAATTAAAGTTAATAGCAAGCTCTACAACATTCATGTTGGGGGTAAGATGAGATGACAATCACATCTTGAGCTAAACTGCCTTGAAGATAGGGATCAAACTAGGGGATTTTATACTGTCAAGCCTTAGAAACCCTAGCTTGAAACTTCTCAAACTCCTCAATCATGATGAGTTGATCTTGGAATCATCCTTATAGCATCTCAATGCATCAATCCATGATCACATGGCTCTTGTATTAGGTCTCAACCCTCTCCAAATCATCAGTTGACCTAGGGTTGACTCAGTCAAACCCTAATTATACCACTCATGGATGGGTCTCTTTAATCTTGCACACTGACCTCTCTAGGCTTCATGATGGCTTTCAAGACATATCATAAGCTCTCTCAAAGCTTCAAGTCCATCCTCATAGCTTCAGAATCATCTGAGGAGCTCCCACAACTCTCAAGTTAGGAGGCACACAACCTTGGTTTCAACCAATCTCTCTGAGGATCTCTTAACTTCTCTAACAAAGATATCAACCCTTTAACACTTGAATAACCTTCTTGGCTAGCTTCAAAGTCTTGTGGTGCTCTTGAATGGTAATCATACCTCTTGATCTCCTGCACACATGTCAATAAAATGCAGATGATAATGCTAATGTGAATGAGATGAAACACAAGCTAGGTAAAGAAATGTTGGTCAAATTTTGGGGTGCAACACTACCCCCTCCCTAACATTGATAAGCTCGTCGACAACTCGGCGGGCTTCAAGCTCTTGCCCTTTATGGATGCATACTCGGGATACAACCAGATCCCGATGGCCGAGCACGACAAACAGAGCATGGCCTTCATGACAGTGTCGGACAACTATTACTACAACGTAATGCCCTTCGGCCTAAAGAACGTCGGCGCCACGTATCAACGGATGATGAACAAAGTCTTCTGGGGAGAAATCGGCGACATGCCCGAGGTGTACATGGACGACATGATTGTCAAATCCTACACGGAAGTCGACCACACGACCCATCTCAGAAAGGTCTTTGACACAACGAGGAACTGTCGAATGCGATTCAACCCGGAGAAATGCACCTTCGGTGTCCGCGCAGGAAAATTCCTCGGCCACTACCTGACCGAGCGTGGGATCAAAGCAAATCTGGACAAGTGCCACGCATTTTCGGAACTCGCCACACCCACCTCGAAGAAATCCATACAATCCCTCAACGGCGTCCTCGCCTCACTTTCCCAGTTCATCGCCAAATCGGCACAACACGCCCTCCCTTTCTTTAAGTTGCTCAGAAAGGAGACCACATTCGAATGGACAGAGGAATGCGAGCAAGCCCTCCGCCACCTCAAACGCGTCCTGTCCGAACCTCCGGTGCTGACGCGACCCACAACGGGAGAAACCCTATACCTTTACCTGGCCGTAGCTAACAAGGCCGTCAGCGCCGTCATAATTAGAGAAACCCAAGAAGGGAAAAAGCCAATCTACTTCACGAGCAAAGCCCTCCACGGGCCTGAAGTCCGATACCAGCTGCCCGATGTCTCCGACATTACTTCTTAGCATACACTATTGTTCTCCGAACCGACCAGCCCATCTGACAGCTCCTCGGCCGACCAGACATGGTTGGACGCATGTTGAAATGCTCATTAGAACTATCTGAGTTCGACATCGTCTACGAAGGAAGGAAAGCCCTCAAGGCCCAAGCCCTGGTCGATTTTGTCACCGAGATGACCTCATCGCCAGACCCTACCACGGGGAGACACAACTGGACTATCTTCGTCGACGGTTCCTCAAACTCGACGGGCAGCGGAGCGGGCATCATCCTCGACAACAGAGAAGGCACCATCATAGAGGTCTCCCTGACACTAGCCTTCCCAACGACGAATAACCAAGCCGAGTACGAGGCATTCTTGGCCGAACTTCGCTTGGCATCAGACCTCGGGGCCAATGAGATTAAAATCTACACAGATTCCCAACTGGTCGCCTCACAGGTACGAGGAGAATATCAGGCAAAAAATGATAACCTCGCCGAATACTTGGCACTCATTACCGAAAAACTGCAAAGTTTCGACTCCGCGGAAGTTCAACACGTCCCGCGCGAGCAGAACACCCGAGATGATATTCTCTCAAAACTAGCAAGCACCAAAAAGCGAGGCGGACACAAATCGGTCATCCAAGAAGTCCTATCACAACCGAGCACTAAGGCGGCCGACGCCCCGCTCTACGTCAACGCCATAGGAGATACCAACTGTTGGATGACACCACTACACGCCTACCTCAGCACGGACCTCCTACCAGCTAACCCCAAAGAAGCCAGCGCGGTCAAACGATGCGCCTGCTCGTATGTCCTCCTCGAAGGCAAACTATATCGCAGGGGCTTCGCAGTCCCACTCCTCAAATGCATCGACACCTCCCAGACCGCAGACGTCCTGGAGGAAATCCATGAGGGCATCAACGCGCAGCACCTTAGTGGACGATCCCTGGCAAGAAAGGCCTTGCGAGCAGGGTACTACTGGCCTTCAATGCAAACAGATGCGAGAGAGCACGTCCAAAGATGCGACAAATGCCAACGGCACGGGGACATGCACCTCGCCCCACCGACCGACCTCAAACCCCTCTCTTTCCCGTGGCCATTCGCCTGGTGGGGGATGGATATCCTCGACCCCTTCATTCTAGGTTCCTATCAGAACAAATACCTCATCGTGGGCGTCAACTACTTTACCAAATGGATTGAGGCGGAAGCCCTGGCCAAAATCACATCCCACAATATACTCTGATTCTACAAAAGAAATATCCTCGCAAGGTTCGGGGTCCCACTCGCCATCATCACCGACAACGGCACACAGTTCACCGACAAAAACTTGCGGGATTTCGTCACTAAGCTCAGGACCAAGCACCACTTCACCTCGATTGAACACCCTTAGACAAACGGCCAAGCCGAATCAGCGAACAGGGTAATACTCAGAGGGCTGAAACGAAGACTCGGCGACGCCAAGAGGGCATGGGTCGAGGAACTCCACAGTGTCTTATGGGCATACCGAACGACACCTCACTCAACCACGCGGGAGACACCATTTCGCCTCACATAGGGAACCGAGGCAGTGATTCTGGTCGAGATACGAGAACCATCCAGACGAACTGAAGCTCCCCTTGAAGCTGACGACAACGACGATGCCCTCCTAGAGGAACTCGACCTAGTCGAGGAAATTCGATCGGGAGCTGCTTTTCGGGAAGCCCGACTGAAACAGCCGGTGGCGCTCCGCCACGATAGCAGAGTCCAAAAACGCGAATTTTAGGTCGCGATTTAGTCTTGCAAAGAAACCAGAAAGACTCCCACGAGGGTAAACTAGCTGCAAACTGGGAGGGTCCTTACTGCATCGGCGACAAGACGGAGCACGGGGCCTACTACCTCGAAAACCTACACGGGAAACAACTAGCTCGACCATGGAACGCCGCGAAGCTGAAGCGGTACTACAGTTAAAAACTGCCCGTGACACCAAAACATCACGACCACTGGGGGGAGACATGGTACCACCACACCTCCTCGCGTCTTCTAAAGACCAACGAAAAAGAAAGCCCTGCCTTTGTGTGCGCGGGTAGAAGGCTCTGCTCGGCGGGGAACACCTCGATCGAGATTCCTTGACGCCGTACCAACACCGGCAGGACACCCAACTCACGATGGGACGTCCACGCCACGGGGAGAACGACCCCAAAAACGGTCAAGCAACAAAGCCGACCAACCGGCTAGTTCCCCACACTGCCGGAAACAATTTTCGTCGAGCTACTACCCTGGACGGGTCCAAAAACACATACATTTCAGACATACAAACATATATTTCGAGCATATAAAAGTGCAGAAGTAAAACAAGCATAACAACATGCAAAAACGAGGCGCACACTTAAACAATTCTCAAAATATATTACTCAAAAGCGGGCACCAGCCCAGTAGTCAATATTACATCACCAATAAGGGCGCGCAGGCCCAGCAAAGAAAATAACAAAATACAAAGCATTGGAACGCAAGCCAGAATACGCGGGCCCACAGACCCGGGGCTAATCTACGCTCCCTCCTCTACCTCAGCCTCAGGCTCGACAAAAGGGACGACGGGGCCAGTATCCTTGGCGCTCGGGTCGACCACCCGACCATTGATTATCTCGTGGAAGGGCCCGATTCCATCCTCAACGAAGGCGACGCCGGAGTTTACGACTCTAAGCTGCGCAACGACACCATTGATGCCCGCGGCGAAAGCATCCAGACAATCACCTTCCAACACCCGTATCCTGGTGAGCAAGTCAGCCCTGGTAACCAGCAGCCTATCATCCTCAGTCATATCGTCGGCAGGAAAAAGATCACCCTCAAGCTCCCCCACACGAACCTTCGACGCCCGCAGTTCCTCCTCAGCTACCTTTAGCCTCTCCTCGGCGCTGTTGGCCCTCTTGCGCTCAAGAGCTACCTCCCCACGATTTTTCTCCAGCTCCTCGGTCAGCTGAGTCACCTTCACCCGGCTCACCTCCAGGTCCTCGACTGCCTTGTTCAGACAAGATTGTGTGAAAGCAAGGTCCCCCTGCAGCTTGGACAACTCGACAGTCGAGCAGCTTTCTTCGCTCAAGACCATCGTTGTAGTGAAAGTCCGCATCAGTGCTGCCAAATCCTCGGTCAGGACCTGCCTCCGTGTAGCCCGATCAGCACTCAAGATCGCTTTTGCCTCCCCGGCGGGAATACTAGGTGACCTAGCCCCATGAAAATAGCGGGGTGCTGGTGACAGGTGTCGCTACTGCGAAAATCGGTGCCGGCTATGACAGAAGAGTCGCCACCGTGCGTTATTTATCCCACAAGAGGGAAAGGAAATGATCAGAGTAAACCTAACGCAAAAAGGGAAAGGAATGGTCATCGCAACCAAATCCTGGATTCGGGAGTCGGTTACACAAGGGGAAGGTATTAGCACCCCTCACGTCCGTCGTACTCGACGGGATCCACGCTTGTTTTCTATCTAAGGGTGTGTTATTATATCTACTCTACAGGTCTGGGTTAAAAAGAAAAGAAAATGACTCGGCAAAGTATCGCACTTTATGCCTACATATTCCTGTCTGAAACGAGAAATCAGAGTCAACGTAGTTCGCCTACCTACGAGAAAGGAGGGGAAGGTTGCTCGCTAGGATATCGTATCCTATGCCTACGTACTTTCATACAGCATGAAAGATCAGAGCAAATGTAGTTCGGGCTACGGAAGACACAAGCCTGTCTGATAGTTTTTTATCTCCTTCTGAAAAGGGTTTTCCTGATTAAAGGTCCATGAGGACAAAAGCAGAGTTTGAATGTTTGTTTGAGTTTTTTACGAAAGAAATGTTTTTTAGTCTGTTTGCAACTTGTACTGCACTAAAGACTTGTGATCTGAGAGTGACTATGTCGCATGTCACCCTAAGGGTACCATACTAAGTAGCCAGATTACCGAAGAGTGACCCTCCAGCAACCTTTTCTCAAATAGCTTAAGGCTCGTAGCGTACAACACGCGTTATCCTTATTACTGTGTTTCTGAATTGTTTTGAGATGAGAAGAGAAAGACGCTCTAAAAAGCCTATGGTTAAAAGGGAAACTAACCTAATATTATCATGCATGGGTCAAAACCTAATGTCTGTCATAATTTCCTCTTGCCCAGAGGAAATCAGAGATCCTAGGGGATAAACAGCAAAAGATAGCAAGCAATTACAGTAAACAGTAAAATACATGCAACAGCAATATAAGAGAGGCAAGGGAGAAAACAACAGGCAAGAGGAGACCAGCTCCACCTCAAACCTAGAGGTGATCAAGAAAAGCAAACAGACAATATAGAGAAAAACAACAGATACAAAGGAGGCAGCCCAAGCAGCAGCAACTTCTACAGACAGCAACTTCAAGCTCTAAACAGCACAGTTGGATAGACAGCAAAGGCTTCATCTTCAAGCAAGCTTCTATCTTCAAGCCTCATCAATCTTCAAGCTCCAACAAGCACACTCCAAGAGGAGGATTAATCATCAAGATCAAGTTATAATGTTAAGGAACTTAATGACAACCAAAGGAAATCACTAAGAACTCAACATTGCAAATGAAAGGTATCCTCAAAGTTCTACTCACTTGGGCATACCACACATCCCTCCTAAGGAGAGATGGAGCTTTCCAAGGAGGACTTTATGTCATTGGATAGAATAGAGGCAAACAATGCACTCCATGTTTGAAGAAAGAATCAAAACTAGGTATAAGGCACTTCCTAAAACCCTAATTTCCTAAGCTCCTAAGAAACTTCCCCAAGAGGAAAAGCCTTCAACTCCAAGCTCCAATCTTCAATCCCAAGCATCTTCAATGAATCCAGAAGCTCCAACAAAAAGAACTCAAGCTTAAACCAGCTCCAAAGCAGCCAACCAAGCCAAACAATCCAAAGCACTCAAGAGAGGAATCCACAAATACAAGCCACTTGCAAAATACAACTAAAATAGAAAATGAAGTTGCAAAAATCTAATAAAATTCCTACGGGAACATACATGTTTGAACAACCTAGTGTAAACAGATTGAAGCCTAAATCAACTTCTAAGTTATCTAAACAATTCCTACATTGAGATAGGTCAAAGGAATCCACAAGTTTGGGAGGGTCATAATCTTAATACCTAAAACTGAACCTAATGTTGTTCTAAAAATCCACCAAAAATTCTAAGGGAACATACATGCCTACCCTAACACATACTAAAAAATCAAAGCCAAACTCATCACCAATTGGAAGAACAAAATTCCATAAAACAGATGGTCAAATATGCAAAATTAAAAGAATTAAAAAAATAAGAAAAATCAAATTAAATTGAAAAATGCATGAAAATGCCATCTAACAATTTCAGAAAATCACAAATAAAAAGAAGAACATGAACATATTTTTAAAATATTTTTCTGATCAATAATGGAATTAAAATGAAGTTTGGAAGCAATAGGCAATTAAAATAAAAAGAAAATGAATAAAAAGAAATTAAAATCAGAATTAAACATGGATGGTTGGATCAGGAGACTAGTCAAAGATCTGGACACGCCACATGAAGCCAGTGCATTATTTAAACGCTGCGTTTTGAATTGAAAAAGTCCACTCCTCAGATTAAAACACAGCCCTAGGATCTGATGGAAAGTCTTTGGTCAGAGCATGATCCAATGGTCTGCAACTCATCTTCTCCAAATCTCAGGTCATCAGAGTGGAGATTCAGGCTGGTGGTTGGTGGTGGCCGGAGAAGACTCCGGTCGACTTCTCCGACGAGGGTCCAGGTTCAGGCAACAAAAAATAACAATCTCTACACCAATTCCACTCAGTTTTCAATGTAGATTCCAAATCTTTAATCAAAATGATCTAACTCTCAATAGGTAAGCAAACACGAAGCGATGTTCAGAGATGTCATCCAAATCAACTCTCACCAAATGCTAAATTAAATACATAGAAATCCTCCTCATGTTGCGCTGATCAACCTGATCTAAACAACTTGCTACAAAACCTCATGAATCAAGAGATTCAAGTCCAAACAGATCTGCTATGTCATCTTCAAACATCACCAATTGAGTCCAAATCAAGCCTAAAACGATTTATGTCATGTCTAGATCCTAACCACAAGTCTAAAGCTAACTGAATCATGCTAAATCATGCTGAATTTTGAGAGATGCTAACCTGGTATAGATCTTGAAATAGGTGCAGTTAGAACTCGTGGCTTGCTTCAAAAAGCTCCAGAAACTTTCAATGATCCACAAGGAAGAGATTGCACACCTCAATTTGGCTTGAATTGGCTCCAATCTGAAAATTCGATTTCAAGTTGCAACTGTGAAATTTCACTTGCTCTTTCTGGTTCTGGCGCGAAATGAGGCTCAAACTTGATATGAACTTGCTCTAATGAATATATAGAAGAGTTTCATGGGCTTTTGCAATGTGTTTGAAGCCCAAATCCGTGTGTCCAATTTTCTGATTTTTGCTTGCAAGTTCATACACCAGTCGTGCCATACAAGCTAGTTTCTTGTTCTAGAAGGTTATAACACCTTGCAAATTGCATTTGGAGTGAATTTGGATTGATAGAATGGCCTGTTATGCATTGTGTGATGATTTGGTCATGTAACTTTCAAGTAAAGCAACCACATGCCAACTCTCAAAATTTGGCTTAAACTCAAAATTCTGGTATTTCCAATGCTTTTAGAATGTGATTTCCAATCAGAAAATGTACTCATTTGCTTGGTTTGAGGCATCTAGCACAAAAAGTCAATTTTCCCTCCTTTACACATTTGAATTTTCCCCTTTTGAAACCAATTCAAACCAACTCTTGCTATGAGCTCAATAAATCCCTCATGACCTCTTGGATAGCCTAAAAACCCCATTTTGAGAAACTTTCATGTTGAACAAAATTGCATTTGACAAGTGCAAGTTGGAGATTTTGGCCTATGATTGAAAATGACCTATAATCTTACTTTCCCAAAATACCCCTGACTTGTAAACCTCATAACTTGAGTTCTACAAATACGATGGAAGACTTCTAGTACAATTTTGAAAGCTAAGATCATGAGGAACAACTTTCATGTTGACCAAAAGTTCAGGTGAAACCTCCTTCTAGGTCAAAAATAGCCTTGAAGTTAGATGATTTTCACAGACAAATTTCAGAAGCATCTGAGGAGCTGTAACTTGTCTGGGCCATAACTTGAGTTCTATAAATCTAATGGAGGACTTCTAGTACTCAAATTAAAGGTATTGAGATGCTCTACAAGTTTTATGTTGGCCAAAGATCCATTTGAAACTTGTATCTTGACTTATCTGGCCTTGAATTTAGGCACTAAATAGGGTAATTTGCACTGAAACCCTAATTTAGCAACTTCCCACATTCTTGATTCTTCTTGATTTGATCTTGGCACAACACCACAAATGTCTTATCACATCATTCCATGAACTCCATGACCTCAAATTAGGCTTGAATGCTTTTCAATTGCATAATTGACCTAGGGTTGATCCATATGAAACCCTAATTGTCTGCATTTCAACTGTGGCTCTTGCATTTGACACAATGGCTTGATTTAGCTCCAACATGGCTCTCTAGGCACTCCATGAGCTTTATACACATCTCATATTCACACCTCAACACTTCACAACCCTCTGATGGTCTTCAATTGATCCTCAAATTAGGAGAAGATTCATACTCAAACATCTAAACCCTTAGGCACTCAAACCACCTTCTGATGACTTTGACCATTCCTCAATCTTGAGTGAGACCTCTTTTCTAGGCTTCTCTTGACAAAAACACACTTGATCCCCTGTTGTATGAATGAAGTCATGATATGCAAATGATATAACTATGCAAATGCTAATGCAATGAAACATAAACCAGGTAAAAGATGTTGAGCAAATTTTGGGGTGCAACAGCTGCCCCTATTCAAACGGCTTGGACCCGACTGGCTGAAGAGCGAACGACCTTCAAACAATCGAGCTAAAAGACGGTTGAATACCAAGAAACCCGGATATTTGCCAACTGCAGACATGAACTGCACAAATTATTTGGAGAACAAAATCCACCAAATTATACTCCATCTTTGCTATGGGGTTTGTCAATACAAAAATACAACTTTTCTGTCTAATCACAGCATCTTTTCTAATCACATGACTTCATCACTCAAATGGGTATGAATATCTCTGTTAACAGAAGATAATCTTTTCTAACTCTTTTACTGAGGAAACAACTCTGCCAACAACACAGGGAATAACTTTGGCGACTTCCACTGAGGAAATAGTTTTATCAACAAATAAGAAATAACTATGCCAACAACACAGGAACTAACTCCGCCAATAATACAGGAAAATAACTCCGTCACCACTACGGGAAATATCTCTGTCCGATATAGGAAAATAACTCTGCCACCACTACGGGAAATGACTCTGCTCGATACAGGAAAATAACTCCGTCACCACTACGGGAAATATCTCTGTCCGATACAGGAAAATAACTCCGTCACTACTACGGGAAAATAACTCTGTCCGATACAGGAAAATAACTCCGTCACCACTACGGGAAAATAACTTTGTCCGATACAGGAAAGTAACTCCGTCATCACTACGGGAAATGACTCTGCCCGATACAGGAAAATAACTCCGTCACCACTACGGGAAAATAACTCTGTCCGATACAGGAAAATAACTCCGTCATCACTACGGGAAAATAACTCTGTCCGATACAGGAAAATAACTCCGTCACCACTACGGGAAAATAACTCTGTCCGATACAGGAAAATAACTCCGTCACTACTACGGGAAATATCTTTGAATACAGCTTTTCTGCCTATCTTTGTAGTAGCTAACTCCATCAATCAAATGGGTAACAAAATACTGGTCCAATCTTCAAACTTTTTAGCACGGTCATGGCAGCAACTCTGAGAAGGACTCTACTGGGGATTTTCTGAACCCAAACTGCCAGACACCTACTTTGACATAGGCGGCAACTTCCAACAAATGATTCACGAAATCTTTTGATACTGTCATAACAACAATTTTGAAGAAATACTCCGCTGGAAGGGTAAGAGAAACTAATCCAAGCAACTCTCTGGTGAATAAGACAAACATTATCATTACATGTCTCATGCCGATACCTTGCTTATCTGGTAATGAATCTGAGCAAGAGCTCCCTCCACCTGCAGGGAAAACAACACTTGAAAACAAAAGGTTAACCAACCTGGCTTATGTTTCAAAATGCATATGTTTGACAATGGCGTAATGCTCCATTTGACATGGAAATGCTACGCGTTTGGGTAGATGCAAATATGATGATATATGCAAATGCTAATGCATGCTCAAACTGCTGAGAAACATTCTGGTATGAAATGGCTAAGAACAAAACCAACTCCACTGGGAATGAACGGGTATCACAAAGTATTCCGGCAAAATAAATGTCGGAAACAACAACCAACTCTGCTGGGGAGAGATCATACATTTGGGAAGAAAACACAAACCCTGCTGGGGAAAGATGCGACCCTTCTGGGGGAAGAACTACACTGTCAGGACACAGTCTACAAACTCTGCTGAGGATAAATCATCCTGACGAAAGAATGAAAACCTGCGGGGAAAGGAAAAACCATCCTTTGGGGAGGCGTCCTCTGCTGGGGATATTGATTTTGACCTGCTAGGAATATCCTATGGACCACTTCCATGAGGATACTCTTCAGGCGACATTCCTGGAGATACTCTCTCGGGGAGGATAATTCCACATCTGGTAGGAATAAGCATCGTCTCCACTCTCTGGGGATAAGATACGACTTGCTAAGGAATGACATCAACTGAAGTCAGGCCCTACGTCAAAAGACTTTGGCTGGGGAATACAATTCCTGACCGTTTGCTTCAAAGGTAAGGACCCTACAAAAACACAAACGAGAAAAAACAAATCTACACAACAAAATCTATCCGAGTTAATATCCGTGACATTCATTCAGCCAATTTGAAGTTTTAGCAATTATTGGCAAGGGCCAGCAAGTTTATGCAAGTGCAAGTTCATCAAAAACATCGGCGTTTTTCACAAACAAAACAGTAAAGAACAAGCATCAAGTACTGAATAACATGCTTTATTGAATGGGTCTGTAAATAGGCAAATCTTTGTACACTGGATGTAACTCCTGAAAAGAGGAAGTTACGCACAAGCAAAATACAACATATGCATAAGAAGCACAAAGAAAGATACAAAATAAATGTCGGCAACGTGGTACAGACAAACACCATGAGCTGATTCTCCTATGACTCGCCCGACTCTAGCGCTTTCTCGGTACTCGATCTTCGGAAAAATTGTTTTAGATGAACGACCCTCAGGTATTCCTAAACCACCAAGCAATGCAGTATCAAACTCGGACCGCAGTCATTTGCTTTTTCAATCCCTAACTTTTGCGGGAATTGCCCTTTGCGGGTTTTCAATTCACCGGGGTACCCTTTTTTTCCGAAGTTGCCCTTTTCAAGTTTTCAACTTCGCGGGTGTACATCTTTTCAATTTTATCCCTAACTTTTGCCCGAACCTTTTTATTCCTTTTTTATGGTTCGCCGGGATGCCCCATTTTTGCCTGGACTCTTTTTTCTGTCCAGCGGGTCACTTTAAGCAAAGTATTTTTTAACTGCGTCCGAGTTCACAGGAGACGTAAAGTCCTCACCATCCATGGTGGATAACAACAAGGCTCCTCCAGAGAAAACCTTTCTGACGACATATGGACCCTCGTAGTTGGGAGTCCATTTGCCCCTGTGATCTGATTGTGGTGGGAGGAGAATCTTTTTCAACACAAGATCGCCCGTCTGAAAGCTTCGAGGGCATACCTTCTTATCGTAAGCTTTCTTCATCCGGCTCTGATACAACCGACCATATGCGAGAGAAGCCAGTCTCTTCTCATCCATTAAACTGAGCTGATTCAATCTATCTTTTACCCATTCTGCCTCATCAAGTTGGACATCGCGTAAAACCCTCAAAGAAGGAATCTCAACCTCCAATGGTAACACTGCCTCCATGCCATACACCAATGAGAAAGGGGTTTCCCCGATTGACGTGCGTACCGTCGTACGATAACCGTGCAAAGCGAAAGGCAACATCTCATGCCAGTCCTTGTAAGTCACAACCATCTTCTGAATAATCTTCTTTATGTTCTTATTGGCCGCTTCGACGGCGCCATTCATCTTGGGCCGATAAGGGGAAGAGTTGTGATGCTCGATCTTGAAATTCTGACACAGCTCTTTCATCATCTTGTTATTCAAGTTTGAACTGTTTTCGATGATAATCTGCTCTAGGATTCCATATCTGTAGATAATATCTCTTTTGATAAATCTGGCTACCACTTGTTTGGTGACATTAGCATATGACGCTGCTTCCACCCATTTGGTGAAGTAATCAATAGCTACCAAAATGAATTGGTGTCCGTATGATGTCGTAGGCTCAATCTTGCCAATCATATCAATTCCCCACATCGAGAAAGGCCACGGTGATGACATAACATTCAGAGGGCTCGGAGGCACATGAATTTTGTCCGCATAAATTTGACATTTATGACACCGCTTCGTGAACTTGAAACAATCTGTTTCCATCGTTATCCAATAGTAACCTGCCCGCAATAGTTTTCTCGTCATTGCATGTCCACCAGCATGCGTACCAAATGTACCTTCATGGATCTCTTCCATGAGAAACTTAGCCTCTTTCTCGTCTACACATCATAGCAACACCAAGTCGTGGTTTCTCTTGTACAGGACGCCATCCGAATTCAAATAAAAATTGCCAGCCAATCTCCTAAGAGTCTTATGATCTCGACTGGATGCCCCAGCCAGATACTCTTGGTTCTTCAATAAATTCTGGATATCGAAATACCACGGTTTGCCATCGGATGTTTCCTCAATGGCGAATATGAAGGCGGGCCTATCAAGGCGAGAGATAACAATCCTGGGAGCCTCATTCCAGAAGTTAACTTTATACATTGAAGACAACGTCGCGAGAGCGTCGGCCATCTGATTTTCTGCCCGTGGCACGTGATGCAATTCTACTTTGTCAAAGAAAGGCAACAATCTTCTTGCATAATTCATATAGGGTATCAGATTGGGCTGCCGCGTCTCCCATTCTCCTTTAATCTGGTTGACCACTAGAGCAGAGTCCCCGTATACATCAAGATATTTGATTCTCAAATCAATAGCCTCCTCAAGACCCATGATGCACGCCTCATATTCAGCCTCATTATTGGTAACTGGAAAGGTCAATCTGGCAGTAAAGGGAATGTGCGTCCCTTGAGGAGTAGTGATAATTTCCCTTATTCCACTACCGTAGGAGTTAACAGCGCCATCAAATATCAACTGCCATTTGGAACCCAACTCTGGACCTTCATCCGGCAACGGTTCATCACAATCTTTCATTTTCAAGTACATGATATCCTCGTCAGGAAAATCAAACCTCATTGGTTAGTAATCTTCAATCGGCTGCTCCGCTAGGTACTTTGATAGAACACTACCTTTGATAGCCTTTTGAGAAACATATTGAATATCATATTCTGTCAGCACCATCTGCCATCGAGCAATCCTCCTGGAGAGTGCTTGCTTTTCGAATACGTATTTGATCGGATCCATCTTTGAAATTAGCATGGTTGTATGGTTTAACATGTACTGTCTCAAACGTTTGGCAGCCCAGGCTAGCGCACAACACGTCTTTTCGAGCATTGAGTAACGGGATTCATAATCTGTGAACTTTTTACTCAAGTAGTAAATCGCATGCTCTTTACGTCCAGTCTCGTCATGTTGACCGAGAACACAACCCATACTTTCCTAAAGAACCGTCAAATACATAATCAATGGTCTCCCGACTATTGGGGGTATCAATATTGGAGGTTCCTGCAAATATTCTTTTATTTTTTCAAACGCCCTTTGACAATCTTCATTCCAGGTCACAGCCTGATTCTTTTTCAATAATTTGAATAATGGCTCGCATGTAGCGGTTAGATGAGATATGAACCGAGCAATGTAGTTCAACCTCCCTAAAAACCCACGCACTTCTTTTTCTGTTTTAGGCGTTGGGATTTCTTGTATTGCTTTTATCTTATCAGGATCAACCTCAATTCCTTTTTCGCTCACAATAAACCCCAATAGTTTACCGGATCTCACCCCGAAGGTGCACTTGTTAGGATTCAGCCTCAGCCTGAATTTCCTAAGCCTCTTGAATAATTTCAGCAGATTAACCAAATGCTCTACAAGTTTTATGTTGGCCAAAGATCCATTTGAAACTTGTATCTTGATTTATGTGGCCTTGAATTTAGGCACTAAACAGGGTAATTTGCACTGAAACCCTAATTTAGCAACTTCCCACATTCTTGATTCTTCTTGATTTGATCTTGGAACAACACCACAAATTTCTTATCACATCATTCCATGAACTCCATGACCTCAAAGTAGGCTTGAATGCTTTTCAATTGCATAATTGACCTAGGGTTGATCCAGATGAAACCCTAATTGTCTGCATTTCAACTGTGGCTCCTGCATTTGACACAATGGCTTGATTTAGCTCCAACATGGCTCTCTAGGCATTCCATGAGCTCTATACACATCTCATATTCACACCTTAACACTTCACAACCCTCTGATGGTCTTCAATTGATCCTCAAATTATGAGAAGATTCATACTCAAACATCTAAACCCTTAGGCACTCAAACCACCTTCTGATGACTTTGACCATTCCTCAATCTTGAGTGAGACCTATTTACTAGGCTTCTCTTGACAAAAACATACTTGATCCCCTGTTGGATGAATGATGTCATGATATGCAAATGATATAACTATGCAAATGCTAATGCAATGAACCATAAACCAGGTAAAAGATGTTGAGCAAATTTTGGGGTGCAACAACAGGGAGCGATGGTGTAACCTTCCTCGGGAGAATCCGCCGATAAGTCAACCACGACTGCCTCCTCCTGAACTCTTGCCCTCTTCGGGGCCCCTTGCAAAGTGGGCGACTGACTGTTGGGCAGAGACGCCGACGACCCTCGTCTGTCCTGTTCTGCGGAAGACTGCCCGACCAATTGGGCGACCCGCGTCTTCGGAGGAACAACAACCCTTGAGGCGCGCAACTTTTTCACCAGCTCCTCGACAGAAGACATGTTCCCTGCAAAACAAAGGAAACTGGTCAATAAAAGATGAAGAGTATCAGATCGTGAGAAGGTAAGGTGTCCACCACCTAGATAGCGTAGAGCATCCTCCTCCGAGGGACACTCGAGCAGGGCCTTTGTATTAATCAACCTCGGCGTCTCACGAACATTCCCGTGGCTGTCGAGGATGTATCGGCCGTCGGGGGTCACCAGCTTCAACAGCGGCAAGTTGCGCACGAACGAAACTATCTTCAGATAGATGGCCATATCCTCTTCGTAGAGCGACCCCGCGCGCACGATGTACCGACCTGTTCCTGGAGAAAAGTGCTCCAGAGACCATTCCACGTGCACCCATGGCAACATGGTGGCCTCGCGATGACCATCCACGATCCTCTCCCCTTCCGAATATAAAGAACGAACCCCTTCATGCGTGATCGGGCTGACCACGAAGAAACGACCTTTGAAGTCCCAGACAAAATCCATATACGTTCTGAAAAGCCTGTCCGGTTGCTTGAACGACACCCAGCCATGTCGACCATTCACCGTCTGCTGTTGCAGATGGAAGATACGAAAGAACAACGGCAGCGTGACGCCGTCCTGGAGATAGTGGCATAGAACCTCGAAGGCCTGAATAAAAGCCATGGCGTTTGAATGCAACTGCGGCGGGGCCAACCTCAGCCAGTCAAAGAGGCCCAGGTGGAAGTCCGAGAATGGCAACCTGAGCCTAGCCTCTTTGAAGTAGAACTCATACATCGGGAAGCGCATCCACCTATATTTCTAGCAGATTCGATGGCCTGGCCGGGGACGATAGACTTGCCAGTTCTGGGGATCCCCTTCTTCCCGGTCCTCCACGGTGGCATAGACCCCTGTCGGGTAAGAAGCAAAGCAGGAGGGCGTAGACAGAGGATCCTCGGCCACCTAGTCCCCGATCGAGACAGTGCGCTCGTCGAAATGTGGGACATCTGATTCATTATCTTCGACCATTGTGCCCGAGACAAACGTAGTCATTAACACCTGAAAAGCATAAGGTAACGGTGAATTCGATGACAAAGATCAAATTCACCCTTCCACCGCTAGTCAAGTGAAAGGGCGACGAGGACACCTTGAGCATCGTCCCCGGTGGATATACCTGAAACCTACCACCTCCCCGGTTACCGGCATGGCCCAACCTACAAACTCTCCCCGGGGGCGTCCAAAGGAATAAACGTCGCTCCCCGGGACGTTCATCGGAGTAAGAATCTCTCCCTAGGGCATTCATCGGGACAAGTGTCCTTCCCTGGGATATTCATCGGAACTAGCATCTCTCCTCGGGACGCTCATAATAAAAACCCTAGAAAACCCCTACAACGGCGGAGATCTTCACCACTCCTCGGGGCATTCAAACTGCCCCGACCACGGTCGTAAAACAAACAAGAAAATGGAAGAAAAGAGAAAGAAAACTTACTGCGATATGATCTGCGGCGGAGTACGTGGCGGCGGAGAAATCAGACGGCGGCGGGACAGCAAACAGAAAACTTGAGAGCGAGAGGGCGAAAAGTGAAGAATGAGGGGGGCTCGCTTACTTATACCCCAGCACGGGACTCGAAGCGTCGCTAGGCACTCGAGTACCCTAGGGTAGCCGCCCTAGCAGCCACATAGTGCGCGACACGAGGAAAAAGCCAACAGTCGCGCCCCCTCACATTTCTTCGCCAACACATGTCCTTAAGCCCGGGCAATCGACGACGTAGAAGGACGCCCGTGCTCGCGCCCCGCGGAACACGAGCTAGAGGGTTTTTCCCAAGGCCAATTCCCTTCCCCGGAACGACGTCATCAAGTCCTCGCTCCCTTCCTCGGAGCTATGACTTAGGGGACTCCTGTTCTGGCCTGGGCCCCGTCCTGGCCACGCGGGCCCAGCCCAAGAATATTCCACCAAGCCCAGTCCATCTTGGGCCACAACATCGGGCACAGGGTCCCCGACGAGCAGGAAAGGTCTCCCCGCGAGAAGGACCTGCCCCAACTATGTCGGGAAGGAGACTCCTCTCTCGACCAAACACTGCCCTCCGCGGGCAAGACCTGCCCCCCGCGGGCAGAACCCGCACCTTGTCGGGCAGGACAACGTGTCCTTCACACGTTCTCCACATGCTCCCCTTCGCGGGGACACGTCATCCACCAGCTGCCCACCTCCGAAAGAGCAGGTCAACCCACTTTCCGGAGTTCACGGAGCAGTTGAACTAGGGAGAAGACCACGTCCTGGTCTCCACTACGCCACGTAAGCCCTAGCAGTCGCTTGGGTTGGGTCTGATGATCCAGCCCAACATAAGTAACCGTTGGCCCAGCGTTGGGGTCTCTCTATAAATACCCTCTTCCACAAGAGGTTCAGGTAATTCACTTCTTACCCCTTTTTTGTGCTTGTGACCACTCTGCCCATATACTTACTTTGGCATCGGAGTGCCTTGCAGGTACACCCCCTCCTCATCATCATCACTGGTGAACAGGAAGCAGTCCAACAGAGTGTGGCCAGCTTGTGATCCCCTTCTGATCAGGTCAGATCAACTCATGATTAGAACACTCTCTCATTCCATACCTTATTTTGATACTTTCTCACGCAAATCCCTATTTACTAGTACAGATCGCACGTTTGTTTGACTCATTATCTTCTAATATTGATAATATTTTTATAATCGTTTTGGCGTTGGTTCCACTCAATATGGAATTATGGTGAAGAAAAGATGAAAACTATGAGGTTTAACAATGGAGAAAAAATGTATTTTCAAAAAGATAAAAGTGTCTAGAAATTGAAATGATAGAAAAATAGTAACTAATTTAAAGATAGAAAACTCATACTAAAAGTTGAGGTGAATCGAAGAACGTGTTTTGCTCTTCTATTTGACATGGGAATTGATTTTTCATCTTTTCTCCTACTTCTTTCTCGTACTACTATAACTACGCCACTTTTCCCTATTTTGTCTTATTATAGTTTGTTTCTTTTCTATTTTCTTGGCTTTTGTTTGCTTAAATTTGGCCAAACTCAAATAAGCACTTCTTATCAAATTCTTTTTTTTCGAACTTTTAATCAAAATGCTAATACATACAATTATTTTATTTTATTTTATTTCTAATATCTAAAATATTATTCTTTAAAATTCTCATTTTAAAATATCATTGCTTTATAAAATATTTAAAATAACAAAGTTAATAAATAGAATATTAACATTTTAATTAACCATCAAATCACGACAAACATATGTAAATACTCACATTGTAATTATCTTATAAACAAAAATAAAAAAATATACTAAAATAAAAATAAATTAAATGAAATGTGATTAAACACATAATCATTATAAATGCACAAAAATAATAATTTATACTTCACCTATACACACAAAATCATTTAAAGTAATAGATAATAATTTAATGGTGAAATATATATACATAGATATAATATTATATTTTATAGAAATTAGGGGTATTATATTTGTCCCCTCATTAGAGAAATTGTGTCCTTAAAATTTAGAAAAAGTAATTAGTGAACTAACGTTTATCATATTCTCTACAAGAATTTGAAATTCCTAAAATTCAAACTTTACCTTCTATCGGATACAAGGATAATATACAAGGAAAGAGTTGGAATTCAGTGAGGGTGACCATGTATTTTTGAGGGTTAACCCAGTGACGGGTGTTGGACGTGCTTTGAAGTCTAAAAAGTTGGATCCGAAGTTTATCGGGCCATATCAGATTTTTCATAGGATTGGTGTTGTGGCCTATAGGGTGCCATTGCCGCTGGAGCTTTCGAACTTGCATGACGTGTTTCATGTGTCGCAACTTCGGAAGTATGTACCCGATCCATCTCATGTGATTCAGAGGGATGAAGTCCAAGTTAGAGAGAATCTGACTGTGGAGACGTTGCCGTTGAGGATTGAGGATCGCAAGATGAAGCGACTCAGAGGGAAAGAGATACCGTTGGTGCGAGTGGCGTAGGGAGGTGCTGCAGGAGGCAGTGTGACCTGGGAATTGGAGAGCAGGATGCGGGAAGCGTATCCAGAGCTTTTTCCATCAGGTATTTTCGAGGACGAAAATAATTAAAGTGGGGGAGAGTTGTAACACCTATTTTAATTATTTTTAGTTCCGGTGTTATTTTATTCGTCAACGTGTTTTGGTGTGGGAATTGGTGAAGAATAAAGGCATAATATTAATATTGGATAATTGATAATGATAATAATTAATAATTAATAATTAATATTAATGTTGATATTAGTATTATTATTATTATTGTTGTTATTATTATTAATATTGGTATTATGAAGTGATAATATTAATTTTTGGAAATTAAGAAAATGAGATTATTAATATAATTGGAATAATAAAGGAGATTATTTGGGATGAGGGGTAACATGGCCATTTTGGGAGAAAAGAATTGGAAAGAAGAGGAGAAACACGGTTGAGCAAGAGAAAGAGGACGATCAAGAACAACAATCTAGCAAGCGGATTTCGTGTGGATTGAAAAACTTGTTCATCATCAGAACTTGAATTGAGGTAAGGGGGAGAATTTAACGGTTAAATGATATTTTACATGAATGTTGGTAGAAGGGGAATCCCTAACCCCATGTATGAATAATTTGCATGTTGATGATGAATTGATGTTATTGGATGTTGTTTTTTCCTGAGATTAAGTTGTTAGATTATGTTAAATTCGCTTACATGCGCTGAGAATATTGGGTTGAATGAGTTTGGGGTTTTTGAGTATTTTCGGAGTTATGCCGGAAGTCGGTAAATTGAGCAGATGATACGTTTTATCGGATAGAATCGGGAAATAGACCCGTAGTTCAGTTGTACTATGTTGTTGGTCCTGGGTTCTGATTTAATCGGGCAGAATCGGGAGTGGATGATGTTTCTGGTGCGCAGAATTTTTCTGTGTACGCAGGTATTCGCTGGACGAATGCGGGCGAGCCTTCGCAAGGCTTCACTAGGCGAACTAGTCAGTGAGTGCTGGCAGAAGCTTTTGTTTGACTTCGGCAGAGGTTTCGCCAGGTGAATGGCAACGAGTGTTCGCTGCGGGGCTTCAACGTGCAAATGCGCCAGCGAGCACGACAGCAATTTGTGATTCTGCTGCTGTTTTTGTGTTGTCCTGCTGTGGACTTGGACCCTCGTTGGTCATGTGTGACGAGAGGCTTGTTGGGGAGCTGATGCAAGCGTATGTTGGTGGTTGTAGGGTTTTTTAGCCGGCGTTTATCGCAAGTGGCCTAATTGGTGGAGTACGCATAATGTATGAACCAATGTGGATGCGTACGAGAGATATGTGCACCGTATGCGTGCTGTGTGTGAGATATGAGGATCAGTATGATCGTGGTGCCTTGAGTGCGTTATGGTGATGTGTTTTGATGAGAGGATCCGTAGGATCGATACGCTTATATGCGTCGTGTTTATATGTTGTTGTGATGATTGGGTCAGTAGGACCGATATGCCTTAGGTGCATGATGTGTGATATGTTGTGTGGTGGGTTGATCGGTAGGATCGATGCACTTTATGTGCTTGTGTATGTATGCATATTATGATGCGATGGACCAGTGGGGTCGTGTGCACTGTGTGTGTTGTGTGTTTATGCATAGTGTCTTGCATAGCATATGGACGTGAGACCTGTGTGGCTCACGTGCTCCAAATGGGGAGCGTTTGGACGCGGTGTATGAGTTACTCACGTGCTCCAAATGGAGAGCGTGAGGCCTGTGTGGCTCACGTGCTCCAAATGGGGAGCGTGGACGTGAGGCCTGTGTGGCTCACGTGCTCCAAATAGGGAGCGTATGGACGCAGTGTATGATTCACTGGCGTGCTCCAGTGGGGAGCGTGGACGGGAATTTGGATCGTTGATCGGAAGGAGTGTATGCGATCACCCGTGTCCCAAGTGGGGGACGTTGATATGTGATGATATGAGCTCAGGAGGAGCGTGGTAGGGATGGATCGTTGCTCAGAGGGAGTGGATGCGATCTATCCTGAGTTGAGTCGGTACCGCATATTGTCGAGTCGAGTGCATGTGTTGCATTGTGGTTGTGTGTGTGATTATTGATGATGGGACAGTAGGTCCGGGTGTGAGAAATATGAAACAATTGATTTATTGTTTCTGCCTTTTATTTCATGTACGTTGATACCGTTAATATTTGATCGAGATTCTCACCCCTTTGTTGTTGTTGTGGTATGTGTTTCTTCGGAAGTATAGACAATCCAAGTGTTTAGCTAGCTTGGATTGTGGTGTCTCTGTAGGACTGCTCTGATACGTAACACCGGGGCGTTTTGGGAGTTTATGTATTTATTTGTTGATTATATGTGCCCCAGTGGCGTATCTAATTTTGGGAGATATGTGTTGACAGTTGATGATACTATATATGTTTTGGGGCGGTTAGCCGGCTGATGTATATGACGATGTTGATGACATGATGTATATGTTTTATTTCGATTTGTGACAGATTATATATATATATATATATATATATATATATATATATATATATATATATATATATATATATATATATATATATATATATATATATATATATATATATATATATATATATATATATATATATATATATATATATATATATATATATATTTTTCCGCTGCAGTTTTATTGATAAATTAATTTGGAAAAATGATTTATGGAATTTATTGGAAATTGTGACATCCCGTTTGGGAGAGAAACTCTGATATGTGCTTATTTAATTGTTTTATTTTATTTCGGGAAACGGGGTGTTACAAGTTGGTATCAGAGCAGGTCGGTCCGTCCGGCCAGTGTAGTGTTTTGAGTCTGTCTGTAGGATAGAGTTGGTTGTTCTCTGTTAACCTGTTATTGTTGTTGAGCAGTATGGTTGGGAGGAATGACGCGGCATTGGCTGCGGCTATACGGGCTATGGCTCAAGTGGTGGCCAATCAGAATCTGGCTGCGGGTGCTTAGTTCAGAGACCTGATGCAGTTCTAGAGCAACAAGCCACCAAAGTTTGAAGGTGGGATTCTGGATCTGGTAGCTGCACAGAAATGGCTGAAGGCGATAGAGAAGATCTTCAGGACCATGGGGTGCAGTGACGAGCAGAAAGTGAGATTTGGTACTCACATGCTTAAAGGAGAGGCTGAGGCTTGGTGGGACAATTGTCGTCAGAGGATGGAGGCTTCGGGGACTCTGATTACTTGGGAGGTGGTTCGATCTGGATTTCTGGAGAAGTATTTTCTAGAAGATATAAGAAGTGCTAAAGAGGTGGAATTTCTGGAATTGAAACAGGGCAGTATGTCGGTAGCCGAGTATGCGGCTAAGTTTGAGGAATTGGCTCAGTATTATCCTCATTACAATACTGACGAAGCGATGACTTCTAAGTGCTTGAAATTTGAGAATGGGCTGAGGCCGGAGATCAAGATGGGGATCGCATGTCAGGAAATCAGGAGCTATCCTGAGTTGGTGAGTAGAAGTCGGATATATGACAATGATAACCGTGCGAGGATTGCACATTATAAGGCGGTGAATGACCGCAAGGGTAAGCAGAGGTTTGGTGGTACACCCTACAGTGTGCCGACCGGTAAAGGAAAGAAAAAGGCTGTGTCTGATAAGAGATTCTGAGAGAGGAAGGCATCGTCAGATTTGAAATGTTATCGGTGCGGTGTCGGTGGGCATCGTGCTATTGATTGTCCTCAAGAGATTAAGAAGTGCTTCAAGTGTGGGAAGCCGGGCCATGTGATGGCGGATTGTAGGACTAATATGCCTACTTGTTATAACTGCGGTGATAAAGGCCATATTAGCACTCATTATGAGAAGCCAAGGAGGGCGCAAGCGCCTCAGGTAAGCGGTAAAGTGTTTGCGGTGGTGGGTACTCAGTCGGCGGACGAGGAGCGTTCGATCAAAGGTACATGTTTTATCAATAGAATTCCTTTGACTGCTATGATTGATACGGGTGCGACCCACTCGTTTATCTCTGTTGATTGTGTGAAGAGGTTAGGTTTGGTGCCGACTACTCTTGAGCGGAGGATGACTATTGAAACTCCCTCAATTGGTTCAGTGACTACTTCGCTAGTATGTTTGAAGTGTCCACTGACTATCTTTGGCCGAGACTTCGGTGTGGATTTGATCTGTTTGCCACTTGGTCGTTTGGATGTTATACTTGGTATGAACTGGTTGGAGTTCAACCGAGTGTACATTGATTGTTTTCGGAAGGTGTTACTATTTTTGACTCCGGAAGAGGAAGCGTTGGCAGATTCTTTGTCCGGTAAGGAATTGAGAACTTTGTTGAAAGATGAAGCTCAGGTGTTTGCTTTATTTGCATCACTGTTTATTGACAACAAGGCATTGTTGGATGAGTTAGTCGTTGTTAATGAGTTTCCGGAGGTGTTCCCGGATGATATTACAGAGTTACCTCCGAAGAGAGAGGTTGAGTTTAGCATTGATCTTGTTCCTGGTACGAGGCCTATTTCTATGGCGCCGTACAAGATGTCGGCAGTGGAGCTAACCGAGTTGAAGACTCAGATTGGAGAGTTGCTGGATAGGGAGTTTATCAGACCAAGTGTGTCGCCGTGGGGAGCTCCAGTGTTGTTAGTGAAGAAGAAGGACGGTAGCATGCGGTTGTGCATCGATTACCGTCAGTTGAACAAAGTGACCATCAAGAACAAATTCCTCTTCCAAGGATTGATGATTTGATGGACCAGTTGGTGGGAGCCTGTGTGTTCAGTAAGATCAACTTGAGGTCGGGTTATCATCAAATCAGAGTTAAGGAAGGTGATATTCAGAAGACGACATTTAGGACTCGATATGGACATTACGAGTATGCGGTAATGCCTTTCGGAGTGTCTAATGCGTCGGGTGTGTTTATGGAATATATGAACTGTATCTTCCATTCTTATTTGGATCAATTCATTGTCGTGTTCATTGATGACATACTGATTTATTCTAAGTCTGAGAAAGAGCATGCCGAGCATTTGAGGATTGCTTTGCAAGTGTTGAAAGATAATAAGTTTTTTGCTAAGTTATTGAAGTGTGAGTTCTGGTTGAAGACTGTGAGTTTTATGGGGCATGTTATTTCGGGTGATGGTGTTTCAGTAGACCCTTCGAAAGTTAGTGCGGTGTTACAGTGGGAACCACCAAAGACGGTAACAGAAGTTCGGAGCTTCTTGGGTTTAGCTGGTTATTACCGAAGATTTATTGAAGGTTTTTCTAGGTTGGCGTTGCCATTGACTCAGTTGACGAAGAAAGATCAAGTGTTTGTGTGGGATGCTGCGTGCGAAGAATGTTTTGTGGAGCTGAAAAAGGGATTGACTTCAGCGCCGGTGTTGGTGTTACCGAATCCGTGTGAGCCTTTTGTGGTGTATTGTGATGCGTCCAAGATGGGATTGGGCGGAGTTCTCATGCAGAATGGAAAAGTGGTAGCTTATGCGTCGCAACAGTTG
The DNA here is from genome assembly GCA_963859935.3 of Lathyrus sativus. Lineage (NCBI taxonomy): Eukaryota > Viridiplantae > Streptophyta > Magnoliopsida > Fabales > Fabaceae > Lathyrus > Lathyrus sativus. The sequence goes on from OZ012741.1 coordinate 515,190,864, forward strand.
AGGGTGTATGAGCGGAATTATCCTACTCATGACCTTGAATTGGCTGCGGTGGTTTTTGTTTTGAAGATCTGGAGACATTATTTGTATGGTTCAAGGTTTGAGGTGTTCAGTGATCACAAGAGTTTGAAGTACCTGTTTGATCAGAAAGAGTTGAATATGAGGTAGAGAAGATGGTTGAAATTCTTGAAAGATTATGATTTCAGTTTGAGTTATCACCCAGGGAAAGAAAATGTAGTTGCAGATGCATTGAGCAGGAAGGTAATTCATATGTCAGCTTTGATGGTGAAAGAGATGGAGCTTATTGAGCAATTTCGAGATTTGAATATGGTTTGTGAGTTTACTACAGGTGGTGTAATGTTGGGTAAATTGCAAGTGAAGAATGATTTCTTGGATATGATAAGAGAACATCAGAAGTTAGATGTGAGACTTGTGGATTTGATGCGAGGAGCCGGAAGTGACTCCGGTAGTGATTTCAGGTTGGATGATGCAGGTGTGTTGAGGTTTTGGGGGAGAATTTGCGTGCCGGATAATGATGAGTTAAAGAAGTCGATTTTGGACAAAGGGCATCGTGGTAGCCTGAGTGTGCATCTAGGAGCTATGAAGATGTATCAGAATTTGAAAAAGTTGTTTTGGTGGTCGGGCATGAAAAAGGATATTGCTCGATATGTCTATGCTTGTTTGGTTTGTTAGAAGTCGAAGGTGGAGCATCAGAGACCTTCTGGGATGATGCAACTGTTAGAGATTCCGGTTTGGAAGTGGGATTGTATTGCTATGGACTTTGTTACATGTTTGCCGAATACGGCGAGAGGATTTGATGCCATTTGGGTGATTGTGGGTCGGCTTACTAAGTCTGCACACTTTGTGCCGATTAGTGTCAGCTTTCCGTTGGAGAAGCTTGCCGAGATCTATATTCGAGTAATTGTGAAGTTGCATGGTGTGCCTTTGAGTATTGTGTCAGATAGAGATCCGAGGTTCACTTTTGTATTTTGGAAGAGTTTGCAAGAGGCTTTGGGTACCGAGTTGAAGTTGAGTTCAGCTTATCATCCGCAGACGGATGGACAGTCGGAGAGGACTATTCAGACTTTAGAGGACTTGTTGCGGGCTTGTGTGTTAGAGAAAGGTGGTACGTGGGATACTCATTTGCCTTTGGTTGAGTTCACGTACAACAACAGTTACCATTCCAGTATCGGGATGGCGCCGTTTGAAGCTCTTTATGGTAGGAGGTGCAGAACTCCTTTATGTTGGATGAGTCGGGTGAGAATGTTGTGTTGGGACCAGAGTTGGTGCAGCAGACTACTGAGACAGTGCAGATGATCCGTGAGAAGATGAGAGCATCTCAGGATCGGCAGAAGAGTTATTATGATAACCGCAGAAAAGAGTTGGAATTCAGTGAGGGTGACCATGTATTTTTGAGGGTTAACCCAGTGACGGGTGTTGGACGTGCTTTGAAGTCCAAGAAGTTGGATCCGAAGTTTATCAGGTCGTATCAGATTTTGCATAGGATTGGTGTTGTGGCCTATATGGTGGCGTTGCCGCCGGAGCTTTCGAACTTGCATGACGTGTTTCATGTGTCGCAACTTCGGAAGTATGTACCCGATCCGTCTCATGTGATTCAGAGGGATGAAGTCCAAGTTAGAGAGAATCTGACTGTGGAGACGTCGCCGTTGAGGATCGAGGATCGCAAGATGAAGCGACTTAGAGGGAAAGAGATACCGTTGGTGCGAGTGGCGTGGGGAGGTGCTGCAGGAGGCAGTGTGACCTGGGAATTGAAGAGCATGATGCGGGAAGCGTATCCAGAGCTGTTTCCATCAGGTATTTTCGAGGACGAAAATAATTAAAGTGGGGGAGAGTTGTAACGCCCATTTTAATTATTTTTAGTTCCGGTGTTATTTTATTCGTCAACGTGTTTTGGTGTGGGAATTGGTGAAGAATAGAGGCATAATATTAATATTGGATAATTGATAATGATAATAATTAATAATTAATATTAATGTTGATATTATTATTATTATTATTATTATTATTATTGGTATTATGAAGTGATAATATTAATTTTTGGAAATTAAGAAAATGAGATTATTAATATAATTGGAATAATAAAGGAGATTATTTGGGATGAGGGGTAACATTGCCATTTTGGGGAAAAAATAGAATAGGAAAGAAGAGGAGAAACACGGTTGAGCAAGAGAAAGAGGACGATCAAGAACAACAATCTAGCAAGCGGATTTCGTGTGGATTGAAAAACTTGTTCATCATCAGAACTTGAATTGAGGTAAGGGGGAGAATTTAACGGTTAAATGGTATTTTACATGAATGTTTGTAGAAGGGGAATCCCTAACCCCATGTATGAATAATTTGCATGTTGATGATGAATTGATGTTATTGCATGTTGTTTTTGCTGAGATTAAGTTGTTAGATTATGTTAAATTCGTTTGCATGCGCTGAGAATATTGAGTTGAATGAGTTTGGGGTTTTTGAGTAGTTTCGGAGTTATGCCGGAAGTCGGTAAATTGAGCAGATGATGCGTTTTATCGGATAGAATCGAGAAATAGACCCGTAGTTCAGTTGTACTATGTTGTTGGTCGTGGGTTCTGATTTAATCGGGCAGAATCGGGAGTGGATGATGTTTCTGGTGCGCAGAATTTTTTTGTGTACGCAGGTATTCGCTGGACAAATGGGGGCGAGCCTTCGCCATGCTTCGCCGGGAGAACTAGTCAGCGAGTGCTGGCAGAAGCTTCTGTTTGACTTCGCCAGAGGTTTCGCCAGGCGAATGGCAGCGAGTGTTTGCTGCAGGGCTTCGCCAGGCGAATGCGCCAGCGAGCACGACAGCAGTTTGTGATTCTGCTGCTGTTTTTGTGTTGTCCCGCTGTGGACTTGGACCCTCGTTGGTCATGTGTGACGAGAGGCTTGTTGGGGAGCTGATGCGAGCGTATGTTGGTGGTTGTAGGGTTGTTTAGCCGGTGTTTATCGCAATTGTCCTAATTGGTGGAGTACGCATTATGTATGAACCAATGTGGATGCGTACGAGAGATATGTGCACCGTATGCGTGCTGTGTGTGAGATATGAGGATCAGTATGATCGTGGTGCCTTGAGTGTGTTGTGGTGATGTGTTTTGATGAGAGGATCCGTAGGATCGATACGCTTATATGCGTCGTGTTTATGTGTTGTTGTGATGATTGGGTCAGTAGGACCGATATGCCTTAGGTGCATGATGTGTGATATGTTGTGTGGTGAGTTTATCGGTAGGATCGATGCACTTTGTGTGCTTGTGTATGTATGCATATTATGATGCGATGGACCAGTGGGGTCGTGTGCATTATGTGTGCTGTGTGTTTATGCATAGTGTCTTGCATAGCATGTGGACGTGAGACCTGTGTGGCTCACGTGCTCCAAATAGGGAGCGTGTGGACGCGGTGTATGAGTTACTCGCATGCTCCAAATGGGGAGCGTGAGGACTGTGTGGCTCACGTGCTCCAAATGGGGAGCATGGACGTGAGGCCTGTGTGGCTCACGTGCTCCAAATAGGGAGCGTGTGGATGCAGTATATGATTCACTGGCGTGCTCCAGTGGGGAGCGTGGACGGGAATTTGGATCGTTGCTTGGAAGGAGAGTATGCGATCACCCGTGTCCCAAGTGGGGGACGTTGATATGTGATGATATGAGCTCAGGAGGAGCGTGGTAGGGATGGATCGTTGCTCAGAGGGAGTGGATGCGATCTATCCTGAGTTGAGTCGGTACCGCATATTGTCGAGTCGAGTGCATGTGTTACATTGTGGTTGTGTGTGTGATTGTTGATGATGTGCGATCTATCCTGAGTTGAGTCGGTACCGCATATATATATATATATATATATATATATATATATATATATATATATATATATATATATATATATATATATATATATATATATATATATATATATATATATATATATATATATATATATATATATATATATATATATATATATATATATATATATATATATATATATATATATATATATATATATATATATATATATATATATATATATATATTTTCCGCTGCAGTTTTATTGAGAAATTAATTTGGAAAAATGATTTATGGAATTTGTTGGAAATTGTGACATCCCGTTTGGGAGAGAAACTCTGATATTTGCTTATTTAATTGTTTTATTTTATTTCGGGAAACAGGGTGTTACACGGTTTAGGTGGCGGCGCATGATGCCCACACGCAAAGACAGAGGTGGCGCGTGTGGGCTCTTGTGGAGGTTTCTGCCGATAAAAAAGTTTGTCGGAAGGTCGTCGAGAATAATAGCAATGGCGGAGGTTATACGGTTATGAACGGATAATGTTGAAAACTGATCTGGAACAGTAACGGCGGCAGTGGCTTCAGGGTGGTCACCTGAGAATTTTAAACAGTGAGAGGCAAATCGGAGTGGCAACACGGTTTGCAAAAAAAAAATTAAAAAAAAATTCTCACCGAAAGAAAGTGGGTCAACCGGGTAAAGCACGGCGAAAAAAGAAGTGCCTCTTAGCAGGCTTTAGATATCATGTTAAGAAATATGGTTGAACCTAACTCAACCCTACAAAACCAGTTGGTAGAGTGAGGATTGCCCCCACTTATAAATATATCTTCATGCCATATATTGTCCGATGTGAGACTCTTAACACACCCCTCACGCTCAGGACTGGACAACTGAAGCGTAAAAATAAATGGTAGGTGACCCGATAGCAGAAACCATAGAAGCTGGTCCACCGGATCATAAACGAGACTCTGATACCATGATAAAATACAAGAGACTAAGAGACATTTGAATAAACCATATGTTTTGAAAAGTACTACGGAGATATTATTATATATAGATATATTACAACTAATTACATGATATAGTCGATGTGGGACTATTCTATATACAAATATTCTTAACACTATATATATTTACAAATATCAATATTTACTATTAAGTAATTCACTTTTTGTTCGATGCTAGCAGCATTTTGTAAGTAATACTCCATCGTCATGATTTCTTGGAGCCTCCAATATCCACGCTCATCCCTTTTTTCTTTACAAAATAATTGGAAAAGAAAAATTAATTACTATTATTTTATTATTTTTCTTTTATTATTATTATTATTATTATTATTATTATTATTATTATTATTATTATTATTATTATTATTATTAATATTATTATTATTATTATTATTATTATTATTATTATTATTAATAATAAACCCATATACACTAAATAAAAAATGATGAAGTATTGTGAATGACAACTATCCTAAAATATATATTTTTATATTTCTAAATATGTTAATTTTTGTATTTAATTCATAAAAAATTAATATTTTTTCTTTTAAATTTTTGTTACCAATCTATTTTTTTTCCATTAAAATTCAATTTGAACGTTTCAAGTTAGTTTTTTTTAAGACTTTTAAAACTTAAGATAACATTAGTTCCATAAGTTAATTATTTAATATCAAATCTTTAATAATTTAACAGTAATTTTATATTTATAATAAAAAATTAATTTAAAAGTAAAATATCATCCAAAAAATGATGTTTTAATTGATAAAATTTGAATCTGGCTCATAAAAATTTTGAATTGGAAAATCATATATATCATTCACTAAGACATTCACATTTAGAATATCTCCGATGAGACAAAATTTTATAGTTGCTTGTATCATAGTTTTTGGTTCAAAATTGTCACATTACATTCACGGAAACTCTAAGTAATTTTAACTAAACAAAATATATTTCACATCATCAATTTATATTATCTTATTTGTATTACAGTTTAATAAACACTTTTCAATTGAATTGGTTCAAAAATAATAATATTTGATATTAAATTCCACACTTTTTCAAATTGTTTTAACAAACTTTATCTTTTAAATTTACGCAATTAATATTGTCACATTCGAATAGTTAAAAGATAAACAACCGAAATTTAAAAATTAAGATATTATTTAATAATAAGCTTTATATCTCCTAAACACTTTAGTCTTTAAAATATACAACATTTATATAATAGAGAGTAAAAACTTTAAAAATTCAATGACAGATGAGGTCTAACTTATGTATTACTCATTTAAGATGAGAACAAAAGACAAATTCAATAAAAATAAAAGAACATGATGAGTTCTCTATTTACCTTTAAATAATATAATTAATTTTTGTATTTATGATTTAAAAAATTTAATATATGATACAAATACTTTAATAAATAATATATTATCTCCCTTTAATTTATACAATTTATATTTTGATTTGTGTAAATTGATAAATTGAGTAATTTAATATAAGATTTAAGAATATCCAAATCCTTAAATAATATATCTGATATTTATAAATATTTAGAGTTTTTAAAACTAATAAAACTTACGAGTTTCAAAATCTTTTTTGATATAAAGGACATCACTTCGTCCACTTACACATTACAAGTAATTTTAAAAAAACTCCATTAAATTTAAACAATTATACATCACTATACTTAATATTTATAATCTTTTAATGCAAAAATCATAAACATTTTTAAACAACTTTTCCAACCTGATGTCACCTATCAGAGCGAGACTTCTTTCAACTTAAATGTCAAGACTTATTAACTTGTATTTACTGCAATTTAGCAAACGCAGAACCAAGTCAAACAACCACAAACATGAAAGAGTGATTTTTGACAACATGTAAAATATAAAATAATTGAGAAGAACACATAAATAATAATGTAAACGTCGTATCATAGTTACCATACTTAACACAGACCATCAACATCAAATATCTACAAACTTTACATTTTTAAGATACAAACATCCTCATCTCAAAGCAACCTTAATAAAAGAAAACAATTTAGAATATCAACAAAAATCACAAAAATCATAAAGTTTAATCACATGTTAATGTATGATATGCGTGTTCTTGAATTCTAAAGTTTTTCTCTTTCTTTGATATCATTTTACTCTATAAGAGACCACGTTACTCTTTAAGATATTGCATGATGCCTATAACACACATACAAATGATCTTATCTCAAATGATACTGCACATGTGTAATACTTCTCTCAACCAATACTTTATTATATCCTACTATTTAATTTCAGGTCTGCTTCTCTCAAACGATACTACACTTGTGTAATACTTCTCTCAAGAGATATTGTATTACATTCTATGATACAACTTTGGGTATGCTTCTCTCAAATGATACTACACCATATGGTCACTTCTCTCTAGTGATACTGCACCATATCTAACATGATACTTTTCTATATTTGATATTACACCATACTGACCCTATATGTCAGTTACTTCTCTAACATCAATTTAGCCTTATCACGAACTACCTTTACACTTTTAAGGTGACATCCACGTGAAAAACCCTACTGTCTAGTTCATCCCCTCGTTGGCCTAGGTTACTCTTTAAGAGTATTGCCTTTACCACGAGTCAGAATAATTACTATTTCATTATCTATGTGAAAATATCCCTGCTAGAAAAACTATTTTTTATGACTATGATTTCACCTAACATAACGAAAAAAACCGAGGTAAAATTTCTGGAGACACCCTACTTTTTTAAAATATATATAATATATTTCCTCGGTTATCTTAAAAATTGAAGAGTAAACTTATTTAGTGTACATGCTTCAAATCGCAACAGCTTCAGATTGTAATTTTATCTCATTAAAAGTTGTTGCGGTGAGAATCGTGATACCAAGATATTGATTAACTTGAATCTTAATTCTTAAATTCACAACCGAACTTTAATTTATCCAAAGGAAAGGTCTAAAGAAATAAAGAACCTTTTGCGCGATGTAACAACAACGCTAAGAGATTCGGGGATCGGGGGTTGGTTATGCATAAGGTAGGTATTTCACATCCTAAACATCTGTAGTGCTCTACAGGAACCTTTTGTTTGTTTGCATGTTAAGTTTTCTAAATATTTGTTAAGGTTGGGATTGGGATTGGGTGAAGGTTAAAACCTAAAGATAGTTTCTATGTTTGCTCGCAAAGACGTTGCGTCCTCTGCCTACGTATCCTAACTAGGATAGAATCAGAGCAATCGTAGTTCACCTCACTAGGGTTAAAGAACACTTGATTATGACCAAAGTTCAAAGGGGAACAAACATATCCATGCTTGTGTAGAGTTTCACAAAACTCTCTAGATCTATGTTAAACACTCAAGAAAGGGGAGCAAGTAATCATTTTCGTGATTCTTACATAGAGTTAACCAAACTCTATCCTAAAGTTTTACGTTGTGAGACCAACTAGTTCTATCCAGACCAAAAGGTGGGAGAAGGGGGAAGGTTGCTCGTGAAGATATCGCATCTTGTGCCTACGTATTCTCATTGTCCAATGAGAAATCAGAGCAGTCGTAGTTCAGGCGCGAACTACAGAACAAGGATCTATTGGTTCTTTCCAGACCAAAAAGAGGGAGAAGGTTCTATCCAGGCCTATGAGTTTAACTCCTATTGGTTCTATCCAGACCTATGAGTTTAAATCCTATTGGTTCTATCCAGACCAAAAGGGGGAGAAGGTTCTATCCAGACCTATGAGGGTATTGAGCTATCTATGACCCAAGGGTCAATAGAGAGACTTTCCTTTGGAAGGAAAGAGGAGGCAATCTGGATGAGAACTAAAGAGTTCCATCACTTGGGGAAGAAAATACTTATCAAAGCAACATAAATAAACAAGCATTAAGAATACAAAGAATATGGTTACAACCAAGCAAGCATGCATATCTCAATAAGCAAGGATTAAATTGATACAAGTGGTTTCAACCAAGTATAATACATCATAACATCATGAGGGAGGTTCTTACAAGACCTAAGCATAAAGATTTAGAAGAGATGACATATCTTAACAAAGATTATGGCAATAACCCAAGGGATATATATTAACAAATATGGAAACAACAATCATGCAAATAAGTCACAACTTAAGATAATCATGTTATAAATTCAAATGTAATAACATTTAGGCATTGATGACAATCAAGTATGTAAAGAATGTTCACAACAGTTAAGTTCAAGATTTGGGAGGGAGCACATAGGCTCATGGTGACAACCAAAGGAAGGCAAACCCTAACATGTTAACTAACACATAGGAATCAATCACAAACAAATCTTACAAGATAAGTCAAGCATGGTATAAAAGAAATTCATCAAGACGCAAGGTAGCGACCTTAAAAACGAACCAACTTCCAAGTAGGAAAAAGGAAATGTGAATACAAGCAATTTGAAATTTTCCTTCATTAAATGAAACTAGACATTAATATGAACATTTTGCAAAAAGAATGGATTGAAAATAATGAGGCATGCAAAAGTTATGAATTATTGAATTTTTGGTGAAAATATTAAAAATGAAGCATGTAATAAAAATGAAATGGTCATGGAGGGGGTTGAACCCATTCCCTTTGGTTCACAAACCCAGAAATTAACCACTCAGCCACTTGCGCGCGCGCTGTCAAGGAATGGAAAGGAAAGATAAAATGATGAAAACATGGGGAAAATCAGAAAAATGCCAAAAGGGTCATTACTGAGGATCGAACCCAGACATGAAAGGTGAAAGGCGCATGTTGTAACCACTGGGGTGTAGATACATCCGTGTATTTAGCCATCCCAGAAAATGATAAGGCTATCTAAGATTGAAATTCTGGGCCAAATGCAAACAACCATAACCAAAGGCGTGAAGGTTTCAAACTAGATCAAATCAACACCAAATTTAACAAAATTAAAGCCTAACATGATTGTTTTTACACAAGGATGATGATGGTAACAACCAATTTGTGAAATGATGCCTTCAATCAAAAACACGAATGCAAATGCAATTTGGTCATTTGAGTTGCATAATGGGAATCAAAGTACATTCAGAGTTCATTCACAGCAAACAGACATTGTACACAAGTTATAAACATGTTAACAAATAGATTGCACACTTAGGGCTCAGTCACAAATCAACATAATTGAAATTGGTTCATTGGTTGCAAACATGGCATGAAAGTTGGTCAAGCTGTCAAGGTGCAGATGGGAAGTGTTCAATTCATACACACATGGCCTACAAGTTCTAAACATGTTTATTGATGCTCTTAATGTTTACAAATCAAACAAAGATGTCTCAGGCAGAAGAAGGTAGTATGATACAGTAAGGGCAACATATTGGCTGGTGAGTTGCAAAATAGTGAACTATGTGTTCTCAAACAACAAGATCAAAGACATCAAGACAAAAGTTGTTAAATCTAAACAGTCAATAGTTACAACATACACCAAACATGGCTGGTCTCAAATGTGGTATTTGAAGGGATCCAGGCTGATCAAAACAGCCAAAAAGCAGCAGGCCAAGCAAAAGAGGCCCTGTTGTCCAGCATTTCAAACAAAAGGCAAAAAAAGGATGTAACTCACACTTGATCAAATCAAACAATTAAAATCATGAAATCTCAACCAAATTACTTGAAATGTAAAGAAAAGCAAGATGGAAACAAACAAATGCCAAGATCACAAACCAAGCAGAACTGTCATCAACATGGCATGTGAAAATGAAAAAAATGCAATTGGAAAGCTATGTCATGCATTAGGCAGATTCTGATTGAACAAACCTTACACACAAACCAAAAACATGTTAATAAGTGTTTCCAGACTTCAAGCCCAGTCACAAACCAATCAGAAATGAAAATGGTATGCTAGTTGCTCATTAACACATGAAAATGCATAATGGTGAACAGACATGAATGGAGCAAGTTTTAGACCAAATAACCACCACACACAAGTTTCAAAGGTATCCATGAATGATTCTACAACTTAAGATTGAATATCAAATGCACACAACAAAATTTGGCTTACAAGCTGCAAGTGTAGTATACATGGTAAGCAGGCTGTCACAACAGGAAGGGGTTACAAATTGGCATAGCATTCAAAATGAGATCTGGTTCATACACATACAAACCCTAACAATGTTATCTAAAGGTCTAATGCTCATGAAATAACTTAAAACAAACCCAAACAGAAAGAGTGTATGGTGTGTGCAGCTGTGGTTTGCAAAAGAAAAACTGTTGGCAGCAAGATGATGAGGCATGTGAAATGAAAGGTCAAAACCAGGTAGCAAGGTCATACAATCAATACATACACATTGCAAACATGATAGAAGATGAATTCATGTTCATACATCAACCAAAAAATGCTTCAAACACAAAAGGGTCTGTTGTGTGTGATTGTGATTTTTCAAAACTGTTTGACAGCAGAGTGAGGATACAAGTTGTTTTAGCCAATAGTGAGTGGTCTCATGTCATGAAATTAACACATACATATCATAAACATGAAAATAAATGAGTTCAAACTCAAAGTTCAGGTATATTGCAATCAAGGCAGAATTTAGTATGGTTCATGGTATATTTGGCTTGAATGGATATTGAAAATGCATTTTGAAAGCGAAAAGATAAAACAGGTGGAAATAGATCATACAATCACTATACACACATTACAAACATGAAGATAAATGAAATCAAACTCAAAATTTAGGCACATTTCAAACAGAATAGAATTTGATATGTTGATACTTATGAAATGCAAAAACAAGTTCATTTATGCAGCAGGATAGTTTATGGCAAATTGAGACAGTTAGGCATCACACACCACCTTAAAACATGTTAAATGATGATTCTAGGCTAGTAGATCAAACAGAAACAAACTGAAACAGAATTGGACATGTTGTTGGTAACATAAAGCTTGAAAATGCAAGTGTGAAAGTGAACAGTTGTCTTGAAAATGCAGGGCCAGTTTAAACATGCAAATACCACACACAACCTCTAAATATGTAAATTGATGCTTTCACACTTAAAGATCAAACACAAACTGTTCAAAACAAGAACTAATATGTTGTTGCAAGCATTTGACAGCAAAACAAGCAATACCTCACAACAGGTCCTAATAGCTAATCCTCATGTTTTTGACAATTCAACAAGTCTCAAATAATACAAGCAAGACCAAATCAGAACAAGCCAACAGTTTAAACACTTGAGATGTAAATATCACAGTATGAAACATGGTAATGGAGTGTGAAACAGGTAGGCACATAACATTTTGGCACAAAACTCATGAAAATGGTGTAGCAAATGAAACAAGCATCACAACTGTGAAACAAAAGCCAATCCAGATTCATACATGACCTAGGGGCAGGGGAACCTCATGAAATAGCTAACAAGCAATTCAAACATTACAAATAAACAAGGGTTGTTAGACTTGTATTAAGCACAACAACATTTCATGTTAAAAAGCCTCTAAAACTACTCTTATGGACAAATACCTCAAAACAACTGTAAACAACATACAAAGTTCATCCTTGACAGAAAATCATCAATACATATCACTCATAAACAATATACTTTAACAAAAGCAAGAACATAACAATAAAACACAAGCTCTTGACAAAGAGCCATTTTGGGACAGCATGACTATGATTTTCAAAATAGAACCTCAAATTTACAAAACATGACAATGTATATATAATGAGGAGGTTGAACATTACATACCTCTTGTAGACCTTCTTGAGCAAGCTAGAAAGCAAAGAAACCCAAAGATCTTCTTCTTTGGCATAGATTTGGAGTTTTCTTCCTCTTGAAGCAATAAGCAACTTCTATAAAAGTTTGAGTAATGAGCCTCCCAGTTAGTTTTTGAGCCTTTGGACAGTTGAAACAAGATATATATGAGGTGTTGGGGGTGTTGAAATGGTAGGAAAGGCCTTAAGTAGAGACTTTGCTTCCAAAGTGCATAAAAGTCAAAATATGAAGGTATGAAGGTTGACTTTTAGATTGATGAGTTTTTTTGATGAATGTAATGGTGGGAACAGTTTCAAATGGCCATTTTAAGGGTGTGTAGATGGTATTTGAAGTGTTTTGGTGTTTGGAACAAGAAATGGCATGAAAAGTGCAAAATAGTGGATTTTGGTGATTTTCTTCACTTACAAATAAAGAAGGAAGGAAGAGAGCTATGATTTTTCTGGTATTCTTGGTAGCTATGGTGTGGTTAACAACATAGATAAAGGTCTCTATTTATAGGGAGAGTGAGGGTGAGGGCAGCCTTGGTTTTTCCCATTTTGGAGGGAGATTTTGAAGGAAATCTTGCCAAGATCATGTGGAAGATTTTTCCATCAGCTCTTGCGCAAATTGCTGGTCAAAATATCAAGTAAGATGGGAGGGATGAGATGATTGAAGTGAAGCTATGAGAGTAGGGGACTGCAGCTGCACAACACTTTGAAAAAGTTTCTCTTTCTTCCTCCTTTAAATGATTATTATATTAGCCACTTGCTCCAAGTTGCAAAAGCCCATCAATCCTTCCTTTCTTCTGGTTTTTGCTTCATCTAGGCTTCACATTATCAGAATAAAACATGATCCAATGGCTAAGGGTGGCCCAAGTTGTTGAAATTTGAATTTTGGAAAGAGTTGAAGTGGTGACTTCAAGTGTGGCAGCCCCAACTTCCATGATCCATAACTCTCAGCTCACAAATGCTATTGAGGAGTTCTACCATATCTTAAAAGCCCTCAAGTAGCTCTACAACTTTCATGTTTTTGAGATTTTCAAACTCTAGATCGAACTAGGTTGAAAAACCCCCTCCAAGTTGCTGAAAAAACATACTTAAGAGGCCAAATAACTTAAAAATTTTCTGTTATTTCCCTTCTTGAAATGAATTTGGTCATAACTCCATATCTATGCATTTTTTTTATCATGGACCACTTTGGTACTTTTGTAGGACTTGTCAAGAGCTTCCGAATGAGCTTTGAACCAGCTCAATTGGATGTGTGGTTGAGGAGTTATGGTCTTGCCCCTTTCAAAACCCTAATTCCCGATTTTTGCAATTACTCCCTAACCCTTGATCCAATGGTCATGAAATTTTATGGGAAGGTGTAATATGACATAAGGAACATTTTTTATTCACATCTTGAAGTCAAATTCCTTATGATTGAAGAGTTGACTTTTCGGTCAATCGTACGATCAATCGGTGGCTACCGAGTCGACTGTTGACGTTCTGGGTAATTTGAGGCCTTGAAACTTCTTGAGTAGACTTTAATAAGCGATAGGAACTTCATGGACCATGATCCCACCATTGGAACACTTTTTAAATCAAAATTCAAACTACAATTGACTTTTCCTAATCGAAAACCCTAATCGGGTATCCTAAACTGCACTATTCTCAATTCTTGGGTGACCACCTCAAATTGGATTCATACTTGACCCAATGTAGTATCCTTAATATTTTTTATATTTGAATCAATCCAAAACATTGATTGATCAAACCATCGAAGCCTCGATTTTGACGGTACGGAACCCTGATTCATCTGCATCTTGACAAAGATAAACTTGAAATTGGTTAAGGTTAGTTAATCAAATGAATATGATCCTAAAATGATGAAGAGGATCTAAGGGGTCAAAATTTAGGGTGAAAAAGTTGCCCCTATTTAAAAATCTTCACTAGATGGAAATGAGATATGGCAATCTTCATAGAATCGTAGTGAAAGGTATTTAAATATAGCAAACCAGAAATTTTGTCCCTTAGATCCGATGGTATGAAAAAGGACCAATACTGAAATGCAATGAGTTCTAAATGGTGTTTTATGATGCTTGAATGCAAGGCTGATGCACACACACGAGCAAAAATTAAAAAACGGCAATACAACGAGCAACCACTCACGAGGGACCCAACACATTGGGGAAAGATTCAAGGCAAAATAAGCAAGATAGTTCAAACATGATTAAAGATGCTGTTCAAGGGAATCTTTCACATAGGGGACACAAATTCCACCAGAGAAGACACATCTTCACTGGGGAAAAGAGACACAAACCTCACTGGGGATAACCAGATGAGGAAGCCCACTGGGGAAACAAAAGAAAAGAAACGCAAACCTCTCCGGGGAAGAAATCCATTGGGGAAAACTTTGTTGGGAATAATTCCACTGGGGAAGCAAATATTCACCGGGGAAATGACGGAACGGAGATACGAATCTCACTGGGGATAACCAGGTGAGAAATTTCCTATAACGAAGAGTTCAAACGGGATCTTCAGGAAAAGGTTAGAAACAAGACCGGACGCGCCGGGAAAGCTAGTATCCACTAGTTCTCTGAGACTCGACTGGAAAAGCCAAAAGCTTCAAAGGGGAAACCGGTGACGACCAGAACAACAACCATTTTTAAGTAGTGTTAGTTTCCACTAGACTCCCTGGGGATGATGGTGATGACCAATCCAACAAACGGTTTCCAAAAAGTGCTAAATATCGCTAGACTTCCTGGGATATGGTGACGATCAAATCAAAGTTCCAATTACAATTGAGAATTCCAAACAATATTGATGAAACACAGGACTTCAGCTGGGGGAGTTGGTAACAACCGACTAATAACGATTAGTTTTCAAGCAATGCCAGTGACTACTAGACTTAGAGGGGACTGGTGATGACCAAATCGGGGTATACCAATAACAATTGATTCCGGATAATGCTAGTAACCACTAGATTTAACTTGAGAGATTGGTAACGACCGAGGCCAAGGAGACCAATAACCATTGGATTTGGGTAATACTAATAAATACTGGATTTTCAAAGAGTTTAGTGACGACCAGGTCTGCAAACAGGAAGTATAAGTATATCCCTCAATACTTTAGGAACAAAAGCTAATATCCTCAAAGCGTTAGGATACAACAGAGACACAACCCTCAACACGTTAGGATTGTATGAAGACCCTCAAAACCTTAGGATCAAAAACTAATACCCTCCAAACATTAGGAACGAAAGTTGAACATCCTCAATACATTAGGATATAGAAGAGACACCACCCTCAACACATTAGGATTGGAAAAAGACCCTCAAAACCTTAGGATAAAAAACTAATACCCTTAAAACATTAGGATATAGAACACTTCATGCAAATGCAACCACTTTAGTCTCTGGGAATTTCTGAACTCGGGATTCAAAGTATACATCTCCAAAGATACACAACTTGTGCTCGGGATGGCAAAAAACATCTTCTAAAGGTACAAAACTTGTGCTCGGCATCCAACAATACATCTCCAATGGTACGAAACCTGAGCTTGGGATGGCAACAAACATCTATCTCCAGAGGTACACAACCTGTGCTCGGGATAGAAACAAACATCTTCAAAAGGTACAAAACCTGTGCTCGGTATCCAACAATACATCTCCAAAGGTACGAAGCCTGAGCTTGGGATGGCAACAAACATCTATCTCCAAAGGTACACAACCTGTGCTCAGGATAGAAACAAACATCTTCACTAGGTACATAACCTGTGCTTGGAATCAAACAATACATCCTCCAAAGGTACGAAACTTGTGCTTGAATAGAAACGATACATCTCCAAAGGTACACAACCTGTGCTTGGGATGGCAACAAACATTTATCTCCAAAGGTACACAACCTATGCTCGGGATAGAAACAAACCTCTTCCAAAGGTACGAAACCTGTGCTTGGAATCAAACAATACATCCTCCAAAGGTACGAAAGCTGTGCTTGGATAGAAACGATACATCTCCAAAGGTACACAACCTGTGCTTGGGATGGAAACAAACATTTATCTCCAAAGGTATACAACCTGTGCTCGGGATAGAAACAAACCTATTCCAAAGGTACGAAACCTGTGCTTGGAATCAAATAATACATCTCCAAAGGTACGAAACCTGAGCTTGGGATGGAAACCATCGTGACCTAGTTTGGAATGATACACAACCAAATTTTCAATATCTATAATCCATAGAGTTTTATAGTGCCAGTTACCAATAGACCTTACTTGAAACATGATTGGTCGCCGCCAAATTACTTATATCAGTATCCACTGGATTTTCAAACAATGCTGGTTACAACCGTGCGTCGATGTCCTTAAGATAAACTTCTCAAAAGAGATTGCCCTTTATCGCTGAAGATGATTAAACTTCTCCAAAGAGACTGTCATTTATCGTTGAAGACGATTAAACTTCTCCGAAGAGACTGCCATTTATCATTGAGGTGATAAGCTTCTCGCTAGAGATTCTCACTTATTTGTTGAAGACGATTAAACTTCTCCGAAGAGACTGCCATTTATCGCTGAAGACGATTAAACTTCTCCGAAGAGACTGCCATTTATTGTTGATGAATGATAAGCTTCTCACCAGAGACCGCCACTTATCTGGAGACAAATATACTTCTCTACAGAGACTGCCACTTATTGCATCGCAATGTAAAATGTTCTTCTTGATATATAATGCAAAATAAATGCACGTCCATATAGGTTTGGCGACCGATAGGGACCAACGTTCAATCTAGAATATATCTAGAAAGAAACTGTCCAACAAGACTCCAACCATTGAGAAATGAACTCGAATGGTGACTCACCTTATCCAATCATGGAAAAAGATAACTGAAGAAACCATCATCCACGAGGATTAAACTCTGTGGGGAATTGAGAAAGGATGGACATTTTATGCTTAAGGACTGACAACTCTATTAGAGAGAGACAACGCATCCAGTCACTTGGTGAAAAACACCAAAGTGAAACAGGAACAGGTAATAACTAGAGATAGCAAAAATGCACTATGCTATGCTTATGCTTATGTTTATGCTGACAAAACAGACAAAACAAAACTGGAGATAAAATAAACATCTCGACACGGAGACTTAACCAACTTCACCAAGATTGGACATCAAAGGGATGATCATAAAGAACAATAATTCCACTTCAAGGTTACCACCTTCTTTGGGAGAGAGTAATCTTCTTAGACCAAAACATCATGACTTCACTTGGATTGCCAACATAAGCTTGAATTCTTTGATGAAGGAAAAAACACCAAAGGAAGTTCCAAGATCAACCGAAGTAACAACTTAATCGGAGAGCTGACAAAGGGTATCATAAGACCAAAATCTTTCTGCCCCATTCATAGTATAACAATCCTCTTCAGTGAGCAACGACTCCTGCGACAAATAGTCTTTAAAATTTTCTGCCCCAATTACATGGTCTGTGGGAAGAAACCATCAAGAGCACGAGCATAAAGATGCTTCAATGTCTTCAAACTCTTATAGAGAGAGATTTACAAATCTTGACGTGATTGCCCCAGTTTAACGGTGCTTGCCCAACAAAGTCTCGGACTGTGGGAGTAACGACTGGGTAACAAACTTGCCCCTGCTTACTGGTAACTGCAAAAGATTTGCCCCAGACTAAACTGTTCATTGAGAGCTTCATCTGATCTTGACCTGGTCGACTCTGATTAGCTGAACATTATGACAAATGATTAACAAATCTTTCAAATTGGTTGCCCCAGGCTGAGCTTCCTTTATCAAGTCAAATTCCCTAGCTGACGGCGCTTGTTGGGATTCCTTTGATATTGGATTGTTTTGCACGCAATGCAGTTCATTAAAAATTGGCAATTTTCAATGTAAAATTCATGCAATCATTCGAAAGAATTTTTTGATGAAACACACACGGCGGAGTGATCAAGTGATCAAAGTGAAAGTGATCCAATCATTTTACAGATGATGGATAAAGTGATGAACACACACAATTAACAAAGATCATTAGGAGTCAGGTTATCCAACCTTGTTGTAATATGCTTTCAAAACAACCTTACCTCAATTAGGTCTTTTAAGGGTTGTAACTGTCATACCCTAAATTTGTCCTACCCTTTTTGTAAATATTTTCGCAGTTATCGTCTCATGCCTTTTAGACACGTGTCTGCTCGCAATTGGTTGGTTTTCAGAACTTTATCTTTTGGACCAATTAAAACGTGACACGTGGCTTAAACTTAATTTTGTGAATATTACTTTCTTAAATTTTGTTTTTTTTTAAGTGATACTAATAACATTTTAGTAATTACTTTTGTGTTTTTTATATAAACCTTAGTTATTTTATATATTTGAATATTTGTTAAGTGGTTATTGTTAATATTTAGTAATTTGTTTTTAATTTAGTTTTAATTGTAATATTTTGTTAATATTTATTAATCATATTTGTTAATGTTCACATTTTTAAATAGATGTTATTAAATTAAGGGAAAAGAAGATGTTGGATGCTTAAGCCCACACCACACGGCCCATTAGGGTTCAGGGCATTGGCCGTTTATTTAAGAAAAGAGGAATTTAGAACGAGGGGGAGGCAAGAAACACTGTTCATTTTCTTTTCATTATCAAGAACGGTGCCCCTCACGAACCCTAGCCGCCGCCGAAAAAACCTAAAAAAATCCCTCACCTTCAACATCAAAATTCGCCACCCCTTTTACCCTTTCAAATCTTTCAGAACCTTCAATCTCCGCTGTTTTACAACCGGCATTCAAAAGCACCTCAGCCTCATCCACTTCCGCCGTGAAACCACCACCTCAGATTCATCAATAATCTGTTGCAACACAAGCACGATAACCAACTCATGTAGTGATAATTTCAAGCAACCCAACGTTTCGACACCATCCGTATTTGTTACGTGTGACAACCGCGACGACCTCGTCCCTAAAATTTCATCAACGGTGGCAGTTAAGGCGCTGATACCAGGAGTAACTCCAAGATTGAATCAACAACAAAGCTTCGCGTAGGTCTCGTAGCACCAACAATGACGTTCACAGCAGCGGTACCTTCTCGCTCGGCCTCGCAAGTACCTTGACTCGGCATCGCATCAACAACAAGCAACATTGTCGATACGCAAGGAGTCACCAACTGTTGCCCTGTGTCACGCGTCGGTAATTTCTAGCTTTTGTGTGTTTATATCAGTCTTACTATGTTGATTCTTACCATGGCTCAAACTATGTAAATAGGATGGATTGAGTTACCCTGTTAGCGTTATCTTGCCGTCCTGTTAACGTTATTTGTGCTCATGTAAGGTTTTAACTTTACCGTTTATTGGGCTAACAGAAGGCCACTATGTGTGTTAAACACAACTTGGGGTTTTGAATTCGTTTTTTAGCTAGAAGGGGACAGATAGCCATACTGATAGGGGAATATAGCTTCTTGCAACCTTTATGCTGTTGAGGATTCTTGTTTTTCTTACTGATATATGTTTGTATGTATTTTAAGTTTGTCTGTTGAAGGTTGTTTGGTCTTTGTTTCTTGATTTTACAATGATCTAGAATCAATAACATTTAGGTTTTGTGACTTCACGTGTGTTGTTTCAGAAAGGGGGTTTGCATTTCTTGTGTTGTTTTTAAAGGAAACTTGCAGATTTTGGAGTATCATGACAATTACGTGGTGTACCACAACAGCAAGCTCCGTAACAGACTGTCTAGGAGGCCTTGCCAAACTGCTTTGCGAATTTATTCTTAAGCAGTTTCACGCTTAGTAATACGCATATCCAGGATAACGCAATAACACCGTCTTGGCGGTTCAGTTGGAAAGAGCAACACCAGAAGTCATCTACCAGCACTTGAAGTCGGCGTTGGTAAATCTGTATCTTTTTCTTTGGCTCGGTTGCATCCAATACCTGATTAGGTTCGATTGAGTGCTAGCCTTTAATGTATTTATCATTATTTTCAAGATGTTTTATGGTTGTTTTTTTTTAAACTTTGCCGAATATGCGACGTGACGTCGTCAATATTCGGGTTGTTCTGATTTTCAATTCAATCATATAATAGAGTTGTAAATACTTCAGTCTGTTGCGATTTTGTATTACCTATTTTCGAACCATGGTTAAACTGATGGATGAATACATAGAACAATGTTGTTCTGCTACATTTTTATCATGTTTCCAAAGATAATGCTGATTTGTGTGTTTAAGTGGTTGTGTTACTTCAAGTCGCAATTGTTACGCTATGACGTCTTGTAAATGTTTGCAAAATAATGGTGTGTTCTGTTAATCTCGCGATATTTACGTCGATGTGGTTGTGTGAAATTTGTTGCTAATAAGTATCACCATATTGAGTATTGCCAATAAGTTATACCTGCATTATATATACCGACTTTGTCTTGATATCATCAATGTGTAAGCTACAGCTTATTCCTTTAACGTGTCAATGCGACTCAGCTGCTACCCATTTCAAGTTCCGTTGGTTTTCATGATTTCTGTAGGTGTTGTTTCGAATATTTCAGATCAGCTTGGATCTGTTTAAAGCAGTTCTATTACATGATGTTTCGTTTTGGAATCATTTAAAGATGAAGTTTCTTACTGTTTGTATGTGGTATTTGTTCATAATAAGCATATTGATTTGTTTGAGAACTGCTCTGTTTCTCCGCAAATTCTGTACTACTAATATGTTTAAGAATCTTGTTGCTATTTCATGTTGCTGACTCTGTTTCGCATGTCTTGGTGTATTGAGTTTTTGTATGATCTTTTTTAGAATGATGTTGTAATTCTCTTGGTTGTTAATGCAGATCATCACTGCTAATTGCTTTTGTGTTAATAAGAGTATATTCGGTTTCGCCGCAATTTTCACCTTTTGTTGCATTAGTTTTAGAGGCAGTAACTATATTCAGTTTTGCTTTTTGAAATATGGTTGGTATGGTTACTGTCATAGTCCATTGTTGCTTTTGAGCATGACACAATATTATCGACACTAGCTTCACTTGCCTTCCGTTTTTGTAGCGGTATTAATATGGTTGGTTTGTTAATGTAGCAGTATTAATATGGCTAGTATGGTTTGCTATATTAATGTTCTCTTGGTTGTATATGATGTACATTAATTCCATTGGTTCAATTAAGTTAAAAAACATTTTTTTATTCAATCTTTTTTTATAATTAATTTATTAGGCAATTCAACTTTTGCATTTGTATATACTTTAGTAAGTAGCATGTTTTAGACAATTCAAAAATTACACTTTAGATATCTCTTTCAAATTTACTTTTAACTTTCGATTAATTTATTTATTTTGTTAAAATTAAATCAATTTATTTTAACAAACTATTTTTCAGCTTATTTCAAAAATATGTTTGATTTTCTTTAAATCCTATTTCAATATATTTTTCAACACTAAATTATTTCTCAATCAAGTCATAAAGATTAAGTTCTTGAAGTCTAGCACTTCTTGAATTTTTGGACAAACATTATTGGGGTGTACACCTTAAATAATATGTCATTCAACCATTCGTTTAGTACGCGATTCAGAGCAAAAATGTCATAGGAATCTAGCATTCTGTGTGATATTTCCGCTGTTCATCTAATTATTTTTCAAATAAAAGTGGTGTTATTGGAATCTAGCATTTCGGTAATACCCCAATTATTTAGTTGTGGGGCCGACGTCTCATTTATTAAATAATCGATATTTTCAAATTCAATCTCGTATTCTGACTTCTCATACCACAAACACTTTTCATACCCTCGATTCAATTCAAATTATTTTCTCAACTTTTTTCTCAATTCAAATTCCGAAAGAAGGAGGTTCTTGGGATCTAGCATTCCTTGAATTTTCGAGTGAATAATTCTTGAGGCACGCCCTTGAGTTATTATTCATTCAATCTTTCGGCTTTTTCAAACATTTTCCAACGTTCTCCTAAGTCGAGCGCTCGTACGCATTCGCAACCATCGACATTTTGCACACACATTCGCAACTCCTCGTGGTTTCGATATTAGGAGCACCCTCAGGGACTAATATCGTTTCTCACCATCCTAACCCTTGACACGTCGTCAAGTCGGTTCCATCTTCAATAAAATCTTCGACACGTCGTCAAACCAGTTCAAAACAACTTCCTTTTGGCCGTCGCGTGCCATTTTTCGATTCGATCCTTTCACAAACCTTTTTAAACTTACGAAAGGGGAATATCCTTAGAATCTAGCATTCTTTGAATATTTGAATGAGTAACTCTCGAGGCGCGCCCTTGACTTGTTATTAATTCATTCTTTCGATTTCAAAACATCCAACTCTTTACCTTCAACTTATTCAGTCAATTCTCGAAAGAACTGAATTCTTGGAATCTCGCATTCTTTGAATTCTTGAGTGACAAGCTCTTGAGGCGCGCTCTTGGGTTGCTTGTCAGTCACTCTTTCGTCTCAAACTCAAACTTCAACCCATTCAAACCTCACCTTTTCGTGGTCATCTCCACGAACTACGGACGCTCTGATTCTTTATTCATTCTTGAATATAAGATACGTAGGCACAAGATTGCAATGATCTTGGCGAGCACAATCCCCTCCATCTTCCATTTCCCCTATCCTTTTCCCGTAGTCGAACTACGACGCTCTGATTTCTCATTCTCGTCCGGATGAGCATACGTAGGCACAAGGGCCCCAATCCTTGGAGAGCACCCTATTCTCTAACCACCCATCTCTCCTTTGCGTCTTTAACCTTTTACCCTACCAATTCTACCTTTAAAAACGAGAAGAAAACAAGTAAACCTAAACAACACTCCCCACATTTACCTTAAGAGGTTCCTGTCGAGTATGACGAACGTGAGGGGTGTTAATACCTTCCCCTCACGTAACCGACTCCCGAACCCGGAACATGGTTGCGACAGCCCTGTTCCTATCCTTTCGTTTTAAGAGGTTTTCTCGATATTTTCCTCTCCCGTTTATTCGGGAAAAATAAAGTTCGGTGGCGACTCTGTCGAACCGCATTTCCGCGCCTTCCGCGCGAGGGTCGTTTCTCCGAAATGTCTCCGTGATTTTTCGAGGTGCGACAGTAACGTTGCTTGGTTCATGGTTTATAAAACAAAGGATAAAGGCTCAAAGTTATTTGGTCCCACCCACTATCCATGATGAACTCCAATCCTACGCTCAGTTAACTTAAACTAATACATTCAAGTTCTTAAAAATTGAACTGATGATAGTTGGCGATGGTTCACAAACCTAGGGTAGTCACAACTCCCTTACAGTATTAGATAGCTTTTGCTATTTGAGGATTTTTAAGAGTGATAACTCTTACAACATTCTTCTCTTTTTATCCCTGAATCTTGTCTGAACTTCTTTTTTTGAATATACAGTCAATGGGATGCCCCATTTTTTCCTAAGTCTCCTTCATAGGTTTCGACTTAGCGGGCTTTTTCTTTTTTCACTTTTCCTTTTTTTTTTTCTTTTGAGAAAGGATGTGACTACCTAGTTTAATGATTACGGTGAACCATCATCGCCTTTTATGCTGAAAAGCATCTTCGACACTTGCTTGTTGTGTGCGAAGGAAAACCTGAGTGCACCACTTTTATATGAAAAGTGTCTTGTATGCATATATCTCCGAGTTAACTGAGAACTACCCTCCCCAGGTTTGAGATTTAAGGTTTCTATTTTTGTAAAGAAAGAAAAACTCCTACTTCTAGGCTCGAAGGGGTTAACAAGGGATTATCTTCCTTATTTCTCCAGTGTTTAGGGATTGAAACAATGCCTTACATCATCGGCAAAGTTAAATTGAAAGCATATCGACAGCAGTTATGGATATAGTTTTCACCATCCTCCCCAATCTTTGCTTTAAACAACAGTTTAGTAAAGAAATTTTTGCGTTTTTCGTTATAACGATGAAAGGAAAGAGAAAGAGTGAAACGAATGGACTTAATCAAAAGATGCACAAACATTTCATTAATCTTGCCAATTCAAAATGAACAACAACTTACAAGCAATTCAAATGCAAAGAAAATACAACACGATGCTGAAACAGTCTACAACTGCCAGCCTTAGGGAATTAAAATTGTCAAAACAAATTTCAAATTTTAGGCCCATATGGGGGTACACCTTCAACCACCACTTGCTCCTTGTGATATAGAATTGTAAGGGGTCTCACGGGTTCTTTGCCTTTGGATTTAGGAATCACGGCACTGTCATTTGATTTATCCTCCTGAGGTTTCAGCAACTCTTGTAGTCTTAGTTTAAAACCTTCACACTCTTCAACTAGGTGCCCTGTTGTCCTAGTATGATATCCACATTCTACTTTTGGGTAGTCTTCCTCGAGGATCAAGTGTTTGTTAATGATTAGCTCTTGTACAAGATAACCCAATGCTATACATGCATCTAAGTTGTGTCCTTCAGCTCCTTTGTGAAATTCACAGTTCAGGTTTGCATTATGCCATGGTCCTAGCATAGGATTGGATAATCGTGGAGTCACTAGTGAGTTATGAATCAGTAGCGGGTAAAGTTTGCTTAACAGTACTGGAGTTGGTCTACCGCAAGTCTTACTTTTCCTGACATGATTTTTCTTGTTCAATCTTCGGCTTTGAGAACCTTGAGGAGGAACAAACATCGACTGGCGAGAGACTTCAGTTGAACACCCTAGTGTCCCAGTATGATAGTCCCTTTTAGCGTTGGTACCACAGTTCAGAGGGTGAGGAGGAATTACTGTTTTCAGCTCCTTTGGTATTATCAATCCGCCTTGGGTCAAATCTGGCTTGCTCTGATCGTGTGACATTGGAAACGGACTCTCTGCTTTCCTTGGTTTTTGTTGGGCGTGCTGATGTGATTGACGGTTATCTGGTTGTCGATACCGAGAACATCCTAGAGTTGGAGGAATCATCGGAGATAATACATCCCTAGTTTCTATGGACGTCACATGGTTGGAGTGACCTTCTTTTTTCATCATGTTCTGCAATGTCTCAAGAACCTAATTCATCCGACATTTGAGAATTCTGATGTCCTCTTTCAGCATTTCCTAGGCTTTCAAAAGTTCCTCCATTGTGGCCATTTGTCTCGGATATGTGCTAGGTATCTCTCTCTACAAGTGGGAGACAAAGAGACGCAAGGCTGAGAAGAGAAAATGCAAAATGCAAATGCCATGCAAAGAGCAAACTGGTTTTATAAAACTCAGAAGATTGACTAGGTCAAAATCCTCATTTCACCAATCGTTCGAAAAAGTTACAACTTTTTTAAAAATATCAGAGATCGACTGAGTCTTACAAAACTAGTTGCGACATGATATACTTGTGGTGATATGATGAGATGATGCACACATAACACAAAGGCAAGTATTCATAAATACAAAGCATATACAAAGACCTCATAGGCTCAAGATCAAAGCAAGGAGTCAAAGGTCTACCCATCCCCAAGGATTTGTACTATGGGTTAATTTGTATCTGTCGAACAGGTTCTTAATAAAGTTCCCAGGGTCAACAACCCATCTTTCGGATATTATCAATTTCCCAAATTACTCGGTAATCGATAATATTCTCAAGAGAGTCTCGCCCGAGTGTAGCATCGCGTATCAACTACTTCGGAAATACTTCCTTATAGCCATCACACTACGTCCTAATAAGGCCAAAGTGGGGTAAAATGTAATCTAAAAGTCCACAGTGTCATGGGCTCCTTCGTCGAAAGTAGCATTGTTTTCACGAATACTCGGTCAACAATACTAAACTCTCAAGAGGGCCTACACTGAGCGGTGGTTTCTCAAGTTAGCTTGGTCGGGAATCAACTCCCTATAAGCCTTCTTGAATATACCACCATCCTATCATAATTGCACTCAAGTCCAGGTATAGGACCGTCTCACCACTCAAAGTACCCAATATCCGACATACAAATATATTGACAAATATACATGTTAAGCAAATATTCACAAATATAGCATGCAATTAAACAAAATAGGCTAAACCCTCAAGTTTAAGTATCCCTAGTGAAGTCGCCATTTCTGTTGTAGTGAGAATTATGATACCAAGCTATTGATTAACTTGAATCTTAATTCTTAAATTCACAATCGGACTTTAATTTATCCAAAGGAAAGGTCTAAAGAAAGAAAGAACCTTTTGCGCGATGTAACAACAATGCTAAGAGATTCGGGGATCGGGAGTTGGTTATGCATAGGGTAGGTATTTCACATCCTAAACATCTGTAGTAATCTACAGGAACCTTTTGTTTGTTTGCATGCTAAGTTTGCTAAATGTTTTCTAAGGTTGGGATTGGGATTGGGTGAAGGTTAAAACCTAAAGATGGTTTCTAAGTTTGCTCGCAAAGGCGTCGCGTCCTCTTCCTACGTATCCTAAGTAGGATAGAATCAGAGCAATCCTAGTTCACCTCACTAGGGTTAAAGAACACTTGATTATGATCAAGGTTCAAAGGAGAACAAACATATCCATGCTTGTGTAAAGTTTCACAAAACTCTCTAGATCTATGTTAAACAGTCAAGAAAGGGGAGCATGTAATCATTTCCATGATTCTTACATAGAGTTAACCAAACTCTATCCTAAAGTTTTACGTTGTGAGACCAATTGGTTCTATCCAGACCAAAAGGTGGGAGAAGGGGGAAGGTTGCTTGTGAAGATATCACATCTTGTGCCTACGTATTCTCATTGTCCAATGAAAAATTAGAGCGGTCGTAGTTCAGGCGCAAACTACAGAATAAGGATCTATTGGTTCTTTCAAGACCAAAAAGAGGGAGAAGGTTCTATCTAGACCTATGATTTTAAATCTTATTGGTTCTATCCAGACCAAAAGGGGGAGAAGGTTCTATCTAGACCTATGAGGGTATTGAGATATCTATGACCCAAGGGTCAATAGAGAGACTTTCCTTTGGAAGGAAAGAGGAGGCAGTCTGGATGAGAACTAAAGAGTTTCATCACTTGGGGAAGAAAATACTTATCAAAGCAACATAAACAAACAAGTATAAATAATACAAAGAATATGGTTACAACCAAGCAAGCATGCATATCTCAATAAGCAAGGATTAAATTGATACAAGTGGTTTCAACCAAGTATAAGACATCATAACATCATGAGGGAGGTTCTTACAAGACCTAAGCATAGAGATTTAGAAGAGATAATATATCTTAACAAAGATTATGGTAACAACCCAAGGGATACATATTAACAAATATGGAAACAACAATCATGCAAATAAGTCACAACTTAAGATAATCATGTTATAAATTCAAATGTAATAACATTTAGGCATTGATGACAATCAAGTATGTAAAGAATGTTCACAACAGTTAAGTTCAAGATTTGGGAGGGAGCACATAGGCTCATGGTGACAACCAAAGGAAGGCAAACCCTAACATGTTAACTAACACATAGGAATCAATCACAAACAAATCTTACAAGATAAGTCAAGCATGGTATAAAAGAAATTCATCAAGACGCAAGGTAGCGACCTTAAAAACGAACCAACTTCCAAGTAGGCAAAAGGCAGTGTGAATACAAGCAATTTGAAATTTTCCTTCATTAAATGAAACTAGACATTAATATGAATATTTTGCAAAAATAATGGATTGAAAATAATGAGGCATGCAAAAGTTATGAATTATTGAATTTTTGGTGAAAATAATAAAAATGAAGCATGTAATAAAAATGAAATGGTCATGGGAGGGGGTTGAACCTGTCGCTACTGCGAAAATCGGCGCCGGCTGAACAGAAGAGTCGCCACCGTGCGTTATTTATCCCAAAGGAGGGAAAGGAAACGCTCGAAGTAAACCTACCGCAAAGACGGGAAAGGAATGGTCATCGCAACCAAATCCTGGATTCGGGAGTCGGTTACGCAAGGGGAAGGTATTAGCATCCCTCACGTCCGTCGTACTCGATGGGATCCACGCTTGTTTTCTAGTACGGATTGTTATTCTATCTACTCTACAGGTCTGGGGTTAAAAGAAAATAAAATGACTCGGCAAAGTATCGCACTTTATGCCTACGTATTCCCGTCTGGAACGAGAAATCAGAGTCAACGTAGTTCGCCTACCTACGGGAAAGAAGGGGAAGGTTGCTCGCTAGGATATCGCATCCTATGCCTACGTACTTTCATACAGCATGAAAGATCAGAGCAAACGTAGTTCGGGCCACGTACGACACAAATCTGTTTTGATTGCTTTTATCTCCTTCTAAAAAAGGGTTTTTCAGATTACTGGTCCAAGCGGACAAAAATGACGTTTTGATGAGTTCACACTCTTTTACGGAAGAAGTGTCTTTTATCGTGTTTGAAATCTTATTGTGTTTTTCTTTTTGTTTTGAGAAAGAAGAGACAGAATGCTAGCCTATGGTTGGAAAGGGAATCAAACTAACCTAATGTTATCATGCATGGGTTAAGACCTAATGTCTATCATGCTCCTCTCTTGCGCAGAGAGAAACAGAGATCCTAAGGGATAAACGGAAACAGAAATAGTAGCATATATACAATAAAGCAGTAAAATGCATGAATGCAGCAGTACAAGCGAGGCAAGGGAGTCCCACTCAACCTCGAACCTAGAAAACAACAGGCAAAAGCGAACAAAATTCGCTTTCAACCTAACAGATTAAAGGGCAAGCAATACAGTCAGAGAAATTCAAACAATACATCAAAAATTATAAACAGCAAAAATAAACAGCAGCAGCAGTCTTCATCTTCACAACCTTCAAGCAAGGTCTCTATCTTCAATCTTTCAATGGCCTTTCTTCAAGTCTCACTCTCCAAGATGAGTAGCAGTCAACAAGATGAATTGGATGTTAAACAGTCAATTGCCTACCAAGGGTGGCCTACTGACTGTTAACATGATACTGACAGTTTTCTCTCAAAAGTTCTGTCTTTTAAATACATTCACTAATCCTTCCAAAGGAAGGAGGTGGGTATTTAAAAGAGACTTTGAATCATAGAGAAAGAATGGAGGCAAACAAGACCTTCCATGTTTGTGAATCAAGTTTTTATTCTAGAGCTCTACCTAGCTCCTAGACCCTATAACCTTCAACAGCTGCCAGCAAGATATACTCCTCATCAACTCTGGAAATTGATCTTCATTCTTTTAGTCTTCAATGGGCTTCATCAGCACAGTCTTCAGCTCAAACCCAAACCCCAAGCAGGCCCAATACCCCACACAGTCAAACAAATAACCCTAGAAAGGGCACACCACACAATTAATCAATCCCAAGAAATATACTAGTAGTAATAATAGAATAGGGGGAGTCTGACACTTTCTAAGGGATCTATCACTTACCCATAATACCCCTATAGTCCCCTCTTAATTTGTCCTAGAGAAAACCCAAAAAGAAACTTGTTTTGTTAAACTTATGTCATATTCACAACCCTAAATGATTAGCCTAATGTTTTCTAACTAAACTACCTAAAATAAATCCTAAAAAATTGGTATAAAAAATCAAGGGGGCACCTAATATATGTATCTAGTTATACTAATAAAATTGGCCTAAAAAGATTAGGAGAACCACCTAAAAGAAATTCTACAAAAACTATACACAAATTAAATCTATTTAAAAACAATTAAAATGTAAAATATAAGCAAAAAATAGAAAAAATAGCTAAACTATTATTTTTTAATCATTTTAATTTTCTTCAAGTCAATTCTAAACTATTGCAAAAAATCTCATGTCAAAATTCTTATTTTTTGATTTATTATGGATTTTATAAAATTGCAAAACAAAATGAATTAAAATAAAAATGAAGTAGAAGCCAGGGGGTGCAAGCAGCAAGGGCGCCCAGTTCAGATACTCCATGGGCCCAAAACCTGGGGTGCGCGTAGTAAAAGCCATTAAGCCCAGACTTAAAACAAAAAAACAATCAGTAAATCAAAAATAAAAAATAAGAACGACGGTGCAAATAGTAGCAAAAAATAGTTCAAAGTGCTGGGCCTGGTGAAGGTGGGGTGCGAAAATGAATGACCATTAAGCCCATAGGAGGGATTAAATGAAACGCTG
Source organism: Lathyrus sativus (assembly GCA_963859935.3). Taxonomy (NCBI): domain Eukaryota; kingdom Viridiplantae; phylum Streptophyta; class Magnoliopsida; order Fabales; family Fabaceae; genus Lathyrus; species Lathyrus sativus. The sequence continues at coordinate 515,221,307 of OZ012741.1, forward strand.
AGTTTTGGACTCAGAATTTCCCTCTCGTTTCTTGATTAAATGTTGGCCGTGCGATCTGAGTCTAAGTCAACAACCTTGCTGGGATCCAACGCACCATGTATCATCTTCAACCTTGGGTGGACTAGGGTTTGTGAAGTAACTTCCATGCACGAAGCTCTTCGAAGCTACCTTCCATTGCCTTGTTCTCCTTCATCTCTCAACTAAATCCACTTCTGTAAAGAGCAAAGTTTCTCCAATTCTCAAGCTGAACAGAACTACATCATTAGTTTCTACTACAACGCCCTAAAATGCCAAACCCGATAGCTCTACCTCCATGGATACTCCAACTTTCAACTTCTTGTTTTTCCAGTTTCTTGACATCAAAATAACCACCAAACATCACTGATTACCATAAGCCAAAGAACTAATGCTAACACTCAATATTAAGAGAGTTCTAAGTCCAAACAGTTGGTGTGCTCCAATGTCAAACTTCACCAAATTCAATCAAAATCTCCAGAAATGCTCATCTAACCACCTAGATCATTCTTATCCTAACCAATATACATCATGCTAACTAAATCAAGCTAATTCGAAGAGATCACTAACCTGGTAGAAATCTGAAAACAGATGGTGAAGTTCTTGGATTCACAGCTAGCAATGCTCTAGGATTGATCAATGGAGGTGGATCTTGATACTGTATGCAGCAACTCTTGCTCAAATGCCTTGGATTGCCATAACCAACTCTTCTTGCACTTTGGATGATGAACTTGCAACACACGATTATGGCTTCAATACACTCAGATCTTGCTTGTGATGTGATCAATGATGATCATGTAGTATGGTAGGATCAATAATTTTGCAGAATGATGAAGAATTGGGAGAGTTTGAATGGATTTGCAAAAATGCAAGAGAGAGTGAAACTAGGTGTTTTGGATCAAAATGAAGTGCAACCCTGCATTGAATGAGCTCTAGGGATAGATTCCCATGGAATCATCTAGAAATTGCTGGAAGTTCCTTGTACACAAACCCCTTGTGATTTGGCATATGTTACTTTAATCATAAGCAAGCCATGATAACTCTCCAATTTTGAACTAAACTCAAAAATCCACTATTGCCAATGGTCTCAAAACATCATTTCCAATCAAAATGACCTATAATTTCATCCCATTTGGACATGTTATGAAAAATTCCCAAAAAATGGCTATTTAATGACTTAAATCATGCCTTAATTAGGTCATTTTTGCAAATATGAGCTACACCCATTTTCAACCCTCCATGACCACTTTTATAGACTCAAAACATCATTTGGAACAACTTTTATGTTGTGAAGTTTTTCATTTGAAGCTTCCTTGTATGAGTTTTAGGCATATGCTTGAAATGACCTGTAATTTCCAAATGACCAAAATACCCTTTGCTTGCCAAAGTCATAAGTAGAGTTCCACAAATCAGATGAAGGCATACCATACCTTTCTAGAAATCTAAGATCATGAAGCACAACTTTCATGTTGACCAGAAATCCATTTGAAAGCTCCTTGAGGGGTAAAAGTTGCTTGGAAGTCAAGTAACTTTCACAGACAAATTTCAGTGTCCTCAGATGACCTGTAACTTGCGAGAACCATAACTTGAGTTCTATAAATCTCCTTGATGTCTTCCACCACTCAAATTAAAGGTCTTGAGATCCTATACAAGTTTCATGTTGGCCAAGGATCCATTTGAGGCTTGCATTTTGAATTATCTTTCTTGGAAGTTTGCCCTAAATCAGGGGATTTTACACAGAAACCCTAATTTAGAAACCTCTCTTCTTCTTGATTTCTCTTGATTTTTCCTTGGCACAACACCACATCCATCCCCACATGTCAAATGAGGCATCCCACATCTTTCAAACAGGTCTTGATGCCCTTCAATCAAGCATTTGACCTAGGGTTGACCCAGGGTTGACCCAGATGAAACCCTAGTTGACTGTCTTCAACTGCAGCTCTTGCAATCACATCAATGACTTGTCTCACTTTCAAAATGACCCTCTAGGTCTTCCGTGATGTCTATATACCCTCCATGGCCTCAATTCATGACTCACAACTTCTTTGATGATCTTCAAATACCCTCAAGATAGGAGATAGATCCACTGCTTGGTCCACTAACTTCTCAGATTTCAATTTCTTTCTGATGACTTGGATATGCTTGAATTTGAATAATACCCTCTTGATATGCTCATAAGAATTGCATTTGGTCCCTTATTGGATGACTTGCCCATGCTATGCTATGCAAATGATTAGACTATGTACATGACTTTTTATGCAAATGACAATGCAATTGAAACATAAGATCAGGTGGAATACGTTGAGCAAATTTTAGGGTGCAACAGCTGCCCCTATTCAAGCGACTTGGACCCGACTGGGTGAAATGCCCGGAGCCTTCAAACATTCGAGGTACAAGACGGTTGAATACTAAGAACCCGGAAATTTGCCAACCGCAGAAATAAACTGCACCACTGTTTGGGGAACGACATCCACCAACTGAATCTGGTTGTTACGGCAACAACTGATCCGACGTCTGATAATTCTGATTTCAACTTCAACCACCTATGTAACGCCACAGGTACTGAACACTTTTCGTAAAACACCTTTGTCCACAACTGGACTAACCTTATCAACACAAGAAGAGAGACAAATTCGTCAACACGAATAGAGATTCTGTTGTCACAGGAGTAACCTTGTCCACATCTGGACCCAAATTTCGCCAAATCAAGAATAAACACAAATCTGTCCACGTCAGGACTCACATCACGGAAAAATCCCGGTGCTTTCGCTGGGGAAACATTTCTGTCTAATCACAGGAAACTCCATCCGTCTATCCATACGGGCAAACCATCTGTCTAAACACAGGAAACTCCATCCGCCTATCCATACGGGAAAATCATCTGCCTAAACACAGGAAACTTCATCCGCCTATCCATACGGGAAAATCATCTGCCTAAACACAGGAAACTTCATCCGCCTATTCATACGGGAACATCATCTGCCTAAACACAGGAAACTTCATTCGTCTATCCATACGGGAAAATCATCTGGCGACACACAGGAAATTTCATCCGCCTATCCATACGGGAAAATCATCTGGCGACACACAGGAAATTTCATCCGCCTATCCATACGGGAAAATCATCTGCCTACACACAAGAAACTTCATCCGCCTATTCATACGGGAACATCATCTGTCTACACACAGGAAACTTCATCCGCATATTCATACGGGAACATCATCTGCTTAAACACAGGAAACTTCATCCGCCTATCCATACGGGAAAATCATCTGCCTAAACACAGGAAACTTCATCCGCCTATTCATACGGGAAAATCATCTGCCTAAACACAGGAAACTTCATCCGCCTATTCATACGGGAAAATCATCTGCCTAAACACAGGAAACTTCATCCGCCTATGCTACGGGTAATACTCTGTCGAATACAGGAACATATCTTCGTCTTTGCTACGGGCAATCCTCTGTCGAATACAGGAAAATAACTCCGTCTTTGCTACGGGTAATACTCTGTCGAATACAGGTTTTCTGCCTATCTTCGCAGCAGCTAGCTCCATCAATCACATGGGTGACACAACATGAGTCTAGTCTTCCAATTTCCAGTGCTGATATGGCAGCAAATCTGAGAAGGACTTTACTGGGGGATTTTCTGAATCCACACTGTCAGACAAATTTGAAAGATCAGTTCACGAAATCTTTTGATGCTGTCACAACAACGACCTTGAAGAAATACTCCGCTGGAGGGGTAAGAGAAACTTTAAACAAGCAACTCTGTGGGGAATAATGCCACAATTGACATTATCATTACATGTCTCACGCCGAGATCTTGAATGTTTGGTAATTAATTTGAGCAAGAGCTCCCTCCACCTGCAAGGGAAACAACACTTGAAAACAAACGGTTAACCAACATGGCTTATGTCTAAAAATGCATATGTTTGACAATGGCGTAATGCTCCGTTCGACACGGAAATGCTACGCGTTTTTTTTTTGGTAGATGCAAATATGACACTATGTGCCAATGCAGATGCAAGCTCGAACTGCTGGGATACAGAAAACCGCTTCAGCAAAATAAATGCTGAAGACAACGCCAACTCCTCTGGGGGTAACCAGGTGTTACAGAATTATTCCAGCAAAATAAATGTTGGAAAAGTGAAGCCCGTTTTGCTGAGGAATAACTGAATGCGCCAATCATGATTGGACTTTTTGCTGGGGAGTGAACGGGTATCACACGGTATTCCGGCAAAATAAATGCCAGGACACACAACCAACTCTGTCGGGAAGAGTTTTAACCTTTGAGTTCCACTGGGAGGAAAGGGAACACTTGCTGAAAAGAGAGAACTCCGCTGAGGACGAAACGAATCTCTTGGGGAAAATCAACTGACTCCGTTGGGGGAATAAATGACCCTACTGGGAAGGGTAAACTGTCTAAACACAGCTCACAAGTTGGAAATGTTAATCTTCTAAGGCTAAACCACTCTGCTCGGGATGGGGGAATCCTGCTGGGGGACACCGCACTGTCTGAATACTGCCTTTGATCTGGGAATCGTCAATTTTGCTGAGAGTGAACGACCTTGCTGGAGAATATCCTTTGGATAAGCTACGACTAGCTGGGGAATTTGATCCCTTTTTAGTAAGGAACATTGTTATCTCAGAAGCGCGACATGCGTGGGGATCGAGTCTTTCCGTTACGAGCTTCTGGTCAGTACTGCAATCTTTTGATCGTCCACTTCATACGGCTACGAACCCTGCAACACCACAAACAAGACAAGACAAGTCTATGCAACCAAATCTATTCAGATTAGTGTTAGTGACATTATTTTCAGTTAATTCAAAGTTTTAGCAATTATTGGCAAGGGCCAGTGACGTTATACACTTGCTAGTTTTATTAAACCTCGGCGTTGTCATGTACAAAACAGTAAAGAACCAGCATCAAATACTGAATAACATGCTTTATTGATTGGGCCCCTAAATGGGCGGAGTTTTGTACACGGGATGTAACTCCTGAAAAGAGGAAGCTACGCACAACAAATATACAAGCATGCACAAGAAGCATAAATATAATGACAAATCAAATTTGTACACATGTCGGCAACGGGATGCAGACGAACATCATGAACTGATCCTCCTATGACTCGCCTGACTCTGGTGCTTTCCCGGTATTCACACTTCCGAAGAGATTGTATCTGATAATCGCCCCCTCAGGTATATTCTCCCGCACCCATGCTCACTGCAGTATCGAATTAGGACCGCGGTCATTTGCTTTTCAAATCCCTAACTTTTGCGTGAACCGCCCTTTACGGGTTTTCAGTTCACCGGGATACCCTTTTTTGCCGAAGCCGCCCAGTGTAGGTTTTCAACTTTGCGGGTGTACATTTTTCAATTTTATCCCTAATTTTTGCCCGAACCTTTCATTCTGTTTTTGGTTCGCCAGGATGCCCCATTTTTGCCTGGACTCTCTTTTTTCTGTACAGCGGGTCAATTTCAAGCAAAGTATTTTTTAACTGCGTCCGAATTCACAGGCAACGTAAAGTCTTCGCCGTCCATGGTGGACAACAATAAAGCTCCTCCTGAAAAGACTTTTCTGACAACGTATGGCCCTTCGTAATTGGGGGTCCATTTGCCCCTGTGATCTGCCTGTGGCGGGAGAATCCTTTTCAGCACAAGATCGCCCGTCTGAAAGCTCCGAGGATGTATCTTCTTATCATATGCTTTCTTCATTCGGCTCTGGTACAAACGACTGTATGCTAGAGAAGCCAGCCTCTTCTCATCCATTAAACTCAGCTGGTTCAACCTGTCTTTCACCCATTCTGCCTCGTCTAGTTGGACATCTCGTAATACTCTTAGGGAAGGAATCTCGACTTCCAATGGTAACACTGCTTCCATTCCATATACCAACGAGAACGGGGTTGACCCGGTTGATGTGCGTACCGTCGTACGATAACCGTGCAAAGCAAAAGGTAGCATCTCATGCCAGTCCTTATAGGTCACCACCATCTTTTGAACAATCTTCTTTATATTCTTATTGGCCGCTTCAACAGCGCCATTCATCTTGGGTCGATAAGGGGAGGAGTTGTGATGCTCGATCTTAAAATTCTGACAGAGCTCCTTCATCATTTTGTTATTCAGGTTTGAACCGTTGTCAGTAATTATCTGCTCGGGGATCCCATATCTGCAAATGATATCTCTCTTGATGAATCTGGCTACCACCTGCTTAGTCACATTTGCGTAAGATGCCGCTTCCACCCATTTGGTAAAATAATCGATTGCTACTAGAATGAACCGGTGTCCGTTAGAAGCCGTCGGCTCGATCTTTCCAATCATATCGATTCCCCACATCGAGAATGGCCATGGCGATGACATCACATTCAGAGGACTCGGAGGCACATGGATCTTATCTGTATAGATCTGGCACTTATGACACCTCTTCGCAAACTTGAAACAATCAGTTTCCATAGTTAGCCAATAGTAACCTGCCCGCAGCAGCTTCCTCGTCATAGCATGCCCACCAGCATGCGTACCAAATGTACCCTCATGTATTTCCTCCATGAGCAGCTTCGCCTCTTTCTCGTCTACACAACGTAGTAGCACCAAGTCGTGATTTCTTCTGTATAGGACGCCGTCCAGATTCAGATAGAAATTACCCGCCAATCTCCTGAGAGTCTTCTGATCGTGACTGGATGCCCCAGTCGGATACTTTTTGTTCTTCAGGAAATTAAGGATATCAAAATACCAGGGTTTATCATCAGATACTTCGTCAATGGCAAATACGAAGGCAGGTCTGTCAAGCCGAGAGATAACAATTCTGGGAGCCTCATTCAAGAAGTTGACTTTGTACATGGAAGACAATGTGGCCAGGGCGTCAGCCATCTGATTTTCTGCTCGCGGTACATGATGCAATTAAACCTTATCAAAGAAAGGCAACAATCTCCTCGCGTAATTCATGTACGGTATCAAATTGGGCTGACGTGTCTCCCATTCTCCTTTTATTTGATTCACCACCAGAGCTGAGTCTCCGTATACATCCAGATTTTTGATTCGCAAATCAATGGCTTCTTCAAGCCCCATGATACAAGCTTCGTATTCGGCTTCATTGTTGGTAACTGGAAAGGTCAATCGAGCAGTAAACGGGATGTGCGACCCGTGTGGAGTAGTGATGATTGCCCCTATTCCGCTACCGTAAGCGTTTACAGCTCCGTCAAAGATCAACTTCCATTTGGAACCCAATTCTGGTCCTTCGTCTGACAACGGCTCTTCACAATCTTTCATCTTTAAGTACATGATATCCTCGTCAGGAAAATCAAACCTCATCGATTGGTAATCCTCAATAGGCTGCTCTACCAAGTACTCAGACAATACACTCCCCTTTATAGCCTTCTGCGAGACATACTGGATGTCATACTCGGTCAAAACCATCTGCCAACGGGCAATTCTCCCCGATAATGCCTGCTTTTCGAATACATATTTGATAGGATCCATCTTCGAGATGAGCATGGTTGTATGATTCAGCATGTATTGCCTCAAACGCTTGGCGGCCCAGGCTAGCGCGCAACAAGTTTTTTCGAGCATTGAATATCGAGATTCACATTCAGTAAACTTTTTACTCAAGTAGTATATTGCATGCTCTTTTCTTCCTGTCTCGTCGTGTTGACCAAGAACACAACCCATACTTCCCTCAAGAACTGTCAAATACATAATCAAGGGTCTCCCCGCCACTAGGGGTATCAAAATAGGAGGCTCCTGCAAATACTTCTTTATTTTATCGAACGCCTTTTGACAATTTTCATTCCATGTTACAGCTTGATCTTTTTTCAACAGCTTGAATAACGGCTCACACGTAGCTGTTAGGTGAGATATGAACCGAGCGATGTAGTTCAACCTCCCTAAAAACCCGCGCACCTCTTTTTCTGTTTTGGGCGTCGGCATCTCTTGTATTGCTTTTATTTTTGCAGGATCAACCTCTATTCCTTTTTCGCTCACGATAAACCCCAGCAGTTTACCCGATCTCACCCCGAAGGTGCACTTGTTAGGGTTCAGTCTCAGCCTGAACTTCCTAAGCCTTTTGAATAACTTCAGCAGATTCACCAAATGCTCTTCCTCCGTCTGGGATTTGGCAATCATATCATCGACATAAACCTCAATCTCCTTATGCATCATATCATGGAAAAGAGTCGTCATTGCACGCTGATACGTTGCCCCAGCATTCTTCAATCCGAAGGGCATCACTTTGTAACAAAATGTTCCCCAAGGTGTTATGAAAGTAGTCTTCTCCATGTCTTCTGATGCCATCTTAATCTGATTATAGCCCGAGAAGCCATCCATGAAGGAGAATACGGAGAATTGAGCAGTGTTGTCAACCAGCACATCGATGTGAGGATGCGGGAAATCATCTTTCGGGCTCGCTTTGTTCAAATCACGGTAATCTACGCACATTCTCACTTTACCGTCTTTCTTTGGCACTGGTACAATATTAGCGACCCATGAAGGATATTTTGTAACAGCTAGGAAACCAGCATCCCACTGTTTTTTGAACCTCCTCCTTAATTTTCACTGCCATATCAGGTCTAGTTCTGCGAAGCTTCTGCTTGACCGGCGGGCATTCTTCTTTTAACGGCAGGCGGTGCACAACCATATCTGTATCAAGCCCAGGCATGTCCTCGAATGACCAAGCGAACACATCACTGTACTCTCTGAGAATTTCAACCAGTCTTCGCTTGACGTCGCTCTGCAGCGCGGCTCCTATACGGATGTTCTTTTCAACCCCTTCCGACCCCAGGTTAATAATTTCGATGACCTCCTCGTGAGGCAGAATGACTCGTTCTTCTTGCTTTACCAACCAAGACAATTCTTCGGGAACGTCGCCATCTTCAACAATCTCTTCTTCGGCCTGAAATACCGGGTGCTCAAAGTCGAGACGAGTCATAGGCGGTTCAATGATGTCATCTGAAAATGTTATCCTGCAAAAGGAATGGTTAAATGCTTCAAAATGCGTATAAAGCGAATAACCACGTTGCCATTGAAGGTGAGAAAATACTTAGAAGGGGGGGTTGAATAAGTATGACAGAAAATAATCAAAGATAAAAACACAAGTATTTTTATCCTGGTTCGTTGAACTCAACTACTCCAGTCCACCCTTTTCAAGAGTGATTTGCCTTTCTCAACAAGGACTTAATCCACTATTCAAATCAACTGATTACAAATAGCACACCTAAGAACAACTGTTCTTAGTCTTCTTAAGAGCTACTGATCTAACCTAGATCCTCTTAAGGAAAACTTTCTTTACAAATAAATGTAATACAATGAAAGAGTAAGAATTGCTTCTATGAAAGCTATAAACACAACTGTGTTATTTCTCTAAGTTTAGAACAATGTATGAACAGTGAAGAATATGAAAGCTTTTAGCGTGAGAGAGTTCTTGTCAATATTGTCGTAATTCAGCACTTGAAGAATGAGCTATGATGTCCTTTATATAGCCACTTGAATATTGGAGAGAATATTTTACCGTTAGAGAAAATATTTCCAATAACAAAATAGTACTGTCCTTTGTACTATTACAGCAGAGAGACGGCGCACAAATAGTGGGTGTAGCAATTGTCTGCTGAGCTGTGATTATACCATATAAGGAATGTACCAGAGGAATAATATTCTTGCAGAGAATTTTGTCTATCCCAATTAAGGAAAGATTTGCTGGCATATTCCAACGGATATATTAAAATATTCTTCTTCAAATAATTCAGATCAACAATCAATATCAGAGTCTTCAGTCTTCAGAACCTTCTGGAAACTTCAAAGCCTAATATGTTCTTCAGATGTTGATGAATCAGAGTCTGGTGCAGCTGTGTGCTTGAAGCGTAACATGCTCTTAGATCAGAGTCTTCACTCAGATCAGAGTCTTCTCTCATTCAGAGTCTCTTCACTCAGAGTCTTCTCTTATTCAGATTCTTGATAATACATGCAGCGTGTTGTATCTTCAGAACCTTGATAACTAAGCTCTTATACTTCAGATTCTTCTAATCTTCAGATGCTCTTGAGCCATTCAGAATTCATTGTTCACATCAAATTTGCTCTTTAAGATTAAAATCTTTTGTGCCTGTAGAAAACAGTTTAGAACAAATTTAGAGAGTATAATTCTTGTATACAAATTATCATTAATGTTATCATCAAAACATAGAGATATTACTAAGACACAATCTGTGCTCTTACAATCTCCCCCTTTTTGATGATGACAAAACATGAGCAATTTGTTCACTAAAAATGAATTAAAATTACTCCCCCTGAGATTAACAATCTCCCCCTGAAATGAATACTCTAATGGAATTAGATACTTCCCTTTCTGGTTGAGTATATTTCAGATTCAGAGCCTGATTTCATTTCAGATTCAGAGCCTGATTGCATTTTGGGTTCAGAGCCTGATTAACATCCTGATTGAAGCCTGGTTGACAAATCCTGGTTGATATATGTTTGACTTCTAGAGTCAAAGCTTGATGCCAAAGCTTGATGTCATATAAAAGCTTGATGCCAGATGAACAACTTCAGAACACTTGGTTGTTTATCTTGCCATTTCCTGTCTTGAGTTTATCTTTCAGATCATAGTACTCAAGGTTAGATATCAGAGTCTGGTCTTTAGATATCAGAGTCTGGTTTACTCAGATTTAGCTATTTTTGATCAGGTTCTGAAAAGATAGATCTCAGGAAAAACTTCAATGAAATTTGTCAGAGTCTGGTTAGATAAATTTGTCAGATTCTGATTAGATTCAAAGAATGTTAGTAACATGTCTGACTTAGTTCAGATAATTGCTTATAGATTTGAACAATCAGATTCTATTTTGTTTCTCCCCCTTTTTGTCATAATCAAAAAGATTTTTAAAAGACAGTAAAGATGCAGAAGAAACACATATCCAGATAAGCAAAAGATCATTTTCATTAAGATAACATCCAGATTCAGATAGAAGCAAACAAAACATATCAGAAGACAATCAAAAACAAAACAAAGCATGAAAAACTTGTGCAAAAACATTAAGAAGGTTTGGCAGATGAGGCTTGTTGAGAAGCGATGAGATGCAGCAGTGCTGTAATCCTCTCTGAATTCTCATCTTGCTTAGCCATCCAAGTTTTCATTTCTTCATTTGTCTTCTTTTGATCAACCATGAAATCCTTTAGTTCCTTGACATCCTTCTGAAGATCTGTAGATACTGAGATAGAAGATTCTGGAACAGTGGATTCTGAAACAATCTGAGTGACATTGGGTGCAGGAATTTCTGGAGGTGGAGGAGCTTCTAGAAGAAGAATAGGAGGAGGGTTTTTCTTAATCCGTTTCTGATAAGCAGCAAACCTTACTTTTGATAATCTAAGACATTGAGTCCTGATTTTCAAAGCCTCCCTATTCAGTCTGTAAAGATATTTCTTCCAGACAGCATTAGCAGCCTCTTTGTCCATAGTAGTCATGCACACATCCATGATGTCAGCAAAGTCTGAGACATTATCCTTCTCAAAATCTCTTAACATAGTATAAACACTTGATCCCAATTCTGCTTCATCAGGGATTCTGGGTTGGGTTGGTTGTGTTTGTGGTGTTTGTTTAGAGGGTTGAGGTTGTGAGGATGGATGTTCAGATGTTTGTGGTTCAGAGGTTTGAGGTTGGGAAGATGGATGTTCAGATGTGGGTTGGTTGTTTTGTGGTTCAGATGTTTGTTGGTTGGTTGGTTCAGATGTTGGTTGTGGTTCAGATGTTGGTTGTGGTTCAGATGTTGGTTGTGGAGTGGATTGGATTTCAAGATGTTGTGGAGTGAGAGTTTGAGTGGGGGAATTTTGTGGAGAAGGTGGATGATCAGAGGTGGGAGATTTAAAAAGTTGTTTCCAAACACTCTCAGTACGAGGTTGTTTGAGATCATTCAAACATTCATTAATGAAACCAGATGATTCATCATCAGATGATGTATCAGATTGGTTAGATTTTTCAGAAGTTGAAGATAAAATGATAGAACGGTTTAAGGGTGTGATATCTAAAATCTCATTAGGATCAATGGGATTTTCAGGTTGGTCAGAGTGTTCAGGGTGAACATCCTCTGGAATGGTAGATTCTGGGATGGGGTTTTGAGGTTGTGGTGTTGTTTGTTGAGTTTGTTTGGATTGTGGTGTTGGAATGATTGTTGGTTGTGGTGTATGAGTCTCAGATGGTCTAGATCTTTTAAATATAAGGGGTGAGTCAGATGGTGTGGGGGTAGCAGAATGATGAACAGGATTAGAATCAGTGTTAAATACCTGTTTCAGAGTATCTCTTATCTCTTCAAAAGTTGCTGCAGGAGGATTTTGTTGAACCTTCTTCAGCTTCTTTCTTTTCTTCTTCTTCTCAGCATCTGAATGCTTTCTTTTCTTCTGATGACCTTCTTTATCAGCTTTTCTCTTGCGTCTTCTTTCCCTTGTCTGATCAGGAAGAACTTGGCCTTCCTTCTGCACAAGATTTGCAGGGATCTCAACACCATCTCTGATGCAGCAAGCAACATACTCAGCTATTAGCTCTCTGGGTTCATCTGAGGTAAATAGAGGAAAGTCCTCAACAGGAATCCTTCTCCCCCTAACTTCTTCAGAGTTAGTTTTCCTTGGTTTCTCAGATAAATCTTCAACCAATTTCATCCTTCTCAGAGTTAAGCCATTTATCTCAGAGCCAATGATGAAATTCAGATCCTCTGTCAGCCCAGCCTCTTGCAGATGCGCCACAAGTTGGTTTTCTACCAGAATATCTGAAATCAGTCTTCCCATAGGAATCCATGATCTGACTTTTCCAGTTTTATCTCTTGCTGTTTCCCTTGTTTCCTTGACATGAGATACCAGATGATTGAACAACAGATAAGGAAGATCAATCTGAATGTTTTGATGCAAACAGTACATGAAGTAAAGTTGTTCAGCATTAACATAGAGGGTCTGTGAAAAATGGTGTTCAAGAAAATCTTAGCCCATAACTTGTAAGTGGGTTTCAAAAACTTAACCTTCTTACAAGGTTCACCAGTAGTGCAGATTTCCTGACAAACATCTTTCAGGTCTTCACGCGCAGAAGATAGAGAGGTTACTCCATCAGTTGCCTTGAAACCTATAAGTTTCCTGATCAGATTTTCAGTGATAACAATCTTCTTACCCAGCACAGAAGAATGAACGAACTTTGGAGTAGCGAATGCATGGATCCAAAACTCCTTCACTAACTTTGGATACACAGGACCCATCAGCCTATCAAAGTAACCGTCCCAACCTTGTTCTTTGATTGAAGGAATCAGATCAAACCCATTTTCAGCAAGGTCTTCCAAATCCACGAAACTCTCACACAACACTTCTAGAGAATCAACAGGAGTCAGGAGAGTGCGTACTGGTTCAATGATAGTGGTGGAATCTTTGGTAGTAACTGCTTTTGATGTAGATGCCATTGTTGATGATGAAGAAGGAGATGACGGTTTCTGGGTTCTTTTAGGGTTTGAGAAGAGAGAGAACAACAGACAAAAGCGCATATGTGTTGAGAATGTGAAAAGTGTGAATGTGTTGTGAGAGTGGTTTATATAGAAAAATAAAACACGCATGGGAAACACAACAGACATACATAGGACACATACGCACGTTTGCATTTAATGAAAAGTAATCATTTTTAATTATGATATGACATTTGGGGGAAAATCAAGACAGATTGAGATTTTCAAAGCAATACCTTAAACGTCATAATCAGTAGGTGTACTTCATCTTTTCAGATTCTGAGTGACACGTGTTTGCTTTGCATGTGATTCTGTAACTCTTAAGAAATGAAACGTTTTCAACTTTCAGATCCTCTGAGATGGTCAGTACAGAGTTTCACACAACAATAATAATTCACAGATAAAATAAGCAAGCAAAACAGATGAAATACTTCAGAGTGTTAAACACTTAGCATCTGAGAAGTTGACTCTGAGAAATATTACTCTGGACAAAAATCCATACAAATATTTTTCAGAATAAACTTAAACCTATCTTCAGCAAGGGGTTTTGTGAAAATATCTGCCCATTGATGATCTGTATCAACAAAGGCTAAATTTATTACACCCTTCTGAACATAGTCTCTGATGAAGTGATGTTTAATCTCTATATGTTTAGCCTTAGAGTGTAAAATTGGATTTTTGGATAAACATATAGCTGAAGTATTGTCACAGAAGATAGAAAGATTACTCTCATAGATTTGATAATCTTCTAGTTGACTCTTCATCCAGAGCATTTGAGTGGAACACCTAGCAGCAGCAATGTATTCTGCCTCTGTGGTTGATAGTGCAATTGTTGGTTGCTTCTTGCTGTACCATGAGATCAGATGACTTCCAAGAAACTGACAGCTTCCAGAAGTACTTTTGCGCTCAACTCTATCTCCAGCATAGTCAGCATCACAGAATCCAACTAGTGAATATTTGTCAGATCTTCTGTAACACAAACCAACATTAGCAGTACCTTTCAGATACCTTAGAATCCTCTTAACAGCAGTTAAGTGTGATTCTCTAGGATCTGATTGGAATCTAGCACATAAACAAACACTAAACAGAATGTCTGGTCTAGAAGCAGTCAAATAAAGAAGAGATCCTATCATACCTCTGTAGAGTTTCTGATCTACCTTCTTACTTACCTCTTCCTTACCTAGAGTGCTTGTAGGATGCATTGGAGTCTTTGCCATTTTGCTATCCAGCATGTTAAACTTCTTCAGAAGCTCTTTAACATACTTCGTCTGATGTATGTAGGTGCACTCTGGAGTCTGATTTACTTGGATTCCCAGAAAGAATTTCAGTTCTCCCATCATGCTCATCTCAAATTCTTCCTGCATACATTTAGCAAACTCCTTTCCAAGCATAATATTTGTTGATCCAAAAATAATATCATCTACATAAATTTGACAAATCAACAAATCTTTCTTAATGGTTTTACAAAATAGTGTGGTATCCACTTTTCCTCTGATGAAATCCTTCTTCAGAAGAAAATTACTCAACCTCTCATACCAAGCTCTGGGAGCTTGTTTTAGTCCATAAAGAGATTTTTTTAGTTTGTAAACATGATCTGGAAAATTTTCATTTTCAAAACCAGGAGGTTGGTGGACATACACTTCCTCTTCTATAATTCCATTAAGAAAAGCACTTTTAACATCCATCTGATAAAGAGTGATGTTATGTTGTGCAGCAAATGAAATAAGCAAGCGTATAGACTCTAACCTTGCAACAGGAGCATATGTTTCTGTGTAGTCTATGCCTTCTTGTTGACTGTAACCTTGAGCAACCAGTCTTGCTTTGTTCCTTTCAACTTCTCCTTTTTCATTCAGTTTATTTCTGAAAACCCATTTTGTTCCAATGACATTGAAACCTTTAGGTCTTGGAACCAGATCCCAGACTTCATTCCTTGTGAATTGATTCAGCTCCTCTTGCATAGCTAAAATCCATTCATTATCTTCCAGAGCCTCATCAACAGATGATGGTTCTATAATTGACACTAAGCCACAGAAGGAAGATTCAGAAGTTCTGAGAAATGCTCTTGTCCTTATTGGATCATCTTTCTTTCCAATTATCACATCCTCTGGATGAGAAGCTTTCATTCTGGAAGAAGATCCTCTGACTGTTGGTCTTTCAGAAATATGCAGATTGTCAAGTTGGGAAGTTAAAGGTGTAGCATCTGGGTTTTCTTCAGAGTCTTTGTCTTTAGTCTTGTTTGCCTCTGAGCCTTCAGAGTCTGTGAGAATAACTTCTCTATCTGCAAAACTTTCAACTTGCTTTGGCTTTTCAGAGCCAAGCTTATCATCAAATCTAACATGAATAGATTCTTCCACAATCTGTGTTTCAGTATTGAATACTCTGTAGCCTTTAGAGCGTTCAGAATAACCAAGCATGAAACACTTCTGTGCTTTGGAATCAAACTTGTTCAGATGATCTTTAGTGTTAAGCATATAACAAATACATCCAAATGGATGAAAATAAGCAATGTTGGGCTTTCTGTTTCTCCACAATTCATAGGGAGTCTTTTCCAGAAGAGGTCTTACAGACACTCTGTTCTGAATATAACATGCTGTATTTATTGCTTCTGCCCAAAAATATTTTGCCAGATTTGTCTCGTTGATCATGGTTCTGGCCATTTCTTGCAATGTTCTATTTTTCCTCTCTACAACTCCATTTTGTTGTGGAGTTCTAGGACAGGAGAAATCATGTGCAATTCCCTTTTCAGAAAAATATTTTTCAAAATATTTGTTTTCAAATTCGCCACCATGATCACTTCTGACTTTAATAATTTTGCATTCTTTTTCAGTCTGGACTTGATTGCAGAAGTCAATGAACACAGAATGAGACTCATCCTTGTGTTTTAGAAACTTTACCCATGTCCATCTGCTGTAGTCATCTACAATGACTAACCCATACTTCTTGCCTCTGATGGATGCAGTTTTCACTGGTCCAAACAGATCAATGTGAAGTAATTCCAATGGTCTAGAGGTGGAAACAACATTTTTTGGTTTAAAATGGGATTTTGAAAATTTACCCTTTTGACATGCGCCACACAGAGCATCTGAATTGAACTTCAGATTAGGGAGTCCTCTGACCAGATTGAGTTTATTAATCTGAGATATACGTCTCATATTAATATGTCCCAATCTTCTATGCCAGACCCATTGCTCATCATTCACAGATAAAAGGCATTTTACATTTTGAACTTTAAGTTCTGAAAGGTTAATTTTGTAAATGTTGTTTTTCCTCTTTCCACTGAATAAGGTTGAGCCATTCTTTTGACAAACAGCTTTGCAACATTTTTGATTAAAGATGATATCATAACCATTGTCACTTAATTGACTTATGGACAATAGATTATGTTTCAATCCTTCAACTAACAGAACATTAGAAATAGAGGGTAGGTTACCATTACCTATCGTACCAGAGCCAATGATCTTGCCCCTCTGGTTCCCTCCAAATTTCACGTCTCCTCCAGATCTAAGTTCCAGGCTTTGGAACATAGACCTTTCGCCCGTCATATGTCGTGAGCATCCAGAGTCCAGGTACCATGATTGGTGTCTGGATTTTGCTGCTAAGGATATCTGCAACAGGTATTATTTTGC
Organism: Lathyrus sativus; assembly: GCA_963859935.3. Taxonomy (NCBI): domain Eukaryota; kingdom Viridiplantae; phylum Streptophyta; class Magnoliopsida; order Fabales; family Fabaceae; genus Lathyrus; species Lathyrus sativus. Next base: position 515,238,399 of record OZ012741.1, read on the forward strand.
TTTTAGGTACCCAGATCTTTTTGGGTCCTTTGGGGTTAGATGTTCTGCGGTTTTGCCTAAACTTCTGTTTTTCAACATAGTGTTTATTCTGGCTAACCCTTGGCTTAAACACATAAGTACTCTTTTCAGAGCTTGTATGTTTAATATCATTCAGATGACCAAACTTGAAATGAGAATACAGAGGAGTCTTCTTGATGAAGAGTTTATCAACAGACTTTGGATTGCTTCCAGAGGAGGATTCACATCCAATGCCTCTTCTGTTGTTCCCACTAACACCATAGATCATAGAAGCCATTTTGCTTCTGTCTATGCTTTTAGTGAGAAATCTTCTAAAACTGGAGTCATATTTTTCTAAAATATTTTCACTAGACTCTGTTTCAGTATCAGATTCTTGTTGAGTTGTTTCTAAATCATTTTTGAGTTTTAAATTTATTTCTTTCTGCTCAACAAGTTCTGTTCTCAGAAGATTAATCTCAGATTCAAGATTGCTTTTCAGCTTCTTGTATTTGAGTTTAATCTTGCTGTAGCTTTCCATCATGTCAGATAAACTTTCAACAAGTTCAGCTCTGGAGAGTTCAGAAAATACCTCTTCAGAGTCAGAGTCTGATTCTGACTCAGATTCAGATGATGACGTTCCTTCATCTTGATCATCTGTGTTGGCCATCAGCGCAACATTTGCACATTCTTCCTCAGATTCAGAAGATGATTCAGATTCATCTGAGTCATCCCATGTAGCCATCAGAACCTTTTTCTTTTTGTCAAACTTCCTTTTGGGTTTTTCCTTTTGAAGTTTGGGACATTCACTCTTGTAGTGTCCAGGTTCTTTACATTCAAAACAAGTGATCTCTTTCTTGCCAGATCTTCTGTGTCCAGAAGATTCTTTCTTTTGATCAGATCTTCTGAAGTTGTTGAACTTCTTCCCTTTGTGCTTCCAGAGTTTGTTGATCCTTCTGGACAGCATTGATAGTTCATCTTCTTCTTCAGAAGAAGATTCCTCAGAGCTTTCTTCATTAACCTGCAAGGCTTTAACAGATTTGTTAGATTTAAAAGCTAAGGATTTACCTTTATCTTTCTTCTGGGGTTCATCTTCCTCCAGCTCAATCTCATGACTTCTCAAAGAACTGATGAGTTCTTCTAATGAGATTTTGTTCAGATCCTTGGCCAGCTTCAATGCAGTCACCATAGGTCTCCATTTGGTAGGAAGACTTCTGATGATCTTCTTGACATGATCAGATGTTGAGTAGCCCTTGTCCAGAACTTTCAACCCAGCTGTTAGAATCTGAAATCTGGAAAACATAGTCTCAATGTTCTCAGATTCTTCCATTTTGAACGCTTCATACTTCTGTATCAGCGCCAGAGCCTTTGTTTCTTTCACCTGAGAATTTCCCTCATGAGTCATTTTGAGAGACTCAAACATATCATGAGCAGTTTCTCTGTTGGTAATTTTCTCATACTCTGTATGCGAGATTGCATTCAGAAGTATGGTTCTGGCTTTGTGATGATTCTTGAATTCTTTCTTCTGCTCCTCAGTCATTGATTTTCTATCAATCTTTTTGCCATCCTTAGTAGGATGTTCATACCCATCAATGACTAAATCCCAGAGATCAGCATCATACCCCAAGAAAAAACTTTCAAGTCTATCCTTCCAATAATCAAATTTTTCTCCATCAAACATTGGAGGTTTGGTGCTGATTCTGTCTCCTTCATATTTGTTGCTTGATGTAGGAATATCACCCATATTAGCAACCAAATAAATAACAGAGTATTTTTCTCACTGGATCTTTATCTGTCACGGTTAAGCGAATGCACACTCAGAACCGGAGCTCTGATGCCAACTGAAGGTGAGAAAATACTTAGAAGGGGGGGTTGAATAAGTATGACAGAAAATAATCAAAGATAAAAACACAAGTATTTTTATCCTGGTTCGTTGAACTCAACTACTCCAGTCCACCCTTTTCAAGAGTGATTTGCCTTTCTCAACAAGGACTTAATCCACTATTCAAATCAACTGATTACAAATAGCACACCTAAGAACAACTGTTCTTAGTCTTCTTAAGAGCTACTGATCTAACCTAGATCCTCTTAAGGAAAACTTTCTTTACAAATAAATGTAATACAATGAAAGAGTAAGAATTGCTTCTATGAAAGCTATAAACACAACTGTGTTATTTCTCTAAGTTTAGAACAATGTATGAACAGTGAAGAATATGAAAGCTTTTAGCGTGAGAGAGTTCTTGTCAATATTGTCGTAATTCAGCACTTGAAGAATGAGCTATGATGTCCTTTATATAGCCACTTGAATATTGGAGAGAATATTTTACCGTTAGAGAAAATATTTCCAATAACAAAATAGTACTGTCCTTTGTACTATTACAGCAGAGAGACGGCGCACAAATAGTGGGTGTAGCAATTGTCTGCTGAGCTGTGATTATACCATATAAGGAATGTACCAGAGGAATAATATTCTTGCAGAGAATTTTGTCTATCCCAATTAAGGAAAGATTTGCTGGCATATTCCAACGGATATATTAAAATATTCTTCTTCAAATAATTCAGATCAACAATCAATATCAGAGTCTTCAGTCTTCAGAACCTTCTGGAAACTTCAGAGCCTAATATGTTCTTCAGATGTTGATGAATCAGAGTCTGGTGCAGCTGTGTGCTTGAAGCGTAACATGCTCTTAGATCAGAGTCTTCACTCAGATCAGAGTCTTCTCTCATTCAGAGTCTCTTCACTCAGAGTCTTCTCTTATTCAGATTCTTGATAATACATGCAGCGTGTTGTATCTTCAGAATCTTGATAACTAAGCTCTTATACTTCAGATTCTTCTAATCTTCAGATGCTCTTGAGCCATTCAGAATTCATTGTTCACATCAAATTTGCTCTTTAAGATTAAAATCTTTTGTGCCTGTAGAAAACAGTTTAGAACAAATTTAGAGAGTATAATTCTTGTATACAAATTATCATTAATGTTATCATCAAAACATAGAGATATTACTAAGACACAATCTGTGCTCTTACAGCCATTTTATTGTAAAACACAAAAACAGGAAAAACAGAGATCGCAATATTTGTACATGAAAAACGCCTTTTATTTAATGATTAAACAACGCAATGTACATAACAGCACACCCCTAAGCAAAATCACGATGCCCCGGGTAAGACACCGGATTGTTCAACAATTAAGAAAACAAAGCATTACTGTTTGTGAGTCACAGGAACAATCTCCTGAATAGACCAATTGCATAATCCTTGTCCTGGCACGCTCGGCTGAATCCAGGCGTCCATGTCGCAGTCACTGTCTCCTTCTTCAGAATCTGAAACAGCGTTGATGGCCTCGTGATACACTCCACTAGCGGTGATTGTTATCGGTCCTTTGAAACGGGGTGCCCGTGCAGCAGGTGTTGATGACGACGGTTGATATCCCAGCCCAAACCTGTCCATCTTCACGAGAATATCCAGGACCTTGCCCTAGCCTTTTGTCTCGCCAGTCTCCACTAGAGCCTGAGCTTCCTTGTATGACGAGACGGCCACCTCTGATGCTTTACTCGGCCCCGAAACTTTGTCTTTGATGCACAACCCTTCAAAAGCTTGACAGGGTGTGTAACACGGTGGGAGAACTGACTTTAAACAATGTTGCGGATAGCAAGAGTCGCCACCGACTTTTATTTTATCCATAAGGAAAGGTTATAAAAGAACAGGAAAGACCTTAGAGAATATTTTGGGTCCGGGGGGTAGGTTATGAAAAGGGAAGGTGTTAGCACCCTTTTCATCCATGGTTATCCATGGGCTCTTAGGTACTTAAGCTCACTTTTGAATTGTTTTGAAAGTGTAGTGTGTGAATAGAAAATTTTCAGAATAGTTAATAAATAATCCATGTAAGGATGTGTTAAGAACTTGTTTGAAAACTTGTTGAAAATTTGTTTAAGTGTGAAAAAGTTTTGAAGTGAGCAAGTATCTAGGAGTAGCCTACCCTAATGTTTTAAGGTCTTTCTTATTCTTTATCCTTTCCTTAGTAAGACTATCCCTACTATAATGGAGTAGGTAGTCCTTACTTTGGATGTTAAGGGACATATGAGGGACAATTGGATTTTTGAAGGCCATTGTGGGGTGTAATAAGCAAACTGGAGGGACTATCATCATTTTTCGAAAGGGACTCGATTCGTAAAGGCAACCATAAGGGACTTTGATGATTTTTTTATTTGAGGGACTTGCTTTATACACCCCACTTAACCATTATTCGTAGGCAACTTGAGGGATATCCTTAGGAAGTGAGACGGCGATTAAAATCGACTTACGTGTGTGAAATGTTTAATTTAATTATCTTATATTAAAATGATCTAATTTATTTTTTTAAATATCATACATATTGGCACTCCTTAATTACTAACCATAATGATAATAATAATTAAATAATTACAATTTACATCTAAGAGGCAATTACAAAATTATAATAAATAAAATAAATAGTAAAATATAATCAAAAATAAATATAATAAAAAAAAAATAACAAATAAGTAAATAAAATATTGGGGTTAGTAAATAATAAGAAAAATTAAATAAGGTTAGTATAAATATAAAGTTAGTGAAAATAATTAGTTGAAACAATAATAATTAGAAAAATAGACAAAGTTAGAAAAAATAATAAGATAGAAATTTCAACATAATAATAAGCAACAAAATATGATTAGCAATAATAATCAATTAATAACGTGATTAAACATAAGATTTGATTTTTATTTGGAAACATCAATGATTAAATAATTACTATAATATAAAGTTCTAAATATCATAAGATTTGATTTTTATTTAGAAACATAAATGATTAAATAATTACTATAATATAAAGTTCTAAATATCATAAGATTTGATTTTTATTTAGAAACATAAATGATTAAATAATTACTATAATAGAAAGTTCTAAATATAACATAATTATAAATTTCTTAATCATTTACAAAATCTAATTATATATTAACAATTATTAAGAAAAATATTTACACATTATGATGAAAATAAATTTTAAATAATCAATAATCACATTCACAAAATTTTACATTTAAGTATTTATAAGGTTTAATTTTATTTACAAAAATTTACAAGAATTATAATAAATATATACATAGAATTATATAGAAAATTAAAATTAGGTTTTATCTCTTTTTAGAATATAATTTTTAGGGTTTGTAAGAATTAGGGTTTATATATATACAAAAATTTATTTTTAATAATCACATAACATTATTTTAATTAATATAAACTATACAAATACGATTTTAAATAAAAAAAAAACAAGAGTTTTATATTTTTTTTTTAAAATTATTTTAAGAGCAATTAGATTATATATTATATATACATATCATGATATAGAAAATAATAACATTTAAATTAATTAAATTAAATGGAAAACAAGAAAATAAAAAAAAGAAGAAAAGGAACCTGATGGGATTTGATCCCAGGACCTTATGTATGATAGCGTGCGCGCGTTACCACCTGCGAAATCTCCTGCGTGTTCTTCCTTGTTGCGAACCTGCGAAAACCAAACTCCAACAAAACAGTGTCGATTCATGAAATTAATTAATGTTTTATGATCCACACAGTCCATACAACATCTCTATGTTCTCCAAATTCATTTATATTTGGTGAATTGATGAAGAAAAAGAAATAACGGTAAAAGATGAAGAAAAAGAAACAACAGTAATAGATGAAGGAAAAGAAATAACGGTAAAGGATGAAGAAAAAGAAACAACAGTAATAGATGAAGGAAAAGAAATAACGGTAAACGATGAAGAAAAAGAAACAATAGTAATGGATGAAGAAGAAAACTAAATAACGGCCAACGGCACTCACTCCTCTTAGGTTTTTTTCATTCTCTTCTCTTTTCCAACAAGGCAACACATATATATATAGGGAACAAATTAGGGTTAACACCAAATTGTCAATAATGTCCCTAAAGCCCATTTTAAAGCCCAAACTAAATAATTAGTTAAGAAAAAATAAAATTTAAATAATTTAAAATAATTAAAATAAACTTAAAATAAAAACTAATAATCCTATTGATTCCTAAAATAAAAAATATTATAAAAAGAACAAAAATTTTTTCAATATTTTTTTATTTTATGATTTTTTGGATATTTTTATGAATAATTTAGAAAAAAGTGAAAAAAATAATATTTTTAAAAAAGGATTTAATTAAAATACGAAAATAATAATTAAATAATAATAAAAACTATTTTTGTTATTTTTTTTAATGAAAGATAGAAAAATTTAGAGTAAAAATAATAAAAACAACAAAAAGTGCCAAAGGTGAGATTCGAACTCTCAACCTCTCACACTCATAACTCCTTACACATGTCCTCCTGCCAATTGTGTCATTTTTACTTTTTAGAAAAAAAGTGCATGCCATATGATATTTACCTGCAAAAAGTCAAACGACTACACAAATTTGTTAGTAATTGATTAAATGCAATGAAATGCGACGACAAATCTTAGGGCAAAATTTGGGGTATTACAGTTATTATGATAATATTTCTCACCCAACCTCTCTTTGATGTTGGCAAAAAAAATCATGAAGTTTGACTTTGGTTTGACCACAGTTGACCTCAGTTTGACCTTTTAACTGCATTGACTGCTTTTGACTTATCTGATCATCTGACTGAGCAAACTTTTGAGAAAAGTCTTGAAACTTGACATGGGGGTTCTTATACACATATAAGATGTTATGAAGCTCACTTGAAGTCTTGGAAGTCCATTTAGCCTGATTAAAGTCAAAACCCTAGTTTTGGATGCACTGCTTAGGAGGTGCATTGTCTGAGGGAATTGTCAACTCTTCTGACCAATTATGAATTTTGTGAACCTTGTGAACCTTCTTGGAACACAAAGTCTTGTATTGTGAGGGCAAATTTTGGGGTGCAACAGCTGCCCCTGTTCAATTTTCTGAAACCTAAGGGGTTAGATTGGTATATTTGCCAGTCGTAACCTGGAAGGTTGAAGGGGATTGAACACAAAAGCCCAAAAATTTGCACTCACCAGTGCATGGAGTGATATTGATGGTTGGTTGAACATGATTGAGTGGGCTTAAAGATGCCACTAGGGGAAAGTTCTTCAGTAGTATAATGAGAGCTGTCAGGAGTCTGGAGTAATACTGATGTAACAACATGTCTTCATGAGGATAGAGCGATCAATAATGATAACCCTAAAGCAGTCTTGAAGTGATAAATCGGACCTCAGGAGGATAGAGCAATCAATATCTCTAAAGCAGTCTTGAAGTAATAATGGCTTCAGGAGGATAGAGCAATCAATAGCTCTAAAGCAGTCTTGAAGTAATAGAATGGCTTCAGGAGGATAGAGCAATCAACAGCTCTAAAGTAGTCTTGAAGTAATGATTTCAGGAGGATAGAGCAATGAATAGCTCTAAAGCAGTCTTGAAATAATAACGTGATATGTCTTCAGGAGGATAGAGCAATCAATAGCTCTAAAGCAGTCTTGAAGTAATGATTTCAGGAGGATAGAGCAATGAATAGCTCTAAAGCAGTCTTGAAATAATAACGTGATATGTCTTCAGGAGGATAGAGCAATGAATAGCTCTAAAGCAGTCTTGAAGTAATGAGTTCAGGAGGATAGAGCAATGAATAGCTCTAAAGCAGTCTTGAAATAATAATGTAATTTCAGGAGGATAGAGCAATGAATACTCTAAAGCAGTCTTGAAATAATAATGTAATTTCAGGAGGATAGAGCAATGAATACTCTAAAGCAGTCTTGAAGTAATGATTTCAGGAGGATAGAGCAATGAATAGCTCTAAAGCAGTCTTGAAATAATAATGTAATTTCAGGAAGATAGAGCAATGAATACTCTAAAGCAGTCTTGAAGTAATGATTTCAGGAGGATAGAGCAATGAATAGCTCTAAAGCAGTCTTGAAATAATAACGTGATATGTCTTCAGGAGGATAGAGCAATCAATAGCTCTAAAGCTGTCTTGAAGTAATGATTTCAGGAGGATAGAGCAATGAATAGCTCTAAAGCAGTCTTGAAATAATAATGTAATTTCAGGAGGATAGAGCAATGAATACTCTAAAGCAGTCTTGAAATAATAATGTAATTTCAGGAGGATAGAGCAATGGATAACTCTAAAGCAGTCTTGAAATAATTAGATGGCTTCAGGAGGATAGAGCAATGAATAGCTCTAAAGCAGTCTTGAAATAATAATGTGATATGTCTTCAGGAGGATAGAGCAATCAATAGCTCTAAAGCAGTCTTGAAGTAATGATTTCAGGAGGATAGAGCAATGAATAGCTCTAAAGCAGTCTTGAAATAATAATGTGATATGTCTTCAGGAGGATAGAGCAATCAATAGCTCTAAAGCAGTCTTGAAGTAATGATTTCAGGAGGGTAGAGCAATGAATAGCTCTAAAGCAGTCTTGAAATAATAACGTGATATGTCTTCAGGAGGATAGAGCAATCAATAGCTCTAAAGCAGTCTTGAAGTAATGATTTCAGGAGGATAGAGCAATGAATAGCTCTAAAGTAGTCTTGAAATAATAATGTAATTTCAGGAGGATAGAGCAATGAATACTCTAAAGCAGTCTTGAAGTAATGATTTCAGGAGGATAGAGCAATGAATAGCTCTAAAGCAGTCTTGAAATAATAACGTGATATGTCTTCAGGAGGATAGAGCAATCAATAGCTCTAAAGCAGTCTTGAAGTAATGATTTCAGGAGGATAGAGCAATGGATAGCTCTAAAGCAGTCTTGAAATAATAATGTAATTTCAGGAGGATAGAGCAATGGATAACTCTAAAGCAGTCTTGAAATAATTAGATGGCTTCAGGAGGATAGAGCAATGAATAGCTCTAAAGCAGTCTTGAAGTAGTAATATGACCTCATGAGGATAGAGCAATGAATAGCTCTAAAGCAGTCTTGAAGTAATAGGATGATTTCAGGAGGATAGAGCAATCAGTAGCTCTAAAGCAGTCTTGAAGTCATGAGAGGCTATCAGGAGGATAAAATAACCCTGAGGTTACAATAAAGCAGTCCCAAAGTAATAAGAAGCTCATCAGGAGGATAAAGTAACCCTGAGGTTACAATAAAGCAGTCCCAAAGATCATAAGCTTGTTTGTTGGATAATTAACCTGAAAACAAGGTAGCATTCTGTATAACAACATTAGTTTATGCTTTATGTATGCATGTATGACATGATGCACTTAGGTAATGTACTATAGACATATATGTTATGGTATGATGTAAATGATGTATGTATGCTATGACACTGCTGGAAGTGTCTGGATATCCTTGTATAACAACTGCTGGCCAAGGAAAATAAATCCCGATTCGTTGTTGAAGAATATATAACCCTCCGTCTGCTGGGGATAACAAGGTATAGATAACCTCCCGTTGTTGGGGATAACAAGGTATAGATAACCTCCCGTTGTTGGGGATAGTAGGGTATAGATAACCTTCGTTTTCGTTTGATAGTAGGATAAGTATAACATCCTGTCTTCGTTCATCGTGCCCTTATTGGAAAGTAATTTCCCGTATATCCGTATGAGGATAAAAGAGATGGATATAAATTCCAGGGGAGATTAGACTTTGTGAAAATGGATTAGTCCTACTGATGGTTTGTAACTGCCTTGTAAAGATGAACCGGCGAAGCTTCGTTGAAATCCTTCCCTCGTTCGTCCTTAGTGAATACTATTACTGCATTTTCATGCATTTCTGGTAAACATCAATCATATTAAAAGCATACATGCATTTCTGGTAAACATCAATCATATTCAAAGGCATACATACATTCAAACACAACCAATGGACGTTTCGCTTATGTAAATAGGGTAAAAGTAAATCTGGATTCAAAAGATGGAATTTATTTATATCAAAAGTGACCCATACACGGGTAAGTTTGTACAAGGAGACATAAACCCTAGTAAGAGAATTTTGTCATGAAGTTTTACAAAAAGAATCAGCTATGTGGGAAATAATCCTATTGAGTTTCAATTCTACTATTGCCCCTCAAGTATCTCATCTTCTTGCTGTTGAGACGGAAACGATTGGATTGAGCTTTATCTGTTTGAGCTTGAGTAAGTAGTACAACTGGTTGCAGTTTCATGAGTGATCCAAACGAGACATAGTCATACGCTTTAATCCCTAACTTTTGCCTGGATTGCCCTTTCAGGTTTTCAATCCACCGGGATACCCTTTTTTGCCCAAGCCGCCTTTTCAGGTTTTCGACTTGCCGGGTGTACATCTTTTTATATATATATCCCTAATTTTTGCCCAAACCCTTTTGGTTTGCCGGGATGCCCTTATTTTTGCCTAGGCCTGTCAACCTAGCGGGTCTCTTTTTATGCGTAGTATTTTTTAACTATGTCTGCGTTTACAGGTTGTGGGAAGTCTTCACCATCCATTGTAGTCAATATCATGGCACCTCCTGAGAACACTGTCTTGACTACAAATGGTCCCTCATATGTTGGAGTCCACTTGCCCCTAGGGTCACCCTGTGGTAATATGATACGCTTGATCACCAAGTCACCAGCCTGATATACCTTTGGCTTAACCTTCTTGTTAAAAGCTTTGATCATCCGTTTCCGGTACATCTGGCCATGACAAACTGCTGCTAACCTTTTCTTATCAATCAAATTTATCTGGTCAAGTCGAGTCTGAATCCGCTCATCTTCATCCAAGCCTGCATCCTTCATAATTCTCAAGGAGGGGATCTGAACTTCAATAGGCAGAACTGCTTCCATACCATAGACTAAGGAGAATGGGGTTGCCCCTGTTGAAGTACGTATTGTAGTACGATAACCATGCAGAGCAAATGGTAACCTCTCGTGCCAATCCTTGTAAGTAACAGTCATCTTCTGTACAATCTTCTTAATGTTCTTATTAGCAGCTTCAACTGCCCCATTCATCTTTGAAATCAACAAGGTAGTATGGGTCAACATATACTGTCTTAGTCGGCGAGCAGCCCATGCCAAAGCGCAGCAAGTTTTCTCGAGCAGTGAGTATTTTGTTTCACAGTCGGTAAACTTTTTGCTAAGGTAGTATATTGCCTGCTCTTTTCGACCAGACTCGTCATGTTGCCCCAATACACACCCCATTGAGTTGTCTAATACTGTTAAATACATAATCAAGGGTCTTCCATCAACTGGTGGCATTAAAATTGGAGGTTCTAGCAAATATCTCTTGATTTCATCAAAGGCAGTCTGGCACTCATCATTCCATTCCATCACCTGATCTTTCTTCAACAACTTGAAGATTGGCTCACAGATGGTAGTTAATTGGGAAATAAATCTTGCAATGTAGTCCCAAGAAACCTCTAACCTCCTTCTCAGTACGGGGAGCTGGCATCTCTCGTATAGCTTTCACTTTTGCAGGATCCACTTCAATACCTTTTCCACTGACAATGAAACCCAGGAGCTTTCCAGATCTAACTCCAAAAGTACACTTGTTTGGATTTAATCTCAACCTGTATTTCTTCAACCTCTCAAACAACTTGTGCAGATGATCAAGATGTTGTTCTTCATTCTGAGACCTGGCTATCATATCATCCACATATACCTCTATCTCATGATGAATCATATCATGAAACAAAGCCACCATAGCACGCTGATATGTTGCCCCTGCATTCTTATGCTGAGCAGTGTTGTCTAAATCATCCCCTATCTGGACCTCTTTTCTGTTTTCTTCAGTTCCCAGATTCACAACTTCGACTGGCTCTTCATGTGGCTGTATAGCTTTCTCTTCTTGTTGTAACAACCTAGCAAGCCCTACAGATATTTCACAATCGTCCTCGTTTCCGTCTTCAGTTTGATAGATCGGATTCTCGAAATTGTAATTGGCAATAGTAGAACTGTTATCAATTGGATCCAGAGTGGATGAGGATCGGCATTTTAGTGACGTGGGTGTGTGTAAGAACACATAGCTGATAAAGCAAAAATAAAAGAAAAAGAAAGACAAGGAACACAATATTTACGAAAACGAAACGTCCACTGATTTTATCGAATGAAGTATGCAAATGAAATGACAACCCGTAACAAGCACACCATTGTGCCCCGGGTAAGGCACATGGCTTGAAAGTTTTAATTGTTCCAGAAATTATAAATTTAAAAACATAACACAGTAATAGTATTTACTCCTGACTAAAGGAGATAGGGATAACATCTTCAGCTGTCCAATTATTGAGTCCAGCACCCACAGTAGGAAAAATCCATGCCTCCAAGTTGAAAGTGTTTACATGGCTGACAAAGTATTCTTCCTCTCCAAAGACAGTAACAACTTTTCCATTCACCGGATATCTCAACTTTTGATGTAATGTGGAGGTCACAGCACCTGCCCCATGGATCCAGGGACGACCAAGCAGACATGAGTACGAAGGACGAATATCCATCACATAGAATGTAGCAGTAAACACCTGAGAGCCAACCTTGATTGGAAGATCAATTTCCCCATGCACTACTCTTCTAGAACCATCAAAAGCCTTTACCACAATATTACTGGGCTTCAATACCGTATCTTCAGGACTCAGCTTGTTCAGGACTTCCTTAGGCAACACATTCAGAGAGGAACCATTGTCTATCAGCACATGAGACAGGGTAGTGCCCCTGCATTCAATTGAAATATGCAAGGCCCTGTTATGATCCCTCTTGGCAGGGGTCAAGTCAGCATCAGAAAATCCTAACCCGTTGTCATAGGTCAGGTGAGCAACACAATTCTCAAACTGGTCCACAGAAATTGCACTGGGTACATGAGCCATCTTTAGAAACTTGATCAATGACTTGGCATGAGCCTCAGAACATAATAACGGGGAGAGCATAGAAATCTTTGAGGGAGTATGCCCCAGCTGATCAACAATATCATAATCACTCTTGCGAATGATTTTCAATACTTCTTCCATCTGCTTAGAGAGGTCATCAGCAGCTGGCACATCAGTAGATACAGGCTCAATAACAGGACCCTTGCCCCGAGCATCAGTGGTGGAAGTAACAGCAGGAGTAACTGCACTCTTAGAAGCAACTGGAGGAGAGAAGACTCTTCTACTACGAGTGATCTTGCTAGATCCAGCAATATTATCAATGTCAACAGGCACATCAGGTAAAGGCTCTTGCTTAACACCATGGATGTAAACGTCAGACCCATAGTGCCAAGGTACAGCTTTGTCAGATGTATAAGGAATAGGACCAGGAGTGGTAATGATCAGAGGAGCCATCCATAGCATCCATTCTATCCACCAGCATCTTGAATTTGTCTTCGTTAGGCTCATGGTAGCAGTTAGCCTCAGAATCAGAGTCCCCCATAGTGTTGTGGAGACTGCCTCTCTCCTGCTCAGACTCTTCAGATTCATAGTCTTCAACCTGTTCCTTGGTCTTGTCAGGACCTTTGAATCTTCTTCCCATGTTGAGCAACCCAGCAGACCTTCTAGCTTTCTTAGTCTTCTTGGCCAGCAGTGTCTTCAATTCATCCTGCCCCTTGGATAGGTTCAGGATCAGCTCTTGGAACTGTGCATTCTGTGCCTGAAGATCCTTAACTGATTGTTCAAGAGCCATTGCTGAAATAAACAGCGAGAAGATGAGAAACCTGTGCACAATTATAACCCTGTGATGCAATGATATGGGAATGCATATGCAATGTTTTCAAGGACCGCAGGATTTAAATTTGCTTAAACAAACAAGAAAGCAACTTTTTATTAGTAATAACTTGTTTTGCCTTTTAGGCTTACAAAAAATGAAAACGAAATAAGTACAAAAGATGGGGTTTTAAGTCTCCCATGGACGCTTCCTCTTTGTGTTGAGGTATGAGTTGAGGTTTCGTTCCTCATGAAGTAGCTTTGTTAGCTCTAGGATCCTTGCTTGGCTTGCTTTGTAATGAGCCTCGAAAGTATCCCTTTGCTCTTTCAGTTGGATCCATGATCTCTGCAAGTCTTCCATATCAGTAGGCCTGTCTGGGTGAAGGATGGTATAAGCTGTGTCTCCTTCAGCAACAGGTTCCATGGTAACTGGTAGGACGGCAGGATATGGCATCATGAGTGTCTGAGCACGAGATCATACCCATCTGAGATAAGCCTCCATAGGAATAGTGTACTTAGGCTCCAGTGTCTTGCTGTCAACCCTGTTTACCTTTCCCCAAGCTCGGATGAATCTCTGATGGTAACCCTGAAGATCGTTGTCGTAATCAAACATAATGCCCTGAATCAACATGTCATGTGGACCATCGCTCCGGGCGTAACCAAACTGTCGTAAAGCTAGAGATGGGTTGTAGGTGATGCCTCCTCTTATGCCTAGAAGTGGCACATTAGGAAACTCCCCACAACGGTCAATGATGGTGACATTCTCCATAGATCTGGAGCACCAATGGATGTCTGAGTGAGAAAGTGACATGATCCTCTTGGACCATCTGAACCCTTGCTCATTCTTCATTACTGAGCGAGGAAGGTGAGAAATAAACCACCTAGAAAGTAAAGGTATGCAGCACATCAAAGTTCCTCTTGCCCTTGTAGTACGGGTGTGAAGAGAATGTAGGATGTCTCCAAGTAAGGTAGGCACTGGATTGTGACTCAGGAATATGTTGATGGCATGAACGTCTATGAACTGATCAGGATTGGGGAACAACACTAAGCCATAAATCAATAAGGCTAAGATCTCCTCAAAAGCATCGTAGCTCATAGCCTTCAAGAACATTTGAGCTTTATCCACTAATACCTTGGCAAGAATACCTTTAACTTCACTTCTCGTCTCTAGAACAATGTCAGACTTCTTCAGATGTAGAGCTGCAACAATAACTTCTGGTTTAAGCTCCTTCTCTAAGCCTGTGAATGGCTTCTGATCAAGAACAGGGATACCCAGAAGTTTAGAGAACTCCTCCATGGTTGGAACTAACTGATAATTAGGAAATGTAAAGCAATGGTGCTTAGGGTCAAAGAACTGAAACAGCACACTCATCATGTCTTCACTGAACCCTGAAGTGACTAGATCCAATAGGTGACCATGTCTCTGGACGAACTGGGAATGATCAGACACTTGGGAAACCAACTCTTTGAGCTTGGGAGGTATCCCTACAAAGTTGATCCTGATGGTGTTTCTACAAGCAGAAGCCATGACCTGCAACAAAGAACAAAAATAAATCCCTTGGTCCTTGAAATGGTTAGGGAAAATGATATGCTCATGATGCATGATGATGTCATGATGTTATGTTCAATCACAAACATGTGGCACACACAAACAAGTCACACAATTGCCCTAGGTTTAAAGGTTTGCATGAGGTTTAAAGGTAAGTACCCTCCCCTGAAGTTAGATGGTTCATCCTGTCCTACAAAAGTAACCGGGTTCTAAGGGATCTCAAAATCATTGATCCTTCACAAGGGTGGTTGTTCAGAAGGCAACTTACTTGCCAACCAAAACCCTCCAAGTTTAAGATCTCAATGAGCGTAGTATCGAGTGTCAACCAACTTCAGTCTGCACCAAAGCCGGTTACCTCACTACTTTCTAAAGGCCAAGATGAGTTAACTAGGGTTCTAAAAGTCAGTTAGTGCATTGACAACATATGGCAGCCTCAATATTATCCTCAACTTGACTTAAGGAATATAAGCACCAACCAAGAAGTCGCACTAACTATGGCCACCAGATCAACCGTATCGATATACGTCGTACAACTTCCTTGGTCTATTGCCATTTACCTAAGGTACACTAGATCCGGGTTAGGACCTTTCACACATAAGAGCACCCCAACAAGTAATATAAAACAAACAAGGCAAACAATTTAAAGTGATCTTTAATTCCTAAGGGTACCCCTCTTAAATAGATCCCCAGCAGAGTCGCCAGTTCTGTAACACGGTGGGAGAACTGACTTTAAACAATGTTGCGGATAGCAAGAGTCGCCACCGACTTTTATTTTATCCATAAGGAAAGGTTATAAAAGAACAGGAAAGACCTTAGAGAATATTTTGGGTCCGGGGGGTAGGTTATGAAAAGGGAAGGTGTTAGCACCCTTTTCATCCATGGTTATCCATGGGCTCTTAGGTACTTAAGCTCACTTTTGAATTGTTTTGAAAGTGTAGTGTGTGAATAGAAAATTTTCAGAATAGTTAATAAATAATCCATGTAAGGATGTGTTAAGAACTTGTTTGAAAACTTGTTGAAAATTTGTTTAAGTGTGAAAAAGTTTTGAAGTGAGCAAGTATCTAGGAGTAGCCTACCCTAATGTTTTAAGGTCTTTCTTATTCTTTATCCTTTCCTTAGTAAGACTATCCCTACTATAATGGAGTAGGTAGTCCTTACTTTGGATGTTAAGGGACATGTGAGGGACAATTGGATTTTTGAAGGCCAATGTGGGGTGTAATAAGCAAACTGGAGGGACTATCATCATTTTTCGAAAGGGACTCGATTCGTAAAGGCAACCATAAGGGACTTTGATGATTTTTTTATTTGAGGGACTTGCTTTATACACCCCACTTAACCATTATTCGTAGGCAACTTGAGGGATATCCTTAGGAAGTGAGACGGCGATTAAAATCGACTTACGTGTGTGAAATGTTTAATTTAATTATCTTATATTAAAATGATCTAATTTATTTTTTTAAATATCATACATATTGGCACTCCTTAATTACTAACCATAATGATAATAATAATTAAATAATTACAATTTACATCTAAGAGGCAATTACAAAATTATAATAAATAAAATAAATAGTAAAATATAATCAAAAATAAATATAATAAAAAAAAAATAACAAATAAGTAAATAAAATATTGGGGTTAGTAAATAATAAGAAAAATTAAATAAGGTTAGTATAAATATAAAGTTAGTGAAAATAATTAGTTGAAACAATAATAATTAGAAAAATAGACAAAGTTAGAAAAAATAATAAGATAGAAATTTCAACATAATAATAAGCAACAAAATATGATTAGCAATAATAATCAATTAATAACGTGATTAAACATAAGATTTGATTTTTATTTGGAAACATCAATGATTAAATAATTACTATAATATAAAGTTCTAAATATCATAAGATTTGATTTTTATTTAGAAACATAAATGATTAAATAATTACTATAATATAAAGTTCTAAATATCATAAGATTTGATTTTTATTTAGAAACATAAATGATTAAATAATTACTATAATAGAAAGTTCTAAATATAACATAATTATAAATTTCTTAATCATTTACAAAATCTAATTATATATTAACAATTATTAAGAAAAATATTTACACATTATGATGAAAATAAATTTTAAATAATCAATAATCACATTCACAAAATTTTACATTTAAGTATTTATAAGGTTTAATTTTATTTACAAAAATTTACAAGAATTATAATAAATATATACATAGAATTATATAGAAAATTAAAATTAGGTTTTATCTCTTTTTAGAAAATAATTTTTAGGGTTTGTAAGAATTAGGGTTTATATATATACAAAAATTTATTTTTAATAATCACATAACATTATTTTAATTAATATAAACTATACAAATACGATTTTAAATAAAAAAAAAACAAGAGTTTTATATTTTTTTTTTAAAATTATTTTAAGAGCAATTAGATTATATATTATATATACATATCATGATATAGAAAATAATAACATTTAAATTAATTAAATTAAATGGAAAACAAGAAAATAAAAAAAAGAAGAAAAGGAACCTGATGGGATTTGATCCCAGGACCTTATGTATGATAGCGTGCGCGCGTTACCACCTGCGAAATCTCCTGCGTGTTCTTCCTTGTTGCGAACCTGCGAAAACCAAACTCCAACAAAACAGTGTCGATTCATGAAATTAATTAATGTTTTATGATCCACACAGTCCATACAACATCTCTATGTTCTCCAAATTCATTTATATTTGGTGAATTGATGAAGAAAAAGAAATAACGGTAAAAGATGAAGAAAAAGAAACAACAGTAATAGATGAAGGAAAAGAAATAACGGTAAAGGATGAAGAAAAAGAAACAACAGTAATAGATGAAGGAAAAGAAATAACGGTAAACGATGAAGAAAAAGAAACAATAGTAATGGATGAAGAAGAAAACTAAATAACGGCCAACGGCACTCACTCCTCTTAGGTTTTTTTCATTCTCTTCTCTTTTCCAACAAGGCAACACATATATATATAGGGAACAAATTAGGGTTAACACCAAATTGTCAATAATGTCCCTAAAGCCCATTTTAAAGCCCAAACTAAATAATTAGTTAAGAAAAAATAAAATTTAAATAATTTAAAATAATTAAAATAAACTTAAAATAAAAACTAATAATCCTATTGATTCCTAAAATAAAAAATATTATAAAAAGAACAAAAATTTTTTCAATATTTTTTTATTTTATGATTTTTTGGATATTTTTATGAATAATTTAGAAAAAAGTGAAAAAAATAATATTTTTAAAAAAGGATTTAATTAAAATACGAAAATAATAATTAAATAATAATAAAAACTATTTTTGTTATTTTTTTTAATGAAAGATAGAAAAATTTAGAGTAAAAATAATAAAAACAACAAAAAGTGCCAAAGGTGAGATTCGAACTCTCAACCTCTCACACTCATAACTCCTTACACATGTCCTCCTGCCAATTGTGTCATTTTTACTTTTTAGAAAAAAAGTGCATGCCATATGATATTTACCTGCAAAAAGTCAAACGACTACACAAATTTGTTAGTAATTGATTAAATGCAATGAAATGCGACGACAAATCTTAGGGCAAAATTTGGGGTATTACAGTTATTATGATAATATTTCTCACCCAACCTCTCTTTGATGTTGGCAAAAAAAATCATGAAGTTTGACTTTGGTTTGACCACAGTTGACCTCAGTTTGACCTTTTAACTGCATTGACTGCTTTTGACTTATCTGATCATCTGACTGAGCAAACTTTTGAGAAAAGTCTTGAAACTTGACATGGGGGTTCTTATACACATATAAGATGTTATGAAGCTCACTTGAAGTCTTGGAAGTCCATTTAGCCTGATTAAAGTCAAAACCCTAGTTTTGGATGCACTGCTTAGGAGGTGCATTGTCTGAGGGAATTGTCAACTCTTCTGACCAATTATGAATTTTGTGAACCTTGTGAACCTTCTTGGAACACAAAGTCTTGTATTGTGAGGGCAAATTTTGGGGTGCAACAGGGTGTTTCATGAATCTCGCCGTCGACTTCTACATACTTGAATGATGACAGATGGCTGACCAATATATCTTCTTCTCCACAAACCGTGACCACACTGTCCCCTACCATGTATTTCAGCTTTTGGTGCAAGGTAGATGTGACTGCCCCAGCACCATGGATCCAGGGTCGTTCGAGAAGGCAGCTGTATGCTGGCTGGATGTCCATAATGTAAAATTCAGTTTCGAAAACCTCCGACCCCCCCTGTAGAGGTAACGTTATGGATCCAAAGACTGTCCTCCGTGTACCATCAAATGCCCTGACCACCAAGTCACTAGGCGTACACAGGATTCCTCTGACGTCCAGTTTCATCATTGCTTTCTTGGGCAGCACATTTAAGGAAGATCCGATATCTACCAGTACATGAGACATGACTGAGCCCCTACACTCAACTGAGACGTGCAACGCCATGTTATGCTCTCTCCTCTTCGGGGTCAAATCAAAGTTTGTAAATCCCAAGCTATGGCCTGCGTTCACATGCGCCAACACCCCCTCCAGCTGATTCACAGAAACATCTTGGGGTACGAAAGACGTATCCAGAACTTTCAGCAATGCATTTCTATGAGCCTCGGAACACAATAGCAACGACAGTATGGATATCTTTGACGGTGTCTGTTGAAGGTGCTCAACAATCTTATAATCACTCTTACGAATAAGGCGCATAAACTCTTCCACATCCTTCAATGATGTTTCTTTTTCGTTCCTCTGCACAGGAACAGTTTCATTCATCTTTCCTTTTCCTTTCGCCATTCGCTCAGCCTCCACCTCGGGCGATATAAAAATTCTCCCACTTCTCGTCATCCCTCCGGTACCGACGACATTGTCTACAGCCTCAACTGGCTGCTTACTGACATCAATTTTCACCCCATCACAGTATGCTTCCAACCCATAAGTCCAGGGGACTGCCTTAGTGCTCTCATAAGGGATTGGTCCTGCCTTGGTGATAGTGATCGGCGGTCGCCTGGCTGGCGTCGTTATAGTTATCGTTTTTCGGGGAATCGTCACAGTAGCTACATCACTTTGCTTGTTTGCTAATATCTCTGCGGGTTCCTTAGCTGCTGTTCTGTCGAATTGCAATGTGCCTCCATCCATCAAGGTCTGGATACCCTTCTTTAATTCCGCACAACCCCCAGCTCGGGTCCAACACTCTAAACAATACTCGTCGCAGCCCGGATACACGCCTCCTTGCAATAACCTGCTCTTTATCTCACACAACGGTGTCTTGAGGTCATCAACATTCATAATCAAGTTCAAACCCTCCTCGGTTAAAATAGCATTTGCCCCATGATTGGGCATGGGCTTTTGTACTATGTTCGGACCCGCCTGTCCAAAATTGATAGCCTTACTATCCAATAGATCCTGCACCACATGCTTGAACGCGTGGCAACCCTCTATATCGTGGCCAGGAGACTCGGAGTGGAATTCACAGTGCTTGTTCGCGTCGAAACCGTACGGAGGAGTACCCGTTACTGGTGCCATAGTTCTCTTTTCCACCAAGTTTAAACCCAGTAACGTCTGTAGCAATTCTGCATACGTTGAAGGAGGCTTTTCAAACACCCTCCTTGATCTGCCCCCCTGGATTCTGCGCTGTTGTGGCTGCTGTTGCTGTTGTTGTATTGGTTGTTGCTAAAATGGAATAGTAACACTTGCCACCTGCTGCGGCTAATTGTATTGGTTTCGACCTCTGCCCCGGCCTCGGCCTCGGTCCCCAAACACTGCACTTGCATCACCTTGGCGGCGCCCACCGAAAGCCCTTCTGTTACTGCCAGCTGAAGTGGATTCCTCAGTTTGGAATCTTCCCTGTTTAATGTTGCTTTCAATCTTCTCACTCATCAGGATTAAGTCTGAGAAACTGCCTAAGGACGTGTGAAACAACTTTTCATAAAACGTGCCAGTAAATGTTCCTATGAACATATCATTCATTTCTTTATCCTCCAAAGGAGGATGAACTCGAGCAGCCATGTCGCGCCATCTCTACGCATATTCTTTGAAGCTCTCGCCCTTCTTCTGGGACAATCCCTACAATTGGACCCGGTTGGGTACCAAGTCACTGTTGTACTTATAGTGAGCCACGAACGCTTCAGCCAGTTGCTTCCATGTCTTTATCTGTGTTGGCTCCAACCCCATATACCATTCAAGGGAAGGACCAGACAAGCTATCTTGAAAGAAATGCATCAGCATCCTCTCATCGTTTGAATACGCTGACATCCTTCTGTAGTATGACCGCACGTGCACCTTTGGACAGGTATCCCCCTTATATTTGTCGAATGTGGGAGCTTTGAATTTTATTGGTACCCTCAGGCCAGGCACCAGACCCATTGTGGTCATATCTAAGCCAACAGCGCTTTGATTCACGACCCCCTTCATCTGCTCCTCGAGCATCTTGATTCTCTGAGAGTCATCCATAGGACCTTCGAAACCTCCACCGGAGAAAGCATCCTCTTGCTGATCTTCTAGCCAATTACCGTTCCCAGTTCCGTATCCATCGTACCCGTTATTACATCCAACTCTAGTCTGATTCATTACAGGGCCCCGCCCCCTATTACCGTACCCCGGAGCGACTCCGGCAGGTCCAAAAGACATTATCCCGGCACCATTTCCATTTCCGAATCCGCCATAACCCTGGTTAGTCATACCAAATCCGTCCTGTCCGAAACCTTGAGCGTTGAAGCCGTACTTCCCAGCATGATCAAACCCCTGGTCATTGAAGCCGAATCCATTATTACCGAAGCCATTACCTCCCATATTATCACCCAGGTTGACATCTCCGAGTCCCACGTTGTTGACGACAGTCTCGTTACCGATTCCAACGTTACCGTTCCCGGCGGCAGCGCCGTTGTTCACATTGACAGGAGGTATGTTTACCACAGGTGGAGCTACCGGTGTGGGGGTACCATCCCCGTGAATAGTGTCAACTCTCACAGAATTATGGTCTTCATTTCCGTGCCCCGCATTTCTCACCAACAAAGGCTGCACCAAAGCTTGCAAATTCTCCTGGCCTTTCGCAATGGTCTCCATTGTCTGCATGAAGAGTGCCAGCTTCTCACGCATGTCCTGCATTTCATTCTGCATCTGATCCATAATTCTTCGGCAGTTGGTACGAGTGGAGTATCGGTGCGGGCGCTGACTTTCAATCCTGAAAAGACCTGAACAGTGCAGGAAGTGAGATACAGTTCAATAATCACCTGTAATGCAATATGAATGTGAATGCAATGCAATATGTGTCTGTGCATTAGGGAATATCATTCCCCGATTCTAGTGCGAATGTGCCAGTGCGGTGACAGTGCTAGCAATACGAAGTTCGGAGCCGAATCATAGAAAACACCTCATATATTGTGGAGAAATTCATTAAGCCAAGAATACAATATCAATGAGTGTACAATAAGAAGGCATGACCTCAACCAACAATCCTGGTGATGGTCAGCGCTATGCAAATAAAGCATTCACATTAATACACGAAATGGTCAGGTGCTCCCATATGCCTGGTACTCTTCTAATAACTTCTTAGTCTCTGGATGACTTGGTCGGGTAAGCAGACCCTCAACAAGCAGATCTCTTCGCTTGAGAACACGTCGCAAATCACCAGCGGATTCCTCCCATGCCCCTTCTCCGAAGCGATCCTCTAGCTTCCGCTTCTGAGACACAGCTTTTTTATGGCCTTCGATGGCCTTGTTCAATGCATTCTGGAGACTATATCTGGCCATCACCTCCTCTTCATACTTCTTAGTGCTAGCCTTCAACTGTTCTTCGAGTTCAGAAATTTGCTGCTTCAATTTGTCTTCCCTCTTCTTGTTGTTGGTTAGCGTAGCATTCCACGTCTTGTTACAAGAAGAGATTTCCCGGTGGGCGGCATCGAGTGCTTTCTTTTTGGACTCCAACATGTCATGAGAGCTTCTGAACTCTTTCCCCAAGCGTTCACGCTTCTTTTTCTCTTCAGTCAATTCAGCACCTAGCTGGTTTACTAATTCAATCTGCTGTTGGAAAGAATGCACAACCTTATTCTTCTCACTACGCATCTGAGCCAGTTCCTTTTCTAACTCTTCATTGACCGACAACAAGGCTTCCTTCTCTTTTACAACTCGCTCGTAGACCTCCATAGTAACAGTGGTTGGTTCTTCCACCGGAATATGAACAGGGACTGGTGCAGCTGGAAATGGCATCAACAACTGTCTTGCTCTCTCTTGGATCCAAACTTTTTATGGTACATAAGCCTGACAATCATTCTTCCCCAACAGTGGTTTCCTTCTTTTGTTGATACGCATCCATGCATGCTGAAGCTTAGCTACTAACTCTCCATTCAAATCACCGGTGAAGTACATAGATTCCTGTACTTCTTCCTCCTTAGGTGGGTTCTTCAGCGCATATCCAAACTGGCGAACGAACAGAGATGGGTTATAATTGATGCACCCTTTTCTTCCTATGAAAGGAACATTAGGATATCCGGCGCAGCTGAAAATAAGCTCAGACCCCAGCAAGTCTCGGTCAAACCACTCAATGTCTTCAGAAGATAGTCTCATTAGGCGCTCTGGCCAGTCAGCTGTAGTTGCACTATCTACAAAAGGTCCCTTCAGGGGGAGATGGCTCTTAAACCACATGCTCAACAGCGGCGCACAACAGTAAACAGTCTTTCCTCTTCTATTTTCATTTTTGTAGTGCAATGAATGATAGAGATCTCCAATCAAAGTGGGTATCGGGTTGCCAGCAGCAAACAGATGAAAGGCGTCCAAGTGCACAAAATTGGGTAAATTGGGAAACAACACTATTCCGTAGATGCACAGAGCCAAGATAGCATTAAAGACTATCCAGCACCCGCTCTTGGCGTATTCTTGAGCTTTGCCAACCAGAAAATCGAGGGAGAAACCTGGAACCCCGAGCCAAGAAGTCACTAATAGTTCAGAAGCGTTCATGTGCAAGGCCTTAGCTAAGTCCTCCAACTTGGGCTTAGTGTTACAATGGATGAAAGGAACCTTATTTT
The DNA here is from genome assembly GCA_963859935.3 of Lathyrus sativus. NCBI lineage: Eukaryota > Viridiplantae > Streptophyta > Magnoliopsida > Fabales > Fabaceae > Lathyrus > Lathyrus sativus. Next base: position 515,262,538 of record OZ012741.1, read on the forward strand.
GCACCAGTAGCTCGATAAACTCTGCGTACTCCTCCATGGTAGGCCCCAAAATAAAGTCAGCAAATGTGAAACATCTCAAGGCGGGGTCGTAGAATTGCATCAAGGTATACAGCCCATTCATCTCAACAGCAGTTGGCTTGCAGACCAGTCTCAACAATCTTCCATAACTCATTCTGAAACTTCTCCTAACCTCCTCATCAGCAAGGGACATCAGACCAAGTAGGGGAGTAATGTCAGGTGTAGGTAACTTGTACACAACTGTCTTTCTCAAACCAGCCATGATCAATAAGCAGAAGTCCGGGCACTAGAATCAGGGAATATGCAAATGCACCTGTAGCACAGACACACGTTAATGAAATGCACATGGTAATGGTTATGCGAGCAATGCAATGCAAATAGATGCAACAGGGACCAAATGCCATGGCTGAGAAGCCTGAACCACATCATAAGTCTCAGATAGACCCTCCAGAATTCCTCAAACCCTGGTCTTAGACAGACCCAATACAAAGCTCCAGCACTGGTCTTTGATAGACCCCATAACATAACTCTGACTGGTCTCTGACAGACCCCCTATCATAACTCCAACTGGTCTCTGATAGACCTCTCAACTGTCCATAAATACCCAGGATCTCAGATCAATAAACAAACCGGTATCTGAAGGTCTAGTTACCTGCATAGCCCCAAACCCTCTCACAGGTAGGTGTCCTAGTAACTGACAATGGTATGGCATCCTATGCGGTCGTCGGTGTCACAGACTTTCAGGGTTGATGATACGATTCCCAGAAGGAGTGGCATCATCAAATCCTGAAGAGGCCTCACTTAGCCAACTTCCAAATGATCGGTTCCCGGAGTCGACAATCCAACTAACCAACAACCCCTTCGACCCAAAGGGTACAAAAAGAAGTCAACTAGAGGAACCTCGTCCGAGTGTAGATTTTGTGGGACATTAATCCAAGCAAAGCCGGCACGCGCCCACTACTTTCTACTCCAATTCTAAGTGCACTCAAGCCCAGGTCCGGCTTATCTCTCAATCATAGAACACCCGTCACAACCCTAATACAACAATGATAACAATAATATAATGTTGAAGGTAAATGACAGAAATATAAATCCATACAAAATCCTCGACGGGAAAACAAGCGCTAGGATTGACTCGCTTAGGGAACCGTTGGAGTCCCCAGCAGAGTCGCCAGCTGTCGCTACTGCGAAAATCGGCGTCGGCTGAACAGAAGAGTCGCCACCGTGCATTATTTATCCCAAAGGAGGGAAAGGAAACGCTCGAAGTAAACCTACCGCAAAGACGAGAAAGGAATGGTCATCGCAACCAAATCCTGGATTCGGGAGTCGGTTACGCAAGGGGAAGGTATTAGCATCCCTCACGTCCGTCGTACTCGACGGGATCCACGCTTGTTTTCTAGTACGGATTGTTATTCTATCTACTCTACAGGTCTGGGGTTAAAAGAAAATAAAATGACTCGGCAAAGTATCACACTTTATGCCTACATATTCCCGTCTGGAACGAGAAATCAGAGTCAACGTAGTTCGCCTACCTACGGGAAAGGAGGGGAAGGTTGCTCACTAGGATATCGCATCCTATGCCTACGTACTTTCATACAGCATGAAAAATCAGAGCAAACGTAGTTCGGGCCACGTACGACACAAATCTGTTTTGATTGCTTTTATCTCCTTCTAAAAAAGGGTTTTTCAGATTACTGGTCCAAGCGGACAAAAATGACGTTTTGATGAGTTCACACTCTTTTACGGAAGAAGTGTCTTTTATCGTGTTTGAAATCTTATTGTGTTTTTCTGTTTGTTTTGAGAAAGAAGAGACAGAATTCTAGCCTATGGTTGGAAAGGGAATCAAACTAACCTAATGTTATCATGCATGAGTTAAGACCTAATGTCTATCATGCTCCTCTCTTGCGCAGAGAGAAACAGAGATCCTAAGGGATAAACGGAAACAGAAACAGTAGCATATATACAATAAAGCAGTAAAATGCATGAATGTAGCAAGACAAGCGAGGCAAGGGAGTCCCACTCAACCTCGAACCTAGAAAACAACAGGCAAAAGCGAACAAAATTCGCTTTCAACCTAACAGATTAAAGGGCAAGCAATACAGTCAGAGAAATTCAAACAATACATCAAAAATTATAAACAGCAAAAATAAACAGCAACAGCAGTCTTCATCTTCACAGCCTTCAATCAAGGTCTCTATCTTCAATCTTTCAATGGCCTTTCTTCAAGTCTCACTCTCCAAGATGAGTAGCAGTCAACAAGATGAATTGGATGTTAAACAGTCAATTGCCTACCAAGGGTGGCCTACTGACTGTTAACATGATACTGACAGTTTTCTCTCAAAAGTTCTATCTTTTAAATACATTCACTAATCCTTCCAAAGGAAGGAGGTGGGTATTTAAAAGAGACTTTGAATCATAGAGAAAGAATGGAGGCAAACAAGACCTTCCATGTTTGTGAATCAAGTTGCTATTCTAGAGCTCTACCTAGCTCCTAGACCCTATAACCTTCAACAGCTGCCAGCAAGATATACTCCTCATCAACTCTGGAAATTGATCTTCATTCTTTTAGTCTTCAATGGGCTTCATCAACACAGTCTTCAGCTCAAACCCAAACCCCAAGCAGGCCCAATACCCCACACAGTCAAACAAATAACCCTAGAAAGGGCACACCACACAATTAATCAATCCCAAGAAATATACTAGTAGTAATAATAGAATAGGGGGAGTCTAACACTTTCTAAGGGATCTATCACTTACCCATAATACCCCTATAGTCCCCTCTTAATTTGTCCTAGAGAAAACCCAAAAAGAAACTTGTTTTGTTAAACTTATGTCATATTCACAACCCTAAATGATTAGCCTAATGTTTTCTAACTAAACTACCTAAAATAAATCCTAAAAAATTGGTATAAAAAATCAAGGGGGCACCTAATATATGTATCTAGTTATACTAAGAAAATTGGCCTAAAAAGATTAGGAGAACCACCTAAAAGAAATTCTACAAAAACTATATACAAATTAAATCTATTTAAAAACAATTAAAATGTAAAATATAAGCAAAAAATAGAAAAAATAGCTAAAATATTATTTTTTAATCATTTTAATTTTCTTCAAGTCAATTCTAAACTATTGCAAAAAATCTCATGTCAAAATTCTTATTTTTTGATTTATTATGGATTTTATAAAATTGCAAAACAAAATGAATTAAAATAAAAATGAAGTAGAAGCCAGGGGGTGCAAGCAGCAAGGGCGCCCAGTTCAGATACTCCATGGGCCCAAAACCTGGGGTGCGCGTAGTAAAAGCCATTAAGCCCAGACTTAAAACAAAAAACAATCAGTAAATCAAAAATAAAAAATAAGAACGACGGTGCAAATAGTAGCAAAAAATAGTTCAAAGTGCTGGGCCTGGTGAAGGTGGGGTGCAAAAATGAATGACCATTAAGCCCATAGGAGGGATTAAATGAAACGCTGAGTTTTGGACTCAGAATTTCCCTCTCGTTTCTTGATTAAATGTTGGCCGTGCGATCTGAGTCTAAGTCAACAACCTTGCTGGGATCCAACGCACCATGTATCATCTTCAACCTTGGGTGGACTAGGGTTTGTGAAGTAACTTCCATGCACGAAGCTCTTCGAAGCTACCTTCCATTGCCTTGTTCTCCTTCATCTCTCAACTAAATCCACTTCTGTAAAGAGCAAAGTTGCTCCAATTCTCAAGCTGAACAGAACTACATCATTAGTTTCTACTACAACGCCCTAAAATGCCAAACCCGATAGCTCTACCTCCATGGATACTCCAACTTTCAACTTCTTGTTTTTCCAGTTTCTTGACATCAAAATAACCACCAAACATCACTGATTACCATAAGCCAAAGAACTAATGCTAACACTCAATATTAAGAGAGTTCTAAGTCCAAACAGTTGGTGTGCTCCAATGTCAAACTTCACCAAATTCAATCAAAATCTCCAGAAATGCTCATCTAACCACCTAGATCATTCTTATCCTAACCAATCTACATCATGCTAACTAAATCAAGCTAATTCGAAGATATCACTAACCTGGTAGAAATCTGAAAACAGATGGTGAAGTTCTTGGATTCACAGCTAGCAATGCTCTAGGATTGATCAATGGAGGTGGATCTTGATACTGTATGCAGCAACTCTTGCTCAAATGCTTTGGATTGCCATAACCAACTCTTCTTGCACTTTGGATGATGAACTTGCAACACACGATTATGGCTTCAATACACTCAGATCTTGCTTGTGATGTGATCAATGATGATCATGTAGTATGGTAGGATCAATAATTTTGCAGAATGATGAAGAATTGAGAGAGTTTGAATGGATTTGCAAAAATGCAAGAGAGAGTGAAACTAGGTGTTTTGGATCAAAATGAAGTGCAACCCTGCATTGAATGAGCTCTAGGGTTTATATAGATGCCCATGGAATCATCTAGAAATTGCTGGAAGTTCCTTGTACACAAACCCCTTGTGATTTGGCATATGTTACTTTAATCATAAGCAAGCCATGATAACTCTCCAATTTTGAACTAAACTCAAAAATCCACTATTTCCAATGATCTAAAAACATCATTTCCAATCAAAATGACCTATAATTTCATCCCATTTGGACATGTTATGAAAAATTCCCAAAAAATGGCTATTTAATGACTTAAATCATGCCTTAATTAGGTCATTTTTGCAAATATGAGCTACACCCATTTTCAACCCTCCATGACCACTTTTATAGACTCAAAACATCATTTGGAACAACTTTTATGTTGTGAAGTTTTTCATTTGAAGCTTCCTTGTATGAGTTTTAGGCATATGCTTGAAATGACCTGTAATTTCCAAATGACCAAAATACCCTTTGCTTGCCAAAGTCATAAGTAGAGTTCCACAAATCAGATGAAGGCATACCATACCTTTCTAGAAAGCTAAGATCATGAAGCACAACTTTCATGTTGACCAGAAATCCATTTGAAAGCTCCTTGAGGGGTAAAAGTTTCTTAGAAGTCAAGTAACTTTCACAGACAAATTTCAGTGTCCTCAGATGACCTGTAACTTGCAAGAACCATAACTTGAGTTCTATAAATCTCCTTGATGTCTTCCACCACTCAAATTAAAGGTCTTGAGATCCTATACAAGTTTCATGTTGGCCAAGGATCCATTTGAGGCTTGCATTTTGAATTATCTTTCTTGGAAGTTTGCCCTAAATCAGGGGATTTTACACAGAAACCCTAATTTAGAAACCTCTCTTCTTCTTGATTTCTCTTGATTTTTCCTTGGCACAACACCACATCCATCCCCACATGTCAAATGAGGCATCCCACATCTTTCAAACAGGCCTTGATGCCCTTCAATCAAGCATTTGACCTAGGGTTGACCCAGGGTTGACCCAGATGAAACCCTAGTTGACTGTCTTCAACTGCAGCTCTTGCAATCACATCAATGACTTGTCTCACTTTCAAAATGACCCTCTAGGTCTTCCGTGATGTCTATATACCCTCCATGGCCTCAATTCATGACTCACAACTTCTTTGATGATCTTCAAATACCCTTAAGATAGGAGATAGATCCACTGCTTGGTCCACTAACTTCTCAGATTTCAATTTCTTTCTGATGACTTGGATGTGCTTGAATTTGAATAATACCCTCTTGATATGCTCATAATAATTGCATTTGGTCCCTTATTGGATGACTTGCCCATGCTATGCTATGCAAATGATTAAACTATGTACATGACTTTTTATGCAAATGACAATGCAATTGAAACATAAGATCAGGTGGAATAAGTTGAGCAAATTTTAGGGTGCAACAGAACCCATGCCCTTTGGTTCACAAACCCAAAATTTAACCACTCAGCACTTGCGCGCCCGCTGTCAAGGAATGGAAAGGAAGGATAAAATGATGAAAACATGGGGAAAATCAGAAAAATGCCAAAAGGGTCATCACTGAGGATCGAACCCAGACATGAAAGGTGAAAGGCGCATGTTGTAACCACTGGGGTGGTGATACATCCGTGTATTTAGCCACCCCAGAAAAAGATAAGGCTATCTAAGATTGAAATTCTGGGCCAAATGCAAACAACCATAACCAAAGGCGTGAAGGTTTCAAACTAGATCAAATCAACACCAAATTTAACAAAATTAAAGCCTAAGATGATTGTTTTTACACAAGGATGATGATAGTGTTAGAACATTGGTAAAGTGTCGGATTTTTGTTATCGTCTCCACAGGGAATATGAGATATTGTCGTCGTTCGACGGTTGGTAAATTCGTAACTTTATAATAACAAAAAGGGGTTTGGTTTTAAGTCACGGTAGCTTTGCATAAAAGTAAGAAATGCGGTAAAATATTGGTTTTACGATTTAAATAAAGATTGTCAAAGTTAGGGTTTGGTAATCACTTTGCATGTATATGTTCGATCAACAATGCATAAACTCTTTTTAATGATAAACACATTCACAATATCCTCCCAAAATGATTATCTCTAACTCACATTGTGATATTTCCCATTTTGATCCATTGTTGATTTCTCACACAATCTATCAAAATGACAACATTTAGGTTGAATATTTTAGTGAACAACAACATTCAAGACTACTTCTAGCTCAAGAAAGGAGATGGATAAAAACCTAGGTCAAGAGTTGGAAAATATCTTTCAATCAAGAACCAACACGAAAGGTTATAAATAAAACAAGGTTTTCACCATATATTAATCATCAAAGAGTTTTACAAATGAGGATCATCCATATACATACAAAGCTTAATGATCACCTACATCTAACCTTGACAAAATAAAGAACTTAGCCACTCATTTCCTTGGTAGCTTGCAAAAGAAGTTTCGGAAGAAGGTTGATGAACATCCGGGTCGAATGATCCAACTTGGATGAGAATCCACCTTCTTTTTGTTGGAATATGTTAAGAGATGAAGAAATGAGAGCCAAAAGGGTTCTAGGGCACAAAATCTCACTCTCTAGCAAAAACTATGTAAAAACAAGTAAAACAAGATATGTCCAAAAAGTAGCCCCTGCTACTTATAGAAAGTAGAAAATCTGGGCACGAAGGATGCTTGATTAATTCTGGAATTGCTCGCTAGGTGCTCGCTGGGAGCTCGCCTAGCGAGTCTTTCTCCATATGCTCGCTACCAGTGAATTATGTCAAGAGTGCTTCTGCCCAAGTCTGGGAGTGTTCGCTAACAGCTCGCTAGGCGAGGCTGCAGCAAACACTCGCCAAGTGTTCACCTAGCGAACCATCCTTTGCTCTTCTTCTTTGCTTGATTCCTTTGTCAACTTTCTTGTGTATTCAAATTATATTCTTTCAAGCTCAAATCCTGCACAATAGCACACAAATCAAAGGGACCAAGAGCATTTAAGACAATGATGCATAATCAACAAAAGCGAGGTGGTTTAATACATTTTTAGGACAAAAGGGAGCGAAAGATGCCCACATTTGATAGCTCAAATAAGCACAATTAGGCATCTAACAACTCTCCCCAACTTGAATATTGCTTGCCCTCAAGCAAAGTATGCATCTTGAAGATCTAGAGGATTTGCTTAAAGAGAAAGAATTTTCCGAACTCAGATCAAATGGCTCAAATACAAGCGACTCAACCAAACACGCGTTTCCAACGGTTAGAACAACACAATGCACAAGAACTAAAACCTTAAAGCAATACAAAACATTTATCAATTCACAACAATGATATCTTGAATGAATCACCTTATCTCTCCTCTTCGAATAAGGATTGAAGAAATTTCGCACAAGCAAGCGCGGGGAGAATTTCACTCTCCAATAAACAATGCAAAAATCAATTCAACTCATATAATGTCTAGCAATCATAAATGAAAATGTGGAACTACGAAGATCACTAAGGTCTTTTCCGGTTGTAGCTTGGTCGGGTTTACAAACAAGGGACATATCTAAAGTCATTGAAACGAATTTGCCGATGCAAAAGAGACATTCACTTGTACAACAATTCACACATACAAACTTCGTTCAATCTTGATACTCATTTGAAACCTTCACAACTCTTGTTCCACAACTCAATTTTTCAACATTTTTCTTCCAAGCAAGCATTCATGATTATTCTTTTCTTTTGATCATTTTCTTTCTACACCATGTTCATAAAAAATGTATTATTTTTTTCACAATTCTTTTCAGTGCTTGCTTGGTTTTTCATGAGTTGTGGTAAATTACCCACTTATATTTTCGTTCTCCCCAACTTATCTTCTACTTCCTTCAAAAGTGAATGCTCTTTACTTTTTACGGCACAAGAACAATAATCAAAAAAATTTCAAGTGTTCAAGAAAAAAGATTTTTGAAGTCTCGCTTTATTTCAAGCCGAGATTCAACTGTTTAAGCTCAAAAGGGGTTCATGAATACTCTCTCAACTCACGGGTAAGTTTGCATCTGGAACTGGTTGTGCTCGAAAGAAACAAGTGCCCTGATCATTTAAACTAACTTCCACAAATTCATAATAATAAAAGACAGAACATGAACTAAACGAATCAACACGGTTTATCAGAATCCAGCATTTAAGTATATAATTGAGGTCTCCTCACAATTTGTGGTTCTAAAACCTAAGTGACTCATTCATTCAATTATGTTGCAAAAAGACAATATTTTATCACAAAAAGAACAAAGTTCCGGATGCATTCTAGAATTCTAACCGAAGGTAACCATGTACCTTAGCTTTAATCGCTTGTTAATTTTTTTTATCATTGCCATCCAAGCTCGGATGTACCTCATTTTGTTAGAAAAGTGGTAAACTGTCGGGTTTTTGTTATCGTCTCCACAGGGAATATGAGATATTGCCGCCGTTCGGCAGTTGATAAATTCGTAAATTTATAGTAACAAAAGGGGGTTTGGTTTTAAGTCACGGTAGCTTTGCATAAAAGTAAGAAATGCGGTAAAATATTGGTTTTACGATTTAAATAAAGATTGTCAAAGTTAGGGTTTGGTAATCACTTTGCATGTATATGTTCGATCAACAATGCATAAACTCTTTTTAATGATAAACACATTCACAATATCCTCCCAATATGATTATCTCTAACTCACATTGTGATATTTCCCATTTTGATCCATTGTTGATTTCTCACACAATCTATCAAAATGACAACATTTAGGTTGAATATTTTAGTGAACAACAACATTCAAGACTACTTCTAGCTCAAGAAAGGAGATGGATAAAAACCTAGGTCAAGAGTTGGAAAATATCTTTCAATCAAGAACCAACACGAAAGGTTATAAATAAAATAAGGTTTTCACCATATATTAATCATCAAAGAGTTTTACAAATGAGGATCATCCATATACATACAAAGCTTAATGATCACCTACATCTAACCTTGACAAAATAAAGAACTTAGCCACTCATTTCCTTGGTAGTTTGCAAAAGAAGTTTCGGAAGAAGGTTGATGAACATCCGGGTCGAATGATCCAACTTGGATGAGAATCCACCTTCTTTTTGTTGGAATATGTTAAGAGATGAAGAAATGAGAGCCAAAAGGGTTCTAGGGCACAAAATCTCACTCTCTAGCAAAAACTATGTAAAAACAAGTAAAACAAGATATGTCCAAAAAGTAGCCCCTGCTACTTATAGAAAGTAGAAAATCTGGGCACGTTCGCTACCTGCTCGCTAGGCGAGCTGCTAGCGAATGCTCGCTACAGCCTCACCTAGCGAACATGCTAGCGAGGTCTGCAAATTTTCTTCTATTTAGCTTCGCTATGTTTTCGCTGCAGCGAACTGTCGCTACTGCGAAAATCGGCGCCGGCTGAACAGAAGAGTCGCCACCGTGCGTTATTTATCCCAACGGAGGGAAAGGAAACGCTCAGAGTAAACCTCGCACAACACGGGAAAGGAATGGTCATCGCAACCAAATCCTGGGTTCGGGAGTCGGTTACGCAAGGGGAAGGTATTAGCACCCCTCACGTCCGTCGTACTCGACGGGATCCACGCTTGTTTTCGGGTATGGATTGTTATTCTATCTAAACTAAGGGTTAAGGGTTAAGAGAAAATAAAATGACTCGGCAAAGTATCGCACTTTATGCCTACGTATTCCCGTCTGGAACGAGAAATCAGAGTCAACGTAGTTCGCCTACCTACGGGAAAGGAGGGGAAGGTTGCTCGCTAGGATATCGCATCCTATGCCTACGTACTTCCACACTGCATGGAAGATCAGAGCAAACGTAGTTCGGGCCACGTACGACACAAGCTTGTCTTGGTTGATTTTATTCCTTCTGAAAAAGGTTTTTCTGATTAGCAGTCCAAGCGGACAAAAATGACGTCTTGATGAGTTCACACTCTTTTACGGAAGAAGTGTCTTTTATTGTGTTTGAAATTTTATTGTATTTTTCTGTTTGTTTTGAGGAAGAAGAGACAGAACTCTAACCTACGGTTGCAAAGGGAATCAAACTATCCTAATGTTATCATGCATGGGTTAAGACCTAATGTTTATCATGCTCCTCTCTTGCGCAGAGAGAAACAGAGATCCTAAGGGAATAGACAGAAACAGAAATAATAGCAGATATATACAGTAAAGCAATAAAATGCATGAATGCAGCAATACAAGCGAGGCAAGGGAGCCCCACTCAACCTCGAACCTAGAAAACAATAGGAAAAAGTGAACAGACTTCACTTTCAACCCAACAGGGTAAACAGCAAACAATACAGTCCAAAAAACCAATCAATACATCAAAAATGAAATACAGCAAAAATAAACAGCCACAGCAGCTCTGCACCACATCAGTCTTCAAGTCATCTCCAATCAGCTACAAGCTTCAGCAAGCATCAATCTCCATCTCCACAGCCTTCAAGCAAGGTCTTTGTCATCAATCTTCCATCTGCAATGGCTTTTCTTCAAGTCTCAATCTCCAGAATGAACATCAATCAACCAGATGAAGTGAAGGAATGTTAGACAGTCAATTACCTACCAAGGGTGGTTCATCAACTGTTAACATTATATAGACAATTTTCCCTCAAAAGTTCTATCTTTCAAATACATTCACTGATCCTTCCAAAGGAAGGAGGTGGATATTTGAAAGAGACTTTGAATCATAGAGAAAGGATGGATGCAGACAAGGCCTTCCATGTTTGAGAAACAAGCTTTCTAATCTAGAGCTCTGCCTAGCTCCTAAACCCTAGTCTCCTAAACAGCTGCTAGCAAGAATCTCCTCTTCAACTCTGGAAGTTGGTCTTCAGTCTCTGGATCTCCAATGGCTCCATCATCCCAAGTCTTCAGCTCTCCCAATCCCCAGACAATCCTAATACCCACACAGACAAACAATAATCCCCAGAGGGCATACCACACCAATCAATCAAGTATAGACAGTAATATACTAATAGCAGTAGGGGAATCCTAGTGATTTCTAAGGGATCTAATAACTACCCATAGTCCCTATAGTCCCTGTAGTCCCATATCTAAAATATTCAATCTCTAAGTCCTAAGGGAAATGAACTAATTCACCTAAGTCATCACTTAAACCCTAATTTTGTCCATATTATTCACACCTAAACTAAACACCTAGAATTAAGTCCTAAAAATGTGAACTAAATTTTGTATACAAGCTAACATTATCTACTAACCAACCTAAAAAGAATGGATTAAAAATATTAAAGAAACTATGCAAACTAAAATTAACAAATTTAAGTATTAAACTAAACTTAATAAAATGCTATTTACAAGAAAAATGCATGAAAAATATTAAAACAAAATAAAATGCCATTTTTATTTTTTCATATTTTTCTAGACAGAATCATGAATATGTAGAAAAAACAAGTGAAAAATAGCCATTTTTTAATTTTATATGAATTTTTTTAATATGCAAGAATATTAAAAGAAATTAAAATGAGAAATTATAAGAGAAATGGGAGAGGGGGGTGTTAACCTTAAAGCGCCCAGTTATAATCCATGTGGGCCAGAAAAATGAGAGGCGCGCATAGCAATGGGCGCTAGGCCCAGTTGCACTCAGAAGTTAAACAAAAATTAAAAAAAAAACATAAACGGTGCAGATAACAAGTATTTCAGGCATAATTGGTTTTGGGCCTAGTTGGGAGGGTGTGATTAGCAAGCAAACGTCTGAGCCCATTCAAGAAAATTAAATGAAACGGGGCATTTTGGTGCCCAGGGTTTCCCTCCGTTTTCATCTTTAAACGTGAACCACACGATCAAGGTCTGAGTCAATGAGAAAGACCTCATCCAACGGATATCATGCGTCTTCTCCAAATGGTTAGGGTTTCTGCCATGGAAGCTCCATGCACAAGCTTGCAGACCAGATCTTCCACCTTCCCTTACGCCCTCAATTCTCCATGAAAGCTCGCGATGTAAAGAGAAAAGATGCTCTAATTTCTTCCCTCTACACGACCATGCCATCATCTCCTTCTAAAACTCACTCAAGAAACAAACCCGATGAACATAACAGTTAGGTTTCCCCATTTTCACTTGATATCAACTCTTCCAATTCTCTCCAAATCTTATCCTAACCTAATCTCTACCTCACACTGATCATTTTAAGCCATATAATGAGGATTATCGTGCCATATTCCATGAGATACAAACCCTAACAGAATTGGTACACCATGATCAACCTTCATGAAACTTCTTCAAACTTTGCACAATCCATCATCTAACCTATCTTAACCGTTCTATACTAACAATTCCCTAACATGCTAGCTAATTCAATCAATTAGAGTGGAGATACCAACCTGGTTTGATGAGGAAAACAGGTATGGAGATCCTTGAATCTGATGCTTGCAATGGCCTGAACTTGATCAGTGAGCTTGTTCTTGAATTCTGTATGCAAAAGATCTTGCTCCAATGCTTTGAATATCCTAATTTCAAGATTCTTGCACTTTGAATGATGATGATGAATGACACGATTCCTCCTTCAATTTGCCAAATGAATGGGGGAATTCTGATCCTTGGATGATGATGATGAAGTACATATCAAGAATGGTGGAAATTGATGATAGTTTGAGAGAGTTTGAGAAGCTTTTGCAAATGAGAGAAAGTGAGTGAAACTTGTGGTTTTGAGTAAATGTGATCACCAACCATGGCATGAACCCTCTCATATCAATATATACATGTCATTAGAACCTCTTAGAAACTTGGAGAAACTTCCCATGTGTGATTTCCCTTGGATTTGGCTTATGTTTCTTCCATGATAAGTAACCATGAACAACTCTCAAAATTTGAACTAACCTCAAAATTCCACTTTAGCCAATGTTCTCAAAATGATCTTTCCATTCAAAATGACCTATAATTTCACCTCATTTGGCTAAAATATGAAAAATCTCATTTTTTAGGTCATTTTTATTCATTAAATCCAACAATTTTGAAACCTTTTGCTATGAATCTTTCCAATCCCTCATGTTCACTTTTCTAGACTCAAAATGTCATTTGGAACAAGTTTTATGTTTTAAAGTTTTCCATTTGAATCTTCCTTGTAGGAGTTTTGGGCATAGGCTTGAAATGACCTGTAATTCTCAGATGACCAAAATACCCTTTGCTTGCCAAGACCATAAGTAGAGTTCCACAAATCATATGAAGGCATACTATACCATTCTAGAAAGCTAAGACAATTAGGAACAATTCCTATGTTGACCAGAAATTCATTTGAAATCTCCTTGAGGGGTAAAAATTGCTTGGAAGTCAAGTCACTTTCACAAACAAAATTTCAGATACCTCAGATGACCTGTAACTTGCAAGGACCATAACTTGAGTTATATAAATCTCCTTGATGTCTTCCACCACTCAAATTAAAGGTATTGAGATCCTCTACAATTTTCATGTTTACCAAGGATCCATTTGAAGCTTTCATTTTGACTTATCTTGCTTGGAAATTTGACCTAAACTAGGGGATTTTACACAGAAACCCTAATTTAGAAACTCCTCTTCTCCTTGATTTCTCTTGATTTCTTCTTATCACCACACCATATCCTTATTCTTCATGTCAAATGAGGAACCCCACATCTCTCCAATAGCCCTTAATGCCTTTCAATCATTCAATTGACCTAGAGTTGACCCAGGGTTGACTCAGATGAAACCCTAGTTGACTGTCTTCAACTGCAATACTTGTGACTACACCAATGACTTGTCTCCTTCTCCAAATGACTTTCTAAGTCCTCCAAGATGTCTAGATACTCTCCATGCCTTCAATTCACATCTCACAATTTCTTTGATGACCCTCAGACACCCCCAGGATAGGAGATAGATTGCTTGCTTGATCCATTTGACTTCTTTAGCTTTCCAATTCTTTCTGATGACTTGATAGGCTTATAGAGATGAGAATAATGATTGGTCCCCTGTTGGATGACTTGATATGCTTATGCTATGCAGATGGTTAGGCTATGCACATGACTCTATATGCAAATGCTAATGATATTGAAACATAAACCAAGTGAAGAAAGGTTGGGCCAATTTTAGGGTGCAACACGAACCAGCCAGCCAAGGATGCTTGATTGATTCTGGAATTGCTCGCTAGGTGCTCGCCTAGCGAGTCTTTCGCTATATGCTCGCTACCAACTAATGATGTCAAGAATACTTCTGCCCAAGTCTGGGAGTGTTTGCTAACAGATCGCTAGGCGAGGCTGCCGCGAACACTCGCCAGGTGTTCACCTAGCGAACCAGCCTTTGCTCTTCTTCTTTGCTTGATTCCTTTGTCAACTTTCTTGTGTATTCAAATTATATTCTTTCAAGCTCAAATCCTGCACAATAGCACACAAATCAAAGGGACCAAGAGCATTTAACACAATGATGCATAATCAACAAAAGCGAGGCGGTTTAATACATTTTTAGGACAAAAAGGAGCGAAAGATGCCCACATTTGATAGCTCAAATAAGCACAATTAGGCATCTAACAACTCTCCCCAACTAGAATATTGCTTGCCCTCAAGCAAATTATGCCTCTTGAAGATCTAGAGGATTTGCTTAAAGAGAAAGGATTTTCTGAACTCAGATCAAATGGCTCAAATACAAGCGACTCAACTAAACACACGTTTCCAACGGTTAGAAAAACACAATGCACAAGAACTAAAACCTTAAAGCAATACAAAACATTTATCAATTCACAACAATGATATCTTGAATGAATCACCTTATCTCTCCTCTTCGAATAAGGATTGAAGAAATTTCGCACAAGCAAGCAAGGGGACAATTTCACTCTCCAATAAACAATGAAAAAACCAATTCAATTCATATAATGTCTAGCAATCATAAATGAAAATGTGGAAGTACGAAGATCACTAAGGTCTTTTCCGGTTGTAGCTTGGTCGGGTTTACAAACAAGGAACATATCTAAAGCCATTGAAACGAATTTGCTGATGCAAAAGAGACATTCACTTGTACAACAATTCACACATACAAATTCCGTTCAATCTTGATACTCATTTGAAACCTTCACAACTCTTTTTCCACAACCCAATTTTTCAACATTTTTCTTCCAAGCAAGCATTCATGATTATTCTTTTCTTTTGATCATTTTCTTTCTACACCATGTTCATAAAAAAAAAAGTATTATTTTTTCACAATTCTTTTCAGTGCTTGCTTGGTTTTTCATGATTTGTGGTAAATTACCCACTTATATTTTCGTTCTCTCCAAGTTATCTTATACTTCCTTCAAAAGTGAATTTTCTTTACTTTATACGGCACAAGAACAATAATAAATTTTTTTCAGGTTTTCAAGAAAAAAGATTTTTGAAGTCTCGCTTTTTTTCAAGCCAAGATTCAAATGTTTAAGCTCAAAAGGGCTTCACGAATACTCTCTCAACTCACGGGTAAGTTTGCATCTGGAACTGGTTGTGCTCGAAAGAAACAAGTGCCTTGATCATTTCAGCTAACTTCCACAAATTCATAATAATAAAAGACAGAACATGAATTAAATGAATCAACGCGGTTTATCAGAATCCAGCATTTAAGTACATAATAGAGGTCTCCTCACAATTTTTGGTTCTAAAACCTAAGTGACTCATTCATTCAATTATGTTGCAAAAAGACAATATTTTATCACAAAAAGAACAAAGTTCTACATGCATTCTAGAATTCTAACCGAAGGTAACCATGTACCTTAGCTTTAATCGCTTGTTAATTTTTTTTATCATTGCCATCCAAGCTCGGATGTACCTTCATTGGATGATTCTTTTAGAGAGCAACCAATCTAGAAGGTTTTGACATCAACCTATCCATAAAAAATTATTAAAAATAAAATTAAATGAAAAACTATTAATCATAACTGAAGTTAAAGAAATAGAAATGTGCCTGGGGAAAAAAACACCCCAATAGTACAACCCAAAATATCAGACAACAGAATAAAATATCCAGAAATCAAAACAAAATAGTAAACTGAAACAGATAAAAAAAACAAAGATCAGTCCTCCTCGGACTCATACTCCTCCTCCTCTGAACTGTCATCATCAAAATCCTCTTCACCCTCAACCTCATCATCATCAGCATCACCAATATTAGCACCGGCACCACTCGCACCCGCCCCCTCTCCAAAAACAGGCATGTCCACAGGCCAGCTCGTGTGCTGCATAAACTGCTCACGCATCATCATAGGACGCTCTGTGGAGGGGTCACGGATCTGGAGTTGTAACACCTGCATCGAGTCATGAATGTCAACCATCGCACGCTATGTCGCCACCATCCAATCTCAATTGTAGTTGCATACTGCTTGCTGGAAAGGGTCAAACCCTTGGGAAAAACCACTGAGGCCATCAGTAGTCTCGGCATCACCAGCAGATGCACCACCTCTATAATCATTTGGCCTGCAATATTTGTTCACATAATTATCATCAACAGCAGCGGGAATCTTAACCAAACTTCAGGCAGGAAGCTTCATCCGAGTCTGAGAACACAAAGCCATAACAATACAGGGAAAAGCAAGGGGGTAATTAGTTCGCCCCCCAGACTTAAGCCCGCTCTCTATAACCGAATTCATCTCTCTTGCAATAATCCCCGCTACATCGACCTGCACATTTGTAAGAATAGCATGAACAAGACGTGCCACTGGGATTGGCATTGTTGAGGTATGCGACTTGGGTTTGATGTTCGATAGAACCAACATCAAAATCAGCTGAGCTAATGGGTTCATGTCTTCTCTGCGAAACCTCACAGCTTCTCCAGAATGGTTCCTTTCTACACTCTTCCCTTCCAACAAGAGAGCGGCAGAAATATCATCAATTTGTGGGTGAAGCCTCAAGTTCCGAGTGTAGGTGTCCAATTCATTCTCACCCAAGTGGAGTGGTTCACCGAGCACACGGTTTATGGCGTCCCTATCAAAAGCAATTTGACGACTGAACACTCTTGAAGACCAAGTGAATGACTCATCATCATCAGGAAGTGTGTTAGCATAGAACTCGCGCACAACATCTATGTTGTAGCTATCGGTTGGGGACACCAAAATTCCCCACTTTTTGCTATTCATCAACCCTGCAAATGTTCTGTATTCTCCTTCCGGGTCAATGGTGAACCTTCTTTCCGGCAGAATCTTTCGCTTCTGCAGTGCCATGAAGCGGGTAGCTTGTTTCGCCCCGACAGACTTATCATTATCAAACTGAATTGGAACTGGTCGTGATGTATTTCCGACCTTTCTTTTCTTTCCAAAGTTACCTGAGGACATCTACACACACAACATAAAAAAACAACACACAGCAACAACAGATATTAGTCATCAGCACATAAAAACTCAGGATCTGTCATGTTCGCTACAGCTTCACTTAGCGAGCTGCTAGCGAATGCTCGCTACAGACTCGCCTAGCGAGCTGCTAGCGAACGCTGCGAAATTTTCAAAAACAGCCACTGCTGGTCCCCAGAAATCACCAATGCAAGTTGTGTCTAGCACAGTTCCACAAAACAACAGATTTATAATTATAAGGAATGTTCTTTGAATACATGCAACCTAAAATATGCTCAAATCCCTACATGCAAAAGTTGACCTAAATCCCTCAATCACAAACAATGTCAACAGTAAACAACAAAGAGAAAGGAGATGGGCAAACCTGATGCAGCAGAGAAGAGAGAACTTGAAGCAATTAGGGTTTGCAAGGAATTTGTGGGAAAAGAACTTGTGCAATATGAGAAACCGTGAGGGTGAGAGTGTTTGTGAGTGAGAGAGTGACCAAAACAAATCAAAATGAAATGCAATTGGGACTACGTGAATGGCCCATCAAAAGAACTAAAAACTGTCAGTTTCGCAAGGTTCGCTAAGCGAATAGCCAGCGAATACTCGCTACATGCTCGCCTAGCGAGCTGCTAGCGAGCATGACAGGATTTGCAATTTTCATAGCAGATCAAGCACAGGCCAAGTCCAACAAAAAGTATACAACACGTAGAACCCACAACATACAATAGAAAACATTAAATACTTACAATGTTGAGGTACCTCTCAACAAGCGCTTGTTTAACATCGGATAAGCTCGACGGTCCATGATGCTCAAGCCGGAACATCAAGAAGAAAAGCACAACTTTCTCGGTCAACATGACTGTCGAGATAGATCTTTAAACGTTGGCCATTTACCGTCCAGCTGTCCTTTTTCTCCATATCCTCAATGACAACTTTCCCGAAGGTTTTTACCTCTTTAACGCGGAATGGTCCGGACCACTTTGACTTTAATTTTCCAGGGAACAATCATAACCTGGAATTGAACAATAGTACAAGTTGCCCCGGCGCAAATTCCTTCTTACAGAGCTTCTTATCATGGTATTCCTTAACTTTCTCTTTGTACAACCAACTTGAGTGATATGCAGCATTGCCCATCTCTTCCAACTCAAGAAGTTGCACCTTCCTCTTTTCACCAGCCAACTCATTATTAAAATTCAAAAATTTTAAGCCTCATAAGGTCTTGTGCTCCATTTCAACCGACAAATGGCAAGTTTTACCATAAACCAATTGAAATGGAGTTAGCCCAATTGGAGCTTTATAGGTCGTGTGATACGCCCATAGAGCTTCATCCAATTTTTGCGACCAATCCTTCCTAGAGTTTGACACGGTTTTTTCCAAAATTCTCTTAATCTCTCTATTAGACACCTCAGCTTGACCATAAGCCTGTGGGTGGTACGGAGTTGTCACTCTATGCGTTACACCGTAATGTTGTAAAACTTTTTCCAACGGTGAATTGCAAAAGTGTGACCCTCCGTCACTAATCAATACTCGGGGGTTCCAAAACGGGAAAAAAATATTTTTCTTTAAAAAGTTTATGATCGTCTTAGAATCCGCCCTTGGTGAGGCAATTGCCTCAACCCTCTTTGACACATAGTCAACTGCAACCAGCAAGTATTCGTTTCCAAAAGAGGGTGAGAATGGTCCGACAAAGTCGATACCACAAATTTTCAGTTCAATTTCATTAGCAACATAGCATCTAAGAATTTCCAGGTACTATAAAAACATTCTTTTTATAGTGCACTATTTATTATGTTTATATATTTTATAAACCAAATTAAAGAGAATGATATATATGAATTAAATTGATAGTTTATATCTAACTCTTGTTTTCAAATTGTTATGTCATATTTTTATACAGATAATGAATTTATTTTTAATAAGGATGATATATTGAAAAGAAAAAGAGGCTACACAAAAAGTGGAGTATTAGGCCAAAACTCATTTAAACACTCATAACTTAAAAAAAAAGTATATCAAGTTTATTCTTTACAAAATCATCTCCAATGAACAAAGGAATGAAGTCAAATAAAGTGAGTATTATGTTAGCAAAAAAATACGCATAACCATTTCCTTCTTTATAAATGTAAGAAATGAAAAAGGACATATTTGTAATTTAAGTGTCAAATAGTGAGCCCAAGACTTCTTAAGCTGCCAAGGAATCAAGGGTGGATTAGTCAAGGCATGAGAAACCAAAAGAGAATTTGTTTCCACCTATTGCGGTGGAAATATGATATCAAACTATTAATTAGCTTGAATCACATTTTTAATTTACAACCGACTTTGATTTATCTGAAGGAAAAGGTCAAAAGAAGGAAAACCTATTTTTGTATCGTAAACAATGCGGAGAGAGCTCTAGGTAAGGGGTTGGTTAAACTTAGGGAAGATAATAACACTCTAAACTTCTGTAGTACTCTACAGGAACCTTTTGTTTATTTTTTTTTGCTATTTTTACTTTATTATTTGCTTGAAGTATATATTGAGCTAAGGGATAGAGTGACCTAAAAAGACCTAAGGGTTAGTCATAAGTTTACTCGGCATGACTCACATCTTGTGCCTACGTATCCTGGGTAGGGAATGGAATCAGAGTAATCGTAGTTCTCCTTGAAAGGGAGGTTAGAAACGTCTTGATTGTGGTCAAGGTTTCAATGGGGAGTAAGCATTTCTTAAGAAAACGCTTACGTGGAGTCTTAAAACTCATATTTCTACGTTGAAAGTTGTTAATTAAATTAGGGTTGAAATTAGGTATTCCACTGCGGGAAACCCTAAAACAGAGTACGGCGTCTCTTTGACCTAATGCTAGGGTAAAGAGCATTTTCGTCCACGGCGGGACACCTAGGCTATTAGGGTTTTGAAACGGTCAAGGGCTAGGACTATTGACTCGACGGTCAAACGGTTTAGACCTAATCCCTCGGAAGGACGCTTAACGGTACATGAGAGGAAAACAACCAATATTATCATATGGCAGCATTAAAGTATGAAGGTAAAGAAAGCGGTAAAGAAAAGTATCGCGATGATCACTCGCGTAAATTACAAATCCCAAAAAATGAAAAAATAACTAACTGCGACGATTACTCGCATGATTACAAATGAAAAGTGACAACACAAGCCAATGACAGATTAATAAGCTGAAGCGAATGAGATAATGACGGGGGTTAGACGGAAATTGAGACACCTAAATCAAGATTTTATTTTTTTGAATTTTATTTTAAAGGAAAAGTTAATTTTTGCGTTTAAAAGAAAAAAATGTTTTAATTTTAAGGTTTTTAATTTAAAAATGTTTTAATTTTAATGTAAAAAGATGTTTTAATTTTAAATGCTAAAAAATATTTTAATTTTAAATGCTAAAAAATGACTTTTTGCTTTTTAAAAATTAAAAAAAAGTTTTAATTCTAATATTTCTCCTTAATTAAAAAAATGAGTTAATTCCTAATACTACCATTGCCCTAATTACCCAAATTAATAAACTAAAAAAATATTAAAGAAAAGCATATAATTTTAAATCTGCTACAATTAAAGCTAATGGCCATAATAATAATAAAATAAAAATTGAAATTTTAAGCGAATAAAATGGGGGATGTTCCTTTGCTGAATACACTTTAGGGTTTTTTGTAACCCTCTCTTCCCCTTCCTATGTAACGGTGCCGACGGCTACCATTGACAAGCTCTTGAAACTCTGAGTTTTTCTCTCTGTTTTCGCTTGCATGACCAATGTTCTTCTTTCTTCTTCTTCATCCTCACCTGAAACACAAAAGCAGAAAAATCCATTTTATTATGATGGATGCTTACATTTTCTTACTTGCTAACGATGGTTGTTGATTTTCGTATCGCTGGACGAATGCTGGCTGATGAAGAAGAAAGATTTTGAGGCCGTTGGGAGCTTGGCGGCGTTGAAGCTTCAAAGCTTCGGCCACCGCTTCCAATCTAGATCGATGATGATGCTTCAGAAAACTTCTTCCTCTTCTTCTTTCGGTTTTGGTGATGATGAGACCCTTAGGGGTTTTCTGAACCTCTTTTCTTTGTGGATGATGATGGAAATCCGATTTGGGGTTCCTTGCGCCGTCGGTTGCCTCTTCATTCTTCCTTAGCATTTTGATCTGAACCCTTATGAAGATTTATATCCTCTTTGTTTCTGGGCTGGATCCGTTATTATCATGACTTTTGTGTTGGATTTGGAGGATTTTGCGAAGTGTTTTTCTCCGGAAATTGTTGGCTGATGGATTCGTTGACGGCTTGCATGTTGGCTTGCGTTTGTTTAATTTGACTGGGTTTTGTTTGAATTTTTCTCAGGAATTTAGGCTCACGGTTTTTGTGTTGCTTGCTGCGAACATATTGTTGGTGATTATTATTGTTTTGTTTGAATGTGGCTGTTGGTTCGTTGGATCCGTTGAACCTGAGAAACTCCTGGAAAAAGCGCTAAGGCCATGTTTGGCAAACCCTTTTTTCTGAAAAACGCTTTTTCAAATAAGTGTTTTTCCAATAAGGACTTTTTTGGATAAACACTTTTTCCAAACCAGCTGTTTCAAAAGCACTTCTTTATCTTTCTCTCTCTCAGTTGCCTTAAAATAAGAACAGAAGTTACCGGATTTACCGAAGTCAGAAAGGAGTCGGGAGTTGGTTTCGGGATGATAACAATGTTCTGAGGGTGTCGGGATGATAACAATGTTCTGAGGGTGTCAGGATGATAACTAACAGATTAAATTTTGCTTGCTTTTGTTTATATTGCAGGTTCGAAGAAATAATCGAAAAAGTCAGAATCGAAACGAAAAAATCGGATTAGGAACTTAGGAAAATTATTTAGGAAAAATGTAATTTTTTTTTGTAATTTTGGTTATTTACAATCTTTTTGTAAGGAATTATTATTATTTCTAATAAAAATATTTATTATTATTATTTTTCTTTTTATGAAATGCAATGAAAAACCATTATTTAAATGCATGTTTTTATTTTACAAATGAAATAAAAATAAATTCAATTGAAAATGAGAACACAATTTAAAAATGAAATGAAATGAAAACAAAAGTAAAAAACGAAATAAGATTGATTTTAAAAATGAAATGAAATTAATTTAAAAAATACGATTGATTTAAAAATAAAATTAATTTAAAAAGATGAAATAAGATGAATTTAAAAAATGCCATGAAATTAAATAAAAAAATGAAGTATGATAAATGTAAAAATATGACACATGATTGATGAAATTAATTTAAAATAGGAAATGAAAATTGAAATTAATTCCTAGTTATTCCAATTTAACCGATTAATCTCATTCCCGACATAACTTCCGATTAAATCTTTCGACCATTCAAATGAGCAACTTTATCCGGATAAATCCAATTGTCTGATTAAACTCAAATGATCGTATTCTCCGGCTAACTTCAGTCCAACTTGAGTTGGTTTAATTCTGAACAGCTCAAATCTTCCACAATCGAACCATTCCAAATACACCTCGGCCCTGACTCACATCCACAATATCAAACGACTCAAATTTCCTTACTACAGCCCAGATTCACAAATTGGCAGCCGACGGCGCACAAATGACCATTTTACCCTCCATACGCTAGAGAGCGCGCCACATGATTGTTCCTGTAAAAATCAACCAACTACACAAAATTGTTAGTGACCGGTTAAATGCAATGCAACAATGCAATGTAATGCAAGATGCAACGACAAATCTTAGGACAAAATTTGGGGTATTACAGTTGCCCCTATTTAAATAGATTCACCGGATGATTTGAGCGACGAAGACTCGAGAAATCATGGTGGAGGGATTTAAATATAGATAACCGAAATTTTTTCCCTTAGATGCAGTGATATGCAATGCTATGGACAAAACAATACAATGGACAATGCTAACAATGTCATGAACATAGTATGATGCGTATGATGGAATGGTAAATGTAAAGATGCAGACGACACGACGACACCGGGGACAGACGTGACGAACGAACCACACTGGGGGATACGACACACTGAGAAAATAATACGACACTGGGGGGGATTCTAAAGATGATGGTCAACTGGTGCGAGCACGACCAATTGTCACTTTAGAGATAAATGATAAGAAAGAAGACCCTCAATGGAGATGGTACCAATGAGACGGCCTCCACTGGGGAATATCTGAGAGTAATTATTCAACAGGTTCAGGCGTGACCGGCTGATACTCTAGGATAAAAGGTAAAACTAGAATCTGCACGACTGTAGGACCGGTTAACAGAATGCTGGAACATTGAGTAAAGAATAACATCCGAGCTTCTGGGAACTCTCCCTCGTGACAGGATCAAACGGAATTGTCAGGAATCCATAGAAAATATATAGGGCAAAAACCGGTTGTATGCCAAAATAAATGGTCTTAAATGCAAAACCCCCTGATAAGCTTTCTCGAGAGAGAACTGCCACTTATCGTCGGAAGGGACTTATATGTCAAACTGGATAAGCTCTCAAATAAAGAGACTGCTGCTTATATGTGGATAATAAATGAAAAATTGATTGATAAGCTCCAATGGAGGGAATTGTCGCTCATCTGATAAAATAAGCTTCCATGATCATAACATGATTCAGCTTCTTCTTTTACTAAAGGATAAAATGAACTTCTTCATACTTCAAGATTCATGTTCTCCTGAATATGATTCCGCTCCTTCTTTTACTAAAGGATAAAACGAACTTCCTCATACTTCAAGATCTGGTGCCCTGAATATGATTCTCCTTCTTCTTTTACTAAAGGATAAAATGAACTTCGTCATACTTCAAGATTCATGCTCTCCTGAATATGATTCTGCTCCTTCTTTTACTAAAGGATAAAATGAACTTCTTCATACTTCAAGATCTGGTGCCCTGACGATGATTAGGCTAAAACCTCCCCTTTCTTCACTATCATAAAGGAAATGGAACCAGCTTCTCAATGGAGATGGCCACTTGCTGCTCCTCATGACGAAGATAGGATAAGCTTCTCAGGCGAGAAATACTGCTCATATGCAAAGGTAGCAAGGATAAGCTTCTCAGATGAGTATTGCTTGTAGAGGTGGTAGAGAGTTATGATGATGATAATATCGAGATCACTTAGAGGTAACATGTAATGTAAATTGTAAAGAGAGTTGTGATGATGGTAACAACGAGATCACTGCGTGTAATAATGTAATGTAAATTGTAAAGAAAGTTGTGATGATGGTAACATCGAGATCACAGAGTGTAATGTAAGAAAGTTGTGATGATGGTAACATCGAGATCACTAAGTGTAAGGATGAAATTCTTGTACGAGAAGATCAATTGTAGAGCATAATGTGATAGGCTTCTCTGGTGAGAACAGTCGCATACCGGTTGTTGTAATATTTGTAATGTAGTGACAATTGTAGTGATAAGCTTCTCATGCGAGAACTGTCGCATATCTGCAAAGGATTGTAAAGGTTTTTCTTGAAAGATAGTGCAAAATAAATGAAAGCCCAGGTAGGTTCGAAGACCGACGGGCCCGAAGTTCGATCTAGAATTGGGCTAGAAAGAATTAACAAACAAGACTCTATTGAGGAAACGAACTCGAATGCGGACTACCTTATCCTAGCGCGGAAACGTAACAGAAATAACCATCGTCCACGAGGGTTGAACTCTGTGGGGAAACTTGTAACAAACATGTATTTTATGCCTAGGGCTGACGATCTACTTGGAGAGAGCGAAAAAACCCAGTTACTCGGCAGTAACGACAAGGGATGACGACAAATAGAAAACATGTAGATGCTAATGCGTATGTCGATATGTATGAAATGAAAATGGAATGAGCATGAAATGCTTATGTTCATGCACATGCTGACAAAACAGACGAGAGGAGGAACCATGAGATGAAATAAACATCTCGACGGGAATACCCGGCGACCTCTGCAACAGTACATCTATCAGAGGATAGGAAGAGTTGGTGGTAGAACCGAATCTGGCTTCAAAATTCTAACTTCCCTGGGGAGAAAATAATCCACTTGGGGATACGGCATCATGACTTCCTTATGGGGATACGATACGACTTCACCTGGAGAGTATGATGTCCTGACTTCAACTAGGGATCCTTGATCTCTGCATGAGGATATAATGTCATGACTTCACGTGAGGGATTGCTATCATGAACCATAGTTAGCCAAAGAAAATCTTAGGATCAGAGACTTTCGGGGATAAAATAAATATCCGCTTCATGGGGGAAGACGTGGAGCTAGGTAGTTTCATGGAGATAGTGTAGCAACTTCCTGAGAATAATATGTCGGCTTCCTATGGAAAAGATACATCCGCCTGGGGATAAAGTATATCAAACTTCCCTGAGAAGAGTTCGTCAGACTTACAGGGGAGAAATCACCAAGACATCCTGGGGACAGTATCTTGACCTCTTGGGGGAGAATATAGCAATCTCCTGGGGAATATTCCTGAGGAAGGTAAGGCAACTTCACCGAGGAACAGATAATTCCACTAAGAATGGGTTCTACAGAATGTATATCACGTGGAGGATACCGGGGATATCTCTACAGTCTTGAGAGTCACTGGGGATTTATCGGATTCGTCTAAAAGTATGGTCAGCTTAAAGTCTCGCTGGGGACTATCACTGGTAAGAGGCTGGTAAGATCTCTGCTGTCTCAGAAATTAATGGAGATTACCGGCTTGGTCCAGAATGTTGTCAGCTTATAGTCTCGCTGGGGACTGTGTCGGCTTAAAGTCTCTCTGGGGACTGTGTTGAGGCAATGGTTAAGACGTAGATTCTGCAACGATGAGATTTACTAGGGAATGAAGACCGTCGGGAGTAAAATCTATCGGGTGCATGAAGAAAGTTGTGAAACGAAGCTAATTTTGATAGCAATGGACTTTGTAGTAGTCGCCATTTTGAAAAAGTATCATGCCCTAGAGTACCTGCTTTGTGAGAAAGTCATCTCGAGAGGATTTGACAGAGAAACATGGACTCCAGATGCCCCACTGTTTTCAAACTCTTGGAGAGATTTGTCAGGTCTCAACGTAACTGGCACGGATCAACCGTGTTACGAGTGAGTCCACAAGAATAACTCTTAAGAAAGTCAGGTTTGCATCGGTAGTGAATTGGAAACCACCTTCCCCTATTTAGCAGAATCTTCAAGTTCCATTGTAGATGTGTGTATGTAAGTTTATAAGATGTTAGGCAAAATTGACACGCGTGAAATGCTATCCTGAAACTATCAATGCAACAATATATTTATCTTGAAATTTTTGTTTTGAATTTTGAAAAAGGATATCACAATAACTCGTGACCGAAATCACATAGTCAGGATATAAATTTTATTTGTAATGCCAACATTGAGCATAAATCATAGGAGTCGGGAAACATTATCTTGTCGAGTATGCTTTCAAAAGAATTCCTACTTCAATTAGGTCTTTTAAAGGTTGTATTGTGGCTTGGTTCACGGTTTAAGAAACAAATGATGAAGGCTCAAAGTTTGATTGTGCCCACCCCTTCTTCGTGATGTTCTCCAATCCTATTCAGTTAACTGGATACGAGCACTCATTACTCAATCGAATTTGATAGGGTCAAGAACACATCAAGGCTTTGGACATGGCAGTCACTCACCTATTGTCTTTTGGTTTTTTGAGTCTCACGACTCTGTTCTTTATTGTAATCCCTTGTTTTTGTTATTTTTTCCCCATTCCCTAACTTTTTCCTGGACGACGTCTTTTGGATTTGACTTTGGAGTCCAACGGGATCCCCCAGTTTTGCCTAAGTCCCCTTCACAGGTTTTGACTTCGAGGGCTATATATATATATATATATATATATATATATATATATATATATATATATATATATATATATATATATATATATATATATATATATATATATATATATATATATATATATATATATATATATATATATATATATATATATATATATATATATATATATATATATATATATATATATATATATATATATATATATATTTTGTTGACTAAGTCGTGTGACTCTTTTGAAAGGCTTGTGACTGCCTCACTCTTTTAGTAGTAGAGGGATAGTCATTGACTTCTGACTTCATAAGAGGTTAAGGATAGATTGTCGAAGGTTCGCTCCTCCTTTTTCAGAGTCTGAATGCTCAATCAATTTAACTGAAAACCTACCATGCCCCAGGTTAAAATAAGGGTTTTAATTTGAAAAAGAAGAAAACTCATACTTCACGGCTCAAAGGGGGTAGAGAGGGATTATCTGTCTTATATTTCCATTAAAAAGAAGAAAACTCATACTTCACGGCTCAAAGGGGGTAGAGAGGGATTATCTGTCTTATATTTCCATTGTTTGGGATTTGAAACAATGCCTTACATCATCAACAGGTTTCAATCGAAAGCATACGACAAGAGATCTGACGTTTTTGGTTCATCATCCTCCTCCCAATTCTCTATCAAAGCAAGAGATCGGGTAAAGTTGACATTATAGATTACGGATTTTTTTGTGTGTGAGTGAAACGAATGGATTTATTCAAGACAAACATATGCATTAATTATTCCAAAATAAACAAGTTTGTACATGCTAATTATGCTTAATCAAAGAAAATAAAACATATAAATAACAAAATGAACTGTCTCAAAGTCCTTCAAAATGTGTTTATGAAGTCTTTGTATCTAAGACCGGGTTTTGTTTGAATTTTTCTCAGGAATTTAGTCTCACGGTTTGTGTTGCTTGCTGCGAACATATTGCTGGTGGTTGTTATTGTTTTGTTTGAATGTGGCTGTTGGTTCGTTGGATCCGTTGAACCTGAGAAATTCTTGGAAAAAGCGTTAAGGCCATGTTTGGCAAACCCTTTTTTTCTGAAAAATATTTTTTCAAATAAGTGCTTTTCCAAGAAGCACTTTTTTGGATAAACATTTTTTCCAAACCAGCTTTTTCAAAAGCACTTCTTTATCTCTCTCTCAGTTGCCTTAAAATAAGAACAGAAGTTACCGGATTTACCGAAGTCGGAAAGGAGTCGGGAGTTGGTTTCGGAGCAATATGTTACCCTCCCGACGCACCCGATGATGACAATGTTCTGAGGGTGTCAGGATGAAAAATAATCGATTAAATTTTGTTTGCTTTTGTTTATTTTGCAGGTTCAAAGAAATAATCGGAAAAGTCGAAATCAGAACGAAGAAATCGAATTAGGAACTTAGGAAAATTATTTAGGAAAAATGTAATTATTTTTTTATTTGTAATTTTGGTTATTTATAATTTTTTTGTAAGGAATAATTATTATTTCTAATAAAAATCTTTATTATTATTATTTTTCTTTTTATGAAATGCAATGAAAAACCATTATTTAAATGCATGTTTTTATTTTACAAATGAAATGAAAATAAAATCAATTGAAAATGAGAACACAATTTAAAAATGAAATGAAATGAAAACAAAAGTAAAAAATGAAATAAGATTGACTTTAAAAATGAAATGAAATTAATTTAAAAAATACGATTGATTTAAAAATGAAGTTAATTTAAAAAGATGAAATAAGATTAATTTAAAAAATGCTATGAAATTAAATAAAAAATGAAATATGATAAATGTAAAAAAACGACACATGATTGATGAAATTAATTTAAAATAGGAAATGAAAATTGAAATTAATTCCTAGTTATTCCAATTTAACCGATTAATCTCATTCCCGACATAACTTCCGATTAAATCTTCCAACCATTCAAATGAGCAACTTTATCCGGATAAATCCAACTGTCTGATTAAACTCAAATGATTGTATTCTCCGGCTAACTTCAGTCCAACTTGAGTTGGTTTAATTCTAAACAGCTCAAATCTTCCACAATCGAACCATTCCAACTACACCTCGGCCCTGACTCACATCCACAATATCAAATGGCTCAAATTTCCTGACTACAGCCCAGATTCAGAAATTGGCAGTCGACGGCGCACAAATGACCATTTTACCCTCCATACGCTAGAGAGCGCGCCACATGATTATTCCTGCAAAAATCAACCAACTACACAAAATTGTTAGTGACCGGTTAAATGCAATGCAACAATGCAATGGAATGCAAGATGCAACGAAAAATCTTAGGACAAAATTTGGGGTATTACACCACCCAAACATTGTCCAGTTGTTTTCAGCAGCAACGTTGATAGCTCTAATGACAACAGGAAATTCAGTATGAAAAAAAGAAGACGAAGAGTGAAACGTTTCAAAGAAAGCCAAGGCAAAATCACCAAAATTGCTTCTTAAATTACCACCATAGCCAGAGGTACGATTCTCACGAATAAAGGAACCATCACAATTAACTTTTACCCAAGCTATATACGGAGGTTGCCAAATCATTTCCTTAATAAATGTAGCTTTAGGATAATTGATCTTAATGTCGAGAGCTTTCAAAAGGACAAAGATATAGATAATAAATATTACTTGACTAAAAGTCTGTTAGTTTTGAAAAGGGACATACAAAAAAACTAAAGTTGATAAATTTGAACTATCTGACTAAAAGTCTGGTAATTTCGAATGATTATTTTGGCCCCGTTGAAAAAAGGATCCAACCGGACCCATATATTATTCTTCCACCATGGTGAAGTTTCCAAAATACATAAATTGTAATCCAGATGCATCACAACCATTCCAAATACAAGTAACAAATATGTCAGTATATTGAAATTTAGATCCACTATTTGCTATCACATAGACAAAGTACATAACAAATAAGCAATTTGGTCTTGGGGTTTGTCCAGATATTGAAATATGAATTCATCCACGTTATCACATACACATAACACACTTGCCATTTGGTCAAGGGGTTTATCTGATATTGAAATCTAGATTCATCCTTGTTATCAAAAACACTGAACACAACAATACTATCAGGCAGATAATATAAAATAACATAACTTAACATAGATTTTTGTTATCACATACACATAATACATAAAATAACATAAATATTTGTCAACATATATCTAACATGACATTTCATCTCCAACAAATGGTTCATGACATTTCATAATCTTTAGACTATATATGGTTGATCTTAAAACTATAGAATCAACCTCGATTGGACCTTTAGTTGCGTAACAATGAAATTTAATTCTTATAAACTTACATTTGCATTAATCTTCATCTCAATCTTATTGAACATTATTGAAATTAATATTCCCTTCATTATCAATCGTTGGCAAATAATACTCGATCTTAACCACTCTTCAATTGTCTGTGTAATGTAAGAGATTTTTCAATTTCGATTTTAGATTTAAATGAGAGGTGTTCTCTGTTAGAATAATATCTGTTCATCCCCTTAAAAGGTTTTGATGATAACAAAGTATTGAAAGAAAGATAGGGTTTACAAATGGTTATTAGAGTGTGCAGGATTAAAAGAAATTAACCTCAATATGAATTAAGTTAATAACTTAGAAGAACCATTAAAGAGAACAAAGTTGTTCTGAATCTGAAGGATCATAATCAAGCTTTCAAAATCTGAAGAGTATGACTCAAGTCTTTCAGATGCTGAACCCAAGCTTAATTGGAAATACAAAGATCAACTCAGCTTTGAAGACTGGAAACTTTTGAAGAAAACAAACTCTGTTATAAGGAACAACTATGCATCTTTTGAACAAGCCGTATCAGCAACTCTGAAGACACTACTTCAAAGGAATTTGTCTACATGAAGTCTACAACTCTATAAGTTCTTATCCAAACTAGTTCTGCTAAAGGCTTTGGTGAAGGCAAGACTAAGAACCTATGAACTCAAGACTCTGAAGTATCATTCCAACTAGGTTCTAAAGATATACTTTAGCTTTTGATTATGCTTTAACTAATTCTATAAAAAGCCCCTGATTCAAAAAACAAAGTATAAGGATAACATCGACTTTGGGAAAACTTCAACAAATGTCTACAAGAAGACTCTAACCAGATGTTATCCAAGGAAGATCACGTGAAAATGGTACACTACTTTATGTAAAATTTGGTGATAGTGACATTATCAAGATCTTCTCTCTCCAACTATTCTGCTTCTCTCAACGTCTTTATGCTAGATGAGTTTTTAGCTCACTCTATTGTCCATCAGCTAAAGACCTTCAATGGCTACTTGTACCATGGTAGTTTCAATCTTCAACGAATCTATTCTTAGTATTTATTTATAGATGAAGATTGAAAACATTCATACATTGACAAGAAGAAGAAAGTTTCTTGGAACATCTCTCTGAGTTGAACCTGTACCTCTCAAGAGAATGAATTTGAGTTGAAGATTTTGTGATTGTGTTCACATGGATGTGATACTAGTTCACTGAAATGAGTTGAGAGAAACATACTTCAAAGATTACATAACTAGAAGGGTTATGTGTGTTAGAGTAGAGTGAAGACATGTTCAGATACGTTCTAAAGATAGAATATATAAACATGTTCATCAGAACAGGAAGACACAACATGATGAAAATCTGTGCAAGGAGAGAAGAATAATGAATTCTTCATTCTTCTACACTCAGGAGCAATCAACTCAAATCTGCTCAAGAGTGTAAGCTTTTGTTTATCTGCTTATCTAAGAAGCACTTATATGAATACAAGGTTAATACCAAATGTATCTGTTAACAGAATCTAAAGACTCTATCCTTTGTGCTAAAAGTAAAGTCTCTTTCTATGTGATTGAGTACTTTAAGTCTCTTGTGTAGTACCCCAAATTTTAACCACCATATTTTCCTTTCATCTAACTTGAATCTTAGATAAGTAACATGTCCAGAGTCCTATACAAGTCATATGGTCAACCCCAATGATCTAAAAAATTAAAGAGGGGACCTTTTTGATCTTTTATTTTTCCTTAAGGAGTTTGATCTTACATTAAGGATTTTGGTTACTATTTTAGGATATATAGTTTTCTAATCTAATTTTCATCACAATTAACTTAATAAGCCTATTATTAATAATTAGCAGGGTATAACTTGTATTATTATGACTAGTATTGATTTTTTTAAATTATTATGAAGTTATATTTTTTAAATGAATTATTAGTATTATTATTAGATGGATTAATCTGGACCATTAGTTTTAGTGGTTGTGGTTAGTTGTTAAGATTAAATAATTAAATTATTGTTAATCATTAAAATTAAATATAAAGCTTATTATTCGTCAAGGATTAATTTGTATTATTATTATTTTTAGTGTCATTTGAGTTTGAGTCCTATCCTTCTCACTTTTTCACATACATTATTTTCAAATCACAAAAATAGCCTTTTCTTTTTATCATTTTATTATTAATTTTTATATTTCTTAATAATGCATTTTTAAAAATGTCTTTTTTTTATATTATTAGAATCATAATTTTATGCATAAAATATCCAAAGATCATAAAAATAATAAAAATACGAATAAGGTAAGTTTTAATTTAACTTTTTTAACAAGTTAATTTTATGAAAACTTTTTTATTTAATTTTTCTAATTTTTTTTGCAAGAATTAAAATCAATCAATTTTCTAATTTTAATTGGGTTAATGGTTTTAATCATAATTTATTTGTGTCTTTTCTACTAACCTAGATTTTTTTAGTATAAGTAGGTCTCAATTTTTCAAATACATTATTTTCAAATCACAAAAATAGCCTCTTTTTTTAATCATTTTATTATTAATTTTCATATTTCTTAATAATGCATTTTTAAAAATGTCTTTTTTTTTTATATTATTAAAATCATAATTTTATGCATAAAATATCCAAAGATCATAAAAATAATAAAAATACGAATAAGGTAAGTTTTAATTTAACTTTTTTAACAAGTTAATTTTATGAAAACTTTTTTATTTAATTTTTCTAATTTTTTTGCAAGAATTAAAATCAATCAATTTTCTAATTTTAATTGGGTTAATGGTTTTAATCATAATTTATTTGTTTCTTTTCTACTAACTTAGATTTTTTTAGTATAAGTAGGTCTCAATTTTACACTTTTTGATCATCCACAATTTATCAAATTCAGTCTAAAAAAGTTGTTCTTCACACTGAAGAACAACAATACCAAAACCCTGAAAGTCTCCCTCATCACCATCATCGAACTTTTCAAAAATGCGCGAGCAAAGAAAAAGGATTAGAAGAAGGCTGAGATCAAAAACATAAAGGGCACAGAGGAATAACAAAAAAAAAGGTTGAATCTTACTGTTTAACCGAGAACAATCTCCTCCCCGTATGTCAATTTCCCTTACTCTCTCATTCATATAATTATTTGACATGTTGTTTCTTGTTTGATGTCCGATACTTAGGGTATTGGTTTTTTTTTTTTTTTGGTTTGTTGTGAAATATGTTTATATTGAGTTTTGTTGTGAATAGGATGACTTGAAACAAAATATAAACGATTTCTTTATAGACAAGAAACACACAAGAGTCAGGGTTAACAAAGAAAACAAGGGAAAAGAACAAGAAGAAACAACAAGGATTGATTATAAAATGATATTCTTTCCTTTCTCTATCAAACAAGATTACAAGTATACAAGAATAACAAATAACCTCTCTCTCTCTCTCTCTCTCTCTCTCTCTCTCTCTCTTAAATTAGGATTTTATCTTCCTATTTTTCCTTATTTCAAGATGAGAGACTAGCATGCTATTTATAAGAAAATTAGCACACTAACCTAATGGGTTTTTTTTCAACAATTATCCATTACAAGCTAACTTATGGTACAAGCTAACTTAAATAATTAGGCATACAAGCAAGACCCAATTCAACATGCTAACAAACCTAGCAATATTGATTAATGCATGTTATAACAAACTTTGAATACAACACGCATTACTCCAACAACATACTAGAGTTTGATCCAACATCTCATAAATCTCCACCTTAGATCTAACTCTATAACATCAAGAAACTAGATTTCTTCATGCAACATTATCAACTGCATACAGTGGAAAAACTTGCAACTGGGCAACGCCTTGGTGATCATATCAGCAGCATTATGATCTGTCGGAACCTTCAGCACTTGGACTTCTCCATGCTTGGTTACCCTTCTGACGAAATGTAGCCTCACATCAATGTGTTTGGTTCACTCATGATAGGCTGAATTCTTTGACAGGTGTATTGCACTTTAACTATCACATTTAACAGTGATAACTCGACCTTGAAGTTTTAGCTCTTTTGCAAAACCTTCAAGCCACAATGCTTCCTTCACAACTTCAGTTAGGGCGATATATTTTGCTTCAATGGTTGATAAGGCAATGACCTTCTGAAGTATTTCTTTCCAACTGATTGCTATCCCAAAAATAGTGAACATAATTTCCAAAAATAGATTTTATGGAATCCATACAACCTGCATAATCAGAGTCGACATATTCTTCGATTGCTGCTTTACTATCTTCACCCAAGGCTCCACCATAAACTATAACTCTATTTAGAGACTCATTTATGTACCTTAGAATCCACTTCAATGCTTGCCAGTGAGTCTTTCTAGGATTTGTCATGTATCTGCTTACAAGTCTTACTGCATATGCTATGTCAGGTCTAGTACAGACCATAACATACATCAAAGAACCCACTATATTAGCATATGGAATGCTATTCATATAAGTTCTTTCGACATCAGTGCTGAGAAATTGATCTATACTCAGCTTGAATTGAGGGTTTGTCGAAGTCACAATAGGCTTTGAATTCGACATACCATACTTTTCGAGAATCTTCCGTAGGTATGCCTCTTGAGATAAGTATAATTTCAATTGCTTTCTATCTCTTCGGATGTCAATCCCAAGAATCCTGGACACAACTTCCAGATTCTTCATGTCGAACTCCTTATTGAGTTCAGCCTTCACCCTCATTATATCTTCGACATTGTTGCTTGCTATTAGAATATCATCCACATAAAGCAACAAAATAACAAATGAATTACCAGGTCGAAATCTGAAGTAAACACAGTGGTCGAACTTACTTCTAATGAAACTTATGCGTGGCATGAACTTATCGAATCTCATATTCCACTGTCGAGGAGATTGTTTCAGTCCATATAAAGATCTATTCAGTTTGCACACATAATCTTCCTTCCCTTTTTCGACATACCCTCAGGTTGCCTCATAAGGATTGTTTCATCTAGATCACCATACAAGAACACAATCTTCACATCCATCTGTTCCAGTTCAAGGTTGAGCTATGCCACTGTGGCAAACAACATTCGAATGGATATGTGCTTCACAACAAGAGAGAACACATCATTAAAGTCGACACCTTCTTTTTGAGTGAACCCCCTAGCGACCAATCTTGCCTTGTATCTCTTCGACATCACTCCTTTAAATAAAATAAATTAGAATTCACTACAAAAATATTAAAATCTCAACACACCACGTATTAAAAAGAGAATTCAATTTACTCAAAACACACCGCAAAAATTTTGCCAGAAATTTGAAATTATGATATTTAATAGAGGTTTTCTTCTCACTTTTTGCGCGATTTTTAACCTTTTTAAAAATGTTGGATTCGAAGAGATTCAAAACCTTCCTTAGGGTCTGTTTGGTTGGAGGTAGATGGAGGGGAGGGGATATTTATAAATATTTTTGTTTGGTTCATTTTTTATAAGGGGAGGGGAGGGGAGGGGAGGGGAGCAAAATCCCTCGTAGACTCATATTTTGCTCCCCCTCAAATTGGGGGGATTTGGAGGGGAGGGAAGATTCATTATTTACAATTTTATTATATTCCCTAATTTAACCTTAATTATTTTTTTAATTCCATGATTGTCCTTATTGAGTAATTAAATATTAGGATTTTTCTTTATGTTATTTCACGTTTCATTTATTTGTTTTTACTGAATTTCTCTCTCTCTCTCTCTCTCTCTCTCTCTCTCTCTCTCTCTCTCTCTCTCTCTCTCTCTCTCTCTCTTGTAGTTGAAGCTTGCATTTTTGGCTTCATTTATTGCTCTTGCAGGTTTGTTTTCTTCAAATTCATTCTCTACAATTTTTCATTATGTTAATTATCGTTGTTTTCGTAATCATTATAATCATTCAATTATTTCATATGAATTATGATAGGGTTGTTTCATTGCTTTATGTTAATTTACAATTCATCATTTTCATGGCTTATTTCATATGAATTATGATAGTTCTTTAACACAATATAATTTCTTCCGTTTACTCTATTGTAGCTATTAATCCTGTAACAAATCTATTGTAGCTATTAATCCTGTAACAAATGACATCACCATGGATATTCCTCTAATATGTATTTGATATTATGAAATTTAAACAGTTAAATTTGTAGAGTAGTCTCCTTGCATAATGAGAGGTGTAAAATTCTATCTATGGAAGCTAATAATAGTGACACAAAAAAACAGTTTTTCATGCACAATTATTTCTTTTACAATAAAAATGAAAGGATCTAAAATATATGTTATTTTTAATAAACTCCATAGAATTTTGTTAAAAATTTCTTAAATTCAAAAGAATAGTGATGGATGATTTAAACATCAATTTTATATTTTACTCTATCTACTCATCTAATCTAACCCCTAGTAGAAACGTGTAAAGAGAAACACAACAATAAAAGTTAAAAGAAGGACAAAATTGTGCCTTGAAAAAAACACTTCCACCTTGTAGAACTTCAGCAGCTTCTCAACCTCACTGTAAGCCGATTTGCAACCACAGCGTCAATTGAATTTTAGTTCTAACATTATTTTTATTTATTTTAGTTTTAAAATTAACTCTAACATTATTTTATTTATTTTTAATTATAAAAATTTATTTTTTAGATTAGATGGATCATCAAGATCAGAGAATTGTTATCAACAAATGGTTTGATTTACGTCGAAGAGCTATAGTTCAACTACTGTGTGCTATTGTTTACTATTATGTCCGAATGTCTCGTAAGAGAAAATTATGTTATAGTATGAGCTCTGAGAGAGAAAGGGTTCGCGAAGAAATAATGTATCGAATTAGTAATAGTGAAACTAGTAGAAATATATTAAGAATGTGTCCTAAAACTTTTATGAGCTTATGTGGTCTGTTAGAAAGAGAGGGGGATTACAAGCTACTCGATGGTCAAGTGTGGAAGAGCAAGTTGCAAAATCAATCTACATATTAACACATAATGCTAAAAATCGTGAAGTCAACTTTTGGTTTCGTCGTTCTGGAGAGACTATTAGTCGCCATCTTCATCAAGTTTTGAGAGCTATTCTTGAATTGGAAGAAAAATTTCTTATCCAACCCGATGGCTCAACGGTCCCTCCTGAAATTTCAAGTAATTATAGATTCTACCCGTATTTTAAGGTAAATTTTGTTATTAAAATTACTAAAAATTTTAGTAGTCATAGATTTTATTGATAAAAATATATAATATTGTGTTAGGATTGTGTTGGTGCAATAGATGGAATACATATACGTGTCAAAGTATCAGCAAAAGATGCTCCTAGATATCGCGGTAGGAAAGACTACCCAACACAAAATATTTTAGCAGCATGTACTTTTGATTTAAAGTTCACTTATGTGCTCGCGGGATGGGAAGGGTCTGCCTCTGATTCGAGAATATTATCTTGTTGATGCTGGATTCATGTTGACAAGTGGATTAATTACACCTTATAGAGGAGTTCGGTATCACCTGAAAGAATATTCGGCTAGAAATCCACCCCAAAATTCTAAAGAATTATTTAATCTTCGACATTCGTCTTTACGCAATGCAATTGAAAGAGCCTTTGGTGTACTGAAAAAAAGATTTGAGATTTTATCTAATTCAACAGAGCCAAATTATGGAGTTAAAGCTCAAAAGTTAATCATTTTTGCATGTTGCATTCTTCATAATTATCTAATGAGTGTGGACCCGGATGAAGACCTTATAGCTGAAGTAGAGGCTGAAATTGCAAATCAAAATGTATCTCATGACAATCATCAAGGTTCAAGAAGTGATAGAGATGAACTTGCTTTGGGCGGGGTTATAAAAGATAGTGTAGCACATCAAATGTGGTTAAATTATCAAAATAACGATTTAGCTTTAAAAGTCTGACTTGTATTTTATATTATTACTTTTATGTTTATTGTTCTTTGATGAAGTAGTACCAAATTTATTATGATGTGTATTGTGATATTGAGACTTCTTGATAATTATATTTATTAATTTTGTTGTGTTATAATTCTTCATATTCATAGTTTATGGCATCGAAAAATCAACTACTAGTTAATGGTGGTAATTCTGGAACTTTGACTTGGAATAAAGTCATGGATGATGCTCTTGTTGATGCTTTTATGCATGAATATGAAAAAGGTAACAAAGTTAATGGTACATTCACTACATCAGCATATGAAAATATTGCAGCTGAACTCCGTACATTGTTTGGAAACAAAGTTGATAAGGTGAAGATAAAAAATCGTTGGAAAACTTTGAAGAAAAACTTCACTGAATATTATGACATTTTTAAAGGTGGTATGAGTGGATTTTCTTGGAATTCAACTACACGATTATGGGATGCCGAGTCAGAAGTTTGGGATGCTCTAATTGAGGTGACTTTGATGAACTTTTTATTTTATTTTAAAATATTTTATTAATCAATAATTGTATAACTTTTATTAATCTTATATCTTTTATTTATCATACTTTTCAGTCAAAACCAAAAGCATTAAATTGGAAGAATGTACCACTTCCAAATTATGAGAAAATGGTGATACTTTATGGACCTAACCGAGCGATGGAGAGGAATCTGGAACTTTAAAAGAGACAAGAAAACAAAAGTTATCGGTCACCAATGAAGACTTCGTTGAAACTATCCAAGACATTGATGACCATGTTGTCCGGAATGAGGTGAATTTGGAAAGTTTTGATGCTATTTATGATTTTTCTGTACCCGAAACACAATCCTCAGATCCTTTAAATGGTAGTAAAAGGAAGAAAATGAAAGTGGTTAAAAACAAAGATACAAACAACGATATTGCTGAACTCCAAGAATCATTTGTCTTAGTTGCAAATACACTAACAGAAGGAAATGCTGCAATATGAGAAGGAAATGAAATAATGAGAGAACGTCAAAAATATGAGTTGCCTCCGATTTCAGGGTAAGAAACATGGAATTTAATAAAAGAGTGTGGATGTGATGCAAAGTCATTGCCTCAAATATATTGCACTGTCATGAAAGACGCTGACAAACTTAGAATGATTCTCCAGTGTCCACTTGAAGCACTCAAAGCAGTGATAATGCAAATGGTATTTGGTTCATCGGATTGATCATCTTATAATAGTCTTATGAATTTTATGAATATTTTGTTTACAATTTAATATGTTCTGAATATTTTGCTTACATTTTAATATATTTTTGAATATTTTGTTTTAATTTGTGGTGTTTATGAATGAACAAGTTTTTATTTGGTGAAATTTACTCAAAACTATTTTTATCTAGTATTGTTTTTAGTGTTACTAAACACAAGTGATAATATTCATAAGGATAAAAATGTAATTTGGTTTTAAAATCCCTCCCCTCCCCTTGTGAACCAAACATATATGTAGTTAAAAATCCCTCCCCTCCCCTCCCTTTCTTTGAACCAAACAAATATTAGTTAAAATATATCCCCTCACCTCCCCTCCCCTCCCCTCCCCTTTATTAAAATCCCTCCCCTCCCCTCCCCTCCGTTGAACCAAACGGACCCTTACATACCTTAATTTTATTTTGTTTAATATACCATTAATATTATGATATTTTAAGTTGCGGTATGCTACCTTATATCTATTTATTTTTATGAAAATGTATTTTAGTAAGCTTTAATTAAAAAATTCTTAAATCCACCTTAAGATACATGTTATTAAAACACACATTCATAAAAATAAGTTGGTGTATTATAGCAAATCTCACATAAGTTTATTATAATACACTCACTTATTTTTATAAAAGTGTATTTTAGTAAGCTTTAACTAAAAATGGTTAAATACACTCTAAGGTGCATGTTGTTAAAATAAATCTAAGTAAAACAAGTAGATTTACGTTAGCATATCCCTTTTAATATATATATATATATATATATATATATATATATATATATATATATATATATATATATATATATATATATATATATATATATATATATATATATATATATATATATATATATATATATATATATATATATATATATATATATATATATATATATATATATATATATAATTTAAAAAAAAATTAGTTTATGTTATTTAAAGAAAAGATTAATTTTACAAAAAATACTTAGAAGTTTTGACAACTTTTATTTATATACGTTGTAATTTAAATTTTATAATTGTAAATAATTTAATTTAACTTTTAAATTGTAATTGTAAAAAATTTAATTACAAATAATTTAACTTTTAACTTATAAATAATATAAAGTTTTTTACACATATCTCTATTCAAATGACACTAAAAATAGTTTAAAAATTGATAAAAAGAGAGAACTGAATCTACACGTGAAGCCGTAAGAGAATTGTATGTAGGGTTTATAATTGGGTTTGGCTTTTTTCTGGTTTTGTTTAAGTGATGAAGATTGATATTGATATAATCGTATTAGGCCAGACAGAGTTCGTGACTACTTTGTTGCTTTGTTCGCTATAGACGGGTGGTGCTTTTGTTTTTGAGATGTAGAATTAGTAATTTTATAAATTAATATCATTGATTCATAACTATCAAAATGAATCATCACTTAATTATAATTTTCTATAATGATATCACAAATTACATTTAGTTATGGTTAATGATAATATTTCATGTGAAATAGAAGATTGATAATGTGTTGTTGTAAAACTCTTTGGGACAACGTTGCAGGTCTCTAGTCCGATAGATTGGAGTTGTGTATCTGAAGTTAACTCTTCAATGTTCAATTTAGTAAGGTTAACAAAGTGTAATTTTGTAAATGAATGGAATTGTACTTGTTATGGCACGCAAATAAGTTTATTATTGTTGACGGTTAAAACTGTTTTCGATTGGCACAATGTGGATTGCATAAGGCCAAGAGATTAGATCAGATGGTTGGAGATGATTAAGTGGCTCAGCTCCAGCCTGCTTTCTTTCGGTGAGAGTTCATATTGTTAGAACAAGATTTGTTCATGACATATTTTTTTTGGGTTTTGATGATAACAAAGTATTTAAAGAAAAATGGTTTATTTGATGTGTGTTACATATGTGCAGATTCTAATACTTGTAAATATTATAGTTATAATCTGTTTTACATTAGCACATTTTGGGAGTTGCTGAATTGCTAGCTTTTGGTGGCAGAATTTGAAAAACACTTGCTAAGTGATGTCTGACCTAGACTCTGAAGCTGAAGGTCTCAGCATCAGAAGAAGCAACATAATTGTCTCTACACTTAGTGAATGCAAATTGGCTTCTAGTACCATTCAGAGTTGGCGATAAAGCTAAAGTTGTTTGTACTGCAGAAAGCAAGCGGTATTGTCAAATCAGTTTGTCAGCTATAGTCTACAGGTTGCAAGGCTCAAAAAAGGCTGAAATGCTTCATGGATATCTACTATCAACGACTCTAATAGTATAAGATCTCTTGAAGACTCAAAGGTTAGACATGTTACACA
Source organism: Lathyrus sativus (assembly GCA_963859935.3). NCBI lineage: Eukaryota > Viridiplantae > Streptophyta > Magnoliopsida > Fabales > Fabaceae > Lathyrus > Lathyrus sativus. Next base: position 515,304,648 of record OZ012741.1, read on the forward strand.
TTGGATCTAGTTCTTCTGGTGTATCTATCTTCAACGTCTCTTGTACTATGGAGCAAAAGTAAATACTCTTGGTCAAGTTACCTCTTCAACGACTAGTTTATGAAAATGCTATAGATATAGCTGAAGGTTCAAACTGAATCTTTAACAAGGATCATCCAGAAGAATGAGTAACAAGATCAACAATTATCAACTCAATTGTATATGTAGATTTTCTGTTGTGGGTTGTAATTGTAAAAGCTTAAGATTTCTTATACATTGAATATCTTAGAAATTTTGAGTGCTTTAGATCTTTGTTATGGTGATTTCCTGTACCTCTGATACTTGTATCATGTACACCTTATTCTCTATTCTACTAAACTTGTTTAGCAGTTTAGATGGAAGTCTCAAGCCAAGATGCTTGAGTCACGTAAGTCTCTTGCTATTTACTTGAGTTGTGAAAGTCTTAATCAACTAGGTTGATTGAGCAAAATTCTTGTATCATTGGGATACAAGCAAGAAAGTCTCGAACCAAGATGTTTAAGCCATGTAAGTCTCTTGCTATGTGTGTGAGCTGTGAAAGTATTAATCAACTAGGTTGATTAAGCAAAAGTATTATATCATCGGGATACAAGCAAGGAAGTCTCGAGCCAAGATGCTTGAGCCATGTAAGTCTCTATCTATGTGCTTGAACTGTGAAATTCTTAATCAAGTGTATTGATTGAGCATGTTGGCTTGGTACATGAAACTGGAGCAGTAAGTCTTGAATTTGAGGGGTTCAAGCAAGAAGGCTCATTTCATGGGACCAAGAGGAGAAGTCTCAGCCAGCGTGGCTTGAGCAGGTGAGTTCAGTACATGGAACTGGAGCAGTAAATCTTGGATCTGAGGGGTTCAAGCAAGGAGGCTCATTTCATGGGCCTTGGAGCAGTATGCTCAGCCAGAGTGGCTTGGAGCATAAGTCTTGGGTCTGAGGGACTTGAGCAAAAGTCTTGGTCTGAGAGCCTAAGCAATGAAGTCTTGGGTCTGAGCATTTGTAAAATTCTTATGCGGAATGCATAAGTGATGGTAATCATGATTTGATTATAGTGAAAATCTCATGTGAAGTAAGGGGACTGGACTACTCTCAGTTTAAGAGGAACCAATATAAATATTTGTGTCTTCTGCTATTATTTATTCTATTTTTGTTAACATTCCAGTGCTAAGAATTAAACAGAATCTGAACACCAGTTTAGATTCTGGACTCTGACCAGATGCAAACTAAGAAAACAAAAAACACAATTTAACCCTGCTTCTTGTGTAATTTTTTCACCTTCACATATGTCAATCAATCTTGAGCGAGGCTATCCTGGATTGAGTCTTTAGTCTTAGACTGATCTTGATAATTCGTTTAGCCGACCTGAAATAATTTCCCTTTAAGTCCTTACTTTCAGGTATGGATCCATGATTGTGACGAAAGCATTGAAAGCAATCTTAAGACTGTTCTTCATCGCTACCACAAATTATTTGGGTAAGTCTCCACCTTAGATACACGGCCAAAGATATATTGAGTGGGAGCAAGTGACCTCAGGAACACATGCATTAAATACTTGTCTTGTAACTAAAAAAAATTCTAATGTAACATCTCCATGTGGCCCTAGGATCCTATGTTAAGAGAATGGCAACATTGTTATAACACTTGAATGCACTCAAGTACCGTTAGGATTGAGGTTAATCTTGAGTCGTTGTGTTTTCTAGTATTTTGTTAAATTCTTGTCATATATCCACACCCTATGGTTACCTTAAAAAAAGGTGAAACACCATTAGGTACTATTTTCGCTCCTTTGTAGCAAAGTTTGTATCACCATTTCTCCATGTAATCCCGACTTTGCAAGTGATATCTTATTATTTCTTTCGACCTTTATCATCGCTCTTGCAACATTTATGAGTTTCAAGCGATTTTGTCTTTGTTCCTTCAACTCAAAATTTGTAACTTTCTCGAGGTAACATCATATTTCTCATTTGTTTTAGTTGTTTTCATTTATTTCTAGCCATGGGACAACATATGAAACTCAAACACATTTTTTGTAGACTTATCTCATGGGGAAGATATAAGTGGTGCTTCTTCAAGAACTGGAGTGGTAAATCCAAAGAAAGTGTCCCTTTAGCGACGAGGTATCCTTCTGTAGATGTGATAGAGACAGAAAAGTGGCACAAAGTGTGCCATAGAAACAGAAAAAATAAACAAACATGCAAAACACCAGAAAAAAGCTCGAGTACAAAACCAAGGAGCCCTAAAAAAGAACCGGAACCTCTAGATAACACCCACACAATAAATCCCCACTCAATAGAAACCTGGTTAGAGCTCAGACCTCTGGACCTCATGTTTCAGAAAAACTTAGTTTTGAAAAACTTTGAGATTTAAAATTAGAGTTTGAATTTTTTTTTAAGATTAAGCATCAAAAATATAAAATTGTATAATATGAAGTGCGAAAACTTAAAGAGTTAAGGGAAAAGAGAAGACACTGAATATTATAGAGGTTCGTTCAAAATAGAAAAAGACCTAATCCTCTCCCCAAGAATTTTTCTTGAGAGATTTTAGTAGGTAAAACTCTCGAACCCCCTTATACAAGGAAAAATGAGGTTTATGGCTAACTTCCAACCAAACAACAAACTATGGAGGGAAGCAGTGCGTCTTTCTTACAAATAGCGGATCGAAGCGGTTAGTCTCTTTTCCATAAGAATTTTAGAGCAGTTAGTCTTCAAGCTTCAAACAAATTTTGAGATCTTTTAACTCCGAGATGAGCTCTCAAACGTACACCTTAGTTTTTTACCAGGCTAATCAAAAACCGTTGAGATTTTACCACCGAATTGATCTTGAACCGAAAAAAGATTTTAATATCGAATTAAGCTTTAACCTAATCTTGGTTTTATCACTAGCTAACCAAGAACCTATGAGATTTTATCACGGGCTAATCTCGAACCTAAACAAGAGATTTGATCACACAAATTCCAAACATAAGATTTTAACAGGTGTAGCTTCAAACCCAAACAAATGATACCTAAGTGGATAAAATATCCATCCAAGGTATAAACAAAAGTTCCTTGGTGAACTTACAAATATATCGTTCCTGAATTACGGCTTCCTCATTTGCAAAATGACTTTCTCGAAAAACACTTCAGCTAAATTCTTAGTGAAAGAAAGTAAAAAAAAAGATTTTTAGACGGAGAGTGAGAAGTTTGAAAGGAAACACGATTCTGGATGATTTTGAAAGTGGGAAAGGACATATATTTATAAGTTAAAGGTTGGCTCAAAAAGGAAAATATTTCAAAGCCAATTTATGACTTACCAATTAATTGGAAGCATATACCAATGGATTGGTTGCCCCCAAATTAATTGATTACCAAGTTAAAACAGGAAAGGAAAGATATATAGTTACTACACCTTATTAATGTAAGAGCAATAATTGTCTCTACATGTTATCTCTATGTTTTGATGATAACAATTAAGTAATTGTGAAAAAACCATTTTATGTTCTAATGTTTGTTGTGTACAGATCGCTAAATAAAGATATCAAATCAACAAACAATATCAAGAAGTGCATTAAATTCAATATGGAGTTACTTTGTGTGACGTGACATAAAGCACTTATTAAATAAGCAAGTTTGCCTCTGTATCTGTTCACGATCAGAAAGTTCCAAAGATGTTGTATATTGCAATTGCGGTGCTCCTATGGATTCTGCTCTGAGAAGTGCATCTGATCTGAAAGCAATTAAAGCGTATTGAAGAAGCAAGTATGACACTGTATCTGATCACAATCAGAAAGATCCAAAGATGTTGTATATTGCAGTTGCAATGCTCTTGTGGATTCTGCTCTGAGAAGTGTATCTGATCTGGAAGCTATCAACGCATCTGAGATATAATCCTCTGAAGAACCAAGCTCTGAAGACTCTGATGACTTGAAGATATAAATACTGAAGGCTCTGAAGACCAAGTGCAGAAAGACTCTGAAGACTTAAGGGTTCTGAAGATCAAGACTCTGAAGATATAATCCTCTGAAGAATTACGTGCTAAAGACTCTGATGACTTGAAGCTCTGAAGGCTGAAGGCTCTGAAGACCAAGTGCAGAAAGACTCTGAAGACTAGATTCTGAAGTTGAAGATTATATAGCTTCACCCAACAAAGACGTGTTAATCAGATAAGTTGTTGCTATCAACTCTGATAAACAAGGTGCTGAAATCAAACAACTCGGATGTTATTATGCTATCATACCAAAGTAGTTTCTGAACTACTCATCAGATACATCATCAGAAAAACCAAAGCCAGAAGCTAATTTATCCTAGCTGATAAATGAAGATCACATTATTTGTGGATAAGAGCTGTCTCCCATAATGCTATATTAACGTTGCAAGAAAAGGAAAAGAAATTGATGTCAGTACTATACAACACGTGAGTATTCTATCCATTGGGAAATGACCGTTGGAATATTTGAATGGACATCTCTACCCTCACAACGTCTCTTTTGAATGCACTATAAAAGAAGAGCATTTGATTCATTCAAATGTTAGCTCATTACAAAGCAATCCAAGTTGTTACGAAGCAATGATGCTGACGAGTGAAGTTAGCAACATAGTTGATTAACAAGAAAAGCTTTATGCTAAGAAGCTGCAGTGCTCACATAAGAAAGCTTTTAAGCAATATGGAAACTATTGTTCTAATAATCTCATAGAGATTTATCTTTAGATTAGTTTCTATATTATGAAGCAAGGAGTTGTTGCTCAACACTTGCTATGTACTTAATTAGGAGTAATCTGCTTGATAAGAAGCACTCATGTAATCTCCAGCAACACAAATTCTACTTAGAATTAGTGGTTCCTTAAGTGATCTTGTGAAGATCAGAATACTTGAGATTACAAGTGACAGTTGTCATTTATGGTATCCTAATAGGAGATCTTTAATGATCAGATTCTATTAGGTGTCAATGAACGTTATATCCTAAGGGATCCTTGAACATGTCATTGTCTATTTGTTAGTCACCTGCAGTTAGCTTGTGCAATTGTAATCAGTTTGGTTATAGTGGATTAAGTCCTTGCTTGAGTAAGTTGAAATCACCTTGGAAGGGTGGATTGGATTAGCTTGAGAGTTGCTCAAGTGAACCAGGATATATCATGTGTTCTTTACTTGTTTTATACTTTATTATTTATGCTTCCGCAATGCATCTTATAGAACTCTATAGAAAGCAACAAGTGAAGAAACCCAAAAAAAGTTTTAATAGAGTGAATACCCAATTCAAACCCCCCCCCCCTTTCTTATGTATTTCTCACACCTTCATTTGGTATCAGAGCGCCAGTTCTGTTATTGATGGATATCAAACACCTAACAGTGTCAAAAAAAGATCCAAAAGCTGTGTGAAGAAATACTCTTGGTGGTTTTTCACTTCACTTACAATTTCAGTCTAATATTAGTTTTTGATGAAGATGAGTACTGAAATTGTAATCAAATCGGTTATCTTGAGCAAGTCAGTGATTAGTTGAAGTTTGAAGTTTTGAAGTTTTCAAACAACAAAATCTTCTCCACTAGAGCTTGGAAGAAGATTGAAGAATCAGCTGACAAGAGAGATTCATCAGATAAGACGTTTTCTGTTGAATGCTTATCTTGTAATACGTTTGGATATACATTGGATTCGCTCAAAAAGATCAAATCATCAGAAAGCAAGAAATCTTGTTTGCTGAATATTATTTCTATGTGAGTATGAAATATTTTCAAGAAAGTGTGCCATAGAAACAAAAAAAATAAACAAACATGCAAAACACCATAAAAAAGCTCGAGTAGAAAACCAAGGAGCCCTAAAAAAGAACCGGAACCTCTAGATAACACCCACACAAAAAATCCACACTCAATAGAAACCTGGTTAGAGCTCAGACCTCTGGACCTCATGTTAGCCAAGAAATTTCAATGTACTAACTCGACAATGAAATTAGCTGAAATTTCTACGTAAGCGTAAGGCAAAATTTCATGCCTTTCGATGAGAGGCAGTTTGGGACAAAAATTCAATGTTCGACATACTAAGGATTTGGTATGGTACTTAGAGAAATTTCCAAAAGTTGGTTGTTGACCAATTCGACAGATCGAAGGAGATTAGCCCTTAAATATGAGTTAGGCTCTAATTCCACTTGTTGGATATGTGACTTCATACACAAAGGGGGTGAATTGCGTGTTTCAGAAAAACTTAGTTTTGAAAAACTTTGAGATTTAAAATCAGAGTTTGAATTTTTTTTTAAGATTAAGCATCAAAAATATAAAATTGCATAATGTGAAGTGCGAAAACTTAAAGAGTTAAGGGAAAAGAGAAGACACTGAATATTATAGAGGTTCGTTCAAAATAGAAAAAGACATAATCCTCTCCCCAAGAATTTTTCTTGAGAGATTTTAGTAGGTAAAACTCTCGAACCCCCTTATACAAGGAAAAATGAGGTTTATGGCTAACTTGCAACCAAACAACAAACTATGGAGGAAAGCAGTGAATCTTTCTTACAAATAGCGGATCGAAGCGGTTAATCTCTTTTCCATAAGAATTTTAGACCAATTAGTCTTCAAGCTTCAAACAAATTTTGAGATCTTTTAACTCCGAGATGAGCTCTCAAACGTACACCTAAGTTTTTTACCAGGCTAACCAAAAACCTGTGAGATTTTACCACCGAATTGATCTTGAACTGAAAAAAGCTTTTAATATCGAATTAAGCTTTAACCTAATCTTGGTTTTATCACTAGCTAACCAAGAACCTATGAGATTTTATCATGGGCTAATCTCGAACCTAAACAAGAGATTTGATCACACGAATTCCAAACATAAGATTTTAACAGGTGTAGCTTCAAACCCAAACAAATGATACCTAAGTGGATAAAATATCCATCCAAGGTATAAACAAAAGTTCCTTGGTGAACTTAAAGATATATCGTTCCTGAATTATGGCTTCCTCATTTGCAAAATGAATTTCTCGAAAAACACTTCAGCTAAATTCTTAGTGAAAGAAAGTAAAAAAAAATAGATTTTTAGACGGAGAGTGATAAGTTTGAAAGGAAACATGATTCTGGATGATTTTGAAAGTGGGAAAGGACATATATTTATAAGTTAAAGGTTGGCTCAAAAAGGAAAATATTTCAAAGCCAATTTATGACTTACCAATTAATTCGAAGCATATACAAATCGATTGGTTGCCCCCAAATTAATTGATTACCAAGTTAAAAAAGGAAAGGAAAGATATATAGTTATTACACCTTATTAATGTAAGAGCAATAATTGTCTCTACATGTTATCTCTATGTTTTGATGATAACAATTAAGTAATTGTGAAAAAACCATGTTATGTTCTAATGTTTGTTGTGTACAGATCGCTAGATAAAGATATCAAATCAACAAACAATATCAAGAAGTGCATTAAATTCAATATGAAGTTACTTTGTGTGACGTGACATAAAGCACTTATTAAAGAAGCAAGTTTGCCTCTGTATCTGTTAGCGATCAGAAAGTTCCAAGGATGCTGTATATTGCAGTTGTGGTGCTCCTGTGGATTCTGCTCTGAGAAGTGCATCTGATCTGAAAGCAATTAAAGCGTATTGAAGAAGCAAGTATGACACTGTATCTGATCACAATCAGAAAGATCCAAAGATGTTGTATATTGCAGTTGCAATGCTCTTGTGGATTCTGCTCTGAGAAGTGTATATGAGCTAGAAGCTATCAACACATCTGAGATATAATCCTCTGAAGAACCAAGCTCTGAAGACTCTGATAACTTGAAGCTCTAAAGACTGAAGGCTCAGAAGACCAAGTGCAGAAAGACTCTGAAGACTTAAGGGTTCTGAAGATCAAGACTCTGAAGATATAATCCTCTGAAGAATTACGTGTTAAAGACTCTGATGACTTGAAGCTCTGAAGACTAAAGGCTCTGAAGACCAAGTGCAGAAAGACTCTGAAGACTAGATTCTGAAGTTGAAGATTATATAGCTTCACCCAGCAAAGACGTGTTAATTAGATAAGTTGTTGCTATCAACTCTGATAAACAAGGTGCTGAAATCAAACAACTCTGATGTTATTATGCTATCATACCAAAGTAGTTTCTGAACTACTCATCAGATACATCATCACAAAAACCAAAGCCAGAAGCTAATCTGTCCTAGCTGATAAATGAAGATCACATCATTTGTGGATAAGAGCTGTCTCCCACAATGATATATTAACGTTGCAAGAAAAGGAAAATAAAGTGATGTCAGTAATATACAACACATGAGTATTCTATCCATTGGGAAATGACCGTTGGAATATTTGAATGGACATCTCTACCCTCACAACGTCTCTTTTGAATGCACTATAAAAGAAGGACATTTGATTCATTCAAATGTTAGCTCATTACAAAGCAATCTAAGTTGTTACGAAGCAATGATGTTGACGAGTGAAGTTAGCAACATAGTTGATTAACAAGAAAAGCTTTATGCTAAGAAGTTGCAGTGCTCACATAAGAAAGCTTTTAAGCAATATGGAAACTATTGTTCTAATAATCTCATAGAGGTTTATCTTTAGATTAGTTTCTATATTAGGAAGCAAGGAGTTATTGCTCAATACTTGCTATGTACTTAATTAGGAGTAATCTGCTTGATAAGAAGCACTCATGTAATCTCCAGCAACACAAATTCTACTTAGAATTAGTGGTTCCTTAAGTGATCTTGTGAAGATCAGAATACTTGAGATGACAAGTGACAATTGTCATTTGTGGTATCCTAATAGGAGATCTTTAATGATCAGATTCTATTAGGTGTCAATGAACGTTATATCCTAAGGGATCCCTGAACGTGTCATTGTCTATTTGTTAGTCACCTGCAGTTAGCTTGTGCAACTGTAATCAGTTTGGTTATAGTGGATTAAGTCCTTGCTTGAGTAAGGTGAAATCACCTTGGAAGGGTGGATTGGATTAGCTTGAGAGTTGCTCAAGTGAACCAGGATATATCATGTCCTCTTTACTTGTTTTATGCTTTATTATTTATGCTTCCGCAATGCATCTTATAGAACTCTATAGAAAGCAACAAGTGAAGAAACCCAAAAAAAGTTTTAATAGAGTGAATACCCAATTCAAACCCCCCCTTTCTTATGTATTTCTCACACCTTCATTTGGTATCAGAGCGCCGGTTCTGTTATTGATGGATATCAAACGCCTAACAGTATCAAAAAAAGATCCAAAAGTTGTGTGAAGAAATACTCTTGGTGGTTTTTCACTTCACTTACAATTTCATTCTAATATCAGTTTTTGATGAAGATGGGTACTGAAATTGTAATCAAATCGGTTATCTTGAGCAAGTCAGTGATTAGTTGAAGTTTAAAGTTTTGAAGTTTTCAAACAACAAAATCTTCTCCACTAGAGCTTGGAAGAAGATTGAAGAATCAGCTGACAAGAGAGATTCATCAGATAAGACGTTTTCTGTTGAATGCATATCTTGTAATACGTTTGGATATACAATGTATTCGCTCAAAAAGATCAAATCATCAGAAAGCAAGAAATCTTGTTTGCTGAAGATTATTTCTATGTGAGTATGAGATGTTTTCAAGAAAGTGTGCCATAGAAACAGAAAAAATAAACAAACATGCAAAACACCATAAAAAAGCTCGAGTACAAAACCAAAGAGCCCTAAAAAAGAACCGGAACCTCTAGATAACACCCACACAACAAATCCCCACTCAATAAAAACCTGGTTAGAGCTCAGACCTCTGGACCTCATGTTAGCCAAGAAATTTCAATGTACTAACTCGACAATGAAATTAGCTGAAATTTCTACGTAAGCGTAAGGCAAAATTTCATGCCTTTCGATGAGAGGCAGTTTGGGACAAAAATTCAATGTTCGACATACTAAGGATTTGGTATGGTACTTAGAGAAATTTCCAAAAGTTCGTTGTTGACCTATTCGACAGATCGAAGGAGATTAGCCCTTAAATATGAGTTAGGCTCTAATTCCACTTGTTGGATATCTGACTTCATACACAAAGGGGGTGAATTGCGTGTTTCAGAAAAACTTAGTTTTGAAAAACTTTGAGATTTAAAATCAGAACTTTGAGATTTAAAATCAGAGTTTGAAATTTTTTTTAAGATTAAGTATCAAAAATATAAAATTGCATAATGTGAAGTGCGAAAACTTAAAGATTTAAGGGAAAAGAAAAGACACTGAATATTATAGAGGTTCGTTCAAAATAGAAAAAGACCTAATCCTCTCCCCAAGAATTTTTCTTGAGAGATTTTAGTAGGTAAAACTCTCGAACCCCCTTATACAAGGAAAAATGAGGTTTATGGCCAACTTCCAACCAAACAACAAACTATGGAGGGAAGCAGTGAGTCTTTCTTACAAATAGCAGATCGAAGCGGTTAGTCTCTTTTCCATAAGAATTTTAGAGCTGTTAGTCTTCAAGCTTCAAACAAATTTTGAGATCTTTTAACTCTGAGATGAGCTCTCAAACGTACACCTAAGTTTTTTACCAGGCTAACCAAAAACTTGTGAGATTTTACCACCGAATTGATCTTGAACTGAAAAAAGCTTTTAATATCGAATTAAGCTTTAACCTAATCTTGGTTTTATCACTAGCTAACCAAGAACCTATGAGATTTTATCACGGGCTAATCTCGAACCTAAACAAGAGATTTGATCACACAAATTCCAAACATAAGATTTTAACAGGTGTGGCTTCAAACCCAAACAAATGATACCTAAGTGGATAAAATATCCATCCAAGGTATAAACAAAAGTTCCTTGGTGAACTTACAAATATATCGTTCCTGAATTACTGCTTCCTCATTTGCAAAATGACTTTCTCGAAAAACACTTCCGCTAAATTCTTAGTGAAAGAAAGTTAAAAAAAATAGATTTTTAGACGGAGAGTGAGAAGTTTGAAAGGAAACACGATTCTGGATGATTTTGAAAGTGGGAAAGGACATATATTTATAAGTTAAAGGTTGGCTCAAAAAGGAAAATATTTCAAAGCCAATTTATGACTTACCAATTAATTGGAAGCATATACCAATCGATTGGTTGCCCCCAAATTAATTGATTACCAAGTTAAAAAAAGGAAAGGAAAGATATATAGTTATTACACCTTATTAATGTAAGAGCAATAATTGTCTCTACATGTTATGTCTATGTTTTGATGATAACAATTAAGTAATTGTGAAAAAACCATTTTATGTTCTAATGTTTGTTGTGTACAGATCGCTAAATAAAGATATCAAATCAACAAACAATATCAGGAAGTGCATTAAATTCAATATGGAGTTACTTTGTGTGACGTGACATAAAGCACTTATTAAAGAAGCAAGTTTGCCTCTGTATCTGTTCACGATCAGAAAGTTCCAAGGATGTTGTATATTGCAGTTGCGGTGCTCCTGTGGATTTCGCTCTGAGAAGTGCATCTGATCTGAAAGCAATTAAAGTGTATTGAAGAAGCAAGTATGACACTGTATCTGATCACAATCAGAAAGATCCAAAGATGTTGTATATTGCAGTTGCAATGCTCTTGTGGATTCTGCTCTGAGAAGTGTATCTGATCTGGAAGCTATCAACGCATCTGAGATATAGTCCTCTGAAGAACCAAGCTCTGAAGACTCTGATGACTTGAAGCTTTAAAGACTGAAGGCTCTGAAGACCAAGTGCAGAAAGACTCTGAAGACTTAAGGGTTCTGAAGATCAAGACTCTGAAGATATAATCCTATGAAGAATTACGTGATAAAGACTCTGATGACTTAAAGCTCTGAAGGCTGAAGGCTCTGAAGACCAAGTGCAGAAAGACTCTGAAGACTAGATTCTGAAGTTGAAGATTATATAGCTTCACCCAACAAAGACGTGTTAATCAGATAAGTTGTTGCTATCAACTCTGATAAACAAGGTGCTGAAATCAAACAACTCTGATGTTATTATGCTATCATACCAAAGTAGTTTTTGAACTACTCATCAGATACATCATCAGAAAAACCAAAGCCAGAAGCTAATTTGTCCTAGCTGATAAATGAAGATCACATCATTTATGGATAAGAGTTGTCTCCCACAATGATATATTAACGTTGCAAGAAAAGGAAAAGAAAGTGATGTTAGTACTATACAACACGTGAGTATTCTATCCATTGGGAAATGACCGTTGGAATATTTGAATGGACATCTCTACCCTCACAACGTCTCTTTTGAATGCACTATAAAAGAAGAACATTTGATTCATTCAAATGTTAGCTCATTACAAAGCAATCCAAGTTGTTACGAAGCAATGATGCTGATGAGTGAAGTTAGCAACATAGTTGATTAACAAGAAAAGCTTTATGCTAAGAAGCTGCAGTACTCACATAAGAAAGCTTTTAAGTAATATGGAAACTATTGTTCTAATAATCTCATAGATATTTATCTTTAGATTAGTTTCTATATTAGGAAGCAAGGAGTTGTTGCTCAATACTTGCTATGTGTCGCTACTGCGAAAATCGGCGCCGGCAGTACAGAAGAGTCGCCACCGTGCATTATTTATCCCAAAGGAGGGAAAGGAAACGCTCATAGAAAACCTCACGAAAAACGGGAAAGGAATGGTCATCGCAACCAAGTCCTGGGTTCGGGAGTCGGTTACGCAAGGGGAAGGTATTAGCACCCCTCACGTCCATCGTACTCGATGGGATCCACGCTTAATTGTTTATCTAAAAGGGTTTGATTAATACTATCTAACTAAAGGATGGCTTGAAAAGGAAAGAAAAGTGACTCGGCAGAATACAGCAGTTCTATGCCTACGTATTCCCGTTTGGAACGAGAAATCAGAGTCAACGTAGTTCGCCTAACTACGGGTGAAAGGGGGGAAGGTTGCTCGCCGAGATATCGCATCTCGTGCATACGTACTTTCATCTGGTATAAAAGATCAGAGCAAACGTAGTTCGGGCTAACTAGACCACATATTTGGTTTAAGTTGTTTTTAACCAGAGTAGGGTTAACAATCGGTTCTAGTAGTTTTGTGTATGCAGCTCGACCATTGGAGACTTAGGCGTTACCGTTTGCGAGAGAACCGAGAGTTAACGAAACTCTCATTACGAAAATGGGTTCTAATTATTAAAGGTCTAAGAGGACAAAAAGGAGTTGAATGCTTGAAGATGAGAAAGAGAAACAGACCTCTAAGGGAAACTACACATCCCTAAATGTTATCATGCAATGTTCGTCCTATGGTTAAAGTTTGCAAAGGGGAAGACTACCCTAATGTTATCATACATGGTTGCAAAGCCTAATGTCTATCACATTCTATCTTCAACAAGAAAGAATGGAGATCCTAAGGGAAAGGCAAAGGAAGCAACAGAAAACAGATGAAATAACAGCATACAGGAAATGCAGATTCATAACAGTAAACCTGGAATGCAAGTGAGGGAGGCGAGTCATCTCAACCTCAAGCCCATAATGACTGGAGGATGGCCTATTTTAAACCTGCAATCTTGGCCACAAGTGAATATAAAGAGATACAAGGCAATAAAACTCACGAATGACGTACGTATACCACAATTTGGAATCATAACGCGCTATCATGGAAATATGGAACCTAATGGGCAATTCATGTATGATAAAACCAGCCAACAAATGATCTACACATCCTATACAATGTCTATAACAATCCCTAAGAACCCTAGCCTTCACCACACAAAAAAATCGAGGTTGTTGGAGCCGAAATGAAACCAAAGTCCGTTCGAATGTCCAAATTACAAGTCCGAATACAAAAATATAAGAAAAATAGCAAAAGGTGCTAAAAAATTCAAATAAAAATCTCCAATTCCCTACATCAAGCCACAAACCAGGGGTGAGAGATACCACAGAAATATCCATATAGAAATGGTCAAATAAGATGAAAACATTGCAAGACATCTCATGTATACCAAAGGAAAAGTTAAAATAGAGCATGTTAAAGAAAGCATCCAAAACCAACTAAAATGGTATAATAAAATTCCCAAAAAAATATATCACAATACCTCAACATGCGCCTGAGATCCTTGCAAAAGGTTAGGCAAAAATATGTAATTTTGATGCCTCAAAGAAAATCCACAAAATTGTTACACAATTAGTACGATTTTTATAACCATAAAAATAAAAGAAATCATAACAAAATGAAAAAAAATGATAATAACGAAATTTAAAATTCCTAAAATATCTAGGCATGTTAAAGAACACCCACAAAAAAATTTGGAATTTTTAGAATAATTTTCCTATTTTTAAAGCATTTAAAATGAACAAGAAAATAAAAGGAAAATGAAAGAAGATGCAATATAATTAATATAACAAGAGAAAATGAGTGAAATTGCCAAAACTGCAGCCAAGAGGATTCGAACTGGGGTCATGGGACTCAAGGGGATGAGGTGGCGTGCCATGTATTTTAATGAAAGATGAGGTGGCTGCATATGTGGAGCGTTTCTGGGCCGCGAGATGGGAAGTCCAGTCAAAGGGGAAGACGCGATCTAACGGTGCCAAGATCGTCTTCTACCTTTTGATTTTCCTGGACTGGAAACGCAGCAGTAACGACGCCGGCGGGAGGGCTACGGCCGGAAATGTTCAAGAGCACATATCTCATCCGTTTCTGAACCAAATCTAACGTTTTTTAGATGAATCTTGCGTAATTTTTCGAGGGGAATCCAAATATACCATTATTTTTTATTGAAACTTCCTCTAACTCAAAACCCGTGTATGAATCTCAAACTTTCAAGAACACAAAAATGTCACGAAAATGCCTCTTTCTTTACCAGAAACGATGTACTACTACAGGGTGATGCAATACTATAAAAATGGCATGGAAGAGACTCATAATTAGGGATAAAAATTGAATTTCCATTACCTCCGAATTTGACTTCCTAGAGCTTCACACAACTGCTAAACCTTCAAGAAAACTGTATGAACACGTTCTAAAATTGTTGGTGGAGATGTTTGAATCGAAGAACAGCCTTGAATTGCAGTGGAACTTGAAAATCAAATTTGAGTTTTTCAACACTTTTTCATGTTGCTACAATGTTATTCTTGCTCCAATTCTCTCCAAAAAGATAATGAACAATGTGTATAATTGTTGTGTGATTGATTGGTAATGAGAAAATAAATGAAAAGTGGGAGAATCCAAGGATTGAAAATTCAATTTTTCAAATATGTGAAGTGTGAAAAATGATCATGGAAGAGGATTTTTGCCTTGGCTCCATTTGGTTTTATATCTTGCATCATAAGATACATCTAGGGTCCAAAATTATCCCTTGTTTCAATCTTAAGGGCCTAGATTCAAAGTGTTACTTGAATTGTAAGAAATCTTGAAATAGGTCATGATAAAAGCTTCAAATGAAAAATTTAATAATGCCAATATTCTTAAAATGAAGTTTCCACTCAAAATAAGTACAAATATGGACTTGTTTGATTAAATTTTGACAAAATACCAAACTAGGCCTTTTCACATGTTTTCACCAAAGTGACATTTATCAAACTTCCACCATGAGCTAACCCATTAAAACCTTGAGGTTTAGTTGACCCAATGACGCCATTCAGAGCAACTTTCATGTTGGAAAAAAGTCTATTTGAGTTATGCAAAGTATTGAACTTGACCTGTAACTTTATGACCTGTAATCATAGTTTCCCAACTCATTGATAATCTTCAGTTGGCCTCTAAGTCAGAGGATGAACCCCCACACAAGCATCTGAACCTCTCAAGGGCATGAACCACTTCCTGGTGACTTTAGTGACTCCTCAAGCTCGAACAAAACCTCTAGATAGGCCTCTCTCGATGTATATCACACTTGATCCCCTACATAAATGCTAATGCAATGCTATGATAATGCTATGATGATGTTATGCTAATGCAAAAACAAGAAGGAAAAGGTTGGGCAAATTTTGGGGTGCAATAGCTGCCCCTATTCAAGCGACTTGGACCTGAATGAGTGAAAAGCGAACGACTTTCAATCAATCAAGGTAAAAGGCGGTTGAATACCCAAGAACCCGAAAATTTGCCAACTGCAGAAATAAACTGTAAACTCTGATTGGGATAGAATCTCCGAAGAAACCGAACATAATGAACATCTTGAACATCTCACCAAGGGAAAGAGAAACTTAATCAAGTAACTTTGCTTCAGGAAATACGTAAGTGGCCATGTCCTGAACACCACATGGGCCAAAGAACAATCTTTCGAATCGTCGGAATCTGAATACTCAACGCACGATAGGGCCACATCAAAATCTGTCGGAATCTGGATACTCAACACACTGACCGGAGTCTGGATGCTCGACATAACTGGTGATTTCACTGAGGATTTATCAGAGCCTGGATACTCGACGGACGAAACAATACATCACAAACCGAACATTCACCAGAATCTGGACATTCAACGGAGAGAGAGTATTATCGCAAAACTTACAGGATCTGTATACCCAACTGCCTTTATCGGAGTTCGAACACTCAACAGATAAAGCAAAACATTACAAATTGGAAATTTCACCAGAATCTGGATATTCAACGGAGGAACCGGGCCTTGAACGCTCAACGTAACACATCGGAGTCTGAACACTCAACCCCAAAAAAACCAGAGTCTGACAACTCAACGAAAACACACTGGAGCCTGGAAACTCAACGAAGCGATAAACTGGAGCCTGGATACTCAACGAAAACACACCGGAGTCTAAAAACTCAACGAAGTAGCAAACCGGAGCCTGGATACTCGACGGACAAACACGCACCGGAGCCTGGATACTCAACGAAGCAACAAACCAGAGTCTGAACACTCAACGAAGCAAACAAATCAGAGCCTGGATGCTCGACGAAAACACATCGAAGTCTGAACACTCAATGAAGTAGCAAACCGGAGTCTGAACACTCAACGAAAACACACCGGAGCCTGGATACTCAACGAAGCTACAAATCGGAGCCTGGATGCTCGACGAAAACACACCGGAGCCTGGATACTCAACGCCGCAACAAATCGGAGTCTGGATACTCGACGGACAAACACGCACCAGAGCCTGGATACTCTACGAAGCAACAAACCGGAGTCTGAACACTCAACGAAGCAAACAAATCGGAGCCTGGATGCTCGACGAAAACACATCGGAGTCTGAACACTCAATGAAGTAGCAAACCGGAGTCTGAACACTCAACGAAAACACATCGGAGCCTGGATACTCAACGAAGCTACAAATCGGAGCCTGGATGCTCGACGAAAACACACCAGAGTCTGAACACTCAACGAAGCAGCAAACCGGAGTCTGAACACTCAATGCAACAAACCGGAACCTGAATACTCGACGGACGAAAACGCACCGGAGCCTAGATACTCAACGAAGCTAACAAACCGAAAAGAGAATACTACAAATACTTATCAAGATCACCTTACAAAATCTTTACCGGAGTCCGGATACTCGACGAGAGAAAGAATCAATACAAACTGGAGAGATTACCGGAGCCTGGATACTCGACGGAATAGCCACGAACACTAATAGGGGTCTGGACCCTTGCTTGATTTTACCGGAGTCGGAACACTCAACGTACTGACCGGAGCCTGAATACTCAATGTAAAAACTGATGTCTGAGTACCACAATTCCATGCTGGGGAGAAGAACTCTGAACAACTTTGGAAGATGCGATCCCAACTCTGCTGAGGGACATACCAACAAACCTGGAGTTACAAATTTTACTGGAGATGAACAAGTCTCTGCTGGTGATGAGCAACTCTTGCTGAGGGACGGAGTAAAGGTCATGCGTGACCTCCCTGGAACACACGTTACACTGTTGGGGTCACAAATGACCTGTCGGAGGATATTCCACACATGCCTGGTGGAGAGAAATCTGATCTCAACTTGCTGGGGAACAAACCCATACTCGTACTCTGTGGGGATTAGAGGTACGTCTGACCAACTGCTGGGGAATGATCTTTGATTGTTGGAAAAATGAGCTTCATCCGAATCTCTCTGAGAAATCGCCCCAAGCATAATGCCCCTGCCCCAGTCTGATTCTTGGGAAGGTCTACGCTGAGAAGAAAATAGCTTGCCATGAGACGACCTCGAGATGGCTTGCCCCAGAATCTGGACCGTGAGAGGATCCTTGGTTGAATAGTTCGGATAAGCTCTAGAGGTATGGAGAAGAACAATTCTTTTCCTCATAGGGTGGCATGCCCCAGCCTTGTAATGGCTTTGCCTCTGATTGACTAGTTTGCGGAGCGGTACCCCCGATTGCGAGAGATTTACCAAATCTCGACCTGATTGCCCCAAATTAACTGATTCTTGGATGGCTGACCTTACTGGGGGTTATTTGATAATAGTTGGCCACAACTCAACGGAGTATTCAGGCGTTCTACATTCTATCCTGATCAAACTTTCCACTGTGGAAACTTTCCTGCGGTCGAGCACTTACTCGCAAGTAAAACAAGTTGTTCTGCACAAAAGATATATTAAATGCAATGCATATGACAATTTTTTCTTCAAAACCCAAGCCTGTTCACCGAAAAAATTTATGACATATAATGAACTAATCAATTATCAAAGTGTCAAAATTAATACAACGCTGTAAGAGGAATCCTTTTTGGAGTCAGTTTCGATGCGATCTTTACCGAAGTATGCTCTCGAACTAAATCTGTTTCAATTAGGACTTTTGAAGGTTGTAACGTGGTCGGGTTCACGGTTAACAAGGAAGGATATAAGGCTCAAAATTCATTTTAACCCACCCATTCTCCTTGATGTTCTCCAATCCTATGTTCAGCTAATTCGAACTTAGCGTTCACCTTTCAAAGGTGGAATGATAGGAGTGATGGTTCAGGAAATCACATGCTTTCTGAAGTGACAGTCATTCCCTTTCCGTCTTCGTAGTGCCTGGAGTCACACGATTTTGTTCTTGCTTGAGGATTTTTCTCTTGTAATCCTTTTCGTTTTTTCTCTTTTTCGCTCCCTAATTTTTGCTCAAGTGAGCCAGGATATATCATGTGTTCTTTACTTGTTTTATGCTTTATTATTTATGCTTCCGCAATGCATCTTATAGAACTCTATAGAAAGCAACAAGTGAAGAAACCCAAAAAAAGTTTTAATAGAGTGAATACCCAATTCAAACCCCCCGTTTCTTATGTATTTCTCACACCTTCATTTGGTATCAGAGCGCCGGTTCTGTTATTGATGGATATCAAACACCTAACAGTGTCAAAAAAATATCCAAAAATATTCAAACAACAAAATCTTCTCCACTAGAGCTTGGAAGAAGATTGAAGAATCAGCTGACAAGAGAGATTCATCAGATAAGACGTTTTCTGTTGAATGCTTATCTTGTAATACGTTTGGATATACAATGTATTCGCTCAAAAAGATCAAATCATCAGAAAGCAAGAAATCTTGTTTGCTGAAGATTATTTCTATGTGAGTATGAGATGTTTTCAAGAAAGTGTGCCATAGAAACAGAAAAAATAAACAAACATGCAAAACACCATAAAAAAGCTCGAGTACAAAACCAAGGAGCCCTAAAAAAGAACTGGAACCTCTAGATAACACCCACACAACAAATCCCCACTCAATAGAAACCCGGTTAGAGCTCAGACCTCTGGACCTCATGTTAGCCAAGAAATTTCAATGTACTAACTCGACAATGAAATTAGCTGAAATTTCTACGTAAGCGTAAGGCAAAATTTCATGCCTTTCGATGAGAGGCAGTTTGGGACAAAAATTCAATGTTCGACATACTAAGGATTTGGTATGGTACTTAGAGAAATTTCCAAAAGTTGGTTGTTGACCAATTCGACAGATCAAAGGAGATTAGCCCTTAAATATGAGTTAGGCTCTAATTCCACTTGTTGGATATGTGACTTCATACACAAAGGGGGTGAATTGCGTGTTTCAGAAAAACTTTGAGATTTAAAATCAGAGTTTGAATTTTTTTTTAAGATTAAGCATCAAAAATATAAAATTGCATAATGTGAAGTGCGAAAACTTAAAGAGTTAAGGGAAAAGAGAAGACACTGAATATTATAGAGGTTCGTTCAAAATAGAAAAAGACCTAATCCTCTCCCCAAGAATTTTTCTTGAGAGATTTTAGTAGGTAAAACTCTCGAACCCCCTTATACAAGGAAAAATGAGGTTTATGGCTAACTTGCAACCAAACAACAAACTATGGAGGAAAGCAGTGAGTCTTTCTTACAAATAGCGGATCGAAGCGGTTAGTCTCTTTTCCATAAGAATTTTAGAGCAATTAGTCTTCAAGCATCAAACAAATTTTGAGATCTTTTAACTCCGAGATGAGCTCTCAAACGTACACCTAAGTTTTTTACCAGGCTAACCAAAAACCTGTGAGATTTTACCACCGAATTGATCTTGAACTGAAAAAAGCTTTTAATATCGAATTAAGCTTTAACCTAATCTTGGTTTTATCACTAGCTAACCAAGAACCTATGAGATTTTATCACGGGCTAATCTCGAACCTAAACAAGAGATTTGATCACACGAATTCCAAACATAAGATTTTAACAGGTGTAGCTTCAAACCCAAACAAATGATAGCTAAGTGGATAAAATATCCATCCAAGGTATAAACAAAAGTTCCTTGGTGAACTTACAGATATATCGTTCCTGAATTACGGCTTCCTCATTTGCAAAATGAATTTCTCGAAAAACACTTCAGCTAAATTCTTAGTGAAAGAAAGTAAAAAAAATAGATTTTTAGATGGAGAGTGATAAGTTTGAAAGGAAACACGATTCTGGATGATTTTGAAAGTTGGAAAGGACATATATTTATAAGTTAAAGGTTGGCTCAAAAAGGAAAATATTTCAAAGCCAATTTATGACTTACCAATTAATTGGAAGCATATACCAATCGATTGGTTACCCCCAACTTAATTGATTACCAAGTTAAAAAAGGAAAGGAAAGATATATAGTTATTACACCTTATTAATGTAAGAGCAATAATTGTCTCTACATGTTATCTCTATGTTTTGATGATAACAATTAAGTAATTGTGAAAAAACCATTTTATGTTCTAATGTTTGTTGTGTACAGATCGCTAAATAAAGATATCAAATCAACAAACAATATCAAGAAGTGCATTAAACTCAATATGGAGTTACTTTGTGTGACAAGACATAAAGCACTTATTAAAGAAGCAAGTTTTCCTCTGTATCTGTTCATGATCAGAAAGTTCCAAGGATGTTGTATATTGCAGTTGCGGTGCTCCTGTGGATTCTGCTCTGAGAAGTGCATCTGATCTGAAAGCAATTAAAGTGTATTGAAGAAGCAAGTATGACACTGTATCTGATCACAATCAGAAAGATCCAAAGATGTTGTATATTGCAGTTGCAATGCTCTTGTGGATTCTGCTCTGAGAAGTGTATCTGATCTGGAAGCTATCAACGCATCTGAGATATAGTCCTCTGAAGAACCAAGCTCTGAAGACTCTGATGACTTGAAGCTCTAAAGACTGAAGGCTCTGAAGACCAAGTGCAGAAAGACTCTGAAGACTTAAGGGTTCTGAAGATCAAGACTCTGAAGATAGAATCCTCTGAAGAATTACGTGCTAAAGACTCTGATGACTTGAAGCTCTGAAGGCTGAAGGCTCTGAAGACCAAGTGCAGAAAGACTCTGAAGACTAGATTCTGAAGTTGAAGATTATATAGCTTCACCCAGCAAAGACGTGTTAATCAGATAAGTTGTTTCTATCAACTCTGATAAACAAGGTGCTGAAATCAAACAACTCTGATGTTATTATGCTATCATACCAAAGTAGTTTCTGAACTACTCATCAGATACATCATCAGAAAAACCAAATCCAGAAGCTAATCTGTCCTAGCTGATAAATGAAGATCACATCATTTATGGATAAGAGTTGTCTCCCACAATGATATATTAACGTTGCAAGAAAAGGAAAAGAAAGTGATGTCAGTACTATACAACACATGAGTATTCTATCCATTGGGAAATGACCGTTGGAATATTTGAATGGACATCTCTACCCTCACAACGTCTCTTTTGAATGCATTATAAAAGAAGAACATTTGATTCATTCAAATGTTAGCTCATTACAAAGTAATCCAAGTTGTTACGAAGCAATGATGCTGACGAGTGAAGTTAGCAACATAGTTGATTAACAAGAAAAGCTTTATGCTAAGAAGCTGCGGTGCTCACATAAGAAAGCTTTTAAGCAATATGGAAACTATTATTCTAATAATCTGATAGAGATTTATCTTTAGATTAGTTTCTATATTAGGAAGCAAGGAGTTGTTGCTCAATACTTGCTATGTACTTAATTAGGAGTAATCTGCTTGATAAGAAGCACTCATGTAATCTCCAACAACACAAATTCTACTTAGAATTAGTGGTTCCTTAAGTGATCTTGTGAAGATCAGAATACTTGAGATGACAAGTGACAGTTGTCATTTGTGGTATCCTAATAGGAGATCTTTAATGATCAGATTCTATTAGGTGTCAATGAACGTTATATCCTAAGGGATCCCTGAACGTGTCATTGTCTATTTGTTAGTCACCTGCAGTTAGCTTGTGCAACTGTAATCAGTTTGGTTATAGTGGATTAAGTCCTTGCTTGAGTAAGGTGAAATCACCTTGGAAGGGTGGACTGGATTAGCTTGAGAGTTGCTCAAGTGAACCAGGATATATCATGTGTTCTCTACTTGTTTTATGCTTTATTATTTATGCTTCCGCAATGCATCTTATAGAACTCTATAGAAAGCAACAAGTGAAGAAACCCAAAAAAAGTTTTAATAGAATGAATACCCAATTCAAACCCCCCATTTCTTATGTATTTCTCACACCTTCATTTGGTATCAGAGCGCCGGTTCTGTTATTGATGGATATCAAACAACTAATAGTGTCAAAAAAAGATCCAAAAGCTGTGTGAAGAAATACTCTTGGTGGTTTTTCACTTCACTTACAATTTCAGTCTAATATCAGTTTTTGATGAAGATGAGTACTGAAATTGTAATCAAATCGGTTATCTTGAGCAAGTTAGTGATTAGTTGAAGTTTGAAGTTTTGAAGTTTTCAAACAACAAAATCTTCTCCACTAGAGCTTGGAAGAAGATTGAAGAATCAGCTGACAAGAGAGATTCATCAGATAAGACGTTTTCTGTTGAATGCTTATCTTGTAATACATTTGGATATACAATGTATTCGCTCAAAAAGATCAAATCATCAGAAAGCAAGAAATCTTGTTTGCTGAAGATTATTTCTATGTGAGTATGAGATGTTTTCAAGAAACGGATTAGTCCACTCTTGACTTTCTCATGAAAAGCTCATTGGGAATTATCTTTAGTAAGTAAAGAAATATTGTTGGCTAATGAATTTGACTCATAGGAACTTCAGAATAAAGTCTACAGAAAAGGGCTGGAACAGAGATAGTTCAAATTTTGAAGCAATAATCCTCCTGATTCAAGGCATCAGAATTATGTTGTCCTTGAGAAGCTTCAAAGAAATCTGTAGATGTTTCTGTAAAGAAGTTCACTAACTCATCATGGATATGATGTAAGATGAACTCTGGAATTTTATTAGAAGTAGCATGGAAAATTAAGTTCTGTTAACTTGAGATTTTATCTCAGTTGAACAAACTGTAATTTGGTCAAATGTTATCAGATATTCTTTCTTAGAAGTTCATAATGATTGGATCCTGAAGTCAAGTTGTTCAGAAAGATACAATGACAGAAGTCATTCAATCTGTTTTAAAAAAAAGGATTTAAGTCACTGGTGTTGTTCATAATGAATAAGTCAGTTGACATTATTTTCAAAAGCAAATGTTCTATTAACTCTGGTTGAACTAACTTTATACAAGTTAGCTCAGCATTGCAAGAACAAAATTATCATTTATACTGTGTCATTTGATGCATCTAAGTTTGATGATAATTGTATCTAGACTGGATCTGTGTTTGATTCTAGTAAATCAAATAAGAAGATAAAGCCTAATGGAAGTTAGATGCTCTAATCATGAAAACTAGTTTATCTGTGCTATGAAGATATCTCTCAGTAATCAGATGGATAATTGATGACGAGAAAACGCATCGATTATATCGCTAGATTTCATTGACGTTTTATCGCGCATTCACCATTTTAACGCTCGATTTCTCGAGTTTTTCTTACTATTTTGCAGGTACATCGTTATGTGAGGCCGAATCATGAATTAAGAAGAAAGGAACGAAAGAAACCACAAGAAATGAAGCAAGGCAGAAGCCTGCAAAAAGTCTGCATAATTTGTAACAGCCACGGTCGTTACAAGGGTGTCACGACCGTGACACCCCAATTTGGGCCATCACGACCGTGAGGAAGTAGTCACGACCGTGACACTTAAAATCCTCAAATAACGAACGTGAAGACCTTGTCACGCCCGTGACAAGGATAAAACTTGGTTTTGACTCAGACTACGTCAAGCCACCACTGAAGACCACTTCTCCTAGTAATTCTCCTCAAGGCAGCACGTGAAGACGACTTCTCCCATTTTTGCTGCCACATTCCAACATTTTCTCAACCACTTCAACAAGGCCCAAGAAACAAAAGATCAAGACTCCAGCCCATTAAAGGCTCTATAAATAGTACCAGCTCAGGTGAACTCAGGGACAGACTTCATTATCCAAATTTCCTGCGGAAGCTCTGCCGAATTACCTTACGAACCAGAATTTTTATTCCAGCATTATTTTATTTTCTGTCTTGTTTTATTTGTATCCAAACCAACCGTGTAACAATTTCCAACATTAGGGAATTGTTATACTCTTTATTTGTTTCCAACCTTCAGCATTCGTTTTAATTTTTATTTCCGCCTACTCCAAGCCTTCCGGTCTGTGGAAGAAGGAGTCTACTCAGATATTTGTTAATCAGGTTTTTCAATTTATTGCACTTTAATTTAATTATAATGTCTATTTATTTTTCTGCCATGAGTAAGTTATTATTTAATTCTGTGTCTGATTCAATCTCGATGAGTAGCTAAATACCTTAGGGCGGTATGTAGTTATAACAAACTTAACCGGTAAAATATAACCATAGGCTAAAATAATTAATCACTTAACATTCTGGCTGATACTTTTTAATTAAAATAGACCTTTTCGTTACGAGAGTAAGAAAAGGGTATTAGGTTGGGTCAAGACCACGAGAGTGTGAGATTTAACCAGATAGCTAAAGTTAGGCATTTAAATTAAACACAGCGAGAGCGCTTTAAGATAAATTAGAATTATTTAGTCTCCAAAAATTACCTCTAAACACTTATGGGCTAGCGAGAGCAGGCATAGGGCTTTAGGGATAAGATCTGATACAAGACCACGAGAGTGTGAGTTGAGGGTATTTAAACTAGTAATCTCTACCGAATAGATTAAGTGAACATCTTTATAAGCCTAGGTTAGATTGACCCACCTAAGTTAGTATAATTACATACCGACCGCCTTAGTATTATTTTATTAAAACTTGAATTTACTTCCGCCTTTAGTAGTCTTAAAAACCAACAACAATCGTGACAACCATTCGCCTTAGCTAAACTAGAAGTTCATCTAGCACTAAGTAACAATAGAATCCCTGTGGATCGATAATCTTAAATATTACTTCGATAGGCTGTGCACTTGCAGTAAGATACCGCTAGACGCATAAGTAGACACGTCCTTAGCCCATCAAGTTTTTGGCGCCGTTGCCGGGGATTCCTTAATTTAGTTACTAGTGCACTTAGGTAGCATTGTCTAGACTAAGGTATCAACTATTTAATTTAATCTAATCTCCGAGTGCATGCCAAGTACTCGCTCTAAAAGCGAAGACTTGCAACCTCTAATCCCTGAATCGGAACGCTTCTTACACGTAAGAAGACGTATATTCGATTTCGAAAATAATTCCAATATTCCAGATCTTCAATTAGATCCGCCTAAACCAGTCGTAAAACCAGACGCAGGGATGGCCGAAGAACAAACTCATCCACTCAAGTATTACGCTAATCCTTCGCAAGGTGAACCGCATTCAAGCATTGCAGCGCCGGCTATCAACCGAAATGATTTCGAACTAAAACCTTCGTTGATATCAGCCGTGCAACAAAATCAATTCGCCGGAAATCCTACCGAGGACCCGAATCTTCATCTTTCGATCTTTGTGCAATATGCAGATACCGTAAAAGCCAATGGAGTTACCCAAGAAGCCATTAGACTACGTTTATTTCCTTTTTCGCTTCGAGACAGAGCAAGAGCTTGGCTTCAATCTCTGCCTTCGAACTCAGTAACTACGTGGGCAGAACTTAAGAAAGTTTTCTTGAATAGGTATTTTCCACCTAGCAAGACAGCTATGCTGAGAGCTCAGATCAACGGATTTAAGCAAAGAGAAAGTGAATCATTATTCGAAGCTTGGGAACGCTATAAGGATCTACTTAGACTTTGTCCACATCATGGATTAATAGACTGGATGGTCATCCATACCTTCTATAATGGACTCTTGTACAACACAAGAATGACAATTGACGCTGCCGCGGGTGGTGCATTGATGGACAAAGAATATAGAGATGCCTATGCACTTATCGAAAGTATGGCTCAAAATCATTACCTTTGGGGAAGCGAGAGAGTCGCAACTGAGAAACCAACAAAAGGAGGTATGTACGAAGTGAGTAGTATGGACCAAGTCAATGCGAATTTTGACCAACTAAGCCAAAAGATCGACAACTTGGCCATAACACCTGCAGCCACCGTGGCTGCAGTAACACCTAACTGTGAGTTATGTGGAGTCCCAGGACACGAAGTCTCTGATTGTCAACTATTGGCAGGAACTCCCACTGATCAAGTGAATTATGCTCAAGGAAACCCTTACTCAAACACATACAACCCAGGTCTGAAGAATCATCCGAACTTCTCCTATAAGAATAACAATGCTTATTACGCACCAGGCCAAGCACCAGCTACATCACCAGGATATCAAAAGACTGCTCCTAATATCCCTAGAAAATCGAACCTTGAATTGATGATGGAAAGCTTCATAGCTAGCCAATCTCAGACAAACAAGGACTTCTTAAACCAAAACATTCACACTAGTGAGCAGATTAAACAATTAGTGAGCAAGGTAGATGCATTAGCTACACATAACAAAATGCTTGAAACTCAGATTTCACAAGTAGCTCAACAACAAGCACCTACTGCTGCACCAGCTGGAGTATTCCCTGGACAACCTCAACCTAACCCGAAAGGACATGCTAACGCTGTAATATTAAGAAGTGGCAAGGAACTTGACGGACCTACCGATCCAAGACTTGACAATCCAGCCATGTACCAAAAACCGGATAAACCGACTGAAGTGGTGAATGATCCAGAAGAAAAGGAAGATGAAAGTCGAGAGGTAGTGGAGAAAGAACAACCTTATGTGCCTCCACCACCCTATAAACCACCAATTCCGTACCCTCAAAGATTAATAAGTTCCAAGACGACGGGTTAATTTAAGAAATTTGTCGAACTTCTGAAACAGTTGAATATTACTATTCCGTTTACAGAAGCAATTACCCAAATACCCTCGTATGCCAAGTTTCTAAAAGAAATCTTATCCAATAAGAAAAAGATAGAGGATAACGGAACAGTTACACTTACTGCCGAGTGTAGCGCCATAATTCAGAATAACATGCCTCCTAAGCTAAAAGATCCAGGAAGTTTCTCTATACCCTGTGTAATAGGAAAATTCGTCATTGACAAAGCTCTATGCGATTTAGGAGCCAGTATCAGTGTTATGCCCTTAACGATTTGCAAAAGGCTAGACATGGGAGACCTAAGACCAACTAAAATGTCTGTTCAACTAGCCGATCGCTCTGTTAAATATCCTGTAGGCATACTAGAAAACGTCCCAGTACGTATAGGACAATTCTACATTCCTACTGATTTTATAATCATGGACATCTCTGAAGACTCCACCACACCTATCATACTAGGAAGACCATTCTTAGTTACCGCCGGAGCTATAATAGACGTGAAAAGAGGAAAGCTAACCTTTGAAGTAGGTGAAGAGAAAGTCGAATTTGTTTTAACACAATTCTTACAATCACCAGCTATAGAGGATACATGCTATCTAATGGACGTAATTGACGAATGTGTAAGAGAAATGGAACTGGAGGAGACCACTTATTCTGAAATAATGAAAATTCAAATCCCTCCGATTTTCGAAGA
Organism: Lathyrus sativus; assembly: GCA_963859935.3. Taxonomy (NCBI): domain Eukaryota; kingdom Viridiplantae; phylum Streptophyta; class Magnoliopsida; order Fabales; family Fabaceae; genus Lathyrus; species Lathyrus sativus. Next base: position 515,332,726 of record OZ012741.1, read on the forward strand.
TGATAATTGGCGAAAACCGTATCAGGATGATAGTCTAAGCGAAAGCTTAGCACTTACACCGGATCCCATGCCAAGTAAAGATAAACCTACATTAGGATTAAAAACTTTACCTAATAACCTAAGGTACGAATTCTTAGACGTTGAATGTAAAAGACCAGTTATAGTAAATTCCAGTTTAGGAACTATAGAGACAAAGAAACTTTTAGATGTCTTGAAGAAATATCCAACTGCATTAGGATATAACATATCTGATCTCAAAGGAATATGTCCTTCAGTTTGCATGCATCGCATTCTGCTTGAAGAAGATTGCAGAACCTCCAGAGAATCTCAAAGAAGAATTAACCCAACCCTTAGCGCTGTAGTAAAGGAAGAAGTCAAGAAATTATTAGATGCCGGGATAATATATCCAATCTCTGATAGTGAATGGGTTAGTCCAATACATGTAGTGCCAAAGAAAGGAGGTATCACTGTGGTGAAAAACGCACAAGGCGAATCGATATCGCAAAGAGTAGTGACGGGATATAGAGTGTGCATAGATTATCGTAAACTAAACAAAGCCACTCGAAAAGATCACTTCCCATTACCTTTCATAGATCAAATGTTGGAACGATTAGCCAAGCATTCTTACTTCTGTTATCTTGACGGGTACTCAGGATTTTTCCAAATCCCTATCCATCCTGATGATCAAGAGAAGACTACATTCACATGTCCTTATGGAACGTTCGCTTATAGGCGAATGCCCTTTGGATTATGCAACGCTCCTGCAACCTTTCAAAGATGTATGATGTCAATCTTCGCAGATTTTATAGACAACATCATGGAAGTGTTCATGGACGACTTCTCTGTATGCGGGCAGAGCTTTGAAGGATGCTTATCGAACTTAGAAATGGTGTTAGAAAGATGTGTAAAAGTGAATCTCGTGCTTAACTGGGAGAAATGTCATTTTATGGTCAACGAAGGAATAGTATTAGGTCATGTAATATCAGACAAGGGAATTGAAGTGGATAAAGCTAAGATTGAAGTAATAAAGGATCTTCAACCCCCTAAAACCGTTCGAGAAATACGAAGCTTTTTAGGACACGCCGGTTTTTACCGACGATTCATCAAAGATTTTTCGAAAATCACCAAACCTCTTACTGGTTTATTAATGAAAGACGCTGAGTTCATATTCAATGAAGATTGTCTTAAGGCATTCGAAACTCTAAAAACAGCCCTCATCACCGCACCAATCATGCAACCCCCTGACTGGAGATTACCTTTCGAAATCATGTGCGATGCGAGTGACTATGCTGTAGGCGCCGTCCTGGGTCAGAGAAAGGAAAAGAAACTCCATGCGATTTACTATGCCAGTAGAACCTTGGATTCTGCCCAGATGAACTACGCTACTACAGAAAAAGAATTGCTAGCAGTTGTCTTTGCGCTTGACAAATTCCGCTCTTACCTAGTTGGAGCGAAAATAATCATTTACACAGACCATGCTGCTATCCGATATCTATTAACTAAGAAAGATGCCAAACCAAGAGTCTTAAGATGGATTTTACTCTTACAGGAGTTTGATCTAGAAATAAAAGATAAAAAAGGTACTGAAAACGTCGTAGCGGACCATTTATCTAGAATAGAAGGTATTAAACCCGAACAAGTGCCGATTAACGATGATTTTCCGTATGAACAGCTGATAGCACAAATAGGAAGCGACCTAGCGCAGTTAGATATAGATGAACCGGAACCCACGGAAACAATACAGACAACTGTAGGACTGCCATGGTACGCTGACATTGTCAACTACCTCGCCGCAGGAGCTCTTCCACCCGATCTAACCTATCAGCAGAAAAAGAAATTCTTTCATAACCTGAAACAGTACTATTGGGATGAACCATTATTGTTCAAAAGAGGACCAGATGGAATCTTTCGCCGATGTATTCCCGAAGAAGAAATAGAAGATGTCATTGCTCAATGTCATTCATCTCCTTATGGTGGACATGCAAGCACTTCCAAGACTTGTGCAAAAATCTTGCAAGCCGGCTTATACTAGCCTAATCTATGGAAGGATGTCCACATCGCTGTTATAAGTTGCGATCGGTGTCAACGCACCGGCAATATTTCAAGAAGAGATGAAATACCCCAAAAGGGAATTTTAGAAGTAGAAATCTTCGACGTCTGGGGAATAGATTTCATGGGACCATTCCCATCATCTTTCGGTAATAATTACATACTCGTAGCTGTTAACTATGTCTCGAAATGGATCGAAGCCATAGCTTCTCCTACAAACGATGCACGAGTAGTAATGAAGCTTTTCAAAAACATAATCTTTCCCAGATTTGGTGTACCTCGACTCGTCATAAGTGACGGTGGCTCGCACTTCATTTCGAAAATCTTTGACAAATTACTATCTAAGTATGGAGTAAGACACCGTGTGGCTACACCATATCACCCACAAACAAGTGGACAGGTCGAAGTCTCAAACAGAGAGATTAAACAAATCTTAGAAAAGACTGTCGCCATATCTCGGAAAGATTGGTCATCTAAACTTAATGAAGCTCTATGGGCTTATAGGACCGCTTACAAGACACCCATAGGTACTACACCTTTCAAACTAGTTTATGGAAAATCTTGTCACCTCCCAGTAGAACTAGAACACAAAGCTTATTGGGCGATCAGAACTCTCAATATAAACTATAATGCTGCAGGAGAAAAGCGAATCCTAGACATTAACGAATTAGAAGAATTAAGGTTAGATGCATATGAAAATGCTAAGATATATAAAGAAAGAACTAAGCGATGGCATGATAAACGCCTATCCAGGAAAGAATTCAGTGTGGGAGACGTCGTACTCCTCTTTAATTCAAGACTTAGGCTCTTTCCTGGAAAATTAAAGTCTAGATGGTCAGGACCCTTTGATATAACTAAAGTATTCCCAAGTGGAGCAATAGAAATTAAGGGTAAGGATAGTGAACCATTCATAGTAAACGGACAACGTCTAAAACACTATCATAAAGTTGAAAATAGAGGTTATGCGAATAATCTAAAGCTTTTAGAATTGTCCACCAATTCCCCTGATTAATCTAAACCAAAGCATTACGTCAGGCTTTTGACAATAAAAACAGCGCTTAGTGGGAGGCAACCCATTTACCTATTTACTTATTTAAACTACTCTTTTCTTTTAGAGCATTTTTAATTATCGTTATTACCATTTGTTTAAATTGTTTTGTCAGTTTTATTCTACATCACATTTACCGCCATTACATTTCAGCATTTCATTTTCTTATTTTTATCTTAAATCACTTTTTACAGATTTTCTAAAGTCTTTTCCACTGATTTGTTTCCCCCGTATTTTCACTGACCATGGCTAACCAACCCATTAACTATATGGAAACCAAATTTAGAGGTAGGAACCAAAGAATGAAGTTCGAAGAGTTATCACAGAGGCAAATGGATTTGACCCTGTACCCAAATGATAGGACTATGGAAACCTTAGGTATACATGATAGTGTCATGTACTTGTTCAACCGACTCGGATGGGAGAATGCAATGATCCAGCACAAGTTTGCGACTTACCGCGAGCTCACCCTTGAGTTCCTTAGTTCCCTACTTTACCTACCTGAGCGCGGTTTTGGGTCTAGGAAAGGATTTATTAGTTTCCGCCTATTTGGAATAGAATACGACTTTAACCATAAAGAACTAGCTGACCTGTTAGGATTCCCTAGTGGACCTTTTGCTTTTACTACCACACAGGTAGAATTGATGGATGTGGAGCTATATTTCTTTTGGGGAACTCTGACCGGAAACTACCACCCTGAACCAAATGACATGAACAATGATGAGATCCATAACCCTGCTCTCCGTTACTTCCACAAATTCCTCGCCCATACCTTCTTTGGAAAAGAAGAAAACATTACCGGAGTCTCTAAAGATGAATTATTTATTATGTCATGTTTCACTACTGGACAGTCTGTTAATGGTGTACCTTTCATGATGCAAACCTTCACCTGCATCCAAGAAGAACCTGAATTACCTATAGTGGTAGGAGGTCTTGTAACCATGATTGCTGATGCCTTAGGACTTAGGTACCAACTGGACAGGTGCACCCGTCTGGGAACCATCCGCCTAATGAATCTTAAATTCTGCTTCAATAGACATATCATAAGGAATTTAGGACGCCCACCTTTTGAGTACCTGATCCGGAACGAGGTAGTCACCCTATTCACATTGCCCAATCATGCTAAAGTAAGTGTTCATAATAAGGATAACTGGCTTTATGAGTTAAACCCACCTGATTATCCAGCCACTCCTGAAACACCTCAGTCTCACAGGATAACAGATGATATAATGACTGCTGTTGAAACTGACCCTGAGACACCTCCTGGATACCATGACATTGACCCAACTGACAAAGTTCATGAAACCCCTGGAGCGAATCAAAGAGATTATGCTAACAACTTACAGAACATCATGCACACTCTCCATGCCTACCAAACTGACATTAATCTATTCAAAGAAGACATTAAGAGTATGCGATTGGACATCATAGGATTGACTGACATGGCCTGCGAACAATTCTATCATTTGGACTCCGCCATCGAAGACCTGAAGAAACGCCTTTGAAACGGCTATCAGTAATTTAGTTTATTATTTTTTCTCATTATTTTTTCTCATTATTTTAGTTTCCAGTTAAATTTATCTTTCGCAACAATTTCATAACATAATTTCCGTTTATGTAATTTCAATTTTTCTTTATGCCATGCACTTTTTATTTCAATTATTTCTTCATTTTTAGCAGCTTATATACTTTTTCTACTTTTTCTATATACTGTATGACTACATTATTTTATGTATACAATCTTAGGTTCGTATACTACTGTGTTGCAAATGATATATAATATGGTGTGTGTTTAATATAAGTGTTACTAAATAAAATAAATTATTATCAATTTATAAATAACGTGAGACAATGTTCTTTTCTGGGAATTATTCAGCACAACAAGCCCTCACGGTCGTCACACTTAACTTACGATCGTGACGTGCTTATTTAGCGTGTCACGACCATCACGCCCCTGTCACGACCGTGACGACCTCTATTACAGGGATCGTGAGAAACAGAACTGCTTCTCATCGTGTCCCCTCTTCTTCTCCATTCATAACCTACCCAAAACACTACCCACTCATTCCACAACCGCCGTAACCTCTCCACTTCCCCCATTAATCCTCCATTATCACCCACCATTTCATTTAAACTCTCCCGTATTTAACCCGAACCTCAATCTCCCTCATTCTACCATTTTTCTCACAAAACCTCACAAAATCCTTCCTCCCTCACTCTTCACTCTTGCATGTTATGGATTCCATCATTTTTAGAGAAGGTGAAGCTGGAGTAACCCAGAGAGACCGTTTCATCCGCTTCCAGAACCGCGGTCTGCAACCCACCCGCTACATTGCCACTGACTGTCTGCGAGAACTCGGAATGTTGTCCAGCGTTCAAAGCCTACTGCAAAAGGTCGGTCTGTGGGACCTCTGTCGTCAGCCTCAGCCGACTTTCGAACTTCTGACGCTGGAGTTCCTCAGCTCTTACAGTTACATCACCTCTCCCGGTTCTCAGAGTCAGCTTACCGGCATCGTAACATTCAGATTGCACGGCCAGGAGTTCAACCTCACGCAAACCAGGATCGCCGAGCTGTTAGGTTTCGATCACGGCACCGAAGCCCACCGTCGCGTGCCCAATAATTTCAGTGAACAAGCATTCACTCTATGGCACGACCTCACCAACACCCGTGCATCCACATTCCAGAGCCTCAACGCCACACACATCCACAACCCGGCTATCCGCTATTTTCACCGGGTCATCTGCAACACAATCTTTGCTAGAGAAAGCAACCACAAGCTCAACTCCAAGGAGCTTCTGTTCTTATATTGTGCCCTTCATGACGAGCCAATCAACGCTGCCCCCTTTATGCTTTACCACATCCAGGCCATTGCGCACCGAGGCTCCTCCCCGTTCTTCATAGGCGGCATTGTCACCACCCTCGCCATTCAGTTGGGGCTTGGTGACGCGCTCGCTAATCAGCCTCACCTCGCCGCCGAATTCCTGACCATGAGCTACTGCCGGTCCGCCCACCTGATCGCGCAGCGAGAGGATGGCAGGTACAGCCCTGTTGTCAATGGCACCATTTTCCACCACATCACTCTGCCGTCCCGCACCTGCATTGACCCATCCAACCGAGCCAACTGGCTCTTTGTTTTACCAGCTGCGGCCGATCACATCCCGGCTCATGATGATCAGGCAGACGCCCCAGTGGACGAGATGCAGGACGCTATGGATGCAGCTGAGCCTGTCCAGGATATCCCCGAGACATCTACCAGGCAGCCCCCTGCTCCCGCAGTCACACTTGAGGAGGTCCTACTTGCGATTCATCAGCAGAACCTGATGAACGCCGCTCTGGAGCGACGGCAGAAGGCGCAGTATGATGCTTTACTCGGCACCATTGCTGCCAACCAGGAGGCCACTAATGAGCGATTTGGAGAACTTTTCGGCGAGCTCGAGGCGCTCCGCATCAGCATTACTGCTACCTCCGGCACCGGCTCTGATCCCGACGCGACTCCCTCCAGACGCCGCTCTCGCACCAGAGGCCGAGCCCGCGGTCCTCAGCAGCAGTAGTTTACTTTTATGTTGTTTTTCATTTTTAGTCTTGTACTGTATTTGTACCGCATTTATATCACAACATTGAGGACAATGTCTGATATAGTGTGGGAGAGGTACTTTTCATTTCAGTGTACTTTCAATTCCGTTGTATTCCTTTTAGCAAAATCAATGAAATGAGCAAATCTGTGCGCTATTTTCTTTAATTTCGAGCTTTCCCCGATTATTAAGACATACCAGAAAAATCTTTAATTACTCGCATTACCCGACTTACCACCGAATGGCTCGTAACTACGAAGCCGGGAACGATTAAACAAGACCAATACAATCTTGACATCTTCGACCCCCTGCTTAAGAAATCCCATCCCGATCACCACTGCGAGCGCACCTTTAGTTTCAGTTCAAAAGTAACCCCCAGTAGTTTATACTAGCAGTCAGCATCGTCTGAACACAAACCACGCGGGGAGCCGATGAATATAAGCGTTTGATGCCTAATCAATAATGATCCTTCGTATCTCGATGCAAAATGAAAAGAAATTGCACCAAAGTACACGGTCGCAGATAAGAAACGAGAAATATGAGAAGGAATCCGTTTCGAGTTGGTTCAGAGGTACTGGTTCTGAACTCGGTAGGGCGTGCTACGGCTCGATCCCCTACAACCTCCGAATCGGATAAAACATGAAGGGTTACCACACTCGTGTACCAGACCCCGTGCTAAAAAAGGATCAAAATCGCTAACCGGCTACTCCACTACGTGCGTGCGAAGGCAAAGGGCTTAATGTGACTGCGCTAGAACGAAGCCGGGAGAAATAAGATCGAAAAACTCTAGGTGAAATCGTAATATGATCGCCGATTGTTTCGCTTGACGGGAAGTCGACGACATAGCTTGTTGCTTGTGTCATTAGAGTATCGGTAGTGTTCTATCAAAGTACCGGACTATCCGACAAAACGATCCACCGTACGGTTTGTTACGAGTATGCGCGAATAAAATCTTGTCCGCCGATTTTCAACCGACTATTTGCTTGAGGACAAGCAAAGGTTTAAGTTTGGGGAAGTTTGATGACGAGAAAACGCATCGATTATATCGCTAGATTTCATTGACGTTTTATCGCGCATTCACCGTTTTAACGCTCGATTTCTCGAGTTTTTCTTACTATTTTGCAGGTACATCGTTATGTGAGGCCGAATCATGAATTAAGAAGAAAGGAACGAAAGAAACCACAAGAAATGAAGCAAGGCAGAAGCCTGCAAAAAGTCTGCATAATTTGTAACAGCCACGGTCGTTACAAGGGTGTCACGACCGTGACACCCCAATTTGGGCCATCACGACCGTGAGGAAGTAGTCACGACCGTGACACTTAAAATCCTCAAATAACGAACGTGAAGACCTTGTCACGCCCGTGACAAGGATAAAACTTGGTTTTGACTCAGACTACGTCAAGCCACCACTGAAGACCACTTCTCCTAGTAATTCTCCTCAAGGCAGCACGTGAAGACGACTTCTCCCATTTTTGCTGCCACATTCCAACATTTTCTCAACCACTTCAACAAGGCCCAAGAAACAAAAGATCAAGACTCCAGCCCATTAAAGGCTCTATAAATAGTACCAGCTCAGGTGAACTCAGGGACAGACTTCATTATCCAAATTTCCTGCGGAAGCTCTGCCGAATTACCTTACGAACCAGAATTTTTATTCCAGCATTATTTTATTTTCTGTCTTGTTTTATTTGTATCCAAACCAACCGTGTAACAATTTCCAACATTAGGGAATTGTTATACTCTTTATTTGTTTCCAACCTTCAGCATTCGTTTTAATTTTTATTTCCGCCTACTCCAAGCCTTCCGGTCTGTGGAAGAAGGAGTCTACTCAGATATTTGTTAATCAGGTTTTTCAATTTATTGCACTTTAATTTAATTATAATGTCTATTTATTTTTCTGCCATGAGTAAGTTATTATTTAATTCTGTGTCTGATTCAATCTCGATGAGTAGCTAAATACCTTAGGGCGGTATGTAGTTATAACAAACTTAACCGGTAAAATATAACCATAGGCTAAAATAATTAATCACTTAACATTCTGGCTGATACTTTTTAATTAAAATAGACCTTTTCGTTACGAGAGTAAGAAAAGGGTATTAGGTTGGGTCAAGACCACGAGAGTGTGAGATTTAACCAGATAGCTAAAGTTAGGCATTTAAATTAAACACAGCGAGAGCGCTTTAAGATAAATTAGAATTATTTAGTCTCCAAAAATTACCTCTAAACACTTATGGGCTAGCGAGAGCAGGCATAGGGCTTTAGGGATAAGATCTGATACAAGACCACGAGAGTGTGAGTTGAGGGTATTTAAACTAGTAATCTCTACCGAATAGATTAAGTGAACATCTTTATAAGCCTAGGTTAGATTGACCCACCTAAGTTAGTATAATTACATACCGACCGCCTTAGTATTATTTTATTAAAACTTGAATTTACTTCCGCCTTTAGTAGTCTTAAAAACCAACAACAATCGTGACAACCATTCGCCTTAGCTAAACTAGAAGTTCATCTAGCACTAAGTAACAATAGAATCCCTGTGGATCGATAATCTTAAATATTACTTCGATAGGTTGTGCACTTGCAGTAAGATACCGCTAGACGCATAAGTAGACACGTCCTTAGCCCATCAATAATCTGTTGTGAAAGCTGTTGCAGAACGCAACTGAATAATATGAGATAAGCTCTGAAAAGTTTTCAGAAGCAAATCCAGATGCCATTCCATTAGCTGCCTCTGGAAAACCAACTCTGAAAGGATTCTCCAGAATCAAATCTTCTTATCCAGAAGAGATGATTAGCGGAAAGAAGGAGAAGTCATCAGAAGTCAGCAAGAAGGTATTGATTACACAGTAACGTATGCTCGTGTGGCAAGGTTAGAATCTATACGTTTGCTAATTTCTTTTGCTGCACAGAATAACATCACTATGTATCAGATAGATGTTAAAAGTGCTTTCTTAAATGGTTTAATTGAATAAGAAATGTATCTTCATCAACTACCTGGATTTGAAAATGAAAAATTTCCAGATCGTGCCTTTAAATTAAAGAAATCACTCTATGGTTTAAAACAAGCTCTCAGAGCTTGGTGTGAAAGGCTGAGTAATTTTCTTCTGGAAAATAATTTTATCAGAGGAAAGATTGATGAAACTCTTTTTCATAAATCAATTAAGAAAGATATTTTAATCTGTCAGATTTATGTAGATGATATTATTTTTGGAACAACAAATATTACACTTGGAAAGGAGTTTGCTAAGTGTATGCAGGAAGAAGCCGAAATAAGCATGATGGGAAAGCTAAGATACTTTCTGGGCATTTAAGTTATTCAGAATCCAGAAGACATCTACATACATCAGATGAAGTATGTGAAGGAGCTTCTGAAGAAGTTCAACATGACAGAGACTACCGTATGATCTGAACATTAAGCCACAACACTTCAGAAGATTCTGAGTGTTTTACAAGAAGTGAAGCTACAAAGGACTATGAGGAAGCAAAGATATAGAAGACTTTAAGAAAGCAACTATACAGAAGACTCTGAGCGGTTGGTTGAAAGCAACGTTTCAGAAAACTCTGAGCGAAGAGTATAAAGCAATGTTTCAGAAGACTCTGAGCGCACGTATCTCAAAGGCTGCAACTGCAGAGGCTCTGAGAATCAGATTATGCATGGCTCTGAAACGTCAGCAACAAAGCTTACTCTGGAACTTCATCAGAAGATCTGAAGATTACTCTGATAAGGGGAGAAATAGAACTTCATCAGAGGATCTGAAGCTTATTCTGATAAGAAGAAGACGGAACTTCATCAGAGGATCTGATGCAAGGAAACATTTCCATATTTGTACTCTCAATAGATGCTGATCAAAATAAGTAGAATTTTAACTTCACATTCAGAAGAATCTCTTATGGAAATCAATGAAATCTAGTATCTGAACCATATCCGTATCAAACTCTCTGAAGAAACTCTTCTGGGCTTGATGTCATTGATTGAGCTATCATCTGTTGATGAAGATCTTCTGGGAAAGACTGAATGTCGATGACAAGAAGGACTAACTAACATAACTCTAATAGTTATGGTTCGAAAGTCTGATGTAGAGAATCTCTCTAGAAGATAAAGCGGAAGCTTTGATAGTTTCTGAAGAAATATCAGAAAGGAAATTTGTTCAGTAAAGTTGTTGATACATGAATATATTTGTTGATGTTCACCTTCGTCTGAACTCTTGGAATTGAGTAGAAGTATGAACTTGAGATTGAATTTGATAATAAGCTTGGAATCAGAAACCAAAGATGGGTTAGAAGAAGAAATCACCATCAGATGATCTGATGTTGGTCGATAAAGAGCAAGATTGTCATTCAAATAGATGCTAGAAATACATCTTGGTTTGATGATAGTTTGTGATGATCAACTACGTCTATTCAAAGGATAAGTTCTTATGATACAAGAAGTCAGCAATTTTCCTCAGCTCATAACCTTTTTTGAAGCTTATGCTTATTCTGAGAAACTAGCATTCATCATAAACAAGTTGTCTGGAAGAAGATAAAGAGGCATGATCATTGGTATAAGAAGATGGATGATCAGAAGATGAAGACCAAAGGAAGAATCTGGAATTCATAACTATTGTTCAAGATGATACAAACATCAGAGGAGATATGTTTGTATTCAAAAGAAAGGAAGCTGAAGAAGTCTTTATGATTCAAAAGAAGAATGTAGCAGAAAGAAGATTAATCTGTCAGAGAGTAGCCAACTAAGACTCTCATACATTCAACGTACACTCTGGGAAAAGAAGAGTTTAGTAAAAAGGTAGATGAAAAGTTGTACAGAGGTATGAGTTGTTATCTTCTGTATTTTACTGCTTCTAGACCTGACATTCTTTTCATTATATGTTTATGTGCTTGATTCCAACCAGATCCTATAGAATCTCACTTAACAGTTGTTAAGAGATTTCTGAGGCATCTGAAAGGTACTACTAACGTGGCTCTGTGTCACAGAAAATCAGTTGAATATAATTTAGTAGGTTTCTGTGATGCTGATTTTGCTGAAGACAGAGTTGAACGCAAGAGCACATCTAGAAGCTGTCAGACAATATGATCCTTGTTACAGCAAGAAGCAACTCAAAATAGCACTCTCTATTGCAGAAGCAAAATATGTTGTTGCTGCTTGTTGAAGTATCAAATGCTCTGGATGAAGAATAAGCTGGAGAACTATCATATGCATAAGACTGGAGAACTATCATATGCATAAGACTGGAGAATCAGAACGCATTTTTCACACATTACCTTCTATTGGTGTCAAAGATGCACTTCTAAAGATCTGAGCAAATATGAAGTCGTAGATCATCTAAAGATTTGGATTATCTGGAGATCTAGATAAAAGATTTAATTAGAAGAAGTTCTGTCAAATCAAACTCTGATACTTCTGAAGTATAGTGTTTTGATGTTGAAGAAACAAGATGAAGAAAGATAAAATTCAGAATGGAAAGCACTCAGAGAAAGAATAACTCTGAAGATCTCAGAATCTCAAAGATATATGAGCTTTCTGAAAAGTGAAAGTCTTGATTCTGAAAGCTCCTCTCCATCTACATCTGCTCCGTCAAAAGAGAATATGGTTTCAACAAATCCTACACCTCCTTCAATTGGTATTCCTCATTAAACCAATTCTTCTGAAGTTTCCTCTTCAAAGCAACCAAATGATGCAAATCCTTCTTAACCTTTTCCTCTGTCCTTTCAACACATCACCTCTGTGCACTATTCATTTCTCTGAAAGTGGTTGAACTTTGAATCTGGACGCTTTTCAAGTCACTAGAAGTTGAAGTTCAACTGGTTAAGGAAAGAGAAGACAAGCTAGAAAGGATAAGAAACTTCAAACTTCTTGCTTAGAAGCAAAAAGAAGCTGAAGAAAGAGCTGCTGAAGAAGCGAGAATTTTAGCATAGGAAGATTCCAGAATAGAAACTGTCAGATTGACACAAGAAGCTGTAGATGCTGAGAAGGCTAAGCAAGTTGATGTAGTTGGTTCTTCTTCTGAAACTACTCTTGTACGTTGAGAACGTGACGTTAGTGAGATTCAAGAAGATCAACAAGCTATGAAGAAAGAACAACAAGTTTTCAGAGAAAGCTTTGCTAAACAGAAACTTATCAATAACCCTCTTCTGTGCATGCTTCAACAAATTCTGGAAAAGATGTCAACCTATAAGAATTAGGCACTCAGGTTTAATTTCTTGACCCTTAATTTAATTTTTTTTTAATTCTGATATAAAAGAGGGAGAAATAGAATATATTTTAAATCTTGTTTTTAATGAAAACTCACTTTTTTGATGATGTCAAAAAGAGGGAGAAATAGAATATAATCTGATATAACCTAAAGAGAATGCAAAACATCAACTCTGATATAAACTGCATTTATTACTAACTGTATATTTGATGTTTTACCGAGGAACTATGAACAAGTTCACTAGGCATTCTAAAGACAGGTCAAATGAATGAACTCTGAGTTCAAATGAACTGGTTGTTCATATAATCGAAGTTATACACTTCGTGAACATATGTTCAGAATCAGATGGACCCAATACTGTTCAAGAGAAAGTTAAAGTCATCTTGATTTTGGTATCATAATGTTCAGAAGATGTAAACTGTCTGTGAATATGATAATCAGAGCATAAAAATCAGAAATCTTCTCAGACTCAGAATCAAGAACTAGTATCAGATTCAGGGGGAGTTCTGAAGATCTAAATATCTGACCTATTGTAGCCAGGGGGAGTTCACCCAGAAAGGTTAACAAGTCAGAATATTTGATTTTCACCCAGTCTAAAATTCAGGATGTGCAAATGCTCTAGAAGACTCTGAAGATATACGGCTCTGATACGATGTTTAGAGAAAACAAGTTCTAAAGATCTGAAGATGGAAGTTCTGCTGAACTAGTGCAGATGCTAAAGACTTATGCTCTCTTATATCGTAGTGAATATTCCTTATCATCTATTTGTTTTTTTTAAATATTTCTATTTTGTAAGTCTTGGGATAAGAGAAAGTCTCTAAAAAAGCATAAAAAGAATTTTTAAGGTTAACACATTCATGGGAGCTGTTGCTTGAAACTCTAAATATGTTAATGCTTGGCGATTACCCGGTATAAAATGTTCTATCAAAATACGTGTTTTTGTCATCATCAAAAAGGGGGAGATTGTAAGAGCAAGAATTGTCTCTACATGTTATCTTTATGTTTCGATGATAACAATTAAGTATTTGTGAAAGAACCATTTTATGTTCTAATGTTTGTTGTGTACAGATCGCTAAATAAAGATATCAAATCAAAAAACAATATCAAGAAGTGCATTAAATTCAATATGGAGTTACTTTGTGTGACGTGACATAAAACGCTTATTAAAGAAGCAAGTTTGCCTCTGTATCTGTTCACGATCAGAAAGTTCCAAGGATGCTGTATATTGCAGTTGCAATGCTCCTGTGGATTCTGCTCTGAGAAGTGCATCTGATATGAAAGCAATTAAAGCGTATTGAAGAAGAAAGTATGGCTCTGTATCTTATCACAATCAGAAAGATCCAAAGATATTGTATATTGCAGTTGCAATGCTCTTGCAGATTCTACTATGAGAAGTGTATCTGATCTGGAAGCTATCAACGCATCTGAGATATAGTCCTCTGAAGAACCAAGCTCTGAAGACTCTGATGACTTGAAGCTCTGAAGGCTGAAGGCTCTGAAGACCAAGTGCAGAAAGACTCTGAAGACTTATGGGTTCTGAATATCAAGACTCTGAAGATATAATCCTCTGAAGAATTACGTGCTGAAGACTCTGATGACTTGAAGCTCTGAAGGCTGAAGGCTCTGAAGACCAAGTGCAGAAAGACTCTAAAGACTAGATTCTGAAGTTGAAGATTATATAGCTTCACCCAGCAAAGATGTGTTAATCAGATAAGTTGTTGCTATCAACTCTGATAAACAAGGTGCTAAAATCAAACAACTCTGATGTTATTATGCTATCATACCAAAGTAGTTTCTGAACTACTCATCAGATACATCATCAGAAAAACCAAAGCCAGAAGCTAATTTGTCCTAGCTGATAAATGAAGATCACATCATTTGTGGATAAGAACTATCTCCCACAATGATATATTAACGTTGCAAGAAAAGGAAAAGAAAGTGATGTCAGTACTATACAACACGTGAGTATTCTATCCATTAGGAAATGACCATTGGAATATTTGAATGGACATCTCTACCCTCACAACGTCTCTTTTGAATGCACTATAAAAGAAGAACATTTGATTCATTCAAATGTTAGCTCATTACAAAGCAAGCCAGCTTGTTACAAAGCAATGATGTTGACGAGTGAAGTTAGCAACATAGTTGATTAACAAGAAAAGCTTTATGCTAAGAAGCTGCAGTGCTCACATAAGAAAGCTTTTAAGCAATATGGAAACTACTGTTCTAATAATCTCATAGAGATTTATCTTTAGATTAGTTTCTGTATTAGGAAGCAAGGAGTTGTTGCTCAATACTTGCTATGTACTTAATTAGGAGTAATCTGCTTGATAAGAAGCACTCATGTAATCTCCAGCAACACAAATTCTACTTAGAATTAGTGGTTCCTCAAGTGATCTTGTGAAGATCAGAATACTTGAGATGATAAGTGACAGTTGTCATTTGTGGTATCCTAATAGGAGATCTTTAGTGATCAGATTCTATTAGGTGTCAATGAACATTATATCCTATGGGATCCCTGAACGTGTCATTGTCTATTTGTTAGTCACCTGCAGTTAGCTTGTGTAACTGTAATCAGTTTGGTTATAATGGATTAAGTCACCTTGGAAGGGTGGATTGGATTAGCTTGAGAGTTGCTCAAGTGAACTAGGATATATCATGTGTTCTTTACTTGTGTTATCCTTTTTTATTTATGCTTCCGCAATGCATCTTATAGAACTCTATAGAAAGCAACAAGTGAAGAAACCCAAAAAAAGTTTTAGTAGAGTGAATACCCAATTCAAACCCCCTCTTTCTTGTGTATTTCTCACACCTTCAATTAAAATGATGCCCTAATCTCTTAGGGTGCATTATTGAACTGACCCACTTGACTGTGTTTAGGTGCTAATCGATCAGCAAAGACAAAAATTCCCTCATAACTTTTCACACGGCTTCTAACTCATTTAGAACGACTTTAAGACATTTTTTAAAATGTTTTCTTGAGAAAAATCAGTTTAAAAATTATTTTCGTGTGTATGACTTAGCCATACACTTTTACGAGAATGCCCTTATGCTTTACAAAGTATTCACTCAGACTAATCGTGGTAGAACTTTCTTATACTTCAAGGCCTTGTCAGATGATTTATTTCTTATATACACTTTCTTGAGTTCACTTGATATTAGGCTTGAGTTATGTTCCATTTGGTTGTCATCATCAGATTGCCAAGTCTTAAAAAAAAAACCCTAAGATCCTAGTTTTCATATTTAACTACTTATGCTTGACTTGTTATTAATGACTAGTTTTCATTATTAGCCATCAGTTGTCATCATCAGCCATCAGTTGCCATTATCAAAAAGCTTTTATTCTTATTAAAGGCATGTCACCTAAAAGTAACCATCAAATTAAGGTTCCATGATCCCTTTACCCTACAATGTGCACCACTTGTCATGAAATTTAAAGGTTCAACCATACCAAGACATTCTCGTTGAAAATCTGACAAAATCATAAATTTCTAAGATAATAATGATGTGTGGGACAAAGAAAATTGACAGCCAAAATAAATGTCCTCAAGCAACAAAATAACTTGTCAACTAATATAAGCAAATTCACAACAAGTAAGAGGAAAATAAAAGATGAGTAGATGGAGATTTTTCTCATTTCGATAAAACGTATCTACTTTGGGAGAGAGAAGCTCTTTGGTTCACCATACTTCCAAAAGTTGTTACAAGATATTACAAATGAATTACAAGAAAATAGTCACCTGAATTTTGAAGAACAAACTCTACTTTCTCCTCAAGTGTTTCACAATCTTTCTAATCTTCTATATATGAATCACACAAATTCAAGATATTTAGAAGTATTTCTTAATTTCTTTATATATCTCTAAAGATTTTCCAAATTCCAAGAATAAAATCCTAAGAATATCTATCATTTCCTTTATAACTAGAATATCATATCTTCCATCAGTTTTGTCCTCTTAACTAACAAGAATGATATCGATACATATTTATAATTATTGAAATCCAATAGATCCAAAACAAGTACAAAAAAATGACATATCACATGACGAATCAATGAAGCAAACCTACCCATCCTAAGACTCGCTATTATAAAAAAAACTTATCACAATGGATGGAAAAGGGATACCACCATGTTGGACCAATCGTTGTGAGGTAAGGTATGGTTGTATGTTTGATGTTTTCCACCACGGTCGTGCGAGCGTGACTATAAGTCAAGTAATGCACTACCTACCACAACTGTTACTTTAAACAACTATTATTATACGTCTAGTTTATCACAATAGTTATCTTAAACAACCGTTGTTGTATGTCTTTTAATAAAATAAAATAAAGTAATGCAACAGTAGAACTACAACACCAAACATCAAGAATAACAAGAACAACAACAACAATAGCAACAAGAAGAAAAACATCAAGAACAACAAGAGCAACAACAACAAAAACAAAAACAAGAACAACAATAAAAACAATAAGAATAATAACAAGAATAAAAAAAACAAAAAAAACTAACATTGCTAACTTGAATACATGTTTTTCTTGTCTCATTCAAGTTGGAGAAGAGGTGATGGAGTTCTGAAATTTGTTAATGAAAGAAATGATGTTTTTAAGTTTTGTTTATGGAAGAAATTATGTTTTCGAGTTTGGTTTAGTGGAAAAATATAGTGTCATAAATGGAAGAAGATGTTTGGAGGTTAAAAATGAAGTTCGTCTAAGTTGGAAGTTCATCTAAGTTTTAGGTTTCGCGCTGATCACTAATGGTATTGTCTTGAGCGTTGATACTCACTAAATGGATGGCAAATATTTATTTAACAACGGTGAAAAAAACTCAATAAACATGCTTACTTTAATAAAAATAAATAAAAAGAAAATTGTACCTATCACAAAAGTTACTTTAAATAACAATTGTTGTATGTCTCAACCTATCGCAACGGTTACTTTAAACAACCGTTGTTGTATGTATTTTAATAAATAAATAAAAACAAAATTGTAGGTGTTATAATTCAAACTCATAGTTAGGCCCACTTTTCACCACTGTTGAAACTTCTATCCGTAGTGAAAAGTGGCTTAAAAATAAATTAAAAAAAAATGTAGATACTAGAATTCAAATGCATGACTAGACGTCACTTCTCACCACGGTTGATACCTATGACTATTGTGAAATGTATTTTGGTAAATATAAAAAAAAAACGCTGAAAAATTATTACCACGTTTAACAAAATTATTGTAAAATGGGGGTTATGGAAGATCTATTTTATACTAGTGACTTGTGATTCGCTCTGATGATCACTATCCCACCTTCACTCTGATCGAACACTAGTCGTTGCTTTCTCGTTACCATGGACCACCGAACTGCTACCCCTTGGCTCTTGCGCCTCCTTCATGCCACTTTTTGCATTCTAATTTTAACTTTCTTAAAATATGTTTTTCTTCTGTTCATCAATTAAAATTTTGAGTCACACTTCCACATAAATGCAATGTCAAACTTAGTCATGAAATCACATATTGGTTGTCTTTTAGATAATGTGAGTAATTTTGAATTGTTTATTCTCACATAATATATTTTTTAGGCTTAATGCATCCTTTGATCCCTTAACTTAATTTCATATTTCACTTTAGTCCCTTGTATAATAAACGTTAGTTCTGAGTCCCTTAAATGTTATTCTGTTAATCACATTGGTCCTATCCGTTAAACTTTATCAAATTATGTTAACTTGTGTATGTGTGGCACTCCAGCTGGACTAAATTAGAGGATATGGAATTATTTTATTTCATATTAATTTAAAATTTAAAAACAAAAGAAGCGTGTACGAAGCAATCTTCTTCTCTCTTTCACAAACCCTAACCGCCACCTCCCTCACTTCTTCCTCTCTTTCTCTCTTCTCATTCGTTTTCCACTTTGATCTTCAATACTTTTGTTATATGTCAAGTAAGTTATCATCTTTATCCTTTTATTGCTTCTAAATCCATTTTCATGACAGAAAAAGTTATGACATGAGATTTTATGTTATGCTGATAAATCCCCTGAATGCTTTCGAAATGCAGATCTTCAATGAATTTAATGCACGTAAATATCTCTTCTAACGTGGTTTTGTTTTCTACATGCCAATTTCAAAGATTTCATGATTGGTTTCCCTTGGTTTCTTCGAAGGTTGTTATATTTAATTTCATGAATGGTAATTTAAATTTCTTTCATTTTCAGTATGTTTCATTTTATCCTTTTTCTCCTATTCACATATATGATCGAGTCAACAAAATTGTAATACTTTCAGGTGCATTGGTGTTGAGCCATGAGAATAAAAAGGAAATTGATTCTATGACTACACAGTGGTTGAAACAACTTCATTCATTACAAGATAAGCATGGTAAATCTTTGACTACATAGTGATATATATAACATCTATATGTTTAGGGTGTGGATGCAAATTACAAAGATAAGTCATTACTGTCTGTATTGCAACTGGTATATCTCTCATTCTTCTATGTGTTCATGTTTATACCTGAATGTAATGTAATTTTGTTCATACCTGCAATTTTCAATCAAATTGATATAGCTTTCAATCTCATGGATTTGGAGGAAAACCTGAAGTATAAAAATGCACAAGATAATACTTTTCCTTCCTAGAATTTATCCAGATTAAATTTGTTTTTTTATGACATATTGAGCATTTTTTTTACAAAATTTGAATCAAAAGTGGTTTTTGTGTGTATACCCTTAATAATTGAAAGTGGCATTGAAGGAAAATCAACTTTTGCATACATTGGATAATGAAAAGTGTGTTTGAAAACTTGGAGGTTTTTGATGTTTTTTTTCTTCCATAGTTCAACAATTGAAGAGTTTGTTCAGGATCAGCAATTAAAGAAATTTTGTATTCAATAGAGGTTGAGCCAATCAAGATCAGATGAACGAGATTCGGGATGAATGAGATTTTTGTTATTTTTGTGGCCGAAGGTATTCATTCTAGTTATGTTGTTCTATGTTTTTGTATTCATTATTTATGTGTTTATGATATGGAAGAAAAGCATAAGCATTTTAGTTTAATGTCATTATATTTAAAATTATGTTAATATTAAAAAAATTCAATTTGGTACTTTAATTATATATAAAATTTCAATTTAGTCTTTTTATTAAATTGTTGACTCACATGTCATGCTGTCATGTCACATATGCACAACTTAACATTTTCTTTTACAAAATTTAATAGAAAAGAACAACTTAACTAACATAATAGTTTTTAAAAGACTAAAATATAACATTTATTTAATAAGAGACAAAAATAAAAATAAAAATTAAGTTAAAAAACTTCAACACTAATTAAATTTATTTTTTTATGTCTAAAAAAAACAACATATTTGGATCTGCGTCCAAAGCATTGCCACCGTAAAAAAAACGAAGCTACAAATTATGAATTTTACACGGTCCTACCATCTTTTGAGTAGGAATATCCAAAATGCCACATGTTTCATTATATATTCCATAATGCCACACTTCCAAAAAATTTGAAATTATTGGTTGAAGCTTGCCGCCTATTCATTGGACGGTAGTGTGTAAATTTATAGGGTGCCGCCCATTGGCAGGGCGACAGAGTCCAACTCATAATTTTTTTTTACTTTTTTGTTTTATTTCTGTTTTAATATTATTAATATATATAATAATATATATTAATAATATAAATATAAATAAATATAAATATTATTAATATTAATATATATTAATATTATTAATATTAATAATATTAATATTTAGTTATATTTATATTATTAATATTATTAATATTAATATATATTAATATATGTTAATATTAATATTTATTAATATTTGTATTAATAATATTATTAAGACATAATGTTAATATTATTATTAATATTATTAATATTAATATTTATTTATATTATCAATAATGTTAATATTAATATAATCAATTAATGTATAATATTAAATTATATTTTTTAATACATAATTTATATTAATTGATATCATTAACTAATATTATTTAATACATGATGATTAATAAAAACACTAACGATTACTTGTTCCCACATTGGGACACCGGGTTCGATTGTGGCCCGTTTGACGACACATTGAACATTTTCTCTCAAACTTATCAAAGTTATCTATTTCCGTTGTAATACGTGTGTTCACTGGGCGACCTTTCTTGTTCCTCCACATTCTTGGGTTATGGCAAATTTGATCTCCTTCATAAACGGGCAAATATTCATAGTACGACAGCACTGGAAAGCTTGTGCTGTAAACTCCAAACAGGTTTGTAACCCTATAAACGTCGGAGATACCGAATGTAAACCCAGTAGGGAATACATGAGTTGGTATAGATCTGTTACCAATTTGTATCTATCACAAAATAGATACTTGTGGGACCCTCGAAACCAACCAACTTCCAAAACACTCCCTCCATGACTTGTAACACCCAACCACAAATATTTAACACCCCACAACAAATATTTAACAACCCACAACAAATATTCAACCCCAACCCAACACAACCACCTTATACCCCAAGCCAACACTGCAATCAACCTTACCCGTCATTTAACCCAACCCCTTCAACATCCAACAACAAAACCCAACCTCATCGTACCCCTAATATAACCAATACTCATTCTCTCAACCTACCCAACAAGAACACAACTACCAAACACCTCAACCACAAGTTTCTTTTTACCCTTCACAAAACTTCACCCTTAATTCATCTCAAGACCAACATCCATACACCCCTTACATGACTAACACAATGCCACCTTCAAACCTACCAAGTTAGAGTAACGAAGGTACAAGATTAAGTTATGGAAGTGCGGCGGCGATACCAATTGTTGACGATTTCAATGATGATTTGGTCGCTGAATTCATGAACCCTAACAATGATGCAGGACCATCTACACAACTCCAAAACGTTGAGGTTGATCGTAGAAGGTCCACCAGAAATGTACAAGTTCCTGCCTGTGGAACCCACCAACGCTTACGTCGACCGGGTCGAAATTAATTAAGGGTGAATAGGAATTTTTAGTTCATTTATTTTAATGTACTTTTTTATTTCAAGAATAAATAAATATTTATTTTAGTTTATTTATTGTATTTCATTTTATAATTATTATTATATATTTCAATGTAGTAATTTATTTTAATTAGTACTATTTTTAAAATAATTATTTTTATTTTGTTTTATTTTAATTTACTATAATTATCTATTTAATAATTATTAACTAAATTAATAAACATAATAAATAAAAAACAATATAATAAATATAATAATTAACTAAATATTATCTATTTATATTTTTTATTATAATATTATTTTATTATATTATTATCTATATAATAATTATTTTATTTTAACAATTATTATTTATTATTAACTAAATATAATAAATAAAAAACAATAGTAATTAAAACGAGAAAAAAAATCAGCAGCACATTGCCGCCCATTGGAAGGGCGGCTCTCAAATCAACAGTACATTGTCGGTCATTGGAAAGGCGGAACTGTTGTACCAAAAACTGTTTTTTTTAAAAGCTGGCATTCTGGTATATATGTGTAAAACTGTGGCATTTTAGGTATTATCTTGTAAAAATGTGGCAGGAAAGAAAAAAATTCACAAATTATAGTTTCTGACATCAAACGCGCGTCTAATGTTTTCCGGCGTGGAAACAAACATATCTTAAATAACTTAGAGCATAATTATCGGTGCTCAAATGGCATTGCTACACAGTTTCCAAAGTAACCATGTCAGAAGAAGACGAATAATTTATTCTCCAATGCGTTTTCTAATTAAGTAACGTATTCAAACTAAACAACGTTCTACAAGTGTCATGCTGGACAATAATAATAAATGTAGTATTGATGACAAAATTAATATTAATGATAAAACCACTCTAATAAATGTAACGGTAATATTTTCTTGATAGAATAATTCAACGGTAATATTTCAATTGGAGGCCAATATTAAATTGTAACGGTTATAAATTAATGACTATATTATTTATATTTTTGTAAATAATGGCAATATTGAAGTAAACAAAATTTTAATTTATTAATAAACTAACGGTAATATTTTTCATTCTTATAAATAGATTATTAATTTTACTACAATTTTCATTTACAACTAGTCTAACTTTGAACTATTGATTTTATCTCATCTTAAATTTGTTTCTTCTACATATTTATTTGTTAATGGATCCCAATCAACATAACCCTTGGTCTAATTTTATGCAAAATGGTGGTAGTCCTCCTTCTATTCCAAATCAACAAAGTAATCCATATTTTAGAAATACACCTTTTATCTCAAATCCACGCCATAATCCAAATTTTCAAAACTCACCTTTTATCCTAAATCCACAAAATAATCCACACTTTGGAAATTACTCATATCATCCACCACCTTACCCATATCAATATCAACAATTTACATCTCAATCAACTAACCCAACTATGCCTCATGGGGATCAAATAGGTAGTAGTGATGCGCAATCAAATGATCAAAAAGATGAAACACCACAATTTTGCACTCAAGGTAGCTTAGAAACAGTTAACCTTGGTGAAGAAGTTGCATCCGTACGTGTTGTGAATACGCATAAACAAAGGTTCCAACAAAAAGAGGATGAAATTTTCATTCAATCATGGCTCAACGTTTCAAAAGATTCAATTGTTGGGGTTGATCAAAAAGGAGATAGTTTTTGGAAGCGGATCGGTGAAGCTTACAACAAGCATCGTGACATTAACTACAAAGAGAGGAAATCGACGCAACTAAAATGTCGATGGCATAAAATTAATTCATCTGTTCAAAAGTTTGTTGGATGCTACAAACAAGTTGTGTCTACACAACAATGTGGGAGTTCCGAGAGCAATATCATGCAAGCTACATATAAAATCTATTTCCAAGATAAAGGTGAAAAGTTTACTTTTGAAGCTGCATGGAGATTATTGAAAGATGAACCTAAATGGCCCGCAGGTTCATCAGAAGCTTTTACAAAAAGAACAAAGAATTCAGCTTCAGGAGCATATTCTTCATCTTCTAATCCACAAATGAGCAGCGAACACGATCCATCATCACCTACTTTGTCTCGTCGTCCAATCTGTCAAAAGGCAGCCAAAAGGAAGGAGAAAGAAAAGCTTATGGAAATGTCTTCTACTCCCAATGTCAAATATGATTCTTTGAAAGATGACTTTAAAAAAAATTGATATGATATCAATGTTTGCACAGGATTATGCATGCATTGAGGGTGAAAAAGTTGAGATAGAGAGAAAAAAGGTTGATGCAAAGATTAAGAAGGCTGGGAGTGCTGAAGAGAGATTGAAGATGAATGATCTGCAAATGCTCTCAAAAGATACATCAAATATGGATACAAGACAACTACAAGCTCATGATATATTGTGCAACATGATTAGAGAAAAATATGGACTTAATTAGTATGATTATGTATTTTGAGCTTAATTAGTAAGATTATGTATTTTGGGCTTAATTAGTAAGATTATGTATTTTGGGCTTAATTAGTAAGATTATGTATTTTGGAATTAATTAATATGGACTTAATTAGTATGATTACGTATTCAAAATCAAATTAGCCGTTATTCAAACTAGCCGTTATTCAAAGTCAAACTAGTCGTTATTCAAAGTCCAACTAGCTGTTATTCAAACTAGTCGTTATTCAAAGTAGTCTTATAAATAGTATTAACATCTTGCATTTTTTACAATTTGTTATCATCTTCTACTAAATATCAAACTTCTTTTCACATGGATCCTTCCAATCCTTCCCACATTGCAAAAATGTTTATGGATTATATGAATGATGACATGGATGAAGAACTTGTGAGGTTGTTTATGGAAGAAGAAGCCTCGAGCTCTAGAAGGCCTAGGCGTCAAAGAAGGAATATAGAGAGGAATCGTGAAGAGGGACATGAATGATTGTTCAAAGATTATTTTTCAGAAACTCCGATATACACAAATGAGCAGTTTCGTAGAAGGTACCGAATGCATAAACATGTGTTCCTTCGTATTGTTGAAGCTCTAGGTCAACATGATGAGTATTTTCGAATGATGGTTGATGCAACAAGTAGGGCAAGTCTTTCACCATTACAAAAATGCACTGCTGTTATCCGTATGTTGGCATATGGAACATCTGCTGATAGTGTGGATGACTATTTGAAAATTGGTGAAACCACGACACTAAAATATGTTGATAAGTTTACACGAGGAGTGATCAACATCTTTGGTGCACAATATTTGCGAAGGCCAAACACCGAAGACATTGAACGCTTAATGCAAATGGGAGAGGTACGAGGATTTCCAAGTATGTTAGGGAGCATTGACTGCATGCATTGGGAATGGAAAAATTGTCCTGTTGCATTGAAAGGACAATATGTTCGAGGCGATCATGGGAAACCAACTGTTATGCTTGAAGCAGTGGCTTCACAAGACTTATGGATTTGACATGCATTCTTTGGGGTAGCGGGTTCAAACAAGCGGGTTCAAACAACAATATTAATGTGTTGAACCAATCCAATGTCTTCAACGATGTTCTGCAAGGACGAGCTCCCGAGGTTCATTATACAATCAATCGTACTTAATACAACAAGGGTTATTATCTATCAGATAGTATTTATCCTGAATGGGCCACGTTCCGATGCCACAAGGGGATAATACAACAAACTTAAATAACTATTACATTTGATCCTATTTATAAAAATATATTTTTTTAATTTATTAAATAATAATATATATGTATTATAAATTAAATATATTAATTATTCAATTAATTTAAAAAGTCAATTTTTTTATAGATAAAATAAAAAATAATATTATATTTCTCTTTCCTTTACTTTGAAAATAGACAAATGTGTCGGTGTATTTAGTCACAAAAAATTAAAATCGTTTTATAGATGTAAAATATTAATTGATAAAAGTCGGTGGTAGATATCACAAAGATAAATGTTGCACTTAAATGTAGTATTCACTTTCTCTTCTTTTTTTTTTTTTAATTTTATTTTAAATTTTTTATTTTACAACATATCAAATACATTGATGCTATTTTTTCGATAACTTTTTTTTATAATTATAAATGTCAAAATTATCATGAACATCTATCCCAAATATAAGTTATATTATCCTAACTCCTTAAATACTTTGATCTAATGAACTTTCTCCCTTTAGATATTTTATATCTAATTGTTCAAATATCTTTCGAGTACTATAAATTTGAAAAAAATTAAATTTATATTGGTTAAAGATATATATTAAAAGAGTTTATATAAAATGTTAAAAAATAATTACTATATATTAACAGTCTTAAAAATTTTATACTGTGAATCCATTATCATCCTTTTATAAATTATTAAAATAAAAATTAAATTTTTTTTATTACTATAATACTTAAATTGTTTCAACCCAATAGTCTCAATAATACTTACAATTACAATGAAGGGGTGAATTGGATTTTTTTTTAATTTTAACCCTTTATGTGATTCATATGTCCTTTCCATGTTATTAAATTTATTTTTATTGAGACTTTCACCAATAAGAGCATCCACACTCATTATCTCCATCTTAGTTTTTTAGATAAGGTCCACGCATTTTTTTATATTATATTCAACTTCAATATTTTTTAAACAACCTACTATATTTTTCAAATATTCATACAACCCATCAAAAACTCTAAAATGCATCCCACCAAATCTCACAATATATCCCATATTTTAATATAAATAAATAATTGAAACAATTTAATTCAAATATATCAAAATACACTAAAAATTTATATATTTAAAATAAAATTATTTATATTTGAATTAATATTTGGTGGGATGCATTTTAGAGTTTTTGATGGGTTGTATGAATATTTGAAAAATGTAGTAGGTTGTTTAGAAAATATTGAAATGGAATATAATATAAAAAAATACGTGGACCTTATCTAAAAAACTAAGATGGAGATAATGAGTGTGGATGCTCTTATTGGTGAAAGTTTTAATAAAAATAAATTTAATAACATGAAAAGGACATATGAATCACATAAAGGGTTAAAATTAAAAAAAAATCCAATTCACCCCTTCATTGTAATTGTAAGTATTATTGAGACTATTGGGTTGAAACAATTTAAGTATTATAGTAATAAAAAAAATTTAATTTTTATTTTAATAATTTATAAAAGGATGATAATGGATTCACAGTATAAAATTTTTAAGACTGTTAATATATAGTAATTATTTTTTAACATTTTATATAAACTCTTTTAATATATATCTTTAACCAATATAAATTTAATTTTTTTCAAATTTATAGTACTCGAAAGATATTTGAACAATTATATATAAAATATCTAAAGGGAGAAAGTTCATTGGATCAAAGTATTTAAGGAGTTAGGATAATATAACTTATATTTCGGATAGATGTTCATGATAATTTTGACATTTTTAATTATAAAAAAAAGTTATCAAAAAAATAGCATCAATGTATTTGATATGTTGTAAAATAAAAAATTTAAAATAAAATTTAAAAAAAAAAAGAAGAGAAAGTGAATACTACATTTAAGTGCAACATCTATTTTTGTGATATCTACCACCGACTTTTATCAATTAATGTTTTACATCTATAAAATGATTTTAATTTTTTGTGACTAAAGACACCGACACATTTGTCTATTTTCAAAGTAAAGGAAAGAGAAATATAATATTATTTTTATTTTATTTATAAAAAAAATTGATTTTTTAAATTAATTGAATAATTAATATATTTAATTTATAATACATATATATTATTATTCAATAAATTAAAAAAAAAATTTATAAATAGGATCAAATGTAATAGTTATTTAAGTTTGTTGTATTAATATAAGATAATGCCAAACTTGCAATTAGAACTCTGCAAAATCTATTATTACTTTTGGGGATTTTTTAATTACAGGACCCTTTTATATTTTGGTAAAAAGTAATTGTCTATTGCAACTGATCTTGTAGTTAGCCTTTGGACTCAATATACCAACTCAAATGTATAAAACTTATGTAAATGTCTTTTTGGACTCAATACACCAAGAATTTCTTAATCACTTAATGGATATATGGATTAAATATCTTTGATATATTTGTAAATATATTAAATTTCTTTTTTAATCCCTCTAAAATTTTCTTTTAAGTAATCGTTCTCTTAAATTTTTATGTTTATAAATATTATTCCTATTACTAAAATGACTTAACAGTTGTATATGTGAATGGTCAAATGAGATATTTTGTGACACGTGGCATAAATGACGTTGTATTCTTTTTAATAAAATAGTTTTCTTTAATATCATTTACATAAAATTTTAATTTGTTCTACTTCTTCTTTGTGTCTTCTTCTTCGCGTTGCTGTTTCTTCTCCTACTTCATTGAAACTGTGTACAATCGTTCATTTTTCTTCTTCACTTAAAATAGTTTCATTCTTCTCCTTCACTTGGAATCTTGTTCAAATGTCATCTTCCTCAAGGCGCAACAAATTAGGTTCTTCTCATTACACTATTGTGAGCAACCGTCTAAGGAGAAGGTGTGCGTGTAATGCTCGTATGATATCATATCATTGTAAGAATGGGTCTAACAAAGGAAAGCTTTTCTGGAAATGCCTATTTTTCCGAAGTGTGGAGAATTGCAATTTTTCCATATGCGATAAAGATCTAGCACAAGTAAAGGAAGTTTATGAAATTGTGTTAGACGAAAGGTTTCGATCTAGAGGATGGTGAATATGTCACAAACTTAAAACAAAAACTCTTGGGAAAAATTTGTTTTCAAAAAGTATGGCACAACGGAAACAACTCGAATCGAATCGTCGAACCGAACCTACTATCGAAACGCTCGGATATGCGTAATGAAAATCGATGGAATGATAATGAACACAAATTGTTCAATCAACAATTAATTCACGGATTAATCAAATGCAACGATATTCGTAATGCTTATTTCCAATGAACAAAGCGATAAAAATACTCAAAGACAATTTATCGAATACTTTGTGTGAGATTGATCACCTTTGAAAATTCGATTTATTTTGTTGATGTAAAAAGCCAATCACAATCAAAGTGATTGTGATTATATCAATAACAACAGTTTAAAAAATAGTTGAAAACAATTTCCAATCGAATTAATCAAAACAACAACGAAATCGATAATTTTCAAGAACAATAATTAATGAAAATTAAAGCGATAAAGAGGCACAGAGATTTGTTTAGGAAGTTCCCTAATCGGCATCGCTATGGGTACGTCTACCCTCATTCCGAAATCGAATTGAGATACTTTCAATTAGCCTTATCTTTGCAAAAATGTTTATACAAGAGGTGAAGAATTCTAACCCCACAAACCCTATTGTTTGTTGTTGATTCAACATCCAAACCCTTGATCAAAGCTTGATTAAGTCACCAACAATGCGACTATAATCCTTCAATTATCCCGAGCACGTACTTGTTGAACCCAAGATTCCCAAACACTATTCACCGTCTCGCGCTACTCCCTTGCAAGGAAACCACCTTGTCCCAAGACCTTCACTCGGTCGAATTCATGTTGAGGTGATCTTGTCCAAAACCTTCAAATCACACCGATCTTGAAGGAAAATCTCACCTTGGTTTTCTTATTTGAAACATACAAAGATCCCAACCCAATATTCTCGATTACACCAACCTAATTGGATGTTATCAACCCTAATCTAGATGGTCACCCAATCAAAAAATGATTATGTGTAGTTCAATTGTGTGTACGCATAGAAGAGAGGTTGAAGATGATGGAAATGCTTTGTAATCTGGTTTCGTATAGGTAATTCACTAGTGCCTTGCTAGAAGAAGGTGCGTGTATAAGTATATATAGGTATGTGAAGAAATGAGCAAAAGGAATGCAGTAAGTTGGAGCAAAAAAGAAATTTTTAAGATGGGAAATCGTTTAGGTTAGCCTGTCAAAGTAATAGGTCGGTCTATCAAGATACTCATGCCAGCCTATGAAGGTCTCAGGTCATCCTATGAAGATTTTAGGTCAGCCTATAGGACAACCTGTGCAGTCAACACATAAAATATGCTTTAAAAATAAGTCGTATATACCGACCCATAACAGTCAACACATGGACAGAGCCTACAGGCTTTAATACTACAACATAGAGGCCGACCTGAAATTCTATGTGCCAACCTATACCAGCGTAGAGGTCGACCTAAAATTCTATGTGCCACCCTATACTGGTGCAAAAGCTTCTATAGGTCGGCTTGAAATCGTATGTTTCGGCTTGTGCAAGAGTGTTCACACATAAAACATAGTTTTTTATGTATGAAACATTCCTAGACATTTCCAATCATTTTCAAAACCAATTATATGCATCCTAAGGCTAAAATGATTCAATGCACATCTAAACTTTGGTTGATACCGCCCAATATACAAAAATGTTAAGTCACATTTCTAGTTTTGACATCATTCAAAACATGGCTAGGTTGTAGAATGTACTCACACTCACAAATTGTTGATGAGGATTTGAGCAAAGATGAGAGAAACATAAAAGAGATGCGAGATTTTGAAATGTTAAAGGAATTGTATGAGTCTTCAATGAATAAGAACAAGAAAATGCAGATGAAGTTGAAGTCAGAGGCTTATTCTAGAAAATTGAAGTTAATATGTCTTGTATTTTTGTTTATGCTTCACATGTACTTGTTATTGAAGTGTAAATGTTGATGATTCTATTGAAATGTAATGTTGTTAAAAAATTGTTTCAATGTTACTTTAATGAATGAAATCTAGTTCAAATGTTGTTCAAAAGTTATTGGAATATTATTTATGAAATGTGTTCAAATGTTGTTAAAATTTTGTTTCAAAAGAGTATTTGCAGGAATGTTGTTAAAATGACCTATAATTTTGAGTGAGTATGACCTATAACTTTGACATCAAATTTCAATTTAGCATAATTGATCTTTGTTTGGATTAAATAGGAATACATTATATCCATAACAGTCCTTATGTTTTAATACGACAATATAAACTAGATAGCAAAATACAATTTAAACCATCTAACAATTTTCAAAATAGTTGCTTCAGTCATTACATTACATATACAAGTAATTTATCCATTGTAATACATAACAAAATAACAAACATAATAAATCAAAGTACATGTGACATGTTGGTGATACAACACCATTCAAATATCTTCAAAACATAAGCATATGACAGTACATATGATAGTACAGATACAAAACATAAATATCTTTATGTTATCAGCATAATCTTCATTGTGTGAGGCCCTTGCAAATATCTGCCTAGCTTTTTAAAATCTTAGCACCACCAAGGACATCTACTACGGTTTCCTCTTTTGTGATCATCAATGGATCATTAGAATACTTATCTGGGCCAGCTATGTTTCATGTTTTTAATGTCTTTAGTTTATCACTCTTTCTTTTTGAACCTGTCAAATAAGCATTTTTCGTCACCTTTTTCATTGGTATTTGTCTCTTGACCTAACATAAGAAGGAATATGCATAAGTGATAAACTACATGACTAAATCAGATAAGGAATATACATATAATTTTTATATACTCACACGTTCACCGCTACTTGGCTTTTGTGTAGAAATTTTCACAACACTTGGTGGTTTGAATGTAAAGTTTTTACAAACTTTTGGTTTTTTACCAAAGAAAGTCTTGACACCAGTTAAATTTGATGCATTTGGCCTGATAGGTTATGTGTCAATACTTATAGGTTGATGTCCGAACCTAAAGCTTGTGTTATTGGTTACACATTGATAGATGGTTGTTCCACATTGATAGATGGTTGTTCCATATTGATAGTTGGCTTTTCTACATTGGCAGTTGGTTGGTTAAAACTGATAGGTGGTCATTCCATATTAGCAGCTAGTTGGTTAACATTGATAGTCGGTTGTTCCACATTGGCAACTACTTTTTTCTTCTTTTTCGGAGCCTTTTTAGTCTTTGTTGTTGTCTGATTTACGTTACCGTTAAATGAACCCTTAGGCCTCCCTTGATACAAGTAAAGACATTGATAAATCACATAAATACTTGCACATAAACACAATAAAAAGTTAGAAAATTACCCATTTTTGTGCCACTTGGGCTTTAGTAGTCTAACCAGCCTGTGTAGGCAACTCACTGTCGCGGTGAAAATTGGATAGCAAGCTATTGATTAGCTCGAATCTAAATTCATTACAACCGAAATTTTATTTGTCCAAAGGAAGGGAAAAAGATCGAATTACCCACAATGCAATGCAAATGCAAAAGCTAGAGAGTTATAGGTTCGGGGTTGGTTAAACTTAGGGAAGGTTCTAGCATCCTAAGTTTCTGTAGTACTCTACAGGAACTTCATGTTTTATGTTATTTATTGCTAAGGTTTATTTGCTTAAGGGATGAAAGATCTAGTGGTTTATTTCTAAGTATACTCGACAAGATATCGCATCTTGTGCCTACATATCCTAACGGGAGTGAAATCAGAGTATTTGTAGTTCCCCTAAAGGGTTTGAGGAATTCTTTGACTATGGTCAAAGTTCATACGGGATAAAGGTAGTTGATTGATTGATTTTAGGAGAAAAGGTGAGTTGCATTTTAAGGGAGATTACTTGATTTAACCACCATAACTTTGTAGGAAAGTAGTCCTTGCATCGTCTTAAGAGAAGGGCTCAAGTACTCGGATTGTCAACAAGTACGTATCTATCTCTCTTAAGCGGAAAAGTCCCTACATATTGATTGAATTGCTATGGGGTAGGAGTTTTATCTCGCTTAAGATGATTAACATCTTATTCTCTAATGTGTTGAATAATTGAATATTGAGTTGTTGAATTGTTTTCGTCTAAGTTGTAAAGATAAAATACAAAGGTCCTCCTATGGGTAGGATCTATCTTAAAAGATCGACTTGAATGGGATCAAGGATCAACGGGGATTATGGTGCAAATGATATGCATACGCGGAAGTTTTACGTCACACGCAGATTCTTCCTTTGGACATCTATGCAATGAGGTAACATAAATTGCGGATAAAATAAAGGTAGATAAATAAAAGCATACATAAACGCATGAAAGCGCTAAAATGTACAAGTGAGTACAAGTGAACATGTGAATGGGGCGGAGCAAAAACGCAAGCGTGCACGATTGGATTAAATTTAGGGTGAGATTAATTTTAGGCGAATTGATTTTATGAGAAGGCGTTTCATTATTTAGCAAGATTAATTTTATAAAAAATTATATTAAAGGGTGAATTGGTTACTTAATTATGTTAGTTTTAATAAAAGTTGAATTAATTTGATGAGGTTGATTTTAGAAAAAGTTAGTTTAATTTTATTAGCGAAAATGTTTTAGACGCGAATTAATTTTAAATAAATAAGATTTATTAAATAAAATGGGTTATATTAAAGTGTAGATAAATTTTAATTATCAATAATAATTATGAGTTATTTTTAAAATTATGAGATAACTCTTCTTATTATAAAATAGTTTTTGGTCGTTCCTTTTATTATAAAACAAATTAACTAAATAAGGGTTGAATTAAATTAAAATAAAAGGTTTTTTTATTAAAATTTTTAGTTATTAATAAATAAAATGTAAGTTAATTTAAAAGGGTTTGGGAAAAAAATTATATTATAAAAGGCGTATAAAATTATTTTAAAAGGATTTAGATTATTAAATAGATAAACAAAAAGGTTGATTAATTAAAGGAAAAAGGTAATTTAAATAAAAAAGGATTATCAGGTCATTTATTAAAGGTGACTGGTTAAAAGGTTAATTAATTAATTAAAAAAATAATTATTATTAATTAAGTTAATGAGTAGATTAGGGATGGATTGAGTGTGACGCGGGAAGGGGTTTATCGTGGACATGCAGATCTGGATCGCGTGATTGATCAGGTCGCGGGGTATGTGGCTGTGATGTGAAGGTGCATGGTGGTGTGGTGTATTTGATGTTTACATGATTACAACAAATAAACAACAACAACAACAACAAAAAAAAAAACCCTAATTCCAAATTGACCCCCCCCCTCGATCTTCTCTTTCTCTCCTCAAATCCTCCATTCTAATTTCATCGCGATTCTCCCCGTCTTCGCTCCTCTTTGTTCTTCTCACTCTCCATTTCTTCTTCCATCTCTTTCATCATTTCTTGATTCTCTCCGTCCTTCTTCCGGAAATCACAAAAAGCAAGTCAAACGAGATAACATGTTTTACAAGATATAACTTACGATGCGATGGTGTTTGTAGGTTTCTGGCAGAACGGTTTTCGCTGATGGTTTTGATGGGGAGGTTGAAGTCTCCGGCAATGAGCTTGCGAAGGGGCTTCCGACGATGAAGCTCCAAAAAAGGATGAGTTCCTTGTTTTTTTTCAATTTTAAGGTTTTATGACTGGGATTTTTCTGTGAATGTTGTTTCTCCTTCCCCTTGTGCGTGTGACGTTCCTCTTTTTTATACCAGTCTGGGAATCAAGATCTGTAATCTGCTCTTGATGGATAATGAAGTTCTTTCCAATTCCGTACCAACATGTCAGAACATGTTTTGGGAAGTATATGAAATCCTGATTCCTTTTGAGAATAAATTTCCATTTTTGATGATTTCTGTCTGAAACACGTTTTACGATTCCTTGCTATTCTTAATGATTTCTTTCCTTCCTTGGGTATCTCGTTTTATTTGCTTTCCAATGTTGTTAATGATAAACCGACAATGATGGCTATACAAACTAACCTCAGCTCCTTTTCTTTGTACTGATACTGCTTCGAACACTACTGAGGGAAGTCCGAATATCCTTTTCTCAACAATGGGAGTGGAACCACACCCTTTTTATTAGTTCCAGAATTTTGAATCAAGATTGTGACTGATATCAAGCAATTGGATCATCAGGTATTTCTCTTCATTAAGCTACAAGCTCATTCTCCCTCATAGATTTGGACATTTTTCCTTTCTGTATTCTAAAAGTTGTAAATTGCAAGCTCTGTTAAAGGTTTTGGCGGTTTAATTGTTTTGGAAAGGAAAGAATCAATGTTTATGGCTCATTGATTTAATGGATTTTCTTTTAATTGTCGGGTTGGATTGCATCTATGCACCCGTTGCTTTTCGGCATCCAAAAGTGGCATTCGTGATCTTTGACAGAGCTTCATCATGAAGGCTTTGAGATAAGTCATGAGCGTGGTCGCGACATAATGAAAAGATAAGTATTCAGTTTCAGCTCCCTTGAGTTAAATTCTCATTGATCATCCTGATGAACACATGGTTTTAAAAACTGATTTTGTGTCGAAACCACATTTATCTAAACTTGCCAATACCATCTTTTGACAGCGTGTAATATTAATGTAGGTACGAGCACATCAACCACTTCAACATGGGAATTGATATTCCTTGTTGAGATGAACATTGAGAGAGGAGGACTAACACTTCCGGAGATGCGAAGACGAGGGATCCATCGCGTCGTAGTTCATTCGAAAATCTTCAAGTAAGAGCTTTTAACTTCTTTAGATGATGTTAGGCCTGTTGTGATAGTTTGTTTTTTTATGGTCCATAGGATGTTGGGTTGAATTTTATTTTTTGCAGGAATGATTTGTGAACACGGCGTAGTTTTTACGAACGGGAAGAGTAGTGCTACGTGAGAAAGAAACGGTTTGGAAAGTAAGGAACATATTCATGCTCTTTGAATAGTTTCGTTCCATTTTCATGGGTCGATAAATTGTTCCATTTTTGTACTTGCAGCAGTAGAGGCAGTGTTGACCTTCATATCCGGGAACTTTTACTAACAGTCAAGCTCGAGTTATGGAGGAGTTCTTCAGGGTGTTAATAACCTTTCAAAATACCCATCATTGGTTTGAACAAAAGTGGCATCCTCTGTTGAGTAGCAGCTCCTAATGGCCATGCCATCTCTTGTCTTTCCCATGGTTTATCATGTGTTGTGTAAAGAACTTACTTAGGATCATAGGTTGTAATTTATTTCGCCGAAATGGTGCAATATCCAAGGATTCGAAAACTCGAAAGTGTATCTTAACTTCCTATTTAAATGCAATCATGGAATCCTTTACCTTTAAGGTTGCAAATACTGGTTTGAATGATATTATAACCTAGGTTTGAGTACGACAACCCTAAATTACAAAACAAGGGGAGCAATGCCGACCAAATCCGATAGCTTCATATTGCTTTTCATCTCTACTACCTTTGTAGCCATTGTTCACTATTAGAAATTATGAGTTCTCTTGGTAAAAGGCATGTTGTAGTGAATTTTGTGACAATGATAAATTGAACTTAGCCTTGTGATAATGTCATAAAAACGCCTCGCCCAAACATGGAAATTTACATCATGCCAAGTATTTGTCATTTTGTACTGATACAAAAACTTGTCTTGAGTTTAGAAAACAAGCGGGTGGGCTAAAGTCTTGAAATCTAGGAAAACAAATGTGACAACCGTAAAGAAACTCTAACGCAACCAACTCTATTTGGATGAATACTTCTTGCACTTATCTTCACTTGTAAAGAAATGATAACAACATTGCCTCCAAATGTGATCACAACCTGCGCTCACAACCTTCTAACGCGACCACTAATTAAACATGAGAATGAAATCACAGAACTCTTCTCCACCTGGTCTTAACAAACTTACAAGAGACAATTATTATTAAAAAACAAAGAGCATTAATTATAATTAAAACTAGCAGAAACAAACCCTTAGGTTGTTTCGAATCGAGATCACCTGGTCGTACCCTGAAACACTTAACTGTCAAGAGTACCATCTATTTAAGATCAAATGCACCTGCATAAGTTGGTTAGTCATA
The DNA here is from genome assembly GCA_963859935.3 of Lathyrus sativus. Taxonomy (NCBI): domain Eukaryota; kingdom Viridiplantae; phylum Streptophyta; class Magnoliopsida; order Fabales; family Fabaceae; genus Lathyrus; species Lathyrus sativus. The sequence goes on from OZ012741.1 coordinate 515,369,328, forward strand.
AACGAACACACACATAAAAGTAAAAAGATAAAAACAACAAGAAAAATGCACAAGGGGGTGGGATCTTATGGTCAAAAATTAGGGTGCGACACTCACATGTTACATTTTCAGACAAAACAAGAACTATTTTCATATTTTTCTTGCAAGTTATGCATTGTGGCCAATTTCCAAACACTTTTTTGCACCTATGATTGGTATTTGTTCCTTGCTATTTTGTTGGGTTTGCCTTGTATGGTTCTCACCTGTGAAGTTTCTTGGGTCTTCCTGGGCCAAGTTTAAACATGGGTGACAATATCATAGGATATCTGGTCTTAGGTCTTTTTTTTAGCCATTTAAGGGGGTGACCACTTCATTATAAAATTTCTCATATATGCTTTTGTGGTAGCATTGACGAACATACTTTATGGGGTCATCTACTTTCCTATAGATTCTAGCCACACTATGTCTACATGGTATCCCCACCAAACCCTAGTAATTACATTAGCAGGTTTGTTTTTCCAATTCAACTACAAATTTATCAGTAAGCATGACATGTGTGGCTTTAAAGGTTAGCCTATCTGCATGTGTTGCATTCTAACTAACAATTTTTTCCTTTTTCTCTATCTAATATCGTAAGTGGTTTGGACATTATCTATCCCTTATACTTATCTACCTTTTCCCTAAGTGCGTAAAGTATTCCCATAAGATAATTCCTTATCCACTCAAACATGGTTAATATTGATTTGTCCTTTTGTAACAAAATGGTCGCATTGAAGGACTCACTTAGTTTGTTCATTAGTAGATCAAACTTATAATAAAAAGGAAAATCGTGCTTACACCATTTTATTTTGGGAATAACCTCTAACCATTCACATACCTCTAGATTAACCTCCTTGATTTGAAGCATATTAGATTTGTGTGCTTCAAAATAAGTTTCCTTTGCTGCAGCCATCATCAGATCTTTAAACAACGTTCCTCCTCCAAACTTCTTCTTGAAGTTTGAATATAAATGGCTTAGAAAAAATATGTGTCCAAATCCTGGATACTTCTCTTCGAAAACTTGAACCAGATCATTTGCAACAAAACAAGCAAGTTCATTTAGTATAAAACCATAACAATTTTAGTAAATAAAACAGGACATGAGTTTAAGACTTACCTTTTGCTGGCAAAAAATGAAACACCATATATTTTCTCCCATGTCTTCAAGAAGCAACTTATTAAACCAACTCCATGAATCATTTATTTCATTTTCAAAATCTCAAGAAAAGAATATAGGTAAATGCTAATCATTATGATCTCTCCCAAAAGCAATAAGTAATATACCACCATATTTGTTCTTCAAATGACATCCATCTAAACCAATAAAGGGTCTATATGCTTTTGCTAAATACTTTTTTGTCTGATCAAAACATATATAGCACCTTTCAAATATTGGTTGCAACCCTGGAGCTGGACAATTAATGTTAATCTTGAAAGTGTTTCCTAATGAAGCCCTCCTCAATTCAGCACCATATGACCATAATAAGTTATATTGTTATCTAGAATCCCCTTCTTCAATTTCTATATCCAACTACCTTTCCTTAAAAGCTCTTCAACATGGGATTTCAATTGCATACCTAAGCCTCACATTTTCTACCACCTCATTTAATTTCATCTTTGTATTATTCTTAAAACCATCAACAATAACCTTTGCAACCTATTCTTCTTTGGCACTTTTGTTAAAGAATTATCTTTTATATTTGTGAATGTGAAACAATGTATTTATCCTAAATGTTGTGGTGGTTAAAACTCTACTACACAAGATAATATAGTTATATTTTTTTGTCTTTACATACCACCCCACATCTATTAGCATCAATTTTTTAAACCTCACTTCTCTACCATTTAACACATTATGCTCTAGTGCAAATTTCTTAAACTATTTCAATAAGAAAGCTTCATTCCAACCTTGAAAGTAAAACTTTTCCTAAGAGCATCATCTTCTTTGAACCTAATTACACTAGGTCTATCATCACAACTATCGCCATCTACCCCACGATCAAGTTCATCAATCATGTATTCTTCTTCAATGACATATTCCTTACACATATCTTGTGTGATAAATATGTTATTGGGTGGTTCAATTGGGTTTTCACCACCTTTAGTTTCACCATCAACACCTTTATTAAACCCTTCATCTACCCATCCTCTCCTTCTCACTATCTTCAAAATGCACACCCTTCACAGATTCATCACTTGATACACTGTCACATTCACTAGAATTATCAACCTTTTCATCACAAGTATTCCCTTTTCCTTTCTCTTTAACCCTATCCATAAAGGTCGTCTCTCCCGTGACTAGTTTAGGCTCAGTGAATATCTCAACTTCACAATTTTTGTCAAATGCAAACATAAATAACTCACAAGCATCTATATCATCCCTAAAAGGTTTTAAATCTTCTTCAAAGCTACCACCATCGTGTTTCCACCACATTTTAACATCCTCAACATCAAACTCAATGTCAATACCTTAGATTAAATCACATGCTTCAAAAAATGACCAATAATATGGATTTTGACCACTATATGCATAAACTTCCCCGCCCTCATATCTTAAGCCAGAGTTTTTTACAAAACAACCCTTTGTGTAGAACACAACCATAAATTTACCCATGGCATGTACAATAATTTAACTTATGTTCAAAAAATTTCAAATTAGGTAAAATACAGTACAAATATGGTATGCAATAAAACTTGAACCTACATACATATGCAGTACAATCCAAAACATACGACATCAGTAACAATACAAGTAAAATTATGGGTAAAAAATCCTAACATTACTGAATAAACAAAGCGACAAAACTGAAAGGGATCACGCGTTGGAAGACTTGACATAATGGGACCAAAAATATTTCTTTCAACTGGAATGGACCACTGCTCAATCAAAATTTCAACTACAACGAACCACAAGAAGGGACCACGACTATGCACACAGAGGTGGAAGTGAAGAAAATGAGTTCTAGGGTTTTGGTTTGAATTTCATAAAGTGATGGAATGGTTTAAGGCTATGGACTTTCATGTTTTATTCAACGTTATTTGAGAATCCTTGTTGGCAAATAGGAAAAAAATTAATCCACATCGCAAATGAAACCAGTTTCATGTAAGCCTCTGTTAGTGGAAACTAACGGGAGTGACCAATATTATGGACGAAAAACTTTATAAGTATCATTGTTTGAGGAAAAAATTTATAGGGACTTAAATCAAAATTTGGGATATTTATAGAGACTAAAAAGATATTTAATCCTAAATATATAGTAGACTTAATTTGATCTTCTGACTAAATTTAATTTTAAATATCTCAATTTCTAAAATCAAAATTTTAATCTAAAGTATATCTCCACGTTTGTTTTCATCTAAACCATTTGTAATAAAATTGGCATCATCGGATGAATGTGATGTGATAAAATTACGAGTTAAATATGTTTGTGGTCCTTCTAGATATCTCATATTTCATTTTTATTTCATAAAAAAATTTCCTTCAAAGAATGGTTCTCCTAAAAAATGTCATCCACACTTTTTGTCTCTCCTGCTAAAAGTGTCGTTAATTCAGCCTCTAAGTAGTAAATCATCACTAAAACTATCGTTAATTATGTCGTGAAGTTGCAAAAATTGTCACTAAGTTGCAGGACGGACAAAAAGTGTGGATGAAAATTTTTAGGATGATGATTCTTTAAAGAAAATTTTTTTAGGGACTAAAAATGAAATATGAAATATTTAGGTGAGTCACCAACATATTTAACCCTAAAATTAAGGTTTAATATTTTTTTTTAGAGTTAAATATGTTTGTAGACCTCCTAAATATCTTATATTTCACTTTTAATTCTTAAATTTTTTTTTTAAAGAATGATCCTCCTAAAATTTTCATACACACTTTTGGTCTCTCCTGCTAAACTGTCATTGAAACCGCCACTAATTTGATCACTAAGTAGTAAATCGTTGCTAAAATAGTTGATAATTCTATCGTTAAGTTGCAGGAGAGACCAAAAGTGTGGATGAAAAACTTTAGGATGACTATTCTTTAGAGAAATTTTTTTGAAGAATTAAAAATAAAATATGAGATATTTAAGAAGATCACAAACATATTTAAAATTTTTTTTTCAATGTTAATTTTAGAATTTATTTTGTTTTTTTAAACTTAAAATAGTATTTCTCAATTCCTTAAAACGAATTATATTAGTGTTTTATTTAATTAGTGACAAAAAAAAACCTTCAAAAGTAAATGTTAAGTTTGTCTTTAATGAATAAAAAGAACCAATATATTATGTTTTGAATAGTTAAGGGACTAATATAATATTTTTATATTAAAAAATAAAAGTTAACTCTAAAATTAGTATACGAGATCAAAAAAATTTTAATTTTAAATTAAATTCTATAACTAAAAGTGAAATTATGTTATATTTGTGAAATTAGTTTTTTTAGGCTCGAAAATCTCTTTTGTTGAAAAGGTTAAAATGAGATATATATTAATCACCAAAACAAATCACTCTATTACAATCTAAAAAATTAACAAAAGTAAAAAAGCGGATTACATTACAAAAAATAAACAAGATAAAGGATTTAACCTCCACAATTGATAATTATAATCGAAAGAAACATATCTCAACTTTAACCACTAATATAATAAAATTTTGACAAAATAACTCTTTTGGTCCCTTAACATTAGCTCGGGGTCCACTTTGGTCCCTTATCTTTAAAAAGTGTCAAATTGGTCATTTAACTTTTAAAATGGTGTCATTTTAGTCCTCACCGTTAATTGACCACAAACGTCCGTTTGTTTTGTATATGTGGCAGATGAGGTGGCAATCTTGTTCATGTCTTCCTTCTCCCTCCTCCCTCCTTCGTTGAAAGCCCTAAAAAAATTTCATATCCCAATTCCCAATTCCACTCACGAATCCATAAATTAATCTAGGGCAAGCATGAAATCCGGATGTTGCTCTTCCATTTCAAAAACGAAAAGTCGGGATTCAGATGTTTGTAGTCGGTCACGATGGAAGCCCATGTGCCATTGTGGAGACATGGTTGTTCTTCAAAGGGCAACGACTGTTAAGAATATGGGAAAAATTTTTTGGGGTTGTCCAAATTACAAGGTATGCAAGCTGATTTTGTTCTCTGTTCAAGTTATGTTTCTGTTTATTATGTTTCTGTTTATTATATTTCTGTTCAAGCTGTGTAAATTATGTTTCTGTTTATTATCCTCTAAACAATTAATCTTACAGGGAGGTATGCAAGCTGGTTGTGGCTTCTTTGATTGGTTTTATGAGGAGATGGGTGATGAGAAGGAGCAAATTTGGATGCATAGGTTGGGTGTGGTAACAAAGGGACTTGAAAAAGCGGCAATGGAAAATGAAGAATTAGGAAAAAAACTGATGAAACTTGAAATTGAAATGAAGAATATCATGAAGTGGAAAAAGATTTTGAATTTGATGTTTGTGATTATTATCATTGTATTAGTTGTTAGGGGTAGTTAGGTTCTTACGGGTTGTTTGGAAGTATTATGTTTAGTTAAAGTTTGTATGACTTCAACATGAATGTAATAGTTGGATTTTAATATATGTATTGTATCAGTTTAGTTAATTTCAATATTTGCAGCAGCATAACAGCAGTTAATTTCAATTTCAATATATGGATTGTAAAGTGGTTTGCAATGTTTGGCATCTGGCATATTTGCATATTTGTATTTGCATATTTGCATAACAGCAGAAGCATTATCATTGTATTGTGTTTGGCATATTTGCAATATTTGAAATTTACATGTTTTGCAATGTTTGGTAATAACAGCAGCATATAACATGTTTTGCAATGTTTTGCATACAATATAACATGTTTTTATAATAACAGCAGCAATAATATAACATGTTCTGGTAATAACAGTAATGTTTTGGTAATAACAACAGCGATGTTTGGTAAAGTTTTGGTAATAACAGTTTAAATGTTTTGGTAATAACAACATTAATGTTTTGGTAATAACAGCAGCAATGTTTGGTAATGTTTTGGTAATAACAGCAGCGATGTTTTGGTAATAACAACAACAATGTTTTGGTAATAACAGCAGCAATGTTTTGGTAATAACAGCAGCAATAATATAACATGTTTTGGTAATAACAGCAGCAATAATATAACATGTTTTGGTAATAACAGCAACAATGTTTGGTAATAACAGCAGCAATAACATAACATGTTTTGGTAATAACAGCAGCATATATTAGACTTGTTCATGACAACAACAATAGAATGTAATAGACTTGTTCCAAAACAACAACAGTACAATACATAAACTTGTTCTAGGTAACTTGTTCTAGGTAACTAAACATGTTCCACAACTTAGAGTTTCTTGTTTGGCGTGGTCCTCTTTGTTGGAGTAGACCTCCTTGTTACTGGGCCAACAACATTATTCGCCGCACACATCCTAGTTGTAGGGCCAGGTGGCACAAAAGGTCTTGTTGGCTTCCTTACAAGAAGCTTTTGTTTCTTGCCCGTAGCAGCCTGAGATGGAGTGTGTTGACTAGTTTGTTGAGAAGTCTGTGATGGAGTGTGTTGAGTAGTTTGTTGAGAAGTCTGAGATGGATTCTGAGTAGGAGTATGATTGAGCTGGGCTGATTGTTGAGTTGTTGTGTCTTTACAAGTAGATTTGTAATGTCCTGCTTTCTTACACCTTCTACACTTCACCAGAAAACCTGGTCTTCTCATTTTGTGAGCAGACCCGTCAATTTCACCTTATTCTAGGTTCCTTCTCTTTTTAGGTCTACCTGGCATCTTTCTGAACTTGGGTGGTTTCACATCCGGGTATTGTGTCTTAACCCACAAGTTTGCTCCATTAACAGGGTAGATCACATGCTTATAAACTGCCTTGTACCTTGAAACCCTATAATAGTCTGGAATGTAAGTATCAACCTTGAAATTCCTACTCTTTATAGCAGAATGAGCATGAACACATGGGAGCCCTGTGAGTTCCCATCTTCTGCATGAACATATATGATCTTTCAGGTTCACAACAAATTTGTCAGCTTGATTTTCTATGTGCCTTACTTCAAATATATGTTCATCAGCCATCCTAAATGATTAAACAAACAACAGTACATTAGTCACATGTATGTCATAAACAAAATATCATAAATAAAATATCATTACTCACATGCTGTGACATACCTTACTAGCCAGTTGTTGGTGTATGTGCTTGTGACATCAAGTTTCTTTCTAATATTGGGCAAAATATCATTCTCGTCCAAAGTTTCAAATCTCATTCTGTTATTTGCCCATCTCTCCATCAGGTATGTTCTGATGTCTTCTAACATTGTGATTAAAGGTTTTGCCCTTGCTTCAAGAATGACACTATTGAAGGACTCAGACATGTTGTTGAGAACAACGTCACATTTGTTTTCAGTCCTAAAGTAAGATCTACTCCAAAACCTTGGTGGGGTCTTCATCATATGTTTAAATGCTTCTTCATTGATGGCCCTCATTCCCTTCATCTCTTTTTCCCATGACTGTAGGTATGTTGATTTGGCAGCCTTCCATATTATGTCCTTCAACATCTTTCCAGGAAACTTTTTTCTAAAATTGTTGTAAAGGTGCCTAACACAAAACCTGTGCTCCACCCTTGGCAATAACTCATCCATAGTAGGTAGCAGACCCTGCACATATAACAGTAGCAGCACATGTCAACAGCAGCACATATATAGCTAACTAATAATGGACACAGCAACAGCACATATAACAACATTACATCCAAAGCTACATATATCAGCACATATATCAGCCACCATATATCAGCACATATAGCTAATTATATCACATATAATAACAGCAGCACATATAACAGTCTGAGACACTTGGATGCATATTTCAGAATACATATAACAGTCTGAGACACTTGGATGCATGTTTCATAATACATATAACAGTCTGAGATGAAAAACAGTCTGAGATGATATTTCTTAATACCTATAACAGTCTGACATGAAAAACAGCAGGATACACAACTGCATATGCAATAAATGAAAAACTTAAAGCTTGCCTTTTGTTGGTCTGAGATGAAGGTGTAAGTCAGGCATTCAGCTTTGCCTCCAAGATCATCAATTAAGAGCTCTAAAAACCAAGTCCAGCTCTCCTTGTTTTCACTCTCCACAACTGCATATGCAATGGGAAGCATCTGATCATTAGGATCCCTCCCAATGGCAGCTAGTATCTGCCCTCCACACAACCCCTTAAGAAAACACCCATCTAGACCTATTACATGCCTGCACAACTTAAAGCTTTCCTTACACGCAGCAAAACATATGTAAAGCCTTCTAAAATATGGTCTTTCATCCTCAACACCTACTTGTACAGGCTCAACATTGAGCTTAACTGTTGACCCTGGATTGGCTCTTAACAGTTCATGACAGTAGTCATAAACCCTTGTGTAATATCCCAAAAATGAACCATCTACATACTCTCTAGCTGCGACTCTTGCTCTTATGGCTTTGGTTTTGTTGACCCCAACATTCCACTTTTTTTGTGCCTTCTCCTTGATATCCTTTATAGTCAACCTTGGATTGTTTTTCAAGCTATTTTGAAGCCTTTTACTCAACCACTTTGTACTCATCAGCTTCACATTAAACTCTCAACTGCAACTGTGTTTATCAATTACTTTCCTGAGTTGCCAAGTGTCTTCAGTTGACAACTTGCTACAATAAGCCTCCCACTCACAACCAACTTTACATCTAACCCTTACCCTAACTTTGTCATTTTTTACAAACCTTAGGTCTCTACCATTTTGAACAGCATAAGTTGTTATTGCTTCCCTAAAATCAACCTTTGAACTAAAGTACATTCCCACATCCCACTTGTAATCTGACATGTCTTTTGGCTGTCTGAAAATTTGATGTTTTTTTCTTACAACTCCACTGCTATCATCACTGTCACAACCACTTTGCATTTCCTCACTCTCATTGTCACTTCCTTTACCATCATTTCCTACAACTTCGCTGTTACCATCATTTTCAAGACCAAATAGGGCATCAAGTTCATCCTCCCTAATCTCATCAAACCCATTAGACTCATCCTCAAATGCAACATCTTCTTCGCTATCATAATTGTAGTCCCCATCTTCACTATCATCAGATGATAGACTTAAGTCATCATACACTACAGCTTTGCCTTTTCCAACTCCAACATTACCTTGTTCCCCTTCAGCACTCCCTTTTTCAACTCCAACGGTATGATCATCCACTGCAGGAACCTCATCAACTCTAACAGCAGTGGCTTCATCAACCCTCCATCAACCCTAACTTCACCTTGCACAACTTCTTCATGTAGTTTACTAAGTAACTCCTCCACCTCACCTACAACTTCAGCAGGGTCCTCATCAACTTTATCAACAACAGCATCACAATATTCAGGTTGAGACAATGTGTGTTCAATATAAATATCAACAGTTTGGTGCACCCTATACAAATCTGCAATTTCTAAAGCACCATTGTCATCAACAAGTCGGTTCATCCCAAATTGAGGGTCCTTGTAAAATATTGTTTCAAACTCCCTGTAACCTAGGTCTTTCAATACACCAACTAGCTCAAAATAACTTCATCTGTCGACATCTACCCTCAAATCATCTACTACTCCATTCTCATATACACTACGACCTTCGTTTTTGAACTCACCACTATGATGAATTTTCAGAGTAATGTATTCTTCCATGATACCTGGGCATACCATGTAAGTAATTAACGTTTAAACTAACAAATTTATATAAACCTTAAATCTGTCTGAACCTCACCCAAAAACCCTAAATCAGAGAGATGAACTAACCTTTCGAGATTGGCTCTTGAATCGTCTGCTTCTCTTCAATCGTTTTCGTTTTCTTCTTCGTTCTTCGTTCTTCTTCAATCGTTCTTCGTTTTCTGCTTCTTCGTTTTTCTTCAATCGTTCTTCGTTTTCTTCTTTTTTTTCTTCTTGTCTTTTCTTCTTCTTCGTTTTCGTTTTCCTTTTCTTTTTCGTTTTGCCTTTTCCTCTTCTTCGTTTCCCTCTTCACTTCCACCTGACTTCCACCTCAACACTCCATTCCACCTCAGCACTCCACATGGCAATTTTTTCAAAATCAAACTAACAGCAACTAACGGAAGGATAAACGTGACACATTTTTAAAAGTTAAATGACCAATTTGACACTTTTTAAAGATAAGGGACCAAAGTGGACCCCGAGCTAATGTTAAGGGACCAAAAGGGTTATTTTGCCTAAAATTTTACTCTTTCAGATAACGCATGCATGTATCTACTCTATTTTATTCTGCTTGGAGATCTCTTAACGTATTTGACAATGCAAGATAGATAAGAAAATATAAAATTGATAACAAAATGTTGGAATAATTCATTAGAATTAAGGAGATATAGGGTAGGGATCATCTCCATTTCTTTTAAATAAAATTGAAATAATTATTACTATAATTTTGTATAAAATTATATAAGTGTATAATATATGTCATATATTTTGGAAGTGCGTGTTACTATATACTCAAAACAATAGCAATAGTGAAAATAAAGAATAAAGATGTTTTCTTTCTTTTTTTTCTTTCAGTTTTTAATTTGCTATCTTACCAATGTCATCATGAAAAGAAAAAAGAAGTCATCAGAGAAAGAAAAGAATTAAAAAGATCAACAATGAAACTCCCTTATAGATTGAAGGTTGATAAAGAATAAAGAAACCGACTACTTGTACTCAATTTCTAAATACCTCATATAGTAAGATTCAAGACAAATAATATCTATTATTTATTTTTCCTTCTTGTGAGAGTATCCATGCATTAGTCATTTTTTAGATTTGCACTTTTTCTGATTTTGAATTTATTGGTCTGATAAATACACACTGAGGCAATTGTTTGTGAAAACTCTGAGCCTTTTTAAACCACCATATTCTAATATGTAACATTCGTTGTTTAACCCCTTTGAGTCTAAAATCATTCTTTCGGTGACATAGCCATATTATATAGCCCCTAACTTGAAAGATTAAATCTTTTCATCCTTTTGGAGTTAGGTAGAAATTTGTAGTTTCTTAGTTTATTGCAAAAGAATAAGTTTGGCGTTGTCCTTGGAAGTTAGCCACGAATAAGTTTGGGTTGGAGTACTAGCGAAATTGGTCAAAAAGAAAGAGAAAATGAAAGAAAAATAAGAAGTTAAAATAGTTTCTTCAAAAAAAAGTTTTTGAAAAATAATACCAACAATATGCAATCCTTTAGTTCCAAGTGAAGTATAAAAAAGTGAGTTGGAATGAAATCGATAATATCGGGAAAATTAGGTACCTAAATACGAAGGTTTAAACCTAATATCCTAAACTATCTTACCCTAACATAAGTCATGTTACAGCCAAAAAAAGACCTCAAAAGTGTGTTTTTAAATATGACTTTGATTGATCTGATTAGAAAATTTTCAAATCATGGTTAAATACTTTTGTATGTTGGTTGAGTGATTACCCTGTCAATTTGAGTGCATCATGATGAGATGAGAGATAGGTTGAGTATTTGTATGTAGGAAAATTTTTTATGAGTTGATTGAATTGAAGCAGAGAACTGAAGTGGTGATTAGAAAAAATTACATGTGACAATAATTAGTAAGGGTAAGCATTTTAATTCTAATGAAATGTTCAGTATGCAGAAAGGTTAATTGAGGACAAGCAACAGTTGAATTTTAGGGTTGCAATGACATTCCTTATTACGTGATTTTTAGGAAGAAATTCAGGTAAATTGGGAAGAAGAATGATCAAAACCCATGCTAAAGTGTGAAGAATTAAGCAAAAAGTCAATACAAGGAATATACAAAGACTAAGTGAAAATTGTAAAAAAAAATAGAGGAGAAAAACGTGTGTTTCGCCACTGGAACTCTTGCACCCGTGATGCATCCCATTGTGGCGCGATAAGGCTTGTATCGCGGCGTGATACTGGATGTCGCTAATGCGATTGTGCTTTTCCAACTGACACACTTTTTGCTATTTAAAGTATCTTTTGACCACTTTTTCAGGGGTTCAGAATCAAAGATAGAAAGTGATGGTTAGGGTCATTCAAGGAGTGATTTTTTAGCACATTCGATTCATTGAAGAGCAATTCTTCCATAGATTTTGATAATGAATACTTCTCTACTCATGGTATATGTTATCTTATCAATGAATAGCTAAGTTGCTCTAGATTACGGCTTTTTGAGATGAGCCTTATTTTTAGTCTGTTGGATCATATGTCACCTGCAGGTCTGCTTCACTCACTACCTATTCCATAATAGGTTTGGGAAGATATCTCGCTTGATTTCATTACCGGACGTTCAAAGTCTAAAGGGTGTGAGGAAATTTTTGTGGTTGTGGATAGGCTATCGAAGTATGGTCATTTTATTCCCTTGAAGCACCTCTATACAACAAGAAAGGTGGCAATGGTGTTTACAAAAGAGATAATTAGATTGAACGGAGTACTGCAATCCATTGTCATTGATTGAAACCCTTTATTTATTAGTCTCTTTTGGAAGGAGTTATTTCGATTGCAAGAAACAGTCTTGAAGATGAGTTCTTCGTATCACCCTGAGACAGATAGCCAAACAGAGGTAGTTAACCAACATCTTGAGGCTTATTCATGATGCTTTATTGCAAAGCAAATCAAGAATTTGAGTTATTGGGTTTCTTAAGCGGAATTGTAGTATAACTCTACCGACCATATTTCCACTGGAGCAACACCGTTTGAGGTTGTTTATATAAGAAAACCTCCTCCTTTGATTTTATTCTCGTGGGGACATGCCAGAGGGGACGCAATGGCAGTTGAATTAGTGCATAAATATGAGGCTTAAGGAAATTAAAGTATCATTTGTTGAGGGCATCGCAACATACAAAGAAGTATGCCGATAAGAATTAACAAAATGTGTTTTAAAGGGGATAGTGAGTGTTTCTAGAATTAAGACCTCATCAACAACATACATTGGTCGAAGAATTAATCAAAACTAGCTCCTAGATACCTTGGACCTTGCCCAATTTTGAAGAAAATAATGATTATATTGTACAAGATAAAACTGAACTGCCTGCAACTACAATAATTCACGATAGTTTTTGCATCTCAATTAAAGAGATCTACTCTGTTGTGTGGAAGGTTTATTCAATAAAAATAATTGAAGAGAGAAGATGGTTGTTGATGTGGCAACAAACCTCATGTGATTTTGTTAGAAATGATATCATTAGGTACGAAATAGAAGGACGATAATTGTGACATTTTTGGAATAAAAGTAGATAGGAAATATTTCTCAGTGGATATCTATTTCTGGAATATTCTTTATATTTTTGCTATCTTCATAGCTCAGTCCATTTTTCATTAATACAAGAGTTAAATATGTTAGTGATCCTTTTAAATATCTCATATTTTATTTTTTAATTTCTCAAAAAAAAAATTTAAGAATGATCCTCCTAAATCTTACATCCACACTTTTGGTCTTTCCCATAATTTATGGATGATCTTTATGATTTAGTAACAAAATTAACAATGATTTTAACGACAATTTACTACTTAGCGACAATTTTAACAGATGGAACAAAAATGTAAATGAAAAGTTTTAGAAAAATCATTTTTTTAATGACATTTTAAAAAAAAATTAAATAAAATATGAAATATCTAGAATCACCAAAAACATACTTAACTTTTAATATAAATAATTCACTTATTTGTATTATCCCTTATTTCATCTCTATTATTCTTAATGTTTCATTCTTGTATTTCACATACTTGGTATTCACTCCTTTATAATTTATATGTTATTGTTCATGTTGTTTCTCATCATCATTCATTTCTTTACAAAAATAGAAAAAAAATCCTAAGTCGAAGAATCATCGTATCATGTCAATGTCATTTCATTAATAAATGAAAAAAAAAAAAAACATTTACTCCTATATGTTAAAGAAGTGCTGTAGAATCTACCTTCACGTGTACCTAAAATTGAATCACTCATTCAAAACAAGACTCCATTATGTGACAGAGATCTAAAATATTAACAAATATGCTTTGGGTTTCCACTTCCTTTCTCACAGACACTACTGTTTCCTACATAAAACCACACAAAAGGTTCTGCTATTCGTCCCACCAACAAATACATGTATAATGACAAAACACACAACATTATTATGATTTATTACTTCATAATTTATAATATACCCTCAGATAGAACAACAACAACTTGTTGGTTAAAAAGACAATAGGACAATTTACCCCAAATACATATATCTAGTGTTTTTGCTCCTGTGACTCCACGTTTACAATAATCTCAAAACCTGTCTTGTTTTGGACACATACATGGGATCTGTCATAAAATTGCCAAAATTTTTATCATAATTAACACTGTAGACTCACAGGCAGAAAAACATATTCAATGACATAACATATTATCATTATTAGATTTAAGAATAAAAAATGAGAAACCATTCAATTTCAAATCATGAGTAGCTTCCTATCTAGGTTGTGATATTAACATATAACCTGGCTATAGAGTATGATAATAGGATATCTCTTCATCTGAAAGCACTAAACAGAATCTGTTTCTATGACAAAGCCTTGTGATTTGCAGATCAAAGTTAATGGTCAACAGATATTTCTTTTGAAAGAGGTATGTATTGTTAGTCTTCTTCAATGATTCTTCCTTGAATCACGATAAATGATTCTAGTTTGTTCGTTTATTTTGCAGAAGATTATATCAAAATACTGTGGAAAGGTGAGGAAAATCTTGAATCATCAGAAGAGAAGATGTCATGTGAAAGAGATGGGAATCAGGATCAATGATTTCCCTGGAGGTTCAGAAGGGTTTGAGCTAGTTTCAAGGTTTTGTTACAACAATGGCGAAATACCAATTGATGTAGCTAATGTGTCTCTTCTTCATTGTGGTGCTATTTATCTTGGAATGACTGAGGAAGTTTTCAGCAACAATCTTTTGCAACAAACACAGACTTTTCTTGAGGGAATTCATTACTGGAAATGGAATGACATAGTTTTAAGTCTAATGAGTTGCCGAATGTTTTATGAATATGCAGATTGCTATGGTCTCTTGGAGAAGATCATTAGTGCAGTGTTGACAAAGATTGTTCAAAATTCAGATGCAAACCTCAATATTTCCTTCACATCTTTATCGTCGTCGTCACTGTCATCGTCGTCAACACCGTCTTCACCGGAAAGCAATTATGCCAAGAGATTCTCTTCTTCAACACAAACTACATCAGAAAAAGCCAGGTTGAGTTTGACAAGCAGAGCATGGTGGTTTGAAGATTTGGAAACATTACCACCAAAGATAATTGAGAAACTTTTTCAGTGCATCGAATCATACAAAGATGATAACGACAGTTTAATCTTTACAAGATTTCTGTTGCAATATCTGAAAACAGCTACTCAAACCAGAAATGCCGATTACAGAAACAGCAGCGAGTATGCTGCTCTTGCAGAAACAGCTGCTTATGGAGTCATATTTGTCGGTAAGAAAAACTCCTCTTGCAGAGGACTTTTTTGGGTATTAAGGATTGTTTCTAGATTCGGGTTGCGTAAAAGTTGCAGAACTGAGCTAGAGAAATTGATTGGTGGGATGCTCGAACAAGCAACACTGGATGATCTTTTGGTCTCAGGGCAAGATATGGGGATCTATTATGATGTTAACTTGGTGATAAGATTAGTTAGACAATTTGTTGATACCAATGGCTATGATGGAATTTCTTTACAGAAAATGAAAAGGGTTGGTAGATTAATCGACAAGTATTTGAGAGAGATATCACCTGATCAGAATCTCAAGATCTCGAAATTTCTTGGAGTTGCAGAATGTTTGCCTGACTCTGCAAGGGACTGCTTTGATGGGATCTACAGAGCCATTGATATCTATCTTGAGGTGAGAATTCCACTTTCCTTTTTCCATTGCTTTTCATATGCATCATGCTCCTAAAGAATCACAAGAAATCGAGAAAAAAAATAGCGGATGCATAAATAACTTATTTTCCTATTCCTTTTGATTTCTTGCATTTCTGAAATCTGCATTACCATTTACGGCACCATATTTAACAATTACAATAACATAGTACAAAAGATTCTCATGTTTGGAACAAATAATGTTTTGCAGTCTCATCCAAATGTCCCATTTGAGGAAAGATCAAGATTGTGCAAATGTCTTAACTACAGTAAACTCAGCTTTGGAGCTAGTAAAGATCTTGCCAAGAACCACAGAATACCTCCAATGGTTGCAATGCAGGCACTTATTTCTCAACAAACTAAAATTCCAACAAGTAACTTTGTAACTGAGAGTCCACGAAAAAGCCGTTCACAAATAGCTCTGTATAATGAAGGTAAAAATGACAGCTTCTCTCAAGAGAAAAAACACATGAAAGTAAACCTGGAGATATTGAAATGTAAGGCAGTAAAAGTAGAGAAATTAGAAGAAATGAATGGTCAGATTTCAAATATGTTTAGCAGTAATGTCTTGCTCACTCCTGCTCGTGCTAGAGCCTTGCCAAGATATTGTTGAATATCTTCCTCCTGTTGTGTGTTTATCAGTATCCATTATACACTGGTATTTTAATGTATTGTAAAGAGATGTAATTTCGTTTTTATTTTATATTTTGCTTAGGATTTCAACGTGATAAAAGGAATAGTATAGAAAATATTCCATCATTGTAGCTCTTAAACTTCTTTCTTACATGGAAAATATTACCCGATAAAACACAAGAAATATGATATCTAGAGATAGTAGTTTTGATTGGCATTGTATTCGTGTACCTTTTCTTCGGGTCAGGTATTTCAAATAAGAAATTAAAGAGATCAACAGCAGATCTTTTTAGGTGAATAAAAATAAAAAGCAGATGATACTTAAAATACACATAACCGGTAATTTAGAGAATGCTCTCCTTTCATCCTGAATTTGATGGTTAGGCTTTAATTGGAATGGAGGGAAAAGAAAATAATGAATACTAGGAAAGGTAGTGAAAGGAGAAATGGATTAATTATTAAAAAAGATACAAAAGATGATTCTCCTTTGTTGGTTTCTCAAAATAAAAAGAATGGAAATGAACATAAGTGAATGAAAATCTAAATAAAAATACAGTACCGTATAGCCCACGAAAAATACAGGACAGTTTAACCCCCGCAAAACCTATATTTTGCTAACGTTCTACCAAACATAGGACCAACTTTGTCCTTCCAATGTTTTCCTTTCATTCCTCAAAAAGACATATCAAACAATGCCTAGCTAAAACAATAGCCATGTAACAAATTAGAAACAATGCAATGATGAACATCTAAAAAGGGAAGAGTTTTATTATAGGAGTGAGCAAAATAATAGATAATAGATAGAAGACATTTCCTAATCAAAATTACGTCCTCCTTTTGATAAGTGCCACATCTAAAGATGGATTCTTGTGATCTAGGAGTACAGACCCTTTCACCAGTTCGTAGGTTTCTCGATGCGGCTGGACCTTGGCTGGGAATTACACTTTGAATGCTCCTTTCCTTGGCATGAGATAATGCTAAGCAGAATGTCCTCAGCCAGTGCTATTACCCCGCTGTATAGGATAAAATATATGGCCAATCTTTCTGGAATGTCGATGTGAAATATAACTTCTAACACTCCTTTTCTCTTGTAGCAGTAGCACACTGGAGTAACTTAACCTCATGAAACTGGAACTTCTTGATAGTATCATGGATCCTATTTTCTGTCACAATATTGAGTCCAACCAAGAATTCATCTACTCCATTTGTTTAAGAGCTTTTACGGAATCTGTACCACATCAATTAGCAACACAAATTAAAAAAATTGAAAACAAATGAGAGGGCTGCTGTTATTTATGAGTAATAACGATGAGAATGTGTTTACAAAGTTCAGAAGAGAAGATTTTGTTACCTACAACTAAAAGCAGTTGTGGATCACATACTGACATCCTTCTGCAAACATACTTCATGAATCTACAAAAACTCCAGTCTACAAGTTCAACAAAAAGACAAAACTAAGTTCAATAAAAAGTCTAGAATTGATAACCTTAAGGTCCAGTTGGTTTAAGAAAAATTTTGTTTTTTATATTTTATTTTTACTTTTAGTTACAAAAATGTTTTCTATCCGTTTTAAGTTTTCAAAATATGTGTGCAAGAAACAATGAAAAATGTTGTCTAAAAACCAAGATCTCCACATTAATATAATGTCCTTACATCTTTCACTACAATCTTGTCTGAAAAACTCAATCTTGGCAATAACCATTCCAACAAATAGAATGAGGAGTTCTGACAGTTGCTTGTAACAGAATGATCGTCTGAAAAGGGAATATGTTGGAATCATGCTATAGCTAACAGCAATTGACAATTGTAATTAGTAGCAAAGAAGTGCAAACCTGAAGAACGTATGAGTATTCGGTGTGTAACAAAGGACTGTGACAGTTGAAAGGACCAACATCAAATTAGAATTTTTTATACAGGAAAAAAAGTGTGCATATTACAGAAGTACAAAACAGAACAGCATTGGAAACAGGCTTTTGCCCACCTTTTCCTACCCGGTCAAAAAAAGGAGCTATAGGAAGTTCTTTACCTGCCAGGCAGAAGGCATGTACTCACGATACTCAACATGTTGACTGTTTCTTGTTACATTTCTTGAACTTCTCTCTTCCCAATTATTTTTCATGAAACTTCTTTAATAGGGTATCATCATACATAAAATCAGGAAGTATGTTAATATTGAGACTATAACAGAAAATAATGTCTATAACAGAAAATAATGTCTCAATAAAAGTGCTTCCAAATGACGAAACAAAAATATAATCATTGCAAATGCAAAAGACCTAACCAATCACTAATAAACCATAAAGGCCAATCAGGATTCACTAAATTGTCTATACTCGAGAGAGAAAGAAAATAGGGGCACAGAAGCACAGCGGTGTTACTATGTTAGAGATAGAAAGATATAGAGGAAAGGAGACACTAAAGAAGCATACATTACTCTAAGCCCGTGCCTGCTGGGTCAGCCTCCTAAAATACAGTCACTGGGTCAGCCCCCTAAAATACAGCAATTGATCAACTAAAATGAATCCCCTATTAACCACCCATGAAATAAGACAACTCTTCCTCAAGTCACAATTCTCCTAAATAGTTTTCCTACTCTTCGCATGGTGGAAGAAGAATTTTTTATCAAAATCAACCTTGCACCAAATAAAGATATTATCTCTTTCTTCATACAATATCACAGATAGGATTCAAAAGCTTCACAAGTTTCTCCATTGTCTGGAAGAAACAAGTTTGAGTTTCCATAACCATTATAGAACTCACCCTTTGACCTCAATTGAAGCTGTGGATTGCTTATTCCAAAAAATCACTGACTTTGTAGCTATAACAAGCATTGGATGCACCTGAAGAAGCTTTTTAATATCCTGAACTACAGCTTCGGACACACTTTGAAGAAAAAGCTTTTTCCTGCATCACATAACACCTGAAAGTTAAAATCAACATATATATGGACCAATGTTACATATTTCTAGTCTAAGTTTTCATTCTTCCATAAAATGCGAGAGAAATAAGTCAATCAATTGAGAATTCTGAAGAGAAATTGTTCCTTTTAGAATTCTAAAACATAGTGAAAAGACACATGCCATCTTCTGGAAAATATCAACATGAGTATCAGTTACCTGCTGTTTTCTTTTAGAGGCAATAACATAGATGCACGATCCATCCAATGAAAAGCTCCAATGCTAAAAAATACAGTTTGATCAGTCAAACTTATTAGTTATTATATCAGATCATATTTTAAGCAACAGTGTTCAAATAAACAGTTGGATAAAATCATATTGTAGGCTAGGGAGAATAGAAAAGTATAACTTATTCTACTTTCTGATGGGGTTCTTTTGAATCATTATGGTTCTAGCATGAATCTGGGTTTATTTTTGCTAATAATGATTCAGAGTTTTCATGTCATTTGATTTTTCAGGCTAATAATCACACCTAGTGAGAAAAGAATTTCATTTTTTTGTTGCTTTTATTCGTCAACAGAAAATCAAGAAAGAGGACAAAGATGAAGTTACATTACACAGAAATAAAAACTAACACGGATAAAATAATAGCAAGTAAAATGGAAAGAGCTAGAAGGATGAGGATCAAGAAAGACACTTGGAAAATCTTGTTGACTAATAAATCATCACATAGTCTAAACACATACCCCATATTCATATATACTCCGGTCACAATTATAAGCAAAAATAACTACTTTCACTCTAATTAAGAAAATTAGTTAAGTGTAATTAACTTTCCTGATTTCAAGTACAATTAAAGGAAATTTTACTATAATGAATCAACTAACAACCTTAAATGTTTTTTAACTAAATCAAGGTTATATTAGTAATACAAGCATTAATTAGGTTGGAATTTAATGATTTTTGTTTATAATAGTAACCAAGATTTATGGTCGATTTTTATGCTTATAATAGTGACCAGTATTCATCAAAGATTGATTTTATCTTTGCTTTACAATATTGTTCTTTAAGTATCATATTTCAAGTTAGTATCTTCAATAATAATAGAAAAGGGATAAACATTTCATAAAGAATATTAATCAACAAATTCTCATTTAAGAAACAGTATCTTCAATAGAAAATTGAAATGAATATTAATCAACAAATTCTCATTAAGACAATTGTTTATGTTTAGCATTTCATGTAAATAGTTTTCTGGAAGCTACAGTACAAAATAACTGCATCATTCAACATAAGTATACACAATATCCTCAGCTCTCTAAAACTAATTGTTATTAACATTGTATATGGGTATAATTCGCAATAAGAATTTATCGTTCGCAGTAAGGTAACATAACTAACAACGTCGTAATGACAGCTCTTAAACCTTTTCTTATATTTTGGTAGATAATCAAATCTAAACTTTTGCAAATTAGAAACATAACCAGATTCATTACACAGTATCATATCAAACTCTTATTTTGATAATTCTCAACTACTCAAGATTTCTAAACATTCCACCGTAGCATTATGTAAATAAAATGTCACATTCAATAAAAAGGAAGAAAAAACCAACCTGTCAATCATGAGCAAATGAACACTAACCCCGTGAACTTGTTTCTCCTTATCCAAGCGCCAATTTAATGTCTATTGTAGAACAAAAGGAACAAGATACATTAATAGGAGTTTAAAATTGCTAGATTAGCTGGTTTGCATTATGCTCCTTCTAGGGAAAATATTAACTTCAAACAATCTATAGTTAGACACTTGGATTTTCCGTGTTCGGATAAACAACTTAATTAAGTGCATAAATACAATAGATTGGAGGCACAAGCAACCTCCTCCTCTTACCTTGAGAGTCTGAAGAAATTGAAAACTGTCGGAACAACGAACATACAAAAACCGAGTCATGCACAAATCAAATAACGATTTATCATAATCTCCACTAGCTTCCCCTATTCCATCACAGAAAAAGCGAGATAGATAACCATAACCAAACACAGTAATAAACTCAAGCCAGAACAAAATAAAAAATAAAAAATAAAAAAAAACTGTTACCGTAAGGTTCCATAATTCGATGAAGAAGCAGTTGAGCGAAACGATTGATATCAAATCGAGAATCAAGATCAATAAAGAGTACCAAATGATCAAATCCACCATAGTGTATGCCATTCCAGTGTTTTGGAAGAATGCAAGTGATTGCAGTTTGAATGAGAATTTGAGTTTTGGCGGAAGGAGAGGGACCGACGAGTTCGAGGACGTTACCGACGCGGAGAGGGACTCTGTGAAGCGGCGGAGGGAGAATGAAAGGTCGGACCCTCCATACCCGTTTCAGCATCTCAGCGCCAGTTTCGTCTCCCTTTATCCAGCTTTCGATTTCTTCTCTCTCTTTCTTCTTCATTTTTCAATTCCGATCAACACTAACCCTTGTTTCCCACGCAATTTCAATTGACCTAGTTGGAGTGTGTATATATATATATATATATAATTTTTTTTGGTTTGAATTTGAACTCAGTAACTTTTCTAGGAAGCTGCTTCAAATACGTAGTAGTTTATTTATTTGTTTTCGTGTGAAATTTTAAAAAATATTTAATATAACGAATAATATTATGATATGATTTTACGAAGTGTTTAACTAGTTCAAAAGTTGCATCAAACACTCAAAAACCACGATTAATTGAATAAATATTGCGAGTTTTCTTCAATTACACGTCCTTAAAAGATAAGGAAAATTATGCAATAATGATGTCAAGCTCTAATAAGATGTTATTTAAGAGTTTTTTTTCTTTTCCGATTCTTACTTCAACATCGGAGTGTCTTGAAGGTACACTCGTTTTTCCTCTCTCACCTCCAGCATCACAGACGACTGTCTCTGACCCACTTTAAGTTTTGATATGCCGTTAAGATCCAGGGCGCCGTCTGTGAGAATTTGGTTATCCCCGTCTTTTCTCCCATTGTAGATTCGAGACCAAAACAGTTCTTCCAAATTTTGATCATGGCCAGTCGTGACAACACTCATGACGCTCGCAACTCTGCTTTTCTCCCCGTCAGCAAGACTGATGCTGACGAAGCAACCACCTCTCTTAGGGGCGACGTCTTCCGACAAAGGGGCAGAGTCACCGCTTCTCTATCCCCGTTCGCACAGATCACAACGAGGTCGCACTTGTCCTAGAGCACCTGCCAGTTCCAGTTCGGCACAGCGTCGACCCGGTCATGGCTGCCCTTCTCGAGTTTCTCAACAAGATCAACCTCTTAATCCTTAATCAGAGCGCGGGGATTGAAGCCTTAGAAGAATCTAGTCGTCCAAGATCCCCTCCGCCGAGGAAAAAACGTCAAAGACCACGAAGTCCTCCTCCCCAGCGCGAAAGAAACCATCGGACACCTCCGAAGCCAGAGGCCCAGACTCTCAGAAAGCGCAACCACATCTCTCCTCAGAACCAACATTCCCCGCGAACCAGGTGGACTAGAAGAGACCACCAAGCAAAGTACTGACGTTCGCCTCCGCCCAGATCTAAGGGCCAATCACGAACCCCACCTCCCTACCGAGATCGTCATCCTACCTATAAACGAGGCACCCACTCCCCGTCCTAGTCCAGCAACAACATCGACGACGAGCCTCGCGGCCCATTGTCCCAGGAGATTATGGTTATGCGTCTATCGAAGGGGCTAGAGAAACCCCTTTCTCTAGGAACATACGATGGTACAACGGACCCCGACAAGTACATCAAAAATATCAACGCGCTACTCGATTACCGTGGCGTTCGGGGCGCTATCAAATGTAGGTTATTCCCGACCACACTCAGGAAGGGGGAAATGACCTGGTACAAAAGACTCCCCAATGATTCCATCACCTCATGGAGGCAACTGGGAAGAATGTTCTCCAGACACTTCACGGCCTCTCACCGACATCCGAAGACTGAAGTCTCCCTTTAGGCCATCATACAAAGGGGGGGATGAACCCCTGTGAGCCTACATCGAAAGATTCAATAAGGAAGTTGTTCAGGTCTCTACGATCGATGACATGAAAAAATTTATACTCGAGCGCGGGCTCCATCCCCGCACTAAATTTCCTAAAGTTGTGGGCATCCAGCCCCCAATAACACTGGACGCCTTCCTCCTCAAAGCACAAGCATATATTCAGTATAAAGAAAAGGAGGCTGTCAGTTCTGCCCAAGATTCGAGACACCGGGAGAGTTTCCGATCCTCCAAGTCTGACGAGCCCTGGACATCCCGTCGAGGAGATAAAAGATAAGAAGATCGTGCCCAAGAGCCCCGGGACAACAAAGAGCCTTCCGGTCGGTTCCACGAGTATACTCCCCTGACAGTTTAAAGGGAAAAGATCCTTTCTGAATGTGCCATCTCAGAATTGCGGCAAGTGGGAGTCTGGTCCCCTAAGCAAATACCATCCAAACCAAACACTGACAAATCGAAATATTTCCAGTTCCACAAGAGCCACAGGCTTATGACCGACTACTGCATCCATATGAAGGATGTCATAGAGATACTCATCAGGGACGGACACTTGAAGCAGTTTGCCAAACTGAAGGATGCTCCTCGACAAGACGCCCAGGAATCCAAGAAGGTCGAGGAAGAGGTGCCTTCCTCCGAGCTATGAGCATCTCACGGCCTGAGGACGTCTACATCCTCGAGGGGCTCAATGCCCCTCCATATTTTTCCGTGCACAACCCGTGGGAGACTTTCCCCTCCACCATGGTCATCTCCGGAGGGGGCTTCAACAAAGTTACGGTAGGGTCCGTCAAAAGAAAATTCGAGAACCTTATCAGCAACAGCTCAAACCGGAACTCCACCTTCGATAGGATCCGGGGAGAGTCTGTTCTCATATGTTTCTACTGTGAGGAGCTCCTCAGTGGAGCCCCCAATGCCAACATCCCTCTGCTCGTGAGGGCCCATATGGCAAATTTTAATGTCCGATGAATCCTCGTCGACCAAGGCAATTCAGTTGATATTAAGTATTCCTAGTTGTTCTCCACCCTCCAGCTAGATGAATCACATCTGACACCTTATGTGGGCTCCGATCAGCAGGGTTTCAATGGATCGGTGACGAAGCCCTGGGGTTACATAGAGATGATTGTAACTTTCGGGTCCGTCGAAACGGCCAGGTCAATCAAGGTCTAATTCCTGGTCATCGATTTCCCGTCGCTATACCATTGCATCTTCGGGCAACCAACTCTGACCGAATTGGTAGTCGTGCCTTCAACAGTGCACTTGAAGATGAAATATTATATTTCTAAGGGCCTTGTGGCGACTCTACACAAGGTCATTGAAGCTGCGAGAAGATCCTTTGAAGCAGCCTCCAAAGGGCTAAACACCATCACCGCCAAGCCGAAGACTCCCAACCAGACGTCTCTGCCCAACCGCTGCCCCGAGTCGACTCCATCGACCTTGACATCTGTTTCTCCAAAGATGACCAGAAGATTCAGAAGGCAATGGCGAAAGAGATCCAGCCATCTTTGAGCATCCTCTCCAGTAGCGGCGAAGCTGTCCATTCGATGCCCCCAATTTCGGATGGATAGTTTGAACTCGTATTACTCGGCGACGACCCCCAGCAGGGAGTGAAGATTGGGATCAGTCTCTCCGAACTTATGAGGAAACAACTAAGAGCCTGCCTCCGGGAGAATGCAAATTTGTTTGCGTGGAGCGCTGCGGAGATGCACAGGCTAGACCCTGATGTGTCATGTCACCACCTCACAATTGATCTCGTCATTAGGGTTGTAGCTTAGCATAGACGATGACAGTCTCCGAAGAAAACAGAGGCTTTCGAACAGGCTCTAAAAGACCTCCTAGAGGCAAACTTTATATCGGAAGCCAAGTACACCACTTGGTTGTCCAATGTTGTACTCGTGAAAAAGAATAATTGAAAATAGCGAATGTGCATTGATTATACCTGTCGCTACTGCGAAAATCGGCGCCGGCTGAACAGAAGAGTCGCCACCGCGCGTTATTTATCCCACGGGAGGGAAAGGAAACGCTCAGAGTAAACCTCGCACAACACGGGAAAGGTATGGTCATCGCAACCAAAACCTGGATTCGGGAGTCGGTTACGCAAGGGGAAGGTATTAGCACCCCTCACGTCCGTCGTACTCGACGGGATCCACGCTTGTTTTCGGGTATGGATTGTTATTCTATCTAAACTATAGGTCAAGGGTTAAAAGAAAAGAAAATGAAAATAAAAATGACTCGGCAAAGTATCGCACTTTATGCCTACGTATTCCCGTCTGGAACGAGAAATCAGAGTCAACGTAGTTCGCCTACCTACGGGAGAGGAGGGGAAGGTTGCTCGCTAGGATATCGCATCCTATGCCTACGTACTTTCACACGGCACGAAAGATCAGAGCAAACGTAGTTCGGGCCACGTACGACACAAGTCTGTCTTGGTTGATTTTATTCCTTCTGAAAAAGGTTTCTTGATTAGCAGTCCCGGCGGACAAAAATGACGTTTTGATGAGTTCACATTCTTTTACGAAAGAAGTGTCTTTTATTGTGTTTGAAATCTTTATGGTGTTTTTCTGTTTGTTTTGAGAAAGAAGAGACAGAACTCTAACCTACGGTTGCGAAGGGAATCAAACTATCCTAATGTTATCATGCATGGGTTAAGACCTAGTGTCTATCATGCTCCTCTCTTGCACAGAGAGAAACAGAGATCCTACGGGATAGGCAGAAACAGAAACAATAACAGATATATATAGTAAAACAGTAAAATGCATGGATGCAACAGTACAAGCGAGGCAAGGGAGTCCCACTCAACCTCGAACCTAGAAAACAATAGGCGAAAGTGAACAGGCTTCACTTTCAACCCAACAGGGTAAACAGCAAACAATACAGTCCGGAAAACCAATCAATACATCAGCAAATGAAATACAGCAATAAAACAAACATCATCAGCAGCCCTGAATCAACATCTGGCTTCAAGTAATCTCCATTCAGCTACAGGCTTCAACAAGTATTAATCTCCATCTTCATGACCTTCAGGCAAGGGCTTTGATCATCTATCTTCTACAAGAAATGGCTTTTCTTCATGCTCAAACCTCTAGGATGAGGGATCAGTCACAAGAGTGAAGTGAATGAATGTTAGACAATTAATTACCTACCAAGGGTGGTTCATCAACTGTTAACATTAAACAGAAAGTCTCCTCTCAAAAGTTCTATCTTTCAAATATATTCACTGATCCTTCCAAAGGAAGGAGGTGGATATTTGAAAGAGACTTTGAATCATAGAGAAAGGATGGATGCAGACAAGGCATTCCATGTTTGAGAAACAAGCTTTCTAATCTAAAGCTCTGCCTAGCTCCTAAACCCTAGTCTCCTCAGCATCTGCTAGCAAGAACACCCTCCCCAACTCTGACAGTTGATCTTCAATCTCTGGATCTTCAATGGTCTTCATCTCCTCAAGTCTTCAGCTCTCCTAAGTCCCCAGACAATCCCAATACCCAAGCAAGCAAGCAATAATCCCCAGAGGGCACACCACACCAGTCAATCAGATATATACAGAGTATTAATAGCATTAGGGGAATCCTGACTTTTTCTAAGGGGATCTAATAACTACCCATAGCCCCTATAGTCCCATAACTAATCTATTCAAACCCTAAGTCCTAAGGGAAATGAAATCAAACTTCCTAAGTCACCCCCTAAAAACCCTAATTGGTACATGTTGTTCAAGCCTACATTAAGCACCTAAAATTAATTCTTAAAAATGGGAACTAAATTGAATTTACAAGTTCAATATCTCATCTAAGCAACCTAAAAAGAATGAACAGAAAATATGGAAGCATTTAATAGAACAAAAATTACTAAAATCATGCATGAAATGAAGCTATTTAAAATGACATTTATTTAGAAAATATGAAAAAAATATCAAATAAAAATGAAAATGCAATTTTATTTTTTTATAATTTTCTACACATCCTAAAGAAAATAGTGTAAAAAGAATGAATTGAAAATGATTTTTTATGTATTTATTATGAATTAATGAAAATGCATAAAAAATTAAAGAATATAAAAGAAAAATAATGAAATAAAGGGAGGGGGGTTTATTCAGCAAACACGCCCAGTTGATATTCCATTGGGCCAGCAAAGAGGGGGTGCGTGTAGCACATTTAGCTTGAGCCCAAAACAAGGTTAGAAACACTGAAAAATAAAAACAGCGCAGGGGGTGAAAATAGGAATAGAATCACGTTCAAATGGATTGGGCTTGGTAACTGGGGGGTGGGAATATAAAATTCACTCAGGCCCGCCCGTTTCAATTAATGAAACGGTGCGTTTGGCACCAACACATCTCCCTCCAAAATCAGAATCAAATCTCAGCCACACGATGGGCTTCTGAGTCAAAGGTCCAACATGAAATGGACGCACACGATTTCGTCTTCTCCAATGGATCCTCTAGGGTTTCTGAAACCCTCATGCACATGCCATGAACGTCCAATATTCAAGCTCTCGGTTCTCTCTCTCCAGGCCATGAAACGCCACGCTATAAACATGAAAAACATTCTAAATCTCTCCCTCTATAAGCCTATGGTCTTGGATTGCCTTAAAACTCAACAAATCAACAAACCCGATCGAGGCAAGTTCTGGTCACCATGGAAATACTCTGCAACTCATCATCACAATTCTCCATCAAACCTAGCCTAATCTCTTCCATGACAAATGGTTATCATTCTGATCTATCAAGCTAAGATTATGATGCATTCTACTACAAGTTCCAAGCCCTAACAGTTTCTACAACCTGCTAACAAACATCACCAAACCACTCCAAACTCAACCTAATTGCTCTACTAACATCCTACATCATATCTAAACTAACAAAATCATGCTAAACTAATTGAATCAAGCTGTGGCAGAGAAAATGCACCTGGTGTGAAAGCTTGTGGATGATGATGGAATTCGTGGATCTGAGACTTGTGAGGCTTGGATCCTGATCTACAATTGCTCTACTTGCTTCTGTTTGCAACACTTGAATAAAACTTGGCTTGAATTGTGCTATCAACTTGAAATTGCAATTTTGATGTTGATGATGGAAGTGCTCGAAAATGGATTGATCACACCTTGTTCTTGATTGAATTCTGATCTATGATGATGAATCAGTATGATGAAGTTGATTTTGATGATGATTGATGAAGAATTTGAGGAATTGAAGTGAAAACACAATGAGAAAGAATGAGAGAATTTGGGAAATTCTTGGTGAAAAATGAAGCCAACCCTTGATCAATCTTCATTTCATGAATATATGGTGCACAAATGAACATTCTAGATCCATCTTACAATTTCCCTTGCCTTCCAACTTTGATCCATTTTGGCTATGTTTCTTAAAATGCAAGTAACCAAGGATAACTTTGAAATCTTCCACTAAACTCAAAAAAGTGCTTGAACCATTGTCTTTAGAATGCCTTTTCCATTCAAAATCATATATTGGAAGTCTCCATTTGGACTTATAAATCTCCCAAACCATTTTCCATTTTGACTTTATTCAAATTATAAGCCATTTTAGTTCAAATTTGGACCAATCATGCAACTTCATGTTATGAGCTTTTCCAACAATTTGTGACCTTCTTTCTAGACTTAAAATCCCATTTGGAGCAAGTTTGATGTTGTAAGTTTTTCCATTTGAGGCCTCCTTGTATGAGTTTTGGACATAGGTTAAAATGACCTGTAATTCACAAATGCCCAAAATACCCTTTGCTTGCCAAGATCATAAGTTGAGTTCCACACATCATATGAGGGCATACTATACCATTCTAGAAAGCTAAGACAATGAGGAACAATTCTTATGTTGACCAAGAATTCATTTGAAATCTCCTTGAGGGGTAAAAATTGCTTGGAAGTCAAGTCACTTTCACAGACAAAAATTCAGATACCTCAGATGACCTGTAACTTGCAAGGACCATAACTTGAGTTCTATAAATCTCCTTGATGTCTTCCACCACTCAAATTAAAGGTCTTGAGATCCTCTATAAGTTCCATGTTGGCCAAGGATCCATTTGAAGCTTGCATTTTGACTTATCTTGCTTGGAAATTTGACCTAAACTAGGGGATTTTACACAGAAACCCTAATTTAGAAACTCCTCTTCTCCTTGATTTCTCTTGAATTCTTCTTGGCATATCTCCATATCCTTCTTTATATGTCCAATGATGAACCCCACATCTCTCCACTAGACTTGAATGCCCCTTAAATCAGTCAATTGACCTAGGATTGACCTAGGGTTGACCCAGATGAAACCCTAGTTGACTGTCTTCAACTGTGGCTCTTGTGCTCTCATCAATGACTTGTCTCCTTCTTTACATGACTTTCTAAGTCTCTCATAATGTCTAGATACTCTCCATGCCTTCAACTCACAGCTCACAACCCTCTTGTTGACCCTCAGATACCCTCAGCTAGGAGATGGACTCAAGGCTTGATCTGCTGAACTCTTTGCTTTCAAATTCTTTCCTGATGACTTGAATGAGATGGAATTAAGATAATAACCTCTTGATAGGCTTCTAGAGATGAGAATAATGATTGGTCCCCTGTTGAATGACTTGCTATGCTTATGCTATGCAGATGATTAGACTATGTACATGACTCTATATGCAAATGCTAATGATAATGAAACATAAACCAAGTGAATAAGGTTGGGCAAATTTTAGGGTGCAACAGCTGCCCCTATTCAAGCGACTTGGACCCGATTGGGTGAAGAGCCCGGAGCCTTCAGACATTCGCGGTACGAGACGGTTGAATACTAGTGAACCCAAAAATTTGCCAACCGCACAACTAAATTGCGCTCCTGCTTGGGGAACGACATTCATCAGCTGAATCTGACTGTTACGGCAACCCACTGATCTCGTGCGACTGTGCTGGGGATTGTCTTCATCGTTCTGAAGAGGATTCTATCATAACAGATTGCTTGCTTGTCCACGTTAGGACTCTGTCTGTCATCAATACGAAGAACTCTCAACTAGAACCTGTCCACGTTAGGACTCCACTTGCTGTTAACCCAGGAAAATCTCGGCAACTCCGCTGGGGATACTTCGTCTGCATTTCCATAAACTGAATCGTCCACGTTAGGAATAAAATTCTTCCACGTTAGGAGTAACACTTGTCCACGTCAGGAATTATTTATTCTGTATCTGTCCACGTCAGGACTAACCCTTTCATCTTTCCACGTCAGGAAGCAATCTTCTTTCCACATAAGGAGAACTATATCAATCTGTCCACGTAAGGACTCCAATACCACTTGACATATCCGCGTCAGGACTCCAGTCTTTCCACGTAAGGAATCAACCTTGATACGCCCGCGTGAGGACTCAATCTTTCCACGTAAGGAATAAACTCGTCTTTCCACGTAAGGAGTACATCATTCTTCCACATCAGGAATCAACTTTTCTTGAATCTGTCCACGTGAGGACCCCAATTTTTCCACGTAAGGAGTAAATCTTCTTCTTCCACATTAGAAATAACTTCTTTGATCTGTCCGCGTCAGGACTAAACTCTTCCACGTCAGGAATAACCCATTTCTTTCCACGTCAGGAATCAATCTTGATATGTCCGCGTGAGGACTTAATCTTTCCACGTAAGGAATCTCCATCTTTCCACGTAAGGAAACCATTTTTCTTCCACGTAAGGAATGCTCTTGATATGTCCACGTAAGGACTCTGATCTTTCCATGTAAGGAATACCAACTTCTTTCCGATTTGTCCGCGCCAGGACTACATTTTTCCACATAAGGAATGCCATCTTAATCTGTCCACGTAAGGAATCCACTCTTTCCGCGTTAGGAATCACCTCCTTTGATATGCCCGCGTAAGGGCTACATCGTCCACGTTAGGACCCACTTCTCCACGTTAGGAATAATAATTTCTTTGATTTGTCCACGTCAGGACTAAACTCTTCCACGTAAGGAATCGATCTCATTCTTGATTTGTCCACGTTAGGACCCAGGCGTCTTCGACCTGCTGAGGAAATGAAGCTTGTCCACGTAAGGACTCACACGCTGGTCTAATCTGTCCACATCAGGACACCAACGCAAAGAGTAATCACTTTTGTCAACGTCATGACCTCCCATTCCACTAATTTCGATAAACCGAATCTGCCCACGATAGGACTAACACAACTCACCAATCCAGGGAAATAAAACTGTCCACGTTAGGACACCCACCTCTGAAGAAATCCCGTCAATATAGGAATAAATTGTCCGCGTCAGGACTTAGTTCTCCAATGATCCTCACCCACAAACTTCTTAGCACTGACGTGACAACGACTTTGAGACGGACTCTACTGAGGATGTCTGGAAACCAAACTATCGGATGCCTGTTCTGATGCCCGGAGGCCACTTCTGAAATTCTGGTTCATGGAACCCCTGATGACAACTGATTCTGCCTGGGAACAAAGAGAAACTTATCCTGGCAACTCTGGCGGGGAAAATAAGAGACATTTGCATAAATGACTCTGTTAGAGACAAAGAGAATCTCATCATGCTAACTCTGTGGGGGAATACTGCCGAAACTGACATTATCATTGGATGTCTCATGCCGAGATCGTGAATGTTTGGTAATTCATTTGAGCAAGAGTTCTCTCCACTTGAACTGCTAGAGTACAGAAACTGCTTCAGCAAAATAAATGTTGGAAGGTGATGCCGACTCCGCCGGGGATATCCAGATGCTACAGACTTATTCCAGCAAAATAAATGCTGGAAGGGTGAAGTCGACCCTGCTGGGAAATTGGGAACTCAAACCACACACCCTATTGAGGTAACCCCCTGCTGGGGAAAAGCAGATGTGCACCGTACGATCGGACTTTTCTGCTGGAGAGTGAACCGATATTACACAGTATCCTTGACAAAATAAATGATGGGACCCACCATCAACTCTGCTTGGGAGAGTCTTGATCTTCGAGTTCCACTGGAAGGAATGAAAACACTTGCAAAGAGAATTCCGTTGGGGATGGGATGATTCTCTTGGGGAAAATTAACTGACTCCACTGGGGGAGAGTGCATGACCCTGCGGGGAAAGATGGACCTGCCTGAAGACAGCCTTACGATCTTGGAATCGCCAAACTCTGCTGAGGACGAATAACTTTTCTGCTCCCTTTGAGTAAGCTACGGCTAGCTGGGGAATTCTATCCTTCTTTGGGAAGAACAAGCATGACCTGCGTGGGGATCAAGTCTTTCGTTATCGCAATCTTTTGATCATTTTCCTCGTATGGTTACGAAACCTGCAACAACACAAACAAGACACGACAAGCCTATGCAATCAAATCAATTCAGGTTAGTGACGTTACACTCAGTTAATTCAAAGCTTTAGCAATTGTTGGCAAGGGCCAGTGATGTTATACTCATGCTAGCTTCAATAAACTTAGGCGTTAATCATGCACAAAACAGTAAAGAACAGTGTCGAATACTGAATAACACATTTCATTGATTGGGCCCCTGAATGGGCGGAGTTTTATACACGGGATGTAACTCCTGAAAAGAGGAAGCTACGCAAAGCAAATACATAAGTATGCACAAGAAGCATGAATATTTTGACAAATTAAATTTTGTACTCGTGTCGGCAACGGGATGCAGATGAACACCACGAACTGATCCTCCTATGACTCATCCGACTCTAATGCTTTCCCGGTATCCCCACTTCTGAAGAGATTGTATCCGATAACTGGCTCCTCAAATGTATTCTCCCGCGTTGATGCTCATTGTAGTATCAAATTCGGACCGCAGTCATTTGCTTTTCACACCCCTAACTTTTGCGTGAACCGCCCTTTACGGGTTTTCAGTTCACCGGGATACCCTTTTTTGCCGAAGCCGCCCAATGTAGGTTTTCAACTTCGCGGGTGTACATTTTTTTCAATTTTATCCCTAACTTTTGCCCGAACCTTTCATTCTGTTTTTGGTTCGCCAAGATGCCCCATTTTTGCCTGGACTCTCTTTTTCTGTCCAGCGGGTCTATTTTAAGCAAAGTATTTTTTAACTGCGTCCGAATTCACAGGTGACGTGAAGTCTTCTCCGTCCATGGTGGACAACAACAACGCTCCTCCTGAAAAGACCTTTCTGACAACGTATAGTTGGGGGTCCATTTGCCCCTGTGATCTGCTTGCGGCGGGAGAATCCTTTTTAGCACAAGGTCGCCCGTCTGAAAGCTCCGCGGAAGTATCTTCTTGTCGTACGCTTTCTTCATTCGTCTTTGGTACAAACGACCGTATGCCAGAGAAGCTAGCCTCTTCTCATCCATCAAACTCAGTTGGTTCAATCTATTCGTTACC
Organism: Lathyrus sativus; assembly: GCA_963859935.3. NCBI lineage: Eukaryota > Viridiplantae > Streptophyta > Magnoliopsida > Fabales > Fabaceae > Lathyrus > Lathyrus sativus. The sequence continues at coordinate 515,403,034 of OZ012741.1, forward strand.
CATTCTGCCTCGTCCAGCTGAACGTCTCGCAATACCCTCAGAGAAGGGATCTCAACTTCCAATGGTAATACCGCTTCCATTCCGTATACCAACGAGAACGGAGTTGCCCCGGTTGATGTGCGTACCGTCGTACGATAACCGTGCAAAGCGAAAGGTAGCATTTCATGCCAATCTTTATAAGTCACCACCATTTTCTGAACGATCTTCTTGATATTCTTATTGGCCGCCTCAACAGCGCCATTCATCTTGGGTCGGTAAGGGGAGGAGTTGTGATGTTCGATCTTGAAATTCTGACAGAGCTCCTTCATCATTTTGTTGTTCAGATTTGAACCATTATCCGTGATTATCCGCTCGGGAATCCCATATCGGCAAATGATATCTCTCTTGATGAATCTAGCCACCACTTGCTTCGTTACATTCGCGTAAGACGCCGCTTCCACCCACTTGGTGAAGTAATCGATTGCTACTAGGATGAACCGATGCCCGTTAGAAGCCGTCGGCTCAATCTTTCCAATCATATCGATTCCCCACATCGAGAATGGCCATGGAGATGACATCACATTTAGAGGACTCGGAGGCACATGTATCTTGTCGGCATAAATTTGGCACTTGTGGCACTTCCTCGCGAACTTGAAACAATCAGTTTCCATCGTCAGCCAAAAATAACCTGCCCTTAGCAGCTTTCTCGTCATAGCATGTCCACCAGCATGCGTACCAAAGGCACCTTCGTGAATTTCCTCCATGAGAAGCTTGGCCTCTTTCTCGTCTACACAACGCAACAACACCAAATCGTGGTTCCTTCTGTACAAGACGCCATCCGGATTCAAGTAGAAATTACCCGCTAATCTCCTGAGAGTCTTCTGATCTTGACTGGATGCCCCAGCCGGATACTCTTTATTCTTCAGGAAATTAAGGATATCAAAATACCACGGTTTGTCATCAGATGCTTCATCAATAGCAAATACATAAGCTGGCCTGTCCAACCGAGAGATAGTGATTTGGGGAGCTTCGTTCCAGAAGTTGACCTTGTACATGGAAGACAAAGTGGCAAGGGCGTCAGCCATTTGATTTTCTGCCCGCGGTACGTGATGCAATTCAACCTTGTCGAAAAAAGGCAACAATCTCCTTGCATAATTCATGTAATGTATCAAATTAGGCTGCCGTGTCTCCCATTCCCCTTTGATCTGATTCACGACCAGAGCTGAGTCTCCGTATACGTCTAGATGTTTGATTCGCAAATCAATGGCTTCTTCAAGCCCCATTATACAAGCTTCGTATTCGGCCTCATTGTTGGTAACGGCAAAGGTCAATCGGGCAGTAAACGGGATGTGCGACCCGTGCGGCGTAGTGATAATTGCCCCTATTCCGCTACCGTAAGCATTCACAGCTCCGTCAAAAATCATCTTCCACTGGGACCCCAACTCTGGTCCCTCGTCTGGCAACGGCTCTTCGCAATCCTTCATCTTTAAGTACATGATATCCTCGTCAGGAAAATCAAATCTCATCGATTGGTACTCTTCAATAGGCTGCTCTGCCAGATACTCAGATAGCACACTCCCCTTTATAGCCTTTTGCGAGACGTATTGAATGTCATATTCAGTCAAGACCATCTGCCAACGGGCAATTCTACCTGACAACGCCTGCTTTTCGAATACATATTTGATAGGATCCATCTTCGAGATGAGCATGGTTGTATGATTCAGCATGTACTGCCTCAAACGCTTGGCGGCCCAGGCTAGCGCGCAACAAGTTTTCTCCAGCATTGAGTACCGAGATTCACAGTCTGTAAATTTCTTACTCAAGTAATAGATTGCATGCTCTTTTCTCCCCGTCTCGTCGTGTTGACCGAGAACACAACCCATGCTTCCCTCAAGAACCGTCAAATACATGATCAAGGGTCTACCTGCCACCGGGGGTATCAAAATAGGAGGCTCCTGCAGATACTTCTTTATTTTATCGAACGCCTTTTGACAATTTTCGTTCCACGTTACAGCTTGATCTTTCTTCAATAGCTTGAATAATGGTTCACACGTAGCAGTTAGGTGAGATATGAACCGAGCGATGTAGTTCAACCTCCCTAAAAACCCGCGCACCTCTTTCTCTGTTTTAGGCGTTGGCATTTCTTGAATCGCTTTTATTTTAGCAGGATCGACCTCTATTCCTCTTTCGCTTACGATAAACCCCAGCAGTTTACCCGATCTCACCCCGAAGGTGCATTTGTTAGGGTTCAGTCTCAGCCTGAACTTCCTAAGCCTTTTAAATAACTTCAGCAGATTCACCAGATGCTCTTCTTCCGTCTGGGATTTGGCAATCATATCGTCAACATAAACTTCGATCTCTTTATGCATCATGTCATGAAAAAGAGTCGTCATCGCACGCTGATATGTTGCCCCAGCATTTTTCAAACCAAAGGGCATCACTTTGTAGCAAAATGTTCCCCATGGTGTTATGAAAGTAGTCTTCTCCATATCCTCTGGCGCCATTTTAATTTGATTATAGCCTGAAAAGCCATCCATGAAGGAGAATACAGAGTATTGAGCAGTATTATCAACTAACACGTCAATGTGAGGAAGTGGAAAATCGTCTTTTGGGCTTGCTTTATTCAAATCTCTATAATCCACGCACATTCGAACCTTGCCATCTTTCTTTGGCACTGGTACAATGTTAGCAACCCATGAGGGATACTTCGTCACAGCCAGGAAACCAGCGTCCCACTGTTTCTGAACCTCCTCTTTGATCTTCATTGCCATATCTGGTCGAGTTCTGCGAAGCTTTTGTTTGACCGGCGGGCAATCTTCTTTCAGTGGCAGGCGATGCACAACCATATCTGTATCGAGCCCTGGCATATCCTCATATGACCAAGCGAATACATCATTATACTCTCGGAGCATTTCAACCAGTCTTCGCTTGATATCACTCTGCAGTGCGGCTCCGATACGAATATTCCTCTCAACCCCTTCCGATCCCAAATTGATAATTTCGATAACCTCATCATGAGGCAGAATGGCTCTTTCCTCTTGCTTCACTAACCAAGACAGTTCTTCAGGAACGTCGCTATCTTCGACAACCTCTTCTTCGGTCTGGAATACCGGGTGATCGAAGTCGGGACGAGTCATAGGTGGCTCAAGGATGTCATCTGAAAATGTCATCCTGCAAAAGGAATGGTTAAGTGCTTCAAAATGCGTATAAAGAGAATAACCACGTTGCCATTTTATTGAAAAATATAAAATAAGGAAGACAGAGATTACAGTATTTGCACATGAAAAACGCCATTTATTTAATGATTAACACGCAATGTTTATAACAACACAGCCCTAAGCAAATCCTGATGCCCCGGGCAAGACATCAGATTATTCAACAATTAATAAAGCAAAGCATTACTGTTTAAAAGTCACAGGAACAAGCTCCAGAATAGACCAGTTGCACAGTCCTTGTCCTGGCGTGCTTGGCTGAATCCAGGCATCCATATCACAGTCGCTGTCTCCTTCATCAGACTCTGAAGCAGCATTGACAGTTTCATGACATACTCCACTGGCAGAGATGGTGATTAATTTTCTGAAATGGGGGGCCCCCACGGAAGGATTTGATGACGACGGTCGGTACCCCAGCCCGAACCGGTCCATTTTCACAGGAATGTCCAGCACTTTGCCCCAGCCCTTGGCTTCTCCTGCTTCTACTAGAGCTTGAGCTTCTTTATACGATGAGACAGCTATCTCTGGCACTTTGCTCGGCCCGGGACCTTTGTCCTTGATGCGCAACCCTTCGAATGCCTGGCATGGTGTCTCATGGATCTCTCCGTCGACTTCCACATATTTAAACGAAGATAGATGGCTGACCAGGATGTCTTCTTCTCCGCACACGGTGACTACGCTATCTCCGACCATATACTTTAACTTCTGATGCAGGGTAGACGTGACTGCCCCTGCCCCATGAATCCAGGGTCTTCCCAGCAAGCAGCTGTACGCAGGCTGTATATCCATGATATAAAACTCAGTTGCAAACACTTCCGGCCCCACTTGCAGAGGCAAGGTAATCGATCCGAAGACTGTTCTCTGCGTGCCGTCAAATGCTCTGACTACCAAATCGCTGGGTGTACACAAAATTCCTCGAACATCCAGCTTCATCATCGCCTTCTTAGGCAGCACATTCAAAGATGATCCGGTGTCAACCAATACGTGTGACATTACCGATCCTCTACACTCAACAGACACGTGTAATGCCATATTATGATCTCTCCCTTTCGGAGTCAAGTCAAAATCGGTAAAACCCAGACTGTGGCCTGCATTCACATGTGCTAGCACTCCTTCTAGCTGATTCACGGAGACGTCCTGGGGTACAAAAGAAGTGTCCAGGACTTTCAGCAAAGCATTTCTGTGAGCTTCCGAACACAACAGCAATGACAAGATAGATATTTTGGACGGTGTCTGCTGCAGATGCTCCACAATTTTATAATCACTTTTTCGAATTAAGCGCATGAATTCTTCTACATCCTTCGATGCTGCTTCTTTTTCACTTGCTTGTACCGGAACATTCTCAACCGCTTTCCCTTTTCCTTTCGCTAGTCTTTCAGCCTCCACTTCAGGAGATATAAAGATCCTGCCGCTCCTTGTCATGCCTCCTGAGCCAACAACATTATCCACAGTCTCCGCTGGCTGCTTGTTAACATCAATCTTTATCCCGTCACAATACACCTCTAACCCATATGACCATGGGACTGCTTTCGTGTTCTCGTACGGGATTGGCCCGGCCTTAGTTATGGTAATCGGTGGTCGCTGAGCTGGTGCTGCAATAGTGATCGTCTTCCGAGGAATCGTTACCGTGGCCACATCACTCCGATTATCCACTACTGCCCCTGCAGGCTCATCAGTTGCCGCTCGATCAAACTGCAATATACCTTCATCAATTAAAGCCTGAATGCCTTTCTTCAAATCCTCACACCCCCCAGCTAGGGTCCAACAATCTAAGCAATACTCGTTACATCCTGGGTAAACACCTCCTTGTAACAGTCGGCTCTTTATCTCGCTCAGCGGCGTCTTTAAATCTTCAACATTCATAATCAGATTCAACCCTTCCTCAGTCAGCACGGCGTTTGCCCCATGATTAGGCATGGGTTTCTGGACTATATTCGGACCTGCCGTTCCAAAATTGATAGTCTTGTTGTCTAAAAGATCCTGCACCACGTGCTTAAAAGCATGACAACCTTCTATATCGTGACCCGGGGCCCCAGAATGAAACTCACAGTGCCTGTTTGCATCATAACCAAACGGGGGAGTTCCCGTTATCGGTGCCAGAGTTCTTTTCTCTACCAGATTTAATCCCAACAATGTCTGCAACAAATCGGCATAGGTTGAGGGAGGCTTCTCAAACACTCTTCTCGGTTTACTACCCTGGAATCTTCGCTGAGCTTGCTGTGCCCCCTGATGAGGCTGCTGCTGCTGTGGCATTGGTTGCTGCTGAACCGGTTGTTGTTGCTGGAGTGGTTGTTGTTGATATGGGATAGTAACACTCGACACCTGCGGCGGCTGACGATATTGACCTCGTCCCCTGCCTCGGCCTCGGCCTCGGCCTCCAAATACTGCGCTAGCTTCGCCCTGACGGCGCCCACCATAAGTTTTCCTATTACTGCCAGATGCAGTTGATTCCTCGACTTGGAACTTTCCTTGCTTAATATTACGTTCAATCTTTTCCCCCATCAGAATCAGGTCTGAAAAACTGGCCAGAGACGTATGAAACAGCATGTCATGAAACAGCCCGGTGAATGTGCCGACAAACATGTCATTCATTTCCTTATCTTCTACAGGAGGACGGACCCTGGCAGCCATATCGCGCCACCTTTGCGCGTACTCTTTAAAACTCTCCCCCTTCTTCTGCGAAAGCCCGGCCAACTGGACCCGATTGGGTGCCAGGTCGCTATTATACTTGTAATAGGCTACAAATGCCTCCGCCAATTGCTTCCATGTCTTGATATCAGTTGGCTCCAACCCCATGTACCACTCTAAGGAAGGGCCCGACAGACTATCCTGAAAGAAATGCATTAGCATCCTTTCATCAGTTGAGTATGCAGACATCTTTCTGTAATAAGCTCGCACATGCACTTTCGGACATGTGTCTCCTTTGTACTTATCGAACGCAGGAGCCTTGAATTTAATTGGCACCCTCAAGCCAGGTACCAAGCCCATGGTTGCCATGTCCAATCCCACAGCACTCTGATTTAAGACTCCCTTCATCTGCTCTTCCAGCATTCTAATCTTTTGGGAATCATCCATCGGCCCTTCAAAACCTCCCCCGGAGAAGGCGTCCTCCTGCTGATCTTCTTGCCACAGACTGTTTCCAGCTCCGTACCCATCATATGCATTATTACGTCCAGCTCTGATCTGATTCATCCCCGGACCTCGGCCTCTGTTGCCGTACCCTTGAACACCTCCAGCAGGCCCAAAAGCCATTAACCCCGTACCGTTGCCATTTCCAAAGCCTCCGTAACCCTGATTGACCATACCATAACCATCTTGCCCAAAGCCTTGAGCATTAAAGCCATACTTGCCAGTGTTATCGAATCCCTGATCGTTGAATCCGAACCCAGTATTGACAAAGCCATTGCCTCCTAGATTATCTCCCAAATTGACATCACCCAGCCCAGCATTATGGACAACGGTCTCATTCCCCACTCCAACGTTACCATTCACAGCAGCGGTAGCGTTGTTGACATTAGCAGCAGGTATATTGACTACGGGCGGAGCCACTGGCGTGGGAGTGCCGTCTCCATGAGCAGTATCAACCCGGACAGACTGATGATCGTCATTACCATGACCAGCGTTGCGAGCCAACAGAGGCTGGACCATGGCCTGCAAATTCTCCTGCCCTTTTGCTATAGCTTCCATAGTCTACATGAAGAGGGCGAGCTTCTCGCGCACATCTTGCATCTCGTTCTGCATTTGGTCCATGATTTTCCGACAGTTGGAGCGTGTAGAATAGCGGTGCGGATGCTGATCTGCAATCCTGTTAAGTACCTGGTACAGAGCAGGAAATAAGACACCATTCAAAGATTACCTGTAATGCAATATGAATATGAATGCAATGCAATGTGTCTGTGCATTAGGGAAGTTCGTTCCCCCAGTTCTAGTGCGAAGGTGCCGGTGCAGTGACAGTGTTGACAATAGGAATATCGGAGCTGAATCATAGAAAGCCTCATATATTGCAGGGAAAATCGATAAGCCCAGGGTACAATATCACTGAGAATACAAAGAAGGCATGACCTCAACCAACAATCCTGGTGATGGTCAGCACTATGCAAATAAAGCATACAAGTCACTATATGAGATGATCAAATCCTCCCAAAAGTCTGGTACTCCTCTATCAACTTCCTGGTCTCCGGATGACTTGGTCGATCAAGCAGCCCTTCAACAAGCTGGTTTCTCCTCTTAAGGACACGGCGCACGTCTTCAGCAGTTTCTTCCCACGTTGCTTCTCCGAAGCAATCTTCTAACTTTCGCTTCTGAGACACCGCTTCATCTCTGGATTTGATTGCCTTGTTCAGTGCATGCTGGACACTATACCGGGTCATCACTTCTTCCTCACACTTCTTGATGCTAGACTTCAACTTCTCTTCGAGGTCGGAAATTTGCTGCTTCAGCTTATCTTCCCTCTTCTTATTGTTAGTGAGTGTAGCATTCCAAGTCTTATTGCAGGAAGAGATCTCTCGGTGTGATGCGTCGAGCGCTTTCTTTTTGGCTTCCAGCATGTCATGGGAGCTTCTGAACTCTTGCCCCAGACGTTCACGCTTTTTCTTCTCCTCAGTCAACTCGGCTCCTAACCTGTTTAGCAGCTCGGTCTGTTGTTGGAAAGCATATACGGCCTTGTTTTTCTCGCTGCGTGCATGGGCTAACTCTTGCTCTAACCCTTCGTTGACCTTCATCAAGGCTTCTTTTTCCTTCACAACTTGTTCATAGACTTCCCTAGAAACAGTAGTTGGCTCCGTTACCGGAACGGGAACAAGAATTGGTGCGTCTGGAAACGGCATCCTCAACTGACTAGCCCTCTCCTGAATCCAAACTCTATAAGGTGCATAGGCCTGACAGTCATTCTTTCCTAACAAAGGCTTCCCTCTGCGGTTAATACGCGTCCAGGCATGCTGCAACTTGGCTAATAACTCCCCTTTCACTTCACCTGTGAAGTACAGAGATTCCTGTACTTCTTCCTCCTGAGGCGGATTCTTCAGCGCATATCCGAACTGGCGAATGAATAGAGAAGGGTTGTAATTGATACACCCTTTTCTTCCTATCAACGGTACATTAGGGTACCCAGAACAGCTGAGGATGAGCTCAGATCCCAACAGGTCTCGATCAAACCATACAACGTCTTCGGAAGATAGCCTCATCAGGCGTTCTGACCAACTAGCAGAGGTTGCACTGTCTACAAATGGTCCCTTCATGGGGAGATGATTCTTGAACCACATATTCAACAGAGGAGTACAGCAGTAAACAACTTTTCCTCTTCGGTTCTCATTCTTATAGTGCAATGAATGATAGAAGTCTCCGATCAACGTTGGCACTGGGTTGCCTGCAGCAAACAGATAGAAAGCATCCAAATCCACAAAGTTGGGCAAGTTAGGAAACAGCACAATTCCATAAATGCATAGAGCCAAAATAGCATTGAAAACCACCCAACAACCGTTCTTGGCGTACTCTCGAGCTTTGACAACTAAGAAATCAAGAGAGAAACCTGAAACCCCAAGCCAAGAAGTCAATAATAGATCTGCAGCGTCCATATGTAAGGCTTTGGCTAAGTCCTCCAACTTGGGCTCAGCAGCAGAGTGAATAAAGGGAACCTTGTTCTGCACGGGAAGCTCAGTAAACTCCACATACTCCTCAATGGTAGGTCCTAGAATGAAGTCAGCAAAAGTAAAGCATCTCAATGCGGGGTCATAGAACTGCATCAAGGTGTATAGCCCATTCATCTCATCAGCAGTGGGCTTGCAGACTAATCTCAGTAATCTCCCATGGCTCATTCTGAAGCTTCTCCTAACCTCCTCATCAGCAAGAGATATCAGACCAAGCAAAGAAGTAATATCAGGTGCAGGCAGCTTATACGCGACTGTTTTCCTTAAACCAGCCATAATCAATACTCAGAAGTCCGGGCACTAGAACTAGGGAAATGCAAATGCACCTGCAGCACAGACACACGTTAGTGAAATGCAAATGGTAATGGATATGCAGGCAATGCAATGCAAGTAACATGCAACAGGGACCAAAGCTGCAGCTGAATAGCCTAAACCCCATCAAGAAAGGTCTCAGATAGACCATCCAGAAATCCTCAAACCCTGGTCTCAGATAGACCTAACACAAAGCTCCAATATTGGTCTCTGACATACCTCAAACCATAACTCCAACTGGTCTCTGGTAGACCTCAAATTCACATCTCTAATTGGTCTCTGACAGACCTCAGAACAGACCTCAGAACACATCTCCAAATGGTCTCTGACAGACCTCAGAACACATCTCCAAATGGTCTCTGACAGACCTCATCACTCTCCATAAATACCCAGGATCTCTGATCAAGAAATAACCGGTATCTGAAGGTCTGGTTACCTGCATAACCCTGAATCCCCTCACAGGTGGGTGGCCCTATAACTGGCACAAGGTACGGCATCCTATGCGGTCGTCGGCGTCACAGACTTTCAGGGTTGATGACACGATTCCCAGAAGGAGTGGCATCATCAAATCCTGAAGAGGCCTCACTCAACCAACTTCCAAATGATCGGTTCCCGGAGTCGACAATTCAGCTGACCAACAACCCCTTCGACCCAAAGGGTAGAAAAAGAAGCCAACCAGAAGAACCTCGTCCGAGTGTAGATTTCATGAGACACTAATGCAAGCAAAGCCGGCACGCGCCCACTACTTTCTACGCTAATTCTAGGTGCACTCAAGCCCAGGTCCGGCTTATCTCTCAATATCAGAACACCCGTCACACCCCAAATACAGCAATAATAATCAATATATAAAGCTGAAAATACAAGGTTAGAAATATACAATAACTCCATACAAAATCCTCGACGGGAAAACAAGCGTTAGGATTGACTCGCTCAAAGGGACGTTGGATCCCAAATGCATAAGAACCATCGCAGTTCTTAGCAGCCAGGGGACGTTGGATCCCCAGCAGAGTCGCCAGCTGTCGCTACTGCGAAAATCGGCGCCGGCTGAACAGAAGAGTCGCCACCGCGCGTTATTTATCCCACGGGAGGGAAAGGAAACGCTCAGAGTAAACCTCGCACAACACGGGAAAGGTATGGTCATCGCAACCAAAACCTGGATTCGGGAGTCGGTTACGCAAGGGGAAGGTATTAGCACCCCTCACGTCCGTCGTACTCGACGGGATCCACGCTTGTTTTCGGGTATGGATTGTTATTCTATCTAAACTATAGGTCAAGGGTTAAAAGAAAAGAAAATGAAAATAAAAATGACTCGGCAAAGTATCGCACTTTATGCCTACGTATTCCCGTCTGGAACGAGAAATCAGAGTCAACGTAGTTCGCCTACCTACGGGAGAGGAGGGGAAGGTTGCTCGCTAGGATATCGCATCCTATGCCTACGTACTTTCACACGGCATGAAAGATCAGAGCAAACGTAGTTCGGGCCACGTACGACACAAGTCTGTCTTGGTTGATTTTATTCCTTCTGAAAAAGGTTTCTTGATTAGCAGTCCCGGCGGACAAAAATGACGTTTTGATGAGTTCACATTCTTTTACGAAAGAAGTGTCTTTTATTGTGTTTGAAATCTTTATGGTGTTTTTCTGTTTGTTTTGAGAAAGAAGAGACAGAACTCTAACCTACGGTTGCGAAGGGAATCAAACTATCCTAATGTTATCATGCATGGGTTAAGACCTAGTGTCTATCATGCTCCTCTCTTGCACAGAGAGAAACAGAGATCCTACGGGATAGGCAGAAACAGAAACAATAACAGATATATATAGTAAAACAGTAAAATGCATGGATGCAACAGTACAAGCGAGGCAAGGGAGTCCCACTCAACCTCGAACCTAGAAAACAATAGGCGAAAGTGAACAGGCTTCACTTTCAACCCAACAGGGTAAACAGCAAACAATACAGTCCGGAAAACCAATCAATACATCAGCAAATGAAATACAGCAATAAAACAAACATCATCAGCAGCCCTGAATCAACATCTGGCTTCAAGTAATCTCCATTCAGCTACAGGCTTCAACAAGTATTAATCTCCATCTTCATGACCTTCAGGCAAGGGCTTTGATCATCTATCTTCTACAAGCAATGGCTTTTCTTCATGCTCAAACCTCTAGGATGAGGGATCAGTCACAAGAGTGAAGTGAATGAATGTTAGACAATTAATTACCTACCAAGGGTGGTTCATCAACTGTTAACATTAAACAGAAAGTCTCCTCTCAAAAGTTCTATCTTTCAAATATATTCACTGATCCTTCCAAAGGAAGGAGGTGGATATTTGAAAGAGACTTTGAATCATAGAGAAAGGATGGATGCAGACAAGGCATTCCATGTTTGAGAAACAAGCTTTCTAATCTAAAGCTCTGCCTAGCTCCTAAACCCTAGTCTCCTCAGCATCTGCTAGCAAGAACACCCTCCCCAACTCTGACAGTTGATCTTCAATCTCTGGATCTTCAATGGTCTTCATCTCCTCAAGTCTTCAGCTCTCCTAAGTCCCCAGACAATCCCAATACCCAAGCAAGCAAGCAATAATCCCCAGAGGGCACACCACACCAGTCAATCAGATATATACAGAGTATTAATAGCATTAGGGGAATCCTGACTTTTTCTAAGGGGATCTAATAACTACCCATAGCCCCTATAGTCCCATAACTAATCTATTCAAACCCTAAGTCCTAAGGGAAATGAAATCAAACTTCCTAAGTCACCCCCTAAAAACCCTAATTGGTACATGTTGTTCAAGCCTACATTAAGCACCTAAAATTAATTCTTAAAAATGGGAACTAAATTGAATTTACAAGTTCAATATCTCATCTAAGCAACCTAAAAAGAATGAACAGAAAATATGGAAGCATTTAATAGAACAAAAATTACTAAAATCATGCATGAAATGAAGCTATTTAAAATGACATTTATTTAGAAAATATGAAAAAAATATCAAATAAAAATGAAAATGCAATTTTATTTTTTTATAATTTTCTACACATCCTAAAGAAAATAGTGTAAAAAGAATGAATTGAAAATGATTTTTTATGTATTTATTATGAATTAATGAAAATGCATAAAAAATTAAAGAATATAAAAGAAAAATAATGAAATAAAGGGAGGGGGGTTTATTCAGCAAACACGCCCAGTTGATATTCCATTGGGCCAGCAAAGAGGGGGTGCGTGTAGCACATTTAGCTTGAGCCCAAAACAAGGTTAGAAACACTGAAAAATAAAAACAGCGCAGGGGGTGAAAATAGGAATAGAATCACGTTCAAATGGATTGGGCTTGGTAACTGGGGGGTGGGAATATAAAATTCACTCAGGCCCGCCCGTTTCAATTAATGAAACGGTGCGTTTGGCACCAACACATCTCCCTCCAAAATCAGAATCAAATCTCAGCCACACGATGGGCTTCTGAGTCAAAGGTCCAACATGAAATGGACGCACACGATTTCGTCTTCTCCAATGGATCCTCTAGGGTTTCTGAAACCCTCATGCACATGCCATGAACGTCCAATATTCAAGCTCTCGGTTCTCTCTCTCCAGGCCATGAAACGCCACGCTATAAACATGAAAAACATTCTAAATCTCTCCCTCTATAAGCCTATGGTCTTGGATTGCCTTAAAACTCAACAAATCAACAAACCCGATCGAGGCAAGTTCTGGTCACCATGGAAATACTCTGCAACTCATCATCACAATTCTCCATCAAACCTAGCCTAATCTCTTCCATGACAAATGGTTATCATTCTGATCTATCAAGCTAAGATTATGATGCATTCTACTACAAGTTCCAAGCCCTAACAGTTTCTACAACCTGCTAACAAACATCACCAAACCACTCCAAACTCAACCTAATTGCTCTACTAACATCCTACATCATATCTAAACTAACAAAATCATGCTAAACTAATTGAATCAAGCTGTGGCAGAGAAAATGCACCTGGTGTGAAAGCTTGTGGATGATGATGGAATTCGTGGATCTGAGACTTGTGAGGCTTGGATCCTGATCTACAATTGCTCTACTTGCTTCTGTTTGCAACACTTGAATAAAACTTGGCTTGAATTGTGCTATCAACTTGAAATTGCAATTTTGATGTTGATGATGGAAGTGCTCGAAAATGGATTGATCACACCTTGTTCTTGATTGAATTCTGATCTATGATGATGAATCAGTATGATGAAGTTGATTTTGATGATGATTGATGAAGAATTTGAGGAATTGAAGTGAAAACACAATGAGAAAGAATGAGAGAATTTGGGAAATTCTTGGTGAAAAATGAAGCCAACCCTTGATCAATCTTCATTTCATGAATATATGGTGCACAAATGAACATTCTAGATCCATCTTACAATTTCCCTTGCCTTCCAACTTTGATCCATTTTGGCTATGTTTCTTAAAATGCAAGTAACCAAGGATAACTTTGAAATCTTCCACTAAACTCAAAAAAGTGCTTGAACCATTGTCTTTAGAATGCCTTTTCCATTCAAAATCATATATTGGAAGTCTCCATTTGGACTTATAAATCTCCCAAACCATTTTCCATTTTGACTTTATTCAAATTATAAGCCATTTTAGTTCAAATTTGGACCAATCATGCAACTTCATGTTATGAGCTTTTCCAACAATTTGTGACCTTCTTTCTAGACTTAAAATCCCATTTGGAGAAAGTTTGATGTTGTAAGTTTTTCCATTTGAGGCCTCCTTGTATGAGTTTTGGACATAGGTTAAAATGACCTGTAATTCACAAATGCCCAAAATACCCTTTGCTTGCCAAGATCATAAGTTGAGTTCCACACATCATATGAGGGCATACTATACCATTCTAGAAAGCTAAGACAATGAGGAACAATTCTTATGTTGACCAAGAATTCATTTGAAATCTCCTTGAGGGGTAAAAATTGCTTGGAAGTCAAGTCACTTTCACAGACAAAAATTCAGATACCTCAGATGACCTGTAACTTGCAAGGACCATAACTTGAGTTCTATAAATCTCCTTGATGTCTTCCACCACTCAAATTAAAGGTCTTGAGATCCTCTACAAGTTCCATGTTGGCCAAGGATCCATTTGAAGCTTGCATTTTGACTTATCTTGCTTGGAAATTTGACCTAAACTAGGGGATTTTACACAGAAACCCTAATTTAGAAACTCCTCTTCTCCTTGATTTCTCTTGAATTCTTCTTGGCATATCTCCATATCCTTCTTTATATGTCCAATGATGAACCCCACATCTCTCCACTAGACTTGAATGCCCCTTAAATCAGTCAATTGACCTAGGATTGACCTAGGGTTGACCCAGATGAAACCCTAGTTGACTGTCTTCAACTGTGGCTCTTGTGCTCTCATCAATGACTTGTCTCCTTCTTTACATGACTTTCTAAGTCTCTCATAATGTCTAGATACTCTCCATGCCTTCAACTCACAGCTCACAACCCTCTTGTTGACCCTCAGATACCCTCAGCTAGGAGATGGACTCAAGGCTTGATCTGCTGAACTCTTTGCTTTCAAATTCTTTCCTGATGACTTGAATGAGATGGAATTAAGATAATAACCTCTTGATAGGCTTCTAGAGATGAGAATAATGATTGGTCCCCTGTTGAATGACTTGCTATGCTTATGCTATGCAGATGATTAGACTATGTACATGACTCTATATGCAAATGCTAATGATAATGAAACATAAACCAAGTGAATAAGGTTGGGCAAATTTTAGGGTGCAACAATACCGATCTTAATAGGGCCTATCCTAAAGACGCATATCCCCTCCCCAACATAGATAAACTAGTTGATAATTCTTCCAGTTTTAAATTGATATCTTTCATGGACGCATATTCAGGCTATAACCAAATACCCATGGCGAAAAGAGACAAAAGGTACACAACCTTTATGGTCGAATCGGGCAACTATTACTACAACGTAATGCCCTTCGGCTTGAAAAACATTGGCGCTACCTACCAAAGGATGATGAACAAAGTCTTCCGAGGAGAAATCAGAAACATGCTCGAAGTCTATATGGATGACATGATCGTGAAGTACCATGAGGAATCCGATCACACGACCCACTTGAAGAAGCTCTTCGAGCAAGGCAGGAAGTACAAGATGTGCTTCAATCCAGAGACCTGCACGTTCGGGATACGAGTGGGCAAGTTCCTCGGTTTATATCTAACCGAACGGGGAATTGAATCTAACCACGACAAGTGCAGAGCTTTCTCCAAGTTCCCCATGTCGAACTCAAAGAAGTTCATCCAATCCTTAAACAGGATGCTTGCATCGCTATCCCTCTTCGCGGCCAAGTCTGTTCAACACGCCCTCCCTTTTTTCAAACTCCTCCGCAAGGAGGCTGTGTTCGAATGGAAGGAAGAATACGAAAAAGCTCTCCTCCACATGAAACGAGATCTATTGGAGCCATCAGTCCTCTCCCAACCAAATAACGGGGAAACCCTTTATCTCTACCTCACTGTCACAACCGAGGTTGTTGGCGCCTCCCTCATTTGTGAAATTCCAGACGGGCAAAAACCTATCTATTTCACGAGCAAGGCACTGTAAGGGCCAGAACTAAGATACCAGCAGATAGAAAAGGTGGCCCTCACCCTTATCAACACTGCAAAAAGATTGAGGCACTACTTTCTGGACCACACAATCGTGGTGTGCACGGACCAGTCCATAAAGAAAATGTTGGATCGTCCAAATATGGCCGACAAGATGCTCAAATGGTCACTGGAGCTATTTGAATTCGACATCCAGTAGGAGAGCAAAAAGGCCCTCAGAGAGTAAGCACTGGCCGATTTTGTCGCAGAAATGACTTTGCCCAACTACCCTACCAGGGGTGCCCGCAAAATGGATCATCTTCGTCGATGGAGCATCCAGCTCAGCAGGGAGCGGGGCAGGTGCCATCCTAGAAAACAAGGAAGGAATCCTCATCTAAGTCTTGCTCATGTTGTCCTTCCCTACTTCTAACAACCAGGCCGAATACAAAGCCTTCATCGTTGGTCTGCACCTTGCCGAAGACCTGGGGGCGGAAGACGTCACCATCTGCACCGGTTCTCAGCTCGTGGCCTTCTAAGTCCGGGGAGAATACCAGGTCAAAAATGACAACCTGTCTGAATACTTGGCCCTGGTTAAAGAGAAGATGGTGAAGTTTACCTCTGTGGAAGTGAAACACATTCCCCGCAAACACAACGTCCGGGAAGACACCCTGTCAAAACTAGCAAGCACGAAAAAGAAAGGAGGGAACAAATATGTCATCCAGGAAATACTTCCAGGACCTAGCATTGAGAGGGGGCCCACGACCCTCGACGTGTACGTCATCTGCGACAGCCATTGTTGGATGACCTCCGTATACAATTACCTCACAAAGGATGAACTGTCGTTCGACCCCAAGGAGGCCAACATAGTGAAGCATAGAACCTGTTCCTACGTTCTGGTCAAAAACAAGCTTTACAGGCAGGGATTTTCCATCCCTCTCCTTAAATGCGTCGAGGAAGAAATGGTCGCCCATGTCTTGTGCGAGGTCTACGAGGGAATCAACACCCAGCACCTCGGGGGGAGATCCCTTGCTAGGGAAGCTCTACGGGCAAGATATTATTGGCCGACCATAAGCAGGACACGAAGGAACACGTGAAGAAATGTGACAAGTGCCACTGACACGGGGACATGCACTTGGCACTGCCCAATGAACTCAAAGTGATGTCCTCCCTGTGGCCCTTCTCCTGGTGGGGCCTAGACATCCTAGGACCATTTGTCGTAGGGTCGAATCAGAATAAGTACTTGATAGTAGGCTAGACTACTTCACCAAGTGGATAGATGTAAAGGCTCTGGTCAAAATAACGGCCCATAACATACTTCGTTTCTATAAGAGAAACATCCTTGTCCGCTTCGGCATTCCTCAAGCGATCGTCACCGATAATGAAACATAGTTCACAGACAGAAAGTTCCAGGAGTTCGTCGCTCAATTGGGTACTAAACAATACTTTGCGTTAGTCAAGAATCCTCAAACTAACGGACAAGCCGAGGCGAAAAATAGAGTAATCCTACGATGCCTCAAGCGAAGACTGGACAAAACAAAGAAGCAATGGGTCGAGGAGCTACACAGCATGCTCTGGGCCTATCGTACTACACCCTATTCTTCAACCGGGGAAACCCATTTTCACCTAGCATATGGGACAAATGAGGTAATCCCCATCAAGACTCATGTGCCCTCTAGGCGGACTGAAGTGCCCTTGGACAAGGAAATGAACAGCAATGCACTGAGAGAGGAGCTTGATCTCGTCGAAGAGAGCAGCCCTTCGCGAGGCCTCACTGAAATCCTAAAGTTATACGACGAGAATTCCAAGTAGGCTATCTCGTTCTAAGAAGGAATCACAAAGATTCCCGCGAAGGCAAGCTCGCTGCGAACTGGGAAAGACCCTAACGCGTTAGAGGAAAAACAGAGAATGAGGCCTACTACCTATAACATCTTACCGGGGAAGAACTAGCTCGACCATGAAACACCGAAAAGTTGAAACAATATTACAGTTAAGACCTTTACTGTCGGCATGTCTCGCCCATGCGGCGAGCATAACATATCGACCATAGACTCACGCCCAGGTATAAGCGTTGCCCACCAATGCAAATTTAAGCATGGTTTTAGTTAAAAGAGACAAAACCCATGCCCGATGGCGGTTCCTCGACCAAGCTCGCCGCCACCAAAGTACCATGAAAGGCAGGACACCCAACTCACGATGGGAAGTTCACGCGGCGAACTCAGGCCACAAGCGCGACCTGAGCTCCGCTCCCCTGCCCAGAAACTATCCAGGACTTTCGACCAATTCCCCGCACTATCGAACATCATTTGCCGAGCATACCTAAAACATAACAATCAATCACTAAGGTATTTCATACGACCAACGTTGGGCGGCGTATGACACTTATAAAAAATTAGACAAATTATAAACATACAAGGAAATACATATTAACATAAAGCGGTCGCGAGGGCTGTGATTGTGCATATTACATTACAACGGGGTCAAGCCCTACAAAAATAAGATTGCAAATAAACAATGGCACACATGCCAAAAATAAAAAAAGAAGAGAATTAATTGCTCCACCTACTGAAGCTTCGCCTGGGCCGCCTGCACGTGCTCTTCACCGAACTAAAGAAATTCAGGGACAACGATTTTGTCATCTTTTACAGTATAGAGAAATATGGTGCCCTCAGTGGCCAGCTCGACACCAGGATTCACTATCTTTAACTGATCCACAATATTCTGGAAGGCTTCCTCGCCCATGGTCAGACAATCTCCATCGGCCTGAGTAACTCGTGTGACCAACTCCGCCCGAGTTGACAACTTCTTCACGTCCGCGCTCTCATCTTCGGCAGGGGCAGCAACGAATTTCAAATGTTCGACCAGGTCTTCAGCAGCCTTTTTTTGGGCGGCAATGGCGTTCTTCTCCGCAGATATCTCTTCCAGACTCTTCCGCACAGCTTCCTCGACCTCCCTCTCTCACTCCTTCTAGAGTTTCTTAACCTTCTTCTCCAGGGCCGCCGCCGCAGCTTGAGATTTCTTCAACTCAAACTCATGCTGAGAACCATCCTTGGTGTAAACCACCACCATCTTTAGGATCCTCATCAGAGCAGGAGCATTTTACGCGAGCATGGTCTGCTTGTTGGGATGGTCCATTTCCTCGAGCTTGAGGGTCTTTGCCCGAGGGATGGCCATAGAGTACCCCTCAAAGAACTTCCTGTTATGCAGGCACGGAGGCAGCTCGAACCTGCTTTTTTCTCTCTCTCTTCTGAGGTCCACAAAGTCGTTCAGACGTGAACACTTAAGCCTCGAACTCACGGATAGAAGCGACGATTGGGCAGTAGGTGGGGTGCACAAAGAGGTCCCTGACCCTATTTGAGAAGGATTCGCTCATTGACTGAGACGACTTTTCCCTATAGTCACCCTTCCCTTCATTTTTTCATGGGCATTCTTCACCATCCACTTCTGTGCAGAAGACATATTACCTGCAAAACAATGGATACAATAGCACATGAAAGGAAAAACAACTGAAATGAACTAAGAGGAAGTAAAAGGCTACTCAATAGTTCTAGAGCCCCCGCGTGAGTGCTACACTCAAGGAGCTCTGTCATGTTGATATACCAGACCTTCACCTGAGGCCCCCCATCTTCCTCGTATATAATCTTCCCAGCACAAGTCATGCACTGGGTGGGGAGGAAACCATCCATAAAGGCCACCAGTTTGGCATAATTTGCTCGATCATCGTCCCCCAGCTAGTGAGGAGTGACTATGTACTCGTCAGTTGAGCAGGTAAAATGATCCCCACTCCAGCAGAAAGGAAACTAGACAACTATCTTGCCATCCTCATCTACCAAATCCTCCACGTTCTCATCCGTAGAGACCTCCTAGACAAAGGTCGAGTCGATGGCCTTCTCCGACATGGGCTCAATCACGTAGAACCTTTCTCTAAAAGTCCGGATAGACTTAGAGAAGGGTTTGAACAATTTTCTCCCCTGCTTCAGAAAGACCTAGCCAAATTTTCTCCCTGACACTTGTCGTTGGAGGTAAAAGACGGTGAAGAAGGGCGGGAGAGTATCCCTAATCTCCGGATATTTGCATACTAGCTCGAATTCCCTCATAAAGGCAATCAAATTCGGGTGCAGCTGGGAGGGCGCCAGGTCCAAGTTCACAAAAACTGCCCTCTAGAAATCTGAGAAGGGCAACCTCAACCCTATCTCCTTAAAGACTTACTCGTACATGGGAAACCTTTCCCCGTACGACGAGCATATGAGATCATCCTCCCTAGGGAAGTAGACCTTCCACTTTCCCCTGGCCCCCACTGTTGTTAAAATTTCCCCAGTATAAGACACAAAGAGCAAGGCGTGCTCCATTAGTTTGGCCACAAACCACTCTTCAGCAGTGGTCCTTGAAACGGGCACCTCCCTAACGTCAGGAAGCATGGAAGCATCATTGATTTCAGTTTCTTCCAAGGAGCTCTCCTTAGATAGGTCTCTCAAAATTTCTTCTTCGGCCCCGTGCGACTTCTTCTTTACCTAAAAAGCAGAGGATAAAAGTGAATTCGATGACAAAATCAAAAATCCACCCTTCCACTGCTAGTCAAGTGAAAGAGCATGCAAAGGCCCGAGGACAATGTCCCCGACCTAAGCCCTACTCAAATGGTATTGTCAATAACAGGAGCATGCCCGGTCAATCTCCCTGACACATCCGGGGACAGTTCCCTGGGGATAAAACCCATAATCTCCAAGAAGAAACCACCAGAAAGCTCATAAGCATGCCAAAATTGGTGGTTCCCTCCAGCGACGAACGTCGTCATATCGCTACGATACCAGGATCAGCTAAAAGCCTAAAAGTCTCTAAGTTCCTGAAATTCCCAGTGACGTAGGCAGCAGAGAAAGTAACCAAACCACCGTCTGCCACCAACAACCACCAGAAATCTCCCTAAAACTACTCGGTTGCAACCCTCAGTGCATGCAATCTAAGGTCCATAAATCAACGAAACATAGGACAAGCAAGGAATTAGTATACTTATGTGGTCGAGGATGAGGTTTCTGGGTTCAAACGGCTCTGACCGGTGCTAGTATGGTGGTCGGACGGAGCTTGACAGCGACGGACGGCAGAAAGCACAGACAGAGAGCGAAAGAAGAGAGAGAAGCAAAAAGAGCAAATGAGCAGTTTCTCACTCTATTTATAGGAAATCTTTGGCACGTGCACGAGCACGTGCGGCTAGGGGTTTCATAATGACCATAGCTTAGCCATCATTGCACATTAAATACAACACATGACTCGAGGTACACGTGGAATTTCCCTCTTCAGATCCCACCAACCATTGGTCTCCTCGTACCTCGACCTCCCCGACAAGTAGCATAACAGATGCTCGAACATGGATTCCTCCGGGCACATGGTAACGGTTCCATCTCTGCGGTTAGAAACGACCTTGCCCAGAATGTGGATTATCCTTAAATCATCACTCTCATACTCGGAAGCAATGATTTGAGGGGCTACTATTTCGTACTGGCCCAATGGCTAGGCATGACCCAATTCACTTATGCTCCAAGAACGGCTCAATTGCCTAAGTCCAACCAGTTGGGGAAGCATTTACCTTTCTTTCCCTCCAACAGGGGAGAATGACCGACTTACTGTTGGGCCAACACTTCTCCTCGTTAGTCCTTACCCGTCACGCATGGTTCCACCATCCAGAAACAGCCAGGAAGCTTGTGCCTGTAATTACGCCTCTGCTCGTAGCAACGGCTAGTTATGGGCACCTCTGCCCGTTCTAACGGCTAGTTCTGGCAGTTACATATTCTTCAAAAAAAAGGTTATCTCTCCCTGAAAATAGGAACCAATGGCCAAGCTCTGGGGGCACTATAAAAACCCTCTCTTTGAGAGGGTCAGATATCCAATATTCACCTTGATATACACATATTGTGTACTTGCTTTCTCTCCCATGATTCTTACTTTAGAATCGGAGTGCCTTGCAGGTACACCCCCTCATCCTCTCTCATATCCAGCATCATAGACGATTGTCTCTAGCCTACTTCGGGTTTTGATCAGCCATCAAGATTACTTAATAAGGTTTATAAGAGTTAATTTGTTTCAAATAAAATTCGAAAAGCATAATGAATCCTTAATTCAGTGAAGTGGAAAATTGATAAGCTCATTTAATGAATAAGGTTTTGCTATGATCACGTTGTCAAATTTATATTTAAAGTGTTATTCGATAAAAAAAATTGAGAGTTTGAACATCATCGTGACATTCTCAATCATTAATATTAACATAATTATTTGATACACCTGTAAATAATGAATACAAGTGTATTCAACATCATGATTCAACAATGCATGTAGTACTATTATGGATCACACATGTCCATCTTGCTTCTGAATCCCCATCATAGGACCAGAGCACATCAAAATCGTTACCATCACCATAGGTAAAACTTCACTGATTCCCATAAGGAACCAATTACTCGCTTCTGAATCCCCACCATAGGACCAAAGCACACCAAAACTTGACCAAAATTTGAACATCGTGATACATGATTCACCATAACATACAGTATCACCAAATGATCACCATACAATCACCATATAATCACCATGATAACAACATCATCATTATCCATACAAAGCAAGTGGTTTAAATTCATAAGAACATAATAACAACATCATTTACCTCCAAACATTTATCAAATAGTATTCTAATCACAACAACACAACAAAAATCAGAACGACAAGTCAATTCCACACCATTGAACAAATGACGCTCATTTTGGCAGCGTGACAGCTTACTCGTCACCAAGGTGACGCCTGTCACCATCCACGTCATCTCACACGTTGCCAACATGACGACCTCCCCAATCAGTTACGCTTGGGGACCATGACGGTCTACCCGCCAGCGCCTCCAAAGTGATGACGACTAAGGCGTCATTAGGGTGGCGTGCGTCACCCTGAACCAGAATGCAGAAATTGTGTTTTTTCCATTAGAGTTCAAAATAGAACTCTGATTTCATATTCCATGACCCCAAATCATACAACAACATCAAGGGAAATAACATTTAGTATTAATATAGCATTTAGCCATCATTTACCTTGTAATTTCATCAACTAATCATGAATTTGGTATACTTTATTCATCAAGATCATCACCCATATATGAACACCCATACATACAAACATCAATAACATAAACATATAAATCTCATAATAAAATAGTGCACGAAAATCACATTACACAACACATAATCATACAATTATAGAATTTATGTTATGTTCATCATTCATTTAACGTAATGGAAAAAGTGAAGAAAAATCTGATGGGATTAAGGATTTCCCTTTACCCAATCATGTAATTTACACCAATATTAGAAGGAATCCCCTCTTACCTTAGATTGCTTGAGAATTTCAAATTTTGCTCCAAGTTCTTCTCTCTCCTTCAAGCCCTAACCTTGCATCTTTCTCCAAATTCTGGTTTTCACGTTCAAATCCTTCAACTTCTCTACTAACTCATTTTTAATAGTAACCTAATCTCTATCAATTAGGGACTTTCCACCTTACCCTCGCTTATCTCCCTATTTACTAAAATATCCTTCTTAGCTCTAATATTATTTTAATAATATTAATAATAATAATAATGCTAATAATATTTTCCTTTACTCTCTACTATTTCCTACTCTTCTATTTCATTCCAATAAATTAAATTAAATAACTTCCTTCTAACTATTTAATAATAATTTTCATTATTCGAATATTATTAATTCAATTATTTTATTAAATAACTATAATTATGCACTGCCAACCCAAATCATCAGATACTACTACTAACCATTCAATGCACATAGAAATCGATTTAAATAATTGAATACATACAATTTCAATTAAATAAATAAGTTATAAAAATAGGGTGTTACATTCTCCATTTATTACCATGTCAGAGAAGCTTGATGACACGCTGCCTACCATCCTTTAGAGGTATGGGCCATGTAGGGCACCCATAAATATATCAATTAGCTCTCTATTCAGTATTGGTGGTTGAACGTAAGCAGCCAACTCTCTCCATCTTTAGGCATACTGTTTGAATAACTCATTACCCTTACGAGTAATATTTTGCAATTGAGAACGGTTCAGAACCATATATGTGTTGTATTGTTAATGCTTTAAGAATATCATAGCCAAGTCTTTCCAGGTGTGGACGTGACTTCGCTTTAGTTGCATATACCATTCCAATGATTTCCCACTAATTCTATTTTCAAAACGTCAAATGAGTCTTCGACTCCTTAAACTTTGAAGGGATTACGATGCCCGACACTAAGCACATATCAAAAGTTTCGAGCCCATCTACATCAATCCCCTCTATAACTCTAAGTCTCTCTTCTAACACACGACATCTTTCAGCAATCTCATATTTTATGGTCATTCAATATTCACCATCAGGCTTGCCCCTTAGGGATTTGGCGTGGGGAATGCAAATATATGATACTCAATAGCATTATGAGGTGAGGTATGCTCATCTCGGGAAGTGGGTGTTGTTGCACCCCAAATTTGTCCTACCTTTACATAGTTTCTAGTGCCACTTTATTTTGAATGAATAAAATGGCACAATTGGCAAGAGACCGTGTGTAAGGAGTTGTGAGTGTGAGAGGTCGAGAGTTCGAATCCCACCTTCTTCACTTTTTGTTTTTCTTTTATTTTTATTCTAACTTTTCTATTTTTATAAAAAAAAATAACAAAATAGTTTTTTTTTATTATTTAATTATTATTTTCGTATTTTATTTAAATTATTTTTTAAAAAATATTATTTTGTCACTTTTTTCCATATTATTCATAAAAACATCAAAAAATCATAAAATTAAAAATATTAGAAAATATTTTATTCTTTTAAGTTTGTTTTAGTTTGTTTTTTTAGCTTTGACTAATTATTTAAGTTGGTCTTTAAAATAGGCATTAGGTTAGAGTTAACCCTAATTTGGTTACATATATAAACATAAGTGAGGGGAGAGCACACAAAAGGAAAAAACGGTGGCCGTTCTCACGACTTATCAGAAGAGGAAAGCGTCAGCAAATCCACCAAACGGCGCAAAACCACCGCGAACCGCTTCGAACCCCGAACGAGGTGAGCAGTTCTTTTTGTCAATAACAAAGTTTTTCTGTTGTTTTCAGGTGGAACAAACCGAAGAAGAAGGAGAGAAATCGTTTCCGGCCATGCAAGAATGGAGCAAAGCTCAAAGGAGCTGCAACGACGCCGCCACCGTGATGAAGAAGAAGACGGGGTTTCTAAAAACCTAAAGATTGAAATGTTTCAGCGTGAAGCCTACTTTTCCCCTTTTATTTTTTTATATTTTTTATTTTTCCCTTTTTTTCTTCTTCTTCTTCTTATTATTATTATTATTATTATTATTATTATTATTATTATTATTATTATTATTATTATTATTATTATTATTATTATTATTATTATTATTATTATTATTATTATTATTATTATTCTGATTTTCTTTAAATTGTAATTATGTCATAATAAATGGTTAGTTTAATTAAAAAATATTTGCTAGTTAAACCTTGTTTTAAAACTCTGTTCTTATAATAAAAAAAAATTAAAACTGTTTTTTATTAAAACTAAAACTTCTTTTTTTAAAAAAAATTTAAATTGAATCCTTTTTAAAAATATTAAAACTAAAACATTTTTATTAAAAACCATTGTTTCAAAATTAAGATTAAATTTCTTTTTTCAGAAATTAAAAATAAAGTTTTTCAAAATTAATAAAATAATAAATTTTCCAATTGCATTTTCTTTCTTTCATTATTAATTGCTTTATTATTTGTCATTGATTTCCGCCTAACTTTTTTTTTCACTAACGCTCTCTATTTGTTTTCCGCTAGGTTTTAGTCGGTCTCCGATTATTATTAATTAATTATTTCATTATCATATTTGTAATTTGTTCCATGGATGTAATTTACGCGAGGCCATGGTCGCGGTTTATTTTATTTTGCATTTTTTGGGAATTTGTAATTTACGCGAGTGATCGTCGCGACGCTTTCTTTACAGTTTTCTTTACTTTCCGCACTTTAATTTTGCCGTACGATATTTTGTCTGTTTGCATGATTTACCGTTAGGATTCCTTCCGAAGGATTAGGTCTAGCCGTTTGACCGCCGAGTCAATAACCCTAACGTTTGACCATTTCAAACCCTAATCGCCTATGTGTCCCGCCGTGGACGAAAATACCCTTTACCCTAGCATTAGGTCAAAGAGTCGCCGTACTCTGTTTTAGGGTTTCCCGCCGTGGAATATTTAATTTAACCATAATTTCAATTAACAATTTCAACGTAGAAATAGGAGTTTCAAGACTCCACGTAGGCACTTCCCTATGAACGCTTACTCCCCAATGAAACCTTGACCACAGTCAAGAAGTTTCTAACCTCCCTTTCGAGGGGAACTACAATTACTCTGATTCCATTCCCGTCAGGATATGTAGGCACAAGATGCGACATCTTGCCGAGTAAACTTAGGACTAACCCTTAGGTCTTTAGGTCACTCTATCACTTTAGCAATATATTTCAAATATATAATAAAATAAAATAAAAAAGCATACAATAAACAAAAGGTTCATGTAGAGTACTACAGAAGTTTAGGGTGCTAATACCTTCCCTAAGCTTAATCAACCCCTTACCTAGGTCTCTCCCCGCATTGTCTTTACGATGCAAATTTAGGTTTTCCTCTTTTGACATTTTCCTTCGGATAAATCAAAGAGCGGTTGTGAACCAAAGATACGATTCAAATTAATTAATAATTTGATATCATATTCTAACCGCAACAGAAAATGGCGACTTCACTGGGGACCCTCCTAACTTTTAAGGGTTACCCCTATTTTATTTATTGTATGATATTTTATTAATTATTTTTATATATCATTGTACCTTGTGGGGATACCTGTTATTGTGAGATAAGTCCTAATCCGGACTTGAGTGACCTTATTATAGGAAGGTGAGATATTCGACGAGGCTTGCCGGGAGTGAGTCCCGACCAAGTCAACTCGAGAATCACCGCTCAGTTGAGACCCTTTCGAAAATGGTTCGGTTGATCGAGTGCAGTCGTGAAAACTTTTACTATTTTCAATTGGAGTCTGTGATACTGGGGACCGTAGTACCTTAACACCACCTTGGCCTTATATAGGACGTAGTGCGGGAACTATGTGGGAGTAGTCCTACAATAGTTGCTACGCGATACTACACTCAAATGAGGTTCTCTTGAGAATATTATCGACCCTCGAGTCAGTCAGAAAGTTGATAATATCCGAAAGATGGATTGATGACTTTGGGCACCGCTTTAGAACCTTGTTCTGCAGGTACAATTAACCTATAGTACTTACCTTTTGGGAAGGGTATACCTTAACTCCATTCGTTGTCCTCTAACCTAGGAGCTTTGTGTGTGTATTTGTGCTTTGCATCCATAAAGCATCATATCATTTCCAGTTTCAAGGAATTCAACAGTCCTTTGCAAATTCAAAAAGGTCCTACATTTTAGAGTAAAAATAAAAAATTCTTTCCAACTTTCCTAAAAGGGAATATTTGCAATCGACCGTTGAAATTCTTGGAACCATTACATGGCATTAGCATCACATTTTTGCATTGCATTTTTCCCCCGGTTTCTCATTCTCGGTTCTCTCGTCTTCTAGTGTACCTTTGAGTCGTCAAGCTGATTCCTCGACACAGATATCAGACCAGGGCTAACTATAGACATAAGATGTCAGAGCAAGAGACATACAATGCAAAGATCCGAATGGAAATCGATGAGTTGAAGTCAGACATGACTAAGCTCACTGAAATGCTTCAAATACTGATTGCCAGAGGACAGCCAGCTCAGACTCCTCAACGCCCAGTTATCAGACAAAACTAGAAATGGAACAGAAGCCACTTTGATCCTATTCCCATGACTTACACCGAGCTATATCTTGACTTGGTTCGACGAGGACTGATCACCACAAAGGCTTCGCCACCTCCTCCTAATCCCCATCCGGTTGGGTTCAGGACCGATCTCCATTGTGCTTTTCATGAGGGTGCCCCAGGCCACGACTTGGAACATTGTTTTGTACTGAAGGCTAGAGTGTGTGAATTGGTTAGAACCGGAATACTTGATTTTACAGACGGTCATCCGAATGTTCAGAAGGATCCCTTTCCAGTGCATTAGAAATGAAGTTTTATCACTAGGCCTTTTATTCCTTGTTGTTTGCATTTTCCTTATTTCGTATTAGTTGTTTGCTTTCAAATTATGTTTGTACTTTTACATTAATGAAATGAGCATTGCGACTTTTGATTCAATTCATTTTGCCTACTATTTGCATCTTTATGCTTTATTTTCAAATATTTACTTTTTGTCCAAATTTTTGATATGCTAAGATTGGAGGGAGGATGATGATAATGTTATACCCATACTTGTTGTCAGTATGCTTTCAATCAAACCTTGTTGACGATGTAAGGCATTGTTTCAATTCCCAAACACTGGAGAAATAAGGAAGTTAATCCCTTGTCAACCCCTTCGAGCCTAGAAGTTGGAGTTCCTTTCTTTACAAAAAAAACTTGCAATGTTAACCTGGGGATGAGTAGTTCTCAGTTAACTCGGTTATGTGTTCATGCAATATGCCTTTCATATAAAGGTCGCACTTGTAATTTTCCTTCACACACAACAAACAAGTGTCGAAGATTTTTTTTAAGCCAAAAAACCGATGATGGTTCACCGTAATCATTAAACCAAGCAGTCATGTTTCAAAAAAAAAATCAAAAGAAAGAGCCCGCTAAGTCAAAACCTATGAAGGAGACTTAGGCAGAACTGGGACATCCCGCTGACTATAAGCTTTAAAAGAAACAGTTCAGGCAAAATTTAGGGATAATACAAAGAGGAGTTCTAAATTCTTCATCTTGAAAATATTCAATATCAAAATGACAAATATTATAAGGAAGTAGTGGCTGCCTTTTCATATGTCCTTGACTTTGGAACCATCATTGCTACCATCAGTGCAATTCCTAATTTATGGGAACTTGAATGCATAACACGAGTTAACTGAGCGTAGGGCTGGAGATCATCACGTAGAGTGGGTGGATACAAATAAATTTTGAGCCTTTATCCTTTGTTTCTTAAACCGTGAACCAGGCCACGTTACAACCCTTAAAAGACCTAATTGAAGCAAGGTTATTTTGAAAGCGTACTACAACAAGGTTGCGTAAGGTGACTCCAAAAGGTCTTTGTGAATCATTTATTTTGACAATACACCTTTGTTTTAAACTTTGAGCGTATTGAACCGTCGTGTTCTGACTGACGACTCATGTATTTTCCATTTTTCAAAAAAAACAACTTTGACTTCAAAAGTCGCATGAACTTTGCATTACCATGTTTGTATGAATATACTTTGTTTTCAAACTGGCTTTCCTCTAAGGAATTTTCAAACAATCAAAAAACTTGATCAAGTGATCTTATCAGGGGCAAGTTCCTTTTACATCTCGTCTGAGAACTAGTTCAAGATTTGTTCAGGGCAAGATCTTCTCAGATTTGGTTTATCAAGACTCA
This sequence comes from Lathyrus sativus, assembly GCA_963859935.3. NCBI lineage: Eukaryota > Viridiplantae > Streptophyta > Magnoliopsida > Fabales > Fabaceae > Lathyrus > Lathyrus sativus. Next base: position 515,432,277 of record OZ012741.1, read on the forward strand.
TACTGAGGGAAGCCTTATGAGGGTACATTAAAACAATCATTTTACGAGAAACAATTATCAGTTCATCCAATCTGGGGTAGTTTATTTGAAGAATCCCCGAGTAGCTTTTCATCCTTCCTACAGGGACTATCAGCGTGATACAGTTTAACAGAATGACAGTGATGTATGGGTTGAGGAATCAGTCTTCCAGTCTTGTCATCTTACCAACAGAGTCGAGCCTTGTCGTCGACATCTGCATTGTCATTTGATCATCTATCATAGCATGATTTATACACATGTGCATATCATGGGTGTTTTATCCCCATTTTCTTTTTCTCCCGAGGTCGTGTTTTACCCGCGTCTTACCTCGTGGATGAATTCCAATCTACCTGGCATCATGGATATTTTATCCCCATTTGCTTCTTCTCCCGAGGTCGTGTTTTACCCGCGTCTTACCTCGTGGATGAAGTCCAATTTACCTGGCATCATGGGTGTTTTATCCCCATTTGCTTCTTCTCCCAAGGTCGTGTTTTACCCGCGTATTACCTCGTGGACGAAGTCCAATTTACCTGGCATCATGGGTGTTTTATCCCCATTTGCTTCTTCTCCCGAGGTCGTGTTTTACCCGCGTATTACCTCGTGGACGAAGTCCAATTTACCTGGCATCATGGGTGTTTTATCCCCATTTGCTTTTTCTCCCGAGGTCGTGTTTTACCCGCGTCTTACCTTGTGGACGAATTTATTTACTTGGTATCATGGGTGCTTTATCCCCATTTGCATTTTTCTCCCCGAGGTCGTGTTTTACCCGCGTATTACCTTGTGGACGAATTTATTTACTTGGCATCATGGGTGCTTTATCCCCATTTGCATTTTTCTCCCCGAGGTCGTGTTTTATCCGCGTCTTACCTTGTGGACGAATTTAGTTACTTGACAGCATGGGTGTTTTATCCCCATTTGCATTTTTCTCCCCGAGGTCGTGTTTTATCCGCGTCTTACCTTGTGGACAAAGTCCAGTTTACTTGGCACCCATCGACTATTTCGTGTCATGTCTATCTGACGTTCTTCCAAATACAACGTGTCTCCTTTTCGATGTTCTTCCGAAATGTTCTGATGTTTGTCTCTCCCTATATGTTTTCCGGTGAGTCCTGAAGATCCCGCTCGATCTCTTCAAGGAATGTCCCGAAAACTCTAGCATCTGTCGTTTACCTGGTCCTGCCTCCGTGTGGATCCTATGTTACCTTGTCACCATCGCGTGTCTTCTTCCCCAGTGCAATTCTTCGTTGCGATGTCCCCTATGACGTCGTGTCGTCTGCATCCTTGCATTCATCATTCCATCATACGCATCATATTAGATTCATGGCATTGTCAGCATTATAGTTCATGTTATTTTGTCCATATCATTGCATATCACTACATCTAGGGGCCAAATTTCTGGTTATCTGTATTTAAATCCCTTTCACCGCGATTTCTCGAGTCTCCGCTGCTCAAATCATTTGGTGAAGCTATTTAAATAGGGGCATCTGTTGCACCCCAAATTTGTCCTACCTTTACATAGTTTCTAGTGCCACTTTATTTTGAATGAATAAAATGGCACAATTGGCAAGAGACCGTGTGTAAGGAGTTGTGAGTGTGAGAGGTCGAGAGTTCGAATCCCACCTTCTTCACTTTTTGTTTTTCTTTTATTTTTACTCTAACTTTTCTATTTTTATAAAAAAAAAAATAACAAAATAGTTTTTTTTTATTATTTAATTATTATTTTCGTATTTTATTTAAATTATTTTTTAAAAAATATTATTTTTTCACTTTTTTCCATATTATTCATAAAAACATCAAAAAATCATAAAATTAAAAATATTAGAAAAGATTTTATTCTTTTAAGTTTGTTTTAGTTTGTTTTTTTAGCTTTGACTAATTATTTAAGTTGGTCTTTAAAATAGGCATTAGGTTAGAGTTAACCCTAATTTGGTTACCTATATAAACATAAGTGAGGGGAGAGCACACAAAAGGAAAAAACGGCGGCCGTTCTCACGACTTATCAGAAGAGAAAACGGCGGCCGTTCTCACGACTTATCAGAAGAGGAAAGCGTCAGCAAATCCACCAAACGGCGCAAAACCACCGCGAACCGCTTCGAACCCCGAACGAGATGAGCAGTTCTTTTTGTCAATAACAAAGTTTTTCTGTTGTTTTCAGGTGGAACAAACCGAAGAAGAAGGAGAGAAATCGTTTCCGGCCATGCAAGAATGGAGCAAAGATCAAAGGAGCTGCAACGACGCCGCCACCGTGATGAAGAAGAAGATGGGGTTTCTAAAAACCTAAAGATTGAAATGCTTCAGCGTGAAGCCTACTTTTCCCCTTTTATTTTTTTATATTTTTTATTTTTCCCTTTTTTTTTTCTTATTATTATTATTATTATTATTATTATTATTATTATTATTATTATTATTATTATTATTATTATTATTATTATTATTATTATTATTATTATTATTATTATTATTATTATTATTATTCTGATTTTCTTTAAATTGTAATTATGTCATAATAAATGGTTAGTTTAATTAAAAAATATTTGCTAGTTAAACCTTGTTTTAAAACTCTGTTCTTATAATAAAAAAAATTAAAACTGTTTTTTTATTAAAACTAAAACTTCTTTTTTTTAAAAAAATTTAAATTGAATCCTTTTTAAAAAAATTAAAACTAAAACATTTTTATTAAAAACCATTGTTTCAAAATTAAGATTAAATTTCTTTTTTCAGAAATTAAAAATAAAGTTTTTCAAAATTAATAAAATAATAAATTTTCCAATTGCATTTTCTTTCTTTCATTATTAATTGCTTTATTATTTGTCATTGATTTCCGCCTAACTTTTTTTTTCACTAACGTTCTCTATTTGTTTTCCGCTAGGTTTTAGTCGGTCTCCGATTATTATTAATTAATTAATTCATTATCATATTTGTAATTTGTTCCATGGATGTAATTTACGCGAGGCCATGGTCGCGGTTTATTTTATTTTGCATTTTTTGGGAATTTGTAATTTACGCGAGTAAATTCCTTCTTAAGGATAGGATACAGGCAGGGATAGAAAGATAAGAAAGAAAAGGCAAAGGTTCATTAGCTCCATAGTTGCTAACAGGTAGGGGCTGTTACTGGTCCGCAGATGAACTTAATCTCTCAAGTTGTTGAGCAGGAATGGGAACCTAGCAGATGCACTCATAGCTGATGCTAATGATTTAGAACATTGAAAAAAATATAGTATAGAAAACGACTCCAAAAAAGTAAAATGCAAGAGAGGTTGGTAACTAGGTTTTCGGGTCCTGACAAAGGATGGAAACCGGATTTCCTTAATCCCGATAAGGGTGCGGGAGGAAAACAGCCAGATCTATGGCTGATAGATAGGGAACTACCAACCTCCACAGGAGCCGCTAGCTCTCTAATGAAATAAAGTCCCGGATGCAGTAGAGCTAAAATCTCACCGGAGGAAAAAACTTGAATTCTTCCGTCTTGAAAGCGAGTGAGCAAGCCCCATCCTCTTGGGAGTTTCCAACCTAGTCCTAAGGGCAGGGTTTGCGGGTAGGCAAGCTAGAAGCGACAGAGCCGATTCTTATCTTAAGTTTAAGTACCCGACCAGTAGTATGACCTAATCGATTTAGTTAACTTCATAAAGATACATAATGCCTTTCAATTCAGGGGAAGAATATATGACAATTGAACTGAAAACTGAAATCTCAGTCTCAAGGGAAGTTAGTACTTTCATCAGCTGAAGAAGGCTGAATATGATTAATAGCTTGATTTAACTCCAGCGAGCCATAGAGCAGCTTTGAGGTTCCCAAGCGGTAAAGACCATACAGGAGTTTAATGCTCACGGAAATTCCCACTTGGCGGGAATTGAAAGCCTCTTTGCTATACTAGCCCTTGACCAGTGAGTGAGCCTAGACTCTCTCTATTCGAGTGAGTTCCACTTCTCTTGAAGCGTAATACCCTTACTGCTAGTTTCCTATTCCCGAATCTAAGGGTTAGCTTTCTATCTCTCTTAAAGAGGGTCCTCGTAGCGCTTTCCTCTCACTGTTATTGCCCGATACCCTAGCTAGATTCAAGTTCTCCTCCCCATTCTTTTAATGGTAGCAATGGATCCGGAACAACTTCTGACCGCTTAACCACACTACACTCAGATTTATTCAGTCGGAAGACTGCTATTGAATTAGCGCTTTCAAAGGGCGACTCCACTGCTATTGATAAGTGCAGCTAACCTCTTGTTAGCAGCTTCTCCCGTCTTTCGATCAGACTCTGAACACGAATTGTGTCAGAAATCCGCCGTAGGCTGGGCTCTTCCCCTATAGTATTAACCAAGAAGCGCCTATATAGTTCGCTATCTGGTAATAAGGGGTGGGTTAATACGGGAATCTCTGGGGCCGCGGGGGGAACTTCAGGAGCATCAATGACAGGTGCTGGGGCATTGTTGCCTATTGTAGGCGGGGACGGTGGTCCGTCCACTCCCACCCCATCGCACGGCGCTATAACCATAAAGTGATCCCCCCACAAAAGATAATGATACCAAAAGGGGAGTCAGATGATGAGGAGATTCCCACGTATTAAAGAGTGGGGTGAAGGAGAAACTAGTCAACACATTCTAATAATACCGAGAAGAGAATGGAGGAACCCACTGATGGAACTAAAGGGGAGGGGAACTATACCGGAGTTTACAGAAGCAATGCGGAGATAGCGGACTGAAAGCCCATTGTGGAAGGTGACCGAAAGAGTGCAGTTTTTGGAATGGAAGCTAAGAATAAAGAGGGGTCAAGTACCTTTAGCGCAAATACGGAAACCAGCCGCAGCAAATGCTAGTCAGATACTGTACATTCTAGGCCAAAAAGTAAAAAGTTAGAATAAACAAAGAGAATCATAAAGGAAATGGAAAGGCAGAAAGAAGAGGCGGGATTCCTTTTCACAGCCCTTTACGTAGCGTGATGATCTCCTCGGGGGCTTACTTAGCCCCCATCCCCATTGTCAAGTGATGGAAGATCAGACTAGAGATCAAGCACATCGAACGGTATCTGAAGGGTTATCTTGGTATCAGATCAATTGAATTAGCTAGCCTAACCAAGGGATCAAGAAAGGTAAGACCTACACCAACAGAGCGAGCGAGTCTTCCAGTGAAGCAAGAGTATACACAGTAGGTTCCATTGGAGAAGGAGCTCACAAGCCGAGTCTCTCCGCGGAAGCCGTGGGAATTTCCTTTTTTACAAGTCTGGAAAGAAAGTTGGGACAGAGGCTTCCTTTCCTAATTCCAATCGTGACATCGGTAATCCCACATCCTGAGATAAAGCCAGTCTGATTCATGTGCAGAACCTTTTTGTCCAATTGCTTAAAGCTCTGTCAAAGAAGCATTCTATTCCCGAGCTGATTTGAGCCTAAGACAACTGGGTTTACTTACAGGGGTTATTCCCGTATGGATGTAACTTTTTTTCCGCTAGTCTGTCCCGTAGTTCAAGCGTGAAAAAGAAGTGCCACTAACCTTCCCTTCGTTCGATTTCGAGTAGGAGTTCAAACTAGGTATTCTGCGATAGGAGATAATCTAGGAGTTTATAGAGTTACATCCAATTCTCCAACAATTATCGTAGAGTGCTGTTCGAAATAGCTCTTGTGGACTGTAAGGTTTTGGGCATCGTACGAACCCTAGTCGAAGGTTCCTCTGCACGAAAGGCAATCGAGCTGCGTCCCGGCGAAATCTGACCCGATTCTTGCCACTCTCGCACAACACAAAGCCATCTTACGTTCAACCTAACCGGTGGCGTACTTTGAGGGGAGAGTACTCCCGTACGCCCATACTGGTGTGGACCGTTCTTGCCTATTGGAATCTCTGGCTGCCGGTCTGCTTTACATGGATCCCTCGTTTGAGTGCTTGTTCTTGAGCTTCATCTCCCTCCATTTTACTATAGTCTGGGGAGTTTATTGGAAAACCTTTTCTAAATTTTAGTCTTCTTTTTTTATTTCATATACCCGCTCAATGGAAATTATGGGATTCCATATATAATTAAAATATTTCCCTACAAAGCAGCTCTCTTGAACATGAATCACCTCTTCCCATTGATTTTATCCTTGTCAAAATGAATGAAGTTAAAGCCATACCCGTTTCAAATTAAATTTTTTTTGATAAATTCAAATGTTATAAGTCAGGAACGCTATGTGAATAGGGTCTTAAAGCCCTCACCCAGCAAGAAAATGTATGCGCGAGACTAAGGCAGGCTATAGGCTTTATAGCGTTAGGGCTTTAGTTTGATTGCAGAGAGAGGAAGGAACGATCTCTAAAATGGGATTCAGAGTCGGGTGACTAGTGGTGCGGTGGACAATGACGAGCGTGACTGGCGTTTGTCCCATACAGAATAACTTATAGTGGAAGTGAGGCGAGGAGGCAATAGATTCATCTTGTCATGGAAGATAGACATGAAGGATAAGGCTTTGTAAGAGTGACCGGAGGAGCTAATAGTTTTAGTTTAACCGCCCATGCCGATCTGCCAACTTTCAAGGAATTACTTTCCGCTGACACCTAGTTGTTTCCTGCGGCTCGTCTCACGACTGGGTCAAAGCGGGGTCCAACCAATCTACGCATAGAATAAAGTAATCGGCAACCGAAACAAGATAAACCGCTCGAGAAAAAGTAAAGCACTCTGATAGCACAGGCCCTGTTTAAGCTTCGATCAAAGCAATCAGGTATGGTGGCTTAGGAGTTTGAGTCGTATTATCAATCTTAGCCAGCACGAAAAGGGCAGAACCTAATCAACAAAAAAGAATAAATGAATAGAAAGAGGGGGTTTACCTATGAATGTAGTTCTTCTTTAGTCATTCCCTAACCTTTTCTCATATTAGCGTAAGCTACCGTTTAATATGAATAAAGAATTTTCTTTCCGAACCTAAGGCTAATAGCTCCCGTGCTGCTTTTGACTCCTACTCAATGAATCCGAAGCTGTGGTATGGGTGTCCCGTGGATGCGCCTGCGAGTGAAGCAATGAGAATTGTTGATTCATTTTACACATGGAGAAGGGAATCGAAGATGGATGGAATTTCTTCAATTCAAAATATCCATTGCATTCTTTTCTATTAATATTAAAGCTTGGTCACCAGAATGTTAATTGAAGAAATGTCTTCCCCGTGGCCAGAGTAAAGTGTTTGCTATTCCAAAGGGTGCTTCTCTGATCTTCAAGCTTTCCCGTGGTGTGCAAATGAAACTATTTTCTTGCCTTCACCCGGCCGATTAGTAAAGATTCCGGCTTCTCAATCGATTGTGTTTCGTATTATAAGATCAGGGGAAAAAGGCATCCATTTAAACAGCTCCCATTCTTATGTTGACACCAAGAGAAAGCCTAAGAGAAGAACATGCTACCAGTCCTAGCTGGCACCGATGCCAAGGGAAAACATTTCAAGAAGAGACAACCAGTACGCCTACTTAGCAATTCCTCGTAAATAAAGATGCTGAAAGTCAGACAATAGATAGAGAGTCTCAGATCATAAGTAGTTCTTTGAAATAGAAAATAGGGACCTTTTTCACCGACATAGTCAGAAGCTATGGATGTTGAAAACGCACAAGCGAAGCGCCTTAGTCAGCGGAAGGGAAGAAGTCACCCTCAATTCGATCTAGCAAGAAATGCTTTACCGATAAAGTCAAGTAATTCCATATTATTCATAAAAACATCAAAAAATCATAAAATTAAAAATATTAGAAAAGATTTTATTCTTTTAAGTTTGTTTTAGTTTGTTTTTTTAGCTTTGACTAATTATTTAAGTTGGTCTTTAAAATAGGCATTAGGTTAGAGTTAACCCTAATTTGGTTACCTATATAAACATAAGTGAGGGGAGAGCACACAAAAGGAAAAAACGGCGGCCGTTCTCACGACTTATCAGAAGAGAAAACGGCGGTCGTTCTCACGACTTATCAGAAGAGGAAAGCGTCAGCAAATCCACCAAACGGCGCAAAACCACCGCGAACCGCTTCGAACCCCGAACGAGATGAGCAGTTCTTTTTGTCAATAACAAAGTTTTTCTGTTGTTTTCAGGTGGAACAAACCAAAGAAGAAGGAGAGAAATCGTTTCCGGCCATGCAAGAATGGAGCAAAGATCAAAGGAGCTGCAACGACGCCGCCACCGTGATGAAGAAGAAGATGGGGTTTCTAAAAACCTAAAGATTGAAATGCTTCAGCGTGAAGCCTACTTTTCCCCTTTTATTTTTTTATATTTTTTATTTTTCCCTTTTTTTTTCTTATTATTATTATCATTATTATTATTATTATTATTATTATTATTATTATTATTATTATTATTATTATTATTATTATTATTATTATTATTATTCTGATTTTCTTTAAATTGTAATTATGTCATAATAAATGGTTAGTTTAATTAAAAAGTATTTGCTAGTTAAACCTTGTTTTAAAACTCTGTTCTTATAATAAAAAAAAATTAAAACTGTTTTTTATTAAAACTAAAACTTCTTTTTTAAAAAAAAATTTAAATTGAATCCTTTTAAAAAAAATTAAAACTAAAACATTTTTATTAAAAACCATTGTTTCAAAATTAAGATTAAATTTCTTTTTTCAGAAATTAAAAATAAAGTTTTTCAAAATTAATAAAATAATAAAATTTTCAATTGCATTTTCTTTCTTTCATTATTAATTGCTTTATTATTTGTCATTGATTTCCGCCTAACTTTTTTTTCACTAACGTTCTCTATTTGTTTTCCGCTAGGTTTTAGTCGGTCTCCGATTATTATTAATTAATTATTTCATTATCATATTTGTAATTTGTTCCATGGATGTAATTTACGCGAGGCCATGGTCGCGGTTTATTTTATTTTGCATTTTTTGGGAATTTGTAATTTACGCGAGTGATCGTCGCGACGCTTTCTTTACCGTTTTCTTTACTTTCCGCACTTTAATTTTGCCGTACGATATTTTATCTGTTTGCATGATTTACCGTTAGGATTCCTTCCGAAGGATTAGGTCTAGCCGTTTGACCGCCGAGTCAATAACCCTAACGTTTGACCATTTCAAACCCTAATCGCCTATGTGTCCCGCCGTGGACGAAAATACCCTTTACCCTAGCATTAGGTCAAAGAGTCGCCGTACTCTGTTTTAAGGTTTCCCGCCGTGGAATATTTAATTTAACCATAATTTCAATTAACAATTTCAACGTAGAAATAGGAGTTTCAAGACTCCACGTAGGCACTTCCCTATGAACGCTTACTCCCCAATGAAACCTTGACCACAGTCAAGAAGTTTCTAACCTCCCTTTCGAGGGGAACTACAATTACTCTGATTCCATTCCCGTCAGGATATGTAGGCACAAGATGCGACATCTTGCCGAGTAAACTTAGGACTAACCCTTAGGTCTTTAGGTCACTTTATCCCTTTAGCAATATATTTCAAACATATAATAAAATAAAATAAAAAAGCATACAATAAACAAAAGGTTCCTGTAGAGTACTACAGAAAGGGTGCTAATACCTTCCCTAAGCTTAATCAACCCCTTACCTAGGTCTCTCCCCGCATTGTCTTTACGATGCAAATTTAGGTTTTCCTCTTTTGACCTTTTCCTTCGGATAAATCAAAGAGCGGTTGTGAACCAAAGATACGATTCAAATTAATTAATAATTTGATATCATATTCTAACCGCAACAGGTGTTCTTGTGTAACAAGATTCTCAACTGTGAACCGTACAGGATGAGGTTGAGAAGGACCGTTACTTAAGGTGGAATGACATTCTCGACAACAACGGTCCATTGAATGTTGCTCTCTCTTGGTATCAAAGCTAACATGGCCTTTATGAGTTAATCAGGATTTTTTATTTCAAATCAACATCTTATCTTAATGCAACTTGGTTTTGCTCCAACGGGTCCATGATCCTTCAAGGGCTGCTTCGAATCTGATATCGATGTTAGGAAATCAGTTGTTTTTTATGGATAAAGGCTAGAATGAGTTTTTTAGAAAAGTGACATGCATGCATGCAGATGAAATGTGAATGCATAAATTTTTGTATTTTTCATATGGAAAATAATTTTTTATAAAGATGCAAAGTTATGTTATGCATGTTGTCGCGGTGAAATTTGGATACCAAACTATTGATTAGTTTGAATCTTTAATTTAATTTGCAACCGAACTTTGATTTGTCCAAAGGAAGGGATAAAGGTCGAAATTCCCACAATGCAATGCAAATGCAAGGTTTAGAGAGTTGTAGGTTCGAGGGTTGGTTAAACTTAGGGAAGGTACTAGCATCCTAAGTTTCTGTAGTACTCTACAGGAACCTCTTGTTTTATTGTTTATTGCTAAGTGTTTATCTGCTTAAGGTATAAAAGAACCCTAGTGGTTTATATCTAAGTATACTCGATAAGATGTCGCATCTTATGCCTACATATACTTACGGGAGTGGAATCAGAGTATTTTGTAGTTCTCCCTAAAGGGTTAGAGGAGTTTTTTGACTGTGGTCAAAGTTCCTACGGGTTTAGGGTAGTTGATTGATTGGGTTTAGGAGAAGAGATGCTTTATCATTTTAAGGGAGATATAACCGCCACAGGTTGTAGGAAAATAGTCTTTGCATCGTCTTAAGAAAAGGGCTTAAGTACTCGGTTTGCTTGACGAGTATGCCTTTATCGCTCTTAAGGCAAAGTCCTACATGTTTGGTTGTATTGTTGTAGGGGTGGAGATTATATCTCGCTTAAGATGATTAACATCCTTCTCTATTGTGTTTGTAAAAGTTGTATTGTGTTGATTGTTTGTTTCTATGTTGTAAAAGTTAAAGCCAAGGCCCTTCCTATGGGGTAGGTCCTAAACTTAAGCGATCAACTTGAATGGAATCAAGGATCGAAGGGATTATGATGCAAATGATGTGCACTACATACAAGTGTTGACTCATGTGTAGGTTTTTCCTTTGGACGGAATGCGATTCAGAAATGTAAATACGATAATGTTAAATAAATTGCAAAAAGGTAAATCCATACACACGCATGAAAGCGCTAGAGTGTAAGTGCAAGTGTCGTGAATTGTGAATGTGCACAGTCGATTGAATTTACGTTGTTGGTTGATTTTAATTGGATTACTCTTAAACGAGGGATTGATTTTAGTTGGGAAAAAAAGTTGATCTGTTTTTTAGACGTATTGATTTTAATTCAGATTTATAAAAGGGAATTGTTGAATTGGTTTTAAACAAGAGGTTGATTAAAAAAAAGTTGGATTTAATAATTTAATAAAAGAGTTTAGCTTGATGAAATTGATTTTAAAAGAAGTTAATTTAATTTAATTATCAAAAAAAGTTTCAGATGTGAATTGATTTTAATAGGATTTTATTAAAAATTGAGATTTTAGTTATTAAGATAAAAGGTTTATTATAATTTAAAGTTAGACTAAACAAAGTGTTATTAGATTAAATTGATTATGAAATAGGTTTATAAATAATTTTAAACAAAAATGCATTGAATAAAATTGATGTATATATGAAAGGTTTAATAAATTAATAAGTTTTCTCTTAAAAGAAGACTAACTAAACATTTTTTATAAAATAAAAGAAAAGTTGGCTATTGAGTTATTATTAATAAAAAAGTTATTGAGTTTAGATTAATAATAAAAGATTTAATTGGTTTATTTGTTTTTTATATTTAAAACTGGATTACCATTATTTTAATGAAAAGATTATATATTTTTTAATTATTAAATAAAGATTAGTTAGGGATTAAAATAAATAATAATGACTTAGAGGGTGATTAAGGGTGATAATCACGGTGAGTGTGTGTAGTGAGTGTGTGATAGTGTGTAATAGTGTGTGATTAATCATTATATGATAATAATAATAGACAAACAGAAAAAAAAATGAAAAAAAATAAAAGACGGAACCCTAGGCTTCTCCCACCCCAGGTTCTCCTGCGCCGTCACTCATTTCTCTCGATCTTGCTCGATCTCGCTTCCCTCTCATGGGTGCGATCTTCCCCTTTGCCTTCATATTCTACACCACCTGAAACATAACAAAACAAATCAACACGTTCTATGATTCTATATAAAAAAAATATTTTTACCGAAGGTGATTGATGGCAACGCTGGGGATGATGTTTCGTCGGCTTCGTGCTTGCGGTGGCCGGAGGCGACTTCGTCAGCAAAAAGAGATAAGTTCTTCTCTACTCAAAAACCTCCTTTCGCGCCCTTTAGGGTTTTTTACCGTGATGATTTTCTAGGGTTTCGAACTTGTGGTTGTTCCTGTATTATTCGTCTCCTCCTTTTTCGTTTTCAAACTCCTCTTTATATAGGAAGGCATCCTTGATAAGTAATGAAAGTCACCCTTGAATGCTGATTTAATTGTTGATTGAGATTTTCCAAATTGGTACCAACCAGATTTGAAAATCTTCCTCTTTCGTCCAATCTGTTTAATGCTTGTTAAATGGAAATTTCAATCCCTGATATTGGGTAATAAACTTGTTAAATATCTTGTCTGTCCAGGTTCAATGTTTGAGGATTTGGGATTGGATATTCTCCTAACGGTATCTTCTCCAAACAATTTATAACTTGGATTTGATTATTTTGACAGGTGTAGAAAGCGAAAGATTTGGGCCAGGAGATGGACAACCCAGGGTGAATTGCTGGTGGCACTCAATGAATGTTTTTTTGGGAAAGCTCACCACTTCTGGCGCACGTGTATAACTCTGGTCTGCGTTTTCTTTCAATCTACTTGATGTTTTGCCTATTTGTTGAGTTGCTTCAAAGATTTACCAACTTCATCCACAGGGTTGAGTAGAGTGTGATTCTTTATGATGCTGTTATACGTACTGTTACCTCTAGCATGTATGTTGTTGCTGTATTAACTTTACTCTCTACAGTGCGTATTTTCTTCTTATCCTTGTGTACTGATGAGTATCTTCAAAATCATGTGTATATTTCAAACTGCGATATGTACCGATGTTTGTGATGATCTTACGTCTGAACGACCTTGAATGTGAAAAACATTTTGTATGCGAGTGTCCCTTCTCCTCTATGAGCATGTTGGTGTTTTGACTTGGTATCCCTGTTCTTGTGTGTGATGCTTAACCAATGCTGACGACTACATGTAGGTGTAGTGCCAATTCAAGCTTCAGGTGGTCAAGGTCGTATCTCTTTCCGAATAAATCACCTTCTTCGACAATAAGTATTCACTAGGCTCTTTGTCAGGATTTTCCATAGAGTTTATTTTGTGGCAATTGAACAGGTGTACTGCTAGCTCAATCTGCTTTTGTCAAGATTCATTAACAAGCAAGTCTCTCCGTGCGAGCTTGAGCTTTGGTAATATCATCTCCAGTAATTAAAAGCCTTGTTCATTTCAAAAGTTCTGCTGTTGTGGTTGCTCTGCATTCAATTAGTTGTTTGAGAACTTTTAATGTACCACTGTTTCTTCTTGCCGGGAAAACAGGCTGGCTTCACAAGTCTCTTGAGTCTTCATGATTTGGAGCAAAGTAGTTGAGGTACAACTTCCATGGATCAGGATTGGGAAGCGGGTCGAAGCTGTCGAGAATGTATTGATTCAATCTGCTGCAGGTTGTGCTCAAACTCTGTTTCATGATTAACTGAATCTTCTATTGATAAAGCTACTAATCTCATGCGGAGGCCTCGACAGGGCAGGCCTTGGTTGGAGTATGTTTGCTAACATCAAGATTGCTCCCTCTTGATCAGTCGCACGCAGGCATTCTTCCGCAGGTGTGTAGGCTCCTTAAAGGCATGAATCTTTTTTGGTCCTGGGTACCTTCTTGTGAGGTTGAGAGTATAATGCCCTGATTTTGACGGTTAAAGAATTCACCATTTTGCAGAAGCATTTGTAGAATGTTGTCGTTTGCAGGAGGTAAGGATTGTGCATAGGGATTCTTCAACAGCATTTTCACAAAGGCCGTCTCCGTAGGGCAACTGGCAAATCCCTCTCTCTTTTGCATTAGTCTGCTTTATATTAAGGGATGCCTTCTAATGTCAAAGCAACTTTCTTCACTATGCAGGTTTAGTCCTTGAGGAGGAGTCCATCTCTCATTTGTTATGTACTGGCAGCAGGGTGTATGAGGCTTGGAGGCGTGTTTTGCATTCACTGAAGGTTGATCAAAGTCTGCTAAGGAAGGAGGATGAGCTCAAGCGGGCTTTTGTGTTGTGTGCGGTAATAATAGCAAGCAGACGTCCTTGAATGAGAGACAATTGGCAAGGTCTGGCAGGCTAGGCATCATGTTGGTTTTGGGTGGGAAATTAGATAATATTAACATTATCCATAAGATCATTGATGTAATTGGACTAGACATAAGCTCCGGAGTCATATTAGTCTTCTCATGATGCTTTAAGTTGTAATGCTTTCAAATTGTGTACTTTTGATCGTTCTACATGTTTATTCTCTTTATGTTGGCTTTGCGTTTCAATAGACGAAGATTATGTCTTCTTGTACTTGAAGTAAAATTAAACATTGGTATTCATAACTAAGCACAACTTGAAATGGGAATCCGTAGGCAGAAATGAACTCAAATTGTTGCACTTGCAAATGAAACAAAGTTGGACGTGGTTCAATCCTCTTTATCATGCAAATCAATCTCCTTTACGATGGACCTTTGGAAAACACTGAATTTGATTCATGATGAGCATTATTTGCAAATAAATCCAATGTATCATGACCTTGAATTTTGAAAATAAGCGATATGGATTTGAATTTATTCTTTATTATGAGAACAAATTATCTTGACATGCGAAGTCCCTGAATTTGCCACACGAAAAGGAATGTTGGGGCCCTAGGCGTTACTGTATCTGCACCGGTTAATTAGTCGCAAAAGGAATCATAAATATTTAAAATAAAGTCACATAATGGTGGAAAATGCGCGAAAAGAGGTGGGATCTCGCGGTCAAAAATTAGGGTGTGACAGATGCCCCTATTTAAGTTACTTCTATCCGGAGATATGGAGATAGAAATCTCCGTCTCGACGAGATAGGAGGGACTTAAATATAAACATTACACGAATTTTTGAGCCTTAAGATGCCACCAAATGCAAATGATATGCAATGATATGAGAAATGCAAGACAGACGGTCCTGTGGAGAAATGGTGCCACAGGGAAAGAAACCGGCACGACAGAAAGGGAAGAATAAGATCGACGACCGGTAACCCCTGTGGGGACAGGAAACAAACACCGTTGGGGAATCTCCAGAAGTATAACCATATCTCATACGCCGGGGATATGGTGATGGGAAAGAAGCTTGTAGTCGAAAGATATGCTTATCACCATAATGTTGTGGTTGGTAGTAATCCAAGTGAATTGAGTTGATGGTTCATTTTTTTTTATTTGTATTTTCCTTCTTTTTCTTGTTTTTTCTGTATATCTTTTTTTTTGGAACTCAACTTGAAATAGTAAAATGTATAACTTCCACGAGCATCATGATAAGGTACCATGAGCTGTTCTCAGTCTCGGCCTGAAATGTCAAAATTTTGTAGATGGTAGGATCACTGTAGTTTGTAGATGTAGATGTAAATGTCGTTGTAAATGTTATTGTAGTTGTAGAACTTCCCCGAGCATCGTGGTATGGGAACCATGAACTGGTCTCAGTCGCTGATGTAGAACTTCCCCGAGCATCATGGTATGGGAACCGTGAGTTGGTCTCAGTTTTTGATGTAGAACTTCCCCGAGCGTCATAGTCTGGATGCTATGAGCTGGTCTCAGTCTCTGATGTAGAACTTCCCTGAGCGTCATAGTCTGGGTGCTATGGGCTGGTCTCAGTCTCTTCCCGAAATGATGAAAACTCGTGAGAGCTTCACAAGGGGGTTGTAAATTTTGTAGATTGTAGATGTCATTGTGAACTGTAGATGTCGTTGTAGACTGTAAATGTAGTTTGTTGTAGAACCCTGTAGATTGTAAATTTTGTTGATGTAATCTGTAATGTACTCTGTTGTTGTAGATGTAATTTGTAATTGTAAATTGTAGATGTAGTTGTAAAGCTTCACCGAGGATCTTCGGAAAAAATGTGAGCCGGTTGAATTGTAAAGTATGTCTTCTCAAATAAAGAGAGACTAATGTGGTAAACTTCCTCGACTTCTTCGGGGAGATGTCACTTGACGGAAGTAAACCTGTGTGATGAACTCGCTGGGGAATAAATTCCTGAGGAGCACCCTAGTTATTGTAAAAATGTGTGAATTCTCAAATAAAGAGAAATGTCTGTAATGTCTTCAGTAAAGCTTTCCTGATGGATTTATGAAGCGACGCCATTGACGGATTGATGATGTTGAAGGACCCACTGAGGGTAAATGATCTGTCTTGTGAAAACTGTCTTTTGTCGTTTTGAATAAGATCCTGATCAAAACGAGTTGCTCAAATAAAGAGATTGTTATGGTCCAAATGTAGATGTTTGAGAAAAATTCTATGATGCTATTATTGAAGAATTGTCTGTCTTTATGGATATTCTTCCTGGGGAACAGAGTGCAAAATAAATGCACACTTAATCCATGTTCAAAGGTTGGAGATGTCCACGATGTGATTGCCAAAAACCGAAGTTCGATTCGGGGAGTAGCCGAAAAGAAACTGTCAAATAAGACTCGACCATTGAGATATGAACTCAAATGGAATCGTACTAAAATAACCATCTTCCATAAGGGTCAAACTTCATGGGGAAAATGAAACATTGTGCTCTTTCTGCCTAGGGTTGATGAATCTATTTGGAAGGATAAGACACACCCAAACACCTATAGATAACTATAGCCAAAGCGATAGAATAAAACAAACACAGAGAATGCAAAAATGCACATGCCATGCTGTCTACTTATATGCTATGCGTATGCCGACGGATTGGGAGAAACGAAATAAACGCCTCAAACGAAAGGGTACTCAAGAAAAATCTCCATAGATCCTTTATCGTCTGCGAAGAGAGTCTTCGAACAAAAGCAACCTTCGTGTCTGGATAAAATAAATCCTCTTGCCCTGGGGAAGCATATCATATTGTTGTCTTTCTTTGGACGAGATAAACGTCCATGGTCATCCTCTTGTTATTCATATATCAAGTAGAGCATAAAGTTTTGAAAAAGTTTAAGTCAATCTGGATTTTGCTATCAATAAAACATATTTGTGATCAATGAAAAACTTTTTATTGAATGGTGGTCAGCAGAAAAGCGTGACCCCGATTTTACATTGTTGGAAAACAATATCGATTACATAAAGGGAATAATGACTTGCTTCTCTTAAACAAAATATTTCTTAATAGCATCCGTATTAACAGGGCGAGTGATCTCTTCTCCGTCCATTGTTGCTAACATCAAAGCGCCTCCTGTCAAAACCTTTTTTACTACATATGGTCCATCATAATTCGGGGCCTATTTTCCTCTGACGTCGGTGAGGAAAGACTGAATCTTCTTAAGCACAAGGTCACCTTCTTTGAATGCACGGGGTCGAACCTTCTTGTCAAATGCCTTCTTCATCTTCTGCTGATACAACTGCCCATGGCACAGCGCAACCATCCTCTTTTCTTCAATTAAGTTCAACTGATCATATCTGCTCTGACACAATTAAGCTTCTGATAACTTTGCCTCCACCAAAATCCTCATAGAAGGAATCTCAACTTCTATCGGGAGTACTGCTTCCATACCGTAGACAAGTGAAAATGGGGTTGCTCCAGTCGATGTGCGTACCATCGTACGATATCCATGTAAGGCGAATGGGAGCATTTCTTGCCAGTCTTTGTACGTAACAACCATTTTCTGAATGATCTTCTTAATGTTTTTGTTGGCAGCTTCAACAACCTCGTTCATCTTTGGTCTGTAAGGGGAAGAATTATGATGATCAATCTTGAATTCTTCACACAGCTCTTTCATCATCTTGTTGTTCAAATTGGAACCGTTGTCTGTAATAATTCTGCTTGGCATACCATATCGGCAAATGAGCTGATTCTTGATAAATTTGACAACCACATGTCGCGTTACATTAGCATAGGAAGCCGCCTCGACCCACTTAGTAAAATAATCAATGGCTACTAAGATGAATCGGTGTCCATTATACGCTTTCGGCTCTATCATTCAAATCATGTCAATTCCCCACATAGAGAATGGTCACAGTGATGAGATAACATTCAACAAAGTTGGAGGTACGTGAATCTTATCTGCGTAAATCTGACACTTGTGACACTTTCTAGCAAACTTGTAACAATCTGATTCCATTATGATCCAATAATAACCAGCCCTTAAAAGCTTCTTAGCCATAGCATGTCCGTTGGCATGCGTGCCAAAAGATCCTTCGTGAATTTTCGTCATTAACATATCTGCTTCTTGCTTGTCAACACATCTCAGCAAGACCATGTCAAAATTCCGTTTGTATAAAACATTGTTACTCAGAAGAAAATTTCCAGCCAACCTTCTCAAAGTTTTCTTGTCTTTTTTGGAAGCTCCCAAAGGATATTCTTGAGTTCTAAGAAACACTTCGACGTCATAGTACCAGGGTTTGCCATCTTCAACTTCTTCGACAGCAAAGATGTAGGCAGGTCTATCAAGACGTTTTACTTCAATCCGAGGACACTCGTTCCAAAAGTTTACCACAATCATTGAGGCCAAAGTTGCCAGCGCGTCTGCCATTCGGTTTTCATCACGAGGGATATGATGAAACTCAACTCTATCAAAGAACGGTAACAGTCTTCTAG
The DNA here is from genome assembly GCA_963859935.3 of Lathyrus sativus. Classification (NCBI taxonomy): domain Eukaryota; kingdom Viridiplantae; phylum Streptophyta; class Magnoliopsida; order Fabales; family Fabaceae; genus Lathyrus; species Lathyrus sativus. The sequence continues at coordinate 515,450,891 of OZ012741.1, forward strand.
CATAATCCCTGTATGGGACCAAATTATCATGTCGAGTTATCCATTCTCCAGTAATTTGGTTGATTACCACTGCAGAATCACCAAACACATCTAAATTCTTAATTCTCAAATCGATTGCTTCTTCGAGACCCATAATACATGCCTCGTACTCAGCTTCATTATTAGTACACTGGAATGTTAATCTGGAGGTAAATGGGAAGTGGGTCCCTTAAGGAGTCACAATAACAGCACCTATCCCTTTTCCATGAGCGTTGACAGCTCCATCAAAAACTAAACCCCATTGAGAACCTGGCTCTAGCCCTTCACCATGTACGGGTTCTTCACAATCTTTCATCTTTAAGAACATAACATCTTCATCGGGAAAGTCGTTGTTTGAGGGTTGATGATCCAAAATGGGTTGGTGAGCCAGATGATCAGCCAAAACACTTCCTCTAACAGCTTTCTGAGTATGGTACTCGATATCATATTCAGACAATAACATCTGCCATCTAGCAATTCTCCCAATCAAAGCGGGCTTCTCAAAAATATACTTGATAGGATCCATCTTTGAAACTAACCAAGTAGTATGGTTCAACATATACTGGCGCAAACGCTTGGCGGCCCACGCTAGAGCGCAACAAGTCTTCTCTAACATAGTGTACCTGGTTTCACAATTAGTAAATTTCTTGCTCAGGTAATAAGTGACATGATCTTGCTTTCCTGTTTCATCTAGTTGGCCGAGTACACAACCCATCGAATCCTCTAAAATAGTCAAATACATAATCAAAGGACGTCCTTCAACCAGCGGTATCAGGATAGGTGGTTCAAGCAAATACTCTTTGATACTATCAAAAGCCCTTTGACAATCTTCAGTCCAATCATACCCTTGTTCTTTCCTCAGAAGCCTGAATATAGGTTTGCACGTAGCGGTCATGTTAAATATAAACCTGGAGATGTAGTTCAAAAATCCCAAGAATCCTCTAACTTGTTTCTCGGTGGCGGGAGCTGGCATTTCCCTGATAGCTTTCACTTTGTTAGGGTCCACTTCAATCCCTCTTTGGCTGACAATAAAACCCAATAGTTTCCCTGATCGTACTCCAAATGTGCACTTGTTGGGGTTCAAATGAAGCTTGTATTCCCTCAAACGACCAAACAGCTTAGCCAGGTGTTTAACATGATCATCTTCGGTCTTTGACTTAGCTATCATATCATCCACATACACCTCGATCTCTTTGTGGATCATATCATGGAACAAAGTAGTCATAGCTCTCTAATATGTTGCCCCTGCATTCTTTAATCCAAACGGCATAACTTTGTAACAAAAGGTGCCCCAGGGTGTTATGAATGACGTCTTCTCTCTGTCCTCGGGAGTCATTCTAATCTGGTTGTAACCTGAAAAACCATCCATGAAGGAGAAAACCTCATATCTTGCAGTACTGTCCACCAAAATGTCAATGTGAGGTAATGGAAAATCATCTTTCGGACTGGCTTTATTCAAATCCCTGTAGTTTACACACATGCGAACCTTACCATCCTTCTTCGGAACGGGTACAATGTTAGCTAACCATAGTGGATACTCGGCAGTGACAAGGAAACCTGCATCAATCTGTTTTTGTACCTCTTCCTTAATCTTTAGAGCCATGTCAGGTCGAGTCCTTTTGAGCTTCTGTTTTACTGGCGGGCATTCCGGCTTTAACGGTAAATGATGTTCGACTATAGTTGTATCCAAACCAGGCATGTCTTGATATGACCAAGCGAACACATCGACAAACTCTCCAAGCAGATCAATCAGCTGTTTCTTTACATCAGGTTTAAGCAGAGCTCTAATTTTCACTTCTCTACGGCTTTCTTCTGATCCCAAGTTGATTACTTTCACCGGCTCTTGATGAGGTTGGATAACTTTCTCTTCTTTCTCAAGCAGTCTGGAAATTTCTTCTGGGATATCATCTTCTTCGTCCTCCGCTTCGTACACAGGAAACTTGAAATTTGGAGAAGGCATTGGATCATTATTCCCAGGATGTATTTTATGTAGCAATCTGCGCAAGTGATGTGATTTTCAATAAGTTTTTGTAAAGTGGAAAGTGTGTGTACGCGAGATGCTACTTATTATTTTCCAACATCGTGAACAAATATAAAATACAGATGAAAACGAAAGTCATTTATTGATGATAGCAAAACCAAAAAGACACGCCCAACAAAGTCACCTTTGCCTTGGGCAGAGTAGAGGGAATTATTAGAAATAAGCCCTAACAAATGCAGTTTCGCCTTGGGCAGAGCGAAATTTTTTTTTAAAACAAATGCTTTACTTAGATATATGAATGGAAGTAGGGGCTTCAACCGCACTCCAATTCTTGACTACAACGCCTGGGGTCACAAAGTCTGGGATGTCCTCATTTGGATCTTTCTCGGTGACGGCATAAACTCCAAAGGTATAGTCAAATTCATCCGAAACATAGCCTGGATCTTCCATATAGGGCTCGTAGTCTTCGTAAGGAATGGAGGACCTTGTAGAACCATCTGATATGTAGCCTTCAAGTTCGTCCTGTGACACAACATTAATCTGAGGATGATGGACGACTCCTCCACTACGGAACACTTCATTGATTAGCGGAAACCCTTGATTCTTGGTGCCTTGTTGAGAAGAACTGCTGGTGAAACCGGGACCCTCCTTATTTTTGTTTTCTGACAAAGACAATACCTTTCCCCACATTGATTGATGACCCTTGTTCACTACTTGCCGCGCGTCTTTAAATGATGACATGGATGCCTGAGATCTTTGGACACCCTCGCCCACAATAGACAAAGCTTGAAATTGCATGCCGACCTCTTCCTCAGCCTCGACGTATGAGAATGATGACAAGTGACATACCACCAAAGCTCTTTCTCCACAAACTGTAACTATTTTCCCCTCAAAAACATATTTCAACTTCTGATGCAAGGTAGAAGTAACTGCTCCAGCTTCATGTATCCATGGCCTCCCTAGCAAACAGCTATAGGCGGCACGAATGCCCATGACTTGAAACGGGATCATGAAAGTCTGTAATCCGATAGTCATGGGCAAATCTACCTCACCAATTACCATTTTCTTTGACCCATCAAAAGCTTTGACAATAACGCGACTTGGCCTCATTGACGGTCCTTGGTATGACAGCTTAGATAGAGTAGTTCTAGGCATTACATTTAGAGACGATCCAGTATCAACCAGCACACTGGATAGAGAGTCGTTTCCACAGTTCACAGAGATATGTAGAGCCATGTTATGTTTCCTTCCTTCTTTTGGGAGATCGTCTTCATTAAAACCCAGATTATCACTTGAAGTAATACTGCCAATGATGTTATCAAATTGTTCCATAGTCACATCCTGCTCGACATAGGCTTGTTCCAAAATCTTTTGAAGTGCTTCTCTATGAGCCTCAGAACTCATCAGCAATTGGAGCACATAAATCTTCGACGGGGTTTGCAGAAGCTGATCTGCAACCTTATACTCGCTTCTTTTGATTACTTTCAAACATTCATCGGAGTTGGATAAGTTAGACCCACTAGATTGCCCCACAGTTGGGTCTTTTGAGCCTGATGGTTCGAACAAAACTTCTTTTTTTTCCGGTGGCACAGTCGGATAGACTCGACTGCTTCTCGTCACTCTACTGACATCTACAATATTAACTACTGAGGGTACAGTGGGCAAAGGCACTTCTTTCCCATCCTCCAACATAGTAGCATTGTACTTGTATGGGATAGCCTTACTAGAAGTAAAAGGGACAGGTCCAAGCACATTGATTACTAAAGGGGTAACAACTGGCTTCTTGCTATTGTAAACGATCTCTATACGTTCCACTTCCTTAAAGTGGGGTACTATGACACAAACTTCTTCAGCCTCCTCATTTGAAACTTCTTGATTATCACCTCCCAAACAATCTTTAATCATATTGACAGAGGGCGAACCATGCGGTGGTAATTGATTCTTCTGTACATTAGGGTCGGAATCCCTAAAAGACAAGATTCCATTTTTAATGAGCCTCTGGACATCCATCTTCAAACCAAAACAACTTTCAATATCATGTCCTTGAGCACCCTGATGGTAAGGACAAAACTGGTCATCTCTATAAGAAGGGGGAGGATTCGTGGGAGCCGGAGGTGGAGCTCTCGTCTGAATGTGACCCTTTTTAATCAAAGCGGGGAATAAATTAGCATATGTCATTGGGATCGAATCAAAATTTATTTTTCTATACACACGACCCTGATTGCTGGATGGCCGATTCTGCTGAGGGTACTGTGGACTTTGCTGAAGTTGGGGTTGTTGAGCAACGGGAGACTGAGGTTGCTGATAGGGTTGTGGAGACTGTAGCTGATAAGTCGGGGCATTAAACACTGGTGATACCGCTGCAACTTGGTGTGGTGGCATGTACCTCTTTCGGAATTGTCCCTTTTGAATAGCATTTACACTTTGCTCCTTTTTCTTCACAAAACTGCTCCCATACCTTTTAGGAGCATTCTCTTCTTTGGTCAATCTTCCTTCGCGAACCCCTTCTTCTAAACGCATTCCCATATTGACCATTTCAGTAAAGTCACTGGGCGCGCTGGCTACCATCTTCTTATAAAAGAAAGGACCAAGTGTCTTTAGAAAAATCTTGGTCATCTCTTTTTCTTCTAATGGTGGTGTGACTTGCGCGGCCAACTCGCGCCAACGCTGAGCATATTCTTTGAAATTCTCCTTATCTTTCTGTGCCATTGCTCTCAACTGGTCTCGGTCGGGCGCCATGTCCACATTATACTTATACTGCTTGACAAAGGCTCCTCCCAGATCATTCAAAGTTTGAATCTTCGTATTATCTAACCCCATATACCACTTGAGTGCAGCGCCTGTCAGACTGTCTTGAAAGTAGTGAATAAGTAATTGGTCATTATATGTTTGGGAAGACATCTTCCTGGCATACATAATGATATGACTCTGAGGGAAAGTATTCCCCTTGTACTTTTCAAAATCAGGGACTTTGAACTTCGGTGGGACCTTAACATTTGGAACCAAGCACAGCTCAGAAGCACTCTTACCAAATAAGTCCTTTCCAAGAAGGGCTCTCAACTCTTTTTGTATTTCAGAAAACTGGTCTTGAAACCCATCTATCCTCTCTTCTAAACCCACAGTTTCGGTTGGCGACCCATGTAGAATTGGTTCATCCAGAATATACGGGACAACGTTCACATGCAGAGACGCAGTAGTCATCACAGCAAAAATTACAGGAGCAGCTTGAACAGTGGTCACAACGGGGATCTCAGACACAGACGGACGGTAACCGGCCGAAAAGAAATTAGGAGACAATCCCCACAGGAAACCTTGAGGCATACTATAGGATACTTCAGCAACAGAAGACACCATTGGGATCGGTGTTGGCGTCACTTCGGATACGACAGTCCTTGGAACTTCTTGGTTGTTGATCGAGATTTGACTAGACAAGGCTTCCACTAGATCATTCAACCTCTCCAAACTTTCTTTCATACTTGTAACTTCATTACGGAGCACTCTGTTCTCTTGCTCTAGTTGATCCATCTTGTGGCGTTGACTAGCTCGAGTGTTACATCGGTGATTCAGCTTGTTCTGCGGAGATGAAGCAAGAGTGAGACCCTGGAATGCAAACGATGCTATGCTTATGCAAAATGCAAATGAGTATGAAACTTTCAAGAAACTCAAATTATTTCGGTATTGTAACGTTGGAGAAAAACTTATTTTATTTTGATGATCGAAGCATTACAAAACGGAGTACTCTTTTAAGAGTTTATTACATTGGATCAAAAGCAAAAGAGAAACTCGGAGATCTACTCCTTATGCTCCTTCTGTGTGCGAAGTTCTCCTTCTAGCTGACTGATGCGTTCTTGCAATTCGGCATTCTCTCTGATGAGTCGGTCGACACATTCCTTCCAAGCCACAGTATCTGGGGGAAGATCGTCACTGGTAACAGCTCTTGAAGAGGTGTGAGAGGAAAATAAATCCTCTCGCGCCTTTCTTTTCCTTGCAAGTTCTACTTCTGGAAGCCTCTGGGATTTCTCCTTCTCTACCTTGAGTGTGAAAAACTTGTTTCTCCAAGCGGCCTTCAGTTTCCGAGCCTCGTCCAAGGCGGTCTTCAGCTGATCTACTTCGCTCACGTCAAACCAATCCGGATCGTGAAAAGCCAATACCATAGGTTCATGGAAAGGGAACGGCATCTTGAGATCGAGAGCTCTTGCTCGCACCCAATGTAGGTATTCTTCAGAGGCAGCACAATTGGGGTATCCTAAAGCAGCCTTTCCTTCCTTGTTGATGTATCACCATGCATAGATTATGATGGTCTTCAGGTCTGGGTCTTCTCCTTCTTTGAGAAAGATTCCTTCTAACAGAGTATGGTCAGGTACTTCAATCATGGGACGTCCAAATTGGAGACGGGCCAGAGCAGGATTGTAACTTATGCATCCTTCTCTTGCAATGAGCGGTATGTTAATAAATCCTTCGATTCTATGGATCATATCGATACCTCCGTAGGTAGGATCGTACCACACAATGTCAGAATGGGTAAGGGCCATAACTATCTCGGACCAACGGGGCGATTCCTCCTCTTCCCAAATACACGGGTGTCGAGTTAGGCGAGCAATGAACCATGAATACAGCAGAGCGGTACAACAAACGATATGTCCCCCTCCCTCAGCATTCTTTGAATGAATTGAGTAATATGTGTCAGCTAACAAAGTAGGGACTGGATTCTTGAGTATGAATAGTTTAATTGCATCCATATCAACGAAATCATCGACCTTTGGGAACCAGAAAATCCCATAAACCAACAGAGCAAAGGTGGCTTCCACGATAAGGACCTCCTTTCTTTCAGCATGGTAGCAAACTTTTTCAATCAAAAAGTCAGCAGGGATTCCAAGGACTCCTTCTTTAGTGATTAGGTGCGCTTGCACATCTGCCAAACTGAGATGAGTGGCATTGGCAATTTCTTGATGACTGGGTGTGTCTTCCTGGTCGGTGAATATGGGACGGGCCGTTACGGGCATCCTCAGGAAATCAGAATACTCTTCCAGTGTCAGCATCAATTGGTAATCTGGAAAAGTGAAACAGTGGTACAACGGATCGTAAAATTGAATGAGGGTCTCCAACAACCCTTCATTCATCTTGAGTTCGAGAAAACAGAAGACTTCCCCATATTCTGCTGCGAAGGCGTAACAATTCTCGATGAGATCCGCTAGTTCTCTCAAGCTTTCAATGTTAGGACTCTGGAAAGTGTACTCCAATGCTTCTCTTTTAAAATCCATGGTTACAATACCTGAGAAATAAAATTGAGTTTCTTGAGTAAAGAAAGAATGTAATGCAGGATGAGTAGGACTTCATGGGATCCTAGCTATTTATAAACATTGTAGTAAAAGAAAACGTTTTTTTATTAATTTCGAAACGGAATACAAATAATTGCTTTTAAAAGTCCCAAATAAAAGCTAAATAAAAGCTAGTAAAGACACTAAAGAAGTTTCGAATTCTGCTGCTTGAGTTACTCTTCTAATTGTGTCTTCTCATGGATAAGGTTGTCCACAATTAGTTTCCAAATAGTGTATTGCGGGTCGGAGAAAAATAAATCCTCCATGATCTTCCTTTTCTTGCAGGGGAGTAGCTCTTCATCCTTCAACTGTAGTTGTTTCTGAAGTTCGTCAATTTCTGCGACGGACACTAGATACTTGTTCTTCCAAGACTCTAACTCATGTCGCGACTTCTTCAAAGCAACTTCTAACTTCTCGGTTTCAGACATGAAAACATAAGTGGGATCCCTTCTTGGAGGTATAGGGTCTTGGCGAGAGTAAGGCATCTTCATCTTGATCGCCCTATTCTTTACCCACTGGAGATATGGTTCCATAGACACACAGTTGGGCCTTCCCAAACTATTCCTATCTTTCTTATGCAAATGCTTCCAAGCTTCCACGATCTTCTCTCGGAGTTCTTGATTATCCTCGAAGAAGACACTCTCAACTTGTATGCTCTTAGGTGGTTCCTTCAATGGATATCCCAATTGTCGGCGGGCTAAAATCGGATTGTAACTGACCCCTCCACCGAAGCTGAGTAATGGTACATTAGCAAAATCTCTACATCCATCAAAAATTAGAATTCCAGCATACTCGCGGCTATACCAATCGATGTCAGAATGAGTCAAAGCCATAATCTTTTCCGACCAACGCTTATCATTGAGGTGCCAAAAGGAAACATATTTGGGCAAGTGGGTAAGGAACCATTTATATAATAAAGGCACACAACACGTGATCATTCCCCACCACGAAGGTTTCAGAGATATATAGAGTGGTAGGTATTACCTAATAGAGTCGGCACTGGATTGTTCTTCATGAAGATCTTAATTGCGTTAAGGTCCACAAACCCCTTAAAACTTGGAAATAGAAATACCCCATAGACAAGTAAGGCGAAGATTGCCTCGAATGGAGCCTTGTTCGTAAAATCAATATAAAATGAAGCTTTTTCAAATAAGAAATCTGTAGTCAAACCGAAAGTCCCATTTTTAATAACCAAGTTGTCCTTAATATCGGATACCTTGAGATAAAGGGCCTTAGCGATGTCTCTTTCTTCGGGATCCTTTTCTAAGAAAGGAAAAGGGGATTCTTCTAGAATGGGTAAGCCTACCAAAAAAGAGTACTCTTCCAAAGTTGGCAACAACTGATAATCTGCAAAAGTAAAACAGTGATACATCGGATCATAGAACTGTAACAGAGCGGAAAGTAGGTCTTCATTTGCCTTACGTCTCAACAAAGATAGTAACTTCCCATATTTACTCTTGAACTTCTCTTGGTCTTCAATCAAAGCTCCCAACTCCCTTAGGTCATCCAATTTGGGACTCTTAAAAGTATATTTTAGAGTATTTCGTCTATCCATAATGTCCTACAATGTTCATAAATAAAGGGTAAATCCCATGAAGTCCAATGTAGTATGATGCTATATGAATGCAACAAACACAAGTAAGCACATAAGGGCACACAAAGATAAACAAACAAAGGTCCTAGGTTTGCAACGAGCATGGAGCCAAGGGTATACCCATTCCCAAAGGATAAGGACTAAAGGTGGATGATACCTGCAGAATTGGGTTCTAAAAAGGGTCCCAAAGTCATTAGTCCATCTATCGGATATTATCAATTTCTCAACTAACTCGAGGATTAATAATATTCTCAAGAGAACTTCTTTTGAGTGTAGCTTCGCGTAGCACTATTTCGGGACTTACTCCCTTATAGCCTCGCACTACGCCCTAATAAAGGCCAAAGTGGGGGTTAAAGGTAACTACGGTCCTTAGTATCATGGACTCCAATTGAGAATAGTAAAAGTTTTCATGACTGAACTCGTTCAACCGAACCATTTTCAAAAGGGTCTCAACTAAGCGGGATTCTCGAGTCAACTTAGTCGGGACTCACTCCCTATAAGCCTCATTGAATATATCACCATCCTATCATAATTTCTCTCAAGTCCGGGTGTAGGACTTTGTCTCACCACTCAAAGGTAATAGCCCAAAAGAAATAAACAAACAATTATACAAATAAGCAAATAACAACAAACAAGTAAAAATAAACAAGTTAGGGAAACCCACTGAATGTCCCCAGTGAAGTCGCCATTTCCGTCGCGGTGAAATTTGGATACCAAACTATTGATTAGTTTGAATCTTTAATTCAAATTGCAACCGAACTTTGATTTGTCCAAAGGAAGGGATAAAGGTCGAAATTCCCACAATGCAATGCAAATGTAAGGTTTAGAGAGTTGTAGGTTCGGGGGTTGGTTAAACTTAGGGAAGGTACTAGCATCCTAAGTTTCTGTAGTACTCTACAGGAACCTCTTGTTTTATTGTTTATTGCTAAGTGTTTATCTGCTTAAGATATAAAAGAACCCTAGTGGTTTATATCTAAGTATCCTCAATAAGATGTCGCATCTTATGCCTACATATCCTTACGGGAGTGGAATCAGAGTATTTTGTAGTTCTCCCTAAAGGGTTAGAGGAGTTCTTTGACCGTGGTCAAAGTTCCTACAGGTTTAGGGTAGTTGATTGATTGGGTTTAGGAGAAGAGATGCTTTATCATTTTAAGGGAGATATAACCGCCACAGGTTGTAGGAAAATAGTCTTTGCATCGTCTTAAGAAAAGGGCTTAAGTACTCGGTTTGCTTGACGAGTATGCCTTTATCGCTCTTAAGGCAAAGTTCCTACATGTTTGATTGTATTGTTGTGGGGGTGGAGATTATATCTCGCTTAAGATGATTAACACCCTTCTCTATTGTGTTTGTAAAAGTTGTATTATGTTGATTGTTTGTTTCTATGTTGTAAAAGTTAAAGCCAAGGCCCTTCCTATGGGGTAGGTCCTAAACTTAAGCGATCAACTTGAATGGAATCAAGGATCGAAGGGATTATGATGCAAATGATGTGCACTACACACAAGTGTTGACTCATGTGTAGGTTTTTCCTTTGGACGGAATGCGATGCAGAAATGTAAATACGATAATGTTAAATAAATTGCAAAAAGGTAAATCCATACACACGCATGAAAGCACTAGAGTGTAAGTGCAAGTGTCGTGAATTGTGAATGTGCACAGTCGATTGAATTTACGATGTTGGTTGATTTTAATTGGATTACTCTTAAACGAGGGATTGATTTTAGTTGGAAAAAAAAGTTGATCTATTTTTTAGACGTATTGATTTTAATTAGGATTTATAAAAGGGAATTGTTGAATTGGTTTTAAACAAGAGGTTGATTAAAAAAAAGTTGGATTTAATAATTTAATAAAAGAGTTTAGCTTGATGAAATTGATTTTAAAAGAAGTTAATTTAATTTAATTATCAAAAAAAGTTTCAGATGTGAATTGATTTTAATAGGATTTTATTAAAAATGGAGATTTTAGTTATTAAGATAAAAGGTTTATTATAATTTAAAGTTAGACTAAACAAAGTGTTATTAGATTAAATTGATTATGAAATAGGTTTATAAATAATTTTAAACAAAAATGCATTGAATAAAATTGATGTATATATGAAAGGTTTAATAAATTAATAAGTTTTCTCTTAAAAGAAGACTAACTAAACATTTTTTATAAAATAAAAGAAAAGTTGATTATTGAGTTATTATTAATAAAAAAGTTATTGAGTTTAGATTAATAATAAAAGATTTAATTGGTTTATTTATTTTTTATATTTAAAACTGGATTACCATTATTTTAATGAAAAGATTTTTTTTTAATTATTAAATAAAGATTAGTTAGGGATTAAAATAAATAATAATGACTTAGAGGGTGATTAAGGGTGATAATCACGGTGAGTGTGTGTAGTGAGTGTGTGATAGTGTGTAATAGTGTGTGATTAATCATTATATGATAATAATAATAGACAAACAGAAAAAAAAAATAAAAAAATAAAAGACGGAACCCTAGGCTTCTCCCACCCCAGGTTCTCCTGCGCCGTCACTCATTTCTCTCGATCTCGCTCGATCTCGCTTCCCTCTCGTGGTTGCGATCTTCCCCTTTGCCTTCATATTCTACACCACCTGAAACATAACAAAACAGATCAACACATTTTATGATTCTATATAAAAAAAGATTTTTACCGAAGGTGATTGATGGCAACGCTGGGGATGATGTTTCGTCTGCTTCGTGCTTGCGGTGGCCGGAGGCGACTTCGTCAGCAAAAAGAGATAAGTTCTTCTCTACTAAAAAACCTCCTTTCGCGCCCTTTAGGGTTTTTTACCGTGATGATTTTCTAGGGTTTCGAACTTGTGGTTGTTCCTGTATTATTCGTCTCCTCTTTTTTCGTTTTCAAACTCCTCTTTATATAGGAAGGCATCCTGGATAAGTAATGAAAGTCACCCTTGAATGCTGATTTAATTGTTGATTGGGATTTTCCAAATTGGTACCAACCGGATTTGAAAATCTTCCTCTTTCGTCCAATCTGTTTAATGCTTGTTAAATGGAAATTTCAATCCCTGATATTGGGTAATAAACTTGTTAAATATCTTGTCTGTCCAGGTTCAATGTTTGAGGATTTGGGATTGGATATTCTCCTAATGGTATCTTCTCCAAACAATTTCTAACTTGGATTTGATTATTTTGACAGGTGTAGAAAGCGAAAGATTTGGGCCAGGAGATGGACAACCCAGGGTGAATTGCTGGTGGCACTCAATGAATGTTTTTTTGGGAAAGCTCACCACTTCTGGCGCACGTGTATAACTCTGGTCTGCGTTTTCTTTCAATCTACTTGATGTTTTGCCTGTTTGTTGAGTTGCTTCAAAGATTTACCAACTTCATCCACAGGGTTGAGTAGAGTGTGATTCTTGATGATGCTGCTATACGTATTGTTACCTCTAGCATGTATGTTGCTGTTGTATTAACTTTACTCTCTGCAGTGCGTATTTTCTTCTTATCCTTGTGTATTGATGAGTATCTTCAAAATCATGTGTATGTTTCAAACTGCGATATGTACCGATGTTTGTGATGATCTTACGTGTGAACGACCTTGAATGTGAAAAACATTTTGTATGCGAGTGTCCCTTCTCCTCTATGAGCATGTTGGTGTTTTGACTTGGTATCCCTGTTCTTGTGTGTGATGCTTAACCAATGCTGACGACTACATGTAGGTGTAGTGCCAATTCAAGCTTCAGGTGGTCAAGGTCGTATCTCTTTCTGAATAAATCACCTTCTTCGATAACAAGTATTCACTAGGCTCTTTGTCAGGATTTTCCATAGAGTTTAATCTGTGGCAATTGAACAGGTGTATTGCTAGCTCAATCTGCTTCTGTCAAGATTCATTAACAAGCAAGTCTCTTCGTGCTTGAGCTTTGGCAATATCATCTCCAGTAATTAAAAGCCTTGTTCATTTCAAAAGTTATGCTGTTGTGGTTGCTCTGCATTCAATTAGTTATTTGAGAACTTTTATTGTACCATTGTTTCTTCTTGCAGGGAAAACAGGCTGGCTTAACAAGTCTCTTGAGTCTTCATGATTTGGAGCAAAGTAGTTGAGGTCCAGCTTCCATGGATCAGGATTGGGAAGCGGGTCGAAGCTGTCGAGAATGTACTGATTCAATCTGCTGCAGGTTGTGCTCAAACTCTGTTTCACGATTAACTGAATCTTCTGTTGATAAAGCTACTAATCTCATGCGCATGCCTCGACAGGGCAGGCTTTGGTTGGAGTATGTTTGCTAACATCAAGATTGCTCGCTCTTGATCAGTCGCGCGCAGGCATTCTTCCGCAGGTGTGTAGGCTCCTTAAACGCACGAATCTTTTTTGGTCCTGGGTACCTTCTTGTGAGGCTGAGAGTATAATGCCCTGATTTTGACGGTTAAAGAATTCACCCTTTTGCAGAAGCATTTGTAGAATGTTGTCGTTTGCAGGAGGTAAGGATTGTGCATAGGGATTCTTCAACAGCATTTTCACAAAGGCCGTCTCCGTAGAGCAACTGGCAAATCCCTCTCTCTTTTGCATTAGTCTGCTTTATATTAAGGGATGCCTTCTAATGTCAAAGCAACTTTCTTCACTATGCAGGTTTAGTCCTTGAGGAGGAGTCCATCTCTCATTTGTTATGTACTGGCAGCAGGGTGTATGAGGCTTGGAGGCGTGTTTTGCATTCACTGAAGGTTGATCAAAGTCTGCTAAGGAAGAAGGATGAGCTCAAGCGGGCTTTTGTGTTGTGCGCGGTAATAATAACAAGCAGACGTCCTTGAATGAGAGGCAATTGGCAAGGTCTGGCAGGCTAGGCATTATGTTGGTTTTGGGTGGGAAATTAGATAATATTAACATTATCCATAAGATCATTGATGTAATTGGACTAGACATAAGCTCTGAAGTCATATTAGTCTTCTCATGATGCTTTAAGTTGTAATGCTTTCAAATTGTGTACTTTTGATCGTTCTACATGTTTATTCTCTTTATGTTGGCTTTGCGTTTCAATAGACGAAGATTATGTCTTCTTGTACTTGAAGGAAAATTAAACATTGGTATTCATAACTAAGCACAACTTGAAATGGGAATCCGTAGGCAGAAATGAACTCAATTGTTGCACTTGCAAATGAAACAAAGTTGGACGTGGTTCAATCCTCTTTATCATGCAAATCAATCTCCTTTACGATGGACCTTTGGAAAACACTGAATTTGATTCATGATGAGCATTATTTGCAAATAAATCCAATGTATCATGACCTTGAATTTTGAAAATAAGCGATATGGATTTGAATTTATTCTTTATTATGAGAATAAATTATCTTGACATGCGAAGTCCCTGAATTTGCCACACGAAAAGGAATGTTGGGACCCTAGGCGTTACTGTATCTGCACCGGTTAATTAGTCTCAAAAGGAATCATAAATATTTAAAATAAAGTCACATAACGGTGGAAAATGCGCGAAGAGAGGTGGGATCTCGCGGTCAAAAATTAGAGTGTGACACATGTTTGGGTTTAGATCTAGGTGGCTCCAACCGAGTCCAGGTAAAGGTTTCAGGATGGTTCTTATTGATGTTCGCACATTGTTAAGGTGGCTCTATGGTTGCTTTTTCAAGTAAGGGACCTAGAGTCACATGTCATATTCAAAATTTCATTGTGATAATGGGCTAGCCACACCATGATGAATATTTTGAATGGATCTACTTTATATGGAGTCTTTGCATTGTCTTAGTAAGGTGTATACCCCTAGGTCAATACTACGCAATCTCCAATTCTGAAAATAGGTTTTGGCTCTAGAGAAGGTTCCTAGAGTCATGGACCTGATTCGAGTTTTCAATGCAATAATTGGCTAGCCACATCATGATGAAAATGTCTAATAAATCTAATCTATATGGAGTCTTCCTATTGTTCTAGTGAGGTGTAGACCTTTTCATCCAATACTACACAATATCTAATTCTAAGGTATTTCCTTGAGGCTCCGGTATAGATTACATCTCACAAAGTGTATAAGCAACCATAACATTGACCCATAGTACATGAGAACCAATAACATATAAGTAATGGCAATAATAAAATGAGATAGAGAAAATAAGATAGAAGAAAGTAAACAAACAAAGTTATTCATCGCAAATCAAACTAAATTAGGCTTGACTCTTTAGTTGAAGTGTGTCCTCATCATAGTCGCTAATTGTTCGCATCGCAAAAAATACAACCTACAAGCGCATCACATGCTCATATATGATTAAATAGAGTCGCCACCGAATTTTATTTATCCCAAAAGGAAATGGAAAATATAGATAAAACCCATAAGAGAAAAAAAAATGATCGTCGCAACTAAATTCAAGTTTGAGAGTCGATTATGCAAGGGGAATGTATTAACACCCCTCGCATTCATTGTACTCAACGAGAACCATTTAGTTAGAATTGCGATAGAATTTTAGCTTATGTTATTTTTTTCTTTACGTGATTAACTGTTAAAAAGGAAAATAAACTGGGTCGGAAAAAAAGTTTTTATTAGGGTGCTTAACAAGATTGTGGGTTTTGCTCCTACGTATCCCCATGCGCGATGAGAAATTTAAAGTGACATAGTTCTGGGCAAGACAAAAGATATATTTGGGTTTTTTATCAGTGTTTAACGATACGTTGAATCTCACGTATCCCTAGGTGTGATGGGGAACTCAAAGTTACGTAGTTCTTGGTAGCAAACTATGTGTTGGTTGGTTGATTTTAGAGAACACAAGTTTAAGTTGTATTCTAGCAGTTAAATGTTTCTTGATTGCTCACGAGGGAGACTTAAGCGTTTATTTTCGAAATACGAATATTTGCAGCAACGAGGCATGTGCCTCCCACTTACTTATCCAAGGAGCTCAAGGATGTGCATCCCCCATTCTATTTTCATTCATGTTTGATTAAAGTATTATATTC
Source organism: Lathyrus sativus (assembly GCA_963859935.3). Lineage (NCBI taxonomy): Eukaryota > Viridiplantae > Streptophyta > Magnoliopsida > Fabales > Fabaceae > Lathyrus > Lathyrus sativus. The sequence goes on from OZ012741.1 coordinate 515,466,712, forward strand.
AGAAGATGAAATTTAAGCAATATGGTGTGCACCTACCAGTCACTTATTCGAGGAGTAGAAGGATGTGCATCTCCCATTCCTTTTTTCAATTGATTTTATTGAGAAAAATATCTTGTTTAAGTTAGATGTGAAAATGATTTTGATTTTGAAATGTTTTTGAATCGTTGGTTTTGAAATGGTTTGAAATAGTTGAAAGGCACGAACCGAAATGCAAGGTTTCAAGTTCTAACTGGAAATCGCGAGTTCTTATGCGGAGACGCAAATTCTAACGCAGGGTGCGGATTCTAACATTACGAAAGTTAACGCTCGAAAAGAGATAACACAATAAAAAGTAACTTAGCATAACGAAAGGCAACACAATCATATGAAAGGTAATGCAATCACATGAAAGGTAATGCAATTAATCGTGCGAGGCATCACACTGCACATGAGATAACAACGAAAAAAATGCAATACAAAAATTATGGCCAGCACGCACATATCAATATCAAAATTAAACTAAGAATAAGCATACAAAATGTAACGTGCATATTGAGTTAACATAATGAAATGAAAGTTAAGTTAACACAACGAAAGGTAACGCGGTGACACAAACGATAACGCATGAGTTATAACCTAACACAGTGAATCATGTGAAACATAACACAGAATGCAACCAAACAGCACGCATACGCGTCAATAAATTACATCCTTACATCAAACGAAAATCCAATAGAGTAAAGACATATGAATCATGTAGAATTTGTGGATTCAATCCGATTTAAATGCAATGAAACAAAAACAGTAGCATACACCATATTCACATCATTACAACTTATGTCCAATCTGTCGGCGGGCTAAAACCGGATTATAACTGATCCCTCCACCGAAGCTGAGTAACGGTACATTAGCAAAATCTCTACATTCATCAACAATCAAAATTCCATCATACTCGCGGCTATACCAATCGATGTCGGCATGAGTCAAAGCCATAATCTTTTCTGACCAACGCTTATCATTGAGGTGCCAAAAGGAAACATATTTGGGCAAATGGGTAAGGAACCATTTATATAATAAAGGCACACAACACGTGATCATTCCTCCACCACGAAGGTTTCAGAGATGTATAGAGTGGTAGGTATTACCTAATAGAGTCGGCACTGGATTGTTCTTCATGTTGTGTGCCTTTATTATGATAGTTAATATTACGTGTTGTGTCAGCGGTGTTTGGGAATTTGAAACAATACTTGTACATCCTTAGCAAGGTTTTATTCCAAAAGCATATGACCAGAAAGTTTGCGTTTTTAATTCTTCTTCCTCCCTCAAAGAGTTTAAGCAAGAAGTTGGTATTGCAATGTAAATAAATTTTTATATGAGTGAACACGGGTGAATTACTTCAAGAAAAACATACTCATTTCATTAAAATCATCATTCAAGACAAACAAGTTTTTACATGAAAACAAAATATTAACAAACAATAAAAAATACAAATGAAAATGCAATACAGAAATTAAAAATTGCCATGGCTGAGGAGGCTCAGATCTGTCTGGACTAATTGCTTATAAAAATGTCCTCGCGGTTTCAAATGCTCACTTGGGATGCTTCAATTAATACACAGACCATCTACAGTGAAATTAGTAACCCTAATATCAATCAGATCTTGCACTTTATGCTTGAACACGTTGCAATTTTTAATTGAATGCCCTTGCATCCCTGAGTGGTATTCATACCTAGCATTCATGTCAAAATCTGGAGGGAGGGGATTTGGAACAGGCACAACTTCTCTTATCTGAATCAAAGAACCCTGAAGTAGATGAGCAAGCAGCTGATTGTGAGGAACAAAAATCTTCTCTAGGGCCTTCTCGGTCTTTGTTGTCTCTTCTGGGAGCTAGTCTGTTGCTGATACCAATTTGGGCACTCCTCTCGTTCAGGTACTTTTATCCTCAAACTTTACCTAGAAACAAGAAATAGTTGCGGATGTAGAGATTCTAAAACCAAGGACTGTAAAATATGTCCCTGACTTGATGCAGGTTCAGGAGAGAAAATAGGAATATCCACTTCTTTTACAGTAATTGGAATAAGACAACCTTGTATGCTCATGTCGCCCGGCGTGAACTCAATAGCCTTTGAATCAATCAGATCCTAGACCTTATGCTAAAAGGCCCTGCATTTCTCCATATTATGCCCTGGTGTCCCAGCGTGAAAATCATAATGGGCACTTGCATCATAGCCTGGTGGAGGTTTACCAGCAAATGGAACCATAGTCCGAAGCTCTAGCAAGAAAACTTGAAGATCCAAGCAATAATCCACAAATAAGCAAAAACTCTTCCAAAAGTTATTCCAACAACTTAACTCAAGATCTAAATGAGTTGTAAAACCATAATTGAACCAAGAATAATGATGCAATAAAATTTAGCTCAAGGATTCACAAATTGCAATGTGAAATTTATGAAGCTTATGGCTATGGAGCTTTTGTGAGGGTTTTGGAATGAGAGAAAAGTTTAGAGAATTGAAGTGAGATGTGTAGAAAATTCAAAAAATGAGTGAGAGTTATGAGAGGTTTGGAGTAGAGGTGGCAATTAAATCCATTAAGGTAAAATCCATCCAATCCATCCATCAAAAAATCCATCCAATCCATCCACCACACAAAAAATAAGTTAATGGATTGGATTAAATCCATCCATTTATATGCATGGATGGATTCAATCCATCCATTTATATGCATGGATTGATTCAATCCATCCAACATATTTTAAGGATCCAATGGATTATTTTTATTTTCGTTAGATTTATTTTTTTAAAATAATTAAAAAACTATATTTTTTTTTCTGAAAATTTTTTTTAAATTTTTTTGAAAAAAAATCTGTTTTTTATTCAGAACAAAAAACTGATTTGTTTTTCGAAAAAAAAAACCGACTTTTTTTTTTGAAAAAAAAAATCAGTTTTTTTTTTTAGAATAAAAAACTGATTTGTTTTTCGAAAAAAAAATAAATTTTTTTCTCGAAAAAAAAAAAGCCGACTTTTTTTTTGGAAAAAAATCAGTTTTTTTTTCAGAATAAAAAACTGATTTGTTTTTCGAAAAAAAAACGACTTTTTTTTTTGGAAAAAAATCGGTTTTTTTTTTCAGAATAAAAAACTGATTTGTTTTTCGAAAAAAAAAATTCGAAAAAAAAAACGACTTTTTTTTTGGAAAAAAAATCAATTTTTTTTCTGAAAAATCGGTTTTTTTTCAGAATAAAAAACTGATTTGTTTTTCAAAAAAAATAAAATTTTTTCTCGAAAAAAAAAAACCGACTTTTTTTTTTGGAAAAAAAATCGGTTTTTTTTTCAGAATAAAAAACTAATTTGTTTTTGAAAAAAAAATTTATTTTTACGAAATTAAAAAAAAAAGTTGGATGGATGGATATCCATCCATTAAAAATATGTTAATGGATGGATTGGATGGATTTTATTCTTAATGGATGGATCGGATTGGATAATTTTAAAAAAAAATTAGTGGATTTTAATGGACTAATGGATTGTTTTAATCCATCCATTAGCAATCCAATCCATATCCATCCAATCCATCCATTTTGCCACCCCTAGTTTGGAGTGAATTGATTTAAGTATGGTTTTGGTTTGTAATTAAATGTGGGTTGGAGTGTGGGTTACTGTGTGGAATGAAAATTAAGAGTGGAATTAGGAGTGAAAAATGTTGACATTTGGAGAGAATTCTAATTAATTGAAAAATAAATCAAATTGGGAATCACTTCTAGTTCCTTCTACTGGTGTGAAAATTTGAATTGGTGATTAAAAATGAATCCCACATGCTACAGCGTTGAAAGTGAAACAATATGGGCAAATTTTGCTTTGGTTAACTAGTTAACGCCTCACAAATTTGAATTTTGTGGCGCCTTAAAGAAGGAAACATGGAGAATTGCTTGTTGTCGTCTGTTCTGAGCATAGTTTGGCCCCTGAAACTTGTCTTTTGATATTGCACCTATATAACGCCTGAAATAAATTGTGAACGGTCCCCTGCGAAAATAACCTGTTGAAAAATATAATCTGGTGCCCGATTGCTGAGCAAAATAACTATTGAAACCTATGATGTTCGTTGATTATAAACTTGCAATAAAAGAAATCTTTGAGCCATAGAAACAACTTGATCTCATGTCTCAAGCACCAATGTCATGATATGCACAATGATAATGCAAATGAACAAAACATAAATCAGTTACAGTTAAAAAATGAAAGGGCAAATTTTGGGGTGTTACACTAGGTTGTTTGATTGATGGTGGTCCTTGTTATTCGTCTCTTTTTAGACCAAGAGGGGGAGAAAAATAAAAAGGGCATATTACACTTATTTGATAATGTTTTCTCTGATAATATTTGTCTCTTATGCACTATATGTGGTGTAATGTTGAAGAAGTGCTTAATCATTGTTTTGCCTAAAAATAGCCAAAGAGGAATGTTGTTTCTTTGATTGGCTTATAGGAAAAATGAATAGCAAAATGTATGAAACATGTTGTGTGACATCTTGGTGTGCGTGCTATAGTGGTTGGATTCTTATGCACTTCAGATTTGTTTCAAGTTTGTTCAAGTTCAAGGTTTGTTCAAGTCCAAGTTTTTGTTGTAGTTGCTTTGAAAGAAAGAATTGGATTACTTAAGAATATTTGGAAGATTGTATTTTCATTGAAGAAGAAACCTACTAAGATAATGATGAAAACTCGGTTAATTTTGTTTCATTAGGAGATATTCTAACTTTATGTTCTGATGTTCTAGCTTCAATTCTTATATTCTGGGTTTATGTTCAACATATGTGCTTGTGGTTGTTGTTGATAGTTTCTACTTCTGATTTTGTATGTGCTTTATCTGACAAGTTCATTTTTTATGCTCATGGCTAATACTAACCAAGTTGTTGTTAACTGTGCTAATGAAGCTTTTCCAAATTATGGTAAAAGGGGGAGTAATGGTGTGTAAGACTGGTGTGTTCAAAATTGTTGTCTACTGACTTTGTGGTGTATGAGTATTGATGATATGATGTTGGCTAGTGTATTGTGTACCAACTGGTTTGTTTGGTACTAATCGTTATAACCTGGTGTATGCTCACATGCTGGAGCATCTGACCATTGTGTGAGCTTATTTGTGTGTTAGTAGGATCTATTGATTCTGACTTGACTACTAATTGTGTGTTCATGCATGACTGACTGTTAAAGATCATTGATTGTGTGTGGTAACCTCATGATTCCTAACTTGTGCTACTGATGTGTTTTATGTTGATATTGATGTATGTTGTGATTGATTTGTACTTCTGTTACTACTGATGTTTGTTCTGAGTATGTGATTCCTTGTATATTTAGTTGCATTTCTACTTGAAGAGTGTTTTTGCTAAAATTTGCCAAAGGGGGAATTGTTGTTCCTTTTAGATTGACTACATTATGAAAAACAACATGGAGTATGTTCAAGTTTTTTCTGGTGCAGAAGAGACACGTGTGGAACACAATGTTCCAACATGTGTGCTGCAAACATATGTTATTGCAGTTTTGGTTCAGAATTACTTAATCTGTGATTCACTCTACTAATAAGATTTATAATTCATGAAGATAGTTAATTTGGATGTGTTGGTGCAATATGTGAAACACGACGTTCCAGCATGTATGCAATGCAACATCTAGCCCTTGTCAGCAGGCCATGGTAAATGTTGTTAGATGCAAAAAAAAACAAATATTGAGATTCAATCAGATTTATTGCAGATTATTTAGTAATGTTTGTGTGATTTGTTTGACAGTTGTTTGAAGATCAAATCAATTTAAATGGATATTTAAATTTTAACTTGAATCATAACAAATCATTTTTTTTGGAGATTTTTGTGAAAAAATAAATCACAAATCTCTTTTAATTCTAGACGAGATCAAAAGCTGTTAGTGCCCATTGAAAAAAATCCAGAATTGAATTTCTATTTGAGGAGACTCAAACCTCACGTTTGAGGTGTGAATGTTTTGAAGATTTCTTGTGTTAGAGTTTATCTTTTGAGTCTTTGTTTGTGTTTCTTTTGTGCACCACTCTAGCGCCTCCATTCATATCTTAAAACATAAAGTTTAGTTTGTTAGTTGAGTTTTAAAACTTCGTTCCAAGATACTAATGATATAAGCTTGAGAACAAAGTATTTCTTGTTTGTGTACACCATTTTATATTTTAGTAGCTTGGCATAGTTGTTGGTTTGTATTAATTGAATTATAAATTCAACATTCAATGGAGTTCTTGTTGAAGTTGATCAATTGAGATTAGTGATTGAGAGAAAATGAGACGGGTTCTCGTATTTAGAGGGAGACTTAAATAGAAACTCATTAGGATTAGAAAAAGGCGTTGAACATCATGGGATTGATATTCCTATAAGACTCATTTTACTAATTAAAAGTAGTGAATTTCTTTTCTTGGGTACAGTGTCCTCCATACGTAGGTGTTGTTTGTACCTAACCGTGTAATCAATTTTGTTGTGTTATTTTGTTAATGTTTGCATTATGTCATTGTTGTTTTTATATTGATGTCATACTAGTTTAACAAGTTGGTCCGATTGTCTCAATATCGTGTCCAACATCTGTCCCCTCAAAAACAGAATTTCAAGGTGTGATGTGTGTGTTAGACCCCTAACATAAGTCAAGTGTCTTTGCTTTATACAACTTGTTACATCAATTTCAATGTGTTTTAAGTTCTATTATTCTAAAGTTAGTTTATATAGCTTGATACACCAGTTCGATGCATCACATTGTATTAACTCAAAAAAATTCTATTATTTTTGAACTTTTGAAATATGTTAGGGGTTTTGTAAATATATATATATATATATATATATAATGTGATAACATATTTTATAAGAATATTATTATTATTATTATTATTATTATTTATCATTTGACTTGGTCTAACAAAGTTGTTTGATTGACTTAGTCAAAATCTTTACTCACTTTCTCTCACTTATATAATTCCCCTAATTTATAACTTGAAAACTCTCATTCTCTCATATTTCTTTATTCATCGTAGTTCTTTTTTGGTTTCATCTTCAGTTATTTTTGGTTTCATCTTCTGTTATTCTGATGCCTCGGATTCATAATGTGAATATAGAAAAAACTTATTGAATTTTGAAAGATTTGTGCTTGTGAGACGGGTAAATTCTTAAAAACAATGTTCATACACGTCTCAGATTTGTTTAATAATTTATTATTTTGTATGTTCAATAATTACTATTACAAGTTAAAGTGATTAAGTTTCACCGGTGAATCAATTTCTACAACAGTTTCACCACCAGCAAGTTAACTTTGCAAAATGCCTTCCATTTATTGTGGTAATCGGCCAACTAATATTTAACTCACACCCCATGTTTTCATGAAATAAGTAATCATGTATAGTTGAATTGCCATGTTTTTAGAGAAAAGATCCTATCAAAGTTAACCCACTGCTAATGGATAATCAAGATACTGTGAGGTAAAATGGTTCTCTAACTAATAAGCATAATTCAGATCACCTGTCAAAACTATAGGTTTTGACTTTTCCAGCTCATGTACCCACCTGAAAATAAATCATAAATCTTATAGAAAATCATTTATCCAAAATGAATATTATAAACTCAAATGGAAAAGAGATGTAAAACATAAGGAATCAATCCATACAATAACCTAACAATGAGTTTAATTAGAACGAGAAGTAATCATGTTTCTGATTCCCAACATCATCAATAACTTCATAATGAGTTTAATAATCAATATACTAACAATTTTTTTAGGTTCGAAAATACATTTTTGGAGATATTTCAAAAATATATTTCTAAATTAAATTTAATCATAAAATTAGAATGTACTTGCAAAAAAATGAATGATATTGTGTGCATAAATGCATTCAGAGATGTTTCTTTAAATTTTAAAGAGCATTTTTAAATTTTTATATGGTATTATTCCACCAGATTGGGTGGGATAAAAAATCTCATTATTTATTATTACTAATTGTTGATTAATTAATATATGATCAAACAAAGGTCAAAGTTTCACCCAAACAAATAAGCGAGAAATCACATATTCATTCAAAACCTTAAGGTGATAGTTGTATGGATCCTCTCATCTATAAAGTGTTCAACCTCTACTTTTCTAAGTAATGTGAAACTTAGAACTCACACTTGTTTCTCAACACAACTCACACTTATTTTTCAATAAACCTGATAGACTAAAATATTCAAAGTCTAAGTCTGATTTGTAGTCTATCGTAGACTTATTTTTAAGTTCGAATTTGACCTTTTAAGAGTTTGATTGACCTATTAACCTACTTAAAGTCTATTTTATTTGAACATTTGTAAATAAGTAATTCTACTAATATTTAAATATACTAACAAATTAAAAGACCAATGAGTCAAAATATTTGTTTGCATTGACTTGTTCCGATTTACTTAAAAGTATAAATTTTGTGATAATATTTGTTTAAAAGAGCTTATGAAAATAACTTATCACATTATTCATAAAATTATTTTCAATTTATTTTCATAATTTTTAAAATAATTAACCTTTATTTTTATTTTTTAATTTAAAATATAAAATAAATATAATAATAATAATAAAACTATTCATATTTATTATAAATATAAAAGGTTTTTTATATAACTCGTAGCATAATCTTTTTAAGTAAATCGGATTATAAAAAAACTAGTTGTTTTTTATTTAAAAAACAAGAGGTGGGGTGTGTCTAACAAGTGTTTAGAGCATGGCAGCTTGTGGTTGGCATTGCTTACGGGACAACAAACACACGAGAACTTGAGGTTATCATTGCCTTAACGCCACAACTAACAATCTTTCTTAACATCCACAATTATTCCACTTCTTGCTTCTTATTATCTTTTTCTTTTCTACTCTATCTCAATCTTCTTTTCATCATCATATTTATATCAAACTGGAACTTATTTTATTAATCTCTTCCACTTCCAATATTGAAGCCTTCACTCAGAAAATAATAATATTCTTAGAAGAAAAAAAAATACCAACTAAATCTGTCTCTGCTTCTGTCTTTAACAGGTAATAACTAAAGTAAACATCTCTGTCTTGTTGAGTTTACTTGTCATAAAACATGTTTCATATAGTTTTTTAAGAAGGTTACAATTATTGATTATTTACCGTTGAATTAGGGAAAATCATAAGATGCCTAGAGCAGAATAGTTAGTTAACTCAATGATTGTTAATTCGTTAATCAATTTGAGGAATTATAATAACTGTGTCTGGTTTTTTTGGTTGCAGGACACAATGAATATTATGTCCACCAACCAGTGTGGTTGGCCACTGAGAATTCAGGATCATCTTGACAAAGGAAGTAGTATTATTAATAAGGCTCCATTTTCAGGATATCATTCTCCTTCTAAAGGATTGGACTTCCCTAATGTTTCTCATAATTGTCGCCGTAGTGCCAGAAAATGTAGACCGGTTTTTTCGAGTACAGTGAGTGACAGTATGGATCCATATGATTCAGATGAGAGTGAGAAGAACAAATCTCAGAATAATGATGAAGTTAGAGGGGTGAATAGTGAGATGCTCAGAGAAAGTCTCGAGAAAATAGTCGGCACAGATGATTCCAGGTTTAGTGGATTCGACCTTGCTACTCTTATCAGGAAAAAATATGGGAAATCTTATGATGTCCAGTTGATTAAGAAGGTTAGTTTCTTACAAGTGGAATAACATGAGTTGAGAGATTCATGTCATGAATTTTCTTAGATATGATGAGGGTAGTTCTATTGGTAAAGTTTGTTCTTATATATTCCTAGGACCTGACATGGGAATCTCTATTGTATTGTCTGTGTTCTCTTTTATGTTGTCTTTTTTCTTATTTTGCTGCTACACAATTTATTCTAGGAATTCATGGGAAGAAATCTCCTTGCTATGAATGTCATGTGGAAGTACATGGAGCAGGTAAGGAAACACCTGTTCAACATCTTGTATTTTCTATAGATATGAAATGTAAACTAAGTATATATTGCTCTGCATTGAAATGTAAACTAAGTATATATTGCTCTGCATTGAAATGTAAACTAAGTATATATTGCTCTGCATTGAAATGTAAATTTCAGAAATCAAGATAAAAACCATGGAATTTTTTGTATAATACTATTGTCTATTAAGATTATCTATGTGATATTATTTTAGTATGTTGTCTGCATTTTTTACTGTTAGAGATCATTCCCACTGACTGAAGAAGAGTATATCTTTTTACTGTTAGAGATCATTCCCACTGACTGAAGAAGAGTATATTTTGAGGCTTGATGATGTTGCAAACTCATTAAAATGCTGGGGAGCCGTCTCACATATTCGGAACAGCCTAGCAAAGTCGAAAGAACGGCCTCGGATAGGGAAGGTAAAATTATGCTCATCTGTCATATGTACACACATCTAGATGCTGTCTAGAACTTTGAAGTCTCATCTGTAGTTCAATTTCAATTTAGACTACAATCCAAATTTAACTTCAAGATTTGTTGTTATTCAATGCAGGCTGTAAGCATCTTTATCGATATGGACGCGTCTGGTGCAAGAGCAAACGAGTGGATCTACAAATAGATTCAACTGAAAGAACTTATAATTCATCTCAAAGGTGGAGTCTGTAGCTAGCAGGACCGCCTTTTTTTGTGAACTTGGGGATTTATTATACAATTATACTTGGATAGTAACAAAATCTATAGAATCTAATGTTTCTGTTAGCATCATTTTAAGTCAAATGTGTTTTTTCTTCTTCCTGTCCTTTGTGCTTATTAGTTTACAATATTGATGTGAACTTTAGTCCATATAAGAAAAGCATCCATCCACATTAAATTTCTAGGATATTAATGGTTGTGTTATCCTATGTGAGTATCATTATAAGGTGCTCAAGGACTATGCCAAGCAAATTCAATCGCTTTCGTCATAAATTTGCAACACATTCTACAAAGAAAACTCCATAGTGGTTAAAATCGCAAGGTATATAATTTACATGTTATACATGTTATATGATTCATCTTTGTTTGCATTCTTTACAATAAATATAAGCCGACCTAACATTAGCAACAGCACAATCACCTCTTATGTAAACCTCTATCACATATGCTATAAGGAGCCTCATCGGTAAACTTAATTCTATATAGAATTGTTTTTAGGATCAACGCTACAAAAGTTTTCTTTTCTCTCGTCTAAAATAGAGAAAAGGAAAACCTGAATTGAATCTATTTTAAGAGCTGCTATTTTGAACTAGCTGCAACTGACTCTGATCCTCCATAGTTGGTGCGTTCAAGAGCTTCCTGAGAGAACGATACTGCAGGCGGACATTCTCTCCAGATCCAATAATCTTGAGCAAATACCTGTACAAAAGACATTGAATGAGATTATATAGTATTCCAAAGAAGCAGACTTAGATAAAGTTTGAAAATAAAACCACATAGGATATGTTGAATAAAAAAGCATTATCAACAATTTTTAAGAATGTGTGGTTGGGGCAAACTCAATCCTACAAAACCATCTAGTAGAGTGAGAATTGTTCTAACTAATAAACACATGTTCAAGTCATAGATTGTCCGATGTAAGACTCTTAAAACCCCCACTCACGCCCAAGATTTGCATCTGGAGCGTGGAACTAAATGGTGGGTGGCCAAATGGATCTTAAATGAAACTCTGATACCATCTTACAAAATAAAGTGTTGTTAAAACTATACAGCACTTAGAGTCACTGACTAGTTGAAGACAAATTAAAATTATTCAGAAAAGTTGAAAATAGAGTTGTTTATGCCGGGGTTTGCTTGCTTTGATACGAATTTTAAAAAAATAATTAAGTCAACCAAAGAGGAACATAGTTCCATAAGTAAATTACTCACTTCTATTGTCATTCACTTCTATTGTCATTATAGTTTTCGCTGGCACTCATTACATCATACAACAACAAAGTTTTATTCCCTTAAGGGTCTATTTGGTTCAAATGAGGGGGAGGGGAGGAATTTTAATGAAGGGAAGGGGAGTGGAGGTGAAGGATTTTTTTAATCAGATAAGTATTTAGTTCAAAAGAGAGGAGGGAAGGGGAGGTGAAGGATTTTTTTAATCAGATAAGTATTTAGTTCAAAAGAGAGGAGGGAAGGGGAAGGAAGAGATTTTAATTAAAAATGTGTTTGGTTCAAAATGGGAGGTGAGGGGTTTTATTAATAATTTACAATTTTATCCTTATGATCTTATATAAGTCATATGATATTAAAATGTAAAAAATTCATGCGTATTTTTGTTGGTAATAAAATTTCTAATATTGAGTGATTAAAAAAATATTTATTTGTCACATAAAATTAAAAAATTGAGTACAATTGATTCGACTTATAACTTTCCAACATAAATTAAACTATATACCAATAACATCGTTTAAATTGTGATGAATCATATAACAAAACAAATATATAAAATAACTTATTATTAAATATTAATGGTTCAAAATATTTAATAAAATGAATAAGCAAAAATAAATAAAATGAATGGTATACAATTTGATATTAAAAAGAATATGATAGAATACCTAACAAAATCAAAAGAAAAAAACGAACATAACTAAACATAATTTTTTTTTATAAAAAAAAGACAATGATTATGATTTATATTAAGTATAGAAATTATAAAATAATTTGAATGTGGAACACAATTATAATAAGTTGATGGAAACAATCGAGAAAAAACAGTAACACGAAAGAAAACGAATAGTTTTGAAATACTGAAATTAAACCGAAGATATTTTAGTAAATATAATAATTTTTAAATATCAAAACTCATATTCCCTCCCCTCCAAATCCCCCCAATTCGGAGGAAACCAAAAAGTGTGTTTTGGAGGAATTTTGCTCCCCTCCCCTCCCCTCCTAAGATTTGAACCAAACATATTTAATTAAAAATTTCCCTTCCCCTCCCCTCCCCTCCCCCCATCTACCCCGAACCAAACACACCCTAAATGGAGCCAGCTACATGGATCAAATTCCATCATAATATTATATCCAATCTCAAGATCATTACAGCATGAGATATAGTAATACCAAGCATATAAACAATCTCTATATCCCCTCTCAGGTAATTTAGCCAGTTACACAATTAGTTAGTTACTTAGTTGACATAATTAACTGTTAGGGAGGTATGGCAAGGCAACAACAAAGACCAAATCATAGGAGAGAGTTACTTGGATAACACGGGGATTTAATTTCCTATGGTCCATCTATTTTCGGAGTCTTTCTTGATAGTTTGAGTGTAACCTTCAATTTTTCTTGGACTGCCATTACCTCTAACTATCAAACTATTCTTGATTTGGCCAACCTTCTTTATAATGCTACTACAGATCTTCTCCAAACACAACCAAATTCCCTGGGAACTAAGACAAAAATCTACGTTTTTTATAGCAGGAGCTGCCCCAACTTTCTCTTAAATAAACATACCCTACCTTGTCTAGTATATTACCTTGTTGGCTCTTTACCACCCAACATTAAATCCCATACAAAATGACCTAATAGGAAGGACACTGGCCAACTATACAGAAGAGATTATGTCTTATTAGGCTATTTTGAATATACAATGCAATTTCAGAAGTAGTATTTCATTTAAGCTGGAAAATGCACTTTGATGTTTGGGGCAGTACAGGTGCTCAAGGGGTAGCAACTCAAGTCACAATAGAAGACTTTGTGCATAGTTCTATTACCATGATCCATGACTGTGATTTCTTATGGGAACAAACATCCGAGGTAATTCAATTTTGTGGTGCTTCATTATTTTCATATGGTCTTTTTCCTGCGTGACCATTTTGTAGACATTTATTAATCTTCCATGCATCGTTATTGACAAAAACCTGTTAAATGCGTCATTCGGGCTCATATTAAATTATAAGTTGCTCCTACTGTCAGCCTAGAGCCTCGAGGACTGTACATGGATGTGCTGTAGGAGTAATCCATAGACTTCCAAGTGGAATTGCTGCGTGTCATTCTTAGCAAAAATAATTGCAGTGGGGTGATTGCTAGGAGGATTTGAAAAGCATGACGGCATTAAGATTTCCAAGGTTAGGCAAGACTTAACTCAAGACCGTTGAGTGTTTGGTTTGGTATTGTTACTAACTGCACATGGCTTTAAGGGGTCTGAGAGTGCATACTTGAGTGCAACTACCATGCAATGCACACAAAAAATAACCCATCCAAACCTTAGAGAAAAAACATGGCAAAAGCTAATAAAATACTCGTAGAAAAGGCGTACAAGTCGAGTCAAGGATGGGAATAGGTTAGGTCTGCCTATAGTCTAGCCTATTTAAGGTCAGGTCAGGGAAGACCTATTAGCTTTTTTAAAAGTCTATTTAATTAAATAGGTTAGGCTTAGGCTATTAAAAAAGCTTATGAAGCCTTATAGGCCGACCTATATTTTCATATATATTAAAAATAGTCTAAATAAACTGACCTATATATGCATATATATTAGAAAAAATGCTAAATAGGCTGGCCTACATATGCATATATATTAGAAAAAATGCTAAATAGGTCGGCCTATATATGCATATATAGACCAACGTATAAGACTTCTTAAGTAATATGGATTAATTGAAAACTTTAATAAGAAACAGGCTTTTAAATAGGCTTTCAGGCCAGGTCAGGCCAAACCAAAGAAAAGAGCCTATAGTAGGCCATAAGCCAAGCTCAAACCTTGTAAGTTTATCCTAGGTCAGGCTCAGGCCTTCTAAAGCCTAGCCTAGCCTATTTCCACCCCTAGCCACGACCTATATTTAGGACAGTTTTATTACGCATATAGATGTGGGAAGAGATGGGAGCATCAACTACACATTTGATAAAGAATTAGGGCTTCATCAGGGTAGAGAGGTGGAGACCCTCGGATTTGAATATCAGTGGACATTTTGCCTGTTTCTAATAAACATACAAGGTTCTTAAGTCTTAACATCCCCTTACACATCTATAAGGCATAATGGATGCAGGCTAATCATGGGCAAGAAACTATCTTTTGATATTTATATAAAATTAACTTATTTCATAATTAGTGTGATGCTAAATGGTGGTCATGCAGAATGGCGTAGCAGAATCTTTTTACAACCACCATCGAAAATTTGTGAAGGGATGTTCGCCATGGACAGCACTAGTGTGCACCATAGGTCACAATGGTGTGTTTATACGGCGGATTTTTGCCTTCCGCCATTAGCATATCGAAAGTTTAAACTCAAATTAACAAAATATTCTTCATAACTCACCAGCCATTGAGACACTGAGATGTGATTACAGCTTCTTTCCCAACAAATTTTTCAGGGGTTCTCCTGTTACCCTGTGGAAATTGGTGGTTTATAATTCCCTGGTCCATCTGATTCAGCAGTAGGCAAAAAGTTGAAAAGTAAAACAGACCGTGTTTACCTTAATAATAACTTTCTCATTTACTGAAAATGGATATTGTACTCCCCGCTGGAGTCCATCAGCAGAAGTAAAATCTCCATTTTCCTGAAACATAAGTGCTAATATACATAAATTTGTCTACTCGAAACTAAATTCTTACAGTCTATCATTTTGTTCAGTCAGAAAGAGTATGCTGATTAATTAATTAATTAATTAATTAATTAATTAATGTTTACTGATTTGCTACTTCAGCAAAAGTCAGTCTCAACAAAATCAGAGGCTACTTGTGTTTTATACCCTGTTCATTCTTCTGATTGGATCCATTGGTTCACCCATTTCTTTCCGACGCTTTCGAAGAGCGGCATTGCGAAATAGCCTTCGATCATCCTCATGCTTGACAGCAGCAGCTGCAGCTCTAAGAGCTGTGAAGTAAATTTGAAACCACATTATGTCACACAAATAATTGTAAGAAAAGTAACAAGGAACCAAATGCATCAACGACAGAAAGATAATAACAAGACCAGATAAAGACCTACATTATCTGAGAAATTTGTGGTTAGATAGTGGAACTGAAACATAATAAAACTACAAAGAAACAGTAAATACCGAGATTAGGGATCAGAGAACCAGTCTCAATATCAACATTGCAGAGAGTGCATCTTGACTGCGACAGAAACAACAATTATAATTATGATTCTCGTCTCTTCCCATGTAACAGTATAACTACAAATAGATGGTGATGGGAATAGAAATGACACAACACAAGTAAAATCAAAATATCAATACAGATGCATGAATGAAAAAGAGAAAGAGAATACAAGCTTAAATACTCTTAGCCTATGTTGTTAATCTCGAATAGCTGCATAGAGCAGCAGACCTCAAAATCCGAATAATAGTAGAGCAGGATGGCCTCTATTTCAATATTATCAATAAACATGTCTATATTTATGTATATATAACTATAAATATTTAAGGCTATAAATACTATTTATTAAACAATTTCTATATATAAAAATTTCATTTATCTACATATTTTGTTATTATCATATCTTCTATTAGAAACAATTTCTATAACCAATTTATAGTAGAAACTACAACTAATAGAAAGTGTAACTGACCAATCTTTTATTATCACTATATAACTACTGCTTTGATAGTTCAAGAACAGTTGCAGACTTTGGAATACAAAAGACAGCATTAGTAACAAAAGTAATATTTGCTAATAGTCTCTCTTAAACACCTCTAGGACTTAGAGAGCCTAGAATCTCCCAAACCACACCCAAATTAACAAAAACCAGTGACAGTAAAATGCCACTCTTATTCTATTTAAACACAACTAACCACCTAAAATGGGCCTAATTGCTTGGGCCTTTGGACTTATGTCTCACATACACCTTTTTAATAGGAGGTCTACTAACAATTTCTTCTAGCTTGAAGTTTGCTATTGATTAGAACATAGCTTTTTTATGTTATTTACAAGAATTGCTCTTTTATTAGGGGTCCAATTTTTAAGATTGGATCAGTACTTCCAAATTGTTGGACAAGTCCCTTATTATAACCTACTTAAAATCACATAAAAACAAGCCCAATCTACTTCATTTTGTAGAGACCCACCAGCATTCACTAAAGACAAAATAAACGTTAATAGACGGTGTGAAGGATTCTAGAGTTCTATTGGGCTTCATCTCCACAGCTCGGCAAGGTTTCGTACATTTTCAAATCTAACTATTGAACCTTCAGTACATCAAAATCATAACCTGTTCACTATATTGTACATAGCCCGTCAAATCTAATTTTAACCCAATCTATCATTCCCCAAATTTAAGTATTAAAGGGCATGCTAGTGCAATAAAAAACACCTATCGTGGCATGATTCAGGGAGGAGCCGGATGGTGGATTTACAGTAAGCAACATTACCTTGCATCTGCAAGAGGCCCGTGGCTTGAATTTCTGACCTCAGCAGTAACTCCAACCTTCGTACCATGACTCCCCTTCCCCATAAGAAAGATTTATTCTATACATTAAAGAATAATTTAATATATTCCCTACCCTTAGCATGCATATAATCCTGAACCTAACTATCAAACTTCCTATTCTGTTGTAACTACTAATCTTCCAGCAGCACCCAGACTGCAATAGAAGTTCGATCTTGGAACACTAGTTAGTTAAGTCATACATTGTCCAACTGTAGTTCAAACGCACAATTGCCACTTTCATCAGCTGTTGGCCCTCATTTCAAAATGCATAGATGCAAATTGAGTATGCTTAGAAAACTGAATAAGATAGAGTCGTACTTACTGTTTCAATGACTCTTCTCAGTGTGAGACCACCAAAAGAATGTCCACATGAGACAAGCATTGCATCTTCCAAGAATGAGCCACTAGTAAATTGGATGAAAAAGGAAAGAGAATATATATTAGAATAAAAGTGAATCTGACTATGAAGGTTATATTTTTCCTTGAAAAATGAGAAGGTACAACCCAAGCCAATAGGCGAGTTAAAAAGAAAATGGCCGCATACAACAACAACAAAGCCTTATCTCACTAAGTTGGGTCAGCTACATCTCAAATAAAATACCCACATGTAAATAGAAATTAATTTTAAAAAATGCACATATTGCATTTGGACTTCAAAAGATTTGTGGCTAAATTTGTTATGTGAAATTGGACAAACCAAGTATCTAGAAAACCCAAACCAATATTCCGACATGTGAATTAAACTACACTTACGATAAAGGATCTGATAGAACACTTCTTAATGATGGGTCCTTATTCACATTGCTTTGGGCAACCTGTGAGAACGAAAGTGCATAAGTTTCCCCGAACATTGAATAAAAATATTCTCTTAAAAGAAAATTATATTGAAAGCTTTAGAAGAAAAGTCGCTGCATCAAATGCAACAAAAGAACATTATAATGACCACTAATCATTAAAAGAACCATTATATAATCTTCTTCTGAATAGCTTGTCTCAAATGACTAATCAATTCATCCAAATGCTTACATACTTATACTTTTGCTAATTACGGGAAACTTATTATAGGACAACGGATGCTAGATTAAAAGTAGTATTAGTTTGTATATATCATCCAGCCGGAAGAACTTAAATTCAGTAGTAGTCTCATGGTAGCGCATTAGGAATCAAATATGGTCATTTCAACTGGCTCATGCACTCATCCTCCATAGTCCACATTGTGTCTCAACATGAAAGTTAAAACGCAAAGTTTGTTAGTTACTTTAAAATGGTAGTTGAGTCTTTGATGAGGCAGAAGAAAGTAGAAGCCAAATTACAGCATAAAAGGCCGCGCAAACAATTTGTGACTAATTTTCTGTCAGTTGTATTTTGCCCCACTTACCAATAGGATACTTCATATTAAAAAGAATCACGGTTTGTATAAACAGCAGCAACAACAACTACAATATATATATATGGTGAATCTGGTCGGAGAGGAATTCCTGCAGTGTTTTGCAGCAGAAACGTTACATTTCGTAATAAGTATGCCAAGATCTTTGGACTATTTGGGTTTGGAAGAATCTAAGATGACAATGCTCATATTTTCAAACGTGCCTCTTAGCAGTTACATTTATTATAGATTAGGATCTTCTTTTAATTATTTAGTCACATTTGGTTTGAGCGACTTCCATAGCACGTACTCAAAGAGAACATTGGGAGAGATAGCTTACATCATCATTAGCACATTGGCTGCCTATCAGTTCTTCAGCAGCAAGGTCGTCCATAAACTGGCTTACAGATATTGGAACATAGCTTTGAGGAATAACATGACCCGCTGCTGCAATTGGAGAACAATCTAGTATAGCATTGCCCTGTGGCATGAGTCTATATGCAAGTGAAGTCCTACAGTCAAAGAGTACTCATATAAGGTCCTCTGAAATTTTATCAGTTATCACAAATACAAGGTTTTACTCACAAAACGCACGCTCAGACCAAATTTATAAAAATATATTGACACCTTACTCCACTATTCGGACTCAGAAAACAATCTGGAGAAGCTCTATATGATGCGGCTGGATGTAGACCTGCAGTAGCATGGCTTAGCGCCCGGCCTGTAATCAGTAAAAGATCTCCTGGCCCAGACCCACTGTCTGCCAGATACCAGCGGCCATTGGGATCACATACCTAGAGAAGAGAACAGACAGTTCATATAACTTGTGCAGAAAAATCAATTTAAAATTACCAAAATTTTACTTTCATCAAATAAAATCCCCTAGAGTATAACACATACATTAGATGATAACACCCAACACCCCATAGGTAAGTGATTATTCTCTTCAATGGTGATTGAAATAAAACACACATGAACCATACTTTACAAATTTACATAAAACAATAAAAAGACACCTGAAAACCAGGAGTGTCAGAAGATATCAAGGTCAATAATCCCTTCTCGTTTTCACCATTGATGCTGGGCTTACCACCTCCAATGGCACCTTTTCCATTTTGCAAAGAAGCGTGTGAGTAGGTCCCAACAAGAACAGAAGAAGACACCTCATTAGCAGGTAATGGAGCATCATCAAGCAGTTGGTTAAAAACACTGCACAAAATTAACTTCTTTCTGTGAGCATACACAGTTAAAAAATTCACAAATTGAATAATGAATCTCAATCCATACTCGCTTCTCAATCGCAGATGCCTTGCAATGACTGACAAAGCAACACGAGAAGCCTTTCCCATGCACCTAAAAATATCAGCCATGCAAGGAGGAGATGAATCCCAATCCTCCAAAGCCCTGAAAGAAAGGGAGAGAAAAAACATAAGTTGCTATAAAAACAACTCAACAACCATCCATCTCAAAGCAACAAACAAGAAGTAATAAACAATTTCCATGAAAGATTACGGCTCTGTTTCGATAAACACCTTAATTAAATGCTTGTAGCATAAGTATTTATCATAAAAGTGCTTTTGTATAAACAATTTCTATAACAAAAGATAAAACAAAGTCAAATTGTTTTCATAAATTCTCTCAATTAGTCTCACAAATGTTTAATCTCAAATAAGTTCATCCAAACAAGCTCTATGACTGAATGATTAAGAATAACTTATTTATTTATACTACAATATACCTTCCTGCTCTATACATGTAAACCCCGCGACTTCCCTTTCCAACACCGAGATGTGCTCTACTTCTGAAGAACAATCTAGCACCTTCCAATCCACATCGCATCAGAGCAGTATCTTCACTCCCTAATTCAATCAACGCCGCGTTGTGCTTCAACAGAGACGAACACAGTGTTTCCATCGCCCTGACATAAGGCCCCGCCGGTGCACCGTCATATGGAGCAATGTCGGACAGACGAACCCTTGCCAACTGCAAATTCGGCGGCGCCGTCGAAACCGCCTCCCCGGACGGGAGAACAGCCGCGACCGGCGCCGGAAGTTGCGGTAGTAGAGGTTGGCGGTGGGAAGCGATATGGATAGGCGAAGAAAGATGGGATTGTGAGGCGGCGGAGGTGGACGATGGTGACCTAAGGGAGGTGGTGGTGAGTTGTGGCAACAGTACAGAAGGATTCTGCTGATGATGATGGGGTTGATGTTGCTCTTGCATGATCACCAGCATGAATCATTCTGAAGTGTGTTTGAAGAATTTGATGATGGTGACTCGGTTAGGGTTGATGTTGCGATCAATTGCCATGGCTCACCATACCTTTTGCAAGAGTAACACTGTGTCAGGGTTTTTTCAGCACTGAATCAGACATAACCTTCAACTCAATTTCACTTTCTTTTAATTTCATTTTATTTTATTAATTCAAATGTTAAATAATTTACTCTTGATTTTTTTTAATTTATAAATGTTTAAATTAGAAAAAATAAACACACTGAACAAATGTAAGAAACAGCGTGGGAAATTTGTAATAAAATTAATAATACATATATAAAAAGATAAAAAGGTTTTCATAAAATAAAAATATAGTAGGAGGTTTAGAGTAAAAATGGAAATAGATCAGATTCATTTAAAGAAGTCTATGATAAGATTTATTTAACTATGATTTGGTCTAATTTATTTAATAAAGAAGTTTGTTTTAACTTTTAATCTTTTTTAACAAATTATTTAATTAAATAAGTTAAATTTAAGTTATCAAAAATGTCTATAAAATTTTATAGATCACATTAAAATAAGTTAAATATTATATAAAATATGTAAAATAGGCTATTTTCATACTAGTTAGTTAAGTGATGGAGAAATCAGTAATGAAGAGTTAGCTAAGACATACAAATTGTTGTACAATTAGTGGGAGGAAACTTGCTTGATAGTATAGAAACAAAAAATAATAATTATAAATGCTCTACATCTGAAAAAAGAGAAATTAGGCTCAACCATTGTCGGTCTGGAAAAGGAAGTTGTCTTGTTAAAATCCAAGCTTGATAATATTACAAAGCATGTGCATATGTTGAACAATGGTTCTAAGACTCTTGATAAAATCTTAGAAATTGAAAAGATGTTTAATGATACGAAGGGAATATGTTTTGACTTCAGCTCCATGAGCAAAAAAGCAAAAGTTCTCACTAAAGAGTTTGTACCCCCTATGAATAAGACTAAACTACAGATAATGGACCATATGTCCCAACATCCTGTTTGACATATGTACCTTTAGTACACAAGAAACAAGAAATTATCGTGGAGAGTTCACTATTGTGGAATGTATGGCCATATAAGACCCTTCTATATAAGTTGTATGGATACCCTCATTCTTATGATCAGACAAGGTTCAACAGAAAAAGGAGGCAAGAACATTCAAACTAGGAAAGTATTGAAGTCCAATGAAATCGTCACATGTCTCATAGCTCACACATCTCTTAAAGTTTTCTCGATAGAAGATTTGTACTTTGGTAATGGATGTTCTAAACACATGATTGAAGAAAAGAACTATCACTACTAGAAAAAAAGACATTTAGAAAAATGATTTTACATCGGGTATTCACTCGAAGCGATGTAAAATGTGTAATTATAAACACGGTGGCAGTATCGTAAATAATATAAAAAAAATTATTAGAGATTTTACATCGGGCCAATTATTCCACCGATGTAAAAAAGTGAGGGTTTGTAAATTATAAACACAGTGGCAATATCGTAAATAGTTGAAAATTTATTAAAAGGGCTTTTTAAATCGGTTTGTTAATCCACCGATTTAAAAACTAAACAAAAGAAAGACTTTTTAAATCGGTTTATTAATCCACCGATTTAAAAAATTAATAAATGAAAGACTTTTTAAATTGGTTTTATTATTCCACCGATTTAAAAAATAATTAAATGAAAGACTTTTTAAATCGATTTTACTTTTCCACTGATTTAAAAAATAATTAAATGAAAGACTTTTTAAATCGGTTTTACTATTCCACCGATTTAAAAAATAATCAAACGAAAGACTTTTTAAATCGGTTTCTTATTCTACCGATTTAAAAAGTTTTATGGCCTGAGATTTTAAATCGGTTCCATATTCCACTGATTTAAAAAGTCCTGCACATTTCAAAATAAGATTACGTTCCAACAGAACCTGCACATTTCACGTTTTCTTTCAAACCCTCCTCCCCACGACCCACTTTCGTCAATCGTCGTCGTTCCCCTCCGACCCACGTTGTCCTCCCTTCGGCCCACACACGACAGCGCCTCCTGCCTCCGCCCCACACACGACCGTCGTGCGCCGTGTTCCTTCCTCCTCCATCCGTGCGTGCGCCGTTCTTTCTCCGCCCACGACGAATCCTCCATCCTCCGTCATTCCCTCACCGATTTTGTCACCTCCTTCGTTTCAAGTAACAAGTAAGTGACTTTTTTATAGTGATTTATGGTTGTTTATTTTTTTTAGATTGATTCTCTTTTGGTGTTGAATTTGTGAGATTGATGAATGCTAGTGTTGTCCAACGTATTTTAGTATATGTTTGTTTTCACGCTTGGAGCAATTAGAATTTGAAAATAACCAGTAATTAGTAATAGTAATTCAAAGGAAGTGTTGAGTTTGAATGACCGTGTGCAGTACTGCTCTAGAAGTTACTAGTAACAGTGTTTTCAGTATTCAAAAGCAAAAACTGTCTCGTGATGATGTTTCCGTATATTCTGAAAAAATATAATTTTATACTACTTATACTCTATTGTTTTAATTAATAGTAAATTTCAATTGTTTTTACTACTTATACTACTTATACTCTATTGTTTAAATTAATAGTAAATTTCAATTCTGAAAAAATATAATCTTATACTACTTATACTCTATTTTATACTACTTATACTCTATTGTTTTTGGTATGTCAAATATATATAAAAAAATATTAATAATAATTATACGTAGATACTTTTGTTATTTCGCAGTTTATTGATAATAATAATTATACTCTTGTCGTACCTCGAAAAATACGATCCTCGCGATGGCCGCGGAAAAATACTGTTCGAAACAGAGTCGCCACCGAACTTTATTCACTCCAAGGATGGAATAGGAAAATATCGATAAAACCTTTAAAGAGATAAGAACATGGTCATCGCAACCAATATTCTAGGTTCGGGAGTCGATTACATAGAGGGAAAGTATTAGCACCCTCTACGTCCGTTGTACTCAACGGGAACCTCTTGATCAATTCGCGAGAGAAGTTAGCTATATTTGTGTATCTTCTAAAGGGATTTGCTTGCTAATAGGAAAAGGGGTGATTACTAAGATAGGGTGCTCGCCAAGATCATCGCAATCTTGTGCCTACGTATCTTACATTCAGAAGAGAATGAAGAATCAGAGCGGCCGTAGTTCGGCTAACTACGGTAAAAGGTTTGTGTTTGACGAACGAGTGTTTAGGTTGCATTCTAACTGCTAAACATTGGCTTGTCTGCTCGCTAGGGGAGGCTGAAGCACTAGTTTGTTATGCGCGGAGGAAGGGACTAAACAATGTTCTTGGTAAGAGTTGTTTGAATTGTAGATCGCACGAGGGCGAGTAGAGTTTGATTGGTTAAGTATTTGGTTTATAAGAGAGGATATATTTGAATAGGTTTTAGGGTTGTGGTCGCACGGGGGCGAGGAATTAGATTGGTTAGATGTATTGGATGTTTAGCTGGAGGTGACGATTACCTGAAGCTTAAGAAAGACTTCTCGGACCCAAGTAATCGGGAGAGTGAACCAAAGACTTGGAACTCTCTCTTTTTCAACCTCAATTGCAAAAGGATAAGATGTGGTTCGAGTGGGTTAATCGGATGACGATTACTCGAAGCTCGAAAAAGACTCCCCGGTCCCCAAGTAATCGGGAAAGCGAACCAAAGACTTGGAGCTCTCTCTTTTTCATCTAAGTGTTAATGGAATTGGATACGAGTGAGTGAATCAGATGACGATTACTCGAAGCTTGAGAAAGACTTCTCGGACCCAAGTAATCGAGAAAGCGAACCAAAGACTTGGAACACTTTCTTTTTCATCACGAAAGGAATTGTTTGAATGACGCTTGAAAGATAGGAGGTGGTTAAAATATTTTAACAGATGAGGATTACTCGAAGCTTAAGAAAGACTTCTCGGACCTCAAGTAATCGGGAGAGTGAACCAAAGACTTGGAGCTCTCTCCTCTTCTCATCTAATATTATGAAAGATGTTTAATAAGATTAGAGTGTATTAATTGGATGATGATTACTCAAAGCTCAAGAAAGACTCCTCGAACTTTAAATAATCGGGAGAGTGAACCAAAGACTTAGAACACTCCCTTTTTCATCTAAGTGTTTAGAAAAATAGGCTCGAATAAATTTATCGTTTTTAGAAGGGTTTTTTAGAAGACAATTGCTCGGGCTTAAGAAAGACTCCTCGGACCCAAACAATTGGGAGAGAGACCCAAAGACTTGGGACTCTCGCTTTTTCATCTAATATTAACATTGTGTTTAAATAGTTATTAAGTATTTTAGTTTGACTTAAAGAAAATTGCTTGATATGAATCAAGGTTTGAATTTTACGTGTGGAAAGAGCAAAGTGGGATTAAAGGATAGGAGGCCCTACGGTATAGGGTAAGGTTGATGGCGAGGTCAAAGCACCCGGCTTACAAGGATGGGAGGATTTGATAAGATTAAGTGCTAATGAAAGTTGATGATTAATTACACTTGTTTTGAGATACTTGATGTTGGATCAAGTTTGGAAAAGAATTAGATTTTAATTTTATACGTAAAGTGTGTAGCAAGCATCGTTGTACAAAGCCCAAGAGGAGGCTATAAGGTCGATGGCGATCGTAAAAAACGATCGGCTTACAATGGTATATGAAAATGGGTTTGACATTAAGTCGAGATATTAGTTTGAAAATACTTGGTTTGAGCATGTAAACAACATAAATGTAATTGAAGTATAAAACATACACAAACATCACATAAAAAGTCGTAAATTAAATAAAAGGATATGCTTAATCAAGGCATGCCAATTTAAATAATAACCTAATTAGTAAAATAAAAGGATTAAAAAAATTCAGATTATTCTAGAAATTTAAAGAAAAGATAAATTATTGAATTAAATAGAATTTTTTTAAAATAAAAATTAGGTACCTTTTGTTGCCTTAAAATTTAAAAGAGAAAGCTACTTTAAAACAAATTAATCAAATTAAAATTAATTATTTAATAATATTAAATAAATTAATTATTATTAAATAAAAAGTTTTAATAAAATTAACCAAATTAATAGTAACTCATAATTCTTTTAACAGAAAACAAATAAAGTTATTTTGAAGGATTTTTGTTTTTTTATAAAATATATTGGCTAAAATAAAAATAACATTAGTAAAAAAAAAAAAAAAAAATGGGCCTGTTCTGTAAGCAAAACAAGGGTGCAAACAGAACACTCCCGGGCCCAAAAGAACAGCCCACACGGAGGAGATGGAGGGTTCACGGTGAACCCTCGGTTAAACCATTGACAAACCGACGCACAAGGATCGTTGATCCAAACTGCAAGCCAAACATCTTTCATCCAAAGGCCCAGAATGAAAGGTTGTACGTGAAGCCCAAAGAGGACACACACGGGATGCCCTGGGAAACAACAAACCGTCCAAAGAACTCTTGGAAAGCCAATGCTCACATGGGGAACTCCATCACCATCGCGATTCCCCTTGAAACTCAAAACAAAAAACTGCAGAAATCTTATCTCACTCTCCAAGCCTTCGTCTCTCTCTCTGAGACTCTCTACGACTCCCTTTCAAAACAGAATCATGGATTCCGTCCCCAAATCCCTAACCCTATTTCCTCAATCTAAAACTAAATCCGCTACACAATAAACATGAATTTCACCGATTGAAACTCAAATCTACAGACAAATAGAAGCGATGCACAGAAAAGCCTCAAAGGATTTAATGGAGTTACAAACAAGGCGGTAAAAGTTGATACCTGATGGAAGATTCCGGTGATGTTGCCTCTGTTGGTGTTGAAACAAGCCCTTCCGCAATCCTTCCGTCACTTCGATCGAACCTCCGTTTGGGTAAGAGTCTTCTTCTTTCTGATTGTTTCTAGGGTTCCGCCGCAAAAATATTTTTAGGGTTCTTTCTTCTTCAATTTTTTTCCGCCCCCTTTTGAATGAACAAAGCGCTCATATATAGACTGATTAGGATTAGGGTTTTTCTCTTTCAAAACCTTTGGGTGAAAAAGAAGCATGATTTCAGAATGCCTTTTGGTCATTCCTTGTTTGTTAACTCTTTTCTGGGAATGTTTGTCATATTCATACTTTTACTGCGAAAAGATACCCTTTTACCATGAATTTTTGAATTTTTACTGTGCAGTAGTATGACTATTTACTGTCAAGAACTCTTGAAGCTTGGTTAATAACCTGATATTCATTTGGTTGTTGCAGGGTATACTCATATCTCATGTTCTGATAGTGAGTGAGCAATATGGTGTTTATGAGGAACAAGGATGACGACGTGAGGAAAGGTTGAGGAGGAATGTTGGTTTGAAGGTTTGGACAGGTAGAACGTTGTTGGGTTGCTGTTATTGCTAGGAAACCGAAATGGGGCTGAATCAAAATGTAAACGCGTAGACAAGTGTTTAATTAGAACTCAATGGTGTTTACCTGACCATTATCACGGTTTTTCAATGGTGTTGTAAAGGTGGTGGTAGGGAAACAATATGTTGTTGTTGTGGATCAAACTTCAAATGAAGCCGGAGGTAAATCTTCAAACTTCTCAACCTCTTACGCAACTTTCGACGTCTCAAAACAAGTTTAACACTTCCATAACCTAGTGGCTGATATGGTGAACCTGTTTGTGAATCTGGTGAGAGTTATAAGAATGTAGGTGGTTTGTGGCTGCTTGTTATTTCAAGGAAAAGTTTGTGTGGAGGTTATGTATGAAGGTTACAGTTAGAGGTTGGATGATGCAGTGAGCAATGTCCAGGTTTGGCTGGTGTAGGAGAATTTGGAGTGAGACGAAAATTGAGGATGTTGGAAGCTTTATTGGAGTTGATATGGTTGGAAGAGAAAAGTGGCAGATTTTTCATTAAGATTCCAAGGTGAATGTTTTGGTTCTTTGTTGGTTTGGATCATCATTGATGAGCTAGCATATGAATTCAGTTGTTATTGAGATTCAAGAAAAGGAAAAGAAGAGGGTGAGGTTAAAGTATTGTTGGAGGGGAAAAAATGGATAACAGGTTTATGATCTAAGTTTAAGGGTTGAAAAGTGAGGTTGATACAGGATGTGGTGGTTCTGATGAAAAGTATTTTCTGTTTGGGGTTGAAGGATTTGAAAAGAAAGTTGTTGGAAGGTTATTGGTTTGAGAGGAAGGTGTTGAGGTTGAGTTTGTTCATGGCTTCTACACGGGTGAGCATGGCATTGTTGCTTGTGTTGGTTGGAATCTTATGGATTTTTCTTCCTACTATATAGAACCTGTTTGATATCTTGCAGAGTGGTTATCTGGAGGGACTCATGTGTGTAGAATTTCTGGAGGTGTATGTGTTGTAGCAGGATGCATAAAGTCTGGGTTATGTAGTTTTACAGCGGTCGGTTCTTGTATCACAGGTTTGCAACAGGCTGTAGGTTCGGCATATTGAAAAATGCGGATGCTGAGTTAGGAGTTGTTGGTGAGAACATTTATGTGCTGCGTAACCAATAGAGCTTGCGGCAGTGAGCTGATTATATGAACGTATCCGCGGCGGAAAGTTGAAGCTAGCTACGGCAGTGGGAGAAGTTTTGTCACATTTGAAGTGTATGTCTATTAATGGTGATATTGAGGGAAAGGCCCATCTGAGTAGGTCTTATGCTTTGGTAAAATCCACACCACGACTCCAATCCTTCTCCGATTCGTTGTGGTGTTCTAATATCAGGTGAATAAAACGACCTCCCAATTGGACAAAACCTCTTGGATGCTAGCTCTCTTAGTACAATGTCAAGAATTTGTATCGCTTCCTGTGGAGCATCTGCGCGCTTTCTGGCCAGAAACTGTCCCAGGTGATGCAAGTTAGCCCTTGCAACAAACTTGATCACCACTTTGTATTCTCTTTCCCTCTTGGGGCCATTAATACCATCCTCTTCTTCTATGAGCTCAAGCTTAAACTCTCTCCATGAAAAGGGAAGAACCCCTGCTGCGTAGAGACTTTTCTTGCCATCATATGCTGGAAGCCTCGTGCCGAGGTCTGATTCTTTATACAGCCTCACAAGTTCTGCTATAATGGATCTGTTAACCGCTTTGGAAGACACTTCCGGTGTAATAGTTACATCATACTGATTCAAGTCCTTGTCTAGCAATTATGCAAAGAAGTGGTTAGCTTTAACAATGCATTTTGTACACACTTGTCCAAAGCCAGGCCTTTGAGCAGAAATCAAAGACTTGCTTGAAGTAGGAAAACTCATCTCTACATCACTAGAGATTACACTTCCATTTTGAACATGACCATTTTCATTACTTTTCACAACAGTACAAGGCCTACAACTCGGTCTCATCAAAACATCAACTTGATCAGCTTTTCTTCCATTTCTACTCCATCTTCTTCCACCACCATTCCTTCCTTGAGGTGGTGAAGTTTGGTTAAGCAGATCTTGTGACAACAGTGGTGGACCTTTACCATTTTGAATAGCTTTAGTAACCTTCTTAGCCTGATTCACAGTGTTTGGAAGATGAGGTTTGATCACAAGGTGTTGTTCTGAACTCTCTTTCATTTGCCTCAGAGGCATGTTGAACTGTTGCTGAGTTCTTGCAGAAATATAGATATATAGATAGTGATATTCACAGCAATCAAAGGTGACAAGAAGTTTCAGCAAATAACCAGTTTTTCACATTTAGTTTTTGCCTATAACCTTGTGCTTCTATCTAACTAGGAGAATTGGGAACACATGTGAAAGCAATGAGAGAGTGAAAATGGAAGATGGTCCTGACTTATGGCATGAGTAGAAAGCAACACTGTGGGATTATCCCGATTATACCCTGGTAATGCTTCGAAATACAACTCGCTTTTGAATATGATATGGTCTCTGATTTTGTGTGAACTAAATCGTAATGACTGGATAGAATTTGAAATTTGTTTATTTGAAACGTTTGACTGATATGATATCCATTTAAATCTCTTCTGCATGTACCATTGGTATATTAAACCCGCCGTTTTTTAGACAGTGTTATGGGACCGGAATTTGCTCTAACATTGCTATATTCGAAACCGAAACATGGACATCATTTTTCTTGTCAATGTTCAATGTGTACGCGTACACCGTAGCTACGTATCCAGGTGAACTTGAGATATCAGACTTGCATTCAGCAATTTCAGGATCTCGTAAGATAAGTTTTGGTATTCGTGAATTAAGTCGAACTTCTTGTAATTCAGTACCGTGGGTAATCTCACTTTCAAACAGCTTGACATGTTTCAGCTCTTGTTTCAGGTGCACACGCAACAAGGATATGGTTAGTTCGAGGGATCAGTTTGGGCATGCTTCAGTTTGTTATTGCTTGTCGTTCATCGGATGAATTGTGTGATTTTTTTTTATGCAGGATCATTGTTGCAAGTTGGTGGAGTGTGAAAATCTCGACGGTAGATTATGATGACATTCCTGTCAAAACTGAAATCCTTAGCAGATTGAGCAAGAACCACACTGCAAGATGGTTGACTTGGATCATGAATTGGAAAATGTTGTTGTTTTTACTGATGTTGATGCTTTTGTTGGTTTTGCAGCATATCAATCACTATGTTATTACTCAGAATGCTTAAACTCCCAAGTGTATTAGATGGCAGCCATGCTCCGTATCTTGATGATGAACTATCCACGGACTGAGGGAAATTACATGGCACTATTGGAAGGGAGAGTTTACTGAAGGTGAGATAATACTTAGAAAGGGGGGATTGAATAAGTATGGAAAATTAAGACTTGAAAATAATCACACAATTATTTTTATCCTGGTTCGTTTAACAACTACTCCAGTCCACCCTTCCAGAGTGATTTGCCTTTCTCAACAAGGACTTAATCCACTATTAAATCAAACTGATTACAATAGTATCACCTAAGAATAACAGTTCTTAGTCTTCTCAAGAGCTACTGATTCTAACTGAATCCTCTTAAGGAATATCCTTTACAATCAATGTAAATTAAATACAAGAGTTTTTAATGCTTCTATAAAGCTTTAATCACAACAGTGATTTTTCTCTTAAGACTTAGTACAATAAGATTCTATGATGAATAAGAATGAAAGCTTTTAGAATATTTGATTTCTTTTCAGCAAGCGTGTAGCACTAAAGAATGAAGTGAAGATCTCCTTTTATAGGCAGCTGAATCATGCAAGCTGAACGTTGAAAAGAGAGTCCAAAAGGTCTGAGCCTTTTTGTCTTCACATCAACTGACCTTTCCTTGAAATAGATGGCACAGAGAAATCCTTTTTGTCTGTGTAAGTGTGTCTAGCACAAATAAGGAAAGAGACGTTGAATAGTTCCAACGGATATATTCTTGAAAAATACTTCTTCAGTTTCAGCAAGTTCTTCAGAGTCTTAATGGATCAGAGTCTTCTAATGAGATTCAGAACTATGTTGTATCAGAGTCTTCTGCAGCATGTGTGCTTCTAGCGTGTTGATCATCAGAGCATATTGACACAGAACTTCAGTACTTGGCAGCGTAGGTACTTTCAGAAACTTCTGTAGACTAATGCTTTGAGAAACTCTTCAATCAATATTCTTCTATAGATATGATGCTTCAGCTTCAGATGCTTCTGATTATCTTCAGATGCTTCTGCTTCAGATGCTTCTGACTCAGAATGTTCTGGAGCTTCTTGCTTCAGATCCTTCTGGAGACTACGCTCAGGATCTTCTGTAAGGAGCAAACAGATTTTTCTGTAGGGTGCATCTGGCGCTTCAGAGTCAGAATAACTTCCTGTATTCAAGGCAGATTTGCTTCTAGAGAGTTAATATAATTTCAATCTGCAATAAAACTCTCAAACAAATTTTAGAGTATATAATTCTTAAATATAAATTTCTTAACAGTTATCATCAAAACAAAGAGTAATTATTAAGAACCAATATGTGTTCTAACATTTACATGAGGTGAGCCATATGCTTCAGTAAGATTATCACCGTGAGAATGTTCTGGCTCGTGAACAGATGCGTGTACTAATGAGGTCTGGTGTTCTTTTTGGCAAGTTTAAAGTTTTGTAGGGCCGTGGTGATTTAGAGCGAAAGTTTGTTGGAGTAATGGTATCCGTGGCCTGTTTCGACGTGAGCGGCAAGGAATGCTCTGGGAACTGGCGCAATATACAGTCTCTTAATATTCATGCTTTGGCCTTGATGTGATAAGCTTCCTGTCATAACAAAATCTTCATCACCCAGCATAAAAATGAAGCTGCCGAAGACTTGGGAAGGGCGCTACAAACACATAAAACGCTGACCTGCACCCTGCTTGCAACTTTTGAATACTTTTGAAGTCCTTTGAGACATTTTCCTTCTGTTAAAACTCTTGTAATAAACTAGTTTCAATGCCATGGCTTATTACTGTCTTTAATAATTCTAGCTTTATGACCCCTCTTGTTGTATCCTATTACTTGAACATGCATTCAATGCCTTAGAACTAACATTGCCTGTTATAACTTGTGAATGTTTTTTTTCAATTATTCATTTTTGAGCACATGACTTGGCATTCCAATTTAAAATGTTTCAAAATTCAATAAGCTAAAATCTTAAAGCCAGCCACCAACTGCTTCTTAGGCTCCATGATTCTCCTCACCTGCTATCACGGCTTTCAAACATGATGTGCATGACCATAAAGGATTCATTAACCAATTTAAATTCAATACTTAAATGGTTGAAATTTCTTGGATATAGCATAGTAACGTGCGAACTTCAATAGTCCTTAATGTGCTTTTACGAACCATATGTGATCTTCTCTCTGTAGCAATAGTTCGTAACAATTCCTTCATGTCTTAAGAAATGATCCAAATGTTGCATTAAATGAACATATGGTTTGACCACAAGTTAATTATGTTTATGAAACGAGTAACCAACGTGGAATCACCTAGTCCTGATGCAGACCCACTTTAAATGAATCTAGACAAAGCCTAGAGCAACCCTCTCTAATTGTGGCTCAAATAAGATCCAAAATTCTTCTTGAAATAAATCTCGACATCACCTTGAAAATCCCTGAATCATCTTAGCTAAATTAACCTTCCCAAGGATCATCTTGAAATACAACCTAGACCCGCTTTGGAATATGATTTAAAAATTGTTTTGAAGCCACTCACACTATCTTGAATCTATTCGCATCATAAACTTATCTGAAACCATCATCTTGGCAAGAGTTCAGTAACCACAGAGAGCGCCAATTAATCCATACTTCAAAAAACATCACGGTTAGAGGCTGGGTGTTTATTTAGAGAAAAGGTAAGAATCCCCACGAATGTTTGATACAAAAGCAAAAGAGGGTAGGACAAATTTGGGGTATGACAGATGCCCCTATCTAATTGTCTTGAACCTGAGAGAATGAACAACTGCATGTCGTTCATTTTAAGGTGGAAGTCAATTAGATACCAGAAGACCCCAAAATTGTCCGACAAGTAAGCGAAGTGAAGAAATTAAGTATATCAGAATGGGATGACAGGACGCAAAATAGATGAACAAGATAACCTGATATTCTCTAGGTGGTCAAAGTAGTCCCTTATCCGTTAAGGTCCTTCGCTGATACCAAAGCAGTATCTCTAAACACATGGGATTCTTCGGGTGGTCGAAGCAGCAGCTTATCCATTAAGGCTCTTCGATGATACCAAAGTAGTATCTCGAACAAAACGTGAAATTCTTCGGGTGGTCGAAGCAGCACCTTATCCATTAAGGCTCTTCGATGATACCAAAGCAGTATCTCGAATAAAACTTGAGATTCTTCGGGTGGTCGAAGCAGTACCTTATTCATTAAGGCTCTTCGATGATACCAAAGTAGTATCTCGAACAAAACTTGAGATTCTTCGGGTGGTCGAAGCAGCACCTTATCCATTAAGGCTCTTCGATGATACCAAAGCAGTATCTCGAACAAAACTTGAGATTCTTCGGGTGGTCGAAGCAGTACCTTATCCATTAAGGCTCTTCGATGATACCAAAGCAGTATCTCGAACAAAACTTGAGATTCTTCGGGTGGTCGAAGCAGCACCTTATCCATTAAGGCTCCTCGATGATACCAAAGCAGTATCTCGAATGAAACTTGAGATTCTTCGGGTGGTCGAAGCAGTACCTTATCCATTAAGGCTCTTCGATGATACCAAAGCAGTATCTCGAACAAAACTTGAGATTCTTCGGGTGGTCGAAGCAGCACCTTATCCATTAAGGCTCCTCGATGATACCAAAGCAGTATCTCGAACGAAACTTGAGATTCTTCGGGTGGTCGAAGCAGTACCTTATTCATTAAGGCTCCTCGATGATACCAAAGCAGTATCTCGAACGAAACTTGAGATTCTTCGGGTGGTCGAAGCAGCACCTTATCTATTAAGGCTCCTCGATGATACCAAAGCAGTATCTCGAACGAAACTTGAGATTCTTCGGGTGGTCGAAGCAGTACCTTATTCATTAAGGCTCCTCGATGATACCAAAGCAGTATCTCGAACGAAACTTGAGATTCTTCGGGTGGTCGAAGCAGTACCTTATTCATTAAGGCTCTTCGATGATACCAAAGCAGTATCTCGAACAAAACTTGAGATTCTTCGGGTGGTCGAAGCATCACCTTATCCATTAAGGCTCCTCGATGATACCAAAGCAGTATCTCGAATGAAACTTGAGATTCTTCGGGTGGTCGAAGCAGCACCTTATCCATTAAGGCTCTTCGATGATACCAAAGCAGTATCTCAAACAAAACTTGAGATTCTTCGGGTGGTCGAAGCAGCACCTTATCCATTCAGGCTCCTCGATGATACCAAAGCAGTATCTCGAACGAAACTTGAGATTCTTCGGGTGGTCGAAGCAGTACCTTATTCATTAAGGCTCCTCGATGATACCAAAGCAGTATCTCGAACGAAACTTGAGATTCTTCGGGTGGTTAAAGCAGCACCTTATCCATTAAGGCTCCTCGATGATACCAAAGCAGTATCTCGAACGAAACTTGAGATTCTTCGGGTGGTCGAAGCAGTACCTTATTCATTAGGGCTCCTCGATGATACCAAAGCAGTATCTCGAACGAAACTTGAGATTCTTCGGGTGGTCGAAGCAGTACCTTATTCATTAAGGCTCTTCGATGATACCAAAGCAGTATCTCGAGCGATAAATTTGCTGAGTAATGGTTGAGCTAAAATTCCTATTAGAGGAACAGCATTGTCCAAACTCTGTAGGGGAAAGTCTTCAAGAAACCTTTTTTATGATAACCTCTGCTTGGGGAGCCATAAGAGCAACGGTCGCTGGGGACTACCATTATCAACTGCATGGTTGAAAAATGACTTGCTGGAGATTAGAATTCCCCGAACTCGCGGAGTAACAACTCCTTTCAGATTCACTACTGCCAACTTCACCGGAGGACTGGCCAAGATGTTTACAAACTAATCCTGGATCCTGCTATGTTGTTATGCCATGTTAATGGTGATGGCGATGATATGCGTTATGATACACAAACATGCAACCGAGATGCAACTGCTAGGGAGTGCAAGATGTGAATGCTAATGATATGCTAATGCTCGATATGACTATGATATGATGTGATGTCGTGCTTATGATAATGCACATGATCAGGTATACTGGGGATAAAATCTTGTCGGGGAATATCACCAGGGACGGGATTTGGTAGTTGTCAAATGGATTTGGCCTTTATTGTGAGGAGGATTCCATCGAGGGCGGACTTTTAGTGGTTGCCAATGAATACTGGACTTTTAGGGTGAATTGAAGGTGCCAATTGGAGCGGCTTTTTGTATTTGCCAATAAAAGATTGGGCTTTCTGTGGGGATAGTAAGAGGATTAGACTATTCGACATTCCGGATTTAGATACTCCATGACGACCGGGGGAACTGATTGCCCCAGTTTAGTTCTTGAACTCGACGCTGGGGGAGCCACCTCATATAGACCCTATAGAAAGGCAAGACTTTTCATGATGACAAGCCTGGATAACTGACGACTAATTCAAAGCTTCTACCTGTTGACATTTTTCTTGGAGACCATCTATTTTCCCCCAATATCTTCGAACATCAAAGCAAGCTCCCTACCTTGTCAAAAGTTATATTTTATTTTTTTATTATCATGTTTTTTAGCTGAAGTTTCGAACACAAATTATCAGAATAAAAATTAATTTGCAAACAATCGGATAAAGTAAAAGAGTGAGCATAATTTAATTGAGAAATCTCTCTTTATATTGATTTGTCCCTTGAATGGGTGAATATACAGAGATGTAATCCCTTAATGAGGTGATTACAGTGCAAGAAAAAAACATAATGGCAAAAATTAGAGTTCCTTTGAGTTTCGACACTGCTATAATCCCCATGGCTTTGGAAGTCTTCAACACGTCGCTTCGTAGAAAGATGGTCGGACCAATTATGTCTCTTGATTATGTACTAGGGTCGAGTGGTCATGCATAATGGATACTTTGCCTTGGAATTTTGCCCCTAACTTTTGCCTGGATCGCCCTTTCGGGTTTTCAATCCACCGGGACGCCCTTTTTTGCCTGAGCCGCCCTTTCAGGTTTTCAACTCAGCGAGCCTATTCTTATTTTATCCCTAATTTTTGCCTGAACCGCCCTTTTGGGTTTTCGGTTCACCCGGATAGCCAATTTTGCCTAAGTCACCCTTTCGGGTCTTCGACTTAGCGGCTTTATTATTTCACTTTTTTAGGCAAAGTATCGTTTGACCAAATCTGCATTCACTGGATAAGGTAACTCCTCCCCATCCATGGTTGCGAGCTTTAGGGAACCCCCAGAGAATGGTTCTGTTACCACATACGGGCCTTCATAATTTGGCGTCCATTTGCCCCTAGATTCATTATACATAGCCATGATCCTCTTGAGTACTAAGTCTCCTTGCGCGAATGTCCTGGGATGCACTCTTTTGTCGAAGGCTCTCTTCATTCTTCTCTGGTAAAGTTGGCCGTGGCATATGGCTGTCAAGCGCTTTTCCTCAATGAGATTAAGTTCTTCAAACCTCGTTTTTACCCATTCGGCTTCGTCAAGTTGAGCTTCCATTAAAACCCTCAGAGAAGGGATTTCGACCTCTATTGGGAGAACTGCCTCCATGCCATAAACCAACGAGTAGGGAGTTGCCCCTGTTGAAGTTCGTACCGAAGTACGGTAGCCGTGTAATGCAAAGGGTAACATCTCGTGCCAATCTTTGTATGTGACCACCATCTTCTGGATGATTTTCTTGATATTTTTGTTGGCTGATTCTACGGCTCCATTCATTTTGGGTCTATATGGTGTTGAGTTATGGTGTTCTATTTTAAAACTGGCGCATAACTCGTCCATCATTTTGTTGTTGAGATTCGACCCATTGTCAGTGATGATGCGATTGGGCACTCCATATCTGCATATGATGTTGTGTTTCAAGAAGCGGGCGACTACTTGCTTAGTAACGTTGGTATATAAAGCAGCTTCAACCCACTTGGTGAAATAGTCTATAGCCACAAGTATGAAGCGATGTTCGTTTGAAGCTTTTGGTTCAATCATCCCAATCATGTCTATTCCCCACATGGAGAAGGGCCATGGTAAGGTTAAGACATTCAATGGAGTGGTGGGTACATGAATCTTATCAGAGTATATTTGGCACTTGTGACAAGTTCGGGCATGATGGTAACAATCTGCTTCCATGGTAAGCCAATAATAGCTCGCCCTCAATATTTTCTTTGCCATGGTATGTCCATTCGCATGAGTTCCAAAGCAGCCCTCATGAATGTCCTTTAGAATCTGTTCAGCTTTACGTTTCTCCACACATCTAAGCAAAACAGTGTCATGGTTGCGCTTGTACAATACATTTCCATTGAGGAAGAAGTTGGATGCCAATCTTCGCAAAGTTCTTTTGTCGATACCCAGGGATCCTTCAGGATATTCGTGCTTTTCAAGATATCGCTTTATATCATAAAACCACGGCTTTTCATCTGCGTCTTTATCAGCAGTCAGACAATGCACGGGCTCTTCAAAGCGTCGCAAATCAATAGATGGTCTATGATTTGGCCATATCAACTTGTACATGGATGCCAGAGTTGCCAAAGCGTCAGCCATTTGATTCTCTTCTCGAGGTATGTGAGCAAAAGTGATATCATCGAATCGGGGAAGCAATTTGGCCACATAATCCCGGTATGGAATTAAGTTTTCATGCTTGGTATCCCAATCGCCTCTTATCTAGTAAATTACTAGAGCAGAATCCCCAAACACATCGAGAGTTTTGATTTTCAAGTCAATAGCTTCTTCTAACCCTAGTATACATGTCTCGTACTCCGCTATATTGTTAGTGCACGGAAGCAAAGCTTGGCCGTAAACGGCAAGTGAAAATTTTTGGGAGATGTAATCACTGCCCCAATTCCGTGCCCATAAGAGTTAGAAGCACCATCGAACATAAGAGTCCATTGCTCCTCTGGTTCTGGCCCTTCATCTGGCCCTGACTCTTCGTAATCTATTGCCATCATGATATCCTCATCCGGAAAGTCAAATCTCAAAGGTTGGTACTCTTCCACCGGCTGATGGGCCAAATGATCTGCTAACACACTGCCCTTTATAGCTTTCTGAGTGGTGTATTGGATGTCATATTCAGATAGAACCATTTGCCACCGGGCTATCCTAACGGTGAGAGCAGGTTTCTCGAAGATGTATTTGATTGGATCCATCTTGGAGATTAAGTATGTGGTGTGCGTCAGCATATATTGTCTGAGTCGTCTAGCAGCCCATGCAAGTGCATAACAAGTCTTCTCAAGCAAAGAGTATCTAGTCTCACAGTCGTTAAACTTTTTGCTGAGATAGTATATAGCATGCTCTTTCTTGCACGTATCATCTTGTTTTCCTAATACGCAACCCATGGACTCTTCTAGCACAGTTAAGTACATAATGAGCGGCCTTCCAGGAACTGGTGGTATCAAGATCGGTGGTTCTTGCAAATATTCTTTGATTGCATTAAATGCCCCTTGGCATTCATCATTCCACACAACCGGCTGATCTTTTCTGAGTAATTTAAAAATTGGCTTGCAAGTGGCTGTGAGATGTGAAATGAATCTTGCAATATAATTCAACCTCCCTAGAAATCCACGGACCTCCTTTTCGGTCTTTGGCGCAGGCATGTCCTGAATCGCCCTTACTTTATCAAGATCCACCTCAATCCCTTTCTGGCTTATGATAAAGCCCAACAACTTTCCAGACCGCACCCCGAATGTACATTTGTTGGGATTAAGTCTTAACTTGAACTTCCTCAGTCTGGCGAACAACTTTTCCAGATTACCCACATGCTCCTCTTCAGTCTGGGACTTAGCAATCATGTCATCAACGTACACTTCGACCTCTTTGTGAATCATATCGTGAAAGAGTGTTACCATTGCACGTTGGTATGTTGCCCCAACATTCTTTAACCCAAATGGCATTACCCTGTAACAGAAGGTGCCCCATGGTGTAATGAACATGGTTTTTTCCATGTCATCTGGATCCATCTTAATTTGATTGTAACCAGAGAATCCATCCATGAAGGAAAAAACAGATAACTGTGTCGTATTATCCACCAACACATCAATGTGAGGCAATGGAAAATCGTCTTTAGGACTTGCTCTGTTTAAGTCGCGGTAATCCACACACATACGGACCTTTCCATCTTTTTTCGGTACGGGAACGATATTTGCAACCTATTGCGGGTATTTGGCCACTGCTAAGAACCCTGCATCAAATTGTTTTTGGACCTCATCACGGATTTTCAGAGCCATATCAGGGCGAGTTCTCCTCAACTTCTGCTTGACGGCATGACACTCTTCTTTGAGTGGCAACTTGTGTACAACAATGTTCGTATCTAGACCAGGCATGTCCTGATACGACCATGCGAATACATCAGCATATTCTCGGAGGAGCCCTACCAACTTTGCCTTGACAGTATCTTGAAGAGACGCTCCAACCTTTATCTCCCTTTTATTTTCTTCTGAACCTAGGTTGATAACCTCGACATCCTCTTTATGCGGCATAATGACCTTCTCTTCTTGCTGCAGCAACCTAACCAATTCATTGGGGAGCTCATTCTCGTCTTCTTCATCCGCTTGGTATATTGGACAATCAAAATCATAAAGGCCTA
Organism: Lathyrus sativus; assembly: GCA_963859935.3. Lineage (NCBI taxonomy): Eukaryota > Viridiplantae > Streptophyta > Magnoliopsida > Fabales > Fabaceae > Lathyrus > Lathyrus sativus. Next base: position 515,506,649 of record OZ012741.1, read on the forward strand.
TAGCAGTGTCGATATCAAGGACCTCGGTAGTGTCTCTGCATGTTTATGATTTATGCAGCTTATTTAGGAAAGTGAGTGCGCGAAGGAAGTGCCATTAATTATGAAAAAAGAAAAGAAAATGAGCAAGAATTGAATGCAAATCAAAATTTATTCATGTTAAACATGTTTCGAAACATCAGGGGGGCCGATAAAAAGCTCCACTACGCCTTGGGCAGAGCGTAGGGTTTTTGAAAACTAATTAAAACGTTACTTTTGAGGAGGGAAAAACTGGGGTATTTCGATGGTCTTCCAATTCTTCAATTCTTCACCAGGTTCGGCCTGTCGGATCCAGCTTGCGGAGGCTTCTTTGTCATCCGTCCCATCTTCAATTACCATGGCGGAGGTATGGTCGAAGATATGCCCAGCGCTCTTGAAGACTTCTGCTACAGGAGGAATCTGCTTCTTGCCATATGCAATTGTCACAGTGTTAGATGAAGGATGGTATCTTAGCCCGAATTTGTCGAACTTTTCAACCATTTCCACTATTTTTCCCCAGCCTTGGGCGTTCCCTTTGTCTACAACCATCTTAGCTTCTTCATAAGATGCCATTGCTGATCTTGAACTCTGACCCTCTGAAATTCGCTGCACTGCTAATGTATTCACCATTTCGAAAGACTGAAAAGGCGTTTCCACCATTTCCTCTTCAACTTCAATGTACCTGAAGGATGTTAAGTGGCTAACCAAGATATCCTCCTCTCCACCAATCTGAACTACTTTGTCATTACTGACAAATTTTAGCTTCTGGTGAAGGGTAGAGGTAACAGCTCCTGCATAATGAATCCAAGGTCTTCCTAATAGACAGCTGTACCCTGGATAAATGTCCATTACTTGGAAAGTGATAGTGAAGACAGTTGGCCCGATTTTTATTGGCAAGTCCACATCGCCAATCACAGCACGCCTGGAACCATCAAAAGCTTTGACTACCAGATCACTTGGCTTCATGCTAACTCCTTTTACTGGCATTCTCTCCAGGGTAACCTTGGGAAGCACATTCAAAGAAGAACCTGTATCCACTAAGACTCGGGATATCAATGTGTCTTGGCACTTGATAGAAATATGGAGAGCTTTATTGTGGTTTCTCTTCTCTGCAGTCAAGTCATCATCATTAAACCCAAGAAAGTTTCTGGTTGTTACGCTAGCTATCACATCATCGAACTGGGCTACGGTGATGTCTTTTGCAATATGCGCAGCGCTCAACACCTTCATCAAAGATAACCTGTGGGCCTCTGAATTAAGTAACAACGAGAGCATGGAAATTCTGGCAGGAGTCTGGTTCAGTTGATCAATCACTTTGTAATCACTTTTTCTGATGATCTTCAAAAACTCCTCAGCTTCCTTTGGTGTTACTGCTGCTTTTGGTGATGACACCTCAACAGGTGGCTCAACACTTGGTAGTTCAATTGTAGCTTTTTCTTTACTTCTAGCTGGCACTTCTACTGGTTTGGCGGCAAATAAACGACCGCTACGGGTCATCCCACTAGGCCCCACAACTGCATCGCATTTGGCAGCGTCATACTCAATCACTAGTCTCTCTGGCCTTTGTTTAAAAACTTTGGGCTCAGATTCATTGACAGAATATTCTATTACCACCGGAGCTGGTCGCGCTGCTCTTTGTCTATTGACGTCATCTTCATCATACTGCATAACCACGGGTGCTGGTCGGGCGGGCCTCTGTTGAAAGGCTTTCGAAGGATCATACTGTAAGACTACTGGTGCTGGTCGAAGTCGCCTTGTCGGATAAGCACTTGTTTCATCATACTGAATATCAATAGCAGACACGTTCGAATCTCTTTGTTCTATTTGTATTATCCCATGCTCTAAGAACCTTTGCAGCTGTTTTTTTACCACTTCGTCAGTCAAATTCTCCACTTCTTTTTGGGGAATCATCCCACTTCTCTTCAATTATTCTCCAATAACGACCATCGGAGTACGGACATCTTCAACATTTGTAATTAGTCTCAGACCATTATTTTCTTCCACAGCATTGACAGAAGGACCTCCATGTTTATGTAACGGATCCTTCGTAATGTTGGCACCTCTAGGTGTAAAAGTGAGATCTTTGGACTCTATCAAATCCTGCACCCTGTTTTGAAACGCATAGCAATTGTCTATGGAGTGTCCAGGGGCTCCCTTATGAAACTCACAATGGGCATTCGCATCGTACCCGGGGGGGTATGGAAAGGTTGCTGGTCGTAAATCTCGCAACGTTAAGTGTCCACTCTGATTTAGCTAAGCAAAGATCTGCCCATATGACATAGGCAGTGGGTCAAGTTGTCTTCTTGGCTGTCTCGGCCTTTGTTGTCTTTGAGCCGGGGCATTCTGATATTGCGGTGGGGGAACTCTCTGATAATTCTGCTGCTGATTCTGCTGTTGAGCTGGTTGTTGATAAAGAGCATGGGCTACTGCAGCTACCTGTGGATATTGGATGTTCACTGGAGCTCTATCTCCTCGTCCTTTTATCACGGCATTAGTTTCATCTTCCCTTTTCTTCACAAAAGGCTTCCTCCCTCCATTCATCGGGACCGCAGCCTTGTTCTTCTTCAAAGTACTCTCGATTCTTTCTCCTACTGACACCACTTCAGCAAAGTTAGGGAAGCTGGACCCGAGCATGCGATCCAAGTACTGAGGTTGTAGAGTTCCCATAAACATGTCAGTTAACTCCTTAGTCAGCAATGGTGGTTGAACACAGGCAACCAACTCCCTCCACCTTTGGGCATACTCCTTAAATGACTCATTGTTACGTTGAGTCATGTCTTGCAGCTGCGTGCGATTCGGTGCCAAATCAGTGTTATACTGATAATGTTGTGAAAACGCATCTGCTAGATCTCTCCACATACTGATTTGTCCTTTTTCTAACTGCATATACCATTCCAATGATGCCCCACTGAGGCTATCCTGGAAGTAATGCATTAAGATCAAGTCGTTATCAATGTGAGCTGCCATCTTGCGACAGTACGCTCGCAGATGGGTTTTGGGGCAACTGACCCCCTTGTACTTCTCAAAGTCTGGGACCTTGAATTTCTTCGGTATCACCAATCCTGGTACTAGGCACATGTCAACAGCATCCAACCCTGGAGTCTTCTTGATTTCCAATGACTTGATTTTCTCTTCAACAGTTCGTAGTCTATCTGCAGCAAAGTCATTAGTAGCCCCCATATTGTGTTGAGGGGGAGGTGGTGGAGGTTGGTAGAAAGCATCATATTGTTCGTCCATGTATGCTTCAGAACCCTGACGTGCGGATATGGAACAGTCAACAAGGTCTACGTGGGGAGTTTTAACAATCCCAGAAGTTCCTATATTGTCAGCCGCTTTCTTGGCATCAGCAAAAGTCTCAGCATTGTTTTCTTTTTGGGCTAGCGTCAGCATTGTCTCCAGCAACTGGTCCATCTTCATCTTGAGAGCATCGATGTCACCTCTTATAGTGTTCTGAGTCTCCTCCATCTGCTCCAGCGTCATTTGGTAATTGCGTCGAGTTTCGTAACGGTGATGAATAGTCAGCTTAACTCAAATCTGGTACGCAAAGGGTATAAATTTAGAATCGTGCAGCGTGGAAAAAGACGTGTTCCATGATATGCAAGATGATATGCATTTGTTTTTTCAGGGAATTTTCGAATTAATTGCTTAACATACACAAGAATATTGAGAACAATTTAAACCACATTCATTCATAGAAGGATAATATTCATGTGATACAAAAAAGGAAAATCATTCAAAATACAACCCATAATGTTTGATTGAAAATAAACAAACTTCAAACTCTTGGCCTTTGGGCTTCACGTTCTCTTAACTCCTCTTTGAACCTGCTCAACATGTCCTTGCACGTGCACAAAAAGTCGCAGATACTGTGGGGAGTAGAATCATCCATCGCTTCCATAGCATCCCTATGCTTCCAAACCAGATCTTTGGTCAACCAGTTGCAGAACTCGATTAATCCGTTGAGTTTGTTGCGATACATGTCCCGGTCAGCTATCAGTATATGGATGGACCTTTCATATCCTCTGAAATCACTAGCCGTTTTCTCTCTTGCAGCAGACCACACGGCTTTATCTGTTAAGACATCTTTTATTTGCTGCTTCAAGTTAGCTGCATAGTCTTTGACGGAGTTTAACTCTATGCACACCTTGTCCCAATCAGCAGTTTTAGCCTGAGCAACCCTTAAAGCCCCCTCTTTGAGCCTGCGTTCCTCTATTTCAGCAGCTCTTGACTGGCGTAAAGCAGTGTCTAGCTTATGGATCTCTAGTCCCATCTCCTCTCGGATTGTCTTGTTTCTTTTGGTAGCCGCAAGCCAACAGTTTTCATTTTGAACACATTTCTTCCTGGCACTGTCTAATTCTTCTTTCAGGCCCCTCACCCTGCTATCAGACTGATCAAGACATACCTTAACCTTTTTCTTTCGATGCTCTTCTTCGTCAGCTTTCTTCCCTACTGCCTCTAGCTGGGTATTCTTGGGCTGGAGCTCGCACTTCATATCATTTTTCTCTCTGGTGACTTCTTGAAGTCTCACCTCAAGGTTCTCATTTTCTTTCAACAATTTGGCTATGGTAGCTTTGAGGTCTTCAGCTTCTTCTATTGGAATATGAGTAGGTTTAGGTTCAGGCACAGGCTCATATACCTTTTCTTTAAAAGGCATCTTGACCTCATTGGCCCTCTCCCTAACCCATACAAAGTAAGGCTCTTTAGTTATACCATTTCTTCTTCCCAATTCACCTCTCCCCTTCTTCTTAATGGTCTTCCAAGCTCTTGTAATCTTTTTGAACAAATCAGGGTTCTCAGATCCTAAGTCGTGCATCAAGAAGGCTTCAAGGTCATTTTCCTTAGGAGGTGCTACCATTGGGTACCCAAGCTGCCTAACTGATAACATCGGATTAGAGTTAATACAGCCTCGAGTTCCTATTAGCGGGATATTAGGAAATTCACCACAACTAGTGATAACTTCCTCAAAGTCTTGTGAATACCAAGAGAGATCAGCAGACCTAAGCGACACCATCCTTTGAGCCCAACTATCATCGGCTCGATCGACAAATGGTCCCTTAGTAGGCATGTGCAAATGCAACCACTGGTACAAGAGAGAGGCGCAACAAACAATAGAGCCACCTTTCCTGTCACTCCTCCAACTCAAGTAATAGAAGACATCAGCCAGAAGGGTTGGCACAGGATTTTTGGTTAAAAACACATGAATAGCTGTCACGTCTACGAAGTCATCTATGTTAGGGAATAAAATGATTCCATAAATAGCTAAAGCCACCACTGCATAGCAAGCATCCCAACTTTGGGCCTTAATAAGTGCATCCGCTTTGTTTATAAGGAACTTGAGAGGAAGTCCTTTAAATCCACCTTTAGCTTTCCAATTATCAGTGATGTCCCTCTTATGCATGTGAAGTGCATCAGCAATTACTTCGTCTTCTAAATCTTCCTTCACTCCTACAAATGGCAATTTATCCTTCATAGGAATACCCACTAGTCTCTCAAATTCTTCCAATGTTGGCGCCAGCTGAAAATCTTGAAACGTGAAGCACCTTAAAGGAGAATCGTAGAACTAGGCCAAGGTGATAAGTGCCTTAGAATCTACGTCTTGCATTAACAGGCGAATAATCCTGCCATAATCCTTTGTAAAGTTAATTCTGAACACAGCAGGGATACGAGAAACCAAACTGCGCAAGTCTTCCAATTTTGGTCTCTTGAAGTTGTAAGGAAGTGGGCACCTGACGTTGCTTCCCATAATTCCTGTATGTTGATAATATAATTCTTAAATTCCCTGAAAATCAAAATGTAAATGTTATGGTATGAGTATGATGCAGATGCAAGGACGGAAGTAACCAAAACGAAATCTGAAGTTAAAAGTTCTCTGATTTCTGGAATCCCATGGGTAGGTTCTATACGGGTAAGTGCCTAAAGTCATAGGTCCTTCAAAAAATATTATTGCTAAGGTGAAGATTCATCCCACAATAATATCTATGAAATAGTCTCTTCTAGGTGAGGTTTTCGTGTCGCCCCACAAGAAAGACTCCTCGTGAGCCTCTACTACACAACCAGCGAGTCCAAGGTTTCCTAAAAGGGACCTCAGAGTCATAGATCGAGGTTGAAAATATCATTGTCAGAATAACGATACATTCAAGGGATCTCATCTGATTGGGGCGTTCGCATCAACCCAAAAAGGAGTGACCCTCATGAGTTAACACTACCAACCACCATGGTTTGAGGGTAAAAGGTCCTTAGAGTTATAGATTCAAACTCAAAAACATCATTGCCATGGCAAAGACTCACCATGACAACAACATCCTCAAGTGAATCAACTCTAAGCGGGGCTTTCGCTTCCTCCCAACGAGAAAGACTCCTCGAGGGATTCTACTACACAACCACCATTCTAATCCTATGTTTTTTCTCGGACTCGGGTGTAGAGCCATCTCACAAAATTCCCAAAATCAGAGAACCCCAATAGCATCAAAAGCAACAATAATAAGATATATAAAAGCAAGCAGATAAATAGCAAATAAATAAGACAAGTAAACAAATAAAAGAAAATTCACAAACAAGCGGATCTAACTCTTGCGAATCGAGTCAAGTTAGGCTTGACTCTCTCTAGCATAGGGCTATGCATATTTTCCCCAGCAGAGTCGCCATCTGTCGTACCTCGAAAAATACGATCCTCGCGATGGCCGAAGAAAAATACTGTTCGAAACAGAGTCGCCACCGAACTTTATTCACTCCAAGGATGGAATAGGAAAATATCGATAAAACCTTTAAAGAGATAAGAACATGGTCATCGCAACCAATATTCTAGGTCGGGAGTCGATTACATAGAGGGAAGGTATTAGCACCCTCTACGTCCGTTGTACTCAACGGGAACCTCTTGATCAATTCGCGAGAGAAGTTAGCTATGTTTGTGTATCTTCTAAAGGGATTTTCTTGCTAATAGGAAAAGGGGGTGATTACTAAGATAGGGTGCTCACCAAGATCATCGCAATCTTGTGCCTACGTATCTTACATTCGGAAGAGAATGAAGAATCAGAGCGGCCGTAGTTCGGCTAACTACGGTAAAAGGTTTGTGTTTGACGAACGAGTGTTTAGGTTGCATTCTAACTGCTAAACGTTGGCTTGTCTGCTCGCTAGGGGAGGCTGAAGCACTAGTTTGTTATGCGCGGAGGAAGGGACAAAACAATGTTCTTGGTAAGAGTTGTTTGAATTGTAGATCGCACGAGGGCGAGTAGAGTTTGATTGGTTAAGTATTTGGTTTATAAGAGAGGATATATTTGAATAGGTTTTAGGGTTGTGGTCGCACGGGGGCGAGGAATTAGATTGGTTAGATGTATTGGATGTTTAGCTGGAGGTGACGATTACCTGAAGCTTAAGAAAGACTTCTCGGACCCAAGTAATCGGGAGAGTGAACCAAAAACTTGAAACTCTCTCTTTTTCAACCTCAATTGCAAAAGGATAAGATGTGGTTCGAGTGGGTTAATCGGATGACGATTACTCGAAGCTCGAGAAAGACTCCCCGGTCCCCAAGTAATCGGGAAAGCGAACCAACGACTTGGAGCTCTCTCTTTTTCATCTAAGTGTTAATGGAATTGGATACGAGTGAGTGAATCGGATGACGATTACTCGAAGCTTGAGAAAGACTTCTCGGACCCAAGTAATCGAGAAAGCGAACCAAAGACTTGGAACACTTTCTTTTTCATCACGAAAGGAATTGTTTGAATGACGCTTGAAAGATAGGAGGTGGTTAAAATATTTTAACAGATGAGGATTACTCGAAGCTTAAGAAAGACTTCTCGGACCTCAAGTAATCAGGAGAGTGAACCAAAGACTTGGAGCTCTCTCCTCTTCTCATCTAATATTATGAAAGATGTTTAATAAGATTAGAGTGTATTAATTGGATGACGATTACTCAAAGCTCAAGAAAGACTCCTCGAACTTTAAATAATCGGGAGAGTGAACCAAAGACTTAGAACACTCCCTTTTTCATCTAAGTGTTTAGAAAAATAGGCTCGAATAAATTTATCGTTTTTAGAAGGGTTTTTTAGAAGACAATTGCTCGGGCTTAAGAAAGACTCCTCGGACCCAAACAATTGGGAGAGAGACCCAAAGACTTGGGACTCTCTCTTTTTCATCTAATATTAACATTGTGTTTAAATAGTTATTAAGTATTTTAGTTTGACTTAAAGAAAATTGCTTGATATGAATCAAGGTTTGAATTTTACGTGTGGAAAGAGCAAAGTGGGATTAAAGGATAGGAGGCCCTACGGTATAGGGTAAGGTTGATGGCGAGGTCAAAGCACCCGGCTTACAAGGATGGGAGGATTTGATAAGATTAAGTGCTAATGAAAGTTGATGATTAATTACACTTGTTTTGAGATACTTGATGTTGGATCAAGTTTGGAAAAGAATTAGATTTTAATTTTATACGTAAAGTGTGTAGCAAGCATCGTTGTACAAAGCCCAATAGGAGGCTATAAGGTCGATGGCGATCGTAAAAAACGATCGGCTTACAATGGTATATGAAAATGGGCTTGACATTAAGTCGAGATATTAGTTTGAAAATACTTGGTTTGAGCATGTAAACAACATAAATGTAATTGAAGTATAAAACATACACAAACATCACACAAAAAGTCGTAAATTAAATAAAAGGATATGCTTAATCAAGGCATGCCAATTTAAATAATAACCTAATTAGTAAAATAAAAGGATTAAAAAATTCAGATTATTCTAGAAATTTAAAGAAAAGATAAATTATGAATTAAATAGAATTTTTTTAAAATAAAAATTAGGTACCTTTTGTTGCCTTAAAATTTAAAAGAGAAAGCTACTTTAAAACAAATTAATCAAATTAAAATTAATTATTTAATAATATTAAATAAATTAATTATTATTAAATAAAAAGTTTTAATAAAATTAACCAAATTAATAGTAACTCAGAATTCTTTTAACAGAAAACAAATAAAGTTATTTTGAAGGATTTTTGTTTTTTTATAAAATATATTGGCTAAAATAAAAATAACATTAGTAAAAAAAAACAAAACAAAATGGGCCTGTTCTGTAAGCAAAATAGGGGTGCAAACAGAACACTCCCGGGCCCAAAAGAACAGCCCACACGGAGGAGAGGGAGGGTTCACGGTGAACCCTCGGTCAAACCATTGACAAACCGACGCACAAGGATCGTTGATCCAAACTGTAAGCCAAACATCTTTCATCCAAAGGCCCAGAATCAAAGGCTGTACGTGAAGCCCAAAGAGGACACACACGGGATGCCCTGGGAAACAACAAACCGTCCAAAGAACTCTTGGAAAGCCAACGCTCACATGGGGAACTCCATCACCATCGCGATTCCCCTTGAAACTCAAAACAAAAAACTGCAGAAATCTTATCTCACTCTCCAAGCCTTCGTCTCTCTCTCTGAGACTCTCTACGACTCCCTTTCAAAACAGAATCATGGATTCCGTCCCCAAATCCCTAACCCTATTTCCTCAATCTAAAACTAAATCCGCTACACAATAAACATGAATTTCACCGATTGAAACTCAAATCTACAGACAAATAGAAGCGATGCACAAAAAAGCCTCAAAGGATTTAATGGAGTTACAAACAAGGTGGTAAAAGTTGATACCTGATGGAAGATTCCGGTGATGTTGCCTCTGTTGGTGTTGAAACAAGCCCTTCCGCAATCCTTCTGTCACTTCGGTCGAACCTCCGTTTGGGTAAGAGTCTTCTTCTTTCTGATTGTTTCTAGGGTTCCGCCGCAAAAATATTTTTAGGGTTCTTTCTTCTTCAATTTTTTTCCGCCCCCTTTTGAATAAACAAAGCGCTCATATATAGACTGATTAGGATTAGGGTTTTTCTCTTTCAAAACCTCTGGGTGAAAAAGAAGCATGATTTCAGAATGCCTTTTGGTCATTCCTTGTTTGTTAACTCTTTTTTGGGAATGTTTGTCCTATTCATACTTTTACTGCGAAAAGATACCCTTTTACCATGAATTTTTGAATTTTTACTGTGCAGTAGTATGACTATTTACTGTCAAGAACTCTTGAAGCTTGGTTAATAACCTGATATTCATTTGGTTGTTGCAGGGTATACTCATATCTCATGTTCTGATAGTGAGTGAGAAATATGGTGTTTATGAGGAACAAGGATGACGACGTGAGGAAAGGTTGAGGAGGAATGTTGGTTTGAAGGTTTGGACAGGTAGAACGTTGTTGGGTTGCTGCTATTGCTAGGAAACCGAAATGGGGCTGAATCAAAATGTAAACGCGTAGACAAGTGTTTAATTAGAACTCAATGGTGTTTACCTGACCATTATCATGGTTTTTCAATGGTGTTGTAAAGGTGGTGGTAGGGAAACAATATGTTGTTGTGAATCAAACTTCAAATGAAGCCGGAGGTAAATCTTCAAACTTCTCAACCTCTTACGCAGCTTTCGACGTCTCAAAACAAGTTTAACACTTCCATAACCTAGTGGCTGATATGGTGAACCTGTTTGTGAATCTGGTGAGAGTTATAAGAATGTAGGTGGTTTGTGGCTGCTTGTTATTTCAAGGAAAAGTTTGTGTGGAGGTTATGTATGAAGGTTACAGTTGGAGGTTGGATGATGCAGTGAGCAATGTCCAGGTTTGGCTGGTGCAGGAGAATTTAGAGTGAGACGAAAATTGAGGATGTTGGAAGCTTTATTGGAGTTGATATGGTTGGAAGAGAAAAGTGGCAGATTTTTCATTAAGATTCCAAGGTGAATGTTTTGGTTATTTGTTGGTTTGGATCATCATTGATGAGCTAGCATATGAATTCAGTTGTTATTGAGATTCAAGAAAAGGAAAAGAAGAGGGTGAGGTTAAAGTATTGTTGGAGGGGAAAAAATGGATAACAGGTTTATGATCTAAGTTTGAGGGTTGAAAAGTGAGGTTGATACAGGATGTGGTGGTTCTGATGAAAAGTATTTTCTGTTTGGGGTTGAAGGATTTGAAAAGAAAGTTGTTGGAAGGTTATTGGTTTGAGAGGAAGGTGTTGAGGTTGAGTTTGTTCATGGCTTCTACACGGGTGAGCATGGCATTGTTGCTTGTGTTGGTTGGAATCTTATGGATTTTTCTTCCTACTATATAGAACCTGTTTGATATCTTGCAGAGTGGTTATCTGGAGGGACTCATGTGTGTAGAATTTCTGGAGGTGTATGTGTTGTAGCAGGATGCATAAAGTCTGGGTTATGTAGTTTTACAGCGGTCGGTTCTTGTATCACAGGTTTGCAACAGGCTGTAGGTTCGGCATATTGAAAAATGCGGATGCTGAGTTAGGAGTTGTTGGTGAGAACATTTATGTGCTGCGTAACCAATAGAGCTTGCGGCACTGAGCTGATTATATGAACGTATCCGCGGCGGAAAGTTGAAGCTAGCTACGGCAGTGGGAGAAGTTTTGTCACATTTGAAGTGTATGTCTATTAATGGTGATATTGAGGGAAAGGCCCATCTGAGTAGGTTTATGCTTTGGTAAAATCCACACCATGACTCCAATCCTTCTCCGATTCGTTGTGGTGTTCTAATATCAGGTGAATAAAACGACCTCCCAATTGGACAAAACCTCTTGGATGCTAGCTCTCTTAGTACAATGTCAAGAATTTGTATCGCTTCCTGTGGAGCATCTGCGCGCTTTCTGGCCAGAAACTGTCCCAGGTGATGCAAGTTAGCCCTTGCAACAAACTTGATCACCACTTTGTATTCTCTTTCCCTCTTGGGGCCATTAATTCCATCCTCTTCTTCTATGAGCTCAAGCTTAAACTCTCTCCATGAAAAGGGAAGAACCCCTGCTGTGCAGAGACTTTTCTTGCCATCATATGCTGGAAGCCTCGTGCCGAGGTCTGATTCTTTATACAGCCTCACAAGTTCTGCTATAATGGATCTGTTAACCGCTTTGGAAGACACTTCTGGTGTAATAGTTACATCATACTGATTTAAGTCCTTTTCTGGCAATTCTGCAAAGAAGTGGTTAGCTTTAACAATGCATTTTGTACCAACTTGTCCAAAACCAGGCCTTTGAGCAGAAATCAAAGACTTGCTTGAAGTAGGAAAACTCATCTCTACATCCCTAGAGATTACGCTTCAATTTTGAACATGACCATTTTCATTACTTTTCACAGCAGTACAAGGCCTACAACTCGGTCTCATCAAAACGTCAACTTGATCAGTTTTTCTTCCATTTCTACTCCCTCTCCTTCCACCACCATTCCTTCCTTGAGGTGGTGAAGTTTGGTTAAGCAGATCTTGTGACAACAGTGGTGGACCTTTACCATTTTGAACAACTTTAGTAACCTTCTTAGCCTGATTCATAGTGTTTGGAAGATGAGGTTTGATCACAAGGTATTGTTCTGAACTCTCTTTCATTTGCCTCAGAGGCATGTTGAACTGTTACTGAGTTCTTGCAGAAATATAGATATATAGATAGTGATATTCACAGCAATCAAAGGTGACAAGAAGTTTCAGCAAATAACAAGTTTTTCACATTTAGTTTTTGCCTATAACCTTGTGCTTCTATCTAACTAGGAGACTTGGGAACACATGTGAAAGCAATGAGAGAGTGAAAATGGAAGATGGTCCTGACTTATGGCATGAGTAGAAAACAACATTGTGGGATTATCCCGATTATACCCTGGTACTGCTTCGAAATACAACTCGCTTTTGAATATGATATTGTTAGAACACAGATTGGTTCTTAATAATTACTCTTTGTTTTGATGATAACTATTAGGAAATTTATATTTAAGAATTATATACTCTAAAATTTGTTTGAGAGGTTTACTGCAGATTGAAATTATATTAACTCTCTAGAAGCAAATCTGCCTTGAATACAAGAAGTTATTCTGACTCTGAAGCGCCAGATGCACCTTACAGAAGAATCTGTTTGCTCCTTGTTGCACCCCAAAATTTGACCAACCGATTCTCCTAGCTGGCTCGTGATTTAAATTCATGTTCGCATCAGATGCATGACATTTGTGCACAGACAGAGGATATCAGAGTTACAGTTTGGGTTTCATTTATCAGATATTTCAGATCCCGTCTAGGTCATCAGGGTTTTATTTCGGGAAATTGTGCGCTTCTCGGGATTTTCAGTCTGCATGGTGGTTTTCGAGATATTCTGATGCCAGGGGTTTACTGGTTGATTTGAGCTGGTCGCACGCTCTGTTATGTTGGTTATTGGCCTCTGTCTGCATTTTTTAGGGTCTAATAGACTTTTGTGGATTTTAAATAGGCTTTTAATCATTTTTAGGATTTAAATAGATTTTTAAACTTTTTTTAAAATAGTTTAGGTCTTTTTTCTAGAGCTTTATATCATTTTTAGAATTTTATAGATTTTTTAAATAGGTTTTTAATTGGTTTAATAGTTTTTAAATCATTTTTTAGAATATAATAGATTTTAAAGTTGCTTTTAATTGTTTTTAGATAATATAGGGAAGTATAGTTTTTTCTTGTATTAATAATAGATTTTAATAGAATTTTAAATAAGTGGTAGATTTTAAATAGGATTTTAATAGCTTTTTAAATTTTAATAGGAATTTTATAGAAATTAGTAGAAGTTTTATTAATATAGGTTTAATTAGATTTTAATCATTTTTAGGTTAATTAGGATTTAATCTTTTGTTTAGGATTTAATTGAATTTGTTAGAATTAATTAGGGTAGTTAATTGGCATTTAGATTTAATTACAGTTTAATTCTAGTTAGAATTTAATCCTTAGTTCAGAGTTCATTTGAGTTTATTAGGCTTAGTTTTAATGGGTTTAATTAGGTCATCATTAGTCAATTAGTTTTAATTAGGTTTAATGGTTTGTTTAATCAGCTTTTTGGTCCAGCTAGTGTCAATTTCGTGGGCCCAGATACACAGGTGGGAAGCCCATTGCAGTTTTTGTTCAATTTTTGGCCAGAAGGGACATTTGTCACTATATAAAACACGCCACGCGTGCAAAGCGCAAGGCCCCACCTCACACCTCAGAACTCCCTCACTCTGCCACACGTGGACCCCACTACCTCTCCACTCTCTCTCCTCGCACGCCACGCGTCCTGCATGCAGGATCTCCACTGAGACACTTGTCTCCACTGCACCCATCGCCGGAAGAGCCACTGGCGGCCATGCATCCGCCCTGAACTCACACCGCCGGCAGCCCCAACTGTCACCGGACCACCGCGACCATCGCCGGAGCTAACTTTCTGTCCAGAATTTCCAGAAACCTTCAGTTCTTCTCCGATCTTCCTCCATCCACCTTCATCACCACTCGCCGGAGAACTCAACCATTTCGCCGGAAACTTCATCATCTTGCCCAGATCACCGTCCGTCTTCATCTTTTCTCAAGAACAATTGCCCAGATCACCGTCCGTCTTCATCTTTCCTCAAGAACAATTGCCCAGAACACATTCACCTTCATCGTTCTTCAAGGATCTTTCCGGCGACCTTCAACGCCTTCAATCGATTTCCAGTTTTCCCAGAAAGACCTTCCATCCTCTTCTCCAGATCGTTCAAGTAAATCTTTCGCAATACTCCCAGGATCTTCAAGATTTCTTCAACTGCGTCTTAAGGACATCCCTCCAAATCATCCATGCGCTTCCAAGGTCTTCGTCTTCCTCAGTTTTTTCCCAGAAAGATTGTTGCTCTTCAAACTCATCCTTCGAGGAACTTCGTAAACCTCATTGTCTCAGCTGCGTTATTCCAGGTGCGTTTCCTTTTCACCACCTCCATTGCTGTTTGTTTCTCATTGATTTTAGGGTTATCGTTTAGGGTTTGAGTTTCGTGGGTGGTGTTGTTGAGGTGAGGAAGAAGGTTTTCTGAATAGGGTTTTGTGTTTCTGGGATTTGGTTGATGATGCGTGAGGGTTGGGTGAGGAATTGAAGAGAGAGTTGGAGTTGCAGACGAAGACGGTTAGGGTTTGATGAACAGTGTTCAGAGTTGGGGAAGGAAATTTAGGTTTTGATTATTTGGTTATTTGGGCTAGGGTTTGGGCAGCGTTTGGGCCCAAGTTCGTTTTGCTGAACGCATACCCCCATTATGCTCGTATCCCCCCTTTTTTGCGTGAGATTTCTGAAGGGATGTGGGTTGGGCTTAATCCCATTGCTATTGACACCCCCACCAGCGAGCCCATCTCAGAATAACCCTGAAAACCCTTGCTATTTACACCGTTGGTCTGCCTATTTTTCTTTATATTTTTCAGTTGGTTTCTGGTAGCAATTGGGCCCAGGCGCGCCCTGCTAGGCGCACCCCCCTTCCTGGGCCCATCATAGAGATTGAACTAAGCGTTTTGCTGTTCTCACCCCCCTCCCCTTTAATTCAATTTCTTTCATTTTTTTAATTCCTTTATATTTTCTTGCACTTTAAAAATCCATAAAAAAATAGAAAATGAATATTTTTTTAATTAATTCTTATTTTTTCTATAGGTTAATGAATTTGTCTAGAAAAATATAAATAAATAAAATTTCCATTTTATTTTCTTTTCATATTTTTAGTATATTTTTCATTTTAATAGCTTTTTAATATGTTTAGTTTGATATCCAATTTTGTAGAATTTCTTTTAGGGCTTTCCCTTAGGATTTTTAATTCATTCTTTTTTGTGTAATTAGATATTGAATCATAGTTCCCCATAGGATTTAATTCTTGATTTTTAGATTAAAATTTGATTAGATTAATTAGGTTAGCATTAGGGTATCCTAATTAGGGTTTAGGTTGTGCATAGGTGAGGAAATTCATTTTCTTCAGATAGTTTTGTCTTGATTTTTGGGTAGAGGCATATGTGGATGTTAGGGGTAGATGTTGTAGACCCTTGTGAATAATTGATAGATTTTTCCCTCTTGTTTTAGTATTTTTAGGTATTTTCTGAAGTTAGCTGATGATTTTGTCTGCCCTGTGGTTATCTGTTCATCTCTGGGGTTTATGTTTGGGAGTTTGTTGTGGGGCTTGTGTTGTTTTGAAGATCTTGTTGAGGAGCATGATGGAAGAGAAGATTGTAGACCAAGACTCAGAGACCCAGAGCTTGGCTTGTTCCCTGTCTGTGAGGTTTGAGATCCTGGGGTTTGAAGGAAGTTCATGGTACTTTCCTGAGGAAGGCACTATGAATGACTTTCATTCTTTCTTCTCACCTCTTTCTCAAGTATCCAACGATGTTGGAGTCAACTTGTGAGTTTAATTTCTCTTGAGGAGGAATGTAAACTGATCACATGTTGTTGAGCCACATGGGATACAATTCCTAAGTGGAAGCCTCCTAGTACTTTCCTGAGGAAGGTTCTATGGGTCTATTCACTTAGTTCCATTAGTTTATCTAGGATTTCTCAAGTATCCAATGATGTTGGAGCCAACTTGTGAGTTTAGTTTCTCCTGAGGAGGAATGTAAACTGATCACAGTTGTTGAGCCACATAGGATACAACTCCTAAGTGGAAGCCTCCTAGTACTTTCCTGAGGAAGGTCCTATGAGTCTGTTCATTTAGTTCCACTAGTTCAGATAGGATTTCCTAAGTATCCAGTGATGTTGGAGCCTGCTTGTGAGTTTAATTTCTCCTGAGGAGGAATGTAAACTGATCACAGTGGTTGAGCCACATAGGATATGATTCCTGAGTATACACCTCCTAGTGCTTTCCTGAGGAAGACACTATGAGTCTGCTTACTTAGCTCCCTTTCTTTGGTAAGCTTGTTCTGAAGCATGAAGACTAGGATTGATTTCTTTTGGTTAGGTTTGCTTTAGGGCTTTGCTCAGATTTGATCAGGATTCTGTGTTAGGGTTAGGATTAGAGAGTAGATGATTCTTTCTCAAGCATGTGTTTTGTTTGCCTGATGGCAGCTTCATTTCTTTTATCTGTATATTGCTTGATAGCATGTTGTTTACCCTTCAATATGATTACTGTTATTTCATGACTGGCTTGAGGTTGAGATGAGCTTGTGGAGGCTGAAGCCCCACACACATTTCCTCCCTCACTTGCATTGCATGCATTTTACTGTTAAAGCTGATGCTTTTGTCTGTTTTGGTGTATCATTGACATGATCCCTTAGGACTCTCATTTCTTCTGATGAGGATTTGATGATAGACTTTTAGGTTGAAACCTATGCATGACAACATCTAGGAGTTCCCTGTTCAAACCTCAACCATAGGATGAATCCATGGCATGATAACAGTAGGACTTGATAGTCTCCCTCCTAGTTGGGCCTGCTCTCTTCTCATCTCGAAGCAGTTTAAAATACAGTAATCATGAATGATTTCTTTCGTACGTTACGAGCCTTAAGCCATCTGAGGATGGATGTTTAGTATGGTACCCTTTGGGTGACATGCGACGCATTCACTCTCAGGTCATAGTCTCTAGTGCGGTTGAAATCGCAAACATAATAAAAAACACTTCTTTTAGGAGATAACCCGTAGTTTCCCGAACTACGTTTGCTCTGATCTTTCATACCAGATGAAAGTACGTAGGCATAGGATGCGACATCCTAGCGAGCAACCTTTCCCCCATAATCCTTCGTAGGCCGAACTACGTTGACTCTGATTTCTCATTCTCTGATGAGAATACGTAGGCATAAAGTGCGACGCTTTGCCGAGTCATTTTTCTTTTCTTTTTCAGCCAGCCTTGATAGGTAGATAGAATAAAACCAACCCACCCAAGTAAACAAACAAGCGAGGATCCCGTCGAGTACGACGGACGTGAGGGGTGCTAATACCTTCCCCTTGCGTAACCGACTCCCGAACCCAGACAATGGTTGCGACGACCTTGTCTTACCCTTTTTCGTCAGGTTTTTCCGATCGTTTCCTCTCCCGCTCTGAGGGATAAATAACGAAAGGTGGCGACTCTTCTGTCATGCCGGCACCTTATTTTCGCGCAAGCGAAACTCCTCACAGAAGATCCTGAGCGTAGTCTCCAGAAGGATCTGAAGAAAGAAGCTCCAGAACATTCTGAGTCAGAAGCATCTGAAGATAATCAGAAGCATCTGAAGCTGAAGCATCTGAAGTATAGAAGAATATTAATTGAAGAGTTTCTCAAAGCATTTATCTACAGAAGATTCTGAAAGTACCTACGCTGCCAAGTACTGAAGTTCTATGTCAAAATGCTTTGATGAACAACACGCTAGAAGCACACATGCTGCAGAAGACTCTGATACAGCATAGTTCTGAATCTCATTAGAAGACTCTGATCCATTCAGACTCTGAAGAACTTGCTGAAACTGAAGAAGTATTTTCAAGAATATATCTGTTGGAACTATTCAACGTCTCTTTCCTTATTTGTGCTAGACACACTTACACAGATAAAAAGGATTTTTCTGTGCCATCTATTTCAAGGAAAGGTCAGTTGATGTGAAGACAAAAAGGCTCAGACCTTTTGGGACTCTCTTTTCAACGTTCAGCTTGCATGTTTCAGCTGCCTATAAAAGGAGATATTCACTTCATTCTTCAGTAACACACTTGCTGAAAAGAAATCATAATATTCTAAAAAGCTCTCATTCTTATTCCTCATAGAATCTCATTGTACTTAAACTTAAGAGAAAAATCACTGTTGTGATAAAAGCTTTATAGAAGCATTAAAAACTCTTGTATTTAATTTACATTGATTGTAAAGGATATTCCTTAAGAGGATTCAGTTAGAATCAGTAGCTCTTGAGAAGACTAAGAACTGTTGTTCTTAGGTGATACTATTGTAATCAGTTTGATTTAATAGTGGATTAAGTCCTTATTGAGAAAGGCAAATCACTCTGGAAGGGTGGACTGGAGTAGTTGTTAAACGAACCAGGATAAAAATAATTGTGTGATTATTTTTCAAGTCTTAATTTTCCATACTTATTCAACCCCCCCTTCTAAGTATTATCTCACCTTCAGTTGGCATCAGAGCTCCGGTTCTGAGTGTGCTATCACTTAACAGTGTCAGTAAAGATCCAGAGAGATATACTTTGATAAATATATTTATTTGTTATCATGGCTGATGATTCAATGTCAAATATTAACAATAAATATGAAGAGGGGGATAGGATCAGCACCAAACCTCCAATGTTTGATGGAGAAAAATTTGATTACTGGAAAGACAGAATTGAGAGTTTTTTCCTAGGATATGATGCTGATCTATAGGATCTTGTCATAGATGGATATGTACATCCCACAGATGGAGATGGCAAAAAGATTGACAAAAAATCTATGACAGATTCTCAGAAGAAAGACTTCAGAAATCACCATAAAGCCAGAACCATATTACTGAATGCTATTTCACATACAGAGTATGAGAAAATCACAAACAGGGAGACAACTTTTGATATGTTTGAATCCCTTAAAATGACCCATGAGGGAAATTCTCAAGTTAAGGAGACAAAAGCTCTGGCTCTGATCCAGAAGTATGAGGCTTTCAAAATGGAAGACTCTGAATCTGTTGAAGCCATGTTCTCTAGATTCCAGATACTCACTGTTGGGCTGAAAGTTCTGGACAAGGGATATTCCACGTCAGATCATGTAAAGAAAATCATCAGAAGTCTGCCCATCAGATGGAGACCAATGGTGACTGCCCTGAAGATGGCCAAAGATCTGAACAAGATCTCTCTAGAAGAACTCATCAGCTCACTGAGGAGCCATGAGATTGAGCTTGAGGAAGATGAACCTCAGAAGAAAGATAAAGGTAAGTCTGTAGCATTAAAATCTAACAAAACTGTTAAAGCTTTGCAGGTCATTCAAGAAAGCTCTGAAGAATCTTCTTCTGAAGAAGAATTTGAGTTATCCATGCTGTCCAGAAGGATTAACAAACTCTGGAAGCATAAGGGAAAGAAGTTCAACAACTTCAGAAGATCTGACAACAGAAAGGAATCTTCTAGTCACAGAAGATCTGCCAAGAAAGAAGTTGTGTGCTATGAGTGCAAAGAACCTGGGCACTACAAAAATGACTGCCCCAAACTTCTGAAAGAAAAACCTAAGAAGAAGTTCAACAAAAAGAAGAAGGTTCTGATGGCAACATGGGATGACTCAGATGAGTGTGAATTATCTTCTGAATCAGAAGAAGAATGTGCAAACGTTGCACTGATGGCCAGGACAGAAGATCAAGAGGAAGGTACCTCAGGATATGAATCAGAATCTGAATCTGATGATGATGCAGAAGAGGTAATGGCTAAACTTACCAAAGAAGAACTCATTAAAGTTTTAACAGAAGTTCTTAAAAGTTACAACAACATCAAACTCAAATACAAGAAGCTGAAAAGCAATCTTGAATCTGAGATTGATCTTCTGAAAACAGAACTTGTTGAGCAGAAAGAAATAAATTTAAAAATCAAAAATGACCTTGATAGAACTCAACAAGAATCTGAATCTGAGACTAAGTCTTGTGAAAATATTTTAGAAAAATATGACTCTAGTTTTCAGAGATTTCTCACTAAGAGCATAGACAGAAGCAAGATGGCTTCCATGATCTATGGTGTTAGTGGAAACAACAGAAAAGGCATTGGATATGAGTCTTCATCTGGAAGCAATCCAAAACCTGTTGACAAACTTTTCATCAGGAAGACACCTATGTATTCTCAATTCAAATTTGGTCACTTGAATGACATTAAACACACAAGCTCTGAGAAGAGTACTTATGTGTTTAAACCTAAGGCAAGTCAGAATAAACATTATGTTGCAAAACAGAAGTTCAGACAAACCTACAAACCAACTAACCCCAAAGGACCCAAGAAGATCTAGGTACCTAAAAACAAAATAATTCCTGTTGCAGATGTTCTTAGCAGCAAGGTCAGGACACCAATCATGGTACCTGGTGTAACCCGGTGAACTGACTTTAAACAATGTTGCGGATAGCAAGAGTCGCCACCGACTTTTATTTTATCCATAAGGAAAGGTTATAAAAGAACAGGAAAGACCTTAGAGAATATTTTGGGTCCGGGGGGTAGGTTATGAAAAGGGAAGGTGTTAGCACCCTTTTCATCCATGGTTATCCATGGGCTCTTAGGTACTTAAGCTCACTTTTGAATTGTTTTGAAATTGTAGTATGTGAATAGAAAATTTTCAGAATGGTTAATAAATAATCCATGTAAGGATGTGTTAAGAACTTGTTTGAAAACTTGTTGAAAATTTGTTTAAGTGCGAAACAGTTTTGAAGTGAGCAAGCACCTAGGAGTAACCTACCCTAATGTTTAAAGGTCTTTCTTATTCTTCATTCTTTCCTTTAGTAAGACTATCCCTACTATAATGGAGTAGGTAGTCCTTACTTTGGATGTTAAGGGACATGTGAGGGACAATTTGACTTTGAAGGCCATTGTGGGATGTAATAAGCACATATAAGGGACCATCATCATTTTTCGAAAGGGACTCGATTCGTAAAGGCAACCATAAGGGACTTTGATGATTTTTCTATTTGAGGGACTTGCTTTATACACCCCACTTAACCATTATTCGTAGGCAACTTGAGGGATACCCTTAGGAAGTGAGACGACGATTAAAATCGACTTACGTGTGTGACGTGTGACAGAAATGTTGCAATACATCAGCAGAAATTTAAATCATACATCATGCAGAAATTTAAATGCGAAAAGTAAACGCGATTATTAGGTTCGCGAGGTTACAATTGAGAAGCAGATACAAATACAAACGAAACTTGAGTAAATAAAATAAATAACGGTAAACACGACAAGCTGCAAAACAAATGAACAATGTTAGTAGGCAACGTCAGACAGCAACCAAAGGAACTATAAGACAGTGGAGAATAAAAATGCAAGATTTGAGATTTTTAGCTGTTTATTTTTGATATAAAAAAAAAATTTATGACTTAAGTTAAAAGAAGTTTCAATAAAAAAAAGATTAAGTTAATTTTCAAAAAAAGTTTTAATTTAATAATCTAAAAAAAAAGGTTTTATTTTTAATGTTATCATTATTATTTATTATTTTTTTATTATTAAGATAAAAGATTATAAAGTTGGTTTAAAGGGATAAAATAAATTACTAAATAGTAGGAATTGTTTTAAAAAAACATAATTAGCTAAATGGTTAAAAAAAGCTGTTAATTATTATTTTTTTGGATTATTTAGTTATGATTAATAAGAAAAAGTTAAACGGCAGACTAATGAATTAGTTTTAGGGTGATTAAAGGGTGGTTAGAGTTTAAGTGGTGTCAGTGTTTGTGTTAGTGAATGATTAGCAATAATTAAACAAAAATTAAACAGAAAGGGAAAGAAACCCTAAATCCCAAAATCGCCCCCCCTTTCTTCTCCGGCGCTCTGCTCCTATCGTGATCTCCTCTCGCGATTGCCATTCTTCTTTCAAGTTTTCTTTCCTCTATCTCCATTTCCGTTCGTCTGTACTCGTCCCCGCCCTCTCACTTCTGCTAAAATCAAACAAAACAATCAAAAGCCAAATGCATCAATATGGTAAAAAAGCTACCTGAGTTCGTGATTGATTCGATGGATTCGAGTGACGATTCAGAGGTGTTGACTCTTGCGAGGAAGCCCTCCCTGGTTGGCGGTGACGGTCGCGGCTTGCAATTGAATTCGCGGCGGAGGAGGATGGAGATAAGTTTCTTCTTCTCACTCTCTTAGGGTTACGAAATTAGGTTTTTTCTTGATAGCTGTTAGCGGTCTTTTTTTCGGTGTGTTCTCCTCCTCTTTATATAGACTTGGGATTTGAAAGCGATTTGAATATTGGTTGAATGCTGATTGATTGTTTCCATTTTGGGGCTGAATCAAATGAAAACTTTCCTTTTTCTGTCTGATTGCAATGATTTCTGTTGATGAGGATCTCAATCTGTGATACTTGGATCGATCACGTTTAGCGTTCGGAATATCTGCTAGCTGTCTGAATCTTTTCCCCCAAATAGGTATATTCCTCAATTGATTTGCTAATTCTGGATTTGTGATTTGGCAGGTGTGGATAGTGATGATTTTGGGCCAAAGGAGATTAAAAGCCCAAAGTAACAACAACTCGACTTTTTGACATATGATACGCTTCGCAAAGATCCTCAGCCAATACGCCTTGCAATGAACTTCAATCGATCTTGATATTCTTTGGCGAAGGCTCACGTGAAGATGCTGGTGATGGTGAGTATTATTCGAATGTCTCTCTTGCGAACAAAAACTGAATGTAAGATATGATATCCTCCATTCTTGTCTTCAGGTCAAATTGATATGTATCTAACACTGTTTATTTTTCATGTGCTTGATGGTGGTGTTTGGGGAGCTAGAGTAATGTATTGCACAAATCATCGCCCCTCATCATATTATCTTTATCTGCACCAACTGATCAAACTCAGACCACATAGGGACTGATGTCTTATGGAAGCAAGAAAATAGTGTATCCATGGGAGCATCCAACACTGTAGGTGTATCATCAATCTCTGTGTCATCTTCAGCTTATCAATTGCTTGAACCTTTATTTCCTCTTTTAACACAGCAATTTCAACCAGAGTTTTCAGGGCATACAGAGTATCCAACATCTCTTAGGAATGTTATCCGTATGAGGGTTGCCTTAGCCTTAAGTTCTTGAACATTGTTGCCACCAATATTTCCAACAACAACACTACAATCTTGCCTCCAATGAGGGTATTGCCTAGGAAATCTTACACGCATCAGAGTTTCAGAGGTATCTTAATCCCTTTCCAACTTCTTGTAGGAGCTGGTCAATAAATAGCAATGACACCATACTGCTGCAGCATATTCACATAATTCTGTTGTCATTTCGCATGTGTTAGCTTCATTGGCAATTGCAGTTAGCGCTTCAGGTTTTAACCTCTTGGCATAGGGTGGCGTATGGTAAAGGTGATGACAGTGTCATAGTTTAATTCTTGCTATGCTTTGCTCTTCAATCACATAACTCATGTTTTTTTTTCAATTAACTTGATTATGCTTTCTCTATTGTTGAGTTACTTCACCGACTTATTGACTTCATCCACTTCTCTTGGCACAAGGTTGAATGGAGTGTTTCCTGTTGACAAAGGCGTGGTATCTCTCTACATTTGCTGCGAGCCTCAGTTTACCGAGATTACTGTCATAATTTCAAGTAATTGATGTGAGCTTCAAAGGTCTGTTATGTTTCCTGTATGAGCGTAGTTTCTTGGTAATGTCTGCGTCTCGTAACACTTAACAATTGTTGTGGATTAAATGCAAGTACACTACTAATTCAGACTTCAAGTAGTTAAGACTCAAGGACAATGTCGCATCTTCTTCTATTGACTCATCTGCACGCAGAATGAAGCTCCTCAGCAAGCTCCTCCACGTGAGTCTTCAAACTGAGCTCTGGTAACGGTTATAAGAGCATCTGTGGTAATTGAATACTTTGTGCACTTCAGGTGAGTGAATTCCAGACAATTGATAGAAGATGAGCCCATCAAAGCTTCTGCAAGGCGTTCCTTAGATATCTGTAGAAGGTATGAATCCTACTGCTGCTGTTGTTTTTCATTCGATTCAAAAGTGATATCTGCAACCATTTTCTCCAGCTTCTTTGAAGGCTTTCACTGTGCAACTGGTTTTCGCAGGGAACACAGGTTGGCCTCACAAACTCTTGAGTAAAATCATGATTTTGGAATAAAGTTGTTGATGTTCGGCTTCCACTGATCAAGATTGAAGAACGAGTCAAAGTGTTGCTGAGAGTGTACTTCTTACGACCGGTCCTGATCTATCTGCTGAAGGTCACGCTCAAACTTCTGCTTCAGGATTAGAGTAACTGAATCTGCTGTGTTAAAACTAACTGATCTTATATGCTGGCCTCGACATGACAGGTTTTAATTGGAGCGTGAGTTTCATCCCAACTGAGACATATCCATAGCAGGCTGGAGATGCAGGACAAGGTATGATATAGCAATGACTCGTTGAAGCGAGTTCCTTATACATCTTGCCATGGCTGTTGTTTAATTGCGGTTTCGACGGTTATTTTGAATTTGCTACCTCTGCTTTGTGTTCAAACTGATGCGTTATTGTTTGTCACAGGTGTGCACATGAAGCGAGTTAGCACACGAGGGCTTTCAAGATTGGCGTGACATGTTCAAAGTGCAAAATAAGAGTGACGCGAAGAGACATTGGATTGCTTAGAATTAGGACTTATGGATTTGTGGTAGTTGTTAACTTTGTAATTCTCTGATGTTGCAATGGTCATGGTTTTCGTGTAACTTTTGAATATCCTTGGCTTTGTAAAGAGTTTAGTAAATATGAATTTCAAACTTGTAAACCTTGGATCTTAAATCTTGAAATGCCAGATGGATTAAATTTTGAATATGACTTTATCATGAAAAAGAGGGAGAGTTTCTCTCGCAACTTTGAGATTTCTTCTGTATAGTCCCGATTTCCTTACAAACCCCATTTTAATCTGTAGCTTAAATCATGACTTATATTTCTTGTTGGTTTGTAATGCCTTATGTCAGGAGAATTGGTATGTGGTTATAGCCAAATAAGAAGAGACCCTCGAGCTGACAATATTACCGTTAATTGCTCCTTCAATCTTTTCTTGAAAATTAGTCGTAAATGAACCAAATGTCTCGATTGTCGCCATGAGGACTTTCAGAGTCCTACTCCGCAAACTCCTTAATAGAATATATATTTGAAAAGGGGAAATTAACTCGAAACAAAATTAAATCAGTGTAGTAACATCCTCAGTTGTCATCCTTTGAAATCATATACGAAGATATATCCGTACTTAATTTCCAGATACCCATTAGCCGGAGGTATTCACCACTTAAAATCTTGAATGGTAAACTTTAAATTCAAAAGTAACACTCACACCCTTGTGATTCCTTGTTAGTAAGAATTTATGCCTTGACATCATTGCACCTGCCCACACTGGTTAGCATAATGTAGTGGTCAGTGTGAACCTTGTGAACCTTCTTGTAACACAAAGTCTTGTATTGTGAGGGCAAATTTTGGGGTGCAACACCTGGACTCTGGATGCTCACGACACATGACAGGAGAAAAGTCTATGTTCCAAAGCCTGGAACTTAGATCTGGAGGGGACGTGAAGTTTGGAGGGAACCAGAAGGGCAAGATCATTGGATCTGGCACTATTGGAAATGGTAAACTTCCCTCTATTACTAATGTTTTACTTGTTGAAGGGTTAAAACATAACTTATTGTCCATAAGTCAATTAAGTGACAATGGTTATGATATAACTTTTAATCAAAAATGTTGTAAAGCTATTAGTCAGAAGGATGGCTCTATCCTGTTCAGTGGTAAGAGGAAAAACAACATTTACAAAATAAATCTTTCAGAACTTAAAGTTCAAAATGTTAAATGCCTCTTGTCTGTTAATGAAGAGCAATGGGTCTGGCACAGAAGATTGGGCCATATTAATATGAGACGTATATCTCAGATTAATAAACTTAATCTTGTCAGAGGACTCCCTAATCTGAAGTTCACTTCAGATGTTCTTTGTGAAGCATGCCAGAAAGGGAAGTTTTCAAAAACATCTTTCAAATCAAAAAATGTTGTTTCTACCTCTAAACCATTAGAACTACTTCATATTGATCTGTTTGGACCAGTGAAAACCGCATCCATCAGAGGCAAGAAGTATGGATTGGTCATTGTTGATGACTTTAGCAGATGGACATGGGTAAAGTTCTTAAAACACAAGGATGAGTCACATTCTGTGTTCTTTGACTTCTGCAAGCAAGTCCAGATTGAAAAGAATTTCAAAATTATAAGTCAGAAGTGATCATGGTGGTGAATTTGAAAATAAACATTTTGAAAAATATTTTTCTGAAAATGGCATTGCTCATGATTTTTCCTGTCCTAGAACTCCACAACAGAATGGGGTTGTAGAGAGGAAAAACAAAACTTTGCAAGAAATGGCCAGAACCATGATCAATGAGACAAATTTGGCAAAACATTTTTGGGCAGAAGCAATCAATACAGCATGCTACATTCAGAACAGAGTATCTGTTAGACCTCTTATGAAGAAGACTCCTTATGAATTGTGGAAGAACAAAAAGCCCAACATTTCTTATTTTCATCCTTTTGGATGTATCTGTTATATGTTAAACACTAAAGAAAATCTGGGCAAGTTTGATTCCAAAGCACAGAAGTGTTTCATGCTTGGATATTCTGAACGCTCTATAGGCTACAGAGTATACAACACTGAGACACAGATTGTGGAAGAATCCATTCATGTCAGATTTGATGATAAGCTTGGCTCTGAAAAGCCAAAGCAGGTTGATAACTCTGCAGATAGGGAAGTAGTCTTTATTGACTCTGAAGTTCCAGAAGCAGACAAACTTCAAGTGAAGGAACCAGAAGCAACTCCAGATGCTACTCCCTTAACTTCTCAGATGAATAATCTAAAAATTTCTGAAGAGTCAACTATCAGAGGATCATCATCCAGAATTAAAGCCTCTCATCCAGAGGATGTCATTATTGGAAAGAAGGATGATCCCATCAGAACAAGATCTTTTCTTAGATCATCTGAAGCATCACTATTTGGACTAGTGTCAGAAATTGAACCATCTTCTGTAGAAGAAGCTCTGCAAGACAATGATTGGATTATTGCCATGCAAGAAGAGCTTAACCAATTCAGTAGAAATGATGTATGGGATCTAGTTCAAAGACCTCAATGATTCAATATAATTGGTACAAAATGGGTCTTCAGAAATAAACTAAATGAGAAAGGAGAAGTTGAGAGGAATAAGGCAAGGATGGTTGCTCAAGGGTACAGTTAGCAAGAAGGTATTGATTACACTGAGACATATGCTCCAGGGGCAAGGTTAGAATCTATACGCCTTCTTATTTCCTTTGCTGCACAGAATAACATCACTCTGTATCAGATGGATGTTAAAAGTGCCTTTCTTAATGGTATTATAGAAGAAGAAGTTTATGTCCATCAACCCCCTGGTTTTGAAAATGAAAAATTTCCAGATCATGTTTTCAAATTAAAGAAATCTTTATATGGATTAAAATAAGCTCCCAGAGCTTGGTACGAGAGATTGAGTAATTTTCTTCTGGAGAAGAATTTCATCAGAGGCAAAGTGGATACAACTCTATTCTGTAAAACTATAAAGAAAGATATTCTAATTTGCCAAATTTATGTAGATGATATTATTTTTGGATCAACAAATATTATGCTTGGAAAGGAGTTTGCTACATGTATGCAGGCAGAATTTGAAATGAGCATGATGGGAGAACTCAGATTCTTTTTAGGAATCCAAGTTAATCAAACTCCAGAGTGCACCTACATACATCAGACAAAGTATGTTAAAGAACTTCTGAAGAAATTCAACATGTCTGACAGCAAGCTGGCAAAGACTCCAATGCATCCTACTAGCTCACTTGGCAAAGAAGAGGTAAGTAAGAAAGTAGACCAGAAGCTCTACAGAGGTATGATTGGCTCTCTTCTTTATCTTACTGCTTCTAGACCTGACATATTATTCAGTGTTTGTCTGTGTGCTAGATTCCAATCAGATCCTAGAGAATCACACTTGATAGCTGTCAAGAGGATTCTAAGGTATCTGAAAGGTACTTCTAATGTGGGTTTGTGTTACAGAAAATCTGATGATTTCAAATTAGTTGGATTCTGTGATGCTGACTATGCTGGAGACAGAGTGGAAAGAAAAAGTACTTCTGGAAGTTGTCAATTTCTAGGAAGAAATCTAATCTCCTGGTACAACAAGAAGCAACCCACAATTGCACTTTCAACCACAAAGGCTGAATACATTGCTGTTGCTGGATGTAGCACGTAGATGCTCTGGATGAAAAGTCAACTAGAAGATTATCAAATTTTTGAGAGTAACATTTCTATCTTTTGTGATAATACTTCTGCTATATGTTTGTCCAAGAATCCCATTTTACATTCTAAAGCAAAACATATAGAAATTAAGCATCATTTCATCAGAGACTATGTTCAGAAGGGAATCATAAATTTAGCCTTTGTTGATACAGATCATCAATGGGCAGATATTTTTACAAAACCCCTTGTTGAAGATAGATTCAATTTTATTCTGAAAAATATTGGTATGGATTTTTGTCCAGAATGATATTTATCAGAAGCAAATTGTCACAGATGCAAAAATGCTTAATTCATATGAAGTATTTCTTCTGTTCATTTATTCTATTCTGATTAATATTTCTGATGTGAAACTCTGAACTAACCATCTTTAGAAGATCTGAACGTTGGCTAACGTTTCATTTCTTGAGAAAATTCAGAACAGCATGCAAGTAAACACGTGTCACACAAAATCTGAAGAGGTGGCGTGTACACAACTGAAAAGACGTTTGAGGTGAAATTTGAATAGTAAATATCTTGGTTTTCCCCCCTAAATTGTCAGAAGCATTTATTGTTTGAAATGATTTTATTCTTCTTCATTTAATGCTTGCTCAAACGTGCGTTTGTCTGACTTTTGATGTGCCTAAGTGTTTAGTATAAATACTTGTTGTGTATTCACTTTCACACTTTTCACTCTCAGAATTTACATGTGTTTTCATTTCTTGTTCTCTCTGCATAAAAACCCAAAACCTAAGTGTTTGAAAAAGCAATCTTCAATGGCGTCTTCTTCATCAACAACTGCTCAGTTTCAATCTACAATGGCTGCTGTGACTTCAGATAACTTAGGTGCTGCTCCATATTCTCCTCCCAAGAGAACTCTTCTCACACCTATTGATAAACTAGAAGTACTGTGTGAATCTATGGTTGAATTTGACTCTTTGGCTGACAATGGGTTTGATTTTCGCTCCATTGTTAGAGCTCAAGGTTGGGTGAAATACTTTGATAGATTGTTTGGACCAGTTTACCCTCTACTTGTTAAGGAATTCTGGATTCATGCATCTGTGTATCCCAAGTTTATTTTATCATATGTGCTGGGAAAGGAGATTATCATCACAGAGGATCTGATCAGAAGATTGATTGGTTATGAAGAAACAGATGGTGTTTCTCACCTGCCAGCTGGGCGTGTGGATATGGATGAAGTTTATGAGGAAGTTATGACTGCTGGACAAGCCTCTAACAGATTCAAAGATCTGAAGCCTGATTACAAGATCTGGGCCAAGATCTTCATGGGATGCATACATCACAGAAAGTCAACAAATTCCCCAGATTATGTCAACAATGAACAGATCTATTTTATGTATTGCCTTAGTCAGAGCAACAAGGTAGATCTTCCTTACATTTTGTTCATGCATCTGTGGAATCACATCAATGCATCTAGAGAATCTGTAAAAGAAAAAGGCCAGAAGATCAGGACTTGGATACCTTTTGGAAGGTTGCTCTCAGATCTTCTCACTGAAAATGGTTTAGTGGCTGCTCTGCATGATGCTGGGGTTACAGAGGAATTAGAGTTCATTATGGGAAAGCCTCTGAACGCTAAAAGCCTTCTGAGACTTAAGATTGTTGATGAACTCACTACTGCTCCAAAGAGGTTAAATATGTCTGATCTGAATAAGAGGGTTCCAGTATCTGACTTTCCTCTATTCTTTGCTGAAGAACCTAGACATATAGTTCTGATGTATATAGAGGAATGCAAAAAGGAAGGAGTGCCTGTACCAGCCAATGTGTTTCAGCTTGTTAAACAACCACTGCCAGATGCAGGAGAAGAAGAAGAAGAAGAAGAAGTTCCACTTAAGAGGAGAAGATCTCAGCCTGCAGCAGAATCTGAACCTGTCCAGAAGAAGGCTAAGATTGTTGAGAAACCCAAGGATCTTTTAAAGAGAAAGGATTATGGAGAAGCTGCCTCTGCATCTGCTAAAAGGATTAAACTCAAAGGTACAAAGACTTCTGCTATTTCTAAAAATGTTGTTATTAATGATTCATCTATTAAGTCTGTTCCCAAACCCCCTGTCACTCAAACTACATCTGTTGCTGCCCCTAGTTCGGTCTCACCTCAAAAACAACCCACTGCTTCTGTATCAAAACCACCTCAACCCAAAATACATATTAAACACTTCATTCCACGTCCATCACCATCAGTTCCACAACCAACAGAACCACAACCAACAGAACCACAACCAACAGAATCACAACCATCAGAACTTAATCAAACTTCTGAAAAACAAAACTCTGCTCAACCACAAACAGAAAATCAACCAAAAACTTCTTATCATCCAGAAAAACAAACCACAGAAGATCAACCAGAAAAAGACTCTGTCATACCACCATCAAACATTCCATCTTCTGAACCTATTGCACCTGTTTCATCTGAACCACCTTCTCAACAATCTGATATTCCTTCAGAACCATCTCATATCCCTGAGACAGAAGTTCTTGACATCACTCCATTAAAAACAGTGTTTCAAGTTTCTTCTACCTCTTGTACACCTACTACATCCTCCAACTCATCAGAATCAGAAATTCATCCTGATTTTCTGATTAATCCATCTGACAAATATCCTGTACATGAACCTGAACCTGAACATGAATCAACCTTACCTGCTAAAACTTCCATTTCAGACCCTTTGCCTCCACCTGCACCATCATCTGAGATGATTGTTCCCACTTCCATTCCATCATCATCTGGTATATCTTGTGCTCAAGTGTCCTCTCTTTATCATAATTTATCTTATGGTTTCAAACTAAAAGATTTTTATGATAGAGTTGAACCTTCTGAACCCTTGAAACCTCTGAAACCTAGACTCAGACAGGCCCTTCCATCTGTAATCATTTCATATATTCAATCTATGAACAATGAAGGATCTTTAGCAACCATATCTGCTACATCTGGTAAAGTTGTTGTTTCAGCTCTGCAACCTGCATCTGATAACACAGTTGCATCTGATAAACCATCAAACTCTGCTTTCGTACCATATTCTAATGCATCCTTTGATGTTGTTTACCCACGCACAAGACCTCAACCAAATCTGCTTAATGCTTTAAACAAATCCTTACCTCAAAAACCAGAAATTCCATTCATTCCATATGTTCCACCTCCTCTGATTTCCATCTCAAAATCACTAATACCACCAACTCCCAAACCTAAACAGATGACTCTGGAAACCTTGCTTAAACCACCGCCCAGACTTAATATTGATCATTTATTTCAAACGTTTTTGCAAGAAATACAGATGTCGTTAGGTACTGTTCAGAAGAGATGCTCTGAAACTATGGATGCAAATGAGACTGACATCATCTGGAAAAGTTTTATTAATAGATTCAACACTGTAGCTTCTAATCTAAAGAACATCTGTTCTGATGATGCCAAGCTCAGAGCTGAAAGAACTCAATTCTGGATTGTCAACAAGACTGAACCTCTGCTTTGTTTGGATGCTCCTCCTCCTCCACCAGAACCAACTGCCAATGCATTCACTATGACTCTGGTAGAACCTTCTTCAGGATCTCCAGAACCTATGGCAATTGACTCTGTTCAGACTGCAGAACCTCCATCTTCTTCATCAGAGATAAAGACAGAAAATCCAGATTTTGGAGACAAGATTGCTGCTCTGGAAGCTGGTCAATCTGAAATAAAATCTTGGATGGCGAAGCAAGACAAGAAATCTGAGGACATGTCAGAGTGGATGTCTAAACAAGATGAGAAGAATGAGACAATGACTAAGTGGATGTCAAAGCAAGAGCAATCCTCATCTGAGATCACAGACCTATTGAAGATGCTTTTGTCAAAACACTCTTAGATTTTTTTTCTCATGTTTGTGCATCTGTTGTTTTGCATCTGAATGTTCTTGTTATATCTTCTGATATTTTCCAATGTACTCTTGCTCTGTTATGTTAAATGAATCAGTTTGTTATTCTCCATTGAATTATCTGTTTCATGTTCTTTTTATTTGTCTTTATTAAAAGTTTTTACTTTTTGCTTATGACAAAAAAGGGGGAGAAAATAAAGATCTGAACTATTTAATATAATTTCACTAGAACGAATCTTCAGACATATCTATTCTTTCTAATATCTAAATTGACCATTTCAGAACATTTGATAAGAACACTCTATAAAAGGATCTCTGAGTCTCTCAGATCATTTTTTTTATCAAACTCTGAATCTCATATCTGCAAGATATTCTGACCCTTAATTATTACAAAGACAAACAAGATCTGACTCTGAAGATTACTCAAGATAAAAAGGGAAGTTTCTATTCCTTTTTCATATTTAACTCAGGGGGAGATTCATCATCTCAGGGGGAGTTATAATTCTTTATGTTCAATTAAATAAAATTTCTGATACTTTTTGTCATCATCAAAAAGGGGGAGATTGTTAGAACACAGATTGGTTCTTAATAATTACTCTTTATTTTGATGATAACTGTTAGGAAATTTATATTTAAGAATTATATACTCTAAAATTTGTTTGAGAGTTTTACTGCAGATTGAAATTATATTAACTCTCTAGAAGCAAATCTGCCTTGAATACAAGAAGTTATTCTGACTCTGAAGCGCCAGATGCACCTTACAGAAGAATCTGTTTGCTCCTCACAGAAGATCCTGAGCGTAGTCTCCAGAAGGATCTGAAGAAAGAAGCTCCAGAACATTCTGAGTCAGAAGCATCTGAAGATAATCAGAAGCATCTGAAGCTGAAGCATCTGAAGTATAGAAGAATATTAATTGAAGAGTTTCTCAAAGCATTTATCTACAGAAGATTCTGAAAGTACCTACGCTGCCAAGTACTGAAGTTATGTGTCAAAATGCTCTGATGAACAACACGCTAGAAGCACACATGCTGCAGAAGACTCTGATACAGCATAGTTCTGAATCTCATTAGAAGACTCTGATCCATTCAGACTCTGAAGAACTTGCTGAAACTGAAGAAGTATTTTCAAGAATATATCCGTTGGAACTATTCAACGTCTCTTTCCTTATTTGTGCTAGACACACTTACACAGACAAAAAGGATTTTTCTGTGCCATCTATTTCAAGGAAAGGTCAGTTGATGTGAAGACAAAAAGGCTCAGACCTTTTGGGACTCTCTTTTCAACGTTCAGCTTGCATGTTTCAGCTGCCTATAAAAGGAGATCTTCACTTCATTCTTCAGTAACACACTTGCTGAAAAGAAATCATAATATTCTAAAAAGCTCTCATTCTTATTCCTCATAGAATCTCATTGTACTTAAACTTAAGAGAAAAATCACTGTTGTGATAAAAGCTTTATAGAAGCATTAAAAACTCTTGTATTTAATTTACATTGATTGTAAAGGATATTCCTTAAGAGGATTCAGTTAGAATCAGTAGCTCTTGAGAAGACTAAGAACTGTTGTTCTTAGGTGATACTATTGTAATCAGTTTGATTTAATAGTGGATTAAGTCCTTGTTGAGAAAGGCAAATCACTCTGGAAGGGTGGACTGGAGTAGTTGTTAAACGAACCAGGATAAAAATAATTGTGTGATTATTTTTCAAGTCTTAATTTTCCATACTTATTCAACCCCCCCCCCCCCCTTCTAAGTATTATCTCACCTTTAGATATGGTCTCTGATTTTGTGTGAACTAAATCGTAATGACTGGATAGAATTTGAAATTTGTTTATTTGAAACGTTTGACTGATATGATATCCATTTAAATCTCTTCTGCAGGTACCATTGGTATATTAAACCCGCCGTTTTTTAGACAGTGTTATGGGACCGGAATTTGCTTTAACATTGCTATATTCGAAACCGAAACGTGGACAACATTTTTCTTGTCAATGTTCAATGTGTACGCGTACACCGTAGCTACGTATCCAGGTGAACTTGAGATAGCAGACTTGCATTCGGCAATTTCAGGATCTCGTAAGATAAGTTTTGGTATTCGTGAATTAAGTCGAACTTCTTGTAATTCAGTACCGTGGGTAATCTCACTTTCAAACAGCTTGACATGTTTCAGCTCTTGTTTCAGGTGCACACGCAACAAGGATATGGTTAGTTCGAGGGATCAGTTTGGGCATGCTTCAGTTTGTTATTGCTTGTCGTTCATTGGATGAATTGTGTGATTTTTTTTTATGCAGGATCATTGTTGCAAGTTGGTGGAGTGTGAAAATCTCGCCGGTAGATTATGATGACATTCTTGTCAAAACTGAAATCCTCAGCAGATTGAGCAAGAACCACACTGCAAGATGGTTGACTTGGATCATGAATTGGAAAATGTTGTTGTTTTTACTGATGTTGATGCTTTTGTTGGTTTTGCAGCATATCAATCACTATGTTATTACTCAGAATGCTTAAACTCCCAAGTGTATTAGATGGCAGCCATGCTCCGTATCTTGATGATGAACTATCCACGGACTGAGGGAAATTACCTGGCACTATTGGAAGGGAAAGTTTACATGAGGTGAGCCATATGCTTCAGTAAGATTATCACCGCAAGAATGTTCTGGCTCATGAACAGATGCGTGTACTAATAAGGTCTGGTGTTATTTTTGGCAAGTTTAAAGTTTTGTAGGGTCGTGGTGATTTAAAGCGAAAGTTTGTTGGAGTAATGGTATCCGTGGCCTGTTTCGACGCGAGCGGCAAGGAATGCTCTGGGAACTGGCGCAATATACAGTCTCTTAATATTCATGCTTTGGCCTTGATGTGATAAGCTTCCTGTCATAACAAAATCTTCATCACCCAGTATAAAAATGAAGCTGCCGAAGACTTGGGAAGGGCGCTACAAACACATAAAACGCAGACCTGCACCTTGCTTGCAACTTTTGAATACTTTTGAAGTCCTTTGAGACATTTTCCTTCTGTTAAAACTCTTGTAATAAACTAGTTTCAATGCCATGGCTTATTACTGTCTTTAATAGTTCTAGCTTTATGACCCCTCTTGTTGTATCCTATTACTTGAACATGCATTCAATGCCTTAGAACTAACATTGCCTATTATAACTTGTGAATGTTTTTTTTCAATTATTCATTTTTGAGCACATGACTTGGCATTCCAATTTAAAATGTTTCAAAATTCAATAAGCTAAAATCTTAAAGCCAGCCACCAACTGCTTCTTAGGCTCCATGATTCTCCTCACCTGCTATCACGACTTTCAAACACGATGTGCATGACCATAAAGGATTCATTCACCAATTTAAATTCAATACTCAAATGGTTGAAATTTCTTGGATATAGCATAGTAACGTGCGAACTTCAATAGTCCTTAATGTGCTTTTACGAACCATATGTGATCTTCTCTCTGTAGCAATAGTTCGTAACAATTCCTTCATGTCTTAAGAAATGATCCAAATGTTGCATTAAATGAACATATGGTTTAACCACAAGTTAATTATGTTTATGAAACGAGTAACCAACGTGGAATCACCTAGTCCTGATGCAGACCCACTTTAAATGAATCTAGACAAAGCCTAGAGCAACCCTCTCTAATTGCGGCTCAAATAAGATCCAAAATTCTTCTTGAAATAAATCTCGACATCACCTTGAAAATCCCTGAATCATCTTAGCTAAATTAACCTTCCCAAGGATCATCTTGAAATACAACCTAGACCCGCTTTGGAATATGATTTAAAAATTGTTTTGAAGCCACTCACACTATCTTGAATCTATTCGCATCATAAACTTATCTAAAACCATCATCTTGGCAAGAGTTCAGTAACCACAGAGAGCGCCAATTAATCCATACTTCAAAAAACATCACGGTTAGAGGCTGGGTGTTTATTTAGAGAAAAGGTATGAATCCCCACGAATGTTTGATACAAAAGCAAAAGAGGGTAGGACAAATTTGGGGTATGACAACTCTATTTCGCAGTTTATTGATATTTCGTTTCTCGCAGAATTTGTGTCCCTCTTTTTCTCTTAACCGCGATTCATCTGGTCGCCACGACATTGCAGGTTCTCTTTTCATTCTTTATAACTTCTCAATTCTTCTTTTATGCCACGTGTTTACAAGTAGAGAGTTTTGTTCTCTCTAATGTCTAAAAGAGGGACTATTATAAGCGTCCCAATGATTTAACTTTGTATGCATTAATAATTTTGGAACATAGGTATGAATCGTAGTTGGATGAGAGCTAATCAATTAAGTGTCGAGTACGAACATGGAGTGATGGGATTTCTAGAGCTTGTTGAAAGTAATGCTAAAAAAAATCTTGCTCCTCCTAAGAGTGATGCTGAAAAAAGTCTTCATCTGATTTTTCTCTGTCCATGTGTTCGTTGATAATATGCCGAAAACTCAAGCAAGTGTCAAACAATACATACAAGATAAGTTACGTGACGAAAAGAGAGAGTGTCACTTGCTACCATTTATTCATGGGTAAGTTTGTATGAAATTATGTTTTCTATTTTTTAATTTTGGTAACATATATAGTTCAATTTTGGTAACATGAAATTGTGGCTTCTGTGTTTCCACACATACGTACAGAGGTCATTGGCAATTAATAGTCATGTGTCCAAATGATAATCTGGTGGTCGTCTTTTATTCACTTCATCATGAACTTAATCAAACCATGACAAAAATTGTTACAAGGTAAGTTTATCTTTTATGTTCACTCCATCCTATATACATAATTTGTTACAAAAGTAATATCATATGTTATGTGGCTTTATATGAATTTTTTTCTTCTAAATTAGTGCTTTTGGGGTTCATCAAGCGGCAAATGGGAATAGAAAAAAGGCTACATGGCTTCAACCCAATGTAACCGTGGTGTAAATTATAATTATATATTTAATTTTATCATATAAGTATTTACTAATTATGTCATTCATTTGTAGACAAGGAAACAACCTAACTCTAATGATTGTGGGTATTATGTGATGAAAAATATGTTGGATATTGTCTTTGCCAATATAACCAAATATTGGATGAAGGTAGAGGTGGCAATTAAATCCATTAAGACAAAATCCATCCAATCCATCCATCAAAAAATCCATCCAATCCATCCACCACACAAAAAATAAGTTAATGGATTGGATTAAATCCATCCATTTATATGCATGGATGAATTCAATCCATCCGACATATTTTAAGAATCCAACGGATTATTTTTATTTTCGTTAGATTTTTTTCTTAAAATAGATTTTTTTAAAAATAATTAAAAAACTAAAAAAAATTTCGAAAAAAATTAATTTT
This sequence comes from Lathyrus sativus, assembly GCA_963859935.3. Classification (NCBI taxonomy): domain Eukaryota; kingdom Viridiplantae; phylum Streptophyta; class Magnoliopsida; order Fabales; family Fabaceae; genus Lathyrus; species Lathyrus sativus. The sequence continues at coordinate 515,544,511 of OZ012741.1, forward strand.
TTTTCTGAAAAAAAAATCTGTTTATTTTTTCGAAAAAACTGGTTTTTTTTCTTCGAAAAAATCAGTTTTTTTTTCAGAATAAAAAACTGATTTGTTTTTCGAAAAAAAAGACCGACTCTTTTTTTTGGAAAAAAAATCAATTTTTTTTCCGAAAAAATCGTTTTTTTTTTCAGAATAAAAAACTGACTTTTTTTTTGGAAAAAAAATCAATTTTTTTCTGAAAAAAATCGTTTTTTTTTCAGAATAAAAAACTGATTTGTTTTTCGAAAATAAAATAAATTTTTTTCTCGAAAAAAACCGACTTTTTTTTGGAAAAAAATCGGTTTTTTTTTCAGAATAAAAAACTGATTTGTTTTTCGAAAAAAATAATAAATTTTTTTCTCGAAAGAAAACCGACTTTTTTTTTTGGAAAAAAATCGTTTTTTTTTCAGAAAAAAAAACTGATTTGTTTTTCGAAAAAAAACCGATTTTTTTTTGGAAAAAAATCGGTTTTTTTTTTTAGAATAAAAAACTGATTTATTTTTCAAAAAAAATAAATAAATTTTTTTCTCAAAAAAAAAAAACTGACTTTTTTTTGGAAAAAAATCGATATTTTTCAAAAATTAAAATATCAATTTTTTTGAAAATACAAAAAATTCAGTTATTTTGATAAATATATTAAAAAATATTTTTTTTTTAAAATACAAAAAATAAAATTTTCAAAAATAAAATAAAATCAGTTTTTTAAAAATAAAAAAATATACTTATTTTTACGAAATAAAAAAAAAATTGGATGGATGGATATCCATCCATTAAAAATATGTTAATGGATGGATTGAATGGATTTTATTCTTAATGGATGGATTGGATTGAATAATTTTAAGAAAATTTCAGTGGATTGTTAATGGACTAATGGATTGTTTTAATCCATTCATTAACAATCCAATCCATATTCATCAAATCCATCCATTTTGCCACCCCTAGATGAAGGTAATAAAAATGACTTTAATTTTTTATTTACTTTACGTTTTGCAACTTAATGTGAATTTTCAAAGAATAACACTATTGTTACTTACGTGTTGTAGGTATTTGATGACCCAACGAACTTAACAAACAATGATTTGTATGATTTGCGACTCCGTTGGGTAACATGTTTCTTTGAATTATATAAAAGTTAAGCTTTTTGTTGTTGTAGTGGTCCATCGTGCAAACATCCTTATAATTTAGTACATTTGTGTATATTCTTTATGCTGACACTTTTGTAAATCAATTATGTGTATACTAGATATTTGGTGCAATGAAATTAGATTTGTGAGAAAAATATGAAAATAACGACCTAAATATGGTCTATATGATGTTGGAAAACTATGAAAATAGCGACCTAAATGTGGTCTATATGATGTGACCTATGGAAAATAGCGACCTAATTATAGTCTGTGTAATGTTGGAAAAATATAAAAAATTAGGTATCAAAAAAGTTACAAGGGAACGACTAAAAAATAGGCAAATAATTTATACTCGTAACAGTACATTTTACATCGGGAGAATAAAATAATCAATGTAAAAAACTACCTTTTACATCGGTTTAACCACAGAACTGATGTAAAAAAGTGTCAGCATAATTTTTTTCCTACAGTACTTTATACATCGGGTGAACCACACAACCGATGTAAAAAGTCTACCTTTTACATCGTTTTAACCAGAGAACCGATGTAAAAAGTGTCAGCATAATTTTTTTCCTATAGTACTTTTTACATCGGTTTTTCCACGCAGCCGATGTAAAATATCCACCTTTTACATCAGTTTTGCCTTACAACCGATGTAAAAACACCCTTTTATAATTAAAATTTACAATTTTTTTTTGACATCAGACTTAAAAATTTAACCGATGTGCTTGGTGTACTTCTTACATCGGGCCAAAACCCGATGTAAAATGTCTTTGATTTACTACATCGCCTGACTTTACATCGGACTAAGACCCGATGTAAAAAGTCATTTTCGCCCGATATAAAAAGTCATTTTTGCACTAGTGTATCTTGAAGAGTTGAAATCCTAGTATAATAGTTATGTTACTTTTCGTAAGCAAAAGGAAAAATCAAAGGCATAGGCAAATTGGTATATTCAGGTCTCTCTAACCTTAATGATGTGTTGTTGGTAGAAGGATTAATTACAAACTCGTCAGTATAAGTCAACTATGTGATCAAGATCTGAATCTGAGTTTCAACAAATCATAATGCACTGTTTCCAGCAAAGATCAATAAGTGTTAATGAAAGGATCAAGATCCAAAGACAATTGTCACTTTTGGGTATCTTAAAACAAAAGTCGGGCCTCAACATTTATGATATCTAAGGTAGAAAAGACCAAGTTATGACACCAATAACTTTGTCATTTCAACCTTAAGAGTGTGTAAAATATCATATCTGAATATGCTATCAAGGGATTTCCAAGGCTCGAGATTGAAGAGAGAAAAATATGTGGGTAGTGCCAAATAGGCAAGCAGATCAATATGTCTCACAAAAAGCTCGACCATCTAGCCACCTCAAAAGTTTTAGAGTCTTCTTATGGATCTTATAAGCCCTATGCAAGTAGAAATTCTAGGTGGGGAAATATATGTCTTTGTGTGTGTCGGTGATTTTTCAAGATACACTTGGATCAATTTTATCTTAGAGAAATTTGACACATGTGATGTTTTCAAGATGGTGGAACATTGTATTCAACAAATGCAGTCGGACTTTGAGATGAGCCTTGTAGGAAGTTTCACATATTGTTTGGACTACAAGCAAAACAAATTACTGTCATTTTTGCTAAAACCTTGGTTGTTGTTTAGTTTGAAAAACTAAGGGGTGTTATTGGTATTCACATGACAAAAATCTTATGGCATTTAATTCAAGAGAGATGTGCAAGAATAAAAGTAAAGTTCCTCTCTCTTATGATCATTGCAACACATAAAATAAGGGAAATCTCTTCAAATTCAAAATTTCCTCATAGATACTATTTCCTCACTCGCAAAGACTATCTCTCTCTCTCTCTCTCTCTCTCTCTCTCTCTCTCTCTCTCTTTATCTCTCTCTCTCTCTCTCTCTCTCTCTCTCTCTCTCTATATATATATATATATATATATATATATATATATATATATATATATATATATATATATATATATATATATATATATATTGTTCTAACACATTTGTTCGCCTTCATCTCTCTCAAGTTCCTCAAACCCATTAAAAAATGAGCCAAAAAGCTAATTAACATAAATCATTTAAACCCAAACTTGTTAACAATTTATATGGGTTCAAAATGATAGGAGTAAAGATAGGGGATAACAGAACTTCAAAGAAACCCGTGGTTTTAGGATCTAGTAGCATTATTGATGAACCTTAAGTGATTCTAAATCACGTTCCTCTACAAATAGTTATTTCACTTGACATTTTAACAAAAAGATCAAAGATTGTTTCCACTAAGAAGAGGAAATCATCTGAAAATTGTAAGTCCCTCTAAAAAGAAAGCATATCTGCATGTTCATAAACTTGTTGAATCTATAAATATTTGCTAACGAAACTAATTCCAATACCTCTAAAAAACATTGATCACGCTAAAACCACTCTTAAGGAGCCACATGTTAAGTCACATGTTGATTCACGTGTTGAACCAAATGTTGAAACATCTATTTCGACATCTAGTGAACCATGAGTTAAAACCCCAACTGAATTAGTTGTGGATATTCTTGTATTTGACACTCGTTTTGATGATACTTCCTATGAAGATTGGAGTGACGTATACCTCATCATGTAGAGGCTAAGTTTCATAATTAGAAGGGTAAAGATAAACAAATTATTGATACTCCTGTTGTTGACTCATATTTGGATAATATCTTGAATAAAAACCATGGCTCCAATGATTAATTGAGGATTAGGGTCCTTAAAATAAAGAGTTTAAAGGTCAGGGTGAAAGGAATAATGAGGATGATGATATTGCCAATGTCAATATCATGAAGAGGATTACTGAAAGTGTTACCAAGCATCGAGAGAAAGCTACAAAAAAAAAGTGGTGAATGTTGATGAAGAAACAGAAAATGATGAAGAACCTCCAATGACAATGATGAGGAGTATTCCCAAGTTTGTAGATGATATAGTTAAAGACAAGAAGAAGCTGAAAGTTGTTACTCCCAATTCTGCAGTGAAGAAAGTTGAGAAAGAGATGTAGGAATCTCCTATAAAAAGGCCTTAAAGAGGAATAAGAAAGTAGAAGAAAAGGCTATTGAGGAGAAGTTATGAAATCAAGATCCTCAGAGATCAACAGTTGTTTTGATGAAGACAAATCACTCAAGAAGGCAAAAATGATCAACCATCAAGTATCAGGACAAAGATACAACTTTGAAGATGTTCTCATCTGAAGGTATAATGAGAATATCCATTAAGCATTTAAGTCCTAATTGCTCAAAGCTTTTAAAACATTTTTCATGACTTGTTGCACTCTCACAAGCTTTTGAAAACAAATTTTTTCTAAGTTTTTCAAAGTGCAATTGATTGCACTCTTAGAGCAATCGATTGCATGATCAAATTTTTAACTATTTTTTATTCTGTTTTGAAGAGCAATCGATTGCTGTCTTAGTGCAATAAATTGCATGCTTAAAAAAATTCTCAGTTTCCACTTCTGTTTTGAAGTGCAATCGATTGCTCACTGAACGTTTTTGAAAATTCCTTCTGAAAAATTGCATCTCTTTATTCAAATGTCTGTTAAATGTTTCCTTTGAAACATAACAACTATTCATCAATTTTTCTGAAGATTTGCATGATTTCATCAAGTGATATTTATGTAATATAAATACCTAGATTTTCAAATTCAAAAAACAACTCTAACTTTTACATCAATTCTTTACAATCTCTTTCAATCAAAACTCTTAAACTTTTTCTTTAAAATTTTCACAAAGAATTTTCTGCATCAATTTCATATCTTTTGAAAAGAAAATTCTTGAGAAATAAGTCTTAGATACTTGTGGAAATTCCATTGAAAGAGAAGATTCAATCTCAATATTGATTATCAATTATACATTGTTACAAATCTTACAAACTCAGAATTGTATTTTAGTTTCCCCTTGTTGTTCAGGACTGTTGAAAGCAAGTGTGTGCATTAGAGAGGATTATTCTCATTGCACTTAGTGTTTAGATCTTAAAGGTGTTTTAAGAACCTTTGATCTCCTATAGGTTAGAACAAATTGTACATTGATCCTAACTATTGTGAAATCTCTTTCGTGTTGAAAGGGGAGTGGAGTACCCTCGGGGTGTGAGGGGAACCACTATAACTCTCTGTGTCTCTTTTACTTTCTGCCTTTACAAGCTTTCAAATCATCACTTTATTAAAAAGAAAGTAACATAGTCCTCTTAAAACCAGAAAATTTCAAAGAACCTATTTCACCCCCCTCTTAGGCGCATTACTTACTCACAATTGGCATCAGAGCAGGTTTGCATAACCTGTTCCTATTTGATCCAGGATGGCTTCCGCAAATAACAAAGGTGTATTCAAAGACGGTGGTAGCAGCAACAAGCCTCCATTGTTTTGTGGTGAATACTTTGATTTCTGGAAAATCCGTATGAAGGATCATTTAGAAGTACAAGGAGACAAAATCTGGGATGTTGTTTAAAATGGTCCTTTCACTCCTACAGCGGTCGTTAACGGTGTAGGATCAGCAAAGCCCAAAGCCTCATTGGATGACGATGATAAGAAAAGGGTTCTCTATGAAAAAAAGGCAATCAACCTTCTACAAAGTGCATTGAGCATGTACGAATTCTTTCGCATCTCAACATGTACAACAACAAAGGAAATCTGTGATACTTTAGTGGAAACACATGAAGGAACCATCGAAGTTAAAAGATTAAGGTTGAACACGTTGAGTCAGGAATACGAGATGTTCAGAATGCAGCCAGGAGAATCAATTATTGACTTGCAGAAGAGATTCACGCACTTGACAAATCATCTTATAACACTCGGTAAGACACTAACTAACGATGAATTAAATCTTAAAGTGCTTCGATCCTTGTCCAGAGAATGGCAGCCGAAGGTGACAGCAATTTCTGAAAAGAAGATCCTAGCCACGATGACATTCGCCACTTTGTTCGGCAAACTTCAAGAATATGAAACAGAACTCGGGCGATTGGAGAAACATGAGAATCAAGAGAAGAAATCTAAAAACATCGCGTTAAAGGCTGATTCCAAAGAAGTAGAGAAAGCGGACGATCTAGTTGAAGATGAAAACTTCATGCTTCTTGTAAAGAGGTTAGGGAAATACTTTGGCTCTAAAATAATATTGGAAATTCTGACTACATGAAAAGGAAGAAGTTTTCAAAAAGCAAAGAGAAAGAGGCGTCAACATCCACACAAGATGTCAAATGTTATGAATGTGGAAAATTAGGACACATCAAACCAAATTGTCCTAAACTCTCCAAGAACGAGGTTTCTAAGAGCAAAAAGGGATTCAAGAAAAATAAAGCATATGTGGCATGGGAAGACAACGAGATAAGTTCCTCATCAGAATCAGATAGTGATCAAAGCGCAAATCTGGCACTAATGGCCTCACACCATTCTGATGATGAAGATGACAAGGTTAGTAATAATTTTCTAATTTATAATGATGATGCTCAAGGGGCCTTTAATGAACTTCTGAGTGAATGTAAAATTCTGTACAAAACTACTTCCTCACAGAAAAATCAAATTTCAATTCTAGAAGAAAAAATTGAAACAATGGAAAAGAATTTCAAAGATGAAAAACAAAATTTTACATGCATAAAGTGTGAGTCACTTTCTTTTCAAATTGTCCAATTGAAAAGAGTTCTTGAAAGATATGAAAAATGACAAATTGGATTAGAGGTTGTTCTTAGCCAACAAAGATTTTCAAATGATAAAAATGGACTTGGTTATTCAAAATTCTCAAAACCAAGTCCCAACAAAACCATCTTTGTTAAAGCTAGTGAACAACCTCCAAAAGAGAAAGTGGTAAAACCTAAAGTGGTTCATCAATATCCCAAGAAGAAGAAGGCTGTTAATAAGAAAAAACCTTATCCTTCTAGATATAAGAGTAATTTTAAGCCCACTTGTTTTTATTGTGGTATCAAAGGTCATACACCTAATGCCTGTTATGTGAGAAACTTTAGTGTTGCAAAGGGGCATTATGTGTGGGTCAAGAAAGGCACTAACCATGAAGGACCCAAAGCAAGTTGGGTACCTAATGGAACTTAATTTTGTTTTGTAGGTATGCTTGAAGACCTCCTCATATCAGTGGTATCTTGATACTGGGTGTTCAAGGCATATGACGGGTGACATTACCAAATTTTCACATCTAACGCTTAAGGCCAAAGGATTCGTAACCTATGGTGATAACAACAAAGGGAAGTTCCTTGGCGTAGGCAGCATTGGTGCACCACCTTTTACAACCATAGAAGATGTCCTCTATGTAGAAGGCCTAAAGCATAACCTACATAGAATTAGTCACCTTTGTGACAAAGGTTTCAAAATCAAATTCACTAAAGATGAATGCTTGATAGAAAACGAAGTCACTTCTGAGGTAATGTTAAAAGGTAATAGAATTAACAACATTTTCATGATTTCCCTAGATAACTTATCTTTGAAGGTTAAATGTCTTATGGCGAACAACAACAAATCTTGGTTATGGCACAAAAGATTTGCTCACATTCATATGGAGCATTTGAATAAATTGATCAAACATGACTTAGTTGTTGGTCTGCCAAAGATCAAATTCATCAAAGATAGATTGTGTGGCGCATGCCAAAAGGGAAAACAGACCAAATCAACTTTCACATCCAAGAATGTGGTGTCCACAACTAGGCCACTGCAGTTGTTACACATGGATCTCTTCGGACCATCAAGAACAAAAAGTTTTGGAGGTAATGTTTATGCATTAGTAATTGTTGATGACTTCTCTAGATATACATGGACGTTCTTCTTAGTGCAAAAAAGTGAAGCCTTTAAGGCATTCAAGAAGTACGTAAGACAGATTCAGAATGAGAAGTCACTTTCAATTGTCTCCATTAGAAGTGACCACGGTGGAGAATTCCAGAACGCTCTATTTGAAGAATTCTGCGAGGAAAATGGAATCTCTCACAATTTCTCTGCACCAAGAACTCCACAGCAAAATGGTGTCATAGAAAGAAAGAATCGGTCGTTGGTAGAACTTGCAAGAACAATGCTTAGTGATTCAAACCTTCCTAAATATTTTTGGGCAGATGCAGTGAGCCCAACATGTTTTGTAAGTAATTGTGTGAACATCAGACCAATTCTCAAGAAAACCCCTTATGAACTGTTCAAAGGAAGAAAACCAAACATATCCTTCTTCCACATATTCGGGTGTAAATGTTTTGTCTTGAACAATGACAAAGACAATCTCGGTAAGTTTGACGAGAAATCCGACGAAGGTATTTTTCTCGGCTATTCTCTCTCAAGTAAGGCTTTCAGAATTTTTAACAAAAGAACTTTAACTATTGAAGAATCTATGCATGTCTCTTTTGATGAATCTAACCCCTCCAAGGAGGAGGATATTATTGTTAATGATGATACTTATGTAGTAGAAACCTCTCAAGAAAACACTCTCAAAGATATTGCAAGTGATCAACCAAATTAGCAGCAAGAGGATTCACAACAAAACGAAGTACACAATGATCTACCGAAAGAATGGAGAACTCATAGAGATCACCTGATCGATAAAGTCATTGGTGATATCAGTCAAGGTGTCTCAACAAGATTAAATCTCAAGGATGCTTGTCTTAACATGGAATTTGTTTCGCAAATTAAACCAGCCAAAATCAATGAAGCCTTAGGCGATGATTAATGGATTATAGCTATGCAAGAAGAACTTAACCAGTTTGAAAGAAATCAAGTTTGAAATCTTGTCTCTAAGCCTAATAACAAGCATATCATTGGAACAAGATGGGTCTTCAAGAACAAACTCGATGAAAATGGTATTATAGTTCGGAACAAAGCAAAATTGGTCGCCCGAGGATACAACCAAGAAGAAGGAATCGACTTTGACGAAACTTTCGCTCTAGTTGCAAGACTAGAAGCAATTAGATTATTATTGGCTTATGCATGTTCCATGAATTTTCAGCTTTTCCAAATGGACTTGAAGAGCGCATTCTTGAATGGATTCATAAATGACGAAGTGTATGTCAAGCAACCCCCTGGTTTTGAAGATTACAAATTCCATCTCATGTCTTCAAACTAAAGAAAGCTCTCTATGGATTGAAACAAGCACCAAGAGCATGGTACGATCAACTCAGCAATTTCTTATGTGAAAAAGGCTTTGTAAAAGGAAAGGTAGACAAAACATTGTTCATCAAGAAAATAAAAGAAGATACTCTCTTGGTACAAGTGTACGTTGACGACATAATCTTCGGTTCAACCAACACCAAGCTATGCGAAGAATTCTCATCCATGATGCAAAGAGAATTCGAAATGTCTATGATGGGAAAAATGAACTACTTTCTTGGACTTCAGATCAAGCAACTTGAGAATGGGATCTTTATCAATCAATCGAAGTATTGCAAAGAATTATTGAAGAAGTTTGATATGGACAATTGCAAGACTTTATCAACACCTATGAGATCTAGTACATATGTAGATCAAGATAAATCTGGTATATCGGTTGATATCACAAAATATAGAGGTATGATTGGTTCCCTACTATACTTGATAGCAAGCCGCCCTGACATTATGTTTAGCGTTTGTCTTTGCACTCGCTTTCAAGAAAATCCAAAGGAGTCTCACCTGATGGCAGTCAAGCGGATCATGAAGTATCTCAAAGGAACAACAAATGTCGACTTATAGTATCTTAAAGGTAGTATATGTAATTTAATTGGATATTCTAACGCAGATTATGCAGGCTGTAAAACTGATAGAAAAAGCACTAGTGGAACCTGTCACATCTTGGGAAATGCACTAGTCTCATGGGCATGCAAGAAACAAGCATGTGTAGTACTTAGTACGGCTAAAGCTGAGTACATAGCAATAGGAAGTTGTTGCGCACATATACTTTGGCTCAAGCAACAACTTCGTGACTACGAACTCGACCTGGGCAGCATTCCTCTTCGCTGTGACAACACCAGTGCAATCAACATAACAAAAAATCCAGTCATGCACTCAAGGACCAAGCACATTGACATACGACATCACTTTCTACAAGATCATGTACTTCAAGGAGATGTTGAGATAACATTCGTAGATACTCATAATCAGTTTGCCGATATCTTCACAAAACCTTTGGAAATGGAGTCTTTCTACAAAATACAAAGGGAACTTGGAATATTGGATGAGACTGACGTGGAAACATAAAAGAACTTCATCTACTGTGTTTTCTCAAAATTTCACTGCAAGCAATTGATTGCACCCCTGCAACAATCGATTGCTTACTATAAGTTTTACAATTTCTTTTAATTTTTAAAGCAAGCAATCGATTGCACTCCTGCAACAATCGATTGAACTATGTAGCTTTTGCCAAAATTCGTTTCTGTTTGGTGGAGCAATCGATTGCACCTACTGAAAAACTATTTTGTCTGTTTCTATTTAATAGATCCATGAATCCTTAAACCTTCCAACTACCCTCATTAAACTTTTTGACCTACCTATGATTAGCCATTACTTCTTAGCCATAGTCTCAAGATTTGACCATAAAATCTCATATTCCCAAAATCTTAAATACCTTCAACCTCTCATATCCCACATTTAATTTTATGTCTTCTATCAACCATTATATAAACCATCTCTCATAACCTACTTCTACCATCTCTCTCAATTACAAAAACTCTCCACAAAACTCTCTCATAAATCCTAGCTCTCATTCTTTCATCTTTTTCAATGGCTTCACGAACAAAAAGGAAGATTTCAGCACAAGACAAAGGCAAAGTTCCAACCTCCTCATCTTCTGAAACTCCACTTGTTCTTCAACATTTGGATAATGACCAACGGGACAAATTCATCAAGTATTTCCAAAAGAAGGTTGTGCAGACCCCCAAGTATGGTATCTTTTCATCCTTTCCTAAAGAATGCGTCTCTTTCCAAGAAACCTTGATTGCATGTGGGTTGGAACCAGTGATTTCCTCATTCGGGCCATATTATCCGGATTTGGTAAGATTGTTCTACTGCAACCTACATAAAGAAGAAGGCAAGCTAGTGACATATGTTTAAGGTAAAAGGATCCCGCTCTTCTCAAAGACACTTGGTAGGATTCTCAACATTCCAATGTCGGCAGCAAGTACTCCGGAAGAACATGAAGAAGTTTGGAACGCATATGACAAAAGACAGTTCTATTTGAGCCTCAGCAGAATGTCTGAAGCCGAATTCCATGCAAAAAGGGTCTGATCCATAGGCAGCTTGGAACCAACTCGCAACTCCTGGTCGACAGGTATATTCAACATTGATGACCGTTTATTTCATTATTTCATGGCTTACATAATGTTTCCCAGGGGTGGAAATCATTGCCTCGTAACTGATCTAGAAATGCAGATGCTATATATTGTTAAGAATAATATTCAGATAAATTGGGCAAATATGATTTTAACTCACATGCGCGGAATCAATGAAAAATCCAAGTTTCTGCCATATGCTTGGTTCATTACAAAGATCTTGGAACACTATCAAGTAAACTTTGAAGGATTTGATAAGTATCTCATGGATTCAAATATCAACAAGATATCAATCAAGAATGTGGATTCTCTGATGGGTGTCAAATACAACTCAGATACCAAGACAATCACTTACCTTGGTGAAGGTGTGGCCGATAATGATAAACAAGAGGATGAAGATGATGATGATGTTCCTGTTCCTTCTGGAAATGGTCCGAGCAATCAACAATTAATGGACTACATGACTCAACAATTTGGGAATCTAAACAATTCCATCAATGCTCAATACAATGTTATTCAAGAGTCAACCAATGCTCGGATCAACAACTTTCAAGAGAACGTGAACCAACAATTCTCCTACATGTACTCTCACCTATACATCCCGCTGTACGATCCTTCAAACCCGGTTGTTCCTCCTACTCGTCCATCACCTCTCCAGACAACTTTTTCCAACCAACCAAGCTTTGACCCAAACATGGATCTATCTTAGAAATGACTGTTATTTCTATTTTTATTGTTGTTATTTATTTCTGTTATTTTTGAATTCTGAACTTTCCAGCTTTATTGTACTTTTTTTTAATTTGACTTATGATCAAGCTTGTCCATTATTTTCATATATTATTGCCTTAATCCATCTTTCCCTTCTTTTTGATAATGTCAAAAGGGGGAGAAGGATGTTACTCTTTTCTTGTTTATTATCTTTCCTTAAAGGTACAAATTTTCAAAATTCAAGACTATCTCGAACCTCAATACAAATTCAGAAACTCTCAACACGTCATACATTGAGGGGAGAAAAGCGTACCGGAAAGAAAGCATTACAACAAAAAATAATGCTTTGTCATCATCAAAAAGGGGGAGAATGTGAAATCAAGATCCTCAGAGATCAGCAGTTGTTTTGATGAAGACAAATCACTCAAGAAGAAAAAGATGATCAACCATCAAGTATCAGGACAAAGATACAACCTTGAAGATGTTCTCATCTGAAGGTATAATGAGAATATCCATTAAGCATTTAAGTCCTAATTGCTCAAAGCTTTTAAAACATTTTTCATGACTTGTTACACTCTCACAAGCTTTTGAAAACAGAATTTTTCTAAGTTTTTCAAAGTGAAATCGATTGCACTCTTAGAGCAATCGATTGCATGATCAAATTTTTAACTATTTTTGATTCTGTTTTGAAGAGCAATCGATTGCTGCCTTAGTGAAATCGATTGCATGCTTAAAAAAATTCTCAGTTTTCACTTCTGTTTTGAAGTGCAATCGATTGTTGCCTTGGTGCAATCGATTTCTCACTGAATGTTTTTGAAAATTTCTTCTGAATAATTGCATCTCTTTATTCAAATGTTTGTTAAATGTTTCCTTTGAAACATAACAGTTGTTCATCAATTTTTCTGAAGATTTGCATGATTTCATCAAGTGATATTTATGTAATATAAATACCTAGCTTTTCAAATTCAAAAAACAACTCTAACTTTTACATCAATTCTTTACAATCTCTTTCAATCAAAACTCTTGAACTTTTTCTTTAAAATTTTCACAAAGAATTTTCTGCATCAATTTCATATCTTTTGAAAAGAAAATTCTTGAGAAATAAGTCTTAGATACTTGTGGAAATTCCATTGAAAGAGAAGATTCAATCTCAGCATTGATTATCAATTATACATTGTTACAAATCTTATAAACTCAAAATTGTATTTTAGTTTCCCTTTGTTGTTCAGGATTGTTGAAAGCAAGTGTGTGCATTAGAGAGGATTGTTCTCATTGCACTTAGTGTTTAGATCTTAAAGGTGTTTTAAGAACCTTTGATCTCCTATAGGTTAGAACAAATTGTACATTGATCCTAACTATAGTGAAATCTCTTTCGTGTTGAAAGGGGAGTTGAGTACCCTCGGGGTGTGAGGGGAACCACTATAACTCTCTGTGTCTCTTTTACTTTCTGCCTTTACAAGCTTTCAAATCACCACTTCATTAAAAAGAAAGTAACATAGTCCTCTTAAAACCAGAAAATTTCAAAGAACCTAATTCACCCCCCCCCCCTCTTAGGCGCATTACTTACTCACATAAGTATCTAAAGAGAAAGTGTGTACGAACAAGTGACGCAGAGACAAATAATGTGCCAAATGTCTTGAACATTACGACCTCTTATAGGAGAAAGATTAGAGGAAAAAGGATTCCTATTAATATTTCAGTTGTTCCTTTGGATAATGTGTCTTTCCACTCATGAGTAAGTGTGTAGAAGTGGAAGTATATGTTTCAAAGAATAATTTTTCTCATGAAAGAAAGTTTAACAAAAAAAACTCTTAATTGTCAAGAATTTGTGGATTCGCTTAATGATGTTTGAATATTGAGGATTGTGTGAGACACTGATCCTTGTTAGGAAAAAATGCTTAATGATGTTTAACTATTGAAGATTGTGTGAGACACTGGTCCTTGTTAGGAAAAAATGCTTAATGAGTTCATTGTTAACATATACAATGATTGTAATGTTAAAGGAAGCAAAGAATTTAATAAGGTGTATGTAAGAGGTTATCGTGTAAAATTCTATCCTGAAACCATAAGTGGTTTTGTAGGGAGAAGCAAGACTGGAGAATTGGATGAAGTACCCTCCATTGACAAAGTTGCAAAAGAAATTATAGTTGGGCAAGTCAAGCAATGGCCAAAGAAGGGTTTACTTTCTTCTGCAAATTTAAGTGTAAAATATGTGGTGCTGAACAGGACTGGCACAACCAATTGGTCACCCTCTAACCATAGTTCAAGCATAACTTCTTCCCTGGCCAAGTTGATCTCTCTAATAGGAACCAAGTCTAAGCTGGATTTCGTAGAGTATGTATATGGCCAAACAATGAAACATCCTGATTCCTTTAATGTAAAGCTTTCCATAGCTTTTCATTTTGTATCACTTGAATTATCTTGAATTAACACCATAATATTGTGCATTCTGGAGAAATTAAGAACAAAAAGGCGTACTTCTGACTCATAACTACATGATATTTGTTGGAACACATGTTTTATACATTTTGTTGTCAAGAAACCAAGAAAAAGTTGTTAATGGAAAATTTTCACCTCTATCCAAATCCACCAAGAAGGATGTTTTATCTTGAACTCAAGGAAGTCTCAAAACCCCTTGAAGAAAAACGTGGGTAGGTGATTAAAAGGATGTCCAACGAATAGGATGTTGAGGAAGAGGAAGAAGATGGAAGTGAGAAAGATGAGGAAACAACAAGTGAGGAATAAGAGGAAGGCCCTGAAGACTAAATTCTTTTAGCCTCAATTTTGGTTGGATGCTTTTGTTTGCTGCAAATTATGCTTTGATCAAAGCTTTATTTGGCCCTTGTATATGGGCGTGTTATTTGCTTTCTTTTGCTAGTTTGTAACGGTTTTTTATCATTAACAAAGGTTCTAGCTACTGTTAGAACACAGATTGGTTCTTAATAATAACTCTTTGTTTTGATGATAACTGTTAGGAAATTTATATTTAAGAATTATATACTCTAAAATTTGTTTGAGAGTTTTACTGCAGATTGAAATTAACTCTCTAGAAGCAAATCTGTTTTGAATACAAGAAGTTATTCTGACTTTGAAGTGCCAGATGCACCTTACAGAAGAATCTGTTTGCTCCTTACAGAAGATCCTGAGCGTAGTCTCCAGAAGGATCTGAAGCAAGAAGCTCCAGAACATTCTGAGTCAGAAGCATCTGAAGATAATCAGAAGCATCTGAAGCTGAAGCATCTGAAGCATAGAAGAATATTGATTGAAGAGTTTCTCAAAGCATTTATCTACAGAAGTTTCTGAAAGTACCTACGCTGCCTAGTACTGAAGCTCTGTATCAAATATGCTCTGATGATCAACACGCTGAAAGCACACATGCTGCAGAAGACTCTGATACAACATAGTTCTGAATCTCATTAGAAGACTCTGATCCATTCAGACTCTGATCCATTCAGACTCTGAAGAACTTGCTGAAAACTGAAGAAGTAATTTTCAAGAATATATCCGTTGGAGCTGTTCAACGTCTCTTTCCTCATTTGTGTTAGACACACTTACACAGACAAAAAGGATTTTTCTGTGCCATCTACTTCAAGGAAAGGTCACTTGATGTGAAGACAAAAAGGCTCAGACCTTTTGGGACTCTCTTTTCAACGTTCAGCTTGCTTGGATCAGCTGCCTATAAAAGGAGAACTTCACCACATTCTTCAGTTACACACTTTTTGCTGAAAAGAAATCATTATATTCTAAAGCTCTCATTCATTCTTATTCTTCTTAGAATCTCATTGTACTTAAACTTAAGAGAAAAATCACTTTTGTGATAAAAGCTTTATAGAAGCATTAATACTCTTGTACTTAATTTACATTGATTGTAAAGGATATTCCTTAAGAGGATTCAGTTGGAATCAGTAGCTCTTGAGAAGACTAAAAACTGTTGTTCTTAGGTGATACTATTGTAATCAGTTTGATTTAATAGTGGATTAAGTCCTTGTTGAGAAAGGCAAATCACTATAGGAAGGGTGGACTGGAGTAGTTGTTACACGAACCAGGATAAAAATAATTGTGTGAATATTTTTCAAGTCTTAATTTATCATACTTATTCAACCCCCCCCCCCCCCCCTTCTAAGTATTATCTCACCTTCAGTTGGCATCAGAGCTCCGGTTCTGAGTGTGTTATCACTTAACAGTGTCAGTAAAGATCCAGAGAGATATACTTTGATATATATATTTATTTGTTATCATGGCTGATAATTCAATGTCAAATATTAACAATAAATATGAAGAGAGGGATAGGATCAGCACCAAACCCCCAATGTTTGATGGGGAGAAATTTGACTACTGGAAAGACAGAATTGAGAGTTTTTTCCTAGGATATGATGCTGATTTATGGGATCTTGTCATAGATGGATATGTACATCCTACAGATGGGGATGGCAAAAAGATTGACAGAAAACCTATGACAGATTCTCAGAAGAAATACTTCAGAAATCACCATAAAGCCAGGACCATATTACTGAATGCTATTTCACATACAGAGTATGAGAAAATTACAAACAGGGAGACTTCTTTTGATATGTTTGAATCCCTAAAGATGACACATGAGGGAAATTCTCAAGTTAAGGAGACAAAAGCTCTGGCTCTGATCCAGAAGTATGAGGCTTTCAAAATGGAAGACTCTGAATCTGTTGAAGCCATGTTCTCCAGATTCCAGATACTCACTGCTGGGCTGAAAGTTCTGGACAAGGGATATTCTACATCAGATCATGTAAAGAAAATCATCAGAAGTCTGCCTATCAGATGGAGACCAATGGTGACTGCCCTGAAGATGGCCAAAGATCTGAACAAGATCTCTCTAGAAGAACTCATCAGCTCACTGAGGAGCCATGAGATTGAGCTTGAGGAAGATGAACCTCAGAAGAAAGATAAAGGTAAATCTGTAGCATTAAAATCTAACAAAACTGCTAAAGCTTTGCAGGTCATTCAAGAAAGCTCTGAAGAATCTTCTTCTGAAGAAGATGATGAGTTATCCATGCTGTCCAGAAGGATTAACAAACTCTGGAAGCACAAGGGAAAGAAGTTCAACAACTTCATAAGATCTGACAACAGAAAGGAATCTTTTAGTCACAGAAGATCTGCCAAGAAAGAAGTTGTGTGCTATGAGTGCAAAGAACCTGAGCACTACAAAAATGACTGCCCCAAACTTCTGAAAGAAAAACCTAAGAAGAAGTTCAACAAAAAGAAGAAGGTTCTGATGGCAACATGGGATGACTCAGATGAGTTTGAATCATCTTCTGAATCAGAAGAAGAATATGCAAACGTTGCACTGATGGCCAGGACAGAGGATCAAGAGGAAGGTACCTCAGGATATGAATCAGAATCTGAATCTGATGATGATGCAGAAGAGGTAATGGCTAAACTTACCAAAGAAGAACTCATTAAAGTTTTAACAGAAGTTCTTAAAAGTTATAACAACATCAAACTCAAATACAAGAAGCTGAAAAGCAATCTTGAATCTGAAATTGATCTTCTAAAAACTGAACTTGTTGAGCAAAAAGAAATAAATTTGAAAATCAAAAATGACTTTGAAAGAACTCAACAAGAATCTGAATCTGAGACTAAGTCATGTGAAAATATTTTAGAAAAATATGACTCTAGCTTTCAGATATTTCTCACTAAGAGCATAGACAGAAGCAAGATGGCTTCCATGATCTGTGGTGTTAGTGGAAACAACAGAAGAGGCATTGGATATGAGTCTTCATCTGGAAGCAATCCAAAACCTGTTGATAAACTTTTCATCAGGAAGACACCTCTGTATTCTCAATTCAAATTTGGTCACTTGAATGACATTAAACACACAAGCTCTGAGAAGAGTACTTATGTGTTTAAACCTAAGGCAAGTCAGAATAAACATTATGTTGCAAAACAGAAGTTTAGACAAACCTACAAACCAACTAACCCCAAAGGACCCAAGAAGATCTGGGTACCTAAAAACAAAATAATTCATGTTGCAGATGTTCTTAGCAGCAAGGTCAGGACACCAATCATGGTACCTGGACTCTGGATGCTCACGACACATGACAGGAGAAAAGTCTATGTTCCAAAGCCTGGAACTTAGATCTGGAGGGGACGTGAAGTTTGGAGGGAACCAGAAGGGCAAGATCATTGGATCTGGCACTATTGGAAATGGTAAACTTCCCTCTATTACTAATGTTTTACTTGTTGAAGGGTTAAAGCATAACTTATTGTCCATAAGTCAATTAAGTGACAATGGTTATGATATTACCTTTAATCAAAAATGTTGTAAAGCTATTAGTCAGAAGGATGGCTCTATCCTATTTAGTGGTAAGAGGAAAAACAACATTTATAAAATAAATCTTTCAGAACTTAAAGTTCAAAATGTTAAATGCCTCTTGTCTGTTAATGAAGAGCAATGGGTCTGGCACAGAAGATTGGGCCATATTAATATGAGACGTATATATCAGATTAATAAACTTAATCTTGTCAGAGGACTCCCTAATCTGAAGTTCACTTCAGATGCTCTTTGTGAAGCATGCCAGAAAGGGAAGTTTTCAAAAACATCTTTCAAATCAAAAAATGTTGTTTCTACCTCTAAACCATTAGAACTACTTCATATTGATCTGTTTGGACCAGTGAAAACTGCATCCATCAGAGGCAAGAAGTATGGATTGGTCATTGTTAATGACTTTAGCAGATGGACATGGGTAAAGTTCTTAAAACACAAGGATGAGTCACATTCTGTGTTCTTTGACTTCTGCAAGCAAGTCCAGAATGAAAAGAATTTCAAAATTATAAAAGTCAGAAGTGATCATGGTGGTGAATTTGAAAATAAATATTTTGAAAAATATTTTTCTGAAAATGGCATTGCTCATGATTTTTCCTGTCCTAGAACTCCACAACAGAATGGGGTTGTAGAGAGGAAAAACAGAACTTTGCAAGAAATGGCCAGAACCATGATCAATGAGACAAATCTGGCAAAACATTTTTGGGCAGAAGCAATCAATACAGCATGCTACATTCAGAACAGAGTGTCTGTTAGACCTCTTCTGAAAAAGACTCCTTATGAATTGTGGAAGAACAAAAAGCCCAACATTTCATATTTTCATCCTTTTGGATGTATCTGTTTTATGTTAAACACTAAGGAAAATCTGAGCAAGTTTGATTCCAAAGCACAGAAGTGTTTCATGCTTGGATATTCTGAATGCTCTAAAGGCTACAGAGTATACAACACTGAGACACAGATTGTGGAAGAATCCATTCATGTCAGATTTGATGGTAAGCTTGGCTCTGAAAAGCCAAAGCAGGTTGATAACTCTGCAGATAGGGAAGTAGTCTTTATTGACTCTGAAGTTCCAGAAGCAGACAAACCTCAAGTGAAGGAACCAAAAGCAACTCCAGATGCCACTCCATTAACTTCTCAGATGAATAATCTAAACATTTCTGAAGAGTCAACTATCAGAGGATCATCATCCAGAACTAAAGCTTCTCATCTAGAGGATGTAATTATTGGAAAGAAGGATAATCCCATCAGAACAAGATCCTTTCTAAGATCATCAGAAGCATCACTTTTTGGACTAGTGTTAGAAATTGAACCATCTTCTGTAGAAGAAGCTCTGCAAGACAATGATTGGATTATTGCCATGCAAGAAGAGCTAAACCAATTCAGCAGAAATGATGTATGGGATCTAGTTCAAAGACCTCAAGGATTCAATATAATTGGTACAAAATGGGTCTTCAGAAATAAACTAAATGAGAAAGGAGAAGTTGAGAGGAATAAGGCAAGGCTGGTTGCTCAAGGGTACAGTCAGCAAGAAGGTATTGATTACACTAAGACATATGCTCCAGTGGCAAGGTTAGAATCTATACGCCTTCTTATTTCCTTTGCTGCACAGAATAACATCACTCTGTATCAGATGGATGTTAAAAGTGCCTTTCTTAATGGTATTATAGAAGAAGAAGTTTATGTCCATCAACCCCCTGGTTTTGAAAATGAAAAATTTCCAGATCATGTTTTCAAATTAAAGAAATCTCTATATGGATTAAAACAAGCTCCCAGAGCTTGGTATGAGAGATTGAGTAATTTTCTTCTGGAGAAGAATTTCATTAGAGGCAAAGTGGATACAACTCTATTCTGTAAAACTATAAAGAAAGATCTTCTAATTTGCCAAATTTATGTAGATGATATTATTTTTGGATCAACAAATATTATGCTTGGAAAGGAGTTTGCTACATGTATGCAGGCAGAATTTGAAATGAGCATGATGGGAGAACTCAGATTCTTTTTAGGAATCCAAGTTAATCAAACTCCAGAGTGCACCTACATACATCAGACAAAGTATGTTAAAGAACTTCTGAAGAAATTCAACATGTCTGACAGCAAGCTGGCAAATACTCCAATGCATTCTACTAGCTCACTTGGCAAAGAAGAGGTAAGTAAGAAAGTAGACCAGAAACTCTACAGAGGTATGATTGGCTCTCTTCTTTATCTCACTGCTTCTAGACCTGACAATATTATTCAGTGTTTGTCTGTGTGCTAGATTCCAATCAGATCCTAGAGAATCACACTTGACAGCTGTCAAGAGGATTCTAAGGTATCTGAAAGGTACTTCTAATGTGGGTTTGTGTTACAGAAAATCTGATGATTTCAAATTAGTTGGATTCTGTGATGCTGACTATGCTGGAGACAGAGTGGAAAGAAAAAGTACTTCTGGAAGTTGTCAATTTCTAGGAAGAAATCTAATCTCCTGGTACAACAAGAAGCAACCCACAATTGCACTTTCAACCACAGAGGCTGAATACATTGCTGCTGCTGGATGTAGCACGCAGATGCTCTGGATGAAAAGTCAACTAGAAGATTATCAAATTTTTGAGAGTAACATTTCTATCTTTTGTGATAATACTTTTGCTATATGTTTGTCCAAGAATCCCATTTTACATTCTAAGGCAAAACATATAGAAATTAAGCATCATTTCATCAGAGACTATGTTCAGAAGGGAATCATAAATTTAGCCTTTGTTGATACAGATCATCAATGGGCAGATATTTTTACAAAACCCCTTGTTGAAGATAGATTCAATTTTATTCTGAAAAATATTGGTATGGATTTTTGTCCAGAATGATATTTATCAGAAGCAAATTGTCAAAGATGCAAAAATGCTTAATTCATCTGAAGTATTTCTTCTGTTCATTTATTCTATTCTGATTAATATTTTTGATGTGAAACTCTGAACTAACCATCTTTAGAAGATCTGAACGTTGGCTAACGTTTCATTTCTTGAGAAAATTCAGAACAGCATGCAAGTAAACACGTGTCACACAAAATCTGAAGAGGTGGCGTGTACACAACTGAAAAGACGTTTGAGGTGAAATTTGAATAGTAAATATCTTGGTTTTCCCCCCTAAATTGTCAGAAGCATTTATTGTTTGAAATGATTTTATTCTTCTTCATTTAATGCTTGCTCAAACGTGCGTTTGTCTGACTTTTGATGTGCCTAAGTGTTTAGTATAAATACTTGTTGTGTATTCACTTTCACACTTTTCACTCTCAGAATTTACATGTGTTTTCATTTCTTGTTCTCTCTGCATAAAAACCCAAAACCTAAGTGTTTGAAAAAGCAATCTTCAATGGCGTCTTCTTCATCAACAACTGCTCAGTTTCAATCTACAATGGCTGCTGTGACTTCAGATAACTTAGGTGCTGCTCCATATTCTCCTCCCAAGAGAACTCTTCTCACACCTATTGATAAACTAGAAGTACTGTGTGAATCTATGGTTGAATTTGACTCTTTGGCTGACAATGGGTTTGATTTTCGCTCCATTGTTAGAGCTCAAGGTTGGGTGAAATACTTTGATACGTTGTTTGGACCAGTTTACCCTATACTAGTGAAGGAATTCTGGATTCATGCATCTGTGTATCCCAAGTTTATTTTATCATCTGTGCTGGGAAAAGAGATTATCATCACAGAGGATCTGATAAGAAGATTGATTGGTTATGAAGAAACAGATGGTGTTTCCCACTTGCCAGCTGGGCGTGTGGATATGGAAGAGGTTTATGAGGAAGTTATGACTGCTGGACAAGCTTCTAACAGATTCAAAGATCTGAAGCCTGATTACAAGATCTGGGCCAAGATCTTCATGGGATGCATACTGTTGCACCCTAAAATTTGCTCAACCTTCTTCACTTGGTTTATGTTTCAATTGCATCAGCATTTGCATATAGAGTCATGTACATAGTCTAATCATTTGCATAACATAGCATAACAAGTCATCCAACAAGGGACCAAGTACTATTCTCATCTCTATGAGCCTATCAAGAGGTTATTATTCAAATTCAAGCTTATCCAAGTCATCAGAAAGAAATTGAAATCTAAGAAGTCATTGGACCAAGCAGTGGGTCTCTCTCCTATCTTGAGTGTATTTGAAGATCATCAAAGAAGTTGTGAGCTGTGAATTGAGGTCATGGAGGGTATATAGACATCATGGAAGACATGGAGAGTCATTTTGAAAGTGAGACAAGTCATTGATATGATCACAAGAGCTGCAGTTGAAGACAGTCAACTAGGGTTTTATCTGGGTCAACCCTGGGTCAACCCTAGGTCAAATGACTGATTGAAGGGCATCAAGGTCTATCTGAGAGATGTGGGGTTCATCATTTGACATGTGGATAAGGATGTGGTGTTGTGCCAAGAATAAATCAAGAGAAATCAAGAAGAAGAGGAGTTTCTAAATTAGGGTTTCTGTGTAAAATCCCCTAATTTAGGTCAAATTTCCAAGCAAGATAATTCAAATGCAAGCTTCAAATGGATCCTTGGCCAACATGAAACTTGTAGAGGATCTCAAGACCTTTAATTTGAGTGGTGGAAGACATCAAGGAGGTTTATAGAACTCAAGTTATGGTCCTTGCAAGTTACAGGTCATCTGAGGTATCTGAAATTTTGTCTGTGAAAGTTACTTGTCTTCCAAGCAACTTTTACCCTTCAAGGAGATTTCAAATGAATTTCTGGTCAACATAAGAGTTGTTCCTCATTGTCTTAGATTTCTAGAAAGGTATGGTATGACTTCGTATGATTTGTGGAACTCTACTTATGGTCTTGGCAAGCAAAGGGTATTTTGGTCATTTGAGAATTACAGGTCATTTCAAGCCTATGCCCAAAACTCATACAAGGAAGCTTCAAATGAAAAACTTCACAACATCAAACTTGCTCCAAATGACATTTTGAGTCTAGAAAAGTGATCATGAAAGTTTGGAAATTTCCATAGCTCAAGGTTCCAAATTTGGTCATTTAAAAGTGAATTTAATGAATAAAAAGTGACCTAAAATTGAGATTTTTCATAACATGGCCAAATGGGATGAAATTATAGGTTATTTTGATTGGAAAAAATGTTTTAAGAACATTGGAAAAAGTAGATTTTTGAGTTTAGGGCAAAGTTTGAGAGATACCATTGGTTACTTATGTATGAAGTTAACATATCCAAAATTCAAGGAAAGTGTGCACAAGAAGTTTCTACCAAGTTCTAGAGTGTTCTATGATCATCTATATATTGGGTAGAGTGGCTTCATTCAAGGGTTGGTGATTCATTTTGATCAAAATACTAAGTTTCATCTCATTCTTCAAGTGTGCAAATTCATCCCAAACTCTATCAAACCTTCATCAATTTCCAAAATCCTTGATCCTATCATCATCTACATCCTTCATAGATCCAATTTCCATCAAAATCTGTTCGAATTGAAGAGGAATTCGTGTTATACAAGTGTATCATCCAAGTTGCAAAAGGAAGTGGTTATGGCAATCCAAGGAGTTTGAGCAAGAACTACTGCATACAGAATCAAGAACCAAGCTTATTGAGCAAGTCCCAAGCATTGCAAGCTGTGCATCCAAGATCTACTCCATCTGTTTTCAACTTTAAACCAGGTTAGTTTTCCTTTCGAATTGGATAGATTTAGTTAGAATAATGTAGAATTCTTAGGTTAGAATGGTTAGGAATGGTTAGATGATTGTTTCTGATGAGTTTGAGAGCAATTCATGGAGGTTACCATTGGAGCACCAAAACTGTTATGGCTTAGAACACCTAGGTTAAGGCATGATAATCTTGGTTAGATATATAAGAATGATCAGTATAGCATGTAGATTGTGTTAAGGTAAAAGTTAGCAAGAATTGGCAAGCTTGATCTCAGTGTGAAAATGGTGGAACCTATGTTTTCTACCTATCGGGTTTGATGCTGGGGTGAGTTTTGGAGGTAGCTGGAGCTATGGTTTTGTAGAGGGAAGGATGTAGATCATTTTTGATCTTTACATCGTGAGATTTCATCAAGAATTGAGGGAGAACAGAGGGATGGAAGATTCATGCATGGAGAGGGTTTTTCTGAACTTAGGGTTTCTAGAGGTAGGAGATGAAGGAGGATCGTTGGATCATGCCCTGGACTTTGACTCTCAGACCAATCCGACGGCTCACGTTTAAAGATGAATTTGGAGGGAATGCTGGGTGCCAAAGCGCACCGTTTCATTAAACCAATCTGATGGGCTTAAGTTGCGCATGCTAATCCCACCCCCATTCGCTAAGGCCCAACAAATTGAACTATTATTTCTTGCTAATTGCACCGTTTTGTTTTTTTATTTTTTTTCTTGTGTTTTCTGATCAACTGGGCCCAGACGCGCTTTGCTATGCGCGCCCCCAGTCTGGGCCCATCATCTTGTTTTAACTGAAATAGTTACTAACTGCACCCCATAACCAATTTAGTTCATATTAATTTCTTTCAATTTTTTTTTATTTCTTTAAAAAATCATAACAAATAGAAAATTTCATATTTTTAATTGGTTGTTTTTGCATATTTTTCATAATTCTGTTAAGAAAATTTTCACATAATAAAATTAGCATTTCATTTTATTTTTGCATTTTTAGTATATTTTTCTTTTAAATAGGTTTTGAATAATGTTTAGTTTAATGCATGATATTGTTGATTTTAGTTTAGTTAGATGCTTTTACATTTTGGATCCATTCTTTTTAGGGTGATTAACTTAGAACTTTAGCTTGTATATAAAATTTAATTCATGATTTTAGGACTTAATTTTAGATGATTTGTTTAGGTGTGATTAGGAGAATCAAAACTAGGGTTTAGATATAACATAGGTGTAGTAAATCATTTCTTTTAGGAGTTGTAGATTGAATTTTGGGGTATGGGACTATAGGGGTATTATGGGTAGATAATAGATCCCTTAGAAAATATTAGGCTTCCCCTATTGCTATTAGTATACTGCTTGTATTTGCTTGACTGTGTGGTGTGCCCTCTTTAGGGTTATTTTTTTACTGTGTGGGGTATTGGGCTTGTTTGGGATTGGGTGAGCTGAAGACTGTGCTGATGAAGACCATTGAAGACTAAAAGGATGAAGACCAATTTCCAGAGTTGGTGAAGAGCATCTTGCTGGCAGCTGTTGAAGGTTATAGGGTTTAGGAGCTAGGCAGAGCTCTAGAGTAGAAAACTTGATTCACAAACATGGAAGGTCTTGTCTGCTTCCATTCTTTCTCTATGATTCAAAGTCTCTTTTAAATATCCACCTCCTTCCTTTGGAAGGATTATTGAATGTATTTAAAAGATAGAACTTTTGAGGGAAAACTGTCAGTATCATGTTAACAGTCAGTAGGCCACCCTTGGTAGGCAATTGACTGTTTAACATCCATTGCATCTTGTTGACTGATATTCATCTTGGAGATTGAGACCTGAAGAGAAGCCATTGAAGACTGATGATAGAGACCTTGCTGGAAGGCTGTGAAGATAAAGACTGATAGTTGATGATGACTTGAAGACAGATGTTGATGCAGAGCTGCTTTTGCTGTTTATTTTTGCTGATGTATTGATTGAATTTCCCTGACTGTATTGCTTGCTGTTTAACCTGTTAGGTTGAAAGTGAATTCTGTTCACTTTTGCCTATTGTTTTCTAGGTTCGAGGTTGAGTGGGACTCCCTTGCCTCGCTTGTATTGTTGCATCCATGCATTTTACTGCTTTATTGTATATATTGCTATTGTCTCTGTTTTCGTTTATCCCTTAGGATCTCTGTTTCTCTCTGCGCAAGAGAGGAACATGATAGACATTAGGTCTTAACCCATGCATGATAACATTAGGTTAGTTTGATTCCCTTTTCAACCGTAGGTTAGAGTTCTGTCTCTTCTTTCTCAAAACAAACAGAAAAATACAATAAGATTTCAAACACAATAAAAGACACTTCTTCCGTAAAAGAATGTGAACTCATCAAAACATCAATTTTTGTCTGCTGGGACTGTTAATCTGAAAAACCCTTTTTCAGAAGGAATAAAAACAATCAAGACAGACTTGTGTCGTACGTGGCCCGAACTACGTTTGCTCTGATCTTTCATGCTGTACGAAAGTACGTAGGCATAGGATGCGATATCCTAGCGAGCAACCTTCCCCTCCTTTCCCGTAGGTAGGCGAACTACGTTAACTATGATTTCTCGTTCCAGACGGGAATACGTAGGCATAAAGTGCGATACTTTGCCGAGTCATTTTCTTTTCTTTTAACCCCTGACCTGTAGAGTAGATAGAATAACAATCCATACCCGAAAACAAGCGTGGATCCCGTCGAGTACGACGGACGTGAGGGGTGCTAATACCTTCCCCTTACGTAACCGACTCCCGAACCCAGGTTTTGGTTGCGATGACCATACCTTTCCCCGTTTTGCAAGGTTTACTTCGAGCGTTTCCTTTCCCTCCGTTGGGATAAATAACGCACGGTGGCGACTCTTCTGTTCAGCCGGCGCCGATTTTCGCAGTAGCGACACATACATCACAGGAAGTCAACAAACTCCCCAGATTATGTCAACAATGAACATATCTATTTTATGTACTGCCTTAGTCAGAGCAACAAGGTAGATCTTCCTTACATTCTGTTCATGCATCTGTGGAATCACATCAATGCATCTAGAGAATCTGTAAAAGAAAAAGGCCAGAAGATCAGGACTTGGATCCCATTTGGAAGGTTGATCTTAGATCTTCTCACTGAAAATGGTTTAGTGGCTGCTCTGTATGATGCTGGTGTTACAGAGGAATTAGAGTTTATTATGGGAAAGCCTCTGAACGCTAAAAGTCTTCTGAGACTCAAGATTGTAGATGAACTCACTACTGCTCCAAAGAGGTTAAATATGTCTGATTTGAATAAGAGGGTTCCAGTATCTGACTTTCCTCTATTCTTTGCTGAAGAACCTAGACATATAGTACTGATGTATATAGAGGAATGCAAAAGGGAAGGAGTACCTGTTCCAGCCAATGTGTTTCAGCTTGTCAAACAACCACTACCAGATGCAGGAGAAGAAGAAGAAGTACCACTTCAGAGGAAAAGATCTCAGCCTGCAGCAGAATCTGAACCTGTCCAGAAGAAGGCTAAGATTGCTAAGAAACCCAAGAATCTCTTAAAGAGAAAGGATTCTGAAGAAGCTGCCTCTGCATCTGCCAAGAGGATTAAACTAAAAGGTACTAAGACTTCTGTTATTTCTAAAAATGTTGTTATTAATGATTCAACTATTAAGTCTGTTCCCAAACCACCTGTTACTCAAACAACTTCTGTTGCTGCCCCTAGTTCTGTCTCACCTCAAAAACAAAACACTGCTTCTGTATCTAAAACACCTCAACCCAAAATACACATCAAACACTTCATTCCACGTCCATCACCATCAGAACCACAACAAACACAACCACAACCATCAGAACTACAACAACCTTCTGATAAACAAAACTCAAATCAACCACAAACTTCTGAACATCCAGAAAACCAAACCACAGAAGATCTA
This sequence comes from Lathyrus sativus, assembly GCA_963859935.3. Classification (NCBI taxonomy): domain Eukaryota; kingdom Viridiplantae; phylum Streptophyta; class Magnoliopsida; order Fabales; family Fabaceae; genus Lathyrus; species Lathyrus sativus. The sequence continues at coordinate 515,572,427 of OZ012741.1, forward strand.
CCAGAAAAAGACTCTATCATACCTCCATCAAACATTCCATCTTCTGAACCTGTTGCACCTGTTACTTCTGAACCCACAAAAGTAACTTCTGCTCCTGTTTCATCAGAACCACCATCCAAACAATCTGATACTCCCTCAGAACCTACTCATATCCCTGAGACAGAAGTTCTTGATATCACTCCATTAAAAACAATGTTTCAAGTCTCTTCTACCTCTTGTACACCTACAACATCCTCCAACTCATCAGAATCAGAAATTCATCCAGATTTTCTAATTAATCCATCTGACAAATACCCTGTACATGAACCTGAACCTGAATCAACCTTACCTGCTAAAACTCCCATTTCAGACCCTTTGCCTCCACCTGCACCTTCATCTGAGATGATTGTTCCCACTTCTAATCCATCATCATCTGGTATATCTTGTGCCCAAGTGTCTTCTCTTTATCATAATTTATCTTATGGTTTCAAACTGAAAGATTTTTATGATAGAGTTGAACCTTCTGAACCCCTGCAACCTCTGAAACCAAAACTCAGACAGGCTCTTCCATCTGTAATCCTTTCATATATTCAATCTATGAACAATGAAGGATCCTTAGCAACAATATCTACTACATCTGGTAAAGCTGTTGTTTCAGCTCTGCAACCTGCATCTGATAACACAGTTGCATCTGATAAACCATCAACCTCTGCTTTCATACCTTACTCTAATGAATCCTTTGATATTGTTTACCCACACACAAGACCACAACCTAATCTGCTTAATGCTTTAAACAGATCCTTACCTCAAAAACCAGAAATTCCTTTCATTCCATATTATCCCCCTCCTCTGATTTCTATCCCAAAATCACTGATACCACCAACTCCCAAACCTAAACATATGACTCTGGAAACCTTGCTTAAACCACCACCCAGACTTAATATTGATCATTTATTTCAAACATTTTTGCAAGAAATACAGATGTCTTTAGGTACTGTTCAGAAGAGATGCTCTGAAACTATGGATGCAAATGAAACTGACATCATCTGGAAAGGATTTATCAATAGATTCAACACTGTAGCTTCCAATCTGAAGAACGTCTGTTCTGATGATGCAAAGCTCAAAGCTGAAAGAACTCAATTCTGGATTGTCAACAAGACTGAACCTCTGCTTTGTTTGGATGTTCCTCCTCCTCCACCAGAACCAACTGCCAATGCATTGACTATAACTCTGGTAGAACCCTCTTCAGGATCTCCAGAACCTATGGCAATTGACTCTGTTCAGGCTGCAGAACCTCCACCTTCTTCATCAGAGATAAAGACAGAAAATCCAGATTTTGGAGACAAGATTGCTGCTCTGGAGGCTGGTCAATTTGAAATAAAATCTTGGATGGCGAAGCAAGACAAGAAATCTGAGGACATGTCAGAGTGGATGTCAAAACAAGATGAGAAGAATGAGACAATGACTAAGTGGATGTCAAAGCAAGAGCAATCTTCATCTGAGATTACAGACCTATTGAAGATGCTTTTGTCAAAACACTCTTAGATATTTTTTCCTAATGTTTGTGCATCTGTTGTTTTGCATCTGAATTTTATTGTTATATCTCCTGATATTTACCAATGTACTCTTGCTCTGTTATGTTAAATGAATCAGTTTTTCTCCATTGAATTATCTATTTATTGTTCCTTTTATTTGTCTTTATTAAAAGTTTTTACTTTTTGCTTATGACAAAAAAGGGGGAGAAAATAAAGATCTGAACTATTTAATATAATTTCACTAGAATGAATCTTCAGACATATCTATTCTTTCTAATATCTAAATTGACTATTTCAGAACATTTGATAAGAACACTCTATAAAAGAATCTCTGAGTTTCTCAGATCATTTGCTTTTTTATCAAACTCTGAATCTCATATCTGCAAGATATTCTGACCCTTAATTATTACAAAGACAAACAAGATCTGACTCTGAAGATTACTCAAGATAAAAAGGGAAGTTTCTATTCCTTTTTCATATTTAACTCAGGGGGAGATTCACCATCTCAGGGGGAGTTATAATTCTTTATGTTCAGTTAAATAAAATTTCTGATACTTTTTGTCATCATCAAAAAGGGGGAGATTGTTAGAACACAGATTGGTTCTTAATAATAACTCTTTGTTTTGATGATAACTGTTAGGAAATTTATATTTAAGAATTATATACTCTAAAATTTGTTTGAGAGTTTTACTGCAGATTGAAATTAACTCTCTAGAAGCAAATCTGTTTTGAATACAAGAAGTTATTCTGACTCTGAAGCGCCAGATGCACCTTACAGAAGAATCTGTTTGCTCCTTACAGAAGATCCTGAGCGTAGTCTCCAGAAGGATCTGAAGCAAGAAGCTCCAGAACATTCTGAGTCAGAAGCATCTGAAGATAATCAGAAGCATCTGAAGCTGAAACATCTGAAGCATAGAAGAATATTGATTGAAGAGTTTCTCAAAGCATTTATCTACAGAAGTTTCTGAAAGTACATACGCTGCCTAGTACTGAAGCTCTGTATCAAATATGCTCTGATGATCAACACGCTGAAAGCACACATGCTGCAGAAGACTCTGATACAGCATAGTTATGAATCTCATTAGAAGACTCTGATCCATTCAGACTCTGAAGAACTTGCTGAAAACTGAAGAAGTAATTTTCAAGAATATATCCGTTGGAGCTGTTCGACGTTTCTTTCCTCATTTGTGCTAGACACACTTACACAGACAAAAAGGATTTTTCTGTGCCATCTACTTCAAGGAAAGGTCACTTGATGTGAAGACAAAAAGGCTCAGACCTTTTGGAACTCTCTTTTCAACGTTCAGCTTGCTTGGATCAGCTGCCTATAAAAGGAGAACTTCACCATATTCTTCAGTTACACACTTTTTGCTGAAAAGAAATCATTATATTCTAAAGCTCTCATTCATTCTTATTCTTCTTAGAATCTCATTGTACTTAAACTTAAGAGAAAAATCACTGTTTTGATAAAAGCTTTATAGAAGCATTAATACTCTTGTATTTAATTTACATTGATTATAAAGGATATTCCTTAAGAGGATTCAGTTGGAATCAGTAGCTCTTGAGAAGACTAAGAACTGTTGTTCTTAGGTGATACTATTGTAATCAGTTTGATTTAATAGTGGATTAAGTCCTTGTTGAGAAAGGCAAATCACTCTAGGAAGGGTGGACTGGAGTAGTTGTTAAACGAACCAGGATAAAAATAATTGTGTGATTATTTTTCAAGTCTTAATTTATCATACTTATTCAACCCCCCCCCCCCCTTCTAAGTATTATCTCACCTTCAGCTACTCCATTTTTGGTTCTCATATGTGTTAATGGTTCTACCTTATGGCTTTATAACTTTGTTTTCATATCTTTTGGTATGTTCGCTATTTTTTTAACCACTGTCAAATCATGGCAAAAAGGGGGAGTAGTGTATTTGTATTTGTGTGCATGATTACCTTGTGCTTGTGAACTTCTATTTGGTTAGTTGATCTCTTAAGATGTAGCATCCACCTTGCATCTCTTGATATCTGTCACTTCTGCTGTTGATGTTGTTCTACTGATGATGTTGACTTCTAGTTTGTGTATGTATTAGTTGTATGCTCACATGCTCTAGCATCTGGCCTAACATATAGCTTTCAACTATATGAAGCATGCTTGTGAGTGAGCAAGTGTGCAAGTCTCACTATTGGTGTATGTTGCTACTGCTCTGGTATGTGGTTGAGTGTATTCTCCTGTATGAGATTTTTTTGCACATCTTGTAGAAAGGTTGTAAGTTATTTTAGCCAAAATTTGCCAAAAGGGGGGATTATTGCTCCATTGGTTAGCTATATTTGGTAAAACAACATGGGTAGTGCAAGATGTATTTTTGGTGAAGATTCAACATGTGGAACAAGATGTTCCAGCATATATGCAACATTTATCCTCGGTCTAGAAGACAGGTTCAATGTTTATTTATCAACGCGTTTTTGATTTGGTTCTAAGGAGATTTGTCATTTATGTGATGTATCTTTTAGCAATATATTATTTATTAAGATTTGCTAAAAGATTTTATTAAGACCAAATAAATTTAAATGAAAATTTAATATTGAATGAAGATCAAATCAAATTAAATATTTTTTGTGGGTGTTTTAAAACAAACCAAAAATCTGGTTGTTCTAAAATCTAATGCCCATTAGAAAAAGCTCAAAAGATGGGTTGTTATTTAAAGAGAATCATTCATACCTTTGAAGCCATACAAAGCAAGCATTGAAGATTTAGTTGTTGTACCCCAAAATTTGACCAACCGTTTCTTATATTTGCCTTATGTTTCGTTTCATTTGCATTTGCATCTGCATACCGCATACTTGCATACCGCATACTGTGCATTTTTGCAGCCGGATTGGTTTTATCGAGATTACAACCCTTTTCCTCGCGTTTCAGACGTTTCAAGCCAGTTCGAATAAGGAGGTTTATTTTGGAATTTGTGCTCTTCCCGGTGATTCAGTCTGTGTTGTTATTTTTGGGGATATTTCAGTGTCCGCCTTTTTACCGTTTATTTCGTTGCATTCTCGCATTTTATATTCACCGAGTTAATTTTCTAGAATTTATTTCATGGAATTTAGGTTTTAAGTAGATTCTTGGGTTTATTTTCTATTTTAGATATTTTAGTTTTTAATAGTTTAATTGATATTTTCTAGAAATTAATTATTTTTTTAGAATATTAGGATTTTATTATTCTATAATAGTTTAGATTAATTCTTTTAGATTTTTATTAGATTTTATTAATCTAAGTTAATTTGATTAGAAATTTTAGAGTGAACTTTAATTAGGATATTAGAGCTTTATTGGTTTTTACTTTATTTGGTTAAGTCACATTGCATTAATATTAGTTAGATTTAATAGCCTTTAATTAATTGATTTTAGTTAATCAACATTTCTTTTATTAATCCATCATCATTTCGTTTTTAGCTTTATTAATGTTCATTTAGTAGTTTTAATCTATGCTCATTTAATTAATCATTTAATTATGTCAACTAATCAAGTTTGCAGCTTTAATCAGGTCTCATGCAGGTTTTGTTGCTGACAAGTGTCAGGGCTATAAATAGCCTTATTCACTCTATCTCATGGTTGGCTGCACAATACTCGAGAAAACCCTAATTCACATCACCAGAGAATTCAAACCGTCCAAATCCTGCCGGAAAACTCACCAAAACCTCGTCGGAAAATTCATGGCATCACCGGAAAGTTCATTCATGTTCATGATGTTCATCACAATTTTTCCAGAAACCTTTATACATTCATCCAAACTCATACGGATCTTCATATGTTCATACCATTTTCCAGATTTGCTTCATAAACCTTCATGTTCATCTTCGTTTTTCCAGATCCTTCATCATGTTCATCGGATCTTCATCCAACTTCACCAACCATCATCAGATATTCATCCAAATCCATACGTGTTCATCCGTTCCAACTACTTTTCCAGATTTTCCTTCACATATTGATCCACACCGTCACTAATTTTCCAGAAATTCATAACCACATTCACCGTGTTCTTCATGTTCATCAACTTTTTTTCATAAAAAAATCCAGATCTACAAATCAATCTTTGAAACCTTCTTCACGTCATACCTTACGTGAACCAGATCCGAAAATTCATCCAACCTAGAACTACCTCCATCAAACCTTCACGGATCTAACTAACAAGCCTCCGATCAACATCATTTCTAGATCTGGATTCACAAACTAGAACTCCAAACCACTTCAAACTTCCGGATTTGAACTCAAAACAGCCAATCGAACCATCCTCGCCCAGCAGATTCTCCATAATCATCAACATGCAATTCCAGATCTTCCATGGATTCAACAACAAATCATTCACAAACATGCAAACCTCTCTGAATCTCATCGTGCCACCTTCACAAACACAACAAAATCAATGAATCTTCATCTTCTCTCTAGATCTACAACGAATACAACAACCTGGATTGTTTGGATTTTACTGGCTGTTTTTGTTTTTGTTAACAGGTGAGTATGATGAGAAGTTGGGCGAATTGAAGAGAGGAGGAGATGATTGCGAAGTTGAAGAAGAGGATAGTTGGGGTTTTATTTTGGCCAGGTGAGGAAGAAGTGGAGGAACGAACGGAGAGAGACGGAGGTGATGTGGAAGAAGTGGCGGCCAAGCACAGTAGGCTATGGTTTCTTTTGCCAAAACGAACGAAGGAAGAAGAAGAGGGCCTTTCCGTTTTTCCTGGCTGATTGGGTAAACAGGCCTCGTGGCCCATTGTTTTCTTTTAATTACTATACCACATGTTCCCTTATTGCACCCCTGCTGTCTGATTGCTGTTTGTGGATTTGGACCTCAAAGCCCAACTGGATTTTTATTGGATTGCATCCCTGGCTGCTACTGCACCCCTCTGTTTTATTTTTCATAATTGTTTTGTGGATACTTTTTTGTATAGAAACTTATGTATATTATTTTCATTTGATATTAATATACTACTTTATTATATTTTCTTTTATATTATAATATTATTTTGTATTTTATAATATTTTTATATAGAATTTTATATTCTATTTTCATATTTCTTTTTTAAAAATTTTTTAGAACTTTATTTTCCTTTAGAGGTTTATTTTTCTTTTAGAAGTTTATTCCTCTTCCCTTTTGTTATTGGGTTTTTGTTCCATTTTCATTTTGTTTAGGTCGATGATGAGACCTCCGTAATTCGTTATTAATCAATTTGTTGATGGATAATGTAGGATATGAGACCATTTCTTTCTCTCCTCTTTTCTCTTCTCCTTTTGGTTTTATTTTGACTTTCTTCTGTTCTGGTCCGTGTGACATGATTCAATTGGAGAATGATTCGTAATATCATTTCTCTATCTTGTCTTTGATACGGAAATCAATACGCAACTTCCTATAGCTCGATTTCTCTTATAAGTCGAGCTACAATGGTTAAGTGTCACATTTGTCCTGATTCAAGTTTGAAACGTCATCATCAAGGATCAAAAGAGGAAAGCTTGGAAATGGAGCTTGCACACAAAAGTCAAGGGTCAACAGAACCACTCTGTTCGGCAACGTTATTTTTATTTCACTTCTTTCATCTCTTTTATTCAACCGTCGAGTGTTGTGAGCTGCAGCGTTAGATACGTGGGAAAATGTGAGTGAGTGGCTTCCTCTTTATCGTCTAAAGTGTTTAGTGTACACCCTTTGGGCGATATGCGACGCATTCGCTCCTACGTTTAGGACTTTGCGTGTGCATCCTATTCCGAACCTTTTCTCTCGCATCCTGGCGATGAGACTTCCCTTTTTCTCTCGCATCCTGGGGATTGAGATTCCTTCTCTTGCCCCCGTGCAATCGAGACCCGTTCTTCCGTAGTTAGCTGAACTACAGCTGCTCTGATTTCTAGTGCCATATGAGAATATGTAGGCACATGACGCGATGTCTTGGCGAGCACACTAACAACTAACTTCTCTTTTCTCTCGCTTCCATGCGATCGAGACTTTCCCGCTGACGACTAATCTTCCCTTTATCTTGCCCTAGCGCAATCGAGACCAGACCGTAGTTCTAGAACCCGTAGGTTCCCGTACCTTTAAAACCCGATATACTATGTCCGTTCTACCACAAACAGGTAACGCATAAGTCTCCAATGGTCAATCAACATACACCTAACTACTAGAATGCGCACGCTAGTATCGTCAACCTTTTTTCTCACCCCCGTGTGATCGAGAATACCCTTTCGTCCCATAGTTAGCCTAAACTATATTTTGCTCTGATCTCTCATACCTGTTGAGAGTACGTAGGCACGAGACGCGATGTCTCAGCGAGCAACTTCCCCCCGTAGTTTCCCGAACTACGTTGACTCTGACTTTCCCATTGCACGAGGGAATACGTATGCGTAGAGCGTAATTCTCTATCGAGTCAGTTCTTTCCGTTTAGCTTTAGCAGCCGTAGATTAGATTGTTTTTTCACCCATAGACTAGACAACAAAGCGTGGATCCCGTCAAGTACGACGGACGTGAGGGGTGCTCATATCTTCCCCTTGCGTAACTGACTCCCGAATCCAGGACTTGGTTGCGATAACCTCGTCTTTTCCCTTTTTCGTCAGGTTTTCCGATCGTTTCCTTTCCCTCTCTTTGGGATAAATAACGAAAGGTGGCGACTCTTCTATTTTCCGCTGGTTGTTTTACGCAGTAGCGACATTAGTGTGTCAGGGTTTTTGTTTTTTGAGTCTTTATATTATTGTTTATTGTAAACCTCTAAATAAGTCTAATCTAAACATTTAAGGTATAAAAGTGAATTATTTAGTTGAGTTGTAATCCAACATTTGTAATATTTTGAAAGCATTGATCATTAGGGTAGTGATTGAAATATAGTAAGAAGGGTTATTGTATTTAGGGGTAGTATTGAATCGAAAGACATTGTAGCATTAGGAAGTAAGCATTGAATAATGGTTGTTCATCAAAGGATAATTTTACTAATACTATTGAGAGTGAATTTTCTTTATTGGGTTGGAAGCCCCCCAGATGTAAGTGTTGTTGCAGTGAATTGAGTTAACAATTCTCTTGTGTTTTTTATTATTTTGTTGTGATCACAAACGATACCTCTCAACAAATAAAGATTGAGAAACAGAGTTCTTAGGTGAACAACGAAATCAATTATAACAAAGAGAGTAAAAAGAAAGGTCAAAGAAGAAAGAAGAAGAAGAAGGATTGAAGCAAATTGCTATACTACTCACTTTCTCAAAATTACAAAATATTACAAGTGAATAACACAATCTGACCACACTCAATAAACTAAGTGTTCTAACCTATATATAGACTAACTAGATAACTTGTAACTTAAGCTAACTAAACAATTGAATATGTAACGAAAGGCCTAATTCGATGAAAATTTCAATAATATATATTAGAATAGACTTCGACTATAATATGTATCCTTCGACCACAACATATGTAACACCCCCTTCTATACCCCCAAAATAATGCAATTAAACACTTAATCACATATACAAAATTCATCAGAGTATATTTATAACACGGTATAAAAGAGGCGCATCATATTTTTCACGAAACGACAACATAAATAATAATGTTTATAAAGAGATAAAGCAAAAGGGGTAAATCTCAACAAAAAGTAAAGCATAACTCTTAGAGTCCACATATCAATGTTTTGATTAAAGCGGAAGACTAGAACATTGAATTACTTAAGACATGATATAATAGAAGTACGCATCATCAAGTTGTTCATAGTATCATTCATATTTTACAAACATCATCAGCTGATACACATTCAATGTATCACAAAAGAATACTATACAAGCCTAGCTACCCGATGTTACATATCAGAGCAACCGACTCAAAAGAATGAAGCTATACTTCACCAAAAGAAAACCTCCAGCAATCCTAATTTGCAATGCCTCATAGAGCATTATAAAACAACAGAAGGGTGAGAAATATTATCATAATAATCAATGCATATAATTATATATACATGCATAACATTTCTCACCACAATCCATTTTAACTCATATACATAGTCCACACACAATCATATTTCATATAATGATGACATTCATGCTATGTGACTCAATACGACTCAATGCAAACTTATGCCATGTGGTACCAACACTTGTTATCTTTTTTCGGTTTACATTAAACCGGGTCCACTCTTCTAGACCGATAACCACCAAAAGCCCGTCCTCTAAGCTTTCAAACCCACTCTTCTAGGCTTGGGACAAGTCACTAGTCTCCACGAAACTAGCAAGCATTGCCTCTTGACTAAATGATGCATATGCAATCAACAATTTAATGCACTTAAGACTGACATCTTAATCTCATGCATTCAAATAATTCATCTCTTCAAGAATTATCACAACGATTGCACACAGAACATATTCATACATATCATCAATATATTAACAAACAATGCACACATATACACAATGTGTTCTCATGCATTCTTCATATATTTTTAAATCAATTATAACAATGTATTACATTTCTCCACGAATTACAATTTCGATCAATTCACAATCTTAGGATTCACGCCGTAAGGATACCCACAGTATAATATATCCCGGCGTAATCGACGCCTCGAGCATGGAAATAATCAAAGTTAAGTCGGAAATCCGACCTCGGATGGAAACATTAAGGAAAAACACATCCTGTCACGTTCGCTACTCTGCTCGCTTAGTGAGCTCCTAACGAGTATTTGCTACTTGTTCGCCAAGTGAACAAGCTCGCGAAGGCAAACAGAAGCTTCTAACTTTGTTCGCTACCTCGCTCGCTCAGCGAAGGCCTAGCGAACCTTCGCTACCAGCGAACACTACAACATGCATTATGTCCAAGTCTAGGACCGTTCGCTACTGGCTCGCTACTAGCTCGCTTAGCGAATGTTCGCTACCAGCTCGCTCAGCGAACAAGCTAGCGAATGTTTGTGAACTCAGAATTTCTCACTGTCCAACTCCCACCAAACTCTCCAAAACCAACCGATTCTCACCGAATAAGTTCTGTAACCTTAGTCTAACATCCTCCCGACTAAATACTACCTCTTATTCTCATTTTCCACCGTAAAAACTCAGATCCTACCGATTAATCCATTTATGCCCTAAAATGGAAGTTGTAGAAAAACATCCAATACTATAGCCCAAGCATACACAATTATATACATTGTTAAGATAATGATATTTTTCACCCTTACCTTGATTAATCTAAAGCTTGAGAGTTGTTCTTGATGATTCCAAGTTCTTCCCTCTTCTTCTTCTCTTTTCTCCTCTTTCTCCTTTTTTCTCTATTCTTTCCTTTATGTTTCTGTCTTTTCCTTTTCTTTCCATTCTCCTTCTTAATATGTCTTTCTCTTCTAATTCTCTCCAACATTTAATAATTCATTTAATTAATTACCCATAAATTAAATAATTCTCATTAACCCACTTAATTAAATGCAAATAATTAATTAATGAAAAATCGGACTGTTACAACTCTCCCCCACTTTAAGAATTTTCGTCCTCGGAAAAGTTACCTGATTTGAACAAAAAAAAAACAACAAACAAAACAAAACTGAATTATTGATTCGATCAAAGAATTCGCTTTGGATATTACAGTTATCTAGATTGCTCCGTGGTGATAATAAGTTATCCTCCGATTACAAGCTTCTCACCTGCTGCTAAAACGCAATATTCTGGGCGTATGTGCCGCTGTTACACTTTGGAGATTTCCCATTGATGGTCGTATCATGTCCCCGTGGAGTCCCGCGTCGTTGGGTCTGTTACTCATTTGTTTCTCGCATGTCGTGTCTAGTTTTCTCCCATGTGACGCCTTAAATCCACAGGACCCTCTTTGTTTTGCATTTCATATCATCGCATATCATTTGCATTCGGTGGCTTCTTATGGCCAAAAATTCGTGCAATGTTTGTATTTAAGTCCCTCCTATCTCGTCGAGACGAAGATTTCAATCTCCATATCTCCGAATAGAAGTAACTTAAATAGGGGCATCTGTTGCACCCTAATTTTTGACCTTAAGATCCCACCTCCTTGCTGTTGAAACCACTATAGTTCAACTGTCATACCCTAAATTTTACCCTCAGATTTAGTCGATTCATGTTGCATAACATCTCATTTTTCGCATCCGCTAACTATTAACAAGTTATGTAGTGCGTTTTGTTTGCAGGAAGTATACCAGGGGCATTTTAGTCTTTTCACGTTGGTTCTGCCAGATTTTGAAGAAGTTGAAAATTAGCACCATCGTGTCTGAGGCAATTGTCTATCATGGGGTTATTGAGGAATTGGTTCGCGTTGATTGGTGTCGAAGAGGTTGTCAGAAATATCATTGGACTCGGGGCCATTCATTGTCTGGTTTTTGAAGTATTTTAAGCATTTATTTTGGATTCAAAGTAAAGCGGATACTATTTTGAGAAAGCGGGAATTTAGTTGGAGTTTGTCCGGGTTTAATCGATAAATGGTCAAAGGGTACACAAATAAGGGATTTCATCCATATCATTGTCCAAAACAAAAGGGAAATGAATTTAAAATATTTTGTGAATATCATTCATAAACACTTATAATCCTACCATTAAGAGGTAAGTTTTGAATATTCTTGAATCTTTATTCATGGGTATACATAATTTGCAACTCAAAGGTGAAATTAAGTGTTGTCGAGTTATTATTCAGTGGATATTTTAAATTTACAATTGATGAGTAAATATAAATATTTTGGGATTTCATTCCATGAGTATTTATAATTTACGATTTGAGACGGATAAAATTCATGATTGCTCATATGTTTACAAGAAATTTCATTTACAAGTGAGTATCTATTCTAAAAAAGTCCTAAGATCCCTAAGCTTCAAAATGATCTTCATGTTATTCCCTTTGAGTTCTTCAGAAAGCTCCAATTACCTGAAAAGTAGAAAACAAAACAAAAGCAAGAAAGAGGTTAGGAGAGAGGGACGGACACCCTCAGAAAACTTTCATCACTGGGTGCCGGGAGGGCACGACCGAAGTCGCATCCTACTCCCACTTCCGTATCTCAACCTCGGCTACTGACCGGCAGCATCTGTTCCATTGAGGGACAGCCGAGAGAGAGAGAGAGAGAGAGAGAGAGAGAGAGAGAGAGAGAGAGAGAGAGAGAGAGAGAGAGAGAGAGAGAGAGAGAGAGAGAGAGAGAGAGAGAGAGAGAGAGAGAGAGAGAGAGAGAGAGAGAGAGAGAGAGAGAGAGAGAGAGAGAGAGAGAGAGAGAGAGAGAGAGAGAGAGAGAGAGAGAGAGAGAGAGAGAGAGAGAGAGAGAGAGAGAGAGAGAGAGAGAGAGAGAGAGAGAGAGAGAGAGAGAGAGAGAGAGAGAGAGAGAGATAAAGGAAGCTTTTTCGAGCCGAAAGGATTGGCGCAACTGTGGATTCAAAGGGACACCATCAAGTAAATATGGTAGCACTATCAAGAAAATATGTAACCTTTCCCAAACTGATGCTCATAGCCAAAGTGGATAGAAGTAAAAAAATTGAACAAGTGAGTGCAAACCATAAAATCAGCAAGAAACCGAAACCAACATGTAGGCTCAGTTGAAGAACAACATCACAGCCCCTGTCATCAGACAACAACAGCCAGCAGCATAATCAGTTTGTGAATCCAAACACCCCAGCCCTGAAACAACGAAAAGAAAGGGATATCAGTTCAAAGAAACCGAGTTTGTGTTCTGAAAAAGAACCACACACCAACAACACCAAACTGAATATCGAAGCTAATCAAAACTGCCTCAAAAGAATTCATAAACATCACAGAAAAATCAAGCTCCATGTTCGAAAAAGCAGAAACAGGCAGGGACAATCCAACAGAACATCAATGCAAACAGCACCAAAGAGGTTGGCTCATCAGAGCAACAACAGTCTGAATATCAGGCCATCAAAATTGGTTCAAGATCAAAGCGGATAAGCTACAATGCTAGCAGCAGCTCTGAGATTAAACAAGTAAGGAAAGCCAAAGGCGAGCCGAACCGAAAACTGGATATGAAGCAAGTCCAGATCAGAAACAAGTCCAAATCATGGGCTACACGTCAAAGTGGAAATGACTCGAAAAGCTACAAGAGATACAAACGATATCAGAAGCATCAAAATTGGATCGAGCAATGCGCCAAATCTGAAACTGGATATCCACATCTGAAAAGAAGATCAAAACAAGTCCAGTTATCAAATGAAATCCAAAACGAAACTAGAATCAAATAAATCAAATCCAAAAGAGATCAAAAACTGTGTGAAATCCGAAAAGGGAAAGAATCCCAAATCAATCCAAAACGGATTCCATCACATAATTTTGAGATGAAATCAAATTAATTTCGAAAAAGGAAATCCCAATCAGAATGAAAAGAGATATGTTCCGAAAACCCAACAAAATCAAATCAAATCAAAGCCCTCAAAAGCAGTCAGGAAATAGTAACGTAAAGCCCACAAGATCACTACAAAATCAGAGGGTATAAAAGAAAGATACAACCTGTGCGAAAAACCCTAGAAGCTAGCGACCGCGTATGAAAAACGAGACAGAGACGAAGCGAGCGAGAGCGTGAAAACGGCGGCGAGGAAAGAAGAAGATCATCGAAGCTCATCACCAAAACGCGAACGAAACCCCTTGAAGAAAGTTCACCAGCGCCGCTCATCCGAACGGCGAGCAAACAATCTTAAGACTCGGAGCATCATCACCATCGCCCCATCATCCGTTAATCGCCGATACCACCGTCAAACGTAAGCAAGGAATAATCGTTCATCTTTACATCTAATGTTTTACAACTGGTTTTCAGGTTTTCATCATGGATAGTGGAAGAGAAAGGCGAAAGCGAAGCAAAGAATGAGGCAAAGCACGGAAACGAGAAACAAATGGCTCCGCCGGTTACACGATGAGGGTTTCCAAACCCTAATCAATTGATTACTTTAGTTGCAATGGGTTGGGTCCGGGGTGATGACCGGCCCAATTCCCTTTTATCTTCTTTATTTATTTTACAATTTTATTCATTATCTTTTAATTTTTATAATTTTTAAATCTTATTAAAACTTTTTTTTAAAAAATAAAATAAAACTTTTTTTTAATTAAATTAAACTTTTTTTTGATAAATAGGTAAAACCTTTTTTACTAAATAAATTAAAACTCTTTTTTTAAATTAAAACCATTATTCCTTTTGCAAATTTAACTTAGTTTCTTTTTAAAAATTTCTATTAAGAGCTTGTATATAAATATCACAAATAAACAATAAAAGTCTAAAAAAAATCTCACAACTTCTCTGACTGCTGTCTTGTTTCGGCTTACTAACCACGTCATTTGTTTTGCAGCTTAGTCATGCTACCGTCGATTTATTTTCGTGTGTTTTATTCAAATTTTCATTATAACTGCTTCTCATCTGTAACCTCGCGAACCAATGATCGCGTTTAATTTTCTGTCGTTAATTCTCTGCCTGTATGATTTAAATTTCTCACATTTTCATCACTAATATTCCGTCACATTGCACACATCCGAAGGTTAGGTCTAACTGTTTGGTCGTCGCGCCGATAATCCTCAAACCCTCAAAACTACAAAGTTCAAACCCTAATTTTCACCAATGTCTCGCTACAGACAAAATTACAATTACCCCCAGCATTAGGTCAAAGATCCACCGCACTCATTTTAGGGTTTCCCGTCGCGGAATCCCTAACCTAACCCTAATTTCAACTTAACAATTTAACATAGAAGTTTGGAGTTCCCACACTCCGCATAAGTGTGTCCTTAAGATGCGTTTATTCCCCTTGAAACCTTGACCACAGTCAAGACGTTTCTAACCTCTCTTGTGAGGGGAACTACAGATACTCTGATTCCATTCCCGTAAGGATATGTAGGCATAAGATGCGACATCTTATCGAGTATACTTAGGACTAACCCCTTAGGTCTTTCTCTTTACCTTTAACCCTTAACGTTACTCTTAAGCAAATAACTTAGCAATAAACAACGTAAAACAAGAGGTTCCTGTAGAGTACTACAGAAACTTAGGATGCTAATACCTTCCCTAAGTTTAACCAACCCCGAACCTTAGATCTTTCTCCGCGTTGTGTTTACAATGCAAAATAGGTTTTCCTTCCTTTAACCTTTCCTTCGGATAAATCAAAGACGGTTGCAAATTGAATTAAAGATTCAAACTAATCAATAGTTTGGTATCCATATTTCACTGCGACAGAAATGGCGACTTCACTGGGGAACCGCTTGTGGGTTTCCCTACCTTGTTTTATTTATTTGTCTATTGCTTTATATTTGCTTATTTGTTTATTTGTATAATTGTTTGCTTATTTCTTTTGGGTTGATACCTATGAGTGGTGAGACAAAGTCCTACACCCGGACTTGAGAGAAATTATGATAGGATGGTGATATATTCGACGAGGCTTATAGGGAGTGAGTCCCGACTAAGTTGACTCGAGAATCCCGCTTAGTTGAGACCCTTTTGAAAATGGTTCGGTTGAACGAGTTTAGTCGTGAAAACTTTTACTATTCTCAATTGGAGTCCATGATACTAAGGACCGTAGTTACCTTTAACCCCCACTTTGGCCTTTATTAGGATGTAGTGCGAGGCTATGAGGGAGTAAGTCCCGAAATAGTGCTACGCGATGCTACACCCAAAAGAAGTTCTCTTGAGAATATTATTAACCCCCGTGTTAGTTGGGAAGTCGATAATATCCGAAAGATGGGCTAATGACTTTGGGAGCCTCTTTAGAACCCGGTTCTACAGGTACAATCAACCTTTAGTCCTTATCCTTTGGGAATGGGTATACCCTTTGCTCCATGACCGTCGCAAACTTAGGGCACCCTTTGTTTGTGTATCCTTGTCTATCTATGTTTGTTGCATTCATAAAGCATCATTCTGCATTGGTTTCATGGGATTCCTAGTTTAGTTATAAACATTACAGAAACCAATATGTATTGTAAAAGAAAATATTTTGGAAATATTCTTTTAAGGGTCCCCAACTTGGGTGGCCTAAGGAAGTAGGAATAAAGAAAACTCTGTAACGTTTATGAAAACTTGAGTTCCATGAAACCTTTCATTTCTGCATTCTGCATTTTTGCATCCATCATTCAGCATTTCACATATGCATGAATCTCTCCTTTTCTGTGGCTCATCCGGTCCTCTGTCTTTTGTCTGTCAGTTGACACCTCGCCCATCTGACCAAGCTTGAAGTATCACTAAAGGACAGTAAAGAGGACGAAGATATGGATTGCATGACTAGCTTCAGAGTAAGGTCCAAACCAACATTTCACCGTCCCTCCGACGACTTTGTGCCAGCGCAACTTCAGCCCATGCGAGACAACCTGTTTGCTGACTTTCAGAATGTTCATGCTGAGAAGGAAATGGACGATCCTGGGCTTATAGCATTCGAAAATGAATTTCGTGACTTCAAGGAACGATGGAAAATGATGAAGAGGAACCGTGCACCTGATTTTTATGCTCACGACCGGCGTCTAGTTCCAAACCTAGTTGTCCCTCCGGGATTCCAAATGCCCGCCTTCGAAGTGTACAGAGGTATGATTTGTCCAAGGTATCATTTAATGATATTTTGTCAGAAGATGACTGCTTACCTGGGGAATGACAAACTAATGATCCACTGCTTTCAAGAAAGTTTGTGTGGAGCACCGTTAACATGGTATATGAAGCTACAAAGGAACCACATTCAGTCTTGGGAAGACTTAGCTGTTGCTTTTGTGAGGCAATACCATCACAACTTGGGTATAGCCCCAGACAATAAAGATGACAGTGGACCTTCTAGAGAATTCATAGCTCCGGTACCCCATCCTCAACATCAGTATGCAATGCCCGCTCAGCGCGAACAACAACCATCTCCTAGGCAGAGGTTGGCCTCTCCAGATCAACCACAGAATCGACGATTCCGAAAAAGGTATCAAAGGATGACTCCAGATACTCTAAGAGAAGTAATTCATCGGTTTGATCCCATCCCTGTGAAGTATGCTGACTTGTTTCCAGCTCTGATTCAAAGAGGTCGTATCCAGACAAGAGCTCCACCTAAGGTACCTAAGAAGTTTCCATACTGGTACAAAGCCAACAGATTTTGCCTGTATCATCGAGGTGCTCCGGGGCACGACATTGAGAGTTGTTACGGTATGAAAGCAGACGTTCAAAGTTTGGTCAAATGTGGAATCTTATCCTTTGAGGGTTCCGTCCCTTATGTGCGAGATAGCCCCGTATCTCAACAAGGTTCGTCCTCCCCGGGCATGATTCAAGGTCGTCAACACCGCGTCTGAAAGTTGCGCACCAGACATTTCTGCATGTCTCTCCAGTCTGCGTGAAAGCACAATAAAGGTCCTAGAAAGGACTCTCTGAAGAAGTTTTATTTTGTTCATTTTTTTTTGGGTTGAAAGCATATTTGGTGTGTAAGAACTTTCTATTTTGAATAAGTAATGCAATGAATGTTTGTCTTGAAGAAACCCATTTGTATTCACTCATAAAATTATTTTTTAGAATTTATAATTCCAACTTTATCCAGTCTCTTGCTTTGACAGAGAATTGGGAGGAGGATGACGAATAAAAACGCAAAGATCTCTCGTTGTATGCTTTTAAATGAAACTCCGCTAATGACGTAAGGCATTGTTTCAAATCCCAAACACTGGAGATATAAGGAAGATAATCCCTCTTTAACCCCTTTGAGCCTTGAAGTAGGAGTTTTCCTTTTTCCAGATAAAAACCCTCAATTTTTAACCTGGGGCAGGGTAGTTTTTCAGTTAAGCTGATCAAGCACTCAGAATCTCAAAAAGAGGAGTGAACCTTCGAGAAACCACTGTATCTATTCCTAACATATTAGGAGGCTAGAAAAAAAAAGACACAAACAAATATCCCTCAACTATCCAAAGAGTAGGGCAGTCACAATCCTTTCAAAAATGCCAAAATGACTTATAGTCACACGACTTGTTCAAAAAATAAAAAATAATGGAAAAAGAAAAGTCCACCAAGTCAAAACCTATGAAGGAGACTAGGAGAAATTGAGACAGCCTGCTGGATTTCAAAGTCAAATTCAAAAGACTTCGTCCAGGCAAAAGTTAGGCAAAAAACAAAATATTACAAAGAAATATCCAGTAAAGAACAAAGTCGTGTGATCAAACACCAGAAGGAAATGGGTGAGTGACTGCCATGTCCAAAGCCTCGGTTGAGTTCTCGACCATATCAAAATCCTCTTGAGAGATGAGTGCTTGTATCAAGTTTAGCTGAATGTAGGATTGGAGAACCTCACGAAGAATGGGTGGGTACAAATAAACTTTGAGCCTTTATCCTTTGTTTCTTAAACCGTGAACCAAGCCGCGATGCAACCTTTAAAAGACCTAATTGAAGTAGGGTTTATTTTGACAGCATACTCGATGAGATGACGTTTCCTGACTCCTATGAGCTATGCTCAATTTGATGTTGGCTTTATAAATTGAATTTGTATCCTAACTAGTGATTTGGTCACAAGTTATTGTGATATCTTTTTCAAAAAAAAAAGAAGAAGAAAAACTTCAAGACAAACATATATGTTGCGTTAACAGTTCATGTGTGTTGATTTTGCCTGATATATTAGAAAGTTTACATATAGACCTCAATGATGAAACTTGAAGACCATGTTGGACAGGGGCAAGTTGTTTCTCTGTTTCCCGCTAACGCGAGTTCCGACTTTCCCAGTGTCATACCCCAAATTTGTCCTACCCTATATATAACTCTCATTTTGTACATCCATCCACCAATTGGTATTCAAAAAAAATATATAAAAAATATATGTTGCCTAAATTTGTGCTTTGTCTGAAGGTGTTCGTTCAGGTGTATAATTAATTGAGGATTGATGGTTTTGACCCAAAATTTAGTCATATGGGAGTTTTTGATAAAGTCAAAGTCGGGGTGTGACTAATTCAGGTGGTCGGTTGGAGCTGATAGCTAGGATTGAGGTTGATTCAAGTTAACGGATGTTTGCTTTGAGTCATTGATACTTCAAGGAATAGGATCGTACAAAATTAATTTATTTATATGAGGGTTTGACGCAGAGAGTTGAGATCTATGTAACAAAACATTATAGTATGGCTGGGCGTTTGATTCGTTATGGGAGCTTGTTTTTTTGGATGTCCAGATGATGTGCCTTTGTTTAAGTTTAGCCGAGAATCACAAGTCAAGTTTGGAAAATTGAAAACCATATGAGGAAAAAACATGCAATATGTGGAAGGCTCAATATATGGTCACAAGTTACTAAATTCCATCAATAATTTCCCTGCAAGAGTATTACAGCAAAATTCCATAAAGAAAATGAGTCATAAGTTTTTCTAATCAAAGCCCATTTAGCTTTCTATTTCATGAGAAGTGCCCATTACAGTAATAATAAGAAATCATTCTACAATTGGTGTAATAATGGGACAACGTTGAGGTTTTTTTTTTTTTTAGGCCACTCTTCATACACGTACAAAAGGAGAACAGAGAACTGAGGTTTCTCCAGATAGCATCCAGTCCAAGCTGTAATATCACGTCTTCACAGCAGCTAATCCATGCTGCGGCACCTCACAACCATCTTCATGCTACCATCTGCGAAATTCTCAAAAGGAAAGAAGGCCCACATCACAATATGGCATCATTAGAATTAACATTACAAAAATGCAAAAAAGAAGAGAAAACAGCAAAACGGTTACCGTAGCTACCGCGCCAAGAGAACGCTCCGCATCTCCATTACCGATTCTCCAAAACTACCACCAGAGAGAATAACATTTATCTTTCCCGCGATCACCGCCTCTGCGTACATCGCACTTATGGTGACTGACACTGGGAAAGCGGATATGGTTCACTCTGTGCTGATTTGAAACAACTGATAGGCTTCCTGCTGCATTAGTTTTACCTGAAGGAGAGTTGAAATGATTCGTAGACGAAGGTGCAGCATCAAAGTTGTAGATGCCCCAAACCGATATAGAGATAGCAAGAGGTATATGGAATTTCAAATTCAACATGTCACTCTCTCAGAGCCAGTGGCTATTTCGTCCTCTCACCAAATCACTTTTCTCCATTCCCATAACCTATGCATCAATCTCTCCCCAAAGGTTTTGCTGCCATTCATTACCACATTCCACCAAAGATGCTGTGAAGCATGTTTTTGAAGATAGTAACTTTGATGAACCTAAAGTTAAAATATTGAAGCAGAAAATGGAACCACTTGGTATTACCTTAGATAACTCTTGTTTCCCTGGCAAGTACCATAACCTTTTTTGTCCAAAGTGTAATGGTGGACAGTTAATGGAGAGGAGTTTATCTTTTCATATTATCTCTGATTGTGAATTTGCAATGTGGAGGTGTTTTAGACCTGCATGTGGTTGGGCTGGTCAGGTTTTTGCAGATGACAAGGAATTGAACAATAAGCCTTTTGGACAAATGGATGAGAAGGGCTTGGGATTGGAACCACTTGGTGCTAAGCTTGTTGCTTACTTTAAGGAGAGACTGATATCAGAGAAAACCTTAAGCAGAAATGCTGTAAGGCAATTGTCGGACGATAAGAATGTTATTGCTTTTACCTATAAACAAAATGGGTTGCTTGTTGGTTGTAAGTACAGAACAATGGAGAAGAAATTTTGGCAGAGAAAAGGCACTAAGAAAGTACTTTATGGACTTGACGACATTGCTCACGCAACTGAAATCATCATTGTTGAGGGGGAAATTGATAAGCTTTCACTTGAAGAGGCTGGCTATCTAAATTGTGTTAGTGTTCCCATCGGTGCACCTGGAAAGGTTTCTTCAAAAGCTTTGCCACCAATAGAAAAGGATACTGCATATCAATATCTGTGGAACTGCAAAGTGCACTTGGATAAGGCCGTTCGCATTATCCTGGCAACTGATAATGATCCTCCTGGTCAAGCCTTAGCAGAAGAGCTGACACGGCGCCTCGGACGAGAAAGGTGTTGGCAAGTACGATGACCTATAAAACAAATCAAAGACAATGAGTGAGTAAACATAAGACAGAAACCTTATTTCAAATAACAGACGGTAAAGAAAAATCACATTTTTACTAGCAGTAAATTAGAGGTTATATGATGTTGTAGTAAAAGGTTTTCACCTCACTACAGACAAAAATGGTACTACTTTACCTCAATCCTCTGCATACTCTCTCCATATATAATTGTGTGAGAAGTGACAGCAAAGAGAAAAAAAACCCTAGCCGCTACAGCTCTGAGCTTCCTAATCCATTCAGCCTCCAAAACCCTAAAGAAGAGATCTGAATCCATGGAACCAGCCATGACTACCACCTTCTCCAAGTCCTCATCATCCAACCTTCATCATTAACACCCATTCAAGAGGATTGGAAAACCCTCACAACATTGATCTTCTTCAACCTCTAACCTCCAAATCGAAAATGCTTCCCTCTCCCTCAGAAAATCCCTCGTGATACCTTCTGTCTATCACCTCAAACCTTTCCTCCATATCCTTCAACCCTTAACAATCCTCAACAGCTCTTCCAAATAATCCTTCAAACCTTCAAACTCACCAAAATCGTAAATCCTTTTAGAACCCTAATCCCCTCTTCATTCCTCTTCAAATCCTCAAACAAAACTTCTCAATAAATCTTCAATCCTCAAAACGCATAAACCGAGCTTCATCCCCAACCACGATTCTCAACCAAATCAAACCTATATACCAATCCCCAACCCAACAGAAGCGCCACCGAATTAGAATGGGAGATAAAGAAGATACAAAATGGAAATGAAAAGATTCACAACCAAGATCAAAACCAAACCTGAATGAACTGGATGATAGGTCGAACACGAGAGAAGGTTGGAAGCGATTCATCACCTTTTTGCTACTCGATGCATTTTGTTGAATTTTCTTGTTGGGAAATTTGTGGTGTACACCGTGGTTTTGTTTCTCTAAACTCATTTTGTTGAACGTGATTGTTAGGTTATTTCACTTCATTTTAAGCTTTGGTGGTCGATAATGAACTTGACTGTGATTTCCATCTCTCTATCCGTTTTTCTTCTTTCTTTTTTGTTTACATTGGTGCAGGTCTGGGCCGCGTGGAGCCTGTTTTGTTTTTTTAAGTTTTATTTTTGGAGGTGATGGGCCTATAGCCCGTGTGATCCTTTTATGTTTTACACTCTGTTTTAATTCATAAACCCCATGGTTTTGTTTTCATTTTGATGAGTAAATACATATGTATATTTTTTTTATTTTATTTTTTTCGTAGACATTATATAGTATATTTTCAGAAGCTTCATTGTTATTTCTTTTAGAATTTATATGTGTACAAACTATTTTCTAGGATTTATTTTATGTCCATATTTCTTTAAACATTTTTATCATATTGTTTCTAGGACTTTAGATCCATTTTATATTAAAGTATTGAGATTTTCTTTTAGTTGGATTTCACTTCGCATTTGTTATTGGGCATTTTTCGCCTTTGTGGTCGATGACGAGACCTCCGTAATTCATTACCAGCCAAATTATTGATGAGTAATGTTGGATCTGAGACCACCTATTTTCTCTCTTCGTCACCTGTCCCGCCTCGATTCAAAACTTTGTCAAACAGTTTTCAAAATCAAATCATCTTCGTATTGAGTTAAAAGAGGGGATTAAGTGTAGTCTTTCTTCCTCTCCGAGTGTTGGGATACCCACTGTAGTGAGGGTGGTTCCGGCACTCGTCTTTCAATACGAAGACGTTTCCCATCCATTTTCAAATCTCATCTCCCTAAAATCATTTCTTTGTATTGAATTCGACGAGAGGATTGGGTGTAGACCCCTTTTTCTTCGAGCGTAGGGATGCCCACTGTAGTGAGGGTGGTCTCGATGCTCGGCTGTCAATACAAAGGCGCTTCCAACACTTCCTCATAAAACCTCGGTCTCGTACCGAGTCCACTTTCAATAATAAATTGATTTCTCTTTATATTGAATTAAAGAGAGAAGATTGGGTGTAGACCTCTTCTTCTCCGAGTGATGGGATGCCCACTGTAGTGAGGGTGGTCTCGGCACTTGTCTTTCGATACGAAGACGCGCTTTTTATCCCCCATCTCATTTTCACGACTTCCTTCCACAATTTTCACACCTAAAACCTCGGTCCTGTACCGAGTGCATTTTCAAATCTTTTCATAACAAAAACTTGAATGGTCGTGGAGTGGTTAGGCGTAGGCCTTCTCCTATCCCGAGTGCTGACGTTTACCGTAGGGTTATCTGTCGCAAAGCACTTACCATTCAAAACCAAAAACATCTTTAATAAGAGAACGAAGTTCTCTTTGCATTGAATTAAAGAGAGAGGATTGGGTGTAGACCTCTTCTTCTCCGAGCATAGGGATGCCCACTGTAGTGAGGGTGATTTCGACGCTCGTCTTTCAATACGAAGACGCCTCGTTCGCCACACCCTTTTTTAACAAAAACTTTGAGATAACGAATTGGGTACTACCCGTAGGGGTTACTATCCGAAGACCTGTCTCGCCCTTTAAAAAACAATCCAATCAATCAAACGTGACTTCTTGCCCCGCGTGGCGAAAACTAATCAATCTTTCAAAAGGATATGTTACGTCCGTTCTACCGCAAACAGGTAACGCATAAGTCTCCTCACATGCGAGCAGCAAAACACCTAAACTGCTAGAATGCGCACGATAGCATCATCCATAAAAAGTATCAACACACCGTAGGCCGAACTACGGCTGCTCTGATTCTTTACTTCTTCAAGTAAAGATACGTAGGCACAAGGGCCACAATCCTTGCCGAGCACATTCCCCCCATATCTGTAGTTCCCCGAACTACGTCGACTCTGACTTTCTCACATCTATTGAGAATACGTAGGCCTGGGACCGCGAAGTCCTACCGAGTCTGTTCTTTCTATTTTCTTCCCCGTTCTCTCTTTCCTCCTAACTTTCCTGTTTCTGACCCTTATCTTTTACCCTGTGAAACACTTTTATAGCATAATGTTTAAGCAAATAAATTCACATCGACAAACAAAAGGTTCCCATCGAGTACGATGGATGCGAGGGGTGCTAATACCTTCCCCTCGCATAACCGGCTTCCGAACCCGTTCATGGTCGCGAGACCATCTTATCCATTTTATTTTCTTAAGGTTTTCTCGATATTTTCCTTTCCCCTCATGGGATAAATAAAGTTCGGTGGCGACTCTTCTGTCTATCTTTTTCGCCTCCCCGTCGTTGCACGATGCATTTTTCGAGTAGCGACAGCTGGCGACTCTGCTGGGGACCACTAGCGAGCCTAGCCTATTTTGTTTGTCGTGTTTATAATTTTATTTGTTTTATTTGTTTATGCTTTGATTCTCTAACCTGTTGGGTTTATTGGATGGTTTGTGAGATAAAGCTTTCTACCCGAGCTTTTGAGTATACACTAAGTTTAAGAGGTGGTTTCTTTCTGATTTGCGAGACTTAGGACTCGTTGAGTTGGATCGAATCCCACCGCTCAGATGAGACCCCGTTGGGATGATTATGTCTTACGTGTAGTCGTAATGACGTCTTTACTTCCGACGTGGGAATCCGTGACTCTGAGGACCTTTGTAGAACCTTATTCCAAATGTTGCTAAGACATGACTCTGTGTTCATCCTTTGAAGGGATTACCGTCTTACGAGTAGTCGTTATGATGGAAAACTTTTGAGGGCTAGTGCACGGGACTTTGTTTAAAAGCCTTTGGGATACCCTCTTATAAACCAGTAGATAACCTACCCGATGGGAGAGATGTTTTCTGTTGTTTTGCAGGATTTATGACTTTGATCTCGCTATTGTTCTTTCATCATGTGCACATTACATTACATTTGCATAAGCATCTCTGCATCATTTCTTGTATTCCTTACAACCCGATCTTACACACCGCTTACCCCTTTCAGAAAGAGTAAAGCAAGCTGACTTCACGGCATCGGTATAACACAAGGAATAACCAGAGAAGAATCATGGATCAGATAGAACAAGACCAGGCTACTATGAGGAGCGAGATGCTAGGCATGAAGACGCAGATGAATCAACTCATGGAGGTGATTCAGAACATGGCCAGGAGTCAAGAGGAGATGAGGCAAGCAGCAGAGAGGAGCGCTAATCAGACTTTGGCTGGTGCAATTCCCAATGCAAGTGGTGCAATTCCAATTCCTGTCGAGGCCACCCCAACCCCTGTTGGGGCAATTCCTACTTCTGCAGGTGCCATACCTGCCAACACCGCCCATCCACCAGTCGGTACGACTCATCCTCATGGTACTACGATCCCCACACAAGTCCAGTACGATGATCATGAAGGCTTCTATGAGAATTCAGGTGAAGCATATGGACCACAGACCGCCGAATTAGAGAAGAAGTTTAATGCCTTACAGGAGATGGTGAAGACATTGCAAGGCCCCGATGTTTTGGGACTGGATGCCGCTGAAATATGTCTTGTACCCGGAGTTAAGATACCTCCAAAGTTCGTAATTCCAACCTTTGAGAAGTACAAGGGTAACAGTTGCCCTAAGACCCACATAAGGTCTTACTGTAGGAAGATGGCCGCCTATTCTGATGACGAGAAGCTACTAATCCATTTCTTTCAAGATAGCTTAACGGAGGCATCCCTAGAATGGTATATGCACCTTGAACGATCCAACGTAAGAAGCTGGAAAGAGTTGGCAGACGCTTTCGTGAAGCATTATCAGTATAATACTGACATGGCTCCGAATCGTATGCAGCTTCAGAATTTGACTCAGAAGCCGAATGAGTGTTTTAAGGACTTCGCGCAGAGATGGAGGGGAGTAGCTGCAAGGGTACAACCTCCACTGATGGAGAAAGAACTGACAGACCTATTCATGGGCACGCTACAAGGACCGATCTTTGAGCGATTAGCATCCTCAACTTCCACAGTGTTTTCTGAACTTGTCATGGCTGGAGAAAGATTAGAGAGTTTCATGAAGGCTGGAAAAATTCAGAATGCAGGCGAATCTGCAAGCGGGGTCAAGAAGCCTTATCAGGGTTTCGTTAAGAAAAGGGAAGGCGAAGCTAGCGCAGTGTTCACCAACAGAGGAAGAACTCATCAGGGTTATCACCATGTTGCTGCTGTAACTCCACAACAGCCGTTGTCCATTCCAGCAAATCAACCCGTGTTTCAACCAAACAGGCAACAGCAATCCTATCAACCGAGACAAAGTCAATACCAGGGTCTACAAAGACAGAGGAGGCCAGAAAGAATATTCGATCCAATCCCGTCTACATACGCCAAGTTACTGCCATTCCTATTGAAGGGAGGTCTTGTTCAGCTTAGGGAGATGAGGGATCCTCCGGAGGTTCTTCCTTTTGGATTTGATGTCAATGCCAAATGTGAATTCCATTCTGGCTCCCCGGGCCATGACATTGAAAATTGCAAGACTCTGAAGCACCTTGTACAAGATCTCCTCGATTCAAAGGCGATAAACTTTACCCGAAACACCCCTAAACATCAAAACTAATCCAATGTCAGCTCATCACTCAACAAATATGATTGAAGAATCCTGTGGTCATCTCCAAAATCCAGTGGTCCAAGCTGGCAGACATCTTCAACATTAGCAGTCCTTAGATGCTTTTCTCATTTGCATTTGTAATTTATTTTCTGTCAATTGCTACTTGTTATTTAAACATTGTTATGTTGAATGGTAACATTAATGAAATGATTATGCGTTTTCCGAATTAATTATGTCGCATTCGCTCATTATTTCCACCTATCACAATCACAGACACATATATTTTTATCCACTCCACTCTTTCACTGTTGTTTAGCAATATTGGAGGGAGGATGACGAAAACGAAGTACCCATAATTGCAAATCGTATGCTTTCAGACAAAATCTCGTCAATGATGTACAGGCATTGTTTCAAATCCCCTAAACACCGGAGATATAAGGAGTTAATCCCTAGTCAATCACTTCGAGCCTAGGAGTAGGAGTTTCCTTTGTATATTCAAACCCTTAACACTCAACCTGGAGCAGGGTAGTTATTCAGTTCATCCAACCTCGCACCTAAAATCCAAAGACATGACGGTTGTTCATCAATGTCTCATGACATGGCAGTCACTATCTTCCAACAAAATTCAAAAAAATCGAAAGCCTGCTAGGTCAAGCATTTCAAAGGAGACTTAGGCAAGAATCAAGGCAATCCCGATGGATCTGACAAGCAAAATCAGTCCATGCAAAAGTTAGGGATCAAAATCAAAAGAGGTCCTCAAACCCTCAACAAAAACAAAAGTTCAGTGGCCACCCAAATCAAAAGGTCACTGACATCCATCAAATAAAGTGACTGCCATTTCGAACAAACCTTGAACCATCAAGCACGTGCAGAATTAGCTGAATGTAGGTATGGAGATCATCAAGAAGAAGGGATGGGTACAAATTAACTTTGAGCTTAATATCCTTTGTTTCATAACCATGAACCAGACCACGTTACAACCCTCGAAAGACCTAATTGAGGCAGGGTTTATTCTGAGAGCATACTATTGCGAGGTTGCGTAACCTGACTCCTTACAATTTTGCTAATCATCAACATTGGTGTCGGTATCCTTGCTATATCTTTCACGCCAATCCAGTTAGCACAACGTTTGGACTAAATGGTCCATTCGTTCCACTCTCACGACACGTAATAAAAGACAATCCTTTCAAAAAACTTGCATGAACTTTGCATTGAGATTACCATTCGCGAACAAAAATTTTTTGTTTACAAGTTAGCAGTTGGCATTAAAGAAATTCCAACACAAAGCAATCGAGCATGACTGGATTATTCAGCGGTCTGGACCGGAACCAAGTATACCATATAACCTATTAAGCCTGGGGCATTGACATCCGAGAGCAGGAAATCAGTCAGTCTGAGGCAAATCCCCAGGCGTCGGTCGACCATGGGGCAAATCATTCATGAAGCGGTTGATCAGAAGAGAATCATCTTGAGAATATTGATCAGGGGCAGGCCACCCAGAGTTTCTTTGACTTAAGAATAGGTCCCTCCGATGTTCAATCGAGGTAAGTTAAGTCGCTTCCACGCTCTTTCAGGGGAAAACTACTCCAAGAGTACATTGGAGCCAACTACCACAAGAATCGGCTAATCAATGATGAATCCATTTGTGGTACGAACTCTGGGGCAGACCATCTCGAGTTCGTCTCATGGCAAGCTGCTCAAGCAAGTTCATTCCCGTCAACAACTGTTAAGTTTAAAACGATGTCAGGAAGTCAGGCTTGCCCTCTACTCTCCCACATAACCCAGAGCCCAATCCGCATTGGCAACTACCAAAAGTCCGCCACGTCGGCACTTGCATTCCCAATTACCCGTCTGCATCATATGCATCATACGCATCGCATTCGACTTCATAAGCATCTTGTACCATATGCATACCCAGAATCATATCATACTCCCCCAGCTCTTGCATCACCGCGTGTTAGCATTTGCATTTGCATCTCCATTCGTTATGGAATATCATTATCATCAAGCATTCACATATGCGAGCTCAGATCCAAGATCAAATTTTGAAGATTTTCAAGATCATCATCAGCCCAGTCAGGGGCATCCCTTGCAATATCGTGGTTTTCTCCCACGGGAGTCAGAGGATATCAAGATCATAATCCGCCCAGTCAGGGGCATTCTCCGCAAGACCGTGGGCGTTCCCCACGAAGCTGTGCAATATTTGTTGGGCAAATCCAAGAGCTTCAACGTAATCAGCAGCCCAGTCAGGGGCATTATCTGCAAAGGCCATGGGTCATCCAACGAATTTCAAGAAAATCAAAAGCAAAATCCAGCCCAGTCAAGGGCATCTTTTCAAAACCATGGGTGTCTTGCGTGATGTATTGCAACCTCGTGGTTAATCAGATCTTCAAATCAACAATCAGCCCGGACAGGGGCATCTCCAGTAAATCCATGGGCGTTTCCCAGTGAGTTGTCTCCAGAAGACTTCAGCGATAAGTGGCAATCTCTTCAGAGAAGCTTATCCATGTTCAGCGATAAGTGGCAATCTTTTCAAAGAAGCTTATCCATCTTCAGCGATAAGTGGCCATCTCTTCAGAGAAGCTTATCCATGTTCAGCGATAAGTGGCAATCTCTTAAGAGAAGCTTATCCATCTTCAGCGATAAGTGGCAATCTCTTCAGAGAAGCTTATCCATGTTCAGCGATAAGTGGCAATCTCTTCAGAGAAGCTTATCCTTCACCAAAGATAAGTGGCAATCTCTTCAGAGAAGCTTATCCTCCTATCATCCTTTTGGTGTTAGGGTTGATTTCGTTTCGCTCCATCATCCTTTTGGTGATGGGTCTAGCACCCTTTTGGTGTTATGACTAACGTCTCCGCTCCATCATCCTTTTGGTGATGGGTCTAGCATCCTTTTGGTGTTATGACTAGCGTCTCCGCTCCATCATCCTTTTGGTGATGGGTCTAGCATCCTTTTGGTGTTATGACTAGCGTCTCCGCTCCATCATCCTTTTGGTGATGGGTCTAGCACCCTTTTGGTGTTATGACTAGCGTCTCCGCTCCATTATCCTTTTGGTGATGGGTCTAGCACCCTTTTGGTGTTATGACTAGCGTCTCCGCTCCATCATCCTTTTGGTGATGGGTCTAGCACCCTTTTGGTGTTATGACTAGCGTCTCCGCTCCATCATCCTTTTGGTGATGGGTCTAGCATCCTTTTGGTGTTATGACTAGCGTCTCCGCTCCATCATCCTTTTGGTGATGGGTCTAGCATCCTTTTGGTGTTATGACTAGCGTCTCCGCTCCATCATCCTTTTGGTGATGGGTCTAGCACCCTTTTGGTGTTATGACTAGCGTCTCCGCTCCATTATCCTTTTGGTGATGGGTCTAGCACCCTTTTGGTGTTATGACTAGCGTCTCCGCTCCATCATCCTTTTGGTGATGGGTCTAGCATCCTTTTGGTGTTATGACTAGCGTCTCCGCTCCATCATCCTTTTGGTGATGGGTCTAGCATCCTTTTGGTGTTATGACTAGCGTCTCCGCTCCATCATCCTTTTGGTGATGGGTCTAGCATCCTTTTGGTGTTATGACTAGCGTCTCCGCTCCATCATCCTTTTGGTGATGGGTCTAGCATCCTTTTGGTGTTATGACTAGCGTCTCCGCTCCATCATCCTTTTGGTGATGGGTCTGGCATCCTTTCGGTGTCATGACTAGCGTATTTTCCATTATCCTCTTGGTAATGGACTCCTTACATCTTTTTGGTGTTAGGGTTGTTTGTGTTTCGCTCTATCATCCTTTTGGTGGTAGTGGCCGTGTGTGTTTCATCCCATCATCTTTTGGTGGTGATGACCTTTTGCCAGTTATCCACAGTTTACTCAGAGACATACCTTATCTAGCATGTCAATTCCCTGTCATTCCTTTTCTTCTCGGACAAATTCAGGGTCTTTTTCTTATCTAATTGTCTTCTACCGTAAAAGAGTGAACGCCATAGCCGTTCATCTTACTCGGTCTAAGCCAATTAGATAGGGGCATCTGTCATACCCCAAATTTGTCCTACCCTATATATAACTCTCATTTTGTACATCCATCCACCAATTGGTATTCAAAAAAAATATATAAAAAATATATGTTGCCTAAATTTGTGCTTTGTCTGAAGGTGTTCGTTCAGGTGTATAATTAATTGAGGATTGATGGTTTTGACCCAAAATTTAGTCATATGGGAGTTTTTGATAAAGTCAAAGTCGGGGTGTGACTAATTCAGGTGGTCGGTTGGAGCTGATAGCTAGGATTGAGGTTGATTCAAGTTAACGGATGTTTGCTTTGAGTCATTGATACTTCAAGGAATAGGATCGTACAAAATTAATTTATTTATATGAGGGTTTGACGCAGAGAGTTGAGATCTATGTAACAAAACATTATAGTATGGCTGGGCGTTTGATTCGTTATGGGAGCTTGTTTTTTTGGATGTCCAGATGATGTGCCTTTGTTTAAGTTTAGCCGAGAATCACAAGTCAAGTTTGGAAAATTGAAAACCATATGAGGAAAAAACATGCAATATGTGGAAGGCTCAATATATGGTCACAAGTTACTAAATTCCATCAATAATTTCCCTGCAAGAGTATTACAGCAAAATTCCATAAAGAAAATGAGTCATAAGTTTTTCTAATCAAAGCCCATTTAGCTTTCTATTTCATGAGAAGTGCCCATTACAGTAATAATAAGAAATCATTCTACAATTGGTGTAATAATGGGACAACGTTGAGGTTTTTTTTTTTTTTAGGCCACTCTTCATACACGTACAAAAGGAGAACAGAGAACTGAGGTTTCTCCAGATAGCATCCAGTCCAAGCTGTAATATCACGTCTTCACAGCAGCTAATCCATGCTGCGGCACCTCACAACCATCTTCATGCTACCATCTGCGAAATTCTCAAAAGGAAAGAAGGCCCACATCACAATATGGCATCATTAGAATTAACATTACAAAAATGCAAAAAAGAAGAGAAAACAGCAAAACGGTTACCGTAGCTACCGCGCCAAGAGAACGCTCCGCATCTCCATTACCGATTCTCCAAAACTACCACCAGAGAGAATAACATTTATCTTTCCCGCGATCACCGCCTCTGCGTACATCGCACTTATGGTGACTGACACTGGGAAAGCGGATATGGTTCACTCTGTGCTGATTTGAAACAACTGATAGGCTTCCTGCTGCATTAGTTTTACCTGAAGGAGAGTTGAAATGATTCGTAGACGAAGGTGCAGCATCAAAGTTGTAGATGCCCCAAACCGATATAGAGATAGCAAGAGGTATATGGAATTTCAAATTCAACATGTCACTCTCTCAGAGCCAGTGGCTATTTCGTCCTCTCACCAAATCACTTTTCTCCATTCCCATAACCTATGCATCAATCTCTCCCCAAAGGTTTTGCTGCCATTCATTACCACATTCCACCAAAGATGCTGTGAAGCATGTTTTTGAAGATAGTAACTTTGATGAACCTAAAGTTAAAATATTGAAGCAGAAAATGGAACCACTTGGTATTACCTTAGATAACTCTTGTTTCCCTGGCAAGTACCATAACCTTTTTTGTCCAAAGTGTAATGGTGGACAGTTAATGGAGAGGAGTTTATCTTTTCATATTATCTCTGATTGTGAATTTGCAATGTGGAGGTGTTTTAGACCTGCATGTGGTTGGGCTGGTCAGGTTTTTGCAGATGACAAGGAATTGAACAATAAGCCTTTTGGACAAATGGATGAGAAGGGCTTGGGATTGGAACCACTTGGTGCTAAGCTTGTTGCTTACTTTAAGGAGAGACTGATATCAGAGAAAACCTTAAGCAGAAATGCTGTAAGGCAATTGTCGGACGATAAGAATGTTATTGCTTTTACCTATAAACAAAATGGGTTGCTTGTTGGTTGTAAGTACAGAACAATGGAGAAGAAATTTTGGCAGAGAAAAGGCACTAAGAAAGTACTTTATGGACTTGACGACATTGCTCACGCAACTGAAATCATCATTGTTGAGGGGGAAATTGATAAGCTTTCACTTGAAGAGGCTGGCTATCTAAATTGTGTTAGTGTTCCCATCGGTGCACCTGGAAAGGTTTCTTCAAAAGCTTTGCCACCAATAGAAAAGGATACTGCATATCAATATCTGTGGAACTGCAAAGTGCACTTGGATAAGGCCGTTCGCATTATCCTGGCAACTGATAATGATCCTCCTGGTCAAGCCTTAGCAGAAGAGCTGACACGGCGCCTCGGACGAGAAAGGTGTTGGCAAGTACGATGACCTATAAAACAAATCAAAGACAATGAGTGAGTAAACATAAGACAGAAACCTTATTTCAAATAACAGACGGTAAAGAAAAATCACATTTTTACTAGCAGTAAATTAGAGGTTATATGATGTTGTAGTAAAAGGTTTTCACCTCACTACAGACAAAAATGGTACTACTTTACCTCAATCCTCTGCATACTCTCTCCATATATAATTGTGTGAGAAGTGACAGCAAAGAGAAAAAAAACCCTAGCCGCTACAGCTCTGAGCTTCCTAATCCATTCAGCCTCCAAAACCCTAAAGAAGAGATCTGAATCCATGGAACCAGCCATGACTACCACCTTCTCCAAGTCCTCATCATCCAACCTTCATCATTAACACCCATTCAAGAGGATTGGAAAACCCTCACAACATTGATCTTCTTCAACCTCTAACCTCCAAATCGAAAATGCTTCCCTCTCCCTCAGAAAATCCCTCGTGATACCTTCTGTCTATCACCTCAAACCTTTCCTCCATATCCTTCAACCCTTAACAATCCTCAACAGCTCTTCCAAATAATCCTTCAAACCTTCAAACTCACCAAAATCGTAAATCCTTTTAGAACCCTAATCCCCTCTTCATTCCTCTTCAAATCCTCAAACAAAACTTCTCAATAAATCTTCAATCCTCAAAACGCATAAACCGAGCTTCATCCCCAACCACGATTCTCAACCAAATCAAACCTATATACCAATCCCCAACCCAACAGAAGCGCCACCGAATTAGAATGGGAGATAAAGAAGATACAAAATGGAAATGAAAAGATTCACAACCAAGATCAAAACCAAACCTGAATGAACTGGATGATAGGTCGAACACGAGAGAAGGTTGGAAGCGATTCATCACCTTTTTGCTACTCGATGCATTTTGTTGAATTTTCTTGTTGGGAAATTTGTGGTGTACACCGTGGTTTTGTTTCTCTAAACTCATTTTGTTGAACGTGATTGTTAGGTTATTTCACTTCATTTTAAGCTTTGGTGGTCGATAATGAACTTGACTGTGATTTCCATCTCTCTATCCGTTTTTCTTCTTTCTTTTTTGTTTACATTGGTGCAGGTCTGGGCCGCGTGGAGCCTGTTTTGTTTTTTTAAGTTTTATTTTTGGAGGTGATGGGCCTATAGCCCGTGTGATCCTTTTATGTTTTACACTCTGTTTTAATTCATAAACCCCATGGTTTTGTTTTCATTTTGATGAGTAAATACATATGTATATTTTTTTTATTTTATTTTTTTCGTAGACATTATATAGTATATTTTCAGAAGCTTCATTGTTATTTCTTTTAGAATTTATATGTGTACAAACTATTTTCTAGGATTTATTTTATGTCCATATTTCTTTAAACATTTTTATCATATTGTTTCTAGGACTTTAGATCCATTTTATATTAAAGTATTGAGATTTTCTTTTAGTTGGATTTCACTTCGCATTTGTTATTGGGCATTTTTCGCCTTTGTGGTCGATGACGAGACCTCCGTAATTCATTACCAGCCAAATTATTGATGAGTAATGTTGGATCTGAGACCACCTATTTTCTCTCTTCGTCACCTGTCCCGCCTCGATTCAAAACTTTGTCAAACAGTTTTCAAAATCAAATCATCTTCGTATTGAGTTAAAAGAGGGGATTAAGTGTAGTCTTTCTTCCTCTCCGAGTGTTGGGATACCCACTGTAGTGAGGGTGGTTCCGGCACTCGTCTTTCAATACGAAGACGTTTCCCATCCATTTTCAAATCTCATCTCCCTAAAATCATTTCTTTGTATTGAATTCGACGAGAGGATTGGGTGTAGACCCCTTTTTCTTCGAGCGTAGGGATGCCCACTGTAGTGAGGGTGGTCTCGATGCTCGGCTGTCAATACAAAGGCGCTTCCAACACTTCCTCATAAAACCTCGGTCTCGTACCGAGTCCACTTTCAATAATAAATTGATTTCTCTTTATATTGAATTAAAGAGAGAAGATTGGGTGTAGACCTCTTCTTCTCCGAGTGATGGGATGCCCACTGTAGTGAGGGTGGTCTCGGCACTTGTCTTTCGATACGAAGACGCGCTTTTTATCCCCCATCTCATTTTCACGACTTCCTTCCACAATTTTCACACCTAAAACCTCGGTCCTGTACCGAGTGCATTTTCAAATCTTTTCATAACAAAAACTTGAATGGTCGTGGAGTGGTTAGGCGTAGGCCTTCTCCTATCCCGAGTGCTGACGTTTACCGTAGGGTTATCTGTCGCAAAGCACTTACCATTCAAAACCAAAAACATCTTTAATAAGAGAACGAAGTTCTCTTTGCATTGAATTAAAGAGAGAGGATTGGGTGTAGACCTCTTCTTCTCCGAGCATAGGGATGCCCACTGTAGTGAGGGTGATTTCGACGCTCGTCTTTCAATACGAAGACGCCTCGTTCGCCACACCCTTTTTTAACAAAAACTTTGAGATAACGAATTGGGTACTACCCGTAGGGGTTACTATCCGAAGACCTGTCTCGCCCTTTAAAAAACAATCCAATCAATCAAACGTGACTTCTTGCCCCGCGTGGCGAAAACTAATC
The DNA here is from genome assembly GCA_963859935.3 of Lathyrus sativus. Taxonomy (NCBI): domain Eukaryota; kingdom Viridiplantae; phylum Streptophyta; class Magnoliopsida; order Fabales; family Fabaceae; genus Lathyrus; species Lathyrus sativus. The sequence continues at coordinate 515,608,130 of OZ012741.1, forward strand.
AATCTTTCAAAAGGATATGTTACGTCCGTTCTACCGCAAACAGGTAACGCATAAGTCTCCTCACATGCGAGCAGCAAAACACCTAAACTGCTAGAATGCGCACGATAGCATCATCCATAAAAAGTATCAACACACCGTAGGCCGAACTACGGCTGCTCTGATTCTTTACTTCTTCAAGTAAAGATACGTAGGCACAAGGGCCACAATCCTTGCCGAGCACATTCCCCCCATATCTGTAGTTCCCCGAACTACGTCGACTCTGACTTTCTCACATCTATTGAGAATACGTAGGCCTGGGACCGCGAAGTCCTACCGAGTCTGTTCTTTCTATTTTCTTCCCCGTTCTCTCTTTCCTCCTAACTTTCCTGTTTCTGACCCTTATCTTTTACCCTGTGAAACACTTTTATAGCATAATGTTTAAGCAAATAAATTCACATCGACAAACAAAAGGTTCCCATCGAGTACGATGGATGCGAGGGGTGCTAATACCTTCCCCTCGCATAACCGGCTTCCGAACCCGTTCATGGTCGCGAGACCATCTTATCCATTTTATTTTCTTAAGGTTTTCTCGATATTTTCCTTTCCCCTCATGGGATAAATAAAGTTCGGTGGCGACTCTTCTGTCTATCTTTTTCGCCTCCCCGTCGTTGCACGATGCATTTTTCGAGTAGCGACACCCAGGAGCAAATTTCTCGGAGACTCATCCATAACACCGTCAATCCGGGTCAGTTACGTCGAGATTCAACGAATCTCTCCAAGAGTTTGAGAATAGTGGGGCAATTGAACTCCCTCTTCTCTGTAAAATCCTTTTGGGACGACTTTTTTTCCCCTCATAAAGCATGTACTCTGGGGCATTTGAGAAATGAAGAAGCACATCACCCACTCACAACACCTATTGTCCAAAAGGGCGACTATTATAGAACTACTTGGTTTCAACAACATTCTTCATGTCCCTGGTGAATTTTACTTCAGATGGCCATGATTCCTCTGATGGATCTCTATTTTGAGTGGTGATGATAAATGCAAGAAACCCCCAGTGGAGGACCTGTTTGTTTCTCCAGTGATTTGCTCAAACTTCTCCTTCCCGACTGAAGTGAACGTTATGTCCCTCCTCAGTAAATCTTTTACAACCACAGCTTTCCCCAACAAGGTGGATGTTTATTTCATCCCCACGAAGTTTCGACTCCGATATATTCAAGAGGAATTCTGAAATCCTGAAGCAGGAATGTGATCCTGTATCTAGTTCTCCATTTATTCCCAGCGGTGCTTCTATCTTCAAGGATTGGTTGAGATGTTTATCTCGAGATGATTATTTCATCTCCGTCATCTCTTTTCGTCTGTTTTGTCAGCATAGGCATACACATAGCATATAAGTAGACAGCATGGCATATACATTTGTTTGCATCCTTTGTGCTCTGTCGCTTTGACTGTAGTTATCCCTAGGTGTTGGGTACGTCTTATCCTTTCAATTAGATTTGTCGACCTAGGCAAAAAAAAACAATGTTTCATTCTTCCCCATGGAGTTCAATCCTCATGGAAGATGGTTATTTTAGTACAATTCCATTTGAGTTCACACCTCAATGGTCGAGTCTTATTTGACAGTTTCTCTTCAGATATTCCCTGAATTGAACTTCGGTCTTTTGGCAATTACATCATGGACGTCTCCAACCTTTGAACATGGAATTAAGTGTGCATTTATTTTGCACCCTATTCCCCAAGAAGAGTATTCATGAAGACAGACATTTCTTCAGCAACATCTACATCTATCTCTTTATTTGAGACGACGAACAACAGTTTCTACAAGACAAATTATTCACCCTCCGTGGGGTCCCTCAACATTATTGATCCAGCGGAGAATATAATTACAGACATCTCTCTTCATTTGAGAATTCACATATTTTACAACAACAAAGGTATTCCCCAGTGAGTTCATCACACAAATTTGCTTCCGTCAAATGGCATCTCCCCAGAGATTACAATTCAACCAGCTCACATATCTTCCGAAGATCCCCGGTGAAACTACATCTACAGGGTTCTACAACGAACTACATCTACAGGGTTCTACAACGAACTACATCTACAGGGTTCTACAACGAACTACATTTTCAGTCTACAACGACGGCCACAATCTACAAAATCTACAACCCCCTATGAAGGTGCTCTCACGAGTTTTCATCATTTCGGGAAGGGACCGAGACCAGCTCATGGTTCCCATACCATGATGCAAGGGGAAGTTCTACATCAAGAAACCGAGACCAGCTCATGGTTCCCATACCATGATGCAAGGGGAAGTTCTACATCAAGAAACCGAGACCAACTCATAGCATCCAGACTATGACGCAAGGGGAAGTTCTACATCAAGAAAACTGAGACCAGCTCATAGCATCCAGACTATGACGCAAGGGGAAGTTTTACAACCACATTCACAACGACAATGACATCTACACCTACAGGCTACAGCGATTCTACCACCTACAAAATTTTGACATTTCGGGCAGAGACCGAGACTAGCTCATGGTACCCTTATCATGACACTCGGAGAAGTTAGGCATTTTATTATTTCAAGTTGAGTTCCAAAAGAAAAAGATGTACAAAAAAAAAACAAAAAAAAAACAACAAACAAAACAAAACTGAATTATTGATTCGATCAAAGAATTCGCTTTGGATATTACAGTTATCTGGATTGCTCCGTGGTGATAATAAGTTATCCTCCGATTACAAGCTTCTCACCTGCTGCTAAAACGCAATATTCTGGGCGTATGTGCCGCTGTTACACTTTGGAGATTTCCCATTGATGGTCGTATCATGTCCCCGTGGAGTCCCGCGTCGTTGGGTCTGTTACTCATTTGTTTCTCGCATGTCGTGTCTAGTTTTCTCCCATGTGACGCCTTAAATCCACAAGACCCTCTTTGTTTTGCATTTCATATCATCGCATATCATTTGCATTCAGTGGCTTCTTATGGCCAAAAATTCGTGCAATGTTTGTATTTAAGTCCCTCCTATCTCGTCGAGACGAAGATTTCAATCTCCATATCTCCGAATAGAAGTAACTTAAATAGGGGCATCTGTTGCACCCTAATTTTTGACCTTAAGATCCCACCTCCTTGCTGTTGAAACCACTATAGTTCAACTGTCATACCCTAAATTTTACCCTCAGATTTAGTCGATTCATGTTGCATAACATCTCATTTTTCACATCCGCTAACTATTAACAGGTTATGTAGTGCGTTTTGTTTGCAGGAAGTATACCAGGGGCATTTTAGTCTTTTCACGTTGGTTCTGCCAGATTTTGAAGAAGTTGAAAATTAGCACCATCGTGTCTGAGGCAATTGTCTATCATGGGGTTATTGAGGAATTGGTTCGCGTTGATTGGTGTCGAAGAGGTTGTCAGAAATATCATTGGACTCGGGGCCATTCATTGTCTGGTTTTTGAAGTATTTTAAGCATTTATTTTGGATTCAAAGTAAAGCGGATACTATTTTGAGAAAGCGGGAATTTAGTTGGAGTTTGTCCGGGTTTAATCGATAAATGGTCAAAGGGTACACAAATAAGGGATTTCATCCATATCATTGTCCAAAACAAAAGGGAAATGAATTTAAAATATTTTGTGAATATCATTCATAAACACTTATAATCCTACCATTAAGAGGTAAGTTTTGAATATTCTTGAATCTTTATTCATGGGTATACATAATTTGCAACTCAAAGGTGAAATTAAGTGTTGTCGAGTTATTATTCAGTGGATATTTTAAATTTACAATTGATGAGTATATATAAATATTTTGGGATTTCATTCCATGAGTATTTATAATTTACGATTTGAGACGGATAAAATTCATGATTGCTCATATGTTTACAAGAAATTTCATTTACAAGTGAGTATCTATTCTAAAAAAGTCCTAAGATCCCTAAGCTTCAAAATGATCTTCATGTTATTCCCTTTGAGTTCTTCAGAAAGCTCCAATTACCTGAAAAGTAGAAAACAAAACAAAAGCAAGAAAGAGGTTAGGAGAGAGGGACGGACACCCTCAGAAAACTTTCATCACTGGGTGCCGGGAGGGCACGACCGAAGTCGCATCCTACTCCCACTTCCGTATCTCAACCTCGGCTACTGACCGGCAGCATCTGTTCCATTGAGGGACAGCCGAGAGAGAGAGAGAGAGACAGAGAGAGAGAGAGAGAGAGAGAGAGAGAGAGAGAGAGAGAGAGAGAGAGAGAGAGAGAGAGAGAAAGGAAGCTTTTTCGAGCCGAAAGGATTGGCGCAACTGTGGATTCAAAGGGACACCATCAAGTAAATATGGTAGCACTATCAAGAAAATATGTAACCTTTCCCAAACTGATGCTCATAGCTAAAGTGGATAGAAGTAAAAAACTGAACAAGTGAGTGCAAACCATAAAATCAGCAAGAAACCGAAACCAACATGTAGGCTCAGTTGAAGAACAACATCACAACCCCTGTCATCAGACAACAACAGCCAGCAGCATAATCAGTTTGTGAATCCAAACACCCCAGCCCTGAAACAACGAAAAGAAAGGGATATCAGTTCAAAGAAACCGAGTTTGTGTTCTGAAAAAGAACCACACACCAACAACACCAAACTGAATATCGAAGCTAATCAAAACTGCCTCAAAAGAATTCATAAACATCACAGAAAAATCAAGCTCCATGTTCGAAAAAGCAGAAACAGGCAGGGACAATCCAACAGAACATCAATGCAAACAGCACCAAAGAGGTTGGCTCATCAGAGCAACAACAGTCTGAATATCAGGCCATCAAAATTGGTTCAAGATCAAAGCGGATAAGCTACAATGCTAGCAGCAGCTCTGAGATTAAACAAGTAAGGAAAGCCAAAGGCGAGCCGAACCGAAAACTGGATATGAAGCAAGTCCAGATCAGAAACAAGTCCAAATCATGGGCTACACGTCAAAGTGGAAATGACTCGAAAAGCTACAAGAGATACAAACGATATCAGAAGCATCAAAATTGGATCGAGCAATGCGCCAAATCAGAAACTGGATATCCACATCTGAAAAGAAGATCAAAACAAGTCCAGTTATCAAATGAAATCCAAAACGAAACTAGAATCAAATAAATCAAATCCAAAAGAGATCAAAAACTGTGTGAAATCCGAAAAGGGAAAGAATCCCAAATCAATCCAAAACGGATTCCATCACATAATTTTGAGATGAAATCAAATTAATTTCGAAAAAGGAAATCCCAATCAGAATGAAAAGAGATATGTTCCGAAAACCCAACAAAATCAAATCAAATCGAAGCCCTCAAAAGCAGTCAGGAAATAGTAACGTAAAGCCCACAAGATCACTACAAAATCAGAGGGTATAAAAGAAAGATACAACCTGTGCGAAAAACCCTAGAAGCTAGCGACCACGTATGAAAAACGAGACAGAGACGAAGCGAGCGAGAGCGTGAAAACGGCGGCGAGGAAAGAAGAAGATCATCGAAGCTCATCACCAAAACGCGAACGAAACCCCTTGAAGAAAGTTCACCAGCGCCGCTCATCCGAACGGCGAGCAAACAATCTTAAGACTCGGAGCATCATCATCATCGCCCCATCATCCGTTAATCGCCGATACCACCGTCAAACGTAAGCAAGGAATAATCGTTCATCTTTACATCTAATGTTTTACAACTGGTTTTCAGGTTTTCATCATGGATAGTGGAAGAGAAAGGCGAAAGCGAAGCAAAGAATGAGGCAAAGCACGGAAACGAGAAACAAATGGCTCCGCCGGTTACACGATGAGGGTTTCCAAACCCTAATCAATTGATTACTTTAGTTGCAATGGGTTGGGTCCGGGGTGATGACCGGCCCAATTCCCTTTTATCTTCTTTATTTATTTTACAATTTTATTCATTATCTTTTAATTTTTATAATTTTTAAATCTTATTAAAACTTTTTTTTAAAAAATAAAATAAAACTTTTTTTAATTAAATTAAACTTTTTTTTTTATAAATAGGTAAAACCTTTTTTACTAAATAAATTAAAACTCTTTTTTTAAATTAAAACCATTATTCCTTTTTCAAATTTAACTTAGTTTCTTTTTAAAAATTTCTATTAATAGCTTGTATATAAATATCACAAATAAACAATAAAAGTCTAAAAAAAATCTCACAACTTCTCTGACTGCTGTCTTGTTTCGGCTTACTAACCACGTCATTTGTTTTGCAGCTTAGTCATGCTACCGTCGATTTATTTTCGTGTGTTTTATTCAAATTTTCATTATAATTGCTTCTCATCTGTAACCTCGCGAACCAATGATCGCGTTTAATTTTCTGTCGTTAATTCTCTGCCTGTATGATTTAAATTTCTCACATTTTCATCACTAATATTCCGTCACATTGCACACATCCGAAGGTTAGGTCTAACTGTTTGGCCGCCGCGCCGATAATCCTCAAACCCTCAAAACTACAAAGTTCAAACCCTAATTTTCACCAATGTCTCGCTACAGACAAAATTACAATTACCCCAGCATTAGGTCAAAGAGCCACCGCACTCATTTTAGGGTTTCCCGTCGCGGAATCTCTAACCTAACCCTAATTTCAACTTAACAATTCAACGTAGAAGTTTGGAGTTCCCACACTCTGCATAAGTGTGTCCTTAAGATGCGTTTATTCCCCTTGAAACCTTGACCACAGTCAAGACGTTTCTAACCTCCCTTGTGAGGGGAACTACAGATACTCTGATTCCATTCCCGTAAGGATATGTAGGCATAAGATGCGACATCTTATCGAGTATACTTAGGACTAACCCCTTAGGTCTTTCTCTTTACCTTTAACCCTTAACGTTACCCTTAAGCAAATAACTTAGCAATAAACAACGTAAAACAAGAGGTTCCTGTAGAGTACTACAGAAACTTAGGATGCTAATACCTTCCCTAAGTTTAACCAACCCCCGAACCTTAGATCTTTCCCCGCGTTGTGTTTACAATGCAAAATAGGTTTTCCTTCCTTTAACCTTTCCTTCGGATAAATCAAAGACGGTTGCAAATTGAATTAAAGATTCAAACTAATCAATAGTTTGGTATCCAAATTTCACCGCGACACATACAAGGCCTCAAAAGGTTCCATACCGATGCTCGAATGAAAACTATTGTTGTAAGTAAACTCAATCAAAGGCAAGTAGCCATCCCAAGCTCCTCCTTATCCAATACACAAGCTCTCAACAGATCTTCTAGTGATTAAATTGTTCTTTCCGTCTGACCATCTGTCTGAGGATGATAAGCTGAACTCAAACGCAACTTCGTACCCAAAGCACTCTACAGACTCTCCCAAAATCTCGAAGTCAAACTTGGATCTCGATCTGACACAATGCTAGACGGAATACCATGCAAACTGACAATCCTCTCAATGTACAACTTTGCCAATTTCTCTAATGGATAGTCCATGCGCATAGGAATAAAATGAGCAGATTTGGTCAATCTATCCACAATAACCCATATAGCTTCAAAATTACTCTGCATCCTTGGTAAACCGGACACAAAATCCATAGAAATGCTATCCCATTTCCATTCAGGAATAAACAACGGTTGCATCAAACCTGACGGTTTCTGATGTTCAATCTTCGACTTCTGACAAGTCAAACAAGAATACACAAACTCTGCAATATTCTTCTTCATATGAGGCCACCAAAATATTTTCCTCAAATCTTGATACATCTTAGTAGCACCCGGATGAATACTCAATCCAATATGATGCCCTTCCTCAAGAATACTCTTCTTCAGCTCAACAATGTCAGGAATACAAACTCTATCACGATACCGCATAATACCATTCTCATCAATCCTAAAATCACCACCTTGGCCTTGATTGATCAAAGTCAACCGATCAACTAAGCTCAAATGCGATTTATGTCCTTCTCGGATCTCGTCCAGAATACCACTAGTAAGTTTTAACATACCAAGCTTCACTCCATAAGATGTCCTTTCACACACCAAACTCAAATCACGAAACTGCTCAATTAATTCCAACTCCTTCACCATCATCATCGACATATGCAATGATTTCCTACTCAATGCATCTGCTACCACATTCGCTTTACCGGGATGGTAATTCAAACCAAAGTCATAATCCTTTAGAAATTCTAACCATCTTCTCTGTCTTGCATTCAATTCCTTCTGATCAAAGAGGTACTTCAAACTCTTATGATCACTAAACACCTCAAATCTCGAACCAAATAAATAATGCCTCCAAAGTTTCAACACAAATACAACGGCGGCCAACTCTAAGTCATGCGTCGGATAATTCTTCTCATGCACTTTGAGTTGCCTCGAAGCATAAGCTACAACTTGGCTATTTTGCATCAACACACCTCCCAGACCCATCAAAGAAGCATCACAATACACAACAAACGGTTGTTCCGGGTTTAGCAAAATCAAAACAGGGGTCGTCGTCAATCTCCTATTAAGCTCTTGGAAACTTCCTTCACACTTGGCATCCCAAACGAAAGCTTGACCTTTCCGAGTCAACTGCGTCAACAACGATGATAGCTTAGCAAATCCTTAAATGAACTTCCGATAATAACCGGCCAACCCAAGAAAACATCTAATCTCAAAAACTGATTTCGGAGTCTCCCATTGCGATACCGCTTCAACTTTCGACGGATCAACCGCAATACCTCTACTTGAAATTACATGCCCAAGGAAACTCACTTCCTTCAACCAAAACTCACACTTAGAGAGTTTCACATACAACTGCTTTTCTTTTAACACAGATAACACGACCTTAAGATGCTCGACATGCTCTTCTTCATTCTTCGAATAGACCAGAATGTCGTCAATGAACACCACCACAAACTTGTCCAAATAGAGATGAAAAATTCTATTCATGTACTCCATAAACACACCTGGTGCATTAGTCACTCCAAATGGCATCACAGAATACTCATAGTGTCCATACCTCGTCCTAAAAGCAGTTCTCGGAATATCCTCAGCCTTCACGCAAATCTGATGATATCCAGATCTCAAATCTATCTTACTGAACACACTCGCACCAACCAACTGATCCATCAAGTCATCAATCCTCAGAAGTGGATACTTATTCTTGATAGTCACCTTATTCAACTGTTTGTAGTCCACACAGAGTCTCATAGAACCTTCTTTCTTCTTAACCAACAACACTGGTGCACCCCATGGCGACACACTTGGATGAATAAACCTCTTATCAAACAGATCTTCAATTTGACTCTTCAACTCTTTCAATTCCGATGCAGACATACGATATGGAGTCATCGATATCAGACTAGTTCCAGGAACCAAATCGATCATAAACTTCATTTCCCGTTCTGGCGGTAAATCTCTTATCTCATCAGGGAAAACTTCTGGAAAATCATGAACAATTGGTAAAACAACAATTTCTTCACTCTCACCAATACTCAAAGTTGCCAACAACATACATACCTTTGCACCATCTTGCACCGACTCCTTCACTTGCTTAGCCGTCATAAACAAATTCCCTTCTTTGTCAAATTCAGGGAAAATAACCGTTTTGTCAAAACAGTTAATGTAAACACGGTTGAACCTCAACCAATTCATTCCAAGAATGACATCAATTTGGTCTAAGTGAAGACACACTAAGTCAACTCCAAAATCTTTACCAAAAATACTCAACGGACAATTCAAGCACACATACTGGATAGTGACCGAACCCACAGCGGGAGTGTCAATAACCATACCGCCACCCATAACAGACAACTTAAGACTTAATCTCTTAACACAATCCAAAGAAATAAAAGAATGCGTAGCTCCGATATCAATTATAGCGATCAAAGGTATACCATTAATGAAGCACGTACCTCTGATCAATCGATCATCACTAGCAGTTTCTGATCCAGATAGAGCAAACACCTTTCCGCTCCCTTGCGTCTTCTTCGGCTTATCACACTTGGTACTAATGTGCCCTTGCCCACCACAATTGTAGCAAGTCACATTTGCACCGCTTCTGCACTCTATAGCTTTGTGGCCTGGCTTGCCACACTTAAAACACTTCAACCCAACACATTTGCATTCAGGAGCATGATGTCCCGCTTCACCATAATTATAACATCTTATCGGAGTAGAGGTTCCTCCCCCACTTGGCTTCTTACCATAATCAGCTCTTTGTTTGCCTTTATCTGTAGGAGTCACATAAGGTTTCCCTCGAAATTGACCCTTTCCCTTCTTATCACCCAAATTCTTATAGTGGCTAGACCGAGCCCTACTATCTTCGTCATAAATCCTACTCTTGTTTACCAACTCAGAAAATCGCATGATCTCCTGATATCCGACAACTTGTTTGATCTCCGGCCTCAAACCATTTACAAATTTGAGACACTTTTATCTCTTAGCATTAACGGTGTTGCAGTGGGGACAAAACTTAATCAACTCTTCAAATCTTGTCGTATACTCGGCCACAGTAGAATTACCCTGCTTCAACTCAAGGAACTCGATTTCTTTCTTCCCACGCATATCTTCTGGAAAATACTTCTCCAGAAATGTCTCTTTAAAAATATCTCAAGTAATCACCATCTCATTCTCCTCAAACCTTTGGCGAGTATTACCCCACCAATCCTCCGCTTCCTCCTCAAGCATATGGGTGCCAAACTGCACCTTCTGAGCATTTGAACAATTCATAACTCGGAAGATCTTTTCTATAGCCTTCAACCAAACCTGTGCTTTGTCAGGCTCATGGGTTCCTTTGAACACTGGCGGATTACTCCTTTGAAACCTTCTTAAAGCACGAAATTCATCATCTGCTTGATTCTTAACATTCAAATTGGCTTGAGGGTTTTGCTCGATCGCTCCAGCCAACCTAGTCAAAGCCTCCGCAATCGCCTCGTCATTCCTACCAGCCACCATCGTTCTGTATCTCAACAATAGAACTCACAAGGTCAAACAATATCGATAGTGTCACACACAATCAGATATACAAGGGAAAAACAAGTTAACAACTTGGCCAACTGGCCGACCTGCTCTGATACCACTTAATGTAACACCCCCTTCTATACCCCCAAAATAATGCAATTAAACACTTAATCACATATACAAAATTCATCAGAGTATATTTATAACACGGTATAAAAGAGGCGCATCACATTATTCACGAAACGACAACATAAATAATAATGTTTATAAAGAGATAAAGCAAAGGAGGTAAATCTCAACTAAAAGTAAAGCATAACTCTTAAAGTCCACATATCAATGTTTTGATTAAAGCGGAAGACTAGAACATTGAATTACTTAAGACATGATATAATAGAAGTACACATCATCAAGTTGTTCATAGTATCATTCATATTTTACAAACATCATCAGCTGATACACATTCAATGTATCACAAAAGAATACTCTACAATCCTAGCTACCCGATGTTACATATCAGAGCAACCGACTCAAAAGAATGAAGTTATACTTCACCAAAAGAAAAAATCCAGCAATCCTAATCTGCAATGCCTCATAGAGCATTATAAAACAGCAGAAGGGTGAGAAATATTATCATAATAATCAATGCATATAATTATATATACATACATAAAATTTCTCACCACAATCCATTTTAACTCATATACATAGTCCACACACAATCATATTTCATATAATGATGACATTCATGCTATGTGACTCAATACGACTCAATGCAAACTTATGCCATGTGGTACCAACACTTGTTATCTTTTTCCGGTTTACATTAAATCGGGTCAACTCTTCTAGACCGATAACCACCAAAAGCCCGTCCTCTAAGCTTTCAAACCCACTCTTCTAGGCTTGGGACAAGTCACTAGTCTCCACGAAACTAGCAAGCATTGCCTCTTGACTAAATGATGCATATGCAATCAACAATTCAATGCACTTAAGACCGACATCTTAATCCCATGCATTCAAATAATTCATCTCTTCAAGAATTATCACAACAATTGCACACACAACATATTCATACATATCATCAATATATTAATAAACAATGCACACATATACACAATATGTTCTCTTGCATTCTTCATATATTTTTAAATCAATTATAACAATGTATTACATTTCTCCACGAATCACAATTTCGATCAATTCACAATCTTAGGATTCACGCCGTAAGGCTACCCACAGTATAATATATCCCGGCGTAATCGACGCCTCGAGCATGGAAATAATCAAAGTTAAGTCGAAAATCCGACCTCGAATGGAAACATTAAGGAAAAACACATCCTGTCATGTTCGCTACTCTGCTCGCTTAGTGAGCTCCTAGCGAGTATACGCTACTTGTTCGCTCAGCGAACAAGCTCGCGAAGGCAAACAGAAGCTTCTAACTTCGTTCGCTACCTCGCTCGCTTAGCGAAGGCCTAGCAAACCTTCGTTACCTCCTTCGCTACTAGCGAACACCACAACATGCATTCTGTCCAAGTCTGGGACCGTTCGCTACTGGCTCGCTACTAGCTCGCTTAGCGAACGTTCGCTACCAGCTTGCTCAGCAAACACGCTAGCGAATGTCTGCGAACTCAGAATTTCTCACTGTCCAACTCCCACCAAACTCTCCAAAACCAACCGATTCTCACCGAATAAGTTCCGTAACCTTAATCTAACATCCTCCCGACTAAATACTACCTCTTATTCTCATTTTCCACCGTAAAAACTCAGATCCTACCAATTAATCCATTTATGCCCTAAAATGGAAGTTGTAGAAAAACATCCAATACTCTAACCCAAGCATACACAATTATATACATTGTTAAGATAATGATATTTTTCACCCTTACCTTGATTAATCCAAAGCTTGAGAGTTGTTCTTGATGATTCCAAGTTCTTCCCTTTTCTTCTTCTCTTTTCTCCTATTTCTCCTTCTTTCTCTATTCTTTCCTTTATGTTTCCTTTTCTTTCCACTTTCCTTCTTAATATGTTTTTCTCTTCTAATTCTCTCCAACATCTAATAATTCATTTAATTAATTACCCATCAATTAAATAATTCTCATTAATCCACTTAATTAAATGCAAACAATTAATTAATGAAAAATCGGGTTGTTACAACATACGACCCATCTTCGACTTCATGCTTGTCTCTTGTCGAAACACATGAAAGTTATTCCTCGACGGAGCTAGAGTTCGACTCAAAATCTCATAAATCTCCACCTTGGATCTAATTATACAACAACAAGGAATAAACTAGCTTTCATCTTGCAGTTTTATCAACTGCATACAGTGGAAAAACCTGCAACTTGGCAACGTCTTGGTGATCATATCTGCAACATTGTCATCAGTCGAAACCTTCAGCACCTGGACTCCACCACGCTCTATTATCTCTCTAACAAAGTGTAGCCTCGCATTGATGTACTTTGTTCGCTCATGATAGGCTGAGTTTTTCAACCTGTGTATTGCACTTTGACTATCGCATTTAACAATGATACTTCGACCTTGAAGTTTTAGCTCCTTTGTAAAACCATCAAGCCACATTGCTTCTTTCACAACTTTAGTGAGGGCAATATATTATGCTTCAGTGGTTGATAACATAACAACCTCCTGAAGTGTTGCTTTCTAACTAATTGTTGTGCCAAACATAGTAAACACATATCCAGAAATAGACTTTCTGGAATCTATACAACCTGCAAAATCAGAGTCGACAAATCCTTCGATTTCGACTATGCTATCACCATTACAGGCTCCACCATAACTCAAGACTCGACTCAGAGACCCATTTATGTGCTTGAGAATCCACTTTACAGCTCGCTAGTGCACCTTTCCAGGATTTGCCATATACTTGCTCACAAGGCTCACACCATATGATATGTCTGGCCTCGTACAGACCATAGCATACATCAAAGAACCCACCACACTATCATATGGAATGATACTCATATAGATTATTTCAGCTTCAGTACTCAGACTTTGAGTAGTACTGAGCTTAAACTTAGAATTTGGTGGAGTCACAATAGACTTTGAATTCGACATACCAAACTTGTCGATAAGCTTCCGTAGGTATGTCTCTTGAGATAAGCACAACTTCAACTGCTTTATATCTCTTTGGATGTCAATCCCAAGAATCCTGGTGACAGCTCCCAGATAATTCATTTTGAACTCCTTGTTGAGTTCAGCCTTCACATCTATTACATCTTCAACATTGTTGTTGCCTATGAGGATATCATCCACATAAAGCAACAAAATAACAAGTGAATTTCCAGGTCGAAATCTTAAGTAAACACAGTGGTCGAGCTGGCTCTTAGTGAAACCAATGTGTGCCATGAACTTATTAAATCTCATGTTCCACTGTCAAGGAGACTATTTCACGCCATACCGAGACCTACTCAACTTGCGCATATAATTTCCCTTATCCTTTTCTGCATACCCTTCAGGTTGACGCATCAGGATCATTTCGTCTAGGTCACCATACATAAATGTTGTCTTCACATCCATTTTCTCAAGTTCCAAGTCGAACTTTACCACAATGGACAACAATATTATAATGGATATATGCTTTACAACAGGTGAGAACACATCATTGAAGTCGACACCTTCTTTCTGAGTGAATCCTCTAGCAACCAGCCTTGTGTTAAAACGCCTCGACATCACTCATTTAATTCCTTCCTTGACATTGATAATCCACTTACAACTGAGTAGCCTTGCTCTTGTAGGTTTCTTAATCAGTTCTCAAGTGTTATTATCATGAATAGATTTCATCTCGTCATCCATCGCTTTTCGCCATTCAGTCTGATTTTAACTCCTCATAGCTTTATTGTAATATCTAGGTTCTTCCTCAAGTACCTCACTTGAAGAGATTAAGGCAAAAGCTATAAGATCTTCATAACCAAGTATCTGAGGTGGCTTGATAACTCTTCTTGACCTATCTCTTACCAGTAGGTAGTCGTAGACAGTTTCCTCAGTCTCTTTAGCATCTTGCACTTCTTCTTCGACTTCATCTGGATTATGCACTTCAACATCACTATGTTCCGCCTCAACATGAATCTCTACCTATTCCAACTCCTATTCAGAGATTTTCGCACTTCGACCAGCATCACCAGTTTTCTTGAACGCCATTTCGACTTCATTGAAAACTACATCACGACTTGTGATACATATTTTGTGACATGGTTCTAGGCACCATAACAATAACCCTTGACTCCCTCAAGATATCCAAGGAACATGCATCTCAGATCTCTAGGTTCAACCTTCTCCTGCCTAATGTGAGCATAGGCTAAACAACCAAATACTCTCAGTTTGTCGAGATCTGACCTGACCAAACTTCTTCAGGTGTCTTCATTCCCAAGGCAGTCGAGGGACACCTATTTATCAGATAAGTTATTGTCAAAACAGCCTCCACCCAAAACACCTTCTTCAATCCAACACTAACCAACATGCATCTAACCCTTTCAAGGATTATTCGATTGAATCTCTCAGCTAAGTCATTTTGTTAAGGAGTACCTGCTACAGTCTTATGTCTTTCAATTTCAGACTCAACACAGTAACTGTCGAAAGCTTAGTTGCAGAACTCAAGACCATTGTTGATTCTTAACCTCTTAACCTTTCTGCCAGTTTGAGTTTCGACCAAAACCTTCCAACTTTTGAAATTCTCAAAAGTTTCATCCTTAGTCTTCTGAATGAATATCCATAATTTTATGGAATAGTCATCAACTATGGATAGAAAATACCTTGCACATGCATGTGAAGGATTCTTTGCAGGTCCCTAAAGATTGTCATGGATGTAATCAATGGATCCATGTGTTCTTTGTTAACCTTTGTTAAACATCACCCTACAGGATTTCTCAAATATAGAAGGTTCACAAAACTCCAACTTCTCGACTTTGTCACCACCTAATAGATTCTATTTCCCTAGTTCGACCAGGCCTCTTTCGCTGACATGGTCCAATCTCATGTGCCATAATTCTGTCTTTGACGTCAGTTTTATGGATGTAAAATCTGTTGAACCACTTACAACCTCAGCCTCAAGGGTATACAAGCCTTATTTCTTCACGCCTCTCATGACTTTCATGATACCTTACTTTCCTTTGAAGACATATCCTTATCGAATTCACTGAGAGAAATTAAATTCCTCTTAAGGTCAGGTACATACCTAACCCGAGTCAATAGCCTTATTGACTCATCATGGAGCTTGAATCTTACAAATCCAATACCTATAATCTTATAAGCTTTATTGTTTTCCAACAACACTGTCCACCATCTCGATCATATAATTCTTCAAACACATTCTTGTTTGGAGTCGTATGCCAAGTACTTCCAGAATCCATAATCCACTCTTGGCAAGAGTTGTTGCTCGACACCACAAGGAGATCAGATGATTCATAATCATCTTGCACAATAGTTGCATTGCCATTGTCCTTACCTCCATGATTATTCATGCGTTCATGACACATCTTTCTCGTGTGACCATCCTTCTTACAGTGATAACACTTCCCAGAAATATCACCATCATAAGACTTATACTGAGTTTTACCTTTCTTCTTCTCAAATCTACCATATTTCTTTGATGATTTCCTCTTTACGAACAACCCTTTGCCAACTGATGATGATGGTTTCTGCTTCTTTCTTTAGTTCAAATCCTTAAAATACAAGGTTGCTTGAACTTCTTCGAAGGTCAGGGACTCTCTTCCATACAATAAGGTTTCTTTGAAGTGAGCATGAGACTTAGGTAAAGAACACAACAATAACAACGCTTGATCTTCATCATTGATGGTAACATCAATATTTTCAAGATCAAGAATCAGTTTGCTGAGCGTATCTAGTTGCTCCATCAATGCTTTTTCTTCACTCATCTTGAATGAATATAAAGCTTGCTTCAAGTGCAAACGATTCACCAAGGACTTTGTCATATACAATCCTTCGAGTTTCATCCAAACACCAGTTGTCATCGTATCCTTTGAAACCTGCCTGAGAACTTTATCACAAAGACTTAGAATAATTGCACTGTGGGCTTTCTCGATCATCGTCATCTTTTCCTTCCCCGTCAATGCAGCATCCATGGCATCTTCTCCCTTTAATGCTTCTAGCAAACCCTGTTGAACAAGAAGGACTCACATCTTTAAATGCCATAAACCGAAGTCATTAACTCTGGTAAACTTCTCAACTTCAAACTTTGTTGACGACATATTCGCCATGCTCACCGCACCAGTTTATTATGATCGCAAACAATACCTTTCAAAAAATAAAGATTGAGAAACATAGTTCTTGGGTGAACAATGAAATCAGTTATAACAAATAGAGAAAGAAGAAAGGATAAAGAAGAAATAAGAAGAATGATTAGGGCAAATTGATATACTATTTGCTTTCTCAATATTACAAAAGATTACAAGTGAATAACACAGTCTGACCACACTCAACAAATTGAGTGTTTTAGCCTATATATAGACTAACTAGATAACTTGCAATCCAAGCTAACTAAACAATTGGATCCATAACAAAAGGCCCAGTTTGACAAACATTTCGATAATACATATTATAACAGACTTCGATTACAATATCTATCCTTCGACCACAGCATGCGACCCATCTTCGACTTCATGCTTGTCTCCCGTCAAAACACATGAAAGTTATTCCTTAATAGAGCTAGAGTTTGACCCAAAATCTCAGAGCTTTCTTGTCTCAATTCCTTAGTATATGTGATAACTTATCAATCTGGTTTAACTTGTGATACACGTTCTTCTAGACATTGTGTCTATCATATGTCCCCCTGAGAAAAAAAATTAGGATTGAAGCATGGAATATAAGTGTTGATCAGAAGAAAAAAAAAAGTGACATTAATTGGCAAAGGTAAATATTTTAATTATAATGAAATGTTCAATGTGAAAATAGGTTATTTGAGAACAAACAACATAATGAATTTGGGGTTGCGATGTCAATCGTCACAACTTAATTTTTACGAGAAAATTCAGACAAAATAGAAAAAATAATGAGAAAAAGTCATGCCAAAGTATGAAGGATATCACAAAAACTACAAAGAGAGGAAGAATTGGGACTTAGAAAAATTGTGAAGAAACTGTGAAGAAATGAGTATTTTTCAACACAATTTACATTATGGCGTATGTCCAATAATTGAATCATATTTGGAGTTTCATAACTCGGATTGAGACAAAGTTTTTGAAGAAAAAGCTAAAAATGAGACCTTTCAACTATTGGAATTATCTCTCCCGCGATGCATCCCATTGCAGCGTGATGAAGCTTGCATTACGATACGATATTGTTGTCTTGCGGCACAATGTGACACATTTTATGACATACATAATTGTTATTTAAAAGCCTTCTTTCCAACTTTTTGAGAGTTATGAAGCATGTAGATAAAGGGATGGATATGGGTATTCAATGGGTGAATTTGTAGCACATTGGATACCCATATTGATGAAGACTTATCAACTCATGATATTTGTTACTTTATCAATGAGTAACTAAGTTTCACTAGATTAGGTCTTTTGGAGATCAACCTTATTATTACTCAGTTGGATCATATGATTGTTTGATATTTATTGAGTATTTTTATTAATGTTATCTTATTTAATTTGTTCCTATGTTTAATGTTTTTTGTCACTTACGAGCGTACCAATCGATTTAGATATTTAGGGATTTCTATCTGTTAGTTTATTTATCTCATTTGTGCAATTTAATCAACTTTACAATTATTAGGAATAGGCAATTAGAAGTTGTTCATTTGGAATTAATGTACTTAGAAAGCCTAACTTAACTTTAATTTGGCCAACAAAATTAGGGGATTATCGTATAAATTAGTGAGTTGCACACTAAGAATCTGTGTGTAGTGGTTTTGTTAATTTACAGCGAGATAATAATTTAATTAATACTCAATGAATACACTGTTCATTAACAAGTAAAAATAAGGGGATTAAAAAATAAATACTTAATCGCCTTTTTCATATGAATTTCATCTTTTTAATTTCTCTTTTAGAATCACTTTTCTAACAAAAAAAAACTCAATTTAATTACTTCAATTATCACATTATTTTCTTGTTAAATTACAATCCTCACGGAGATGGTCTTATTATTATTACTTCCACAATATTTGTACACTTGTCGAGAGGTCATCATAAGGCAACCATACCATAACTACCTTCAACAATGTCTCTTATCTCAATGAAATCTCTTGCAATCATTGCAATACGCTAATAGACCGATAACAAGTTCGTTGCATGGTCATCCATATCCTACTCGTCTTCCAATATCTCTTGATAAGTTGGTGTAGGTAGTGCTCCCGCGACATCTAGTGTCATGTAAGGGTGTGACACTTGATAGAACATTGGATGTACCTGTGTGCATAATACCATAGATCAGGAACAAACACACTAAGTGCCTCAACATGCACCAGATGATTATATAAATCATAGAGTATGGGATCAAGATCTTTGCGACATAGTGTCGGATGAGCAAACATGAAATTAGGTATTTGAATAATATGAAGAAAAGAACTGACGAATGACCCGCTCAAGCAAGTGTTGATCCATCAAGCACGACTAGTTGAATAAGTTTGGTTCTACAACTATCCTTGAGTTTTAATGATGAAAAAGTGTAGAGAATTTTTTTTACTCTAACTAGTTTTCTAAGTGTGCAGAAAATAGAAAACAAATTCTGACTCTGAATACGTCCAAACTTTGAACCAAAGGAAAAAAAGTAAAAGTGTGTTTACAAAGGAAGCCTAACATATAATTTGTCAAGTCAATGTTTTTGAACAGAAACTCCATATAGACTCTGACAAAGATTATGACTATCAGCTTTTGAAACTCTTAGAATCCTGAACCCTAAAGACTCTGAAGTCTCACCAAGTTCTGAAGACAGATTCTGAACTCTACTTAAGCTTCATCAACTTGTATAAGAAGCCTCTGAATAAAAGGATAATTCTAAAGGTCAACGATTGATTGATGTGATAGAAGTACAAAAGCAAATCTACTTTATATGTAAGGTATTGTACTTTATACCAAAGAAGTTTCTCACGTTCCACCATCCTCACCAACTCTCTACAGCAAGTGTCACCCTAGTGTTGCAATATGAAGTGACCTTCAGACAAATCTTACATTAAGTATATTCTAACTTCATCCTCCAACAGATATATTTCTTCCTATATAAAGAGGTTTTTGAAGAATGGAAAAGAGTCTGACTAATTTGCATGTCAACATAGAAAAAATAAATAAAAGAGGTGTTTCTCACACCCATACACTTATAACATTTCCTTTGAATATCTTTGTTAGGTGTAACTTTGATTTAAACTCATGTATCGGCTTTTTGAAGCATCTTATAAACACAAACCTTGTGTATCTTAACCCTTGGTTAATTTCCTTTAGAGGATAAGTCTAGTAAGAATTCTAAAGAAGTCATTGACAATTAGTATTTGAGTTGTAATTTCTTTAAGACTAGGGTATAGTCAAAATTTATGAAGAAGTATTAGACTATGTGTCTTTGAGTTTGTTGAAATCATACTGATTATTAGATTAAGTCATTATTGAAAAGGAAAATTCACTCAAGCGGGTAAACTGGATGTAGATTCGTTAACAAAGAATCAGGATAAAAATACCCGTGTTATTATCTTTATCATTATTTTTGTTATTTGATATATTGGGTTGCAAAATTTTTTAAATCCATAAACCCAATTCAAAACCCCGTTTCTTGTGTTTCTTGCACCTTCAATTGGCATCAGAGTTCCGATTCTGATTTTTGACTACTTTGTGTCAAACATTTAACTATGTCATATAAAGATCCATATTTATTAACATAATATGGCTTATGCAAACAATGATAAATATCATTATTTTCCAAAACCTCCTATTTTTAATGGAAAAAATTCGACTATTGGAAAGATAGAATAAAAATTTTCTTCATAGGTTGTGTTGCTCATCTTTGGGATATGGTGTGAGATGGTTTACACACACCCTACAAGTACATATGACACTAAGCTTAAAAGAAGAAAAATGAATTAACAGGAAGAGAATGATCACGAGAGACATCATAGATCCATAACTATATTGTTGAATGTTATTTTCTACTCTGAGTGTGAAAATATAACAAATAGAAACTTTACTAAGTCTATATTTGATTATTTGAAAATGACTCATGAGGGAAATGATTAAGTTAAATAGACTAAAGTCTTAGCTTTAATTCATAAATATGAATCTTTCAAAATGGAGGGGGGTGAAATGATTGAGGAAATGTTCTTAAGATTTCAAACTCTTGTAGTTGTATTGAAAGTCTTGAACAAAGGCTATACCACTTCAGATCATGTAAAAAATCATTAGAAGTATGCCTAAGAAATGGAGACCAATGGTGACAACACTAAAGGTGTCAAAATATTTAAACAAAACTACTATGGAAGAGCTTATAAGTTCTTTGAGAAGTCATGAGATTGAACTCGAGAAAGATGAGCTTCAAAAAAAGATTAAGTTTATAGCTCTAAAATCCAAAAGTAAATATGAGAAGGCCAAAGCTCTTCAAGCTAAAAAAGAAAAGTCTGAAGAAAGTTTAGAAAAGGAATATGAGTTGTCTATACTCTCAAAAGGGCCAACCAACTGTGGAAGAAAAGACATACGAAGTTCAGAGGCCAAAAAAAACATGTGGATAAGCTGAGTAAACCTCTGGGTAGAAGAAGTCTGAAGTTGGAAGATAAGTCACCTGCTTTGAGTGTAGTGTAAGTAGCCCGGACATTACAAAAACGAGTGTCCCAAAATTTGTCTAAAAAGAAATTCTTCAGAGAGAAGAATAAAGTTATTATGACTACCTTGGATCACTCATAAGCTTTAGAGGATGACTCTGAAGAAAAGCAAGTACACATGGCACTTGTGGCTAGTTTAGAAGCATTTGACTCTAGATCAAAATCAGATTCAGACCCCAATGAGGTATTATG
Organism: Lathyrus sativus; assembly: GCA_963859935.3. Taxonomy (NCBI): domain Eukaryota; kingdom Viridiplantae; phylum Streptophyta; class Magnoliopsida; order Fabales; family Fabaceae; genus Lathyrus; species Lathyrus sativus. The sequence goes on from OZ012741.1 coordinate 515,629,950, forward strand.
TAATCTTACCCACTCTGTAATTGAGTTTTTTCTCACTAAAATTCTTGAAAATTTTCAGAGTCTTCGGAATAGAGACAAGGATCTGAAAAGAATCCATGTAGTTGACTCTAAAGCCCTTAGTGAACTGAAGAAAGAAAACTATATTCTGAAAGAAAAAAAAATTGTTGTTGAAAAAGATAACTCTGCTATAAATAGCAAGAGTAAAGAACTTGAAAAGGAGATTCTTTCATAAGCTCTTGCGGACTCTGATGATGTCATAAAGAAATATGACATGGCTTTTCAAAAATTTCTTGCACAAAACATAGACACGAGTAAAATGAATTCCACAATCTATGTTGTTAGCAAAAATGGTAAAAGATGTATGAGTTATATGTCACTCAAACACTCTATGCTCAAACCTAATTCTAAATAAAATGCTACAAAACCAAAAGCTTTACTCAAGTTTCACTTATGGGCGCACGCATGATTATGTAACATAAAATCCCTAGGTTAAGAAAAATTATGGGACAACTAACAGAAATGACCTAAAAATATGGGTACCTAAAGATTAAATAATCTATGTTGAAAACATCCTTAGCAGCAGAGTTGAAACACCAGTCGCGGCACATGGATTATGGATGCTCATGGCACATGACATGAAGAAGGCATATGTTCCAAAGTTTAGAACTTAAGCTTGGACCATAGGTTGAGGATGTAACACCCCATATTGCATTGCTTTTTAGGATTACCGACTGACCCCACAAACCAACACGGGTCTTTTCAGCATGCTTTGTCCTCAATCACACGCTTTCCAAGAAACTTCCCAGAAGGTCACCCATCCCAGAATTGCTCCAAGTTAAGCACGCTTAACCGTGGAGTTCTTATGAACGGGCTACCGAAACAATCACACGCTTTCTAGGAAACTTCCCAGAAGGTCACCCATCCCAGAATTGCTCGAAGTTAAGCACGCTTAATTGTGGAGTTCTTATGAACGGGCTACCGAAAAGAAGATGCATCTTGTTGGTATAGGTAGTACCAATTAATCCTTATAAGCCTTCACTCAACCATGCAGTCCCATACCTGCATAGCCTCACAATCCCTCTCATTCCGATGTGAATTCGGTTTTCCCTAGAAGTTGCTAGGAGTGTCTCATTGTCATGCCTCATGCACCGACAACCACTCCCTCGCCCAAGGGTGTTACATGTAACCACCGTCCTCTTTCACCTCAGGTGTTACAGAGGAGGCAATCGACATGGTAAAATTATTGGCTTTAGAACTACTAGTAATAAATATCTTCTTTTATAAATAATGTTTTACTTGTTAAAGTTTGAATGCTTAACTTATTATCCATAAGTCAATTAAGTGACAATGGTTATGATAGTATCTTTAATAAAAAATCTTTCAAAGTTGTTACTCGTAAGGATGGCTTTGTACTCTTCAATGGCAAGAGAAAGAACAACATTTATAAGATTAAACTTTCTAATTTAGAATTAGAAAATCAAAATGTTAAGTGCCTCATGTGTATGAACGAATAACAATGGACTTGGTATTGAATGTTAGGCCATGTTAACATGAGAAGGATCTCAATGCTTAGCAAGTTGAACTTAGTTAAAAGCCTTCTATATTTGAAGTTTTCTTTAAATGCTTTTTGTGAGGTAGTCATAAAGGCAAGTTTTCAAAACTTCTTTCAAAGCCAAAAATGTTATTTCAACCTCTGAGTCCTTGGAGCTTTTACACATTGCCTTGTTTGGGCATGTGAAAATAGCCTTTGTTAATGGTAAAAAGTATGGTTTAGTCATTGTTGATGACAACAATAGATGGACACGGGTCCAGTTTCTTAAACTCAAGGATTAGTTACACGATGTGTTTGCTACCTTCTGCTCTCAAGTAGAAAACGAGAAAGACTTTAAGATTGTTAAATTCATAAGTGATCGTGGTGGAGAATTTAAAAATAAAGACTTTGAAAAACTTTTTGACGAACATGTCATTTCACACGATTTCTCTTGCCCTATAACTCCTTAGTAGAATGAAGTCATAGAAAGGAAAAATAAAGCAGTACAAGAAATGGCCAAAACCACGAGCAAATGAAACAAATGTTGTAAATTACTTATTGGTAGAAGTAGTTAACACAACATGTTACATTCAGAACATGATGTCTATGCGACCTATTCTGGGTAAGACTCCTTACGAATTGTGGAAAAATAGAAAACCCAACATTCCATATTTTCATCCTTTTTGAATGTTCTTATTTTATTCAAAACATTGAAGAAAACTAAAACAAGTTTGATTCTAAAGCACCAAAATGTATCATGTTAGGATATTTTTAACACTCAAAAGGTTGCAGGGTATATAACACTGAAACAATAATTGTTGAGGAATCAATTCATGTTAAGTTTGATGATAGGCTTGACTTTGAAAAGTCAAAGCTAGTTGAAAAGTTTGGAGATCTAGAGATTAGCTGCTCGGATTCTGAAGGCAAGGAATCTGAAGTAAAAGACTCTGATGACTCCCAACATAAGTTTGTTCAATCCAAATCAGAAATTGTTGCATCTCAAGCACCTCTAAGGAAACAAAGGCAAAGTTCTTCGCATCCTGAGGAATTAGTTTTGGGAGATAAATCATAACCCATTAGAACCAGATCCTCATTTAAACATTCTGAAGAAATGTTTATGGGATTAATGTCTTTAATATAACCTAGTTCTATTAATGAAACACTTTTAAGCACATACTGGATTCTAGCTATGTAAGAAGAGCTGAATCAAATCTTCAAAAATGATGTATGAGATCTTATGCCCAAACCCAAGAGAACTCATGTTATAAGAACCAAATGTGTATTCAGAAACAAACTGAATGAACGAATAAGGGAAAATGGTAAGAAACAAAGTCAAACTGGTTGCACCAGGCTATAGTCAATAAGAGGGAATTGACTATACTGAAACCTTTGCACTAATGGTTAGGTTAAAGTATATTTGTCCCTTAATTTCCTTTGGTGTAAATCATAACATCATTCCATATTATATGGGATGTCAGGAGTGATTTTTTGAGTGGCTACATTACTGAAGAAGTTTACGTACATCAACCAACTAGTTTTGAAAATCACAAAAACCCATACTTTGTTTATAAACTCAAGAAATCTTTGTATGGTCTGAAACAAACTCCTAGAGCATAGTATGAAATATTGAGCAATTTTCTCTTGAAAAATGATTTTACAAAAGGGAATGCAGATACAACTCTTTTTATAAGACATTCAAAAATGATATCTTAGTTGTGTAAATTCATGCTGATGGTATTATTTTTGTTTATGCTAATGCTACTTTTTTCAAGGAATTCTCTAAGTCTATACAAGAAAAATTTGAGATGAGTCTGATGAGAGAATTGAAGTTCATTATGGGGATTCAGATCAACCAAAATTCAAAAGGGACATATACCCATCAAAGCAAATATACAAGAGAACATCTGAAGAAGCTTGACTCGTCAAAGTGTAAACCAGTCAAGACTATAATGCATCTAACATGCATTCTAGAGAAATATGAAAGCAAGTTGGTAGAACAAAATGTATATAGAGGTATGATTGAATCTGTCTTATACTTAACTGATTTTGGACTTGATATTTTATCCAGCGTATGTCTTTGTGCTAGATTCCAATCAGATTCTAGAGAACCCTACTTAGCAATTGTTAAGAAGATCTTTAGATATATGAAATGTACTACTATTATTGGTTTGTTTTATAGAAAATCCAAAGATTACAAATTAGTAGGTTAATGTGATGTTGACTATGCTGGAGATAGACTATAAAGGAAGAGCATCAGTGGAAGCTACCAATTTATAGGTTACAATCATATTTCTTAGTCTAACAAGAGGCAGCCAACAGTAGCATTATCATTACCAAAGGTTGAATACATTGCAACATTTGGTTGTAGCACTCAGGTTCTCTCGATGAAAAGTCAGCTAAAAGATTATCAACTACATGAGAGTAACATTCATATTCTTTGTGATAATATTTTTGCCATTTTTTTATAAAATAATCCTATTTTGCACTCTAGATCTAAACACATTAAAATCAAACATCATTTTATAATATATTATGTTCAGAAGGGTGTTATTAATTTAAAATTCATACAAACCATTAATGGGTTGATGTCTTTACAAAACTTCTCGTTGAAGATAAATTTGTTTTTATTCTGTAAAATTTGAAAATGAAACTTTGTCCATAATAAAACAAAATCTTTTCGATATGTCTAGACCCTAGAGAGTCAAAATATGGCTCTAAGATATATTTCTCCGAAGTAGTTAGCTCCTTGAAGTTAGGTGGATCTCTATGCCAGAAGGTCCAAAGTCAAAACTCTTATGGGATTTTCCGTCTTCCAGACTCAAAGTTCTTAATATTAATAGTGATAAATTAAGCATTTTTACACGGCTTTATAGTAAGACAAATGATATACATTAAAGTCATTCGAATGTTTGATGTGGCCCATTGGAATAATATTTCTTGGCTCAAGAGAAAATCTCTTCACTCGCCCCCTTTGTCAAATAGCGCGTGTTTTTAAAACTTTTATTTCCCTTTTCAAAATAGTTTTATTACATGTCTGTTTAAATGTCTTGGTATTGTTTTTTTCTTTCAAAATTCTGTAATAATATCTTATGACAAGCGTGCCATGTCGCGTGTCAATGTTTAAATGTTTTTACTACAGTGTGCATTGGCATATGTTAAGCCTCATTCGTTTACTGCAGTGTGCATCGGCATATGCTGGTATTGTTTAAATGTTTTTACTGCAGTGTACCATATTATACTCTGTACCAAAGAAGTTTCTCACGTCCCATCATCCTTGCTAACTCTCTGCTACAAGCATCACTCTAATGTTACAATATTAAGTGACCTTCATACAACTATTACATTGAGGATATTATAACTTCACCCTCCAACGAATCTATTTATTCACATATAAAGAGGTATTTGAAGATTGGAAAAGAGTCTAACTGGTTTTCATATCAACTTATACACTCAAAAAACATACGCGAAAGAGAAAAATAAAAGAAGTGTTTCTCACACTCATACACTTAGAACATTTCTTTGAATATCTTTATTAAGTGTAATATTTGATTTAAATTTGTGTATATCTTTTTTGAAGCATCTTGTAAACACAAACCTTACTTATCTTAACATTTGGTTAATTTTCTTGAGAGACTAAGTTTAGTCAGAATTCTCAAGAAGTCATTGACATTTAGTTTTTGAGTTGTAATTTCTTAAGAAACTAGGGTATAATCATAATTTCTTAAGAAGTCTTAGAATGTGTGTCTTTGAGTTTGTTATGATCAAATTGATTTTTGGATTAAATCCTTAATGTGAAGGTGAAATCACTTAGGAGGGTGAACTGAACATTGCTTCGTTAACAACGACCCGAAATAAAAATACTCGTGTTCTTATTTTTATCATTAACTTTGCTGTTTGATATATTGTGTTGCAAAAGTTTATAAATCCAGAAACACAATTCAAACCTCCAATTTCTTGTATTTCCAGCACCTTCACAACCCACAAGCCAACCATCAAGAGTATAAGGCTATTTCTTATAAGAGACATGTATGAAGGGGACCGTCGTACAGGCAAAAGCATATGTCAACTACCACAATGCAATCAATAAACACCTGAAAAAACTTTATGGTACGATACTCTCGGTATGGGGCAAAGGCACAAGCACATGGCTAATCCTAAATGTAGTCCATTTCATGTTCCTACCCATGTATGTGAGGAAAGTGAGAGATGATCGACGTGTGAAAATGGTTCAGATAAAATATTAGTAATAAGTGTAACACATGCATTGTGAAAACATTAGTAACAATAAAAATTGAAAATAAACTACCGTAAATAGTGTGCAGCTTCCAATCACCTATCTTCTATTTCAAAGACAAGTTTCACCTATTTTGGAGTACAGATAAATCCAAACGTGCCCCCCAATTGTACTTGCAAAACCGCTATAAATCAGTGATGTGTGTCAAGTAGACTACATCGACGTGGGTTGCATTTTTGTACATAAATATTATCGTGCCATCCAATTATAGAAAGTATGACATCAATGCACATTGTCTGTGGAACAAAACTTGCTCGCCATTATCTTCAGCCTTCCCTTGTGCAACCATGTGGTATTGGCATAGTTTCGCCAAGCATGATAATCGGGCACAAGCGTCTCTCGTGGCATCAAGCTTCTCTTGGGCCTCACCTGGGTCATCTTCGAGATAAGTCACCTTCATTTCAAGTGTCTCGCCTCTGTTGACCTGGAAATGATTTAGTAATTTCCCTTAATCGGAAGATGCAAAAGGCATGAGACACTATCAAGGGTGATGGACATCTCACCATGAAGGATGTGGAATGGTGATGTCTCATTGTGTTATTTCTCCATAAAAACCGCTAACATGTCATGGTCAATGGTCTTGTATCTAATGGTGCACAAACCTGCAAACCTAGAGTAATAAACTACATACTGAAACCATGTGTCTGCATTTTGTTCTAGGTTTAAAATTTTCCCGACATGGTTTACAAATTTTATCATTTCACACTTCTGTAAGAATAAATATATCAACATCAATTGCAACTCAATTAATATGAAACAAATGTAACACAAGAGCAAATAAATATACTTCTTATTCCTACACGAGGAGTGCTAACAACACTCTCTTTTCAACACTCTCTCAAACACTCACTTTTTTATTGGTTGAAATATGTGTGTGTCCCTCACTTTGTAAATAGGTCCCACATAAAGTGGTAGAACCTACACATATTTCAACCAATGAAAAAGTGAGTATAAGAGAGAGTGTTATTAGCATTTCTCATTCCTACACATGCCTAACAACATGTTCTGCATAAAGAGGAAGTAAGGAGCTGTCATTGGGGCCTATTGGAAAATTATTAGAAACAGGAGACAAGCGCCGCTGTGAAGTCTGAAACCCGCGACCATGTGACGTCGACACCTCCGCATCAAACGAACTAACACTAACTTTTGGGCTCGAGCTCATCGTCCTCTCCCTATGAACAAACACATGTTAGGATACACGATCGTGCCTCAATATCTCTTGGGTTTCAACACTTGTTCATATAATAGAAAAATAGAAAAAAAATATCAAAATCAAGACAAGTATAATTCAAAGATGCATCTCTGTAAAACAGAAAAGCAAAATCCATAAATATCCAGAGATGCATCTCCATAAAATAGGAAAAACAAAAAAATCCATTAGAAAATTTCGGAGATGCATCTTCGTAAAAACATGCAATAGCAGAAATTCTAGAAAATTTAGACAATATCCTAAACACCAACAAATTTGTATGCATGTCTAAACAAAATACCTATTTTGATGCAACTACAAACTAATATATGCATCACAACTAAAAAATAGAAAGAAAATTAGAAACTTATCGATCAAAGGTTATTGTGTAAAAGCTTGAATAAAGTGAATGAAATTTATTAGGATTGTGAAAATGTAATAAACGAAGAAGAAAATGGAAAGATTCTGGTGCGAGGTGTAAATTAAAATTTATTCGGAGATGCACATTTGTAAAATTCATTAAGCATAAAACTAAATGTTTTGAGTGTAAAATTCACCGAGCATAAAATTCAATGTTTTAAATTAAGTGTGATTATAAAAATACACCTTCAAACATATTTTTAGACAAAATAGAAATAACCCACTCACTCAAACATTAAAGATGTGTTATTTGAATATATCTAAAAATATATTTTGACAATCTAAAATTTTTATCATCGTAAAAAACTATTATTTTATGAGATGGATAAAGTAATTTCCTTCAAAAATATCCTAACTCTTTTTTTACAACTTCATTTCATTTCTTTAAATCTGGTTAATCAAAATATAGCTCAAAAAATTAAAATGTTGTTTTTAAAACATTAAACCATAAATAAATAAAATTTAATTGAAATTTATTTAGAGTTGATCATAAATGTTCGATTTTGAAAGAAGTTGGATTTTCTTTTAAGAAATGTGATTTTTATTTTAACCATTTATAAACTATCGTAAACTAATGATAGTTATAAATTCACATTCAGTGTAAAACTTTTAAGACTATCAAATTGCCATTTATATAAAACTTTTTAATGTGCGTATTAATTAATAAGAAAATGCTGTGAAAGTAAAACTAATACTAGAACGGCCGTGGAGATAACCAGTTATACGCGAAATAAAAAGGAACGCGAATAAAAAAATCGAAGAGGAGTTAAGGATTATCAGAGGTGGAGGAATAGACCAGAGATCGTAGACGGAGCGATAAATCGCAGATCTATCCATCGGAGTAGAACATAGCAAAGCGCGTGCTTCTCTCCGTCACGCGCCGCTTCGATTCCGGTGAACTCTTCTTTCCTCTTAATCTATCTTCGTTTCTTCGTTCCATTCGCCATTAATATTTGAGTTATTGTATTCATTTTGCTTATTTCATCGAAACATTATCGTCCATCTCTCAAATCCCTGATTTACTTCATCCATTCAACATTTAGTTTCGCAAATTAACGATTCATACTCAAACCTATGGTATTTTCAGTTTTCGCATATTCGATTTTTAGCTCTTAAATGGCACTGATATACGTGATATTACCTTGTGACTGTTTCTCTTATGATTTGTAGCCATTCATCCATTTAATCACTACCTAGGTTTTTTCAATGAGGTTAACCTAGATTGGTTTATTTGAGTTTATTTACTAACATAAGGACTTTTTTATACAAATGACTTATATACATAAGTGCTTAATTAGGTTGTTTATACAAATAGTGCTCCAGTGGAAGCATGCTAGGTCTGCAAACAAAGAGTTGTGCGTCGAGATGCTCGGTAGTAGGAAGTCTCTGGTGAAAAATAAATCCTTTGACGAGATGTTCTAGCTCTACAGTTGTTGGTCTGTAAGAATTGTGTTTAAGAGGGGGATATGTATGGATTTCATCAAATGGTTATATAAGCAATATGTATGGTGTGTGAATGTTTGCTTTCGTTGTGGAACACCATAGACAAAACTTGGATAGGGATGTGATAATCATGGTGTTATGTTTTATCCTTTTAGAGAGGGTGTTTGCTGATTTAAATTTTTCGCGTGCATTTGCATGCCTATCTAGTAGTGTCAATCAGTGTTGGTAAATAGCAGCTATATCACACGTCGTAGCTGCATGCTATTTAGTACCAAATCTTGTCAAATAGCAGTTATAGCATCACTGATGTGTAGCGGAATTTGATTAAACCGCTATTTTTTGAAATATGAAATTAACAACCTTGCTTCTTTTGCAATACTGTTTTTAGTTTTTACATGTTTAAAGAAATGACGTGTATTGTTTGTTTTTTCAGAGCTCTCTGCTGGTTCTCGTTGCTTTTCATTTCATGAGATTGAGATTCCATGGCAAGCATTCCTGGAAAATTTGCTCCTTCTAATGGGTCTATCTATGTATGCAACCTGCCTCATGGGACTGACGATAATATGTTGGCTGAATATTTTGGTACCATTGGAGTAATAAAGGTATTGAGCCTTCAGCCATCATTCAAAATGATGCTATGTTATTGTCCAACTTTCATTTATTTAGGAAACAAAATTTAACAGGATTTTGGTAACGTTTGGGACTTCATCACGGTCAGTTTGAAAAGTCATATTTTTATGTAAGACATGATTACTTGAATGATTTTTTCATTCTTGCAAAGTGAGGTTTATTTGGGAGTCCTGAATGATTGATTTATTTTTTGTTGCATTTCTTTTTCCTCTTTACGTGGTTCTGTTTTTCGGCGTCACCTTCAATTTCCAAATTACCAGTCATTTTTCATTTGCAATTCATGTTTTGCAGAAAGATAAACGTACAGGAAGACCTAAAATATGGTTATATCGAGACAAAGAGACTAATGAACCAAAGGGAGATGCTACTGTGACATATGAGGATCCGCATGCTGCCGTGGCTGCTGTTGAATGGTTTAACAACAAAGATTTTCATGGCAATGCTATTGGAGTTTATATAGCTGAGTCAAAAAACAAGGATGACCAAACTTATAATTCAATAGCAGATCCGGTTGTTGCTGGTGATATTGTTGGACCAGAAGAAACTGAAAGTGATGTTAATGGTGTTAATGGAGGAGGTGTAGGTCAAATTGATGCTTCCAGCAAACCATGGCAACAAGAGGGCGATTGGATGTGTCCGAATACAAGGTCTGTGATATGAGATTGGTGAGCAGCTCTTTCTTGCTCTTTTATGCACCGTTTCAGTCGTAGTAGTTATTGTGTGCAGAAAGAACATCACATTTTTCTTGTCATTGCAGTTGCTCCAATGTGAATTTTGCTTTTCGTGGTGCGTGTAATCGCTGTGGAAGTGCACGCCCTGCTGGTGCTTCTGGCGTTGCGGGAGGAGGTGGCCGTGGCAGGGGACGTTCTGGGCAAGATTCAGGGGGTATTGGCCGTCCAGCTGGTGCAACTGCAGGACTATTTGGTCCTAATGACTGGTCTTGTCCAATGTACGATTTTGTCATATTGTCTCCAAATTTTTTTGTGTGGTTTATTTATACTTGGTTTCATTTTAAAATATATATTTTTTAATTCAAATTTCAATATTTTACTGATATCAGCTGACATGTATAAATTTCTTATAATTTGATAAACACGTTGCCCTGTCTCATCAATTGGGTTGCTGTAGTGTTATATTATGTTGGTCGAAGTGCTGGCGAACAGTTAAACCATGTGTAAATTGAATATGATGGTGAGATTTATGTTTGTACATGTGTAACTCACAAACACAACATGCTCTTATGAATGCAATGAAAATGGCTTAAACAGGAGTTAATGCTACCTGTTTTCTTTAATTTATATCTCCTAATTTTGCACTTTGCATGATTTGCTGCATAAGGTTTGTTAATTTTGTAAGGAAATTTTATATATTAGCCAAATTGCATTCCCTTTTGCCTTTAGTATTAATTTTGGCACATCCCAACCCAATCTATCATTTATTCTTCTGCTATTCTGTTTCTCTATGAATTTTAAAGGAAGCAATCACCATGTGAGACGTGATTGAGTGCAAATGTAGTGGCCTTCCCAAACTTAAAGCCACATAAGGTCTACTGAATCTGTTACATTTTACAGAGAATAAGTGTTTTTAAGATGTTAATAATATGATGATAGTTTCTTTGATGATAGTTTAGGACTTTAACACGGGGTAAGATGACCTTGAGGTGAGCCTGATAGCTTCTTTGACGTTGTCGTTAACCTCTCCCCAGATTTTGGTCCTTGGGCTCAGCTATTGAACCTCTATTTCCTCTGTCTCTTCTCTCCTTGTAGGTTGTGGCAGTTGATTTTGCATTTTGATTGCAAGTTGTCTATATGATTTGGGCTCATGGTCAGTTATATCATCATTAGTTTTATTCATTTTGAATGAGTCTTGCTCTACTTAACTGAATGTTAGGCTGAGTCTGTTTATACTTCTACCTGACATTAAACTTGGAATTAACATGCATGATGTGGTTTGCTCAGGATTTTTTATTTTTTAATTGAAAATCTTAATGTACTTATTTGTCTGTCTTTTTTTTGTGCACAGGTGTGGCAATATCAATTGGGCAAAGCGATTAAAATGCAATATTTGCAATACAAATAAGCCTGGCCACAACGAGGGTGGTGTAAGGTATTATATTTAATTCTTTGTATTACTTTAAGTATGTACTATTAGTGACACATCTGAATGGCAGGTCTATGAAAACACATACAATTTCTTTACATTTCAAAAAATAAATGATAACCAAGTTAAAAGCTGTAATTCGTAAAGCAAATTTTAGAACATAAAACCCTTAAGTATACAATTTATTTTTTGAAATACAAGAGAAAGTCAGTATTGTTAGTTGTGTTTGTATCCTAGATATACACGTGGATGTTCTTGGATAAAATAGGACCAAATGACTATTTTGAAACTGCTGGTTCTCTCTTATCTGTTCAATTATAATTGAAATATAACATGTGATTCTAAGAAAAACAATATTTGATGCCAAGTGGGGAGTCCTGTTTAAGGTAGTAAGGATACACTTTTATGTCTTATTGTTGTGTGTGTTAAATTCATATGTAATCATCATACAATAACAACTAAGTTTTATCCCACTAAGTGGACTACATGGATCAAACGATGCCATAATGTTCTATCAAATACCATACTTCTATCAAATTCATTAATCTAAAGATCTATCTCAATAGTTTCATTTATAGTTTCACATTTTCTTCTTCTACCTCTAGCGGTTTGACTTACCCTCCATTTGGTCTAATCTCCTTTCAACACAATCCACAATTGTTATCTCTACATGCCCAAACCACCTTATCTAGTTTCCACCATCTCTTTTCTGTTGTATTGTAGGTCTTACCTCAGCTCTTTCTCTAATGTTAAAATTTCTAATTCTATCACGTCTAGTCTTACCCACACATCCAATGCAAGATCCTCATATCATCCACATATAATTTTTGTATGTTGGTTCTTCACAATAAATCATCATATTCATTTAATATTTGAACTAGACATGGTTTTGGTTTTTCAATATGCCGCCGTGCATGTGGTTTTGCAGCATTTTACTTTTTGACCTTTTAAGGATTACAAATATTACATTTTGTTGATGTCAAATGGAGCATCTGTTTATTTTGTTTTCCTATTTGTTAAAAATCTCAATAATTTGATATTTGTGGGTAAAACTGAATAACCATTAGCAACCTTACACGATTGGACGGCTATGGTTGTAGTCAGGTTGTATATTATCTATTCCCATCGGCAATAGTTAGTAGTGCTTTATGGCATTGTGCTTATCTCATCGTTGTAGAGCACCACAGCACTGTTATGTTTTTCAAATATAAATGTAACTTAAAATTTGTTCCCCGAACTAGTAAAATAGATGGTTTGAGTATCATTTCACAGTATAAAGCATATGTTGCAATCAAATGTCAGCCAATCCTATTTGTGGCAAATTTCCATTTCATTTGTTTCACAGCATGTAGGTGTGGTTTTTCCCCCTTAAACCCCTTTTTTCAAATTGTATTGTATTTTGTTTAGGGGAGAAATTGTGAACTAGTTCTTCCCCAGAGGGACTAAGAGTTTCAAATTAGGAACTCAACATTGGATAGGGGGGAAAACCACACCTACATGCTGTTGGGTTGGCTACATTGATCAAACAGCACTATAATGTTCTGCCACAAATTAAGTCCAATGATAAACCTTGAGTCTTAATATCTCATAATGATTTAACCTATCTTTTCCTTAGTCTTTGTTGAAGTCATGCAGTTTGGGTAAAAGAAGAAGATAAGTAGTGAAAACTTAATATTATTATAATGAGGATGAAGTATTATGAATAATAAACTCTGGGTAATGCTAACTTGTGCCCTAGGAGCACAAGTTTATAACTAAATGAAGAAATATTGTCTTGGAAATTGTACATTGATTTTAATAAAAGTATATAATTAATTTTTAAATTGTTTTTTTCAATACAAACATTCTATAAGTGGGTTTCTTAACTTGTGCCCCTAGTGCACAAGATAGATTACGCATAACTTTCTTTTACCCCAAAGGACTAAACACCAACCTGTATATATATGGGGATACATCACTCATGATCCAGTTTAACCTTACTTTTCTAACTCAGCTGACCCACTTAGTGGGATAAGACTTGGTTGTTGTTGTTTTCTAACTCAGGTTACTTTCTAATCAAACAGAGGAGGGCGAGCTGGAGGTTACAAAGAGCTTGATGAAGAGGAAATTGAAGAAACTAAACGTCGCAGGCGGCAGGCTGAAGTAAGATTGATTTTAAGACCATACATGCTATAAATATAAATACTCCCTATGTCCCAAATTATAAGCAAAAATAATCACACTTATTAAGAAAACCTAAACACTTCACCAAAAAAAAACAAGAAAACCAAAACATAATAATTTGGTGTATGACTTTTTGTTTTTTCTTTGGAATAAGTTTCATGGGAAGATGTAAAAATAATTTTCATTGCATTTAATTTCAGATTGAAAAGGATACATTTTTGGAACAAATTTTTTTGCTTTTAATTTGGGACAAAAATGATTTTTATTTTTGCTTATAAAATGGAACAGAAGAGGTATACATTTAAGTGACTCTGGTTTATGATTTTTTTCTAATGCCAGGATGACGGTGAGCTGTATGATGAATTTGGAAACCTTAAGAAGAAATTCCGTGCCAAAACACAGCATTCTGAAGCTGCACGAGTGCTTCCTGGTTCAGGGCGTGCTGGTTGGGAGGTTGAGGATCTAGGTAATGTTGCATATCTGGAATTATTTGTCACCCTTAAATTAGTTACAGAGCAAGCTGAAGCTGCAACTTTGGGGCTTGTCAAGCTAAATGATTCCACCCTCCTTCCCCTTCTCCATCACACTTTTCAGTTTTCCCACATGTTCCCAAATACTTCTGCATAATATTTTTGAGTAATCATAATGGCCCTAGAGGAATTAACATTGTCAAACACTCGCATGTTATCCTATCTTTTGTTATTTTTATTAGTCATTCCTTTTTTTCCATTCTTTTGCAACTGGTTGGTTGCATCTTTTTACATTCAAACCTGCATACTATTTCGAAACCAATTATTAGTTGTCTTAATGTATTTATATATGTACTGATTGATTGCCCGGTTCGAGCCCATGCATAAAACTAAATTCAATTGGCTGTTGGTTTTGGAGCATTCTAAAAATAAGATATGGTGTAGCCATATACTCTTTTCTTAAGGATATGTAGAGATCGTAGGTTCAAGTTATGCCTACAGAATAGTACAGATATCCAATTTGCAAAAAATGTTGCAAGTTATCGTGTCACTCTGATATGTGATCATCAACATGTTTGTATGAAATCCTGAATTCGTTGGACCTGCTAACCAACTTACTCTCTATAACACCTATGGCAGGGATTCACAGAGATGCTACAGAAAAAAGCAGAGACAGGGGAAGGGATCGTGATGATGGAGAGCAAAGAAGCAGAGAGCCAATCGAGAAGGAGAGACAAAGCAGTCGGAATAGAGAGAGGGACAGAGGAAGAGATCGAGACAGGGATTATGGGCGAGATCGGGACCGGAGTAGACACCGATATTAAAAATAGCAGTAGAAGTGCATCCTGATGTTTTGACTCCAATTATGTGTTGCCTTTTTTACTAGAGATTTCATTTGCTTTGAATTAAATCCTTAAATTTGGGGATTGATATCCTGCAATCTGATCAATGCATGGACCTAATGTATAACCAAAGATCTTTATGCTGTTAGTATTTCCTTGGACAAATTTCTATTTCAGAATATTCACGATAGTTTGAACTATTAGCATCTTGTCTGCTTCATGTGTGTAATCTTTTTACCTCCTATTAATCTGAATTGGATTGTAATGGATGAATTAAAATACTTTTTAATTTTTTTATCCATTAAACCTAAAAACTAGGGATTGAATCCTCTTCACCATTCTCTCCTTCTCTCTCCTAACTTTATATCTCCCTTAATTTTCTCATCTCTTTGTTTAAAAGAGAATGAATTAAAAGAGAGAAAGGGAGATAATGGTGAAACAGATCATCCAAAATTTAAACTATTCCGTTCGCCCCAAAATAAATGTCATATTTGACACGAATGTTGAAAAAACCGGATAAAATCGGTTGGTTCAACCGGTTGGACTAGCAATTGGAGTTGAATCTGGTCAGGATAACATTTTAAAATTGCTGGTGGGTTAAAATTGGAGTAAACTCAGAAAAACCAGGTTGAATTGGAGTCGATTTTGTAAAGCTGTCCGATTTAAAAAATCATCAAATTAATGTTTTTAATTTTTTTTTTAAAGTTTTAATATGTCAATTATAAAAACTTAAAACAATTATAAATGAGACTAACTAATATACATGGTCAGTGTAAAAGATTTTACAATGTCAATTCACCACCTTTATCCGTTGGTATTACTTTATTAATAATTAAAATAAAAGTTAAACTTTTTCTAACATTCATCGATTATAATTAATTGACAGTATAAAATCATTTTATTATCAATTGCAAAAAAAAAATTGTTTGTCAAATTTAATCATTGTTTTTTAATTAAGTATGTTAGACTGTTTATTTTTATAATTCTATCTTATTTAATTTAGTTATTTTTAATTATTTGAATTTTATTTTAGTTAGTCTTAGTTTATCTTTTGATCCCTTAGCTTAATTTATTGTTTCCTTTTGCTCTCTTAGTTTTAAAATGTTATATTATAGTCTCTTAAAACGGTTCTGTTAGTCAAATTGATCTTATTTTTATTTTTATTTTTTATTTTTTATTTTTTATTTTGCTTTTTATATTATAAATATTCAATATTCATATGATTTATTGGAACGCTAGATGACACATCCTCTTTCTATATTCCCACAAATACTGCCCTCAAACATGCGTACAAATCTCCACTATTTTCATCTTCACAACACAACAACGCTAAAATTAAATCACCTTCTTATAACAATGGGTAACCATTGATATCTCTGCATCCTTCATTTAAAATTAAATTCTTTGTTGTTTCTTCTTTTGTTTATTTTGATTGTGATTCTTGTACTATGCTCATTGTTTTTTGATTTGAATCTGAAAAAAATTGATATGCATGCCGTTTGAGGTTTAGATCTACAATCTCCTTTTTTTTTTTTTGTATTCCCACCAATTTTTTGCGGCAACGATGAAGTAACATCAAATTTGAAGTTTGTCTTTCTCTCTCTCTATATGAACTTGAAAAATGTTTGGATTTAATTAAAGTAAGTCTTTTTTGTTTCAAATTGATGTTTTAGAATAGTGATATTACTTTTAATTTTAATGATTGAAGTTGATTTCTTGTTATGGCAGATGATGTCCTAAAGGTAACCACTGTTAAAAAAAACCTCAGATGGTTCTTCTTTCTCACCAAGGGTTAATAATGGCGGTGATTGTGAATTTGTTGATGAACAACAATTGAATGAGTATTTTCCTTTTCTCAATGAGTCATCTAATGGTGACGATTTGGTTGATCCGCGTTTTGAAATGAATGTTGGCCCTCAGAATTGGGTGACTGGTAACAATGGTGACACTGAGAATATCCATAGGAGGAGTTTTTCTGCAAGTGATATTGGTTTTGGTACCAAAGAGACTGAAGTAGGATTTGGTTTTAAGCCATGTCTTTACTTTGCTAGAGGATTTTGAAAAATGGTTCTAATTGTAAGTTTGTTCATGCTGATTCAATTAATGTTAATTCGGGTACGATTGTTGGTTCACCCTCGAAGTTCGAGGGATTGGAGCCTTATAATAGATAACATACAAAAATCCAGTTCTTTCTTCTTTTCTTGTGTGATATTGTTATAACCTAAAATTTGCCCTACATTTTTTCATTTCATCTGGCCCATGACTCATTTCATCTACATATTCACACATCCTAATCATCCATCACGAGACATTCATCTACAATTGCATTTTTTTGAAGTAAGCATCATTGATTCAAATGGTTTTGCTATTTATAATACAAAGCTAGTGGATCAAGCTTATATTATGTATGGAATATTTTGGCATAACAATAGTGGTTGATTCATTCTTTATGGATCAAGTCTTGTGGAACCCTAATTCTTGGTTTGTGATCTTTTGGCTATTTGGACTATATCATGGCATTGAGATTGGGAGACTATTCTCAGGTTTTTGGTTAAACAAAAGTCAATCTCAAAGTTGACCATTTCCTTATGAGGTTACTTAACAACTATTATGGGTTTTGATTCTACGTGATGTAAAACATGATACTTCATTTCAAGGTTCATTCAAAGTCATATTCAAGACAAGTTCAAATGTTCAAATACTCAATTTTTGAGGAAAAATCATGTTGCTTGAAAATACAAGTTGCATTACGCCATTCAAAAGCCATTTATCATTTCAAAAACATCCAAGTTCATTACACAAGGTCAAGAATCAAGTCCGTACAAAAATTACGCATTTTGGACCTAAAGTTGACTTTTGATTAACTGTTGACCTTTTGGTCGAACAATCAACTACTTATCCCTAATCCTATCCTACTTCCTCTTCATTCAAAAGCCATCCAAATTTTATTCAAGATCCTTCATAATCCTTGATGTGTCCAAGGCCTTCCCCAAGTTCTTCAGGTTGTCCAAAGTTTCTCCATGATTCATACCTTAATTCATGCCTTAAGCCATGATATGTGTGCCTTGCTATTTTGATCAAATAAACCATCCATGCAATTCATACACATACACAATTAGACCTCATTCATGCACAACAACATATACAAAACATATTACACCAATAGTTCAAACTAGTTTAGCATCCAATATCTTCATCTATCAATTTGAGGGATAACATACCAATTAATTGATTGGATGCACTAAGCTAGAATTAATTGATTGGATGCACTAAGCTAGAGGCCAACAATCATAATTTCAAGTTTGCATTAGCAATTCAAAAAGAGATACATTTAATAAGTTGATCTCACTGCTCCATAGTAGTTCGTACTGACTTGCTAATTGTCACAATAACACGAACACCATTTTATCCATTTTAACTTGACTATCAATTAATCTACACCAACTTAGGATTTTCTTTTTCTTTTGTCATTTAATTTTAAATTATTTTTAATGCTTTTGGATTCCATTTTTTTCTTCATAATTTCATAAAAATATTTTCTACCACATATATTTTCTTCATAATTTTTAAAAAGTCATTTTGCATTTAATTCATATTTTCTTCTATTTTTTATTTAATTTTTATTTTTAATTTTATTTTTGATTATTTTCAAACATTTTTGCATCCAACTTTTGAGATCCTTTTATTTGTAGTATTTTGGACTTCTCATAATTTTCTCCATAATTTATTTTATCTTTTGATGCTTCTTTTGAATTTTTCTTTTTTATTTCCATTTTAATCATTTTAAAAATCATTTTATATGATTTTCTTTTTATTTTTATTCATATTTTTGAATATTTGTGATTTTCCTTTTGATGATTGCTTGGTTTATCATATGTTCAACATTTCAAATCCTTGAGTGATGACCCATTGGTTGATTTAACCTTTTCTGATACAAACTTATTTATAAATGATCATCTGATCATTTATAGTACTTTGCATCAGAGATAGGTTATCCCTAGTTAGATCATACTTTGAGCCTTTGACTTGTTGATAAATAAACCCATACATGAGTGTATCAATCTCTCTCTTTCTCCATCTATCTTCTTCTTTTGTTTTCTCATTGTGTTACATGTTATAGGAGAATAAATTTGTGTTATTTCTCTAACATGTTTGACACATAAATTGTTATTAACCAGCCTCAGATAAGTGTGACTTCTACATAAGTCCACTTACAATTGATTAACATAGCGCTAAATTGTCTCGACTCAGTTAAATTCTCATTAACACTAACGTTAACATATTAATTGTGCTAACATCTAACTTTTACTTTTATGCTCTTTACATTTTATGTCATTTACTTTTATGTCTCTACTTTTATATCATTTTTATTTATATCCTTTCCCTTTATTTTGGCTTTTTACCTTTTGCCTTGTATTGCTTTTCTTATTTCAAAAGCACAAAAATATGATAAAATGGCTAAAACCCCGAAAAAATTAATTTGATATCTTGGGTTTTGTGTTACTATACCTTGCTTGAAGGGTACTTTGGACTTTGGACTTTAGGACCTAGTGTTTCCCTTTGCTTGGAGTGGTATTTGAGACATTGTGATCTGTAACAGCCCAATTTTCAATAATTAATTAATTGTGTTAATTAATTGATTTATTTGGATTATTCTAATTATTTGAATAATTAGATGTTTGTTTAATGGATTGATAGATGTTTTGAGAGAGTAAATATATTGGGAAGAAATAAAGAGAAAGGTATTATGGAGGAAATAGAATGGAAATAAATATAAAGAATAGAAATAGAAGAAAAGGAGATAAGAGTTGGTAAGAAAAAAGAAAAGGGAAGAAAAAGAGAAAGAAGGAAAAGGAGGAGAAAAGAGAAGAAGAAGAAGAAAAGTGTGGAAATCATCAAGGGCAACTCAAAGCTTCGATTAAACCAAGGTAAGGGTGAGAAATGTTTCTATTTGATCATTGCATGATGTTATGTATGTTGGGTTAGGGTTTTGGTAGAGTTTTCATCACTTTCCAATTAGGGCAAATGTTGGATTAATCGGTAGATTGATGATTTAATCGGTTGGAACTGAGTAATAACGCCGTAGAATAGTCGGGTAACATGTATTGATGCTATTTGTACTGATTTGGATGTTCAAGAGTTGGTGGATGGTGGAATGGTGAAGGAGGGACAGAGTGTGGTTCTGTTCTGCGCAGGTTCGCTGGCTCTCGCCAGGCGAGCGAAGGCGAAGCTTCGCCAGGCGAAGCCCAGCGAATGCTGGCGAATAATTAAGTTTAAGTTCCAGTGGACTTCGCTGGCGAGTTCGCCAGGCGAAGTTGGATAGCGAAGGTTCGCCCAACGAAGGTGCTGGCGAATGGTGGCGAATGAAGTCAGTAGCTACTGACTTGGGCTCGCTGGGAAGTCTCGCCAGGCGAAGCCTAGCGAGTGTTCGCTGAGAGAGTTCGCCAGGCGAAGGCCAGGCGAAGGTTCGCTGCGAGGGTTCGCCAGGCGAATGAAGGCGAATGTGACAGCATTTTTCTTTTGCTGTGTTGTTCATGTGGAGATGGTTTGGTTGCTTCTCATAGGGGAATGCCTCTATGATATGATATAGATATGATCTATTGTGATGATGTGTGCTGTGGGTAGCCTACGGGCGTGAATCCTAGTTGATGTGCGATGCGTATTAATTGTGATAAATAGAAATACATGTGAATACAATGATGAATGTATGTGTATTGTCTAATGAACTTGCGAATGCTTGATGTGTATACAATTATGTGATGAGTATGCATGAGAACATGGTGGATATGTGTGCATAACTTATAATTGTATGATTGGTATTGTGATGTGTATACCTTGTATGAGATGGCATGAGATAAAGAATAAACATACTATGAAAAATGTGTTGTGGATGCATATTGTTTATATGCGATTATATGTTAAAATACATGAAGAATGCATGAGAGCATAATGATGGATATGCGTGCATTGCTTGCTAAATATGATGTTGTATTGAATTGTGAATATATGTGGATAATGCATGAGAACATATCGCGGATATGTGTGCATTGTGTGTTAATGTGGTGATAGTGTTGAATTATGAATACATCGATGAATGTTTTGTGAATATGTTGTGTGTGCAATCATAATGTAATTCTTGAAGAGATGAATTATTTGAATGCATGAGATTAAGATGTTGGTCTTAAGTGCATTTGTTGTGGTTGATTGTACATGCATCATTTAGTCAAGAGGCAATGTCTGTTAGTTTCGTGGAAACTAGTAGCTTGTCCCAAACCTAGAAGTGTGGGTTTGAAGGCTTAGAGGACGGGCCTTTGTGGTTATCGGTCTAGAAGTGTGGACCCGGTTTAATGTAAAAACCGAAAAAAGATAACGGGTTATCGGTCTAGAAGTGTGGACCCGGTTTAATGTAAAAACCGAAAAAAGATAACGGGTTATCGGTCTAGAAGTGTGGACCCGGTTTAATGTAAAAACCGAAAAAAGATAACGAGAGTCGGTACCGCATTGCATGAGTTGCATTGAGTTGTTGAGTCACATTAATATATGACATATGCATGAAGAGATGCTTATGTGTGAATGATGAGATTGTGAAATTGTAAGTGTATGCATAATGTGGGAATGCTTTGTGAATATCCATGTTTGTCTATATATGTGTGGTAAATATATATGACTAAGAGAATGAAGTGTGGTGAGAAATGTGAATATGTGTTATATGACTGCCTATATATATATATATATATATATATATATATATATATATATATATATATATATATATATATATATATATATATATATATATATAATCTTATGCTTTGATTATTATGGTTATATTTCTCACCCTTCTGCTGTTTTATAATGCTCTATGAGGCATTGCAGATTAGGATGCTGGAGTCCTTTTGTGAAGTTAGTCTTCATTCTTTTGAGTCGGCTGCTCTGATATGTAACACCGGGTAGTTAGACTAGTATAGTCATTCTTTTGTGATACATTGCGATGTATCAGCTGATGTGGTTTTGTAATCTAACTGATATGATGTATTAATCTGGATGACTTATGTGCATTTGAATTAATATTTTGGAACTGATTAAATGATGTTATCTTTCGCTTAAATTAAATGTTGAAATGTGATTTCTAAAACTACGAAAATGTTACATATTTTATGGAGCAAAATGTTAAAGAGTTTTGTTGGTGAAATTGTGACATTCTTCCTTTATACCTTATCCTAAAATTTTTACTCTGATGAATTTGTATTCGCTTAATTGTTTTATATGCATATATAAGTGGGGTATAGAAGGGGGTGTTACATGATCCATCAGAGACATAGTGCTTTACTTAAAACTTTTTGATCTTTAACTCAATACGTGGATGTTCTCTCTGGCTTTGTGACTTGGTTGTCCATCTGGTTTTCTTTGATATTCATCTGTGTCTGTTGCTTGTTCATCTTGTGGCTCAATCCAAAGGGAAATGAATGTTTATTTTGATTAATGTCAAATGTTTGCCTCTTATCGTGGTTAGTATAATTGCACACACAAAGGTTTTCTCTTGGGCTACCTGACAATGAAGCCATTTAATTTATGCTTTAGGATAGTCTCTTCACCTCCTTCCCACTTCTTAAATTTTCAAAACTTCTCTCCATTTCAAAAACTTCTTATTTTCAAACTTCACACATTTTTCTTAATAAACCTTGACCTTCTTAAGTGATCCAGAAAATCTTTCTCAAAAAATGCTAAAACACTTAAGCATATTCAAACTCCAAAAGAGACAAACCTCATCAAACTTCTTTTTATGCCTTTGTACATTTTTCTTTAAGAGACTTTTTTTCAAAAGATTACATAGTAGTCTATTCTTGTAGTGATGCAAACCATTATACTTCTACAAGATGTTGAAAAATGATTGATATTGTCCACTTAAATATTGAGATGTACTTGTGAGAAAGTCCAAGTAAAAGTTCTTCGTATCAAGATGATGCAAATGTTCATTTTCTCGTACTTATGGTAGTAAGTTGAGTTTTTCCATTTGAATACGACAAAATATCTTTTCATTTAAGATCAATCAACAAACAACCTATATTTTTATAAACACAGATTTGCAAGTGGTTCCCGTTGAGTACAACAGTTGTGAGAGGTGTTAATACCCCTATTGCATAACCAACCCCCGTATCCAAATCTCTCTCTCTCTCTCTCTCTCTCTCTCTATCTCTATCTCTCTCTCTCTCTCTTTTTCTTCTTTTTTTTTCTTTTTGCTTTTTGTCGGTTTTTTTTCAACCTTTTCCCTTTTCCCTTTGGAAATAATAACGTTCGATGTCGACTCTTCCACTTCTGAGTTAAGTTAATCAATAGCTTAATCTCAATGATTTTTGCCGCCACGACATCACTCTTTCTGATATTCCCTTCTTCCCCTGACCCTTTCTTATCTCTTCTATACGAGGTACTCTGAACTATGATTGGAGGTTGAGCTCTGATAACTTAGGGCTTTGAGGTGAAAACCCTAAGTATCAAGATGAAGAGCTTTGGTATTGGTTGAGTTTACAGCAGTAGGGATTCTTCTTAGGGTTTTTTTCATCCCCAATTTTGTCTTAGCATAGGGTTTATATAGATTAATTTTAGGTTAGACTTTGAATTAAACTATTTGTTTTATGAAGTTTGCAATTTAATTTTGATTTGATTCATTTTAGAATTTAGGGTTTCTGATTAGATTATGTATTTGGGTAGAATTTACTTGTAATTTGTATGATGTAATGAATTCGTGAGTGTAAATAGAAATTTTTAATTGAATTGAATTTCCAATTTTTGATCCATTTTTGCTATCCATTATGCACAAATTGAGTTTGGGGGAAGTGAGGATGAACCAGGGTCATGAGCTTGACCCAATTTGGTGATGGACTTTGGGTCTTGCCAAACCCACTTGGGTTATGGACTTGGGTTTTTAGTTTGACCCAATTGAATTGGGGCATAGACTTGATTTGGTCAACATCTTGACCGATTTTAACAACAAATAATAATAAAAACAATATCATCACCACTTTAATAAACTATGAAAATGACCAGTAATAAAACAAGAATCCAATTAAGTTGATTAATACTATAAACTAATCTAATATAATATGATTGACATAATTAATATAAGAATAATTTTAATCAAAATTTAATATAAATTACTCAATATTTTATTAATTCAATTAATCAAAATCTAATTAATTTAATTAATAAATATCTAATTAATTTAACAATATTAATCTACCATTAATGAAGACCCTTAAACCTCAATCTCTTAAAACTATTTTATACTAGTTAAAATTTTAATGATTAATGACTAAAGGATCTAAAGAAAAATACAAATTGCTAGGATAAACTAAATCCTAGAATATCCTAAAATAGCAGTTAACTATGATGGGATCAAAAACTTCTAAAGAGTCAAAATGACCCCCCTTTAACTTTTTACATCATTGGGGTTGACCCCATAACATATATGGGCTCTAGATAGGTTAGTGATTTAAGTTTTAAGTTAGTAAAAAATGGAAAGAAATATGGTCAAAATTTGAGGTACGACAGACCTTGGACCTTCTAAATCAGACCCACGTTACTTTGCTGGCCACACACCATTTACAAACTGCAACCCCTGCTATTTTATTTTTCATTTTTATGTTCTTTTCTTTAACTTAGGTGCTTTTCTCCACATTTTTAATTCATTTTAATCCATGTTAATACACTTTTTAATACGTAAAAGATATATTTTATTTTTTTCATTAAAAAACACTTTGAAAAATTATGTTAGTACTTAGAAGTTAATTAGATTTTAATCTCATTAATCTACTTTTTAATTGAAAAGTTCTAAAAAAATAATAGACATAGTTCCATTTGTTTCAATTAGATTTCTTTAGAAAATAATATGCATGTTATCTTTTTTTTTTTTTTTGCATTAGTCCTTAATAAATTCATGTGCTTGTTATCGTATTCCTGATTGATTAGTTGATCAGAGTCTTATTTGATCAATCATTTATTCATAACTTGTCTACTTACCCAATCCAAATAAGTGATCATAAATCTCTTGTTCACTTGATTGAATTAGACCTCTGTAGTTGCACTGCACTGGACCTTTCAAGTGAAATTCAACTCAAAGCTTCATATTCAAGACTACCGGACATCAAGACTGGATTAATGCTTCATCCTTCAAGTACAACAAAAAGATTATTCTTTAAACACTTTTTAGTTATGATGCTAATCCCACACCACGAGGCCTACGCAGTGGAGAAAGAATGAGAATGAATATTCATATCCTCATTTTGAATATCTTTGGATATGGGATGCCTGATCCAGTTGTTCAGAGTATTCACCTTCGTTCATAGACTTTAGTGCAATTGAAATCGAATAACTATCAAATCTTCTTCCCCACAAACACTGCAACAATCTTCACCAACAATACTTTTCTCTTTGGACCAAACACAGTCTTCTTTAGAATTCATACATTCTTTGGGTTAATCACATCATGGTTGATCATCCATCTCTGAACCAATATCCTTCATGCATGTTTGCCTTGTTAGTCTCATGCTTAATAAAACCCTTTATGCTCATGCATATATGCCTTGTTAGTCCCATACGTAGGAAGACTGCCTTTTCCTTTTATGTTTGCCCTATAAACTCCATGCTTAGGAAAACCCTTCTTCATGCATGTTTCTCTTGTTAGTCTCATGCTTAGACATACCATTCCATAATTTCCTTGTTAGTCCCATGCTTAGTAAGCCCCTTAATACATGTTTTTTTTGTTAGTCTCATGCTTAGGCAAACACCCTTTCTTGTAGGTCTTGATCCCAGGATCTAGGAAAAATCCTACAAATATGCATTGGTCATTCCATCTATTGGTTAACACCACACTCTTAAGTTCAAACACACCTACCATATGGATCCAACAACACAACCTTTGCTCAAAACAATACTTTCACTACACCTCAACAACATTTTCCCTATTCAAGTAATTCTCTTTCTTAATTCAAACTTTGCTTTTTAATTCAATTTAAATAACTCTTTCTTTTATTACACAAATCTTTTTAAAAATAATTATCTTTCTTTTCATAAAAGAACTGTTATAACTCGTTTCTTAGCAGTCAGATTAAAAGTCTGGAGCATCCGACCAAGGATCAAATAATTTAATATCTACACACTTCTAGAATACAATTATAATTGTTCCCTAAAAGCAACTAATAAATCCATATTTTCTATCATGAACTACAGAGCTCTTATTTTCTCATTGCACTATACGAATACATAGGAACGAGGGTTCAAATCCTTGGCGAGCACACTAACTTAAAACTTATTTTTCTCCCTTTCACAAGTAACCTTTAGATGATAACACTCATCCACGCAAAAAACAAGCAAAATGGTTCCCGTCAAGTACAACAGATGTGAAGGGTGCCAATACATTCCCTTCATATAACCAATTCCCTTACATGTTTCTTTTTCCCTTAGAATAAATAAAGTTCGGTGGCGACTTTGTTTTATCATCGAGTATGCGATGCACTCAGATATTTTTTGCGCTACGACAAAAAGTAATTTTTATTTACCCATCAGTCAAAGTTCATCAACCCATCAGTTGGAAGAATTTTTTACTGACCCATCAGTCAAAGATAATCAACCTATCAGTTGAAAGCATTTTTTGTCAACCCATTGGTCGAAGTTCATCAACCTATTGAAAACAGCTTTTTATTGACCTATTGGTCAAAGTTAATCAACCCATCAGTTTAAGGAAAATTTTCATTGACCCATCGGTCAAAATTAGTTTTATGTGGATCTAAATCAACCCATCGGTTGAGGAAGATCTTTTACCTCCATCAACCCATTTGTTGAAGACGGGTATTCTAAGCACTTCAATCATCCATAGCCTCGTCCAGAACATCCATGTATCTCTAGTCCGTTCGAAAATTTCTCCATTATCTAGTTCGTCCGGAAATTTCTCCATTATCTGTTTCGTCCAAAAATTTCTCCATTATCTAGTTCGTCGGGAAATTTATCTGTATTTGGTCCGTTCGAAATTTTTTCCATTATCTAGTCCATCTAGAAATCTCTCTATTATCTGCTCCATCCAGAAACTTCTCCATTATCTAGTTCATCTAGAAATTTCTCCAAATCCATCTGAAAACTTTTTACCATATCTGGTCCATTTGAAAATCATTCTATTAAATCTGGCATGTTCGAAAAACTCTCCATTAAATCTGGTTCGTCTGGAAATATTTCTTCATTACCTCTGGTCCATTCGGAACCCTTCGATTATATATGGCCTTCTCCAGAACCATCTCTATTATCTATGGTTCGTCTGAAACTCCTCGATCATGTATAGCCCCGTCCATAACCATTACAACTACCTCTGGTTTGTTTGGAACATTTCAATCACCTCTGGCTTGTCTGAAACTTTTCAATTATATTTGTTTCATTTGGAACTTTTCATTATCTATGGTTTGTCCGGAACTTTTCAATCATCTCTGGTCCATCCAGAACATTTCAAGCATCTTTAGCCCATCCGGAACATTTCGATCTTCTCTAGCCTTGTCCAAATCTTTTCATCTTCTCTATAAACTTATTTATCTCGTTCCCATTGGCATCCTCACTACGTTCAAGCAAGGGACCTATTTCATTCTAAGTAATACCTAAGGGTCATTATGACAAAATCAAGATTCGAAGGTACAACATTAACCTGTGGATGGATGTCCGCCCACATATCCTTAGCGAAATTAGTCCTTCATACAAATAATTTCACCACCATGTTCCTCTTAGGAGACAAAATTATGGTCTTCATTTATTTAATTATCCTCTACCATGAACTTGCGAAGGTTAAGTCCTTTGCACTCTCGAGTTGAAGGATAATTAAATAAGGGCAGTTGTCATACCCCAATTTTCTTCAGACATTTTACTATTATATTAGTTTTAATCATATTCCACTTCAAATAAATGAGATAGCCTATTTGGTAGTGAAGTAAGAATTCAAGAGGCTACAAACATAAGGTCTTAGGTTCAAATCCCAACTTTTCCATTTTTTTAGTACATTTTTTTCTTCTCTTTTTTCCTTTATTTCTATTTCTCACAAAAAATCAAAATAAATTGCATTCTTATTTTTTAATTTTTTATTTTTCGTTTTTTTAATTAAACATTTTTAGATAAATATTATTTTTCCACTTTTATGCACTTTTATTCAAAAATAGTCACACAAAAAATCCAAAAAAATGTTATTAATATTACTTGTTCTATTTTATGCACTTTTTATTTAAAAAGGGTTAAAAATCAAAATAAATTGCATTCTTATTTTTTAATTTTTAATTTTTCGTTTTTTTAATTAAACATTTTTAGATAAATATTATTTTTCCACTTTTATGCACTTTTATTCAAAAATAGTCACACAAAAAATCCAAAAAAATGTTATTAATATTACTTGTTCTATTTTATGCACTTTTTATTTAAAAAGGGTTAAAAAAACATCAAAATTTTGATGGGTTTGTGTTCCATTTTATCTTGAAAGATCATGATAACCCATTTGGTAAAGATTTAAGTGTGAGGAGTTGCAAGTGTGAGGTCCTAGGTTTGAATCGTACAAATTTTTAGTTTTATCTGTCAACAACCATATCCCAATTTCCCAAACTAGATACACGGTTCATACAACTCACTATCAAATCCCTATTCACTACATCTAACAAACGTATAATCATCTCCATCAAAGAAAAATCAAACCCCTTCATTGCTTCCCTAAATCAAATTTCAAAGTAATCAAAGCTAAGTAAATCAACTTAATGTCATTTGAACTAAATCCTACTATAAAAGGAGGATGGAAATAAACGAATCGGGGAATTTTTTTAACACATAGTCTCACACTTACAAAGTTTCATTTAGTCCCAAACGTTGTTTTTTCTAAGGGGTACCAATTTTATTTTAAATTTATTTTACCTTTTGATCTTACTGAACCAGAATGAGATCAACAGCCAGCAACACACCGTGAGCTCCTACCAGAATGAGATCAACAGCCAGCAACGCATCGTGAGCTCCTAGTTCGCCGGTGGTGGTGAAGAGGAGGGGGTGTACCTGCAAAGTACTCCGATGCTAAAGTAAGAAACAAAGTAGAGAGAAAGAGAGAGAGAGTACAAAGTATAGAGAATAGAATACCTAACCCTCTAGTGAAATAGGGTATTTATAATGTGCCTCAAATGCTGGGCCAACAATTATTTTGCATTGGGTTGGATCACTAAGCTCAATACAAATAACTAGCAGGATCTACATGGCGTAAGGAAGACCAACACATGGTCTTCATCCTGGTCTAACTACCCTGTGATCTTCGGAAGGTGGGTGACCTGTTCTTTTACACGTAGGTAGTTTCCTGATGAAGCGTCTCCACGTGGGGAGCATGTGGAGACTGTGGGGGAGACGCGTGAGGGCTCTTTGGGTAAGATGATGAATTGGGCCTTCATTGGACCCTTTCCGATGAGGAGTTAAGTTGGTTCATACCCAACAGTGGGCTATCTTCTAGCCCAGTCTAGAACATGAGCCCCCCAAGTTGTTGCTCCAAAGTGTTGGAGTAATGACTTAAGCATTAACTCTTGTGTCGAGGAGAGGCTATTTGGTGCATCGCTCGTGCTCGAGGTGCTGAGATCACGAGGCTGTTTGGGATCAAAGGCAGAAGCCATTAATCGTGCTCGATGAGGAGCTTCATCCATGGGCGACGACGGGGTCGGTTAAACGTATACCCCGAGGACAGGTGCTCATCACACACATACATGATTTGCTTCCATCTCCCTCAAGGAGGTGTTCTTGGCAGTGCAGGGGTTGGGCATTATGCTCGACATGTCGGATGGTACGATCGAAGTGAAAAGAGCTGACATGTTATTTCTTCTAGTCGTGCGAGGGCACTCGAAGGGACGCGCGTGACGTCTCTGTGAGCCACGTGTCAGTATTAAAGCCTATGACGACTACAAGTATGGGGCTTGAATGCCTATGAGAAGCTTAGATTCCCGTGCAGTGGCTTATAGAGGGGAAGGCCAATTCATTTACACGTTCCCCTTATTCTAGCTCGAGAATCTCAAGATCTTCTATGCTCTTTACTCACTAGTTCATCACCAACGTCGTAGCCAATATCTTGCTCCATCGTCCAACTCCATAATCCTTGCACAAGTAAGTCCTCTGTCTTTTCCCAGAGTTTGTTTTTTTTTTGGCAAGTTATGCATTTTTTAATTATTTCTCCGGGGAGCCCATGAGATTCCCGGAGAACACATGAAGTTTCCGGTGGACTTCATGAGATTTCCAGAGAACTCATGAAGTTTCCAGAGGAACTATGAAGTTTTCGATGAAAACGTCGGGGAGTTCATGAGGATTCTGAGAAAATGCATGAAGTTTCTGATGAAGGCCCGGGGGACCTATGATGAAGGTATCGGGGACAACTGGGGCTCTTAACATCCTCGGTGGACTCGACATCAGTGAAATTTTCTCCCCAAGAACGTATGAGCATCGCAAGGAAGTCTCTAGTCGAGGATACTTTCCATGTTTGACTGGGGGAATTTAAGCGCGAAGGAACCTTTCTCCCATGGAGAGAGGTTTCGTGTTCTACATCAAGGAGAGTCTCCCCTTGGGTGTACGCTTTCCGGTAATGGCTTCGATCGGGGAAGTTTGTATAGTGTTTCCTCGTCCCCTCTCTTTGCCCTTTCACTTGACTTGCGATGGAAGGGTGAATTTGATCTTAGATGTAGAATCCACAATTTTCCTTTACTTTTCAGGTAAAATGGTCGCAAAGATCGAAGGCACCATCATGATCGACGAGGAAGTCAAACTAGATTTGGTTAACGAGGAGGTCGAGGTCACGCATGCATGCTCGCCATCCAATTGGGCCAGGCAGGAACTTTTCACCATTGCCTCGCATTTCGATGTCGATGATTTGGATTCCTTTGCGACCGTCGAGGATCTCTCCAAGAGGGCCTCAACGAATACGATGGCCTACAAACCCAAGGAGAGCCACCGAATATGCTCGTCGTTTAAAGGGATGTGGTTCCCTATGTGTGAGTTTGCGTTTCGAGAAGCAGGGCTTCGTCTGCCCTTCAACGACTTCCAAAAGGGGGTGTTCCAGTGGTTGACTTTAGCTCCTTCGCAACTTCATCCCAACACGACCGGGTTTATGCGGGCGTTCGAGCTCGTGTGTGAATATCTTTATGTTGGTGCCACACTTCCCTTGTTCTTCCGCACCTTTCATCTTCAGTGGCAGTCCTTCCATGGCCGACATAGTTGAGTATATATGGAGTAGCCGAGGAAGTTGTTTAGGGTGTAGATGGATTATATATATGCTTTTAAGGACAAATACTTCATTATAAAGCCGGTGTCGCATATGGCTGTCGATTCCATGTTCGACCGTGTGACCAAGCTTGAGAACGGGCGACCATTGGAGACTTTGGAGGCAAAGTTTCCTCTTGAGTGTAAGGAGGGTCACTTCAACAAGGTCACAAACAAATATATCACCAAACCCGACGATCTGGACCCCAAGGACTACCTCACTTACGAGTAGATAGTCGAGTTTTTCTCCAACTTCACTTCTGCTAAGTGCGTCAATAAAGTCAGAAGTTTTATTTGCGACGAGTGCGGGAGGTTCTCTACAAGTCTCGACTAATTAACACCAGGGCCCTCTTCGAGTGCAGGTTGGACGAGGAAGCATTAAGGCTCTTAGGTAGTGGGTGTTTTCTTCGCTCGTGTGTCATCTAATTTTTTTCTCTCTATATTAACTTGTTTGTTTTTTCTTCTTTGTTGCAGGCCAGATGCCAAGCATCCAAGAACGAGTGGTGAAGCTCGCAGCGACCAAAGGTGCCAAAAAGGCCACTAAGGGACGCGTTGCCCAAGTCCAACAGATGGCCAAGGCTGGACAACAACCTGAGGGTTCTTCCTCACCTCGGAGAAGCCAATCTCATGTCTCTCAGGATCCTCCGGCCAAGAAACAACGCCTCAAGGAGGCTGATCCCGCTCCTCTTTTGGAGAGAGCTGCTAGGGAGAGGTTTATCTTGCCTCCCTTCCATCTTTAGTGGGGGCTCTTTTATGGGGACAAATCCCTAATCGTTCCCGCAGCAAAGTCCAAGGCAATCATGAGCATCGATAAGGTGGACCGGATAAAGGCTTTGCCTGAGGATCTTTGAGACGACATTGGTCCTAAACAACGAGACCAGCCCTAACTCTGAGTTGAAGGCACTGCAGGGTGAGAATGAGCTTCTTTGGACGGAGAAGAACAAGGATGAGAACGACATCCTTAACTATCAGTCGAAGTATGGGGCCCAGATGCTCCTTCTCAAAGACATTAACGAGATGCGGGAAGCGATAAAGAAGGTTGAGGCAGAGAGGGACCAAATCTGGTCCAAGGTTGCTGGATTGACGGCCTTTGCACGCCCTGGTGAGGATGAAAACGGCGAGTAGAAAGCCCTTCGGACTCACAGCGACCTAGTTTCCCGGATCCGAAAGCTCGAGCAGTACTGTCTTAGGGCTTTCGAGATAAGGGTCAACAACTCTTTCGACCAGCTGTAGATTGTGAACCCCGGGGCTCAACTTGTCACTAAGGGATCGGTCCATTCCATCAAGTGGTTGATGGTTGGGCGGTCGCCCCAACCAGGGAAGGTGAAAGCGATGATGAAGCCGGGGGAGACCCAGTTGGAGGAGGATGTAGACGTTTAAGTTTTTCTTCTGTTTGGCCTGTGTGACACTTTTTGATTGTTGATTTTGCCTGACCTGCATACCGTATTTTCTAATTTGAATCTTCCCGGCCT
This sequence comes from Lathyrus sativus, assembly GCA_963859935.3. Lineage (NCBI taxonomy): Eukaryota > Viridiplantae > Streptophyta > Magnoliopsida > Fabales > Fabaceae > Lathyrus > Lathyrus sativus. The sequence goes on from OZ012741.1 coordinate 515,662,791, forward strand.
GTGTGTCGCGGTGTTTGGTATTTCAACAATGGGCTTTACCCACCAGTTGTAATATTATGTTTCTTTTTAATGTTGACATTTTTGTCAATTTGTGTGTTTTATTCGTTGGGTATTTATTTTCTTTATTGTGTATGTAACGTTGTGTTTACTTGCTTGTAAATCGGGGCCTTTGCTCGATATAATTGATCCTCGACTGTGTAGAGAACTGGTCGAGTGAGCGGAGTTGGGTTCCGATCATCGACGAAGCTAAAAGCTTGGTCGAGATCTTAACTTTGTGGCGTGAACTTTCCATTACGAGCTAGGCGTTCTTCCTAACCGGTACGACAACGGTGAAGCTCGATTGAGGTGTCCCCGTCGGATAAAGAGTCTGCTCGCACATACAAGAGCGGACTCTTGTCTTTTTGTTTCAAGTTTAGAGTCACGCTTGTACATTATGACGCCCTTGTGGTCAGGTTGTACTTTGCCGTGGTCAAACCAAGTACGCCGCGGGCAGTGGCTAGCTGTAATATTGTTTGAGCTTTTCAGGGTTCCATGGTCGAGCAAGTTTATCCCCGTGCAGGCTTTCGAGGTAGTAGGACTCGTTGTTTGTATTTGCACGGACACGATAGGGGCTCTCCCAATTTGCGACGAGCTTGCCCTCACGCGAGTCTTTCTGGTTTCTTTGCAGGACTAGGCTGCATATTTGGAATTTGCGCTTGATGACCCTGTTGTTATGTCGCAAAGTTATCTTTTATTTAAGCGATACTTCACGGAGGGATGCCCCCGACCTGTTTTCTTCGACTAGGTCGAGCTCCTCCCTTAGTGTCTCTTCATTCATCTCCTTGTTAAGGGGATATTCGGTCCTCTTGGAAGGTTATCTTATTTCTATAGGAATTATTGCCTCAGCTTCATACATTAGTCCAAATGGGGTATCCCCGATAGTAGAGTATATGATCGTCATGTAGGCCTAGATCATGTTGTGTAGCTTCTCGACCCACCTCTTTTTAGCTTCACACATTCTTCATTTTAGGCCTTGAAAGATCACTCTGTTTGCGGCTTCAGCCTGCCCATTTGTCTGCGGGTGTTCGACAGACGTGAAATACTGCTTTGTGTCGAGCTTGGTGACGAAGTCCTAGAAGTTTTTGTCGGCAAACTGTGTCACATTGTCGGTGACAATCGCTTGAGGCACCCCAAAGCGGGCGAGTTTGTTCCTTTTGTATAAACGAAGTATGTTATGTGTCGTGATTTTGGCGAGGGCCTCGGCCTCTATCCACTTCGTGAAGTAGTCGACGCCAACTATCAAGTATTTATTTTGGTATAACCATATGGTGAAGGGCTCGAGGATGTACATTCCCCACCACACAAAAGGGCACGGGGACGAGAGTGTTTTGAGCTCGTAGGACGGTACCAGGTGCATGTCCCCGTGGCATTGGAACTTGTCGCACTTATGGACGTGTTCCTTCGCGTCTTGCTGTATGATGGGCCAATAGTATCCTGCTTGCAGGGCCTTCCATGAAAGGGATCATCCACCAAGGTGCTTGGCGTTGATCCCTTTGTGGATTTCCTTGAGTGTGTGAGGGATCTTGGATTCCTTGACACACTTAAGGAGAGGGATAGAGAATCCCCGCTTGTACAATTTGTCCTCAATCAAAACATAAGAACAAGCTCGGCGCCTGAACATGTTGGCTTCCTTGGAGTCGCTAGGCAGCTCCCCCTTACTGAGGTACAGGTATATTGGGGTCATCCAGCAGTTGCTATCACCGATGGCATTTACGTCGATGGTCGACGTGGGTTTCTCATTGCTCGGTCGAGAACGTACCTCCTGGGTGACAAAATTGTTCCCGCTTTTATTTTTCGTGCTCACGAGCTTTGACAGGATGTCTTCCCGGGTGTTATACTCACGGGGAACATGTGTCACCTCCGCAGAGTCGAACCTCTTCATCTTCTCTTTTACTCGGGCTAAGTACTCAACAAGGCTATCGTTTTTGGCCTGGTATTCTTCCTGCTCTTGGGAGGCGACAAGCTAGGAGTCAGTAAATATCTTCACTTCCTTCACGCGAAGGTCCTCGCCAAGACGCAACCCCGTGAGGAAGGCCTCGTACTCAGCTTGGTTGTTTGATGTTATGAAGGCTAGGGCGAGAAAGACCTCGATCAAGATGCCCTGTTTGTTTTCAAGGATGATGCCCACTCCACTTCCTGTCGAGTTGGAGGCCTTGTCAACAAAGATGGTCCACTTGTGGGCTCCATGTGTCGGCGAAGCTGTGGCAGTCATTTCTGCGATGAAATCGGCCAGAACATGAGCATTAAGAGCCTTTCTAGTATCGTATTGGACGTCAAAATCAGAGAGTTCGAGTGACCATTTAAGTATTTTTCCTGCCATGTCAGGACGATCGAGTAGTTGTTTGACGGGCTGATCTATCCTGACCACGAACATGTAGGCCAGGACGTAGTGTCGTAACCTTCTGGCCGCGTTGATAAGGGCCAGAGCGGCCTTCTCGATATGTCGGTACCTAAGATTTGGGTCTTGTAAGGATTTTATGGTGAAGTAGATTGGTTTTTGTCCCTCGGGAGTTTCGCGGATGAGGGTCGCGCTGACAGCCTTAGTTGTGACGACGAGGTATAAGTATAAAGTCTCCCTGTCTTCAAGTCGTGATAAAACTGGAGGTTGTGAGAGGACTTGTTTGAGATGGAAAAGAGCTTTATTGTACTCCTCGGTCCACTCGAACATGGCTTTATTGCGTAGAAGCTTGAAAAAAAGGAGTGCGTGTTGGGCATACTTGGCCACAGAGCGGGATAGTGAGGCAAGCATCCTGTTTAAGGATTGGATTGATTTCTTCGAGTTCAACATTAGGAACTTAGAGAAAGCCCTGCACTTGTCAAGGTTCGCTTTGATTCCTCGCTCTGTCAAGTAGAAGCCGAGGAATTTGCCTGCTCGGACATCGAAGGTGCATTTCTCCAAGTTGACTCTCATTTTGCATCTCCTTACCATGTCGAAGACTTTCCTGGGATGAGCTGTGTAGTCGGTTTCTTCTCGTGATTTCACAATCATGTCGTCCATGTAGACCTTGAGCATGTCTTTGATTTTTCCCCAGGAGACCTTGTTCATCATTCATTGGTAAGTCACGCCGACATTTTTCAGACCAAATGGTATTATGTTGTAGTATTAATTTCCCGACTCGGTCATGAAAGATGTGTATTGTTTATCGGCCTTCGCCATAGGAATTTGGTTGTATCCCGAGTATGCATCCATGAACGAGAGTAATTTAAAACCTGTAGAATTGTCGACCAGTTTGTCGATGTTAGGCAATAAGTATGCATCTTTGGAGCAGTCCCTGTTGAGATCAGTATAGTCAATACACATTCGCCATTTTCCATTAGATTTTTTAAGTAATACAAAGCTCGAGAATCAGGTTGTGTACTGGGCTTCAGAAATAACACAAACTAGGTTGCCTACACCTACGTTGTACTATAGCCCTAGTGGCCGGATCTATGGTGAGCTGGTTGCAGGCTACATTGGGGTTAAGCCCAGGCATCTCTACAGTGCTCCACGCGAACAAATCATTATTCTTCCTAAGGCAGGCTTTCACCTGCTTCCTCACCAGGTCGGGGAGCCATGTGCCGATCTTCACGCTCTTTTCGGGGCCATCACCAGAGTGATGAGCTCAAAGTCTCCATCTGGAATATGGCGTACTAGATGGGGTGGCTTCCCATTACCGACATTTGCCGGAGGTGTGTCTTTTGGTGCTTCGCCCTGCTCATGCTTATTGGGGAAGCGGTTGTCGAGGTTCTTAAAGTTGGCTGAGACAGCAGATTCTACTCCTCCGGTCGGGGAGACTTACCGGCGTTCTTGAGCGGAATGTTGATTGAGATGATCCTCTTGGAAGTCGCTTCGAAACACCTTATGGCCGCTTCGATGTCTCCGTGGAGGGTGACGACTCGATCCCTGGTCGTGTAGTACTTCATCTTCAAGTGCACGATAGAAGGCATCGCGGTCTGTTCGGCCAGGGTCGACCTTCCCAAAATGCACAGGTACATATAAAGATATTTTATCACCAAGAAGTGAACCTTGACATGCCTTGAAGTCTCTTCAAATCCGAAAGTGACGATCAACTCCATGTAGCCTCACGGTCTTGTGGTGGTGTCGTTGAAGCCCTACAAGTAGAAGCTGATATACAACATCAGATGGCTCTCGTCAAGCTGGAGGGCGATGAACAGGTGGGTGTACATTATGTCCATCGAGCTCCCTTGGTCGACGAGAATGCGATGGACGTCGAAGTTCACCATTTGAGCCATGATCAGTAGAGGGATGCTGGAATTAAGGGTGCCACCTGGTAGATCCTCGAGGTAGAAGGTAATCGGGTTTGAGTTACCCTTGACCCTATCAATGGTGGCGTTTTGCTTTGAGCTCTTCTCGATTAGCTCGTCAAACTTCCTCTTGACCGACCCTATTGAGAGCTTGCTAGGACCCTCACCAAATATGACCATTGCGGCTGGGAAGTTCTTTCAAGGGATGCAAGTGGACAAAGGTGTGTCAACCTCATAGGGAAGGTAGAAGTCCTCCGGCAGGAGACGCACAGTGCGACATGCAGTCGGGCCTCATCGGAGGGTAGAGTCGCCTCCTCGAACTTCTTCGTCTCGTAGGTAACTTGTCGAGGAGCGTCGTTCCACCTAGTGTACTGCTTCTAGTTCCCTTCCTTGATTAAGATTTTGATGGCATCCTTGATATGGATGCAATCTTCTGTGACGTGTCTATGACTCCTGTAGAATCGGTAGTACTTGGACTTGTCAACATTGGGTTTGGAGGGTGATGCGTGTTATCCGCAAGTATATGGAGTACGTCAGAGTAATATAAAAGATTATTGATACCACAGATACCAATATCAATCTATTGATTACTATTGGTACGGTGTTTATCTAAAGCTAATGAAAACAGAGTGTAATACGAATAGAGAAAAAAAATAATTAAGGAATGAATTCAAATTCATAATAAATGCATATTGGAATGTAATTTTCATCGATCAAACAATACTTCTATTGTCTAAGTAGTAATACTTGTGGGGAAATTTTTTCTTCCTTGAAAAAGAGTTAATAAAAAAGGAACTGTCGCGTTAGCGTAATCGGAACTAGACCTGACCTTTAATATATACCAGCTGCTCACGCTGCACCGGTCGCATCTTGCGTTAAAGTGAAAAAGTCATTTTTTTATATAACTACATCTAAGACTCAGTTAAAAAGTGTTTTTGATTGGAAACTTTAATATCAAAGAGTTTCCAGCATATGCTCGGCCAACCGGATCCTAAATCTATAAACGCGTCCGAAAATAGTTTTAAAATCACTTTCTAATAATACCAAACTTTCCTAATTAATTAATAAAGAACTTTCGCTATTTTTACCAATTAAAAACTAACCAACTCTTATCTAAAGTGTCTGAAGACTTCCGATCATAACCGACATAGTCATGGTTATTATGTAAACAGAAACACGGTCCCGTTCACATAATGACCGATCAATTTAAGTTCAGAAAAGCTGCATTAAAATCCAAAACAATCCCTAAAATGTTTCTACAAATACAACATATGGAGTACCGTCAAAATGAAGGTCCTCACATCCCATCACAACAGATTTAGCTACACACGACGGTGATAAACATAATAAATTTGTTTGTAGAAGAAATCATTTAGGGAAATAATTACGTGCACAATTGGTTTTCAAATGAATGAAAGTGTCACTCTTAGGTTCGGTTCAGAAAACAAATCTGTTGAAATAAAGCAATATGTAAATGTGCGGAAAATTATACGAGTGATCGGTTTCCAAAAGTAAGAACGAAAGTGTCACGCTTAAGTTCACTCTTAGAAAACAAATCTTTGAAATAAAAGCGATATGTAAATCGTGCGGAAATTAAACACGTAATCGGTTTCCAAAAGTAAGAACGAAAGTGTCACACTTAAGTTCACTCTTAGAAAGCAAATCTTTGAAATAAAAGCGATATGTAAATCATGCAGAAATTAAACAAATTAAAGCAAAGCGGAAAGTAATGCAAATAATAATAAAAGTGCGAGTAAAATAAAACATGCTCCAAATTGGAGACTTGAATCTGGTACAATGCTGAAAATTAATCTAACTTGAAAGTAAAATGATGGCAAGCTTAAAATTCCTATGTTACGATGCTCCAATCTCAGTTACAACAATGTGTGATAACTCCTCGATGTGACGAATTATTGCTTCTAATAATTGGATATATGCCTATGCTGAGAACTAAGATTGGATGGTCCAAATTGTGAAAACTAGGTCCTATTTATACTAGTAAGATGCCTTGGAAGCCAAGTAGAAGCTTCAAAATTTATGGGAGAGAAAAGTGGTAGTTATGGGTTTCATTCTTCAACTGCCTTTGACTGATCCGTGAAAAGCAAAGATGGCACCCGCAATCTAGACATGGCGTCTGCCATGTGTACAAGAGGTGGTGGACATGGTCTTGTAACTGTTACAATGTGAAAAAATGGTCCAGCTAATGGATACCTCCATGGCTAACGCCATGTGGGATGCCATGTGTATAATTTACACCAAAATCTCCATTTTTCATCTGTTTTGCTTCGTTTCTTCTTGAACGGCTATCATTTAGCTACTTACCTGAAAACAAACATAATATGACATAATAATACAAAAACATGATAAAAAGACACTAAATAACATGTGAATCAGGTCAAAATATATAATATATTTCCATGTTATCAGGGGGCGTCGACTTCGGAAAGCGGATCCCACCTCTTTGGAACTCCGAGTTGATGCGCTCGCGGAGACCTGTGAGTAGCGTATACTTGGTGAAATGGCCTGCTGGTTCCCGGTGTTCTCGGGAGTCACAGAGCCGGTCTTCTCTTCTTTTGTCTCCGCCATGTCGGGGAGCGACAAACTATTCGTTTCTGGAGACTTTGGTACCTTCAAAGTTTCGCGAGTCGCGAGCACTATTGGCGGCCTCTTTCTCCTCATATTGGATGTAGGAGCGGGCCTTGTGAAGGAGTTCGTCTAGTGTGTTGGGTCTTTCGATACCAATCACCTTGGCGAAATTGCTGAGGGGTCGTAACCCTCGCTCGATCAGGTATCTCTTCATGTTGTATGTCATGGACACCTAGACGGTTTCTCGATTGAATCTCTCTATATAGTCCCAGAGAGATTCGTCCTTCCCCTGGATGATAGACTCCAGGGATGCCTTCATCTTTGGATGTCGCCATGAGGTGGTGATGTTCCTGGAGAACTGACTCTTCATCTCATTCCAGGAAGTGATGGATTCGGGATCGAGACTCTTATACCATGCCATCGCGCCCTTCCTCAGAGTTGTTAGGAAGAGCCGACATTTTATGGCTCCTCGGATGTTTCAGTAGTCGAGCATTATATCGATGCTCTCAATATGGCCGTCTGGGTCATTCATACCATCGTAGGTCGTTAGACTCGTCGGTTTCTCCATCCCGACGGGGAGGCGAGTCTCCATGATGGCCCTGGATAGTGGAGTACAGGGGTTGTCCTTGTCGCTTATGATGGGTGATTGTGAGGGGGAGGGTCCTACTGAGGCTTCTTCCACGGTGTGGAGGGCTCCTCGGTTGAGTTCTCGACTTCCCCATCTGCCCATCAACTTTGTTTCTCTTAGGAGTCGGGGAGCGTCGCTCCTTCCGGGGAGGACTGTGGTCGTGCTTTTGAGTCGCTACGGGATGAGTCTTCTCTAGCCGTGGGCGACGTCCATGTTGTCGCGGTGAGGGCCTTTGAGGTTCTCCCCGTTTATGTCTTTGTAGGGAAGAAAAGGAACGTTTTTCTCGCTTCCTCAGAGATGGCCTGCAAGAAACTGGGCGCCTATGTCTCCGCGGGGGAGAGCGTGATTGTCGCTCCTTTTCCAACATCCTGATCCATTTGTTCTGTTGGAACATCATCAGGTTTGTCTAGTTGATCATTGCGAACAAAGCGACCATGGATTAGATTGGCGTTGGGCGGCACGTGAATTGGCTGGAAAACAGCAAGACTGTCGAACCGTTAGGCGGCGTTGTCGACTGCATCACTGGAGGAAGGAGAGGTGGTACGCCCATCCCTGAGGTCACCTTTCCCAACTGGGATAGCCATGTCGGGATCATGGTCGACGTCGTTGGTGAAGATGGTGAAAGCGGTTTCATGAAAGTTATCATCAACGCATAAACTAACCATGATTAATGGAATTTGAGATATGTTTTGGTTCTTTGGTTTCTGAGGAAGAAAGAACGAGGAAGCAAGAGTTCCACACAGTCGGCGCCACTGATCTTACCAGACTAGTATGAGATCAGCAACCATCAACGTCTCGTGAGCTCTTAGTTCACCGGTGGTGGTGAAGAGGATGGGGGTGTACCTATAAGGTACTTCGATGCCAAAGTAAGAAGCAAAGTAAAGTGAGAGAGCAAGTATAGGGTATAGAGAATATAATACCTAATCCTCTAGTGAAAAAGGGTTTATATAATGTGCCTCTAGTGATGGGACAACAATTATTTTACATTAGGTTGGATCACTAGGCTCAATATGAATAGCTACCAGGATCTACGTAGTATAAGGAATACCAGCATGTGGTCTTCATCATGGTCCAATTTTCCCGTGATCTTTAGAAGGTGGGTGATCTATTCTTTTAGATGCAGGTAGTTTCCTAATGACCTTTCCCTGCGTGAGGAGCACGTGGAGACCGTGGGGGAGACGTGTGAGGGCTCCCTAGGTAAGATGATGAATTAGGCCTTCCCCGATGAGGAGTTGGGTTGGGTCGTGCTCGACGAGGGGCCATCTTCTGGCCCAACCCATAACATATTTTATTTTATTTTAATTTAATTTTTTAAAATCAATGATGATAATTATCTGATGGTTCTCGCATTTTTAACACTGGTAGCTTGTGTCCCCTGACGCGGCTCGTTTTGGAGCTAACATGCTTCATACTATAAACCTACATTGCATACAAAAAAGTCGAGGATGACACGACCAACCCGTGTTGCCTAGCACGACCCGTGTCATCACTCACATTTTTCAAAATAAATCTCCTTTCTCTCTCATGGACCTCACCACTCTAGAAATTTGACCAAACACCTTCCTAAACATAACCACACACGACCCATAAGTCATAATTTTTTACTTTTCACCACCCCTAATCATATACCATTATATCTTTTCATCTTCAAACTCTCTTCTCTCTCACCAAAAATCCCTAAAACTCCATAACTACCTAACTCAAAGCTCAAACCTTTACCACCTTTTCCCCACCAAAACTAAAATCCTATGCATAAAACTTTCCCTAAATCACCTCCTTTACCATATACCTTACTCAAAGCTCCCATCCAAGCAGTTTGAACAATTTCTCAAAATCCAACCATATCACCAAAGAAAGCAAACAAAGAAAAATAACCGGAAACATCAAGGTCAAAAAGAAGAAAGGGAAGTTCATCGAATGTAAATCCTCACAGGTTTATCTTTAAACTATAAGAGCAATAAAAAAGTTTTCAATATCTTTCTCAGAGGTGAATAATACTAACTCAGTACGCCGATGACGAGACCCTTGACATCCTAAGCTTAAAACTAATGTTAATTTTCTATTTAATAATTTTGGGTTGCACTTCCTTGTGCACTATGATTTCTCGGTATATGCTAAAATTACCTTAGATTTTTATATACTTTAAAGGTTAACCTTTATAAGGTACCAGATGTCTCCTCAGATGAACCAATCAAACTTAGAAAAACTGGCACAATGAGTTTCTTGATGTAGAATTCAGATTATGAGGTCCAGTTAAGACTTTAGGGGATATCTTGCACATCCCTACCGATGGGGAGGGTGATGTCCCTAAAAATTTTAAATCAAATAAATTTTGGGCCCAAATTTTTGGAGAGGGCCCCCTAAATTACGAATAGTGCTAAGGTCTCTCGTGTCAAAAAAATCCTATTTTTAGATACATTCATGATGTTCCGGCACACACTCTTTTCGCCAGAGGGGATAGCACGAGAATGCTTCCCTTAGATAAATCTATCTTCTTCATGCCATGACCAATGTCTATTTTGTTAATGTTTCTACTTTCCTTGCCAAACAACTAAGTTACATTGTTAATTCTTCCATGGGATATATAATGATTGGGGGATTTATTACCCTCATCATTGAGAATTTGGACGTCACTTTTTATGAGGACATTAAGCGCCCTCTTACGAGCAACTCTCGTTGTGTTATTGAGTCCCTTATAAATATGGGGATGATTTATCGCAATGGTGAATCATATGGCCTGGTAGTGCACATGAGCCCTAGTTTTTACCTTTCAAACAGGAATAAAGTAAGAATGGGCGCTAATAGAAATTGGTTGTATACTATTGAAAACCCTTTCGAAGAGGAATCTGAAGAGGAGAGTTTTCCTAGTTTTAAGACTAACCATGCAGGTGGTGCTATGGATGGCAAAGATGCTCAAGTCCCCCTACCTATCAGGAAACTGGTCAATCCAGTCAATATTAGGATCAATAGAGATGGATGCACTCAAAAGTTGAGTACCTGAAGACAGAACAACAGGGGCAATGGGCAAAACAAGCACACTAGGATGCTATGGTTAAAGAGACCTCCTTTGTGAGGTCTTTGCAAGATTTTCTTTATTTTACCGTATTTCTAGTTTTATTTGTTTGTTGTGTTTTTTTGTGATATTAGGATAGTTTTTATTGAATAAGTTGCATATATTGTTGTTAAAAAATCCAAATTAAGCCGTTACTTTTTGTTCTTTGGAAAAAGATCTTAATTTTGAAAATTTATTGAGAAAGTAAATAAGATTGTAATGAAGATTGGCTAAGTTTATGGGCCCATGGAAAATATATAAAACCAGAATTACCTAGACACCCTTAGTTTCCCAAATGAGTAATGAGTTTAGCACATGTTTTGTACCATAGTGCTCGGATCTTGAGAAGTATTTTCTGGATAGTTAATTACGACAAGCTGACATAATTTAGATTCACATAACGTGCTTAGTTGATTGAGAAAAAAATAAACACCCAAAATTGAAAAAAAGAGAAATCCCTAATGATAAAAGAAAATTGCACTAATTAAGTTGGGTAACCCTTACCTAGTTATTCAACCCCATGGTGGTTGAACCCCAATGTCCAATAAAATGATAATAAACATGTTTTATATGCGGTGTAAAAAATAAAAAATCCTTGATTGATATTGCATGTGTGTTATAATTATCATAATTAAAAAACGCCTTAATTTCAGTGTCTCAATAAAAAGGAAAGAAAATCAAAAAGAGACTTAAGTTCAAAGCGTAGTTAGAGAGATGACCAAAGTACGAAACTTTTGACTGTATTTGTTTTATGGTTCTATGTTTCGGTAATGCTTTTGGTTTCGGTAAGTATGAGGAAACTTGATTCTTAGCCGGTAGGAATAATGGACCATGTATCAGTATCAATCGATTTCATCTTTTTGATCTTTTGAAGAACCAAAAAGCAAGCTCATTGCTTGAGGACAAACAACGATTCATGTTTGGGGGTATTTGATAAGTGGTAAATTTATTATGTTTCTTGTTTGCTTCCCCTTAGGTTTCTTGTGTGCTTTCGTCCTCCTAATTTGTTTTTACACATTTTTGTCTCCTTTGTTTGTTTTTCAGGCAATAAGAGGTCAATGGAGAAAACCAGGATGAAAAAGGCTGAAGATCGCACAAAAAAGAGTGCTTCCCGTACAGATTTCTCGAGACCAATATGGCCTGGTCGTGTCCCATGACACTGGCTGCGTTGGCTCTTTTGAAGCCCCTCCATACAAGTAACCAGAGGCTTACACAATCAGTCGTATTCCTTGACACGGATCGTGTTCCCTAAAAACAACAAATAAGCAAATCACTTTCTTGATTTCCAACAACACCATCAACTATGGTGGACTTTGAATCACCCCAATTCAAAGACTTTTTTTCCAACAAATGGAAAGACAACCTTTTGGTGAAAATTATAACAAACAGATAAAATTTAGTACAGACACATTTTGCAGCAGACTTGATAAAATTGAGAGTTTTGCTGCTTTCCTTATATACTAACAATTCAATCTTCTTATTCAATGAACAAAGTAAAATGATATAAATATTTAAGTATTCAAGTATTTTCACTAAACTTTTTCACATATAAATGAAAACTATGCAGGAAAAAGTTTCTCTGTTAGTATTTTACTAACACTTGAAACATATAAAAAATGTAAATAAAAAAGGTGATTTGAATAATGAAATTTTTTGCATTTTATAGTAACACATGATACCCTTTGAAATTCATGGAAATGCTTTAGAAATAATTACATAATATGTTGCAAAGATTTGGAAAGGGGTTTACGAACATGTGCCATGAAAAGGTATGAAAAGATTCAAAAAAATTTAATTTCATACAAAGGACAATCAATTACATAGACATGACAATCGATGGCTTGCTTTTTAACGTTCAAAAATTGCCAAAAAAATACATTATGACAATTGATTGCACATACCCCAATAATCAATTATCATACTTTAGAAATAGATTTTTTCACTGGTAGAGATATATAACAATCGATTGCTTCAATGTGACAATTTGTTGCTTTAATATGACAACTGACTTTATTAATGAAAAAAATGCAATTTATGCTAAGTTAAATATGTAACTTGAAACTCATGCATGCTTAAAAGTTTATGATTAGTTCTTGAGCACCTAAAGTCTATAACAACTAAATTTCACATTGTACCTTGGTCTATGATCCAATTATATTGAAATTAAAAAAAATTTATGCAAACTTGATACTTTGATTCCAATATTTTTCCTCTTTTATATTTCTTCTAAGACAAGATTTTGTTTTCATCAAAACCAAGCTATGATTGATGATTTACATACTCTTCACATTCATGTGTGATAATAATCGGTCATAATGTCCATGTGTTCCACGTGTTCACCTGAGTCCCCGACTTTTTTGCAATTGTCTAGATTTTGCAGTTTTTCAAGGGACTTAGGAATCATGCAGACAAAAATGTGCTCGTCAAATGGATTTTTTTGGTGATGGGAGAGACCTAGGTGGGAGGAGCCTTGCTTATTTCTCCCTTGGGAGTGGTATGCAAGATTTCTCCTAGGACGAAAATCTTCGGAAGAGGCATGGCTACCCTCACCTCCCTCCGAGTCACGATGAAGATAATTGTAACCATGATGGCGGTAACGTTGTGGTGATTCAATTGCCTATTTTGATGTGATACGACGTCACTAAGAATAGTACTCAGTGTGACCAGAGGTCACCATAATGCAGTACTTCTAACCGACTAGCGATTCATAACAAAACCTTCAATTGAGTATCTTCTAGACGGAGAAGCCTCTAGTTAAGTAAATGTGCATTTTATTTATTGCAATGAGTTATAAAGGCTCATTATAAGTTTGTTTGTGCCTTGCATCCCAAGTATGGCCTGAAGTTGCTAGAGGTTTTGATATATTTTGGTTTCAACAATTGCAATTGCAGTATATGAAGAAGTTGCTTTGACGTTTGTCTTTGGAGTTGTAATTGAAATGGTTGAAATTATGATATGACCTTGAAAGTCTCTTGTTTAACTAGTTAATAGGTCGGGAACTGGTGAGAGGCCATGATTATAGAAGTAACCAAAACCAGACCACCTGCCTCATGGGAAGAAAATAGCTCTTGAGACGTAAGGGTGATGATCGGTGTGAAGGCGTCAACGGTAAGGGCGACGTTGCGGTAAGCGACAAATCAAGTTGCTTTAGAAGCTATCAACGTTGATGATTATAAAAGTTAACGTTGACCTATCAATTAAAAAAAAAGTTGAAATAGTTTAATATAGGAACCATGAGAAGTTTAACTGGAATTTCGCAAGAATTAAGAAACAATTCCCACCAATAATGTCACTATTTTGATATAAAACATAAAACCGGTTGTTGGTTGGGGGATTCCACTATAGATTGTCTCTAACATGGCGGTAGAGATCTTCGATGAATGGGTAATGTGTATACATTTAAAATTAGCACTTAAAATTAGCAAATGTGTAATGAGTTATACCTCAGTCTAACCCGAAGTCATATATGAACGACAATTAAAATTGTCTCTATCTTCTGTGTGGGTCTCCCTCGCGATAAGGATTTTGATGCGTTCAATCTTAACCATTTAATTATTTCAATGGTGAAATAACAAAAGTGCCCATGGTAAGAGAAACACACTCGAACATAATATATTTAAAAAGGAAAAATATTTTTATATATAAACTAATTGATCAAATTTTTATTTTTTTAAAATATACTACAAAATAATATAATGTTTTTTAAATGCATTTAAAAATTAAGTATATTAGTTGATTAAAAGATATATATTTTCAATATATAAAACGTACTTAAAAATAGATTATTTTGTATGTTCTATATATTAAAAAAAATCAAATTTTAATCAACTAAAAGTGCTAATTGTTTTTTAAGGAAAAAATAAATCTTTGAGTATGTTTTGTATATCGAAAAAAAAATATAATTTATAATTAATTAATTATAGTATATTTAATTGTTGAATGTTTTTAAGAAAAAAGTAAATTATTGTCTATGTCTTATATGTTGAAAAAAAAATTAATAATCAATAAATATTATTAATTATTTTTTAGAGAAAACAATAAATGTTTAAGTATGTTTTATATATTGATTTTTTTAATTAATAATTATACTTTATATTGACTTTATATATATATATATATATATATATATATATATATATATATATATATATATATATATATATATATATATATATATATATATATATATATATATATATATATATATATATATATATATATATATATATATATATATATATATATATATATATATATATATATATATATATATATATATATATATATATATATATATATATATATATATATATATATATATATATATATATATATATATATATATATATATATATATATATATATATATATATATATATATATATATATATATATATATATATATATATATATATATAAGAATGTCATTTTTATGTGATAATATGAGAATAAATTTGAACCATTAGATTTTAAAATATTGTGGAGATTATGTGTAATTTTTTTCTCTCTTCTGCATTATTAAAATAAATGATGGAGGATAGAAAATAGAAATAACACATAATCTCCACTATTTATTTTAAAATATAATAGTTTAGATTTATTCTAATGTTCTCAATAAAAATGACATTTTTAGATAATATTTTGCATAAAAATGATATGTTATATTCAATCAATAAATATTATTATTAAAAACTAAAAAGAATCACTCAATCTTTCTTTTTCAATTTTTTTTAAAAGAACGTGTAGACAAAAGAAAAAGAAAAAAAAAAAGAAACATGTTGCTTTCATAGCTACCAATGTTGATGATTATAAAAGTTATCGGTAATCATATAAAATTTTGAGAGAATTAAAAAAGAAACAATTGTCATAAACAACTAGTAGAAGACTCGTGCGTCCGCACGGGATTCACTGAAAAGTTAATTTTTTTAATATAAGAGCATTTGTTAAATAAAAATAACAAAATCAAAATGATCTTAATTTCACAGTATTAATTGTAAAAATATTCAACTGTTTTAAAATATATTGACAGTGCGTAACACAATTGTAATATGTTCAACATAGAATAAAAATAATAATAATAAATCTTTTATTCTAATGATACAGGAAGCCTTGTTAGAAGCAATTGAAGAGATTACATAACCTACAAGCATGTTAAATAAAATGAGAATTAGAGAAATGTTCTAATTAGAAAAGAGAAAACATTATTTTGACCTTGAAAAAATGACTTACATTTGCATGGTGACATTTGTATTATTTCTTCAAAAATGATAGTGTGTGAAAGCTTAATAAAGAAATGTAGGTGTTTGTTGCACCTCAAAATTTGACCAACCAATTATTGTATTTGGCTTATGTTTCGACTCATTTTGTATTTTGCATTTACATACCGCATCCATTGCATTTTTGTAGTCAGATTGACTTTATCGGGATTACAACCTCCCGGCGTTTCAGGCATTTCAGGCCAGTTCGAATAAGCTGTTTTGAGATTTTGTGCCCGTCTCGGTGTTTTCAGCTCTCGCTGTTGTTTTCGAGGACATTTCGGTGTCCGGTTTTTACCATTTATTTCGCTATAGTTGTGCATTTGTTTTCTAATCGATTTAATTGGCTTCCCTGCATTTTTAGAATTTTCCCTTTTATTTTCTAGATTTTTAAATAGATTTTAAATAGATTTTAATAGTTTTTAATAGATTTATTTGAGTTTTTCTAGATATTAAATAGGAATTTTTTAAATATTTTCTTTTAGATTTAATAGTTTCTCTAGAATTTTAAATAGATAATTCTTTTTTCTATTTTTTAAATAGATATTTGTTTTTAGACATTAAGTAGATTTTTAATTGGTTTTTTAATAGGATAACTCTTTTTTCTATTTTTTAATAGGGTTTATTAGAGGTTAATTTCTTTTTTAGAATTAATTCATATAGATTAATTGGATTTTCATCATTTTTATTAGGATATTAATCTTTTCTTTTTAGATATTAATCATTTTTGTTAATAAGGGTTAATTAGAAATTAATTAGCAGAATTAATTGCTTTGGTTTCCATTAGCAGCTTTAATTTGAATCAACTTTTTAATTAGAGTCTAATCATTAGCATTAATCATTAAGTGCTTTATTAATGGAGTTAATCAGATTTTAAGTCAGGATCAATTAATAACTCGTGGGCCAGGTGTTTGTTTGTGGGGGCCCAAATCCCAGTCTGATGCCACTTGGTAGTATATTAGAGACTTCCACGCGTGGCACTCAGGATCTCACCACCTCATTCATTACCCGTCAACTCACCCTTCCAGTCATCCCAGCACTTGCCACCTCACACACATTTCACCACGCGTGTCTTCTTCCCTTCCATGCACGGCGCCATGTGTCTCGATCTCCTTCACCGTTCCCCTCCACCGTCGGCCATGCATCAGCCACAACGGTCGCCGGAGATCTCGCCGGAATCTGCATTTCACACCGGGAAACTCAAAGATCTTCATCGATCTTCATAGAGCATTCAACATCATTCATCGCCAGAATATGAACCTTCATCCACTTCATCAGATTTTCTAGATTTCGCAAGGATCTTCATCAATTCATCATGAGTTTTTTTTTCCAGAAGTTATCATATTCAAAGATCTTCATCATCGTTCATCCAATTTTCCAAATCTTCAAGATCCATCAAGATCTTCATGTTATTTTTCCAGAAACGTTCATAAACAGTCTCCAGGTTCAAGAACCTTCATCAATATCTTCAACGATCATCAAGATCTTCATAGAGTTTTCCAGATCTTCAAGATTCATAGGATCTTCATCATTTTCTTCAAACGCGATTCCAGAAACGCACCTATCTCCATCAAAGATTCGTCACCAGTTCATCAATCGCCATCCAGATCTCATCAACAAAGTTTGTGATCTTCATCATCGCTCATCAGATCTCCAGAAACTCAAAGATCTCCAACAATCTACATAGAACACTCGCCGTTCATAATCGTATTTTCCAGATCCTTCAGCTCTTCTTCAAGAATGTTCATCAGTTCTTCAACTGTTTCCAGATTCTTCACCGCTTCAACATTAACTTCATCCGGTCAACTGTTCGTCCAAGCTTCGCAAATTTTCTTCAAGGATTTTCAAACCTCCGTTGTTCTTTGAAGTTTCCAACAAACCTTCATACGCGTTCTTCAAAGTTCTCATGAACCTTCATGGATCTCCAGATTCAGCCTCCAAGATCTTCATCGTCCCCGTGAGCCTCATCACTGAACTTCTTCTTCATCAAATTAAAGCTAAACGAACGCAATTGTTGTGAGGATTTGTTGGGTTTGTTGAGTTTATAGGTTACGATGTTTAAGGTTGAATGAAGAGAGTTGAAGGATTCAGACGGAGAGAGGTGAACAGTGACAGGCGGCGGTGGGTGAAGAGAGAAGGAGAATTAGGGTTCTGAGTGAGGGAAGAGAGGAAGGGAAGTGGATTAGGGGATTGGGCCTCAGGCCCAACGTGTTGTTTGGATCTACACCCGTTTTTTTTCTTTTTCACCCCCAGTCCCTAGTTTCTGATGTGGTTTTTATTGTTGATGGGTTGGGCCCAACAATAATTCTTGCTGGCTACACCCCAATTCCTGCGCACCACCCCCCTGGGACCTTAATTTTTATTTTGTTTTTTTTCTGACTTTATTGTATTGTGGGCTTAAAGCCCAGAGTGTGTTTTTTCTGCATTATACCCAGTTTGCAGTTTGTACCCCCCCCCCCCCCCCCCCCCCCCCTTTGCAATTTATTTTTTCCCTTGTATTTGATGATATGCTTGTAATAATTTGGTTTTATTTTTCTATTTTCTTTTAGGAAATTATTTTTAGGGATTATAGTATCATGCATATTTTTTTTAATATAGATTTTTTTTCTATTTTTTTATAGAATAATATAGTATTTTAGATAGAAATTTTCTATGCTATTTTCATATGCATTTTCTTTTATTTTCTTTAGAAATATTTTTTCTAGTAGAATTTAATTGTTAATTTTAGGAGTAGACTTTTATTTCCATCAGCTAGTGGATTTTTCTCCTATTTTCTCTCCTAATTTCTTTTCTATCTGATTTTATCTCGCTTTCATTGTTTGGCTGGCCGTGTGACACGGTTCAATTGGAGAATGATTGTCGATATCATTTCTCTATCTTGTCTTTGACACGGACATCAATACGCTACCTCTTAGAGTTCGATACCTCGTATAAGTCGAACCATGACGGTCTAAGCGTTACATTGGTCCCGATTCGAGCGTCATCATCAAGGATCCAAACAAGAGAAGATTGGAATGGAGCTTGCGCGCATGTCAGGAGCCAAAGGAGCCGCTTCGTTCAACGTCATCTTATTCAAGTCTTTAGGAAACCGTCGAATGTTGTAAGTTGTATCGTTAGATACGTAGGAAATGACAGTTGGGGAGTTTCTTCTCAATTGTCTAGGATGTCTAGTATGGTACCCTTTGGGTGACATGTGACGCATTCGCTCCTACGTATTAGGTTTGTGCGTGTGTGTCCCGAGTTTCTTCCTGTTTAGGTGTAAGCCTATTTCCTCTTTGTTCTCGCCCCCTGGCGATCAAAACCCTTTTTCTCTCGCGTTCAGGCGATTGAGACCCCTTCACTTGCCCCTGCGCAATTAAGATTCGTTTTCCCGTCGAACTACGTTTGCTCTGATCTCTCGTGCCAGACGAGAGTACGTAGGCATAGGATGCGATATCCTAGCGAGCTCCCTTTCTCCCTTTTCCCTGTTTTGCTGTAGTTAGTTGAACTACAGCTGCTCTGATTTCTCGTATCAGACGAGAATATGTAGGCATAGGATGCGATATCCTAGCGAGCACATTAACAACTAACTTCTCTGTTCTCTCGCTGCCGTGCGATCGGGACTTTCCCGCTGATGACTGATGTTTCCTTTCTCTTGCCCCAGCACAATCGAGACCAGACCGTAGCTCTAGTTCCCGTAGGTTCCCATACCTTTCAAACCCGACATACTACGTCCATTCTATCGCAAACAGGTAACGCCTAAGTCTCCGTCGAGCGAGCAGTAAACACCTAACTGCTAGAATGCGCACGCTGGTATCGTCAATCCCTTCTCTCACCCCTGTGTGATCGAGAACACCCTGTCTAGCCGTAGTTAGCCTGAAATATGTAAGCTCTGATCTTTCACGCCGCGTGGAAGTATGTAGGCACGAGATGCGATATCTCGGCGAGCCCATTTCCCCGTAGTTTCCCGAACTACGATGACTCTGACTTTCCCATTGCACAAGGGAATACGTAGGCATGGAATGCGATGCTCTATCGAGTCAGTTTCTTTCCGTTTAGCCCTAGAAGCCGTAGATAGATTGTTTTTGACCCGTAGACAAACCAGCAAGCATGGATCCCGTCGAGTACGACGGACGTGAGGGGTGCTAATACCTTCCCCTTGCGTAACCGACTTCCGAATCCAGGATTTGGTTGCGATGACCATTCCTTTCCCTCTTTGCGTTAGGTTTACTCTGAGTGTTTCCTTTCCCTCTGGTGGGATAAATAACGCACTGTGGCGACTCTTCTGTCATTGTCGGCGCCGATTTTCGCAGTAGCGACAGTGTTAGGAAATATAGCAAACCAAAAAAGAGAATTTTATCAATAAAGTTAATAGTTGAAAGAAATAGTAAAAATGTACCTAGATGACGTTGTTAAAAACTTCTTTGAAGACAACATTTGTTGTTTGAGTTAAGGAGTTGTTGTCTTTGTCATGTATTAAAATTTTCAATTCAGCTTTACTCGTAACTCTTGAAATAGCAACATAGAGTTGTCTGTGACTGAAAACATTCTTGGGCAAATATAAACCAACATAATCCAATGATTGCCCTTGAGATTTGTTGATTGTCATAGAAAATGACACTATAATTGGGAATTGCGTTCTGATAAGTTTAAATGGCCATGGAGATTGAGAAGGAGACAGACATTCGTGGTATGCAAATAGTGTTTCCGATATTTGTACCTGAAATTATCTTTGCTTGTATTACATAGTTGGCTAACTTAGTAACTGTCAACCTTGTACCATTGCAAAGCCCTTCTGATTAATCCAAATTCCTTATCAACATGATGGTTGTACCAATTTCCAATTTCAATGAATGGTTAGGCAAACCAGAAGTTTTAAGACAACTCAAGAATTCTGGTGTCAAATACTCGAAAGCATAATTATCATTTGTTTCTGATCTATCAATGGAATCACAACTCAAATACTCTTTACATTCACCTTCATGAAAAAGAATGATTATTAAGGTATAAATATTTATATATTTGAAACAAAAAGAGTATACAACTCTTAAATATCATATTTAATAGTCCAACTTCACTAAAATACACATTTTAAAAGAAAAGAGTATTCATGTATCAGACATAACTAATAGAGATTAAAATATACCTGGAAGAAGATTAGTTACGTAGTCATTAATGTCGTCAACAATTTCAATAGTTGATGCTAGAATTGCTCGACATTGAAGGAAATATGGATCTGTGTAATTTTGAAGTAGATTTGGATAGGTACTTGTAACAATTGCCTCAATTGGATCCACAAAATCTCTAATGAGTAGCTCTTTAGGAATATCTATTTCAACATAGCCATCATTGGATTCTGAGACTTTCCCATTGCCAACTTGTAAAATCCAATCTGAGAATAGCCTAATTTCTTCTAAATTGCTTAAATTAGGACCACTTTGCAATCTCATATTTTTGGTTAGATTCAAAACTTTACAATGATCCCAAATATATGATGCATTTATTGTTGCATGGACAATATTAGATCTAGTACCTCTTGGTACAACAGGTAAAATTTGTCTGAAATCTCCACCAAAAATTACAACTTTGCCTCCAAAAATTTGTTGACAGTCAACATTGTCATCACTCATTATATCCTTCAATGACTTGTCAAGAGCTTCAAAACAAAACTTATTAGCCATAGGTGCTTCATCCCATATAATGAGTTTTGTAACCTTCAAGAGATTAGCAAGATCTGATTTTTTCTCAATGTTACAGATGGAATATTCCAGACATGGAACTGGAATTTTGAATTTTGAATGTGCAGCATTTTAAGAACAGAAATATGAAAAGTTGTGATAATTAAGTAACAGATGCTATCGAGAATGTCACTAAGAAACATAAATTTGATAGTTGGTTGGAGACATCTACTATGGTGGTGCAGGTCTTAAATTTGACTCTTCAATTGACAAAAAAAATATAGAATGAAAGAAGTTAAAATTTGATTGATGTTAACGTGTAATTCTAAATTTAGAATCTTCATCAGATTTAATTAATGGATTAATATATTCTATAATTATAAATATTGAAAAAAATATTACGCTAAAATTGACTAATAGTGTAGAATAGCAACTAAACGAACTACTAAAAACATCTTTAATGGGAGTAAACTAAATTGGTAAACTAAGATATTTTTGTGGGCCCAAAGTGTTTTGTAGGACTTAAAAAATTTATAGTTGATTTGAGTAGTTTTTACTTTAATGATGGTTGTCTATAAGAAACCAAAATTTGACCCCACATTTTATATTTTTTATTCAAGTTACCATTAATTTAATGTTGTTGGAATATTTTATTAATATTAAATAATATTATAATATGTTTCACATTGAATAGTTAACGTTAACTATATAGATAATGAAAACTAAACTTTAGTTCACTAAATGTTATGTTAGCTCTACTATAATGCAAAATCTTTATTACTAACGTAAGTTATACAAAATTTTGGTTTAACAACCATGCGCTAAAGTTGCTATAATAGTATCAACAAATCAATAAATTAACTTAAATAATTATGAATAAGTATTTAAATAAAACAACAGTAAATAAATAGCCATAAATAGAGGACAAACCTAAAAAAAATTCAACATATTATTCTTGTGCAAATGAGACTAAAATGAATGATTATATACTGATCTGATCAGAAGGGAATCAATGGACCGCTACGCGTCTTTGATCTACTGCCTGTTCACCGGTGGTAAGAAGGAGGAGGGGATGTACCTGCAAGACACTCTGATGTCAAAGTAAGGAACTGAACAAAGTGAGAGCAAATACAGAAAGTAGGTTGAGAATTGAATACCTGACCCTCTTGTGAAAGAGGGTATTTATAGAGAGACCTCAGCGCAGGGCCAACGGTCATTTGAGCTGGGCTGGATGGCCAGGCCTAACCCAAGTGACTGATAGGGCTTACGTGGCATAGTAAAGACCAGATCATGGTCTTCGCCCTAGTTCAACTGTTCCGTGAACCCCGGAGAGTGGGTTGACCTGCTCTTTCGGAGGTGGGCAGTTGGTTGACAATGTGTCCCCGCGGAGGGGAGCACGTGGAGAACGTGTGACACGCACATCTTCCTACCTGACGGGGAGATGTTATGTCCGACAGGGAAGCACCTGGTTGACGGGAGCTTCGTGCCCGACATAGATGAGGAAGACTCATTTGGGCCTTTCACCAAGTATAAGTGGGCTGGGCCTTCCCGGTCAAGCGGAGGCCCAGGCCGGATCAGGAGCCCCCCAAGTCATAGCTCCAAGGTGAGGGAGCGAGGACTTGATAGTGTCGTGCTTAGCGCGGAAGAGTGTGTCAGGGAAGTTTTTGTCGGGCACAGGTGTCGAGGAAATATTTCTACTTGTCGTGAGCGTGTTGCGGGCATGGATGTGTTCGGTCTATTGGACGTCCATGTCGAGGACGCGTCCCCCTGACGTTATTGTCGGGGAGGCGTAAGGTTGTTGTCAGGGAGATGTGAAGGGACGTGTTGCGGTGGAAATAGGATCACAAACTATTAATGAGTTTGAATCGCAATTCAATTCACAACCGCTCTTTGATTTATCCGAAGGAAAAGGTCAAAAGAGGGAAAACCTATTTTGCATCGTAAACACAATGCGGGGAAAGATCTAGGGTTCGGGGGTTGGTTAAATTTAGGGAAGGTATTAGCACCCTAAACTTCTGTAGTACTCTACAGGAACCTTTTGTTCAGATGTTTACTATTTGCTTTATTTATTTGCTTAAGGTATATGTACATAAGGATTACAAGTGAGAAAAGAGACCTAAGGGGTTAATTCTAAGTTTACTCGGCAAGACATCGCATCTTGTGCCTACGTATCCTTACGGGAGTGGAATCAGAGTAATCGTAGTTCCCCTCAAAAGGGAGGTTAGAGACTTCTTGACTGTGGTCAAGGTCTCACGGGGAATAAACATGTCTTAAGGACACGCTTACGTGGAGTGTAGAAACTCCAAATCTCTACGTTGAAATGTTAAGTTGTAATTAGGGTTAAATTAGGTTAGGGATTCCACGGCGGGAAACCCTAAAATGAGCGCGGCGGCTCTTTTGGCATAACACTAGGATAAAAGCAATTTTGCCCACGGCGGGACACCTAGGCTAAACAGGGTTTGATCCATTAAAGGGGTAAGGCTATTGACTCGGCGGCCAAAAGGCTGGACCTAATCCTTCGGAAGGATAAAACTGTAAAAAATGTGAAAATATGACAAATCATTATATGGAGGAATAATTAAGGTACAGAAATAAGAAAAGTAATAAAGGCAGAGAGTATAAAGAAACAAAGAAACATTTCTGAAAACATGAAGAATATGAAAATATGTAATGACACTTAGAATGAAGTGAGGGAGGAAAATAGTGTGGGGCTGTGGCCACCACAAGCACATCTCAACCTCAAGCATGCAAATGAAATGCAGGAATAAAGAAAATAAAAGGTACACAAAATGACACGGCAAAGGAGTTCCTTACGAAAAGGTTTTAATTTTTTAATATTTTAATTATGTAAAAAATGTTTTAATTTTTTTAATATTTTAATTATATATATAAAAAAAGGTTTTAATTTTAAAATTGAATTACTTAGTTAAAAAAATTTAAGTTTAAATTATAAAAAAAATGTTAAGTTTAAATTATATATAAAAAAAATGTTTTTGGGAACAAAAAGGTTTTTTTAGAAAAAAATGTTTACGGGAACAAAAAAAGGCTTTTTTGGAAAAAAATGTTTACGGGAACAAAAAAAGGCTTTTTTGGAAAAAAATGTTTACGGGAACAAAAAAAGGCTTTGAATAATGACTGGATTCGGCTGATAGGCGTAGCATGCTTTGCAGAATTTGCACTTGACGAGTGAGGAACCCCGAAAGGAGTCTCGATCTTCAGCTGAGCATCGCCAAAAGACAACTTCTTCGTTTCTAGCAAATTTCTGACAACTTTCTTAAGAGCATAGCAATTCTCTAGATCATGGCCGGGCGCACCCTCATGAAATAAACAATGAGCGGTAGCGTTGTAACTTGCAGGTAATGGATTAGGTGGAGGATTAGGAGGCGGACCCAAAGCCCGAGTAGTGATGAGACCTTGCTTGACCAAAGAGGGACACAACTCGGTAAAAGTCATCGGGATCGGCGGACAAGGTTTATACGTTCTTCTGTTTGGCATATTCTGGCGAGGAGCCGGACTCTTTGGCTGTTGAGGAGCAGGAGTATTGGGTGCCTGTAGGTAGTTGACAGGAGGCGGCTAAACAGGAGGTTGTTGCATAGGTTGATACATGGGAACCTGTTGATTGAAAGAAGGTGTAATAGCTGCCACATAGGGTTGTTGAGCATATTGGACTGGGTACCCTTGAGGTTGAGCATAACCTTGCAGATGCCGATAAAAGCGTTCCCTTGGTTTACCAGAGGATATAGCATTAGTCTCACTCTCCTTCTTTTTCTGGGAGCTATACGGAGGTTTCTTCAGCTGATCCTTAGAAGCGCCATGATTATTTGTCATTTTACCACTCTTCATACCCAATTCAATCTTGACACCCACAGCAACGATGTCGGAGAAATTTGAAGTCACACTACCCACCATTCTCTCGTAAAATTCTGGACGGACTGTGTCGACAAACCAATCAGCTAACTCTTTCTCGGTCAAAGGAGGTTCTACCTGCGAAGCAGTTTCTCTCCACCTTTGAGCATACTCTTTGAATGACTCAGAATTCTTTTGTGACATACTCAGCAACTGTCTTCTGTCAGGAGCCAGATCCATATTGTACTTGTAGTGTTTGATGAAAGCGTCAGATAAATCCTGGAAACTCTTAATGAGAGACTGGTCTAAAGTTAAATACCACTTGGAGGAAGCACCCTTCAAACTATCTTGGAAGCAATGAATCATCAGTTTATCATTCTCAACATGGGCAGCCATTTTGCGATAATACATGATCAGATGACTCTTAGGACAGGTAGCACCTTCATAACGATCGAAGTTCGGAGTTTTGAACTTCGGGGGAATAACTAAACCCGAGACCAAACAAACATCCCTTGCAGCAGTCCCAAAAATTTGATCACCCTCTACCTTTTTCAATCTCTGGACGATAGTGTTTACTTCCTCACGAAGCTTATCATGTTTCTCATAACCCTCAACATTCTCATCAAGATTATCAAAAACTGTCTCATTGAAGTACGGTTGCGCACGAGTGTGTACAACAGGTGGTGCAAAGATAGGAGCCCCCCTAGAAACTTCAGAAAACAAGGGCACGGCTTGCTGAACAGGTTGATTAATCGGAACAGTGGCTTGAGGAGGCACAAAACCGGGAGCAAGACCATAAGGTGGGTCCCCTGCTACGGTCACACTTGGTGGAGGGTCCACAGTAACGCCGGTAATCTCAGAAACAACAGTGGGCTGGGTATCCATCTTAGCATTCATGACATGTAACAATTCCATCATTCGCCCCATACCCCCTCGAAGGTCTTCAAGTTCATTGCTAAGGCGATCAATCTCTTTTGCCTGATCCTCCATTCTTTTCCGAGTTTGAGCTCTGGTGTTGTATTGGTGCCGAGAACTCAGGGTGACGAAACTGGAAGGTGAGAGAACCGAGTGTGAGAAATCGGGAGACACATGTAATGCAAAAGTATGATGCTAAAATGTGAATGTAAATGAAGATTTCATGGAATTCAAAACATTTACTAATGCCGTGGGTACCAAGGAAATCTTTTCCTTGTTTTTTCATTTTATATTTTTTTTTTTATTTATGGTATCCCGCGATATCCATAAATGATGTTTGAGCTCCATGAAATACAATGCAATGAGATGCTTTATGGATGCAATGCATGAAAACACACAAAGTCCTAGGTTAAAAGCTTGCATGAGGTTCAAAGGCAAATACCCTCCCCTGAAGTTAGATGGTTCATCCTGTCCTACAAAAGTAACCAGGTTCTAAGGGATCTCAATATCATTGATCCTTCACAAGGGTGGTTGTTCAGAAGGCAACTTACTTGCCAACCAAAACCCTCCAAGTTTAAGATCTCATTGAGCGTAGTATCGAGTGTCAACCAACTTCAGTCTGCACCAAAGCCGGTTACCTCACTACTTTCTAAAGGCCAAGATGAGTTAACTAGGGTTCTAAAAGTCAGTTAGTGCGTTGACAACATATGGCAGCCTCAATATTATCCTCAACTTGACTTAAGGAATATAAGCACCAACCAAGAAGTCGCACTAACCATGGCCACCAGATCAACCGTATCGATATACGTCGTACAGTTTCCTTGGTCTATTGCCATTTACCTAAGGTACACTAGATCCGGGTTAGGACCTATCTCACAGCACAAGGAACAGTCCCACAATCAAAGCGCAAATATATACATGCAAATGAATAATAACACAGATAGTAATAAATATGAACAAGTTAGGGATAACCCTCAAAAGTTTAGGTCTCCCCAGTGAAGTCGCCATTTTCTGTTGCGGTGGAAATAGGATCACAAACTATTAATGAGTTTGAATCGCAATTCAATTCACAACCGCTCTTTGATTTATCCGAAGGAAAAGGTCAAAAGAGGGAAAACCTATTTTGCATCGTAAACACAATGCGGGGAAAGATCTAGGGTTCGGGGGTTGGTTAAATTTAGGGAAGGTATTAGCACCCTAAACTTCTGTAGTACTCTACAGGAACCTTTTGTTCAGATGTTTACTATTTGCTTTATTTATTTGCTTAAGGTATATGTACATAAGGATTACAAGTGAGAAAAGAGACCTAAGGGGTTAATTCTAAGTTTACTCGGCAAGACATCGCATCTTGTGCCTACGTATCCTTACGGGAGTGGAATCAGAGTAATCGTAGTTCCCCTCAAAAGGGAGGTTAGAGACTTCTTGACTGTGGTCAAGGTCTCACGGGGAATAAACATGTCTTAAGGACACGCTTACGTGGAGTGTAGAAACTCCAAATCTCTACGTTGAAATGTTAAGTTGTAATTAGGGTTAAATTAGGTTAGGGATTCCACGGCGGGAAACCCTAAAATGAGCGCGGCGGCTCTTTTGGCATAACACTAGGATAAAAGCAATTTTGCCCACGGCGGGACACCTAGGCTAAACAGGGTTTGATCCATTAAAGGGGTAAGGCTATTGACTCGGCGGCCAAAAGGCTGGACCTAATCCTTCGGAAGGATAAAACTGTAAAAAATGTGAAAATATGACAAATCATTATATGGAGGAATAATTAAGGTACAGAAATAAGAAAAGTAATAAAGGCAGAGAGTATAAAGAAACAAAGAAACATTTCTGAAAACATGAAGAATATGAAAATATGTAATGACACTTAGAATGAAGTGAGGGAGGAAAATAGTGTGGGGCTGTGGCCACCACAAGCACATCTCAACCTCAAGCATGCAAATGAAATGCAGGAATAAAGAAAATAAAAGGTACACAAAATGACACGGCAAAGGAGTTCCTTACGAAAAGGTTTTAATTTTTTAATATTTTAATTATGTAAAAAATGTTTTAATTTTTTTAATATTTTAATTATATATATAAAAAAAGGTTTTAATTTTAAAATTGAATTACTTAGTTAAAAAAATTTAAGTTTAAATTATAAAAAAAATGTTAAGTTTAAATTATATATAAAAAAAATGTTTTTGGGAACAAAAAGGTTTTTTTAGAAAAAAATGTTTACGGGAACAAAAAAAGGCTTTTTTGGAAAAAAATGTTTACGGGAACAAAAAAAAGGCTTTTTTGGAAAAAAATGTTTACGGGAACAAAAAAAAGGTTTTTTTTTTGGGAAAAAATGTTTACGGGAACAAAAAAAAAGGTTTTTTTTGGGAAAAAATGTTTACGGGAACAAAAAAGGTTTTTTTTTGGGAAAAATGTTTTAGTTTTAATAAAAAAGGTTTTGATTTTGAAAAAGGTTTTGATAAAAAAAAATAACAATAGAATTGCAAATGCAAACAGACAATTAATGGACATGCAAACAATCCTATACGACACAATCATGGTTCATACAGATCAAAATCTACGGATCTAAACAACAATGAAGGTTAACATGGCAAGGATGCAAATAAATATGAAAAATGCAAAGGATTTAGTAATTTAACGGACCTAAACACATTAACATGGCAAAATATGCACATAAACATGAAAAGGCAAAAGGTTTAGTAATTTAACCTACGAAGCGGAGGTTTGCTTCGGTAAATGTGAAAAAGGTTTGAATAAGGGAACACTGGAGAGCTCCAATCCTTCTAACGAGTTGTGGGAACGACCGCCTTTCTTCTCTGGGGATCTCCTTTGTTTCTCCCTCTCTCTCCTCTTTTCTGAAGAAAACCTTCTGACCCCTCTTAGGTTTTTTTCATTCTCTCCTCCTTTCCAACAAGGCAACACATGTATATATAGGGAACAAATTAGGGTTAACACCAAATTGTCAATAATGTCCCTAAAGCCCATTTTAAAGCCCAAACTAAATAATTAGTTAAGAGAAAAAATAAAATTAAAATAATTAAAATAAACTAAAAATAAAACTAATAATCCTATTGATTCCTAAAATCAAAAAATATTATAAAAGGAACAAAATTTTTCAATATTTTTTTATTTTATGATTTTTTGGATATTTTTATGAATAATTTAGAAAAAAGTGAAAAAAATAATATTTTAAAAAATGATTTAATTAAAATACGAAAATGATAATTAAATAATAATAAAAAACTATTTTTGTTATTTTTTAATGAAAGATAGAAAAATTTAGAGTAAAAATAATAAAGAACAAAAAAAAAAGTGACAAAGGTGAGATTTAATTTTTAAAATAGTTAGAAAAAAAAGATTTAATTTTAAAAAGAAATTAGAGAAAAAAAAGATTTAATTTTATAAAAGTTAGAAAAAAGATTTAATTTTTTTAAAAAAGTTAGAAAAAAAGATTTAACTTTATAAAAGTTAGAAAAAAGATTTAATTTTAAAAAGAAGTTAGAAAAAAAGATTTAACTTTATAAAAGTTAGAAAAAAAAGATTTAGTTTTAAAAAAAGGTTAGAAAAAAAATATTTAATTTTAAAAAAGTTAGAAAAAAAGATTTAATTTTAAAAAGTTAGAAAAAAAAGATTTAAAGTTAGAAAACAAGATTTAGCTTTAAAAATAGTTAGAAAAAAAGATTTAATTTTAAAAAAGATAGAAAAAGATTTAACTTTAAAGAGGAGTTAGAAAAAGATTTAAAAAAAGTTAGAAAAAAGATTTAATTTTAAAAAGAAGTTAGATTTTTATTTTAAAAAAAATATTAGAATTTGATTAAAAAATGTGTTAGAAATTAATTTAAAAAAAGGTTATAAAAAATTTACTTTTGAAGAAAAGAAAAAAAAAAGTTAAATTTTAATCTAAATCCTAAAAGTTAGTAAGAAGAGCTTTAAATAAATAAACTAAATAAAAAAAAAAAGTTAATAAAAAAAATATTAGTAAAGTTATAAAAAAAAATTTAATTAAATTATTATTAGTTAAAAAAAACAAGATCTAAAAAAAAGGTTAATTTATTAGGTTAATAAGAATTTAAAATAAAAATAAAAAAGAAAGGGTAAAATTTGGGGTATTACAGTTGCCCCTATTTAAATGGCTACACCGGACGATTTGAGTGACAGAGACTCGTGGAATCGTGGTGGAGAGATTTAAATATAGATAACCGAAAATTTTGCCCTTATATGCGACGATATGCAATGCTATGGACAAAACTGGAACGACTTAATGCAGATGATGCCATGACTATGATATGATGCGTATGCTGGAATAATGAATGCGAAAATGCTGACGAAACATGACGACACCGAGACAGACGCCACGAGAAGAAACACACTGGGGAAAATGACGCGCTGAGACACAGTACATCACTGGGGAATTCTAAAAATGATAGTCAACTGGTGCGAATGACCAATTGTCACTTTTAGAAAAGGAACGAGATCCTCGAATGGAGATGGTACCTATGAGACGGCCTCCACTGGGGAATCTAAAAATAAAACTGGATCACGTACGATTGTAAGATCGATTACAGAATGCTGGAGCATTGAGCAAGGAATAACATCCAAGCTTCTGTAAACTACCCCTCGTGACAGGATCAAACGGACTTTTCGGAACTCCGTAGCAAATATACAGGGTAAAGACCGACTGTATGCCAAAATAAATGGACTTTGATGGGAATTGCCCTGATAAGCTTCTCGAGGGAGAACTGTCACTTATCGTTGGAAGGGACTTATGTGCAAAGAATGGATAAGCACTCAAATAAAGAGGCTGCTGCTTATCTGATAAATAAATCTTCTCGCATTTAAGGTCGGCGCCTGGAATACGATTCTGATTCTTCTCTTACTGAAGGATAAATAAACTTCTTCATGCTTCAAGATTATGTTCTCCTGAACATGAAAAGGGTAAACTGAACTTCCTCATACTTCAGAATCGTGCTCTCCTGAATATGAAACTGGATGACTGAATATACTCATATTTCAGAATCGTGCTCTCCTGAATATGAAACTGGATGACTGAATTTACTCATATTTCAGAATCGTGCTCTCCTGAATATGAAACTGGATGACTGAATATACTCATATTTCAGAATCGTGCTCTCCTGAATATGAAACTGGATGACTGAATTTACTCATATTTCAGAATCGTGCTCTCCTGAATATGAAACTGGATAATCGAACTTCCTCATAACTCAGAATCGTGCTCTCCTGAATATGATTCGGTTCCTGAAATTTCTTCATTCTTCAGAATCGTGCTCTCCTGAAAAACGGCCAACTGAACTTCCTCATAACTCAGAATCGTGCTCTCCTGAATATGATTCCGTTCCTTCTTTTACTAAAGGATAAATGAACTTCTTCATAACTCAGAATCGTGCTCTCCTGAATATGAAACTGCTCAAACCTCCCCGTAACTCAAGATCGTGCTCTCCTGAATACGAATTGGTTCGTACCTCAAGACGGCAGGTAAATGGAAGCCCAACTGCTCCATGGAGATGGCCATTTGCTGCGAGTCATAACGAGGATATGATCGACTTCTTAGGTGAGAAATGTCGTGTGTTGATGCTGTAAGATGTAAAGTGTAAAGGGTTGTAACATGTAGGATCGTAAAGTGTTGTACTGATATATTTTCCAGGCGTGAGCTGGCGTGTATCTGTAAAGGATTGTAGTTGATTTTCTTGAAAGATAGTGCAAAATAAATGCACGTCCGGGTACGGTGATAAACTTCTCAAGCGAGATAGTCGCGTATCTGTCATGGTATGGTGAAAATCTTAGATGGTGCAAAATAAATGCACGTCCGGTTGGGCTTGACGACCGACAAGACTGAGATTCAATCTAGGATCGAGCTAGAAAGAAGACTGGTAATCAAGACTCCATCGAGGGAATGAACTCGAAGGGTAAATATCTTATCCTGGCGAGGAAAGATAGCTGAAGTAACCGTCATCCACGAGGATCGATCTCTGTGGGGAAACTGGAAACACCTATGTATTTTATGCTTAGGGCTGACAATCTATTTGGAGAGAATGGACAAACCCAGTTACTCGGCGGTAACAACCAATGATGGAGAGACACAATGAACCTGTGAATGCTAACGCATATGTTGATGCATATGTTAATGTGAATGTATGTTAATGTCTATGTATGTAACTATGCAAGATGTTATGAAATGAGTATGTTGAGTATGTAATGAATATGTAATGAATATGTAATGAATATGTAATGAATATGTAATGAATATGTAATGAAATAGGCATGTGATGCTTATGCCCTTGCGTATGCTGACGAAACAGACTAGAGACAGGACGAGAGACGAAATAAACATCTCGACGGAGATACCCTGCGTTCTCTGCAACCAATACGTCAATCATGGGTAAGAAGGATCAATGGTAGAACCAAGTCTGGTTTTAAAGTTCTGAATTCTCTGAGGAGAAGGTAATCTGCTTGGGTGTACAGTATCACGTCTTCACATGGGGAGGAGAAAACCTGGGGGACACTTTTGAGTTACCCAAGAAAAAGTTGTCAGCTTATAGTCTCGCTGGGGACTGTGATGAGGCAATAGCTTGGGAGCCTGTTGCAACACTGAGATTTACTGGGGAACGAAGGCCGCCGTGAGTAAAATCCATCGGGTGCATGAAGAAAGTTGTGGAACCACATGAAGGACCTTATAGTAGTCGCCATTTGTTTCTTCAAAAAACACGGTGCCCCAGGATATTTGTGTTGTAAAGTATGGTCATCTCAAGAGGATTTTATAGAGAACACGGAGTCTGGTTGCCCCACTGTTTTCAAACTCTTTGAGAGATTTGTCAGGTCTCGACGTAACTGGCACAAATTAATCGTGTTACGACGAAATCTTTGAGAAACAGCTCTTGAGAATGTCAGCCTCGCGTTGGTGAGCGAACTGGGAAACTGCCTGCCCCTGTTTAGCAGGATTTTCAAGTTCCATGGGTTATGTTTATATGTAAGTCTCTAAGATATCAAGCAAAGTTGTCATGCCTGAAATGCCTATCCTGAGCTTGTCAATGTACACATATATTTGTCCTGAATTTTTGTTTTGAAAAAAAGATATCGCGATAACTTGTGACCGAAATCACTAGTCAGGATATAAGTTTTAATTATAATGTCAACATGAATTTTTTTCTGAGCATAGCTCGTAGGAGTCAGGAAACGTGATCTTGTCAAGTATGCTTTCAACCGAAGTCCTACTTCAATTAGGTCTTTTAAAGGTTGTATCGTGGCTCGGTTCACGGTTTAAGAAACAAAGGATAAAGGCTCAAAGTTATATTTGTACCCACCCATTCTTCGTGATGTTCTCCAATCCTAATTCAGTTAACCGGATACGAAACGCTCATATCTCAAGCGGATTTGCTATGGTCGAGAACTTATCAAGGCTTTGGACATGGCAGTCACTCACCTATTTCTTTTGGCAATTGGTCACACGACCTTGTTCTTTATAGGGGTTCTAAAAACTACTGTTTTGTTGTTCTTATTCCCTAACTTTTGCCTGGACAACGTCTTTTGATTTGACTTTGGAGTCCAGCGGGATGCCCCAGTTTTGCCTAAGTCTCCTTCATAGGTTTTGACTTAGCGGGCTTTTATTATTTTTTTGAATATTCTTTTATGCACAAGTCGTGTAAATCTTTCGAAAGGCTCGTGACTGCCCCACTCCTTAGGTAACCGAGGGATAGTCATTGTATTGGACTTCTTAAGATGCTAAGGATAAATTCTCGAAGGTTTGCTCTTCCTTTTTGAGGATCTAAGCGCTCGATCGGTTTAGCTGAAACCTACCCTGCCCCAGGTTAGGATGAAGGTTCTTAAAAAGAAAGAAAAACTCCTACTTCAAGGTTCAAAGGGTTGACTAGGGATTAACATCCTTATATCTCCAGTGTTTGGGATTTGAAACAATGCCTTACATCATCAGCGGGTTTCAATCGAAAGCATACGACAAGAAATCTGACGTTTTGGGTTCGTCATCCTCCTCCCAATTCTCCATCAGAACAAGAGATCAGGTAAAGTTGGCATTATAATTTATGAAAACGTTTTTGAATGAGTGAAGCGAATGGATTTATTCAAGACAAACATATGTGTTGCATCAAAGATAAACAAGTTCGTGCATGCTAAATATGCTTAATCAAAGAGAAATGCATATAAATAAACAAATGAACTGTCGGAAAAATCCTTCTAAATGTTTATGAAATCTTGCATTCAAGAGTAACAGTTTCCTTTGGCGGAGCCTCAATGGAAAGGACGTCTGGTTCATGATCACTGTGAGTCGTCATGGCTTACCCCAGTTATGCTGGTCACATCTTCAACAGTTTTCAGTCGTTGCTTCAAAATAAATTTCCCAGATCCTTTGTTGATCCCGGTCATATCACCTTGAGGGTTACTGAAATGAAACGGGCTAGGCCTTTGAATAATGACTGGATTCGGCTGATAGGCGTAGCATGCTTTGCAGAATTTGCACTTGACGAGTGAGGAACCCCGAAAGGAGTCTCGATCTTCAGCTGAGCATCGCCAAAAGACAACTTCTTCGTTTCTAGCAAATTTCTGACAACTTTCTTAAGAGCATAGCAATTCTCTAGATCATGGCCGGGCGCACCCTCATGAAATAAACAATGAGCGGTAGCGTTGTAACTTGCAGGTAATGGATTAGGTGGAGGATTAGGAGGCGGACCCAAAGCCCGAGTAGTGATGAGACCTTGCTTGACCAAAGAGGGACACAACTCGGTAAAAGTCATCGGGATCGGCGGACAAGGTTTATACGTTCTTCTGTTTGGCATATTCTGGCGAGGAGCCGGACTCTTTGGCTGTTGAGGAGCAGGAGTATTGGGTGCCTGTAGGTAGTTGACAGGAGGCGGCTAAACAGGAGGTTGTTGCATAGGTTGATACATGGGAACCTGTTGATTGAAAGAAGGTGTAATAGCTGCCACATAGGGTTGTTGAGCATATTGGACTGGGTACCCTTGAGGTTGAGCATAACCTTGCAGATGCCGATAAAAGCGTTCCCTTGGTTTACCAGAGGATATAGCATTAGTCTCACTCTCCTTCTTTTTCTGGGAGCTATACGGAGGTTTCTTCAGCTGATCCTTAGAAGCGCCATGATTATTTGTCATTTTACCACTCTTCATACCCAATTCAATCTTGACACCCACAGCAACGATGTCGGAGAAATTTGAAGTCACACTACCCACCATTCTCTCGTAAAATTCTGGACGGACTGTGTCGACAAACCAATCAGCTAACTCTTTCTCGGTCAAAGGAGGTTCTACCTGCGAAGCAGTTTCTCTCCACCTTTGAGCATACTCTTTGAATGACTCAGAATTCTTTTGTGACATACTCAGCAACTGTCTTCTGTCAGGAGCCAGATCCATATTGTACTTGTAGTGTTTGATGAAAGCGTCAGATAAATCCTGGAAACTCTTAATGAGAGACTGGTCTAAAGTTAAATACCACTTGGAGGAAGCACCCTTCAAACTATCTTGGAAGCAATGAATCATCAGTTTATCATTCTCAACATGGGCAGCCATTTTGCGATAATACATGATCAGATGACTCTTAGGACAGGTAGCACCTTCATAACGATCGAAGTTCGGAGTTTTGAACTTCGGGGGAATAACTAAACCCGAGACCAAACAAACATCCCTTGCAGCAGTCCCAAAAATTTGATCACCCTCTACCTTTTTCAATCTCTGGACGATAGTGTTTACTTCCTCACGAAGCTTATCATGTTTCTCATAACCCTCAACATTCTCATCAAGATTATCAAAAACTGTCTCATTGAAGTACGGTTGCGCACGAGTGTGTACAACAGGTGGTGCAAAGATAGGAGCCCCCCTAGAAACTTCAGAAAACAAGGGCACGGCTTGCTGAACAGGTTGATTAATCGGAACAGTGGCTTGAGGAGGCACAAAACCGGGAGCAAGACCATAAGGTGGGTCCCCTGCTACGGTCACACTTGGTGGAGGGTCCACAGTAACGCCGGTAATCTCAGAAACAACAGTGGGCTGGGTATCCATCTTAGCATTCATGACATGTAACAATTCCATCATTCGCCCCATACCCCCTCGAAGGTCTTCAAGTTCATTGCTAAGGCGATCAATCTCTTTTGCCTGATCCTCCATTCTTTTCCGAGTTTGAGCTCTGGTGTTGTATTGGTGCCGAGAACTCAGGGTGACGAAACTGGAAGGTGAGAGAACCGAGTGTGAGAAATCGGGAGACACATGTAATGCAAAAGTATGATGCTAAAATGTGAATGTAAATGAAGATTTCATGGAATTCAAAACATTTACTAATGCCGTGGGTACCAAGGAAATCTTTTCCTTGTTTTTTCATTTTATATTTTTTTTTTTATTTATGGTATCCCGCGATATCCATAAATGATGTTTGAGCTCCATGAAATACAATGCAATGAGATGCTTTATGGATGCAATGCATGAAAACACACAAAGTCCTAGGTTAAAAGCTTGCATGAGGTTCAAAGGCAAATACCCTCCCCTGAAGTTAGATGGTTCATCCTGTCCTACAAAAGTAACCAGGTTCTAAGGGATCTCAATATCATTGATCCTTCACAAGGGTGGTTGTTCAGAAGGCAACTTACTTGCCAACCAAAACCCTCCAAGTTTAAGATCTCATTGAGCGTAGTATCGAGTGTCAACCAACTTCAGTCTGCACCAAAGCCGGTTACCTCACTACTTTCTAAAGGCCAAGATGAGTTAACTAGGGTTCTAAAAGTCAGTTAGTGCGTTGACAACATATGGCAGCCTCAATATTATCCTCAACTTGACTTAAGGAATATAAGCACCAACCAAGAAGTCGCACTAACCATGGCCACCAGATCAACCGTATCGATATACGTCGTACAGTTTCCTTGGTCTATTGCCATTTACCTAAGGTACACTAGATCCGGGTTAGGACCTATCTCACAGCACAAGGAACAGTCCCACAATCAAAGCGCAAATATATACATGCAAATGAATAATAACACAGATAGTAATAAATATGAACAAGTTAGGGATAACCCTCAAAAGTTTAGGTCTCCCCAGTGAAGTCGCCATTTTCTGTTGCGGTGGAAATAGGATCACAAACTATTAATGAGTTTGAATCGCAATTCAATTCACAACCGCTCTTTGATTTATCCGAAGGAAAAGGTCAAAAGAGGGAAAACCTATTTTGCATCGTAAACACAATGCGGGGAAAGATCTAGGGTTCGGGGGTTGGTTAAATTTAGGGAAGGTATTAGCACCCTAAACTTCTGTAGTACTCTACAGGAACCTTTTGTTCAGATGTTTACTATTTGCTTTATTTATTTGCTTAAGGTATATGTACATAAGGATTACAAGTGAGAAAAGAGACCTAAGGGGTTAATTCTAAGTTTACTCGGCAAGACATCGCATCTTGTGCCTACGTATCCTTACGGGAGTGGAATCAGAGTAATCGTAGTTCCCCTCAAAAGGGAGGTTAGAGACTTCTTGACTGTGGTCAAGGTCTCACGGGGAATAAACATGTCTTAAGGACACGCTTACGTGGAGTGTAGAAACTCCAAATCTCTACGTTGAAATGTTAAGTTGTAATTAGGGTTAAATTAGGTTAGGGATTCCACGGCGGGAAACCCTAAAATGAGCGCGGCGGCTCTTTTGGCATAACACTAGGATAAAAGCAATTTTGCCCACGGCGGGACACCTAGGCTAAACAGGGTTTGATCCATTAAAGGGGTAAGGCTATTGACTCGGCGGCCAAAAGGCTGGACCTAATCCTTCGGAAGGATAAAACTGTAAAAAATGTGAAAATATGACAAATCATTATATGGAGGAATAATTAAGGTACAGAAATAAGAAAAGTAATAAAGGCAGAGAGTATAAAGAAACAAAGAAACATTTCTGAAAACATGAAGAATATGAAAATATGTAATGACACTTAGAATGAAGTGAGGGAGGAAAATAGTGTGGGGCTGTGGCCACCACAAGCACATCTCAACCTCAAGCATGCAAATGAAATGCAGGAATAAAGAAAATAAAAGGTACACAAAATGACACGGCAAAGGAGTTCCTTACGAAAAGGTTTTAATTTTTTAATATTTTAATTATGTAAAAAATGTTTTAATTTTTTTAATATTTTAATTATATATATAAAAAAAGGTTTTAATTTTAAAATTGAATTACTTAGTTAAAAAAATTTAAGTTTAAATTATAAAAAAAATGTTAAGTTTAAATTATATATAAAAAAAATGTTTTTGGGAACAAAAAGGTTTTTTTAGAAAAAAATGTTTACGGGAACAAAAAAAGGCTTTTTTGGAAAAAAATGTTTACGGGAACAAAAAAAGGCTTTTTTGGAAAAAAATGTTTACGGGAACAAAAAAAAGGTTTTTTTTTTGGGAAAAAATGTTTACGGGAACAAAAAAAAAGGTTTTTTTTTGGGAAAAAATGTTTACGGGAACAAAAAAGGTTTTTTTTTGGGAAAAAATGTTTTAGTTTTAATAAAAAAGGTTTTGATTTTGAAAAAGGTTTTGATAAAAAAAAATAACAATAGAATTGCAAATGCAAACAGACAATTAATGGACATGCAAACAATCCTATACGACACAATCATGGTTCATACAGATCAAAATCTACGGATCTAAACAACAATGAAGGTTAACATGGCAAGGATGCAAATAAATATGAAAAATGCAAAGGATTTAGTAATTTAACGGACCTAAACACATTAACATGGCAAAATATGCACATAAACATGAAAAGGCAAAAGGTTTAGTAATTTAACCTACGAAGCGGAGGTTTGCTTCGGTAAATGTGAAAAAGGTTTGAATAAGGGAACACTGGAGAGCTCCAATCCTTCTAACGAGTTGTGGGAACGACCGCCTTTCTTCTCTGGGGATCTCCTTTGTTTCTCCCTCTCTCTCCTCTTTTCTGAAGAAAACCTTCTGACCCCTCTTAGGTTTTTTTCATTCTCTCCTCCTTTCCAACAAGGCAACACATGTATATATAGGGAACAAATTAGGGTTAACACCAAATTGTCAATAATGTCCCTAAAGCCCATTTTAAAGCCCAAACTAAATAATTAGTTAAGAGAAAAAATAAAATTAAAATAATTAAAATAAACTAAAAATAAAACTAATAATCCTATTGATTCCTAAAATCAAAAAATATTATAAAAGGAACAAAATTTTTCAATATTTTTTTATTTTATGATTTTTTGGATATTTTTATGAATAATTTAGAAAAAAGTGAAAAAAATAATATTTTAAAAAATGATTTAATTAAAATACGAAAATGATAATTAAATAATAATAAAAAACTATTTTTGTTATTTTTTAATGAAAGATAGAAAAATTTAGAGTAAAAATAATAAAGAACAAAAAAAAAAGTGACAAAGGTGAGATTTAATTTTTAAAATAGTTAGAAAAAAAAGATTTAATTTTAAAAAGAAATTAGAGAAAAAAAAGATTTAATTTTATAAAAGTTAGAAAAAAGATTTAATTTTTTTAAAAAAGTTAGAAAAAAAGATTTAACTTTATAAAAGTTAGAAAAAAGATTTAATTTTAAAAAGAAGTTAGAAAAAAAGATTTAACTTTATAAAAGTTAGAAAAAAAAGATTTAGTTTTAAAAAAAGGTTAGAAAAAAAATATTTAATTTTAAAAAAGTTAGAAAAAAAGATTTAATTTTAAAAAGTTAGAAAAAAAAGATTTAAAGTTAGAAAACAAGATTTAGCTTTAAAAATAGTTAGAAAAAAAGATTTAATTTTAAAAAAGATAGAAAAAGATTTAACTTTAAAGAGGAGTTAGAAAAAGATTTAAAAAAAGTTAGAAAAAAGATTTAATTTTAAAAAGAAGTTAGATTTTTATTTTAAAAAAAATATTAGAATTTGATTAAAAAATGTGTTAGAAATTAATTTAAAAAAAGGTTATAAAAAATTTACTTTTGAAGAAAAGAAAAAAAAAAGTTAAATTTTAATCTAAATCCTAAAAGTTAGTAAGAAGAGCTTTAAATAAATAAACTAAATAAAAAAAAAAGTTAATAAAAAAAATATTAGTAAAGTTATAAAAAAAAATTTAATTAAATTATTATTAGTTAAAAAAAACAAGATCTAAAAAAAAGGTTAATTTATTAGGTTAATAAGAATTTAAAATAAAAATAAAAAAGAAAGGGTAAAATTTGGGGTATTACAGGACGCGACTGTCAGCCTTTGACACGTGTCAAGCGTTGGATAGGCCATGTGTGGAGGCTACCCTAGGGCATTCAAGTGCCTAGGGATGCTTTGAGTTCTGTGCTGAGGGTATAAGTATGTGAGCCTCCGTCCATTCCATATTTTCGCTTCTGCTTCCTTTCTCACGTGACGACTGATTCGTTCGTGCCTGCTCGACATCTCCGCCGCACCAACCGCCATGTATTCCACCGTTACCTACAAACCAGTAAGTTCCATCTCTTTGCCTTTTATTGTTTTGTATCTTAGAGCTGACACAGGGGCGTGTTGAGTGCCCCGAGGACGGAGGTGAATCTCCGTCGTTCCGTCCGAGGAGGGATGCGAATATCCGCCGTTATAGGCGGCGTCTTCTGAGTGTAGGATGAATGCGCTGAGGTCGTGAGGGGGCGAGGTTTGAATTCCCCGGGGTCAGGTACTAGTTTTAGATGAACACCTCGGGGACGGATAGTAGTATTCCATAAGTTCCCCGGGGAGGTTGATAGGCTCATAAGCGTTCCCCGGGGAGGTCGAGGGATGTAGGACAAATTCCTCGGAGACGCTTGTCCAGGTGGCTTTTATTCCCGTTGTCGATGTTGTCCCCGTCGCCCTTTCACTTGGCCTGCGGTGGAAGGGTGAATTTGATCTCGGACATCGAATTCACTGTTTTCTTCTGCTTTTCACGTGTTAATGACATCATGGGTCCTGGGGACTATGGGCGTGGATGACGAGCTAGAGGTCCCCACCGTCGAGAACGCAGTCCGGCCCGTCGAGGAGTGGGTGGCCGAGGAACCCCTGAATACTCCCTCATACTTCGTGGATGATGAGAATGACGCATTTGCCACCGTCGAGGATATGTGTGAGAATGACCCCAAAAACTGGCAGGCGTATCGTCCTCGCGAGCATCACCGTATCTGCTTGTTGTTTGGGAAGATGCGTTTCCCTATGTACGAATTTTTTTTTCGGGAAGCCGGGCTCCGGTTGTCGTTCACGGATTTCTAATTGGAGGTCTTTGACTGGTTACAGTTAGCCCCTTCGCAGCTGCACCCCAATGTCGTAGCCTTTGTTCGCGCGTTCGATATCGTTTGCCAGTATCTGGAGATCGGGGCGACGCTGCCGCTGTTCTTCCGACTTATTCATCTGCAGCGGTAGACGGTGGATGGTCAGCACAGATGGGTTTCGCTGAAACAACCGAAGAAGCTTTTTCGGACGTATATGGATTTTGTCCGGGACTTCAAGGCCCGATTCTTCATTGTTAAGCCGATATCTCATGGGGCGTGCTCCTTGTTGTACAGGCGAGGGGCGAGTAGAAAATAGGCAGCGGGAGGAAGTCTTGATCCCAAAGGTGCCCTTGGAGTGGACTGAGGAGCACTTCTCGAGGGGCACTAATTGATATATCGTGCGGGCAGGGACCCTAGACGAGGATGACCTGGCCGGTTATCAGAAGATAGTTGGGTTCGTGGTCGGCCTACCCCCGACGAACCTCATGACGCCCGATGGTAGATGCATTCGCGACAGTGAGGGGCGTGTTTTCCAAAAGCAGAGGCTGATCAGCACGAAGGCTCTGCTCGAGTGTTCGACGGAGGAAGAGGCCCTTAGTTATCTAGGTGGTGGTCGTCTCTCTCTCCCCTTTCCCTCTCAATTATTTATTCTTCTGCTGACATCTTTCTTTTGTTTTGCAGGGAGCATGTCTACTGCCAAGGAGAGGGTGAAGAGGTTGGCTGCCACCAGAGTAGCGGTCAAAGTCGGTAAAACGCGGGTTACCCATGTGGTTGGGCAAGCTGCTTCTGATCAGGAAGGTAAGGGTTCCTCTTCGTCTCCCCAAGGCAGCCAGTCCCCGTCGTCTCAAGGGGCTGCTAAGCGGGCCAAGGTTCATCAGCTCGAGGGCGTCGTCGACTTGATGGCAGGGTTCACTGAGGAGGGCTTCTTAATCCCGCCGTGCTACCAGCATCTTGGCTTCTTCCATGGTGCTCTGTCATCAGCTGTACCGGTCGGGAGGCCAAGAAGGTCCTCGGTTTGGACCGGGCTGCTCGGAGGCAGGTTTTGACTGAGGATTTGGCGGCCATGATGCGGGTGTTCTCGACGGCTTTAGTCTTGAGCGACGAGAGCTGCTCCTCACTGAGCTGGCTAAGCTGCAGGGTGACCTCACTTTCGCGCAGTCGCAGCCGAACAACCTGACCGAGGAGTTGGAAAAGATCCAGGAAGATACAACTGCGGAGCATAAGCGGGGGGAGAGTGCCAAGGAGAAACTGAACGCTGCGGAGGTGGAGGTGCATGCTCTGAAGGCCCGCGTGGGGGAGTTGGAAGGATCTCTCCGTCTTGCCGACGACGAGACGGACGAGGACAAGCTTATGGTCACCCGTGCGTGTCATACCCAAAATTTGTCCTACCTGTGTATAATTTTTCATTTTTGTATATCCAATTACTATCATCCAGAAATTTCCAAAAAAAAGATATCACAGGGTTAAGACTATTTGAATCAAGTTTCATCTGAGGCTACACCAAATATTTCCTGATCACTAAAATTGGTTCATTTTTACCCAATAGAGATGGCACAATGAATGGATGTCCATGGTTCAAGTTTGTAATCAAAATGCCGTTTTGATATAAGTTAAAAAATTGGTTTGGTGAATAAACTTCAAGGTTCAAGGCCGTGATGCACTCAATAATTGAGATAGACTCTCGACAAGGTTTGGATTTGATTTCAATGGTTAGTATTGATACATGTCTAGCTATGACATCATTCACGAAGATGTATCACAAATTTTGGAGCAGTGGTACACACGCGTTTGTATCGTGTTATTTGGTCAAATAAATCAATTGTCATAAAATCTATGAGCCATACAAAAACACCAGTTGATTGAAAGAGCACCCCCGTATATTATGGCTAAAATTGCTTCAAGGCATGAGGAATATTTTTGGAAGACTAGTTCAGGAAAATTCATGATAAGAACCACATTAATTTGTTCTGATAAGACGTATCCAAGTTTTGATTTTTAAGGTCATGGCTTTATCTCAATTCATTTTGAAGTTTGTTCAAGTAATTCCTAAGCATCACTTTAAGTCCGTTAGATCTCACAGGTGCCATCAAGTATGTTTGTCAAGGCTAAAACTTATTGTAAAAAGGCCAACCATGTTGAAGTGCCCGTCATGGTTACAAACATAATACAGAGTGGTTACAAGAAAGTTCTTGCTAAATGTTTACAAAGGAGTTTATGCTGCAGTTTACAACAGGATTTATTACCTCCCAAAGTTTTTTTCTGATTCCTACTCTCTACTAATAAAGACTGTAGTTCTTTGTGATTTTCCATTGTTAGAAGCCTCATGCACTTCCAAGGCTGGTACAACCTGGTATCAAGGGAGTTAAATTTAGTACATAGTCTCCATGCCCATTCTTTGATTCTTTACACCGTACGCACTCAAACGTTTTCACTCAGTAGCATGTGCAAAATTGTGGATCTGCAAAACAATGGAGTTTGTTTCAGTTTTTAAATATAAAACTTCATGAAAAGCATGCAACATAACAACCATTCAGCCAAGACCAGCCCCACGGCATACGGCAAAAACGACGC
This sequence comes from Lathyrus sativus, assembly GCA_963859935.3. Taxonomy (NCBI): domain Eukaryota; kingdom Viridiplantae; phylum Streptophyta; class Magnoliopsida; order Fabales; family Fabaceae; genus Lathyrus; species Lathyrus sativus. The sequence continues at coordinate 515,706,782 of OZ012741.1, forward strand.
AAGGAAAGGGATCCTGGTGATTTCGCAAGTGGTTACCGCAACACAAATGGACAAATTCATACAATACTCACCGCACCAATGCAAGGTTCAAGCCAAATTACAACCTGCAGAAATTTATCATTTACTAATGAGGGAACCATTGTGAACATACCCACCATGTGCAAGTAATCATGAGTTTAAGAAACTTACAGTTCTGATCATTTTTCTTCAAATTATTGTCAGGACAGAATTCGATGCCGCAAACACCTTTTCCAATGTCCTGCACACAAAATATGGAATGAATTTTTAATATGCAACAGACAACCAAATATTATGAAATGCGCATTACCGCAAAACCGTCACGGAGGGAGAGCCTTCATGAATTTCATAAGCTGTCAAATTTGGTATAATGGTAACATGCTACTAAACCATTACACAAGCAGCTTGTGCATCCCTTTTCTGTGATACACACCCTTGACTTTTGCTTAACCAATACTCCTCAACCGAACCTACACAACATGGAAGCAATAAAATTCAGAAGCTATCACTCAACAGAAACACATTGGTATCCAACCATCTCTACAAATTTTGAGCTACGGATGGACTGTATCAAATACTTGAAGCATATGCCACACAAAAAGTTCACAGACCTTGAAGACGCACAATGTTCACCCCATGATCTCCAAAATCACGCTTCGAGCATCCTCAGCCAAATCTGTGCACGATTGAATTGAAAACACCACCCTAATGGACAACACGAAAAAAATCCAAAAGAAAACCATCACGCAGCAGCAGTACGGGTTACCTCAAATTCTAGCCCACAACAGCACAACCCACAACGTGCGTAATACGACAATTCACCTTGCGACTAAACACAGTAAACCTGATTTAAGCCATAAACCTGCAATAGACCAAGCTCAGTGTAATAGCAGAGGCCGTACATTGAGGTTCTGGATATGTGGTGGTATCTCAAACGAAAATCTAAGAACATCATGTGAGGAAAATTATAGTTATCAAATATTGTGGCACAATGGTTTTCAGATGTGCATATGTTGTTGAGGCATGCTCCAGCTGCTCTAAATGCAAACTTGCCAATAAAGTACCTCAAAGGATTGAGTTCCTATGAATGATAATACAGTCGGTTATGGTGCTCAGATAGAAATAAAACCGCAGTTTGGTGATTTAAAACAGATAACAAATCAAGCTCAAAGTATTTCATACCAAATGGAGATGGAAATTGGGAATTTTTATCAAGCTTACCAAATTAAGTTCAGAGATTCACCAACCACACCTTTAAGACCTAGGGAAGAGGATGTTAACTCTGATATGTATTTGGAATTGTCATAACTAAAGCAAAAAACAGCGAAACAATACCAGTACTGCTGTGAAAGAAAAGCGGTAGATAAAGACCACGACTTGCACACAAAAAATCCAAAAGAGTATATTACATGAGTTATGATCAAAGGGATTTTTTGGAAAGGCTAGGTGCACAAAAATTTCAAGATACAAGTTTGGAATATCATTGCGACGTGATCATGAAACAAGTAAAGCATTTTAATATCATAAGTGAGTTTCAATAGAATAAAGATGCAATACAAGGAAAATTGAAGTCCATGCTTGGATCAAATGCAAAGCTTGGGAGAAGCCATTAATATCTCTTCCATGTCGAGTTCTATTCTTTTCCATGTTGAATCCATCACTCCCAATATCTTCATGAATGCAAGGTTCGCAGCTCGAGTCTTTCTCTTTCACTTCAAGCATCATCATTCTAATGCCAAAAGTTCAAAATGAAATGGATGTTAGAAGCAAGTAATAGTAAAGATATAGTTTTTACAACAAGTTTGATATAGGTTTGAGGCAAATCAGAATTTAACCTTGCATTAACAAGCATCCCCTAGTGCATCATACACAAAAATCCTGCCAATACTCACTAGCAGCACGTACGATCGTGGCTCGCGACATCAAGCCCCATGTACCACAAGGTAGACAACAGCCTGCATATCGTGAAAAGAATTTTCAGCAGCTACACTAGTAAGGCCTTGAGCCAACCTGCCATTGAATCCCATGACTCATAATGAAACCAATACACTAATATGAGGGCGGGTATATATGTTATGACTGGGTTCTCTAAAAGACTTGCACAAATAAAAGCCAATCATCATACCTGTTTCTTTCTTGCGGAACAAAATACCAAAAATAATTCCTGTAATAATATAAGAATAATTACCACCATTGAGTTATTTGTTCCAAGTGCTCCAAGTCTAAGCAAAACCAACATACCAGATAATAGACCTCAAGCAAAAAGCAAAATCAACCTGTACGATGGTAGCAATTTCATGCCAAGCTCCAAGCATCTGAGGTAAGTAAAACACGATGGTAGATACGAGTATGTTGCTCACACCTTGCCTGCTTCACAGAAATCATCCATCAGACAGAATAACAATAAAATTTGAACACCATTTACCACAGTAAAAGTAAAAAAGGCAGTTACCGCAGTGAAAACTAATTGAAGATATTACCTCACTACAGACAAAAGAGGAGATTGAGTAGGAATCATTTATGAGGTTCCTTTATTCCACACAGCCCTCCAAAGTTCACATAAATACCATCTTCTTTCAGAGCAAAGGAAAAGAAAAAACCTAGCCGCCTCCAAAAGAAAAAAAAACCCTAGCCTTCATTCTGGCTCCCAACTCCTCTCTTCATCTTCTTCAAACCCATTCTTCATCAATAAATCCAGAAACCTCCCATCTCCTCAACCTTAGAACAAAATCCAACAAAAGCAGACTCCAAACCTTAACAAAAACATAACCTTTAAACTTTCAAATCTTCAAATCCATTTTCGAAAACCAACAGCCAAACAATATCCTTCACACTACAACTTCATCCCTTCCAAACTCCTTCACCGTTAGTTTCCTTCCAATTTCACCTCAAAAACCAGACGAAGCTTCAAACTTCAAACATCAAACCGCAAATGACACAGACCTCCACCTAAATCACCATTTCGAAAACCTTCAACTGCAAATCCAAACCGAAACCCCCTTCAACCCAAAAAACGAAAAAACCTGTTCTCCCAGAAATCTTCTTTTTCCAATTTCATCATCTCGTAACCCACACTTCCACTTACATTCTCAAACGAACAAACCCTCAAGCATTACCCTCAATACCTTTCTTAATTTTCCAAACAAAACCATTGTCTTCCTCAATAAAGCTCAACCTTAATTTTCTCAAATCAAACTAAACAAAAACAGAGACGAGTGAAGGAGAAGGTAGAAACGAGTTCATTTTCATGAATCTGTTATTATCATGTGAAGATGGTGTTGGTTTCAAGAGATTTGTGTTTGCCCTTTACGGATTGCCTTTGTCGTTTTTTTAACTCTGAACCATATGTCCATGGAAATAATGGATCTCGATCAAATGACCCACTGACGTGTTGTTGTTTTGTTTTTCTTTTTAATTTATTTATTTGTTTTTTGTTAAAGATGAATGGGCCTCAGGCCCGTAGTGATTCTATTCTTTTATTTTTACTCTTCATTTAAATCAATAAACTCCTTTTTATATTATTAAGTTTTTTTTAAGTTTTATTGATTTAAATGATGAATTGATATATATTTATATTGGACTTTCGATTTATTTTTTTGGATCGATGACGAGACTTCCGTAAACCGTTATTGGTCAAACTATTGATAATAACGTTGGATCCGAGACCAACTTTTTTTCAAACTTTTCATTTTGATAGATGATGATTTATTCGAGACTATTTCATTTTCTATTTCATTTTCTGTTCCATTTCCTTTTTTATTTCGATTTTTGGATCGATGAAGTCTTTTATTCGTAAGCGTCGCGTATCGGAGTTGATAACCTTCTCGATTTCAAATCTATTGGGAATGACCATTGGGGTCATTTTCCTTACTTTGGGATTGTGATAGGCTACCTCCAATTAATCGGCATTATGTTTGCGATTAAGACGAGATCTCATTCTACCGTGTCCCAATTTGATTCATCAAACTAACATTGCTTTAATTTTTGTCAAATATTATTGTGGATATTATTGTTATATTATCTTGCCATATTCATTTTTTCATACTCATTATTCATTCTTATTCACACATTATTCTAAAACACATAATAAACTATCAAAATCCTAAAAGCCGAATTGGTGGACTGTTGCATAATTGGTTATTTGCAGGAACCCTAATTTTGAGTTGTGCCCGACTTTGCTCAAGGCGTAGTTTAGGATACAATGCACACACACGACTTTCTCTTGGGCTACCTGACAATGAGACCCCTTTATTTCGTGCAATCCCGTGTAACTTACATGTACCCCTCTCCCATTCCGATGTATGTTTCGCATTTCTTTGATTATTAGTTTATCTCCTAGGAGCACTTATAGGGACTAGAGCGGATCAAACTATTTTCAAACTAATTCTCGATTCGTCATCAAGCCATTTTCAAACACCCTGTAAGTCGAGTGCTCATATGCATTCGCCATCAACCTATTGCACATAACTCGACTCTTGATGTGTAAGTCAAGTCGGTTCCGTTTTTCAAACCATTTCCATTCCAACACGCTTTGCACACAATAATAAGTCAAACCCTTGATCCAACATCAAGTGGATTTTCATAACAAACTATCAATCAATTAACAATTATTCAATTCTTTTCAAGGTGTAAAGAGTAGGTTCAAGTCTTTGATCTTGCTTTCGGTTGTTTAGATGCGAGTTATCTTATTCGTGTGTAAGTAATTGACGCCTTTAAATAACATTAACAACTCGACAGTGTTCAACCATCATCCAACTGCTCATCCTTCCAAACTCCATTTCAAACTCATACAACTTACTTTTCACGAATGAAAAAGAGAGGGTTCCAAGTCTTTGGTTCGCTCTCCCGACTACTTGGGTCCGAGAAGCCTTTCTTAAGCTTCAAGTAGTCGTCATCCGATCAACCTCACCCATTCAAACAACCTTCTTTTGCGATGAAAAAGAGAGAGTTCCAAGTCTTTGGTTCGCTCTCCCGATTTCTTAGGTCCGAGAAGTATTTCTTAAGCTTCAAGTAATCGTCATCAATTCAACTTCACCCTTTCAAACACCACTCCTTTCAAGATGAAAAAGAGAGAGTTCCAAGTCTTTGGTTCACTCTCCTGATTACTTGGGTCCGAGAAGTCTTTTTTAAGCTTCGAGTAATCGTCATCCATACCCCTTTCAACCAATTCAAACCCATTTCTTTCGTCGTTGTTACCACAAACTACGACTGCTCTGATTCTTCATTCATTCTTGAATGTGAGATACGTAGGCACAAGATTGCGATGATCTTGGCGAGCACACTTCCACAATCCCCTCCATCTTCCATTTCTCCCCATCCTTTCCCGTAGTTGAACTACGAGAGCTCTAATTTCTCATTCTCGTCCGAATGAGCATACGTAGGCACAAGGGCCCCAATCCTTGGCGAGCACCCTATCCTCTAAACCATCCCCTTTCCCCTAGCGTCTTTTAGCCTTTATAGTATCGTTTAGTATTTAGTAGTGAGAAGAGAATAATTAAGCTTAGCTAACATCCATCACAACTCGAATTAAGAGGTTCCAGTTGAGTACAACGAACGTGAGGGGTGCTAATACCTTCCCTTCGCGTAACCGACTCCCGAACCTAGGAACATCAGGTTGCGATGGCCGTGTTCCTTCCACGTTTATGAGGTTTTCTCAATATTTCCCTCTCCCGTCTATTTGGGAAAAATAAAGTTCGGTGGCGACTCTGTCGAACCGCATTTCCGCGCCTTTTGCGCGAGGGTCGTATGTTCGAATGAATTTTCGAGGTGCGATAGGTGGCGACTCTGCTGGGGAATTTTCTCCATGCAAGAGAGAGTCGAGCCTATCTTAGTTTGAGTTGTTAGCTTATTGTTTTTTATTTTCTTCTCGCTTTTTATTTGTATCCTTATCTTGGTTACTTGTACTTGGGGCATTGTGGGGGTTGCTATGCTAATGGTTACTTTGTGAGATGGCTCTACACCCGAGTCCGAGTATAACCCTAGCATTAGGTTGATGGTTGTGTAGTGGAGACTCGCGTGGAGTCTTTCACGTTGAGTTGAAGCGAAAACCTCGCTTGGAGTAGATTCCTTGGAGATGTTATTGTTGTGGTGAGTCTTTGCCATGGCAATGATGTTTTTGAGCTTGAATCGTTGATCCCAATGACCATTAACCATTTTATCCATGGTGGTTGGTAGTGTTAATTCTATGTGGATTAATACGAACGCCCCAATCAGATGAGATCCCTTGAACGTATTACTTCCTTACAGTAGTATTTTCAACCTCGATCTATGACTCTGAGAACTTTTTTAGAACCCGTGTGTCGATGGTTGTGTAGCTGATGCCTCCGAGAAGTCTTTCTCGCGTGGAAGATACGAGAACCTCACCTAGAGGAGATTCTTTTGAGGATATTATCGTCGTGATGAGGCTTTGTCATGGCAGTAATATTTTTGAAAGATATCCATGATTCTAGACACCTACCGTTTTAGAATCTTACCTGTGGGATTTCTTTGAGCAGTGACTGTGATCCTTGAACCGTTCACCCGGCTAATTTCAGAACTGTTTGAATTTGTGATCCTGTGATCCTGGATCTTGCATCTTGCATTGCATATTGTTTGCATTGCATCTCATTTGTTGTGCATCTTGCATTCTCCTTCCTTCAGCAGTTTCTCATGTTTCTCTTTCCTTCATATCCAGTAAATCAAGATGATTCCTCAACACCATTACGCAACTAGAGCCAATACAAGACGAATGATGGAGCAGATTCAGCAAGATCAAGCTGCCTTCAGGGAAGAGTTGGACTCTATCAAAGGAAAGATTGACCAGATCCTCGAAGCCATCATCACCGCCAAAAGAGAGGAAGAACAACGTGAAGTTGCTGCTGTGGTCAACAACAATGGTCAGGCACAAGTGTCTACCCTAAGGCTCTTAGCTCCTGTCCCCAATCCTTATGGAATGCCAATGAATTTCGCTACCGCAGTTGAAGGGACCACCTCTCAGCCAATGCCAGCGTCTGGAGTTACTGTTGGAGTTATCCCGCAGGTCCAGCCAACTGTGGTTCAGATCCCCGTTTCTCATAACGAAGATAATATGGTGGATCAGTATGACGATGTGCAAAACTATCATGCTGCAATTCCCATTGTCAGTCCTGTTGCTGCTCAAGATTCAGAAGCTATGAAGATGTGTCGAGACCTAGCTGAGAAATTTTGAGTTATGGAATGGCACAATTCAAACCCTCTCAGTGCTTTAGAAATGTGCTTGGTGCCTGACGTTGTCATTCCTCCCAAGTTCAAAGTGCCTGAATTTTCGAAGTACAAAGGTCTCAGTTGCCCAAACATTCATCTGAAGATGTACTGTCGCAAGATGGCTTCCTATGCCAGAGACGAAAAGCTCATGATTCATTGCTTCCAAGACAGTTTGTCTGTGGCATCACTTGAATGGTATATACAGCTGGAACGCAATAGTGTGCGTACTTGGGCCGAGCTAGCCGATGCATTTGTCAAGCAGTACAAATATAACACAGATCTTGCTCCAAATCGTACTCAGCTTCAGAGTATGACTCAGAAGGATAGCGAATCCTTCAAGGAGTACGCACAACAATGGAGAGAGTTAGCCGCAAGGGTGCATCCACCTCTAGTTGACTGTGAACTGATCGACATCTTTATGGGTACATTGCAAGGCCAATACTACGAAAAGCTGATCGGTAGTGTCTCTACTGGATTCTCTGACCTGGTGATTATCGGTGAGAGAATTGAAGAAGGGTTGAATAGTGGAAAGATCCTAGGAGGTTCTAACAACCAGGTCAATGCCAAGAAGCCTTTCAACGGATACAAGAAGAAAGAGGGCGAAACAAATTCCATCTCTTTGCAGAAAGGGAAAGCTTCCCAATAAGCTCCCACTCATATGCCTTATCAAGTTCCCTATTATCAGTATCCATATGTTGATGCTGCGCAATATGCTCCAATGCCTTATCAGCCATCTGTTCAAGCAGTGCAAGCTCAGATGCCACAGCAACAGGCTCCTCAGTAACAAGCCTACAACCAGCAAGGATATCAGTATCCTCCTCAGTAACAGCAGATGCAAGCTGCTCAACAACAACAAGGTGCTCGCCAACAGCGTCAGCAGAGGACATGGAAGCCAGATAGAGTATTTGATCGTCTACCAATGATATATGCTAGTATCTTTGCTCAGTTGATGGAGAAGAAGGCTGTGGTTCCAAGAGATTTGGCTCCCCCAACTGTCATTCCTGTCGACTATGATGCAAATGCTCATTGCAAGTTTCATAAGGGCGCTTCAGGTCATACCATTGAGAACTGCAGGGCTTTCAAGCACAAGGTTCAAGACATGATCGACAAGGATGCTATCAACTTCAATGGGAAGTCCCCAAACGTCATCAACAATCCAATGCCATCAACCAAATAGTGCTATCAGTCAGATCGAATCCAGTCAAGTCAAAGTTCATCCCCCGAAGAAGGTCGTCATGTTGCCATTTCATATTTCGCATTTCTTATGTTTTGTCTTTGTTTATTTAAGTACTGTATGCTTTAAACAATTGCCATTTCGTATTTGGTTTTCATTAATGTATCATTTATGCATGTTTTGAATTAGTTATGTTGTATTCACTCATTCTCACTTAACACCGACACATTTATTCACTTCACTCCATCCATTATTGTTTAGCATGATTTGAGGGAGGATGATGAAAACGAGATACCCATAATTGCAAACCGTATGCTTTCAGACAGAATCTCGTCAATGATGTACATGCATTGCTTCAATTCCCCAAACACCGGAGATATAAGGAGTTAATCCCTAGTAAACCACTTCGAGTCTAGAAGTAGCAGTTTCCTTCGGATATTCAAACCTTACACTCAACCTGGGGCGGGGCAGTGTTCAGTTAATCCAATCCCGAATCAACGAAGAAAAACCCAGAAGATGGTTGTTCATCAAAGACCCATGACACGGCAGTCACAACCTTCCAATAAAATCCAAAAAAAAATCAAAAGCCTGCTAAGTCAAACACCTTAGAGGGGACTTAGGCAAAATCAAGGCAATCCCGATGGATCTGAGAAACAAAGTCAATCCATGCAAAAGTTAGGGATCAAAAATAAAACCAAAAGAGGCCCCCGAAGCCCTCAACCAAAAACAAAATAAGATTCAGTGGTCATTCAAATAGGGTCACTAACGTCCATAAAAGCCAAGATAAGGTGACTGCCACGTTGAGTAAACCTTGAATCATCAAGCTTACACTGTCAAGCATGTGCAGAATTAACTGGATGTAGGACTGGAGATCATTAAGAAGAAAAGGTGGGTACAAATCATACTTTGAGCCTAATATCCTTTGTTTCATAAACCGTGAACCAGACCACGTTACAACCCTCGAAAGACCTAATTGAGGCGAGATTTATTCTGAAAGCATATTATCGCAAGGTTGCGTAACCTGACTCTACACATGATTGCTAATCATCAGCATTGGTGTCATTATTCTTGCAACATCTTTTCGCACTAATCAAAATTAGCACAACGTCTGGGATAATGTCCATTCGTTTCTCACTATCACGACACTCTCAATAAACGACACTTTTTCAAAACTTGCATTGAGCTTTGCATTAGTATTACCATTTGTGGGTGTACAATTTTAATTGCAAATCAGTGCTAGGTATTCAAAGACACTCCAACAAGGGGCAATCAAGGAGGAACTTAACTTCCAGTGGCTGACACGAAGCAAGACTACCTCAAAACCCACAGGTTGGGGAAAATCACTCAACAGCTCGAGCAGGGGCAGGTCATCCGAGTTCAACTTCCATATGTTCAGAACTGGTTAATCTAGAGCAAGACCAGACCATCCTGATCATCAAGCAGAGTTGCAACCTTCTCTGAAGAAAATTCACAATAAATCACCAAGAACCCAGACTTGGGGCATCAAGGACATCTTCTGCTCCAATCATGGCGTCTTCAGCGAACTTCGTGTCGAGGCAATCAACCCCTCCCACCACCCGAAGTCCAATCCATAATGGCAACTACCAAAAGTCCACCATGTTGGCGTCTCCACCTGCATTTCCAATCACCCGTATGCAATCATGTGCATCATACGCATCACATTTGTTATCATAAGCATCTTGCACCATATGCGTACCCAATCATATCATACTTCATCAGCTCTTGCATCTCCGCGCGTCAGCATTTGCATTTCCATTCACTATGGAACATCATTATCATCCAGCATTCACATATGCAAGTCAAGGTCCATGGTTAATTTCAAAGATTTCCAAGATCATCATCAGCCCAGTCAGGGGCATTCTCCACAAGACTGTGGGTTTCTCCTACAAACTCCAAGAACTTCAAAGCAATCATCAGCCTAGTCAGGGGCAATCTTCTGCAATTGTGGGTTTCTCCCACAAAGTTCAGGATATTCAAAGCAAGATTCAGCCTAGTCAGGGGCATTCTTTTCAAGACTACGGGTATTTCCCATGACGTATTCCAACCTCGTGGTTGATCAGATTTTCAAGTCAACATTCATCCCATCCAGGGGCATATCATTCAAGACCGTGGGCATTCCCCATGAAGTTGTTAAACCTTTTGTTGGGCGAATCCAAGAGTTATGCAAGATTCAGCCTAGGTAGGGGCATCTTCAGCAAAGTCGTGAGCGTTCCTCACGAAGTTGTTCAACCTTTTGTTGATCAAACCAAGACAAGACAAAAATTCAAAGACAAACTCATCCCAACCAGGGGCATCCTCTTCAGAATTCATGGGTGTAACCATGAAATCATTTCAACAAAATTATGACCTTCAAGCAAGTCATTGGTCGTCCCTGCTGATTCATTTCAACCCAATCTTCCTCTTGGGTGTTCCCCAATAAGTTGTATCCAGCAAGCGTGAATGTTGTCAATTGCCTTACTATCATCCTTTTGGTGATAGCCGAACTTCGTCGGTTCAACCTAGCCTGCATTCTTTTGGTGTTGGTAACCTTTAATTTGTGTTTGTCCTATCATCCTTTTGGTGGTAGTGGTCGGTGTGTGTTTCACTCCGTCATCCTTTTGGTGCGGTGTCTGTCATCTAGATTGATGTCAGATTGTGTGATGGTGTTTGTCCTATCATCCTTTTGGTGGTAGTGGCCGATGTGTGTTTCGCTCCGTCATCCTTTTGGTGGGGGGTCTGTCATCTGGATTGATGTCAGATTGTGCGATTGTGTTTGTCCTATCATCCTTTTGGTGGTAGTGGCCGGTGTGAGTTTCGCTCCGTCATCCTTTTGGTGGGGGTTCTGTCATCTGGATTGATGTCAGATTGTGCAATGGTGTTTTTCCTATCATCCTTTTGGTGGTAGTGATCGGTGTGTGTTTCGCTCCGTCATCCTTTTGGTGGGGGGTCTGTCACTTGGATTGGTGTCAGATTTTGCGATAGTGTTTGTCCTATCATCCTTTTGGTGGTAGTGACCGATGTGAGTTTCGCTCCGTCATTCTTTTGTTGGGGGGTCTGTCATCTGGATTGATGTCATATTGTGCGATGGTGTTTGTCCTATCATCCTTTTAGTGGTAGCAGCCGGTGTGAGTTTGCTCCGTCATCCTTTTGGTGGGTGGGACTGTCACTTGGATTGGTGTCAAATTGTGCGAGTGTGTTTGTCCTATCATCCTTTTAATGGTAGTGACCGGTGTGAGTTTCGCTCCGTCATCCTTTTGGTGAGGGGTCTGTCATAGTCATTAATGATAGATTATGCGATATTGTTTGGTGTGAGTTTCGCTCTATCATCCTTTTGGTGGGGGGTCTATCATAGTCATTAATGTCAGATTGTGCGATAGTGTTTTTGCTCTACCATCCTTTTGGTGCTAGTAGCCGTGTGTGTTTCGTCCCATTATCCTTTTGGTGATGGCGGTCTTTTTCCATTTATCCACAGTTTGCTCAGGGGTATACCTTATCCAACATTTCAATTCCTGAGCATCTCTTTTCTTTTTGGACAAATTCAGGGTCTTCTTTGTATCTAATTGACTTCTACCTCGTAGGAAAGAACGCTGTAGCAATTCATCTTACTCGGTCTAAGCCAATTAGATAGGGGCATCTGTCATACCCAAAATTTGTCCTACCTGTGTATAATTTTTCATTTTTGTATATCCACTTATTATCATCCAGAAATTTCCAAAAAAAGATATCACAGGGTTAAGACTATTTGAATCAAGTTTCATCTGAGGCTACACCAAATATTTCCTGATCATTAAAATTGGTTCATTTTTAACTAATAGAGATGACACGATGAATGGATGTCCATGGTTCAAGTTTGTAATCAAAATTCCTTTTTGATATAAGTTAAAAATTTGGTTTGGTGAATAAACTTCAAGGTTCAAGGCCGTGATGCACTCAATAATTGAGATAGACTCTCGACAAAGTTTGGATTTGATTTTAATGGTTAGTATTGATACATGTCTAGCTATGACATCATTCGCGAAGATGTATCACAAATTTTGGAGCAGTGGTACACATGCGTTTGTATCGTGTTATTTGGTCAAATAAATCAATTGTCATAAAATCTATGAGCCATACAAAAACACCAGTTGATTGAAAGAGCACCCACGTATATTATGGCTAAAATTGCTTCAAGGCAAGAGGAATCTTTTTGGAAGACTAGTTCAGGACAATTCATGATAAGAACCACATTAATTTGTTCTGATAAGACGTATCCAAGTTTTGATTTTTAAGGTCATGGCTTTATCTCAATTCATTTTGAAGTTTGTTCAATTAATTCCTAAGCATTACTTTAAGTCTGTTAAATCTCACAGGTGCCATCACGTATGTTTGTCAAGGCTAAAACTTATTGTAAAAAGGCCAACCAGGTTGAAGTGCCCGTCATGGTTACGAACATAATACAGAGTGGTTACAAGAAAGTTCTTGCTAAGTGTTTACAAAGGAGTTTATGCTGCAGTTTACAACAGGATTTATTACCTCCCAAAGTTTTTTTCTCATTCCTACCCTCTACTAATAAAGACTGTAGTTCTTTGTGAGTTTCCATCGTTAGAAGCCTCATGCACTTCCAAGGCTGGTACAACCTAGTATCAAGGGAGTTAAATTCAGTACATAGTCTCCACGCCCATTCTTTGATTCTTTACACCGTGCGCACTCAAACGTTTTCACTCGGTAGCATGTGCAAAATTGTGGATCTGCAAAACAATGAAGTTTGTTTCAGTTTTTAAATATAAAACTTCATGAAAAGCATGCAACATAACAACCATTCAGCCAAGACTAGCCCCAAGGCATACGACAAAAACTACGCAAGGAAAGGGATCCTGGTGATTTCGCAAGTGGTTACCGCAACACAAATGGACAAATTCATACAATACTCAGCGTACCAATGCAAGGTTCAAGCCAAATTACAACCTGTAGAAATTTACCATTTACTAATGAGGGAATCATTGTGAACATACCCACCATGTGCAAGTAATCATGAGTTTAAGAAACTTACAGTTCTCATCATTTTTCTTCAAATTATTGTCAAGACAGAATTCGATGCCGTAAACACCTTTTCCCATGTCCTGCACACAAAATATGGAATGAATTTTTAATATGCAACAAACAACCAAATATTATGAAATGCGCATTACCGCAAAACCGTCACGGAGAGAGAGCCTTCATGAATTTTATAAGCTGTCAAATTTGGTATAACGGTAACATGCTACTAAACCATTACACAAGCAGCTTGTTCATCCCTTTTCTGTGATACACACCCTTGACTTTTGCTTAACCAATACTCCTCAACCGAACCTACACAACATGGCAGCAACAAAATTCACAAGCTATCACTCAACAGAAACACATTGGTATCCCACCATCTCTACAAATTTTGAGCTACGGATGGACTTGATCAAATACTTGAAGCATATTGTCGCTACTGCGAAAATCGGCGCCGGCTTGACAGGAGAGTCGCCACCGTGCGTTATTTATCCCAACGGAGGGAAAGGAAACGCTCGAAGTAAACCTCGCAAAGACGGGAAAAGGTATGGTCATTGCAACCAAAACCTGGATTCGGGAGTCGGTTACGCAAGGGGAAGGTATTAGCACCCCTCACGTCCATCGTACTCGATAGGATCCACGCTTGGTGTTTATAAGGAAAAGGGTGTGTTTATCTATCTACGCTAATGGTCAGTCTGAAAAGAAAAGAAAAGGACAGGACTCGACAGAACATACGGTGTTCTGGGCCTACGTACTCCCTCGTGCAATGGGAAAGTCAGAGTCAACGTAGTTCGACTACCTACGTCTAAACAGGGGGAAGGTTGCTCGCCAGGACATCGCGTCCTGTGCCTACGTACTTCCACACAGCATGGAAGATCAGAGAAAACGTAGTTCGACTAACTACGGCTAATCAGGGCGGTCTCACACAGCAGTGAGAAGATAAACTGGTTTCAAAGGTTCGGGAACCTACAACTACGGTCTGGTCTCAAATGCACTCGGGCAAGAGAAAAGGGATAACAATCAGTCGTTAGCGGGAAGGTCTCGATCGCACAGCCGCGAGAGAACAAAGGTTAGTTGTTAGTGTGCTCGCTAGGATATCGCATCCTATGCCTACATATCCTCGTCTGGTAAGAGGAATCAGAGCAGCTGTAGTTCGGCTAACTACGACACAAGCTACTCAAGAGCTCCTACTAAAAGGAAAGGGAAAAGACACCCTAAAACTATGGCTGAAAAGGGGAATCTACCTACTGTTATCATGCCTGGTTGACCATCCTAATGTCTATCATAACGACTCCGCAGCGGAGAAGTCAGAGCTCCTAAGGGATCATGGCAACAGGACTAAACAGCAAACAGGAATCAACTGCAAAGTAAAGAAATACTGGAAATATGCATGAATGCAACAACCAGACAAACAAGGCGCAAAGGCCGCAAACCACAGAGGTAAGGGAGCTCAGCTCTACCAAATACCAGCAAGCAAAGCCACTCAATAACAAACAAGCAGAAGGAGGACCACCTCAACTTCTCATGCACACAAAGCCTACTTCTAAGACGCACCTACCTCAGAAATATCTAAATGAAACCTTAAGTCTAATGCAGCACAACACCACACAAGTCAAACAACATAAAGATAAGGCAAACCAGCCTGACAAACTCCTATCCAAAGCTTAAACGGAAACCCTGAGCAAGACCCTTAACAACCCTGAAACAAACCCCTGACTTACCCCTGAACAAAGCTCTATGCAAAGCCCTAAACAAAACTCTAAGCAAAAACACTAATCAAAACTCTAAGCAAGAGGAATCAATCCCAGTCTTCAAGCTTCAAGACAAGCTTACCAAAGAAAGGGAGCTAAGCAGACAAACTCATAGTTCCTTCCTCAGGAAAGTACCAGGAGGTTACCACTCAGGAATCGTATCCTATGCGGCTCAACAACTGTGAACGGTTTACATTCCTCCTCAGGAGAAACTAAACTCACGTGAAGGCTCCGACATCATTGGATACTTGAGAAATCCTACATGAACTAAGGGAACTAAGTGAACAGACCCATAGGACCTTCCTCAGGAAAGTACTAGGAGGCTTCCACTTAGGAATCATATCCTATGTGGCTCAACAACTGTGATCAGTTTACGTTCCTCCTCAGGAGAAACTAAACTCACATGAAGGCTCCAACATCATTGGATACTTAAGAAATCCTAGATGAACTAGAGGAACTAAGTGAGCAGACCCATAGGACCTTCCTCAGGAAAGTACTAGGAGGCTTCCACTTAGGAATCGTATCCCATGTGGCTCAACAACTGTGATCAGTTTACATTCCTCCTCAGGAGAAATTAAACTCACATGAAGGCTCCAACATCATTGGATACTTAAGAAAGAGGTGAGAAGAAAGAATGAAAGTCATTTATAGTGCCTTCCTCAGGAAAGTACCATAAACTCCCTTCAAACTTCAGGATCTCAAACCTCACAAACAGAGAACAAGCTCCTAGACTAAGCCTCAATCTATGCATCCTTGCAAGCTCCAACATGACTCCAACCAGCCTCCATCTTCAAGAAGAAACCACAGGTCCTCAAACCACAAGAAACTATCTCTGAAGTTCAACCACAGTTGAACTTCAAAGTCAAAAGCCATCAAGACTTCTCCTATCCTCAAGCTCAGACAAAAAATAACAGAACACCCTACAAAAATCTATCAAAAATCTAAGGGAAACCTACATGGCTCTATGATCCCAAGATCAAATCTCAAAGCCTAAGTCAACTTCTAAGGCTACTAAACAATCCCTAACATATGAAGGGTCAAGGGTTAACCAGCAAGTTGTGAGGTCTCTATTCTCTAACCCTAAAACAATATCAATCAACCTCTAAAAAATCTATGAAAAATCTATGGGGAACACGCATTAGTCTAGTATAACATGCTAAAAAACCAAAGCAAAATTTATTACCAGATGAAAGAACTAAAATCAACAAGGCAGACGTGCCACAAACCAATTATTCAATATCAATAACAATGCAAAAAAATGCAATTAAAATGCAAATGCATGATTAAGCTAATGTTTTTGTACTGTAAAATTCTACATTGAATTACGAGTCTACAGAAAAAAGAATGGAATTATTTGATTGAATCTACTATTTTTTATGAATTTTCTAATAACATGCATGAACTAAAAGATATTAAAAAGTCATTTAAATGGAAAATATGCTAAAAATAGCAAACAAAAATAAAATGGCATTTTTATTTTTATATAATTTTCTAGACATTCATATGAGGTGGTAGAAAAAACAAGAAATTAAAAATCAATCATTTTCATTTTTTTATGAATTTTACAAGGGCAAGAAACTATTAAAAGAAATTAAAATTCAAAATTGGAATAAATGGGGAGGGGGTTCAAACAGCATGTGCGCCCAGTTGAAACTCTGGATGGGCCTTAACCTAGGGGTGCATTTAGCAAGTGGGCGCGGGCCCAGGTTATCAGAATCCAATGGAAAATAAAAAGAAAAAAAAAAGAACGCGTGGGGGTGCAATATGAGTAATTCCTAGCTGTTTTTCACTGGGCCCACGCTAGGGGGCGTGGATAGCAGTGGGGCCTAAGACCCAGTCCAAAATTCCTTCAGCTCTCACGCAGGGGGGGGGGGGGGGTGAGCGAGCAAACGGGGGAGCAATTCACAGTTGGGCTTGGCCCAACAGAAACCCTAATCCCACGATTACACAACAAAACCTATCTTCCTCTACAACCATCTGAGCACTGTTCATCAATCCTAAACCTAACGCTGTCTTCTCCCAACTCTCCTCTCAAACAATCTCCGATCCTCTCAATCTCAACCTTCTGAAACCCTAAATCAAGCTACCTCTTCTGATCATCGTTACCACTCAACATTCTCTCTACTTCTCTTAGCCAACACAAACAAACCTAACCCTAACCTTCATTCGGACCAACACAGATAACACGCTCTATAAACAATGAACAACACGAACATACCTGATGAACGCGTATGAAGATCTCAATAGGTGGAGATTCTGGAGATTTGCGAAGTAAGCCTTGGATCGTTGGAGTTCTTGAAAGGAGATTCTGATCGTTGAAGGTTTAGAAGATGAACATGAAGACGACGAAGCTTTCTTGAGATCTTTGGAAGATTGAACGAACACAGTAAAGACCTTCGAAGCTCTCTGAAGATCTTGAAGCAGCCTGAAGAACTGGATGAAGATCGTTAAAGATCTACGAAGATCTGTGGTTGACGATGGGAAAATCTTGTTCTGCAAAAAATTCCTTGAAGAACGAGGGAGATTTGGATGTTCTGGAAAATTGCGCTTGAAGAACGATGAAGATGGAAGGTGATCTGGAAAATTGGTTGAAGTTTCCGGCGGTGTTTAGATTTTCCGGTGAGGTGATGATGAAGGGGGACGGAGGAGGAATAGGGAGAAAGAGGGAGATCGGAGGATTTTCTGCAATTTTGCAGTTTCCGGCGAGGGACGGCGGCCGGAGTTGGTTGGGCGGTGGCCGTTGGGGCGGCCACCGGATTTGTATGCCGGTCAGGGGCGTTTCCGGTGGGATCTGAGGGGAGGACAAGTGGTAGGCGTGAGGATGGGTAGAGAGCATGTGGGGCGACACGTGGCCTGAGAGAGAGAGCTGAAAATTGAGGTGGCGTGATTCTGAGTGCAGAGGGTTGTGAGGTGGGTCCCCTTGAGTGTAACGTGTGGCACCATTCTTATAGTGACAAGTGTCACTCTCTGGACAAAGACTGACCAAAAACTGGACATGCAAGGACTTTGGGCCTTCAAAAAAATGCTTCCTGGGCCCATACGAAATAATTGGCAAAAAACCCTAAAAAAACACTAAAAAAAACTGATTAATAATCTGAATTAAAATGCTTAGACCTAACTAAAAATTAATCAAAGATTAAATCCAACTAACTCTAAAACAATTAACTAAATGAACTCAATTAACCCTGACTAAAAGATTAAATCCTAATTAAATCTAAAAGGTGATTAATACCTACTTAAACCTATATTAAACTACAACTAATAAAATTCTAATAATCTCTATTTAATCTCTAATATTATTTAAAAAAACTATTAAAATCCTATTTAAAACTAATAAAAGAAAAATCTATTAAAAGGTTAAAACAAACTCTATTATTAATAAAAGAAAAAAAAACTATACTCTTTCTATATTATCTAACTAAAAACAATTTTAAAATCTATTATATTCTAAAAATGATAAAAAAAAACTATTAAATCTATTTAAAAAATTCTATATAAAATTCTAAAAAAAAGATTTAAACTATTTAAAAATGTAAAAAAATCTATTTAAATCCTAAAAATCCCTAAAGCCTATTTAAAAGCTACAGAAGGCTATTAAATCCTAAAAAATGCAGACAAATGCAAATGACTAATATAAAAGATAGCTCGAGACCAGATCAAATCGAACAGTAAACCCCCGGGCATCAGAGTATCCCAAAATCACCATGCAAGCTGAAAATCACCGAGGAGCGCACAATTTCCCGAAAATAAAACCCTAACGATCTGGACTGGATCAGATAGGAGAATCGGTTGGTCAAATTTTAGGGTGCAACAGCTGCCCCTATTCAAGCGACTTGGACCTGAAGGGTTTGAAGAGCTCCCAACCTCCAAACATTCAGAGGTACGAGATGGTTGAATACAAATAAAGCCCGAAAATTTGCCAACCGCGAGAATATACTGTAACACTGCTTGGGGAATAAACTCCAGAAAATCGAGTCCAGTCATTACGGCGACGAACTGATCAATCATCTGGTAAAGAACTCCTGATTTTAACGCCAATTACCGGTGATACCCCAAATAACAAACCCGAGGGTGGCAACAAAACATCTGATCCTCTCACATCGCCTACTGATAGACAGGAAGAGAAACGTACTCACATCGTCCAAAGATAGACGGCAAGACACCCTTAATCTCCATACTCACATCGTCTAAGGATAGACGGAAAGACACCATTAATCTCCATACTCACATCGTCTAAAGATAGACGGGAGGAAAACCTGAAATTCAATACTCACATCGTCTAAGGATAGACGGAAAGACACGCAATCGAATACTCACATCGTCTAAGGATAGACGGAAAGACACCATTAATCTCCATACTCACATCGTCTAAGGATAGACGGAAAGACACCATTAATCTCCATACTCACATCGTCTAAGGATAGACGGAAAGACACCATTAATCTCCATACTCACATCGTCTAAGGATAGACGGAAAGACACCATTAATCCCGAAGGAAAAAATTCGTCGATACTCACATCGTCTAAGGATAGACGGGAAGACATCATTAATCTCCATACTCACATCGTCTAAGGATAGACGGAAAGACACCATTAATCTCCATACTCACATCGTCTAAGGATAGACGGAAAGACACCATTAATCTCCATACTCACATCGTCTAAGGATAGACGGAAAGACACCATTAATCTCCATACTCACATCGTCTAAGGATAGACGGAAAGACACCATTAATCTCCATACTCACATCGTCTAAGGATAGACGGAAAGACACCATTAATCTCCATACTCACATCGTCTAAGGATAGACGGAAATACACCCTGATTGATACTCACATCGTCTAAAGATAGACGGGAAGAAAGCCTGAAATTCAATACTCACATCGTCTAAAGATAGACGGGAAGAAAGCCTGAAATTCAATACTCACATCGTCTAAGGATAGACGGGAAGACACCCATAATCTCCATACTCACATCGCCTAAGGATAGACGGAAAGACACCCATAATCTCCATACTCACATCGTCTAAGGATAGACGGGAAGAAAGCCTGATCTCCATACTCACATCGTCTAAGGATAGACGGGAAGAAAGCCTGATCTCCATACTCACATCGTCTAAGGATAGACGGGAAGAAAGCCTGATCGCATACTCACATCGTCTAAGGGTAGACGGAAAGACACCACAATCCCGAAGGAAAACTTCAATACTCACATCGTCTAAGGGTAGACGGGAAGACACCCTGATCGATTTCAACACCATCCCTCAAATTTCAGAATCCTTTCGTCTACGGGATTTGATGGAAAGGACAATATCCTTAAAGGGGCCACATCGTCAGTATGGACCGACGGGAAGAAAACCACCTTCAAAGAGCCATGTCGTCAATAAGAATCGACAAACAGGAACCCTCGTGAAATGTCCTTTCATCCCATAAACAGAAAGAAACCCCACTATCCGAAAGATCGCTTTGAAACCCCCTCAATATCTGAAGATAGCCGGAGAAGACTTGTTGGGGAAACACCCCATCTGTATGATCTGACAATAAGAAACCCGCTGAACAATAACCTGAAACTTCACATCGTCTACTGATAGACGGAAAGAAAAGCCACTTGCTAGAGAACCCCATCTTGGCACCCTACTGAAATCACCCGCAACTTCACATCGTCTAAGGATAGACGGAAAGAAAACCACGTTCAAACTCAAGACGTCTAATGATAGACGGAGAAATCCACTTATTGGAGGAACACATCGTCAATATGAATTGACGGGAAGAAACGTCTGTCGATACCAGATGACTGATTGATCAAAGCATAACTGTTGTATGATCTGAAATACAAATAATCCGCTGAATCGTCTGAACACTGCTGCTGGATAAATGCCCCTGTACTGATCACAGAGTAATTCACGCGCCATGTGAGGCTGGTAGAAAACCTGACTTATGCTTCGTATGCATATGCATATGCTTTAATCTTTCTATGGCGTAATGCTCCATTCAGGATGGAAATGCTACGCATTTTGAAAATGACATGCAAGTATGATGCAAATATGATGATGCATGCAATATGCTAATGCAGGCTCGAGCTGCCTGAGAAAGCTGGGTACAGAAAACCACTTCAGCAAAATAAATGCTGAAGACGAAGCCAACTCCACTGGGGATAACCCGGATATCACTGAATCATTCCAACAAAATAAATGCTGAAGACGAAGCCAACTCCACTGGGGATAACCCGGATATCACTGAATCATTCCAACAAAATAAATGCTGGACGGGTGAAATCAACTCCGCTGGGGAAATTAGGAATTTAACCGAGCACCTCGGCGAAGTAACACCTGCTGAGGAATATAACTCTGCTGGAGAATAGCAGATGTGCCGAGTATGATTGGACTTCTCTGGGGATAGCTTACCCATGCCAATGAAAAATTGGGCTTTGCTGGAGAAAATAGACGGAGTCTTCCCACGTATTGCCGAAAATTGGATTTGGAAACTGATGCGCCAACACGGATGGGCCTCACAGTGATCGCCGACATGGATTTATGCTTTTAGGCTATCTGTGATGGGTCAGGTACAACTGACGCTGGAAAACATTCTGCCTGAATACACAGTCTCCTGGTGGAAGAGTCAAGGGATAGTAACACGACTTCCCGCATTCGTCTCGCTCTCGAAAATTGGCTGAATCTGCTCGAATAACTCTGAATAACCATGTGGATACAGAGAAGAACAATCCTTTCGCTCCTGATATGCCCCAGCCTACGGGGCCTCTGTGGGGATAGTCCTCGAAAGGAAATCTGAAAATCTGAGCCCTGATGGTCTGATATGACATGCCCCAACGTTCTGGACTTCGAAAAGATACTTCACCTCCAATGCTTCTCGAATAACCTTTGCGCGCTTAAGATGGCCTGCCCCTGACTGCAATGACCTTGCCCCTGATTAGTTGATTCCAGGTAGTGCCCCTGACTACAAGATATTCACCGAATCTCAACCTGATTGCCCCAGGATAACTAACTTCGAAAGGCTGACCTGACTGGGGATCACGGTAATAGCTTGCCCCTGCTCTCGGAACATTTGGGCGTTCTGCATTCTATCCTGACCATACCTTCCATGGTAGAAAACTTTCCTGCTATCAAGCGCTTACTCGCAAGTAAAACAAGTTGTTCTACGTAAAAGATGTATTAATGCAACACATATGACAGCTTTGACATCCAATCTGTTCACTGGGAAAAGGAAAAACAATTTATGGCATATAATGCACAAAACATTTATCAAGAATATCAACATCAGTACCAACATGGTAAGAGGAACCCTTTTAGGAGTCAGAACCGACGCGACCTTTACCGGAGTGTGCTTTTGAAACAACCTGCTTCAATTAGGACTTTTGAAGGTTGTAACGTGGTCAGGTTCACGGTTTTGAAGGAAAGGATAAAGGCTCAAAGTTTATTTTAACCCACCCGCTCTCCTTGATGTTCTCCGATCCTATGTTCAGCTAATTCGACCTTAGCAATCACCTTTCAGAGGCCGAAAGATAGGAGTGATAGTTCGAGAAACTTTTGGATTTTAGAGTGACAGCCATGCACCTTTCGTCTTTGACACTTGAGGTCACACGACTCGTATTTCCTTTGAGGATTTTTCTTTTGATCCTTTTCATCTTTTTCTTTTCATATCCCTAACTTTTGCCTGGACTGACTCTTTTGAGTTTCTTTTGATTTTTTTTTTAACTCCAGCGGGATGCCCTTATTTTTGCCTAAGTCATTTGTTTGCTTTTCGACTTAGCGGGCTTTTGATTCTTTTTTCTTCGCTTTCTCTTTTTTCGAACGAGCCGTGTGACACTGATTGCTTGACTCATTGGAGAATAATGTGACTGTCTCACTCTTGATTTAACCATTATGGTTTTTTAGGCACGACCTCTAGGGGTGTGATTGATCCTCGAACGGACACTCCTTTCACAACTTGAACGCTCAGCCAAATTAGCTAACACCTACCCTGCCCCAGGCTAAAGATGGAGGGTTTTTCGTTTTCAGAAAGAACTCCTACTACAAGGCTCAAAGGGGTTGACAAGGGATTATCTTCCTTATAACTCCGGTGTTTAGGGATTTGAAACAATGCCTGTACATCATCAACAGGTTTTATCTCAAAAGCATACAATATCGGAAGTTGCATGTCGTTCATTTTCGTCATCCTCCCCAGATTCCTCTTAACCAGGCGTTGGACATTTGTAAAAACGATTAGTGAACACGAATGGATTTAATCAAAACATGCATATTTATTTCATTATCATCAATTGAATGAAAACAACAAGTTTTACAAACAAGATTGCAGTTTAAAACAGGAAAGAAACTACAAACGTAAAGAAATGACAAGATAAAACAAAGAAAAATGCTAGCTTCCTAGAACCGGGTTTTGGCATCTGTCCTGCTGCTGAACCAGCTATCTTCACAATCAGTTATTAGAGGCAACCTGGTGTTGTCCTGATCTGCCTCCAACGACCCAACCAAATCATAGAGCCTCCCTCCTCATTCAGATGATTTTGGGACCTTCCTGCCCGAAGCTGATTGCTGCACTATCAAGTAAGTCCTGTACTTTATGCTTGAAAGCCAGACAATCTTCAATGTTGTACCCTTGTGCTCCTGAATGGAAATCACAGCGCTCCTTGATATCATAACCTGCTGGAGGTGTACCTGTCAGCGGGGCTAACTTCCTCTTCTCGACCAACTGCAATCGTAGCAACACCTGAAGAAGTTCGGCATACGGCATCGGAGGCACCTTAAATACCCTCAATGGCCTCTGATTTTGAGCTCCTCGCTGGTTGGGATGTTGCTGCCTCTTCCACTGTTGAGATCGTTGCTGTTGTTGCTGGTATCGGGTTGACTCTTGAACAACCTTTGTAGCAAATACAACATCAGTTTCTTGACTTTCACCGCACTGATTAAAGCACTCTTTATGCTTAGCCATTTTCTTTCTCAGATCTGCCCTAGGAATAGGCAACAGTTGTGGGCATGGAGATTCTGACACCATGGAGTCCAGGATACGCTTCTGACCCACTGCAGCTTTAGAAACATCTGTCATCTTAGCATCGACTGGGATAGGAGCAATACGCACAGCCACACCGCTCGGCGTGAATTCAATATCGTGCGAGTCAATCAGGTCTTGAACATTGTGCTTAAAAGCATGACAACCCTCGATGTCGTGTCCGAGTGCCCCAGAATGAAATTCACATTGCTTACTGGCATCGTACCCATGAGGAAGCGCTCTTGTGGGTGGGTCCAACGTTCTCTTCTCAACCAGATTAAACCTCAATAAAGTCTGCAAGAGCTCGGCATACGTCGTAGGCGGCGCCTCAAATATCCTCTTTGGCTTCCCCTCCTGAATCCTCCGTTGAGCCGGATGTATCTTTTGTTGCTGTTGCTCAGGTTCCACAGGCACCGGTGGCACGAGCTTCTTCACTGCGGCTTCAAATAGCTGATCGTCCTCTTTCCTAAGAACACTCTTGACTACTTCCATGATCAAGCTCATTTGGGTCTTCATCTGACTGTTCTCCTCTTTGAGGATCTTCTGCTCCAGACGCATCTCTTGCATGTCTCTCATCATCTGCCCCAGCTGGCTTCGGACTTCAATCAATTCAAACTGATTCTGTTCCATATCTCTGAAGGAATTCCTGCAACAAACTGATGAACGAGGAAATAAGACCCACAGTTCTGATGTACCTGTTAAATGATAACGCAATGCAGAAAGCAAACACATATTCGATACAAGACAAAGAGAAACTCAAGCTATAAGCACACAGACGAACATCTCCCACACATGTACAACCAACAAAAGCAGCACGTAGGCACAAATGAGTACGAATACAATGACCCCAGCCAACAATCCTGGTGGTGGTCAGCAAGCACTAGTGCACAAAAGCTAAACGGATTAAGCAGGGAAAACAGATGCGACACCCGGCATAGAAACCTCTAGAAACTTCTCCCATATTCCACTGAACCCTCCGATTGACAATCTTCAGAGCATACACTTCCCGTGGAATCTTCCATGACATTAACTGACGAACCCACACAACTGGATGACGGAGAATCATTAATCTGAACAAAACCCTGGTGCGCGATGAAAATCCGGTTAGAGTCTAACAGATCCTGAACCAGACTTCTAAGCACCTTACAATCATTCGTTGAATGCCCCTGTGCCCCAACATGGTACTCACAGCGAACGCTGGCATCAAAACCTGGAGGATATGGTGGAATCACCGGCTTAGTCTCTTTTGGCACTATCAATCCACTTCTGACCAGATCTGGCAATAACTGACTGTACGACACCGGTAGCTGAGTAAACTGCCTTTCAGGTTTCCTCGGTCTTCGTTGGGCGTGCTGACGCGATCGACGATAGGATGACCATTGACTTGAAGTGTCTGAAAACCGATCCTGAGATGCTAGAGATTCTGAGATGACGTCATTTCCTTCTTCCCACTCTTCTTGAGAACTGACAACTGACTCATTCTTATCAACTAGGATATAAGGAGCATCTCGAAGCTTTCCACTCTTGAGTCCTCTCTCAATAAGCTCTCTCATTCTCATCAGGCCCACAAAGTTGGTACAACCGAACAATTTGTCAAAATAATGGCCTTTCAGAGTACCCAAGAAGATGTCAACCATTTCTCTTTCCTGAAGCGGTGGTTGAACACTAGCGGCCACTTCTTTCCATCTTTGCACATTGTAGCGGTAAAAATTGTGAGTGTAAGTTATTGACTAACTTAACTCAAAGAAAACAAGAGTCGCCACCGCACTTTTATTTTTATCCAAATGAAGGAAAGGAAAAAGAGCGAACAAAACCAAAGAGTTCTAAAATGAGAACACGAGACAGAGATCGGGGTAAGGGGGTTGGTTACGCAATGGGAAGGTGTTAGCACCCAAAACGTCTATAGTACTCTATAGGAGCCCTTTGAAAAATTTACGCTTTTTGGTTTGAAAGTGATTTGTTTGAAAAGAGATTGGGGAGATGAGAAGAGAATATTTTTTATATTTTTGTGTTTGGAGAGACTTATCGTCTCATGCCTACGTACCCATAAAGTGCAATATGGAATCAAAACCCCGTAGTTCGTGGTACAAATGACAAAATTTTGTTGGTTTTGATTGATTTTAGATGTTCAGACAAGTCGTCATTTCAAGGAGAAAACTGCGACTATCCACCCACGAGTATTAAGATAACATTTGCGTCACATAAAGATGGAGGATTTGCTTGGATTATCAACAAGACTATCACTCAACATCAACGTGGAAAATGTCAAAGTCTTAATAATATGGGGAATAGGAGATTTACATCTCAACTATAGAAATGAATCATGTCTAAACTTTATGAAAAGTTTTAAAGTGAAAAGTGCATAAAGGCACAAAAAGAGTTGATGAGTTTTTGTATTTTTTATGTCTTTTGAAATTGGTCAAAGCATGATTAACATTGATTGACTTTTATTAAGAAGAACAAAAGTTTAAAAAAAATCACTTGACGAAAGTCAAGGTTTTATTGCGAAATCGGTTTTGAAGTTTGAAACCAAGAATGTTTTGAAAGAGGGAGAAAGTTTTGAAAATTTAAGAAGGGGTGGAGATGAAGTGACTATCCTAAAAAAACAAAATAAGAGCTAGAGGTAAGAAAGATCTAACCGACTTGTAGCACACTCCAAAGCAAGCAAAAAGAATTCCATCCGATTTAAAGTATAAGCCAGTGATCGAGCCAAATAAAGGCTAAGATTCAAAATTCTCCAAGCATAGGGAAGAAAGTCCTAATCCTAAGTCCAAAATGTCCATGAAGTCCAAGGTCTAAGAATGGTCCAAGAGTATAATCACAAAATTAATAGCACCAAATTTTTTAGATGTTTTATCCTTTATTAGTGTTTTGAACAAAGTATGGTCCAAATGGACAAAAGAAAAATGACATAAACATAAACAAAGATATGGTATGTAATGATAAAATGGAAGCATAAAAGTAAAAAAAATAAAGAGTAAGAAGAGAATATAAACAAAATTAAACAAGGATATTGTTAGTGAATTAGTGGTTAGTGGTTAGAACATATGATCAATGATGATTAATTCTTGCACTTAGACCAAGATTAATGAAAATTCATTAGAGGATTGATAGAATCAAAGCCTCCTAACAATGATTTTCATAGGTATTGGAGTTAAGACAAGCAACTAATCATACTTGGACTTTTAAACGTAAGTTTGAGCCACGAATGATCATTTTCCGATTAAGGGACACTTTAGCGCTATGTTAAGCAATCGTAATCGGGTTTATGTAGAAACCACGACTATCTGAGGCCGGTCAATAATAATGTTAGTGTTAATACATGTTAGAGAAGTGATATGTAAATCACTCTCCTAAAACATGCCACACAAAAAGAAAAGAGGTAGTGATCTCATCATAATCAAGATTTTTAATTAATTAATCAAAGGTAATCTATCACTATTCCAAAGTAAGGAGAATTATCTCAATGATTATTCGTCCATAGATTTGAAATAATGAAGATTAAACAACCTTGATAATCAATTATCTATGATCCATAGATTTCATCGATCAAAAATAAAAATAAAAAAAAAAAGAAGAAAGAAAATAAGAATGAAAAGAAATCACAATTTGAATCTTAAATCGATTAAATTATCATCAATATCAATCACCTCTCTTGGTGGATAAAAATCAACACCCAAAGTCCATTGATATTGATGAAATCCTATCAAAATTCAAGATCCAAAACCACCAACAATTGATCAAAATGTTTTCAAATAATTTTTTAATGCTTTCTTTTTTCAAGAATATTATTATTAGTTTATAAAAAATAAACTAATAACAATATAAAAAAAGAAAAGATAAAAAAAAGAATAAATAAATGAAAAAAAACAATTTAAAAGGAGAAAGAGAACAGAAACTTCATCTTCTCCTTTCTTCTTCACGGTAACTTCTTCACACCATTTTTTTGCGAGCTCAAAGCTTGCTCAGATCAAAGCGACGGGATGCGAAAATCACACCGAACAGATCGAAATCAAAAATTCTTCACAACAGTACCAACAGTTTAAAGAATCATAACAAAAGGTAACGGATCGAAAATGACGGTGAAGCTCAATCTACCTTCAAACTCAGGTAAGAAATCAATCCAAACTTCTTCTTGATTCTCTTCTTCTTCTGAACGAATCTCTGGTTGAATTTGTATCAATTGAAGTGAAATTGGTGGAAGGAAGTAGGAGAAGAAAAGTGAACGAAGGTTTTTTCTGGTAGTGAAGAATTTGAGGAAGAAAATCAGCAGAGGTTTTTTGGCTTCAAAAGCTTGAAGAAAAGAGTGAATAAGGTGCTCTATTTATAGATGAGAATGGGTGAAAATGATTTGCCGTTTGTGAGATTTTTTTTCTGCGTTTTGGGATGCAAGTTATGTGTGACCTGTTGTGATATTTTTTCATGTCGTTTTTACTCTTTTTCTTTCAGCTCACTTAGGTGACGTGGATGGCCACTTTTTGCAATTAGCTCATGGCTTAGGAACAACTCTAAAAGCTTGTGGGGTCAGCTTGGAGTGTAACATGGCTGAGATTATATTCACATGGCTTGCAATATGGCTTGGATAAGTGATGAATTGTTTCCTCAGCTCAACCTCAATTTCGAGCCATTTTCGCTCTGTTTTCAAGTACGTGATGTGGATTGGCTCTCGTGGCTCAATTACGGTTCGGCTTCAATTTCATTTGCATCAACTTCAGCCTGTTTAATATGATCTGCTCCTCGAGAATGACCTTTGAAGGCCTCTTCCTTATTTACAGTAACCTGGGAAACAGAACTCTCATTTACTGCACCATCATTTTTCCATCTGGGTAACCTTGAATAGGCATTTGAATCCTCCTCGTCCTTCAAATGATTGATTTGATCAGAAAAATAAGAATCAGCCTCAGCTGCTTGAGATTGCCATCTCTTTCTCTAATTTCAATTCCTCAAATTCCTCCATGGAGAACTTTTGTGATGTGGCATTTGATTCATAGCTTGAGGTCAAATTTCCATCATCTTGAACCTCGGGATTAGAACAGGGATTAAGAATACGGGAATCACCGTTTTCATATCTCTCTTCCGACGAATTGT
Source organism: Lathyrus sativus (assembly GCA_963859935.3). Taxonomy (NCBI): domain Eukaryota; kingdom Viridiplantae; phylum Streptophyta; class Magnoliopsida; order Fabales; family Fabaceae; genus Lathyrus; species Lathyrus sativus. Next base: position 515,736,053 of record OZ012741.1, read on the forward strand.
CTTGAACTAACTTATTTTCAGGCAGAGCAATCTTATCTATGCAATCAGGACTGTTAGTTTCAGTTTCCATACCTTTATAACCAAGGATATTAAATCTGAATTCACTTGTTTTAGCCAATACATGAGACAGATCAAGAACAAACTGCAGCAAACTTGCTTCATGGCATTTAACTTTATTGTAAGTAACAAAGAACTCCTCCATCTTTTGGCTTATCCCATCTCCACCAGAAGATATATCATGAACTGTCATTGCTTCTCTGTCTAGGAACAATACGAAGTCATGAATTTGAGAAATTGCAGCTTCTATATCAGAAGTTATCTGTATATCTTGAGTAGGTTCTTGGGATGAAATGAGGTCTTTTTCTGCAACTGAACCAGCACCTTCAGAATTATCCTTTTTATCCCATGGAATATCAGAAGGTGGGGCATCGAGGGGAATGACAGCTGCAGAGTCTTGGATGGATGTATCATGCGTTTCTTCAAGAACACGTTTAATATCCTTCAGGATCTGACCCACATCAGCATCCTTAGCCACGGACTCAAAAACTGATTGTATTCTTGATTGAAGTTCTGCTGGTGATAAGCCGTCAATCCCACCGGAACTGGGTGATACTGCAGCAGGGGACACTTGAATTGCCAATGGATTCAAACCATTGTTCTTTTCAGACTCGGATGGATCATCTTTGCTAGTACCAACTTCGGATACCTCATTGGTCATGATTTCATCCGTGTTATTGTTTGAAGTAAATGATGCAGAAGCATCTTCAATAGAATCGTTTGATAATCCAGCAAATTTTTCGACCTCTAGAAAGTCATCCATCAGCTCCAGCTTCTCGGTCGATTCAGACTTGACAGCTTTATATTTCAATTTGGTAACAACTTCAACTGTTGCCCTTGCTAATAAATCATCTGACAAACTTGAAGAAAGAGATGCAAGGCATGCAACAGTCTTCTTACGCACAGTAGCTTGGTTAGAATTCAACTGCGAAAGCAGGGAACTTAACAATAGTTCATGGTCGGCCGCCATTAGATTCCCAAATTTATGAAGGACGTCACATAAAATATCCAGGCATTCACATTTAATCTCTGTGCTCATATCTTTGCCAGTAATTCCTTTAATCAATTGTGGCGAGAGAAGACAAAGAATAGATTGTGCAAGGGGTTGAGTAGAAACTTCAGCAACAACAGTCTTCAAAGCTATGCTAGCAGTGTCTCGATGTTGATCCTTCCCATTTAGTATTTTCTCGCATAATTGACTGCTCATTTCCACAACCCTTGCCTCATTCATCTTTCTCACTAATGGAGCAAGGCATTTAACAGCAAGTCCAGAAACATCACCAGCAGCATCATCAAGCTATTGTATGATGATATTTTTCAATTTAACTTCAAGATCAACATCAGCCCTAAATGTAGGTTTGCTCAAAAACATATAAAACACCGAATATGGGAATATCTCAATCTTCAAAGAATCAGAAACCCTTGAACCGAACCCTCGAGCAGCTCTCATGGAATTAACATAGTCAACCTGCTTGTTCAGTGGGTTGTGATATGTACGGAATGATGATGCTTGAATAATGCCACTGTCATATCCTTTCAGTTCAACACTGCTGGTGTAACATGCTGCCTGAGATGCATTCTCGCATGAGCTTCAGACATCCTTATCATTGATTTGATGTGCCTTACGGCAATGGGGACTCCTTGACCGTGCGATGATTCCCTCAAGAGTTCTGCATACACATTAGTAGGTTTATTCAAATCAGCATCATTAAACCTTAGGAAAACATTCAATTTGGCATATGTAATGTACTTCTTCAACAGATCTTGAGGAAGTATCTCTGGGTCAGTTGGCATGCCAGATACATCCTGGGACTCACTAACAGACTTATCATCATTGTTAGCACCCTTGGGTTGTGACTTAAAGTGACTGTCAACAACAAACTTTGCAAGCATCTCATCAGTGACTGGATCAACCACATCCTTCACAACACAGAGGATGTCAAAACGAGAAATAATAGGATCTGTCAATTCAACATTCTGCGTAAACAATTTTGAAGAATCATATCTTCCTCCAATTGGATTTGCAGCATCAATGACAGAACAGCGTGCCTGAAGAGATTTGACAATTCCAGCTTTTGATATGCTTATGCTCTGCTGCTCCATAGCATACTATCTGTGAAATCAATCACTTTCCCATAATACCGACACTTTGTTGATATTGATTCTTCTGTTCCCGAAAGATTTACATGGCCCCCATAATTCATGTGATCTAGAGCAATTGATGCCAAAGTAGAAGCCACTGATTTTGAAGCAGGACTTACATTCACAATATCATCACGTCGACGGGATGGTAGCAACATTACTTTTCCTAACTCTTGGAACAAATGAGTAATGTGAAATGAAAGTGATCGGACCATGTCACAACAAGAGGTATAATACGACCTATGCTTGTCAGATTCCTTCTTATTAACAATCTCAGCATTATCATCAGATCCAGAATGATGCAACTGATTACTGGAACTTGACCGCATATTCGGCCCGGTAGAAATAGATCGATGTTGAGAACCAGTGGAACGGCCCAAATCTCGATATAGGTTTATAAGGTCAAAAAACTGAGATTCGATGCTCCATCCCGATGTCCTCCTTCTCAATAATGGATCAAGTAACTGCCTGAAAGAATTGATCCTTTGCTCCTCGGACTCACCTGCATCCCGTTCAGCCTGTTGTGAATCAGAAGAAGAAGAACCATCTTCCTCACTCCCTTGCTTCTTATTTTCAAGTAGAGCAATTTGCCATAGAACTTCACGGTGGACACGTCCAATGTCTTCAAGAACATCCTTACTTCCATTCCCAAATTCAGTAAGCAACGCACTCACCCAACGGTTGTCTTTCGCTGCAGCAAGAAAGAGTAGGAACTCAACAAGGAAAAGTGAAGAAAATATTCCACCATCATTTGTCATCCTAGGATCCAGCAACAAAGGTTCTGAAGCTTCACTAAACCCAGTTAATGTTTTCTTCAAGTGCTCTCTAAGAGACGAACAGAAGGCGCACTCCCAGATGTGGCAATGTTGTTTAACTCACAACGCTTTCCCTCATCTGATCAAATAACAACAAAGCCTGTTTAGATTGGCCATTCTGAGCACACCCAGCAATCATGGTCGTCCAAGACACAACATTTTTCTGTGGCATTTTATCAAAAAAGATTCTCGCAGCATCAAAATCACAGCACCTAACGTACCCAGCAAGTATAGAATTCCAGCTAACAACACTTCTTTGAGTCATATCATCAAACACATGGCGTGCTTGCTCAACACCACCTTGATTCGCATAAAAATTGATCAAATTAGTGTTAACAAACACGTCTGAGCAATAACCTTTTGCCAGAACAGTCGCATGCACCTGTTCCCCTTCTTTTACCAACTCACCTCGTACACAAGCACTCAAGAGAAACGAGTATGTGAACCCATCAGGTTCAGACTCAGTTGACACCATTTGATTGTAAAATTGAACCGATTTCCAAGGCATATGGCTGCTGGCATAGCCTCTAATCATGTGGTTCCAAACAGTTGTGTTTGGGTTATCAATTTTTTCGAAAAGCTTGGTGGGCAATTAAATGGTAGGCAAGGCATCCAAAACTGAAAATATCAAAATAGCAGCCAGCTGAACTGTTGAAAAAAAATCGGCATAATCTACATTTTTAGAATATCCCTCTTCGAAATCAAATTCGCACACTTCGCTGCAAGCTAACCTATTGGAACATGTTACACAGAAAGGGACCCGGCCAACCTTATGAGGAGGAGTTTGACAGCACAGAATTCCATCATGCAATCACATATATCCTTAAACATTTTCGCGACAGAAAAGTTCGGGTCAGTGATTTTATATGATCGCAGACATCTATCCTCCATCATCTTTAGAAGCTGTTCTTGAGTAGACATGCGAAAATCTGGACCTTGAATAGCTGAGTTGTAGCTCAGTGAAATTTTTACTTCTCCCTGAGCTGAAGAGGCTATCACAACATCAGAAGCCACTTCTTTATTTCTAACTCCATTTTTTGTGCTGTGATGATGTCACAGAGACATGGCCACCTTGCTTTCTAGTAATACCACTCTTCTTTGATGAATGCCTTAAACTTATAGGTTCAGGAGGAACCATTGCAATGGGAAGCTCATAATCAGACAATTCATCAACAGGCTCATCTTTAGGTACGATCAATGCATTGGCATGGGGCATTTGGTTGCTTGATAACATAAGCCTTCAAGGTTGAATTGTTGTTTGTTTAGATGGAGATGCTCTTTCATATATAGGTTTTCTCCCTCTAAGAGAATCTTGAGGCAATGCAGGTTGCTTTCCTTTGTCAGAACTAGCATCTTGCACTGGACATGGACGTGCTGCAATCCTTGTGTTTCCATCTGATGACACTGCTTTGTTTTGATGCTTCTGTGCAGAGCTACCCTCATTCACAAGGATAACATTTGAGTCCATTAGACCAACATACAGTATAGCTGATGAAGAATGACTAGTATTTGAAACAAATGGAAGTCAAACTAATGGAATCAGGCGCGAAGTACAGAGGACGTGCAATTGGAATAGGTGGCCCTCTTCTTGGGTGCTTCTTGCGAAATATCTGAATTGGGGTCTGGCCAAAGTTGGCTATTTGGTCTTCTATTGCAGCTCTTTGCAAATCATCTTCCGCTGTTTCCAGATCAACAGCTCCTTCGTATGTTAAGTAGTAGAATATGATTGCTGCCTCTACAGCAGGTTTGCCATGTTGCTTGCATCCAAATACCAAATCTATCCAATAATGAAGATTGGAACTAACATATTTACTTTCAAGGGCCTTCCGGTTTCTCCTCAATCATGCTTTAGAATTACTGGGAAATAGCACACTTGAATGAATATCAAACTTGACTTGCACAAATAAACTTTTGAATCTTCGATTAAAACTGAATCTCTTTGAATTTATCTGAATTAATCTCTGGGAAAATAAATCCATAGATGAACACAACCTGGACTGATGAACCTTGATCATAATAGTCATGGACCAAACTTCTCATAGAACACTGCTTGATAAACCACTGGATTTCAATACAAGACAATTTGACCTTGAACCATCTCATTTCCTGAGAAAATAACCCACCACCACGGGTAACTTATAATTGAAGCAAACTTTTGATAGTTTGACCAAGATGAGGTCAAACGTCCATCTGATTTAAACTTAAATGAATGTCTTTGTCATTAATCTCCTTGCAAAAAACCTAAACACACAAAGAAGAAGAAACAAGCAAAATATTGCAAAATATTTTTTGGTATTTTGGTTAGAAGTTAGTAAACATAAACAACAAAAATCAAGTAAGAAACACACAGGGGTGCCTGGAGAACCATAAAGTATGATCTTGTTTGCGTATGATATGCAAATGAAATGTGGGATCTTAGGGGTAAAAATTAGGGTATTACACACATACCCTCTGAATGATTCATTCTTCGCCCAAGATAATTCTTGCAGATGTACGAAACTAGGAGCCAAATCCAGGTTGTAGTCGTACTGCTTCATGAAAGCTCTGGCTAAATCCACCCATGATCGAATCTGATTACTCTCTAACTGCACATACCACCTCAAGGATGCCCCAGTCAGACTATACTGAAAGCAATGGATCATCAACTTGTCATCTCGCACAAACGCAGTCATTCTTCGACAGAACATCATCAAATGCATCTTCGGACAGCTATCTCCCGTGTACTTTTCAAATTCCGGCACTTTGAACTTATACGGCAACACCAGGTCAGGAACCAAACACATGTCTACAGCATCCAGGTTAACAGCATCTTTGACTTTCAGAGCTTTCATTCCTTCTTCCAACGCTCAGAGTCTTCTACCCTTTTCAAGAGCTCTTGGATCTACCATCCCGGCCATTGGAATATCTCTTCGGTAATTCATCACAGGGAAAGCAACACCTTGATTGTTAGCAGGAGGAGGACGTTCATTTCGGGCAACAAACGGCTCATGCCGATCTCGATTCTCAACAGTAGGCTGTACAACTTGGTCTGCAGTAACGTTGTTCGGGAAGTCTTCCATAGAATCATACCGATGGTTGGACGCCATAGTAAACCCTGTCAAGGTGTTAGGAGCCTGGAAATTGCCTTCAGACACAGCTACCAATTACCTGTAACTGACTACACTGCTTGATTCTGCTCAACTCTGCTTCAGCCCCTTGGTCGTCTTCAACACTCCACGCTTGCCTCAAACAATCCCCCGAGAATCACCATCTGGTGAAAACAAAGGCTGGATAAGTGCTCTGGCCTGCTAGAGTGATGCTATGCAATATGATTTATGCAGACAGAAATACAAAAAATGCTAACGTGCATGTGTGCATTGGAGATATTTCCCCTCCAATTCCAGTGTCAGTGGTAGCAAGACGAGATAAACCATAAAGACAATATTTAGAAAAACCCTCATATATTTATTGGAATAATAGTCTTGTCAAGACATTACACAAATATGCTCCATACAACTGATATGATAAAGGAGGATCCCAACCAACATGCCTGGTGGTGATCTCAACACAACAGAATACAAGAGAAAAATCAAGTACGGGTACGGTCGCAGAAATCCTTGACCATCTTCTTCGTCTCTGCGTGATCCGGTCGATAAATCAAGCCTTCTATCAACTGATCCCTCTTTCTGACCGTTCCCTGGATATCTCTGACAAAGTCTTCCCAAGCCTTATCATGGGCACCGCCCCCAGGTTTGGGTCTCTTGGCGTCTGCTCTATGCTGAAAGTCTTCCAAATTCTTCATGGCATCAATCAGTTTGCGCTCGGCCTCGTATCGGCGGCATGCTTCTTCTTCAAGCTCTTCAGTCTTCACTTTGACCTGTTCTTCTAACTGAGCAACCTGTGTCTTTAGCTCTTCTTCCCGTTCTTTGCGTTTGGCCATAGTGAGATCCCAGTGCTTTCTGAACTTAGCTAGCTTCGTGTAGGCCCTTTCCAGCTCTTGTTTCTTAGTAGTCAATACACTGCTAACTGAGTCTACATCTAACTCCAGACGCTTCTTGGTTTCAGTCAACTCCAATAACGTAGTCTTCAGATGTTTCAGAGTTTCGGCCTGTTGCTTGGAAAAATATCCTGTTTCAATCTTTTCATGACGAAGCTGGGCATTCTCCTGCTCTAAAGCCTCTTTAGCCTTTGCTAGCTCTTCTTTCTCCGCCATCAACTGCTTGTATACCTGTATGTCTATAGTGGTGGGCTCCTCCACCAGAGAAGGATACACTGGCTGAACTGCAGGATAAGGCATAAGGAATTTCGTAGCTCGCTCACGAATCCATTCCACATACGGACCAGGAACTCGAGTATCCCCTCTGCTACCTGAAGGCTTCCCTCTCTTGTGCAGGTTCTTCCAGGCTTTCTCAAGCTTGGTCAACATCTCTTTCCCTATTGCCCCAGTGAGATACAGAGATTCCTGTATCTCCTCGGGCTTCGGTGCTCCCTGAGGTACATACCCAAATTGCCTGATCAATAAGGAAGGGTTGTAATTGACACACCCTTTCCTTCCTATTAACGGAACATTCGGGAATCCTTCGCATCTGAGTATGACCTCAACTCCGAATACCTCTTCGTTAACCCATACCACATTCTCAGCAGTCAACCCCATCAAGCGCTCCGGCCATCCTAAAGAATCAATAAAGGTGACAAAAGGGCCTGACTTAGGCATATGACTGGTGAACCACCTGCACAGGAGAGGTACACAACAAGAGACATTCCTTCCTCGCCGCTTTTCATTTTGATAGTGAGTGGAATGGTGGATATCTCCCAGCAAGGTAGGAACTGGGTTCTTTGCAGCCAAAATATAGAAGGCATCTGCATCAACAAAATCAGGAATGTTCGGGAACAGTACGATGCCATAAACACATACAGCAAGGATGGCGTCAAACACAACCCAGCCACCTTCCTTGGCATATTCCCGAGCCTTCTCCACCAAGACATCCAACGGAAATCCCCACACATCTCCTCTTCTGATCATCTTCCCTGTCAGCTCAGACTCTTTTAAGTACAGGATGGCAGAAAGCTCAGCCAGATTAGGCTTAGCGTCTGTACGATAGAAAGGCATCTGCTCACGAATCGGTATATCCAAGAGTGCAGAATACTCCTCCAGGGTCGGAGCCAAGACAAAGTCAGGAAATACGAAACACCTGAGCTCCGCATCATAAAACTGTAACAGGGTATAAATGCCGCTAATCTCATAGGCCGAGGGCTGGTAAACATAATTCAAGATCCTCCCATAGGTCTTCCTGAAATCTCCCATCACCCTCTTCTTAGCAACAGTGATCAACTCTGACAACAGACTGATATCTGGAGACGGGAACTTGTAGGGCAATACTCTCTTCATGGTTTCCATGTCTTGCTAGGAAACAAACACCGGAACTGGGAGGGAAAATATGTACCTGCAATACACACACGTTAGTTGAATGCAAATGGTAATGCAATGATGCAGTATGATAAATAATGCAATCTGTGAACACAGGGGCTATGCTGTAGCCTGAAGAGGAACATCTCTGTGATCAAGAACAGAAAACCACCACGGTCACCAGAACCTCATGACACTAACTATCATCTGATACTCAAAATATCGATCCCCTGGTAAGAAATCCATCTGAACCTCTGTATCTGACGAGAAAACCATCTGATAATAGTATCAACCTCAGATAAGAAACCCATCTGATCCAGACAACACACCTGGAGATGAATCAAGAACACCGTCTGATAGATACTGAATCATGGTTTCTGAAGGCCAGTTTTCCTGCAATAACCCAATCCCACTCACAGGTATGATGAACCTAATCTACGGACAAAGGTACGACATCCTATGCGGTCATCAGCGTCACAGACTTTCATGAGTGACGATACGATTCCCAGAAGGAGTGGCATCATCAAGTCATGAAGAGGCCTCACTTAGCTGACTTCCAAATGATTGGTCCCCAGAGTCGACAATCCTCACGTCTGGACTCCCCTCAGATCCTCAGGACCGGAAAGGAGCGCCTCTGCGAGAATCTCGTATGAGCGCAGATTTCGTAGGGAACTGTGCCTGCTCAGCAGACAGGTTCGTCTACTACTCTCCACAACTATGTCTAGGTGCATACTCAAGCCCAGGTCCGGCTTCTCACTCATAGCAACATCCCTCTCCCACAGCAATAATCACAATAATATAATACTGGAAGTAAATGCGGAAAGGTAAAGATGCGGGAAAGTAAAGTGCAGAAAAGATAAAACACATATGCACAACACCCAACAGATAAACACCCAAGCGCTAGGATTGACTCACGTAGGGGATGGGAAACGGTCCCAGCATAAGGGATGGGAAAAGTCCCTAGATGCTCTAAGTCCCCAGCAGAGTCGCCAGCTGGCGCTACTGCGAAAATCGGCGCCGACTTGACAGGAGAGTCGCCACCGTGCGTTATTTATCCCAACGGAGGGAAAGGAAACGCTCGAAGTAAACCTCGCAAAGACGGGAAAAGGTATGGTCATTGCAACCAAAACCTGGATTCGGGAGTCGGTTACGCAAGGGGAAGGTATTAGCACCCCTCACATCCATCGTACTCGATAGGATCCACGCTTGGTGTTTATAAGGAAAAGGGTGTGTTTATCTATCTACGCTAATGGTCAGTCTGAAAAGAAAAGAAAAGGACAGGACTCGACAAAACATACGGTGTTCTGGGCCTACGTACTCCCTCGTGCAATGGGAAAGTCAGAGTCAACGTAGTTCGACTACCTACGTCTAAACAGGGGGAAGGTTGCTCGCCAGGACATCGCGTCCTGTGCCTACGTACTTCCACACAACATGGAAGATCAGAGCAAACGTAGTTCGACTAACTACGGCTAATCAGGGCGGTCTCACACAGCAGTGAGAAGATAAACTGGTTTCAAAGGTTCGGGAACCTACAACTACGGTCTGGTCTCAAATACACTCGGGCAAGAGAAAAGGGATAACAATCAGTCGTTAGCGGGAAGGTCTCGATCGCACAGCCGCGAGAGAACAAAGGTTAGTTGTTAGTGTGCTCGCTAGGATATCGCATCCTATGCCTACATATCCTCGTCTGGTAAGAGGAATCAGAGCAGCTGTAGTTCGGCTAACTACGACACAAGCTACTCAAGAGCTCCTACTGAAAGGAAAGGGAAAAGACACCCTAAAACTATGGCTGAAAAGGGGAATCTACCTACTGTCATCATGCCTGGTTGACCATTCTAATGTCTATCATAACGACTCCGCAGCGGAGAAGTCAGAGCTCCTAAGGGATCATGGCAACAGGACTAAACAGCAAACAGGAATCAACTGCAAAGTAAAGAAATACTGGAAATATGCATGAATGCAACAACCAGACAAACAAGGCGCAAAGGCCGCAAACCACAGAGGTAAGGGAGCTCAGCTCTACCAAATACCAACAAGCAAAGCCACTCAATAACAAACAAGCAGAAGGAGGACCACCTCAACTTCTCATGCACACAAAGCCTACTTCTAAGATGCACCTACCTCAGAAATATCTAAATGAAACCTTAAGTCTAATGCAGCACAACACCACACAAGTCAAACAACATAAAGATAAGGCAAACCAGCCTGACAAACTCCTATCCAAAGCTTAAACGGAAACCCTGAGCAAGACCCTTAACAACCCTGAAACAAACCCCTGACTTACCCCTGAACAAATCTCTATGCAAAGCCCTAAACAAAACTCTAAGCAAAAACCCTAATCAAAACTCTAAGCAAGAGGAATCAATCCCAGTCTTCAAGCTTCAAGACAAGCTTACCAAAGAAAGGGAGCTAAGCAGACAAACTCACAGTGCCTTCCTCAGGAAAGTACCAGGAGGTTACCACTCAGGAATCGTATCCTATGCGGCTCAACAACTGTGAACGGTTTACATTCCTCCTCAGGAGAAACTAAACTCACATGAAGGCTCCGGCATCATTGGATACTTGAGAAATCCTACATGAACTAAGGGAACTAAGTGAACAGACCCATAGGACCTTCCTCAGGAAAGTACTAGGAGGCTTCCACTTAGGAATCATATCCTATGTGGCTCAACAACTGTGATCAGTTTACGTTCCTCCTCAGGAGAAACTAAACTCACATGAAGGCTCCAACATCATTGGATACTTAAGAAATCCTAGATGAACTAGAGGAACTAAGTGAGCAGACCCATAGGACCTTCCTCAGGAAAGTACTAGGAGGCTTCCACTTAGGAATCGTATCCCATGTGGCTCAACAACTGTGATCAGTTTACATTCCTCCTCAGGAGAAATTAAACTCACATGAAGGCTCCAACATCATTGGATACTTAAGAAAGAGGTGAGAAGAAAGAATGAAAGTCATTCATAGTGCCTTCCTCAGGAAAGTACCATAAACTCCCTTCAAACTTCAGGATCTCAAACCTCACAAACAGAGAACAAGCTCCTAGACTAAGCCTCAATCTATGCATCCTTGCAAGCTCCAACATGACTCCAACCAGCCTCCATCTTCAAGAAGAAACCACAGGTCCTCAAACCACAAGAAACTATCTCTGAAGTTCAACCACAGTTGAACTTCAAAGTCAGAAGCCATCAAGACTTCTCCTATCCTCAAGCTCAGACAAAAAATAACAGAACACCCTACAAAAATCTATCAAAAATCTAAGGGAAACCTACATGGCTCTATGATCCCAAGATCAAATCTCAAAGCCTAAGTCAACTTCTAAGGCTACTAAACAATCCCTAACATATGAAGGGTCAAGGGTTAACCAGCAAGTTGTGAGGTCTCTATTCTCTAACCCTAAAACAATATCAATCAACCTCTAAAAAATCTATGAAAAATCTATGGGGAACACGCATTAGTCTAGTATAACATGCTAAAAAACCAAAGCAAAATTTATTACCAGATGAAAGAACTAAAATCAACAAGGCAGACGTGCCACAAACCAATTATTCAATATCAATAACAATGCAAAAAAATGCAATTAAAATGCAAATGCATGATTAAGCTAATGTTTTTGTACTGTAAAATTCTACATTGAATTACGAGTCTACAGAAAAAAGAATGGAATTATTTGATTGAATCTACTATTTTTTATGAATTTTCTAATAACATGCATGAACTAAAAGATATTAAAAAGTCATTTAAATGGAAAATATGCTAAAAATAGCAAACAAAAATAAAATGGCATTTTTATTTTTATATAATTTTCTAGACATTCATATGAGGTGGTAGAAAAAACAAGAAATTAAAAATCAATCATTTTCATTTTTTTATGAATTTTACAAGGGCAAGAAACTATTAAAAGAAATTAAAATTCAAAATTGGAATAAATGGGGAGGGGGGTTCAAACAGCATGTGCGCCCAGTTGAAACTCTGGATGGGCCTTAACCTAGGGGTGCATTTAGCAAGTGGGCGCGGGCCCAGGTTATCAGAATCCAATGGAAAATAAAAAGAAAAAAAAAAGAACGCGTGGGGGTGCAATATGAGTAATTCCTAGCTGTTTTTCACTGGGCCCACGCTAGGGGGGCGTGGATAGCAGTGGGGCCTAAGGCCCAGTCCAAAATTCCTTCAGCTCTTACGCAGGGGGGGGTGAGCGAGCAAACGGGGGAGTGCATCAGCAATTCACAGTTGGGCTTGGCCCAACAGAAACCCTAATCCCACGATTACACAACAAAACCTATCTTCCTCTACAACCATCTGAGCACTGTTCATCAATCCTAAACCTAACGCCGTCTTCTCCCAACTCTCCTCTCAAACAATCTCCGATCCTCTCAATCTCAACCTTCTGAAACCCTAAATCAAGCTACCTCTTCTGATCATCGTTACCACTCAACATTCTCTCTACTTCTCTCAGCCAACACAAACAAACCTAACCCTAACCTTCATTCGGACCAACACAGATAACACGCTCTATAAACAATGAACAACACGAACATACCTGATGAACGCGTCTGAAGATCTCAATAGGTGGAGATTCTGGAGATTTGCGAAGTAAGCCTTGGATCGTTGGAGTTCTTGAAAGGAGATTCTGATCGTTGAAGGTTTAGAAGATGAACATGAAGACGACAAAGCTTTCTTGAGATCTTTGGAAGATTGAACGAACACAGTGAAGACCTTCGAAGCTCTCTGAAGATCTTGAAGCAGCCTGAAGAACCGGATGAAGATCGTTAAAGATCTACGAAGATCTGTGGTTGACGATGGGAAAATCTTGTTCTGCAAAAAATTCCTTGAAGAACGAGGGAGATTTGGATGTTCTGGAAAATTGCGCTTGAAGAACGATGAAGATGGAAGGTGATTTGGAAAATTGGTTGAAGTTTCCGACGGTGTTTAGATTTTCCGGTGAGGTGATGATGAAGGGGGACGGAGGAGGAATAGGGAGAAAGAGGGAGATCGGAGGATTTTCTGCAATTTTGCAGTTTCCGGCGAGGGACGGCGGCCGGAGTTGGTTGGGCGGTGGCCGTTGGGGCGGTCACCGGATTTGCATGCCGGTCAGGGGCGTTTCCGGTGGGATCTGAGGGGAGGACAAGTGGCAGGCGTGAGGATGGGTGGAGAGCATGCGGGGCGCCACGTGGCCTGAGAGAGAGCTGAAAATTGAGGTGGCGTGATTCTGAGTGCAGAGGGTTGTGAGGTGGGTCCCCTTAAGTGTAACGTGTGGCACCATTCTTATAGTGACAAGTGTCACTCTCTGGACAAAGACTGACCAAAAACTGGACATGCAAGGACTTTGGGCCTTCAAAAAAATGCTTCTTGGGCCCATACGAAATAATTGGCAAAAAACCCTAAAAAAACACTAAAAAAAACTGATTAATAATCTGAATTAAAATGCTTAGACCTAACTAAAAATTAATCAAAGATTAAATCCAACTAACTCTAAAACAATTAACTAAATGAACTCAATTAACCCTAACTAAAAGATTAAATCCTAATTAAATCTAAAAGGTGATTAATACCTACTTAAACCTATATTAAACTACAACTAATAAAATTCTAATAATCTCTATTTAATCTCTAATATTATTTAAAAAAACTATTAAAATCCTATTTAAAACTAATAAAAGAAAAATCTATTAAAAGGTTAAAACAAACTCTATTATTAATAAAAGAAAAAAAAACTATACTCTTTCTATATTATCTAACTAAAAACAATTTTAAAATCTATTATATTCTAAAAATGATAAAAAAAACTATTAAATCTATTTAAAAAATTCTATATAAAATTCTAAAAAAAAGATTAAACTATTTAAAAATGTAAAAAAATCTATTTAAATCCTAAAAAATCCCTAAAGCTTATTTAAAAGCTACAGAAGGCTATTAAATCCTAAAAAATGCAGACAAATGCAAATGACTAATATAAAAGATAGCTCGAGACCAGATCAAATCGAACAGTAAACCCCCGGGCATCAGAGTATCCCAAAATCACCATGCAAGCTGAAAATCACCGAGGAGCGCACAATTTCCCGAAAATAAAACCCTGACGATCTGGACTGGATCAGATAGGAGAATCGGTTGGTCAAATTTTAGGGTGCAACACATATGCCACAGAAAAAGTTCACAGACCTTTAAGACGCACAATGTTCACCCCATGATCTCCAAAATCACGCTTCGAGCATCTTCAGCCAAATTTATGCACGATTGAATTGAAAACACCACCCTAATGGACAACACGACAAAAATCCAAAAGAAAACCATCACGCAGCAGCAGTACGGGTTACCTCAAATTCCAGCCCACAACAGCACATCCCACAGCGTGCGTAATACAACAATTCACCTTGCGACCAAATGCGGTAAACCCGATTTAAGCCATAAACCTGCAATAGACCAAGCTCAGTGTAATAGCAGAGGCCGTACAGTGAGGTTCTAGATATGTGGTGGTATCTCAAACGAAAATCTAAGAACATCATGTGAGGAAAATTATAGTTATCAAATACCGTGGCACAATGGTTTTCAGATGTGCATATGCTGTTGAGACATGCTCCAGCTGCTCTAAATGCAAACTTGCCAATAAAGTACCTCAAAGGATTGAGTTCCTGTGAATGATAATGCAGTCGTTTATGGTGCTCAGATAGAAACAAAACCGCAGTTTGGTGATTTAAAACAGATAACAAATCAAGCTCAAAGTATTTCATACCAAATGGAGATGGAAATTGGGAATTTTGATCAAGCTTACCAAATTAAGTTCAGAGATTCACCAACCACACCTTTAAGACCTATGGAAGAGGAAGTTAACTCTAATATGTATTTGGAATTGTCATAACTAAAGCAAAAAAACAGCGAAACAATACAAATACTGCTGTGAAAGAAAAGCGGTAAATAAAGACCACGACTTGCACACAAAAAATCCAAAAGAGTATATTACATGAGTGATGATCAAAAGGATTTTTTGGAAAGGCTAGGTGCACAAAAAGTTCAAGATACAACTTTGGAATATCATTGCGACGTGATCATGAAACAAGTAAAGCATTTTAATATCATAAGTGAGTTTCAATAGAATAAAGATGCAATACAAGGAAAATTGAAGTCCATGCTTGGATCAAATGCAAAGCTTGGGAGCAGCCATTAATCTCTATTACATGTCGAGTTCTATTCTTTTCCATGTTGAATCCATCATTCCCAAGATCTTCATGAATGCAAGGTTCGCAGCTCGAGTCTTTCTCTTTCACTTCAAGCGTCACCATTCTCATGCCAAAAGTTCAAAATGAAACGGATGTTAGAAGCAAGTAATAGTAAAGATATAGTTTTTACAGCAAGTTTGATATAGGTTTGAGGCAAATCAGAATTTAACCTTGCATTAACAAGCAGCCCCTGGTGCATCACACACAAAAAACCTACCAATACTCACTAGCAGCAGGTATGACCGTGGCTCGCGGCATCAAGCCCCATGTACCACAAGGTAGACAACAGCCTGCGTATTGTGAAAAGAATTTTCAGCAACTACACTAGCAAGGCCTTGAGCCAACCTGCCATTGAATCCCATGACTCATAACGAAACCAATACACTGATATGAGGGCGGGTATATCTGCTATGACTGGGTTCTCCAAAAGACTTGTATAAATGCAAGCCAATCATCATACCTGTTTCTTTCTTGCGGAACAAAATACCAAAAATAATTCCTGTAATAATATCAGAACAATTACCACCATTGAGTTATTTGTTCCAAGTGCTCCAAGTCTAAGCAAAACCAACATACCAGATAATAGACCTCAAGCAAAAAGCAAAATCAACCTGCACGATGGTAGCATATTCATGCCAAGCTCCAAGCATCTGAGGTAAGTAAAACACGATGGTAGCTACGAGTATGTTGCTCCCACCTTGCCTGCCTCACATAAATCATCCATCAAACAGAATAACAATAAAATTTGAACACCATTTACCACAGTAAAAGTAAAAAAGGCAGTTACCGCAGTGAAAACTAATTGAAGATATTACCTCACTACAGACAAAAGAGGAGATTGAGTAGGAATCATTTATGAGGTTCCTTTATTCCACACGGCCCTCCAAAGTTCACATAAATACCATCTTCTTTCAGAGCAGAGGAAAAGGAAAAACCTAGCCGCCTCCAACAGAGAAAACCCTAGCCTCCATTCTGGCTCCCAACTCCTCTCTTCATCTTCTTCAAACCCATTCTTCATCAATAAATCCAGAAATCTCCCATCTCCTCAACCTTCGAACAAAATCCAACAAAAGCCGACTCCAAACCTTAACAGAAACATAACCTTTAAACTTTCAAATCTTCAAATCCATTTTCGAAAACCAACAGCCAAACAATATCCTTCACACCACAACTTCATCCCTTCCAAACCCCTTCACCGTCAGTCTCCTTCCAATTTCACCTCAAAAACCAGACGAAGCTTCGAACTTCAAACATCAAACCGCAAATGACACAGACCTCCACCTAAATCACCATTTCTAAAACCTTCAACCGCAAATCCAAACTGAAACCCCCTTCAACCCAAAAAACGAAAAAACATGTTCTCCCATAAATCTTCTTTTTCCAATTTCATCATCTCGTAACCCACACTTCCACTTACATTATCAAACGAACAAACCCTAAAGCATTACCCTCAATACCCTTCTTCATTTACCAAATAAAACCATTGTCTTCCTCAATAAAGCTCAACCTTCATTTTCTCAAATCAAACCAAACAGAAACAGAGACGAGTGAAGGAGAAGGTAGAAACGAGTTCATTTTCATGAATCTGTTATTATCACGTGAAGATGGTGTTGGTTTCAAGAGATTTGCGTTTGCCCTTTACGGATTGCCTTTGTCGTTTTTTTAACTCTAAACCATATGTCCATGGAAATAATGGATCTCGATCAAACGACCCACTGACGTGCTGTTGTTTTGTTTTTCTTTTTAATTTATTTATTTGTTTTTTGTTAAAGATGAATGGGCCTCAGGCCCGTAGTGATTCTATTCTTTTATTTTTACTCTTCATTTAAATCAATAAACTCCTTTTTATATTATTAAGTTTTTTTTTTAAGTTTTATTGATTTAAATGTTGAATTGATATATATTTATATTGGACTTTCGATTTTTTTATTTTTTTTGGATCGATGACGAGACTTCCGTAAACCGTTATTGGTCAAACTATTGATAATAACGTTGGATCCGAGACCAACTTTTTCTCAAACTTTTCATTTTCGATTTTTATCGATTTTTACTCATTTTGTTCATTTTTATTCATTTTTATCACTTTTTGGTCTATGACGAATTTTAATAATCATTATCGGTCAAATTATTGATAGATGATGATTTATTCGAGACTATTTCATTTTCTATTCCATTTCCTTTTTTATTTCGATTTTTGGATCGATGAAGTCTTTTATTCGTAAGCGTCGCGTATCGGAGTTGATAACCTTCTCGATTTCAAATCTATGGGGAATGACCATTGGGGTCATTTTCCTTACTTTGGGATTGTGATAGGCTACCTCCAATTAATCGGCATTATGTTTGCGATTAAGATGAGATCTCATTCTTTCGTGTCCCGATTTGATTCATCAAACTAACCATTGCTTTAATTTTCGTCAAATATTATTGTGGATATTATTGTTATATTATCTTGCCATACTCATATTGTCATACTCATTATTCATTCTTATTCACACATTATTCGAAAACACATTATTCGAAAATCCATTTCAAACTCATACAACTTCCTTTTCACGAATGAAAAAGAGAGGGTTCCAAGTCTTTGGTTCGCTCTCCCGACTACTTGGGTCCGAGAAGCCTTTCTTAAGCTTCAAGTAGTCATCATCCGATCAACCTCACCCATTCAAACAACCTTCTTTTGTGATGAAAAAGAGAGAGTTCCCAGTCTTTGGTTCGCTCTCCCGATTGCTTAGGTCCGAGAAGTATTTCTTAAGCTTCAAGTAATCGTCATCAATTCAACTTCACCCTTTCAAACACCACTCCTTTCAAGATGAAAAAGAGAGAGTTCCAAGTCTTTGGTTCACTCTCCCAATTAATTGGGTCCGAGAAGTCTTTCTTAAGCTTCGAGTAATCGTCATTCATACCCCTTTCAACCAATTCAAACCTGTTTCTTTCGTGGTTGTTACCACGAACTACGACTGCTCTGATTCTTCATTCATTCTTGAATGTAAGATACGTAGGCACAAGATTGCGATGATCTTGGCGAGCACACTTCCACAATCCCCTTCATCTTCCATTTCCCCCCATCCTTTCTCGTAGTTGAACTACGAGAGCTCTGATTTCTCATTCTCGTCCGAATGAGCATACGTAGGCACAAGGGCCCCAATCCTTGGCGAGCATCCTATCCTCTAAACCATCCCCTTTCCCCTAGCGTCTTTTAGCCTTTATAGTATCATTTAGTATTTAGTAGTGAGAAGAGAAAAATTAAGCTTAGCTAACATCCATCACAACTCGAATTAAGAGGTTCCCGTTGAGTACAACGGACGTGAGGGGTGCTAATACCTTCCCCTCGCGTAACCGACTCCCAAACACAGGAACATCAGGTTGCGATGGTCGTGTTCCTTTTGCATTTATGAGGTTTTCTCGATATTTCCCTTTCTCGTCTATTTGGGAAAAATAAAGTTCGGTGGCGAATCTGTCGAACCGCATTTCCGCGCCTTTTGCAGGAGGGTCGCATGTTCAAATGAATTTTCGAGGTGCGACAATGAGGATCTGATGAGGAAGATTCGAGAGTTGGAGGGCGATTGCTTGGAGGCGTTCGGGGTTGGTTTTTCTAGTGTCGTGGACCAGCTCAAGGTGGTTAACCCTATGGGTAGCCTGGTCGTGGATGGAATCAGGCCTTTCCACCAGATCTTCAATGGACGGGTGGTCGATCCTGCCGCTGAAGCTGTCGATGACTCTGCTCCAATGGACGAGCATGAGGTGGACGTTGAAGATATGTAGATTTCTCTGGGCCTGCGTGCTCGTGGTTTATGGGCCTACGCACCAATGTTTTGCTATTTTTTGTTTAAGTGTTTTTGTTGGGCCTGCGTGCCTTATTTGATATTGTAACCTGACTACTGGGCTGGTGCCCGACTTTATAAGATGGAATTTTGTTTAAGTGTGCACTCGTTTTGTTTCTACATGATGATATGTCTGTTTTATTTCTGCACGTTGTATGCTCGAAATGTAAGTTAGTATGTTTGAGATGCGTGTTTATTATCCTTTTTGGTATGTCTGGGGGAAGTAGCTCGACGATAATTGTGCCCAATAGTATGGAGAACTGGCCAGTTGAACGGTGTCGATACCTGGTCGTGGATGGGGTAATTTTGGTCCCCGCGGTGTGAACGCCCCATCGCGAGCTGGGTGTTCTGCCTATTTTGGTACAGCGGCGGGGAGCCTCGGTCGAGGGAGTCTCCGTCGAGCAGAGCCTTATGCTTGCGCACACAAAGGTAGACCTTGCTATTTCGTTGGTCTGGGGAGACGCTCCCCCCCCCCCCCCCCCCCCCGTGGTCGCGGCGATTATCGTCGTGGGCAGTGTTTTAACTATAGTATTTTTTTCAGCTTCTCAGCGTTCCATGGTCGAGCTAGTTGTTCCCCGTGGAGATTTTCGAGGTAATAAGCCCCGTGTTCTGTCTTGTCTCGAACACGATAGGGGCCTTTCCAATTCACGACGAGTTTTCCCTTGTGCGAGTCCTTTTGGTTTCTTCGCAGGACCATCTCGTCAATCTGGAATTCGCGCCTCAGGACTCTGCTATTGTAGCGTTGGGCTATTGTTTGTTTTAATCTGACTTCACGGAGGGCCGTTCTTGATCGGATCTCCTCGACTAGATCGAGCTCCTCCTGGAGAGATTCGTCGTTGGCTTCCTCTTCAAGGGGCGCCTCCGTCCTTCTGGACGGTTCCCTAATCTCGACTGGGATCACAACCTCGGTTCCGTAGGTGAGGCGGAACAGGGTTTCCCCGGTGGTCGAGTGAGGCGTTGTTCGGTATGCCCAGAGCATGCTGTGGAGCTCCTCGACCCATCCTCTTTTGGCGTCGCCAAGTCTTTGTTTTAATCCTCGAAGGATTACCCTGTTCGCGGCCTCAGCTTGGCCGTTTTTTTGTGGATGTTCGACCGAGGTGAAGTGGTGTGTTGTCCTGAGTTTGGTGACAAAGTTCCGGAAGTTCCTGTCGGTGAACTGAGTCCCGTTAACGGTGACTATGGCGAGCGGGATGCCGAACCTGGAGAGGATGTTCCTTTTGTAGAACCGGAGTATGTTGTGTGTCGTGATTTTAGCGAGGGATTCGGCTTCGACCCACTTTGTGAAGTAGTTGACGCCCACTATCAGGTACTTGTTATGATATGAGCCTAAGGTGAACGGGTCGAGGATATCCATCATCCACCAGGCGAACGACCAAGGCGAGGAGAGGGATTTGAGTTTTCTTGGAGGAGCGAGGTGCATATCCCCGTGCCACTGGCACCTGTCGCATTTCTTGACGTGCTCTTTTGCGTCTTCCTGCATCTTCGGCCAGTAATACCCAACCCGCAGGGCTTTCCTTGCCAAGGATCGTCCTCTGAGGTGTTGTGCATTGATGCCCTCGTGGACTTCTTGTAAGATGGTCAGGGCTTGAGTTTAGTCGACGCACTTGAGGAGTGGGATCGAGAAGCCTCTCGGTAGAACTTGTCGTCGAGCAAGACGTATGAGCAGGATCGTCGCTTAACGGTGCTGGCTTCTTTCGCATCGGTGGGGAGGCTCCACCTATCGAGGTAGGCGTGTATGGGAGTCATCCAACAGTTGGAGTCCCTGATGGCATTGACGTCGAGCAACGTTTTTTCTCTCTCTGTGCTTGGCTGCGCGAGGATCTCCTGAATGACGGATTTGTGCCCGCCCTTCTTCTTGGTACTCGCCAATTTCGACAGGATGTCAACTCGTGTGTTCTGCTCGCGCGGCACGTGCTAGACCTCCGCAGAACTAAAATTCTCCATCCGCTCTCTTATGAGGGCTAAGTATTCGGCCAGGTTGTCGTTTTTCGCTTATTATTCTCCCCGTACTTGCAAGGCGACCAGCTGGGAGTCCGTGAAGATTTTTATTTCCTTGGCTCCGAGATCTTCCGCTAGGAGGAGGCCGGCCAGGAAGGCCTCGTACTCTGCCTGGTTGTTTGTCGTCACGAAGGCCAGTGTCAGAGAGACTTCCACGGCAATGCCTTCCTCGTTTTCGAGGATGATGCCCGCGCCACTTCCTGAGGAGCTCGAGGCGCCATCGACAAAGATGGTGCATTTCTGAGTGCCCGGGGTGGATTCTGGGGCGGGCATCATCTCAGCGACGAAGTCGGCCAAGACTTGGGCCTTCGGGCCTTTTCTTCCCTCGTAGATGATGTCAAACTCGAAAAGCTCCAACGACCATTTCAGCATACACCCCGCCATGTCGGGTTGGTCGAGCAACTGTTTAATAGGTTGCTCGGTTCTGACTATGATGGTGTGGGCCAGGAAATAATGTCGAGGTCGTCTGGACGCGTTGATGAGTGCTAAGGCGACTTTCTCGATCTGTTGGTACCTTATTTCCGGGCCATGGAAGGCTTTGCTCGTGAAGTAGATCGATTTCTGCCCCTCGCGGTTTTCTCGGATCAGTACGACGCTGACGGCTTCGTTCGCTATGGCCAGGTACAGGTACAAGGTTTCCCCGACTTCTGGTCGCTTCAGCACGAGTGGCTCCAACAGGATGTGTTTGAGGTGGAGGAGGTTTTGCTCGCAATCCTCTGTCCACTCGAACGCGACTTCCTTTCTTAGTAATTTGAAAAAGGGAAGGGCGTGCTGCACGGATTTGGTGACGAAGCGGGAAAGTGATGCGAGCATCCTGTTGAGGGACTGTATCGATTTCTTCGATCTCGGCGTTGCGATCTCGGAAAATGCCCGAAACTTATTCGGGTTTGCTTCGATCCCACGCTCGGTAAGGTAGAACCCGAGGAACTTCCCCGCGCGCACGTCGAAGGTGCATTTCTCCGGGTTGAACCGCATCCTGCATCCCCTCGCGGTCTTGAAGACTTTCCTGAGGTGAGTCGTGTGATCGACCTCTGAGTAGGACTTGACGATCATGTCGTCCATATACACTTAGAGCATGTCGCCGATCTCTCCTCGGAAGACCTTGTTCATCATTCGTTGGTATGTGCGCTGACATTCTTCAAGCCGAAGGGCATTACATTGTAGTAGTAATTGCCCGACTCAATCATGAAATCCATGCTATGTTTGTCGGCCTCGGCCATGGGTATCTGGTTGTACCCCGAGTACGCGTCCATAAAGGACAGGAATTTGAAACCCGCCGAGTTGTCAACGAGTTTGTCGATGTTGGGAAGGGGGTAGGCATCCTTGGGAACGCCCGGTTAAGATCCGTGTAGTCGACACACATTCTCCATTTTCCATTAATTTTTTTTAACGAATACAACGTTGGACAACCAGGTTGAATACCGGGCTTCCGAAATAAAATTTTCCTCTAGGAGGTCTTTTACAGCTTTTTCAGCCGCCACCGACTTTTCGAGGGACTGCCTACGCCTACATTGAACTACGTCCCTAGCGGCGGGGTTGACGGAGAGCTGGTGGCAGGCGACCTCGGGGTCGAGTCTGGGCATCTCTGCAGTGCTCCAGGCGAAGAGATTGGCATTCTCCCGGAGGCAGGCCTTTAGTTGTTTCCTCACGAGGTCGGGAAGCCACGCCCCAATCTTCACGGTCTTTGTTGTGTCTGTCCCGAGGGTTACGAGCTTGAAGTCTCCGTCTGGAATGGGGCACGTTGGGTGGGAAGGCTGCCCGTTGGTTTCGCCGGATTCGTCCTCCTTGGGACACGCCCGGTTAAGATCTGTGTAGTCGACACACATTCTTATTTGGATCATCAATGAACACGACAATAAACTAATCCAAATAAGAATGGAAGATATGGTTCATATACTCCATGAACACTCCGGGCGCATTAGACACTCTGAAAGGCATTACTGCATACTCATAATGTCCATATCGAGTCCTAAACACCGTCTTTTGAATATCACCTTCTCTCACTCTGATCTGATGATAACTCGACCTCAAGTCAATCTTACTAAACACACGAGCTCCCACCAACTGATCCATCAAATCATCAATCCTTGGAAGAGGATATTTGTTCTTAATGGTCACTTTATTCAACTGACGGTAATCAATGCACAACCGCATGCTACCGTCTTTCTTCTTCACTAACAACATTGGAGCTCCCCACGGCGACACACTTGGCCTGATAAACTTTGTGTTCAACAACTCTCCAATCTGAGACTTCAACTCGACCAATTCCATTGCCGACATCCTGTACGGCGCCATAGAAATAGGCCTCGTACCAGGAACAAGGTCAATGCTAAACTCAATTTCATTCTTTGGAGGCAACTCTGTAATATCATCAGGGAACACCTTTGGAAACTCGTTCACCACGGCTAACTCATCCAACAACTCCTTGTTGTCAACAAACAGCGATGCAAATAAAACAAACACCTGAGCTTCATCTTCCAACAAAGTCCTCAATTCCTTACTATATAAGGAGTCTGCCAAAGCTTCCTCTTTTGGAGTCAGAAACAATAACACTTTCTGAAAACAATCGATGTACACTTGGTTGAACTCCAACCGGTTCATACCCAATATAACATCCAAACTACCAAGTGGTAAACAAATCAAATTCACACCGAAGTCTCGGCCAAAAATAGTCAGGGGACACTTCAAACACACTAACAAAGTAGTCACTGAACCAATCGAGGGAGTTTCAATAGTCATCCGCCGCTCAAGAGTAGACGACACCAAACCTAACCTCTTCACACAATCAACAGGGATAAACGAGTGGGTTGCACCCGTATCAATCATAGCAGTCAAAGGAATGTTATTGATAAAACAAGTACCTTTGATCAAACGCTCCTCGTCCGCCGCTTGAGTTCCCACCACTGCAAACACTTTACCGCTAACCTGAGGCGCTTGAGTCCTCCTCGGTTTCTCACAATGAGTACTAATATGGCCTTTCTCATCGCAACTATAGCAAGTAGGCATACTAGTCCTGCAATCCGCCATCACATGGTCCGGCTTCCCACACTTGAAGCACTTATTCGCTTCATGAGGACAATCACTAGCACGATTCCCCGCGACACCGCACCGATAACATTTCAAATCCACCGACGCTTTCCTCTCTCTGAACCTCTTATCATCCACATCCTTCTGCTTTCCCTTATCGGTCGGCACGCTGTAAGGTGTACCACCGAATCTCTGTTTACCCTTACGGTCATTCACCGCCTTGTAGTGTGCGATCCTCGCATGGTTATCATTGTCATAAATCCGGCTTCTACTCACCAACTCAGGGTAACTCCTGATATCCTCCGGAAAATACTTTTCCAAAAAACCCATTCGAACCACCTCCCAAGTAATCGGAGTCCCCGAAGCCTCCAACCTCTGGCGACAGTTGTCCCACCAAGCTTCAGCTTCTCCCTCTAACATGTGAGTACCAAATCTCACTTTCTGCTCATCGCTGCACCCCATGGTTCTGAAGATCTTCTCTATCGCCTTTAGCCACTTTTGTGCAGCTTCCGGATCCAAAATCCCACCTTCAAACTTTGGTGGCTTGTTGCTCTGGAACTGCGTCAAGTCTCTGAACTGAGCACCTGCAGCCAGATTCTGATTGGCCACCACCCGTGCCATTGCTTGCATAGCTGCAGCCAACGCATCATCGTTCCTCCCTGCTATACTGCTCAACAACCACAACAACAAGTTAACAGAAAACAACCAAACTCTATCCTACAAACATACTCAACTACAACACTGACCGGACGAACCGACATGCTCTGATACCAACTTGTAACACCCTGTTCCCCAAAATAAAATAAAACAATCAATACAACAATTATCAGAGTTTTCCCCAAAAACGGGATGTCACATTTTCACCAAATTTCCACAAAAACGATTCTTTAAAAAAAATGGTTTTCAACAAAAATTGCAGCGGAAAAGAAATTTGTCATAAACATAAGCATGTATATATACATCATCAACATCATCATGTACAACCAGTCGGCCATCTGCCCAAAATATACCAAATATCATTCTCATAGTCAATCAAAACAAGATACGCCGCAGGGGCACACAAAACATCAGCTAAACACAAATACTCCCAAAAGCCCCAGTGTTACGTATCAGAGCAGTCCCTACGACCTCGCCACAATCCAAGCTAGCTAAACACCTGGATTGTCTATACTTCCGAAGAAGCACAGACCACAACAACAACAAAGGGGGTGAGAAATCACGATCAAATATTAACGGTATAAATGCACATGAAATAAAAGGTAGAAACACATAAACATCATTTCATACACATCGAATCCGGACCTACTGTCCCACGCCAACACAACATACATACACCAAATGCAACACATGCAACTCAACACAATGATATGCGGTACCGACTTAACTCAGGATAGATCGCATACACTCCATCCGAGCAACGATCTATCCCTACCATGCTCCTCCTGATCCCATAAAATCAAATCTCATGATAGATCGCATACACTCCATCCGAGTAACGATTTATCCCTACCAACGTTCCCCATTTTGAACACGGGTGAATCACGTACACTCCATCCGAGCAACGATTCAACTCTCGTCCATGCTCCCCACTTGGAGCACGTGAGTGAATCACATACACTCCACCGAGCAATGATTCACCACGTTCACGCTCCCCACTTGGAGCACGTGAGTGAATCACATACACTCCACCGAGCAATGATTCACCACATCCACATGCTATGCAAACACCATGCACAACAACACAGCACTCACGGTGCACACGATCCTACTGATCCATCGCATCATATAATGCATACACACTAAGCACAAAAAGTACATCCGATCCTACTGATCCAATTCCTCACACAACACATCAATATAACGTACACAAGGCGTATCGATCCTATTGATCCACTCATCACAACAACATATAAATGCAACGCATATAAAGCGTATCGATCCTACTGATCACAATTTATCATACATCGAACATGCCTCGCCCATCACCACAGTCATACATCATAACATACACCAATTCAATTATCAAAATCACACGGATATCACGGAATCACATCCCGACACCATACATACACTCACCACGACTCACTAATAAGCTCATCACCAAACATGACCAACAAGGGTCCCAAACCACAAAGAAATCGACATAGAACAGCAGCAAAACACAAACTGCTGTCGGGCTCGCTGGCGTATTCGTTTGACGAAGCCCCGCAGCGAACACTCGCTGACCATTCGCCTGGCGAAACCCTTGGCGAAACCAAACAGAGGCTACTGGCAGCATTCGCTGCCCAGTTCGCCTGGCGAAGGCTCACCCCCTTATTCGCCCAGCGAATACCTGCGTTTCCAGAAAAATTCCACACAGCAGAAACAATAACTTTCCCGATTTCGCTCGATTTCACTGCAACCTGCTTCTAACATGATGTACCAATATAATACGACTTAACTATGAAGTCTATACCGAATTCCACCCGATAACAACCTAGTCTTACTGTTCGAACCAACTTCGACTTAAAACGGTAATCTACCAAAACCCTAAATTCATCCGAACTACGCATGCAACAATTTCTAACACATTGATCACACTCATAACAGATTTAACAACATGCAACAACATCAATTCGTCATCAATCACAGGGATCAGGGAATTTCCCCTTTCTACCAATTACTCATGCAAATACCAATTCAACCGATCAATCCCCCCTTACCTCGAATGCACTTCTGATGATGATGAAGCTTCACAATCCACACGAAAATCCTTCTTGCTCAAGCTTCTGCTCTTGATTCTACCGTGATCGTGCTCCTCCTTCGTTCCTCTCCTTCGTGCGTGTTCTTCTCTTGTTCTATTTATTTCAAAAATGCCAACACTACCCTTAATACCCCAAAATCACTTTTTATTCCAAATAATTTCCAATATTAATATTTTACTCATATATTAATATTAGTAACAATAATAATAATAATTAATAATAATATTAACATTACTATTAATTATCACACTATTATCACTATATATTAATAATATGATCCTTGGTTCTCAAATAATTCCACACAAACACATCAACAGATAAAAATAACACCGAAACTAAAAATAATTAAAATGGGTGTTACACCTTGGCTGCCAACCAGCCAGCCTTTGTCATCTCCTTCGTCGAGCAGGACCTTGGCTGCCAATCAACCAATCTTTGTCCTCTCCTTCGTCGAGCAGAAACTCTGTCGAGCAGAACCTTGGCTACCAGCCAACCTTTATCCTCTCCTTCGTTGAGCAGGACCTTGGCTGCCAACCAGCTAGCCCTTGCCCTCTCCTTCGTCGGGCAGGACCTTGGCTGCTAACCAGCCAACCTTTATCCTCTCCTTCGTCGAGCAGAAGCTCTGTCGAGCAGGACCTTGGCTGCCAACCAGCCAACTTTTATCCTCTCCTTCGTCGAGCAGGACCTTGGCTGCCAACCAGCCAACCCTTGCCCTCTCCTTCGTCGGGAAGGACCTTGGCTGCTAACACTCAACCTTTATCTTCTCCTTCGTCGAGCAGAAGCTCTGTCGAGCAGGACCTTGGCTGCCAACCAGCCAGCCTTTGTCCTCTCCTTCGTCGAGCAGGACCTTGGCTGCCAATCAGCCAGCCTTTGTCCTCTCCTTCGTCGAGCAGGACCTTGGCTGCCAATCAGCCAACCTTTATCCTCTCCTTCGTCTAGCAGAAGCTCTGTCGAGCAGGACCTTGGCTGCCAACCAGACAACCTTTATCCTCTCATTTGTCGAGCAGGACCTTGGCTGCCAACCAACCAGCCCTTGCCTCTCCTTCGTCGAGCAGAAGCTCTGTCGAGCAGGACCTTGGCTGCCAACCAGCCAGCCCTTGCCCTCTCCTTCGTCGGGCATGAGCCCCCTCCTCTTTCAGACCTCCGACAGACACCTAACAGATCAATGTCGCGTGGCAGGTCACTGATTTCGTTATAGTCAGATCATTGACGCCGTTGGAGCCGCCTCCTCGCCGTGGACGTTCGTCAACCCAAACACGTCCATGCTCGCAACCCGCTCACGTCCGTTAGAAACACTCCCTCGACATCTTTGCCCGACAGTAGCTCTCCCTGACGCACTTTCCTGCCTAAGCGCGACATTATCAAGTTCTCGCTCCCTTGCCTCGGAGCTACGACTTAGGGGGCTCCTGTTCTGGCCTGGGCCCCGGCCTGACCGGGAAGACCCA
Source organism: Lathyrus sativus (assembly GCA_963859935.3). Taxonomy (NCBI): domain Eukaryota; kingdom Viridiplantae; phylum Streptophyta; class Magnoliopsida; order Fabales; family Fabaceae; genus Lathyrus; species Lathyrus sativus. The sequence continues at coordinate 515,764,697 of OZ012741.1, forward strand.
ACTCACATACACTTGGGGGAAGGCCCAAAGGAGCCTTCCTCATCTGTGTCGAGCACAAGACTCCCTGTCGACCAGACACTGCCCCGTCGGGCAGAACCTTCCTCATCTGTGTCGAGCACAAGACTCCCAATCGACCAGACACTGCCCCCGTCAGGCAGAACCTCCCCTTCGCGGGCAGAACCTTCTTCAAGTGTCGAGCAGAACAACGTGTCCTTCACACGTTTCCCACGTGCTCCCCTCCGCGGGGACACGTCATCCACCAACTGCCCAACTCCGAAAGAGCATGTCAACCCACTTTTCGGAGTTCACGGAGCAGTTGAACTAGGGCGAAGACCACATTCCGGTCTTCACTACGCCACGTAAGCCTTAACATTCACTTGGGTTTGGCCTGACCATCCAACCCAACTCAAATGACCGTTGGCCCTGCATGGGGGTATCTCTATAAATACTCTCTTCTTCAAAAGGGTCAGATATTCACTTCTTACCCCCTTTTCTGTACTTGTGATCACTCTGTCCAACTTCGATATCGGAGTGTCTTGCAGGTACACCCCCCATCTCCTTCTATACACCATTGAACAAACATAAATCCAGCAGGGCGCGGCAAGTCAGAGATCCTCTTCTGATCAGGTTACATATTATATATATATATATATATATATATATATATATATATATATATATATATATATATATATATATATATATATATATATATATATATATATATATATATATATATATATATATATATATATATATATATATATATATATATATATATATATATATATATATATATATATATATATATATATATATATATATATATATATATATATATATATATATATATATATATATATATATATATATATATATATATATATATATATATATATATATATATATATATATATATATATATATATATATATATATATATATATATATATATATATATATATATATATATATATATATATATATATATATATATATATATATATATATATATATATATATGAACAAATTTTTATAATGTCAAAATAAAATATTAGATTCAAATATATTTATATATGAGAAAATTATATTTATGATTCAAATAAAAATAAAATAATATTTTTTTAAAATAATAAGCTGGTTAAATAATTCTATATTTCTTCACTTTCATATTTATTATATTTTAGAATCAAATGTGTGTCCCATACTAATTTAAATAATTAAAATTTTGAGTTGTACTTTTGAAATCACTGCAATTTTTCTTTTTCAATCTTAAAAAAAAAACAAATAAGTTTTGAAAGAAAAAAATACGTTGTTTTGAAAGCTTGTTGACAATTATAAAAGTTAACGATGACAATATGAGAAGTTTGATATAAAATTTTGTGAGAATCCAGAAGCAGTTGTTACCGATCATGTCGCTATTTTCAATATTACAACATTTTGTATGAAAAGTTGACAATGGTCTCCTTCTCGCGATATGCATATATTTAAAAAAAATATATTTTTAATCTTTTAAAAAATGTTAAACTTGCCTTTTTAATTTTTAACTATTCTCTGAAGCGGTCGTTAGCATTTTTCAAAAATATTTTTTAATATATAAAACATACTCAAAAATAAATTATTTTGTATATTTTATATATTAAAAAATCAAAATTAACTCAATTACAATTGTTTATTTTTTTTAAAGAAAAAATAAATCTTTGAGTATATTTTGTATATTAAAAAAATATAATTTATAATTAATTAATTATGGTATATTTAATTTTTGATTGTTTTTAAGAACAAAATAAATTATTGTCTATGTCTTATACGTTGAAAAAAATTATTAATCAATAAAATTATTAATTATTTTTTAGAGAAACCAATAAATCTTTAAGTATGTTTTACATATTGAAAAAATAATATTTAATTAATAAGTATACTTTATGTTGATTGTATTTTATTTCATATGTTTGTCTATATTTAAAAAATCAAAATTTTAAATAGCTACTTTATATATAAGATATTTTTCCTTTATAAAAATATTTTGTTCAACACATTTCTTATTTTTTATAACTGGATTAATCAAATAACAACAACTTAAAATTAAATAAGATTAAAGAAAACTATATAGAGAAATTGAATTCAAATCCTTTGCAAGAGTACACATATTCTTCGATTTAAATAATTAAAATTCTAAATTGTACTTTTCTATTAAGTGTGTCTTATTATTAAATATACTGGCCACAAAATATGTTATATTTAATTAATAAATATTATTAACAACGAAAAATTAAGAGTAATTTATTTATATTAAATTGATTTTAATGCATGATACGAAATTTAAAATAAAATTGCAACGCAAAGTATTCTAAAGGAAGAATCACTTTTTCAAAAAACAGTATTTTTATAAAGAAAAGGCAGCAAATAAATTCTGAAGAAAAAAAAAACGAAACACGTGCCAAACGACGGTAGTGGGATCCGTGCGAAACGAAGAAGAAAGAGAGCACCACGTCGGGTAGCATTGGTTGCATTGAAACGCGTGCAGGGTCTTCCGACCCGAGCCCCATTACCTCCGTTCACAATATTTTCATTTTTTCCCCTCCTTTTTCTTTCTTACGTTCTATAAGATCTAAACTCGTTCTTATTTCATAATCTTTCCCTATTCCATTCTCATCCATCAGATTATATCTACCACTTTCTTTCACATCGTTCTTTCTCCTTACGATTTCCTCAGGTTCGTTTTTTTTTCCTTTCCCTGTGTTAGGGTTTCCGATTTTCATCGATCGATTACAATCGGTGAAACTGCTTCTACAATTGCTATTAGTTCCGTCGACTTTGGGGTTTTCTTTACTATTCTCTCGATTTTCGACCTCTATCTGAAGTGATTATTTTTGTGTTTGAATTTTTTTGTTAGGTTTGCGATTGTGCTAGTAATTTTTTTAAAAATTATTTTGCCTTGTTTTTGTAAACATAGGTTTATAATTTCTAGCACTGTTTTTACTTGTGTAGGTAGGTATGGGATTTGTTATTATATGATTTCTAGCACTGTTTTTGAACTTTTGAGTTTTTATTTTTCTTCACCAAATTTTACTGTTTTTTTTTATGCTTAGACTTTCTTCACTGTTTTTTTTAAAACTTGTGTAGATATGGTATATTGGTTTTTTCAGATTTCATCTTGAAATCAGGGGACATTGGCTCCAATATGAGCTCTCGAACAGGCAGGCAGACTAATATTAGAAGTTACCGGCGAAGGAAGACAGTTTTGGACCTTGACCTTAACCGAGTACCGGCTGGTGAGAATCGTGAGCAGGAGGGACCTTCTCTTCAGTTGGAGCCTCAAGTAGTAGAAACTCAAGCCAACAACCAGCTACAACAAGCCAACAATCAGCCACAACAAGCCAACAACCAGCAACAACCCCCTTTGATTGATGTGGAGGCCATTGATGATGATGATGTTGTTGAATCTTCCCCTAGGGCTTTTGCCGAGGTTTATCTCCGCTTTTGTATATTCTTTGTTTCTATTGTCTTTCAGTAGTTAGTTACTAGATTTATTTGTTGGGAATGAATCTAATTTTTTTCCTTGTCTGTTTTCTTAGGCTAAAAACAATTCTAGAAGAAATCGCGGAAGGACCATAGTTGATGTGGATTTAGGTAACATGAAATTCCTTTATTCTCGCACGAATACTATAGTTTTTAAAAACGACAATTATTGTCTTGTAGTCTACTTAATAGCCTGTAGACTTGCCTCACCTCAGGTAATCAAATTGAAATCATAAAACTCAAGTGGCATATATAATGAAAGTTTGTTTATAGCCAATGATTTGTCTTTGCTGTAGTTATGTAAGGGTTAGGAGGTGTATTATTCCTAGTAATTGTGAAATTAAGTTATGTTCTCCCCAGTGCTGACATTTATATTTTTCAGTACTGCATTTCTTTAATTCCCCCAATCCATTTCCTTGTCGATTAGGTCAGGATGTCTTGTACCAAAGCTTCTGTATCCCATCACATGATTTTTATTATTAAATGATTTTTTTTATAACTTTGCTCTTGTCTTTTTCTTGATGCAGTGTTTACGCTAATGATTTTTAATTTATTATAATGGTATGTTTTGCTGATTTAATCTGTCATTCATGATTATTGCAGAAGATCAGACTAGGGTAAACAACAATAATCGCTGCAAGCGCAGAAGAGAACCTCCAAATCAAACCGTTATTAATTGTGATCTTTACATTAATTTGGAAGGCAGTAGCAGCTCCCAGGTAAATGCATTTTGTGACATGCCGTAATGTTTTATGTTCAATGTTTCTTTGGCCTTTATTATCTGAATAAAATTAGCTGTTGGATTTGTACTAATTAATTTTCTACTTTGCTGCAAATAATTAGCTGTTGGGTTAGAGATAATTAATTTCAACCTTGTGGCATGTAATTTGGTATTACTTCTTTATGGTTTGTGTTTAGCTATGATTCGTAGGCTATTATTTACAGTACCTTTTATTTTAATTGTTATATTTGGATAGACATATTGCACGATTATATAGACCTAAATACTTATTTCTTAAGACTATGTCCTTTTGCTGTTCTCTTGGGCACCTGAGGAGTTGGTCTATTTTAGTTGTGGGACAGGGTAAATTTCTTTGATGGGGACAGGCTATGACTGAGCACAAGTTGGGATAGGATGAATGTTTTAATATCCACGACAGTAGATTTATGGTATTTTTAGTAGACATTTTTACTTGCATTTAACTGAATTGATGCAAGTGTGGTTTGCTCTGGCGGCTTGCTGTTGAATATGTTGTTTTGTTAGAGCAGTTCTTTTATATTTGTGTCGAACACAACTTGATTTTCTTCATTCTTTTTTAGTGCAGTTTGATACTGGCCAATATGCCAATGCTTTTCTTTGTGTCTTTAAATCTATCGAGCATTGTACTGCATAATATCACATTATTTTCAATATATAAGTTTTGCCTTGTACTTGGAATTATTTCTTATTCTTAGTCTCTATAATATAAAATTTGTCATCTGTTGATATTTAATCACCACCTCCCATGAATTAAAACTTATATAAGGTCATAAAGTTTTACTGGAGTTATAATTTCTGACTTGATTTGGATATCTCTTTAGCAGGTGGAAAGTGTCAAAAAGCTACCCGAGCCTCCAAAGGAACCCGTCTTCAATTGTCCTATATGCATGGGCCCTTTGGTTGAAGAAATGTCGACAAGGTGTGGTCATATTTTTTGCAAGGCATGTATCAAGTCTGCAATAAGTGCTCAGGCTAAATGTCCTACCTGTAGAAAAAAGATTACCGTGAAAGAGCTTATAAGGGTGTTTCTCCCATCAACTGGTTAAGGTATGACCAAAATCACTATTGATTATTGTTGCTGGCTGATATCTTGTCATGGATGAAATAAGTAGTTGGTGTTAAAGAGAACATATCACTTATACCATTGTTTTTTTATAAGGGAACTTTATTTGAAAACTTTTCTTTTTTTTTTTAATGTCAGAAAAGCATATAAATAGTTGTGCGTAAAGAGAATTAAAGGGGTGTGGCCAAATGGAAAACTGTTACTCCCTTTTTTGATATATAACCCCCTTTTTGTCTGAGGTGTCCTTTTCGGGAGCAAGATTTTAGTGGAAGCCAAAAAAAGCTCTCTTAGAAAAGTAAATCTATAACTGTTTTTTCTGTTTGCTTTCACTGGAATCTAGAACACGCTGGCTTGTGCAATTATGGGTTTTTTACTCGGTGAAACTATGTTGATCTTACGATTTATATATTTACGTTATATTTCTATATTAAATATCCTGCCATACCCTACTGTATAACTCATACATGTCTGTGGTGCCTGTGTCTTTGTTAGGATCATACAATATACCCTAGTTATTTCTTAATTTTTATTTAACTTGGAGGCCAGTGAAAATCTTTTTTAGTTAATCGTGCCATTGTAATATAATTGTAAATTATCCGTAGTTCCTACACTGAGTGGCTGCCTTTTTGCTTTACAACAGGGTTTCTATGCAAGCTGAGCCGATGATTATGAGGAATGGAAGAAGCCTTGCAGTTCGGAGATTGCCGAGTGGTTTTGTTGTTTCTAAGTTATACCTGTTTAATTTAGCATTTATCATATACATAAAGATGTTTGGTGGATACAATTCCGTGCTCGGTTGGTTTTTTTTTTTTAGCTTTCATGCTCTGAATCATTAGTCTATCTTTTTCTTTGGTGGATGTACATTGCCAGAAAAGCCAGTTGTGTGACCTATTCTTGACTCCAGGGATTTAAGTATGTACATTAGTACTGGTTGAATTCATTTATATCAGTTTGTCAGTAGGAATTACTATACGCTTTGCCAATATTTTAGCCTATAGTTTTGTATCAGTGTTCATGGATTGGATTTATAAATATTCAATCTATATACACATAAAATCATTACATTGGTGTGGATTTATAATCTACTTATCAAAACAGATTACAGTAAAATATTATTTCGTTTTTAAAACCGGTTAAGAAATTGAAAACTGATTATTACACGATCCAAAAAAAACAATAGATACTATTGAACCCAACCAAGGGTACTTGGATGAGATGGCAGGGTCTCTTTACTCTTAATTAGACGAGCAGTTCGAATCCAAGTCTTAGGTATAAAGGAATGTTAAATCACTTGGTGTTTATTAAGAATTACCCTTTACCTTTAACTGAAAATTCAACTAGGGAATGAATTTACAGTAAGAAGTAAGAATTTTGCTCTTAGACACAATAGTGAGAAGAAATAGATTCTGAGAGAATAGAAAAAAAGTAGCCATAAGGTGAAAACTTAAGAGAAAGAAATAACAAAATCATATGTGAAAGCTTAGAGAGAGAAAAAATAACAATAAAATTACTATGCTAAAATGATAAAACGAGTAAAATAAGCTTAGTAAGTAAATTGATGGTCAATAAACTCTACAAAAATATCCCTTTTTTTTAATCATGCTTTTGTCCTCACGTGTGGGAATTAAGAAACGTTTTTGGGTAACTTTAAAATGAGATTCTCCCTTTCCGTTGAAATAACATTTTATAGTGAAAGTGTGTCTTCTTCATTTAAAAAAATGTATGGTATATAGTCGAGAATGTGTCTTTCTAGGCTTCACTTCAATCTTAGTTATATCTTTGTTTTTGTCGTTCACTTCTGCAATTTTGTCTATGTTATTATTAAAATCTTTTTCAGCTTATAGGGTTTTCAACTTGGAAGGGTCAATGTGAGGCTATTAATAAGGAGCTGGAAGTGAATATTGGTGATTTGTTTTTTTTTTTTGTTTGGGTGGTGGAAGAAATCATGGGTAAAGAGAATTTGAATATTGACCTTGGCTCTTGTAATCTATAAAATGGTTTGATGGTGGGAGTTTGGTTAGAGGGGGATATAAGGGAGGGAGAACATCAGGTTTTTCAAAAAATGATGGTATAAATAATGGTTTAGCTTGTCTCTTAGAATTGAGGAGGTTGAAGAACAAGTTAGCTTTGACATTGTCTCTTAGAGTTGAGGAGGTTGAAGAACAAGTTAGCTTTGACAATGTGCGAATGACATTTTTTTCATTCAGTAATACTTGACCCCTCTTTGAGGAACAAGTTGAGCAAGAGGTAAATACTTGTTTGAAGGGTCGAGCTGGATAGAGTCTGCAACAAATAGGTCTTAATCCATCTATCTCATTTTCTAATTATGTTGGTACACATGGCAACGAGATTAGGAGAGCGTTGACTATATTGAATTGAATATTGGTTTTGATCAAAAGAATTCTTTTAAATCTCAAATGATCAATGAGAAAACCTTATTTATACTGTAAAAACGTATCTTAGGTCTTTTCTCCTATTATCTTGTAATAATAGGGCCCTCGCTATGTGAAAAACATCTAGTATCATTGCCTATTAAAAATATTAGTTATTAAAAATATTAGTACAAATAAGCAAGTGATGTTAGTGGGTCATCCATGGGCCTCTGAGCCACATCAATACAGGATGCACTATTAGCATGTGGATGGAGGTGCACTCAGCAGTTTTGAGTTAAATCTAGGACGTGCCTTAGATTTATAATTAGATTTTGCAAATACTTCATTCTTGCACCCTCCATAAGATGAGAATATTCCTATATCCACCTCTTTGATTCAAAAATTAAAATTTCCTAATTCTTTTTTTGGGGTTTTTTTCACGTTTTCAAATTGACCAGGCTATGGATTTTTCAGCTGTAGCCACGAATGCAATTGGGGATGAAGTCTTTGGAAATGGTTTTTCTTATTCATGGTTTAGAGGACCCTCATGTTTGTTAGATACTAGGGGTTGTAACTACCTTTTCACTTTTACAATCTCTTTACATAGAGTTAGAAGTTTCTCTCGATTATGTTTTTGGCAACCCGGACTCATCATATTCATTAATGGCGATTTATAGGTTGGAGCATGAGAATTATACACCATTTACTAGAAGTTGGGTGTTATACTATGTTGTATGCTTTATTTTGTATCTTTTAACACCAATTTTCATCATTCCTCTTGATAAGTGTCAAAATTACATAAAATAAATAGACAGTTATTCACTTATTTTACAAAAGAAAAATCTATGTATTTAAGAAAAGTGTTAAAAACCTATTTAGATTTTCTACTTGTATATTTATTAAAAGAATGTAAAAAGGATTTAGAAACCACCGGACAACACATAAATACTTCATAAAGACTAACTTTCTACAACCAAGTTGTCGCGGTGAGAATTCAAGACCATAACTATTAAATTAACTAGGATCACAAATCTTAATTCACCACTGATCTTTAATTTATCCAAGAAAAGGAAAAAAGAACGAATAACCCGGTAATATGCAATGCAAAAATAAAACAAAAGAGAATCTAAGATTCGGGGGTTAGTTATACTAAGAAAAAGTACTAGCACCCTAAGTATTTATAGTGCTCTATAGTAACCTCTTGTCTTATTGTGTTATTTGTTAATTGTTTGCTAAAGGTTAAAATATGGGTAATGTAAAAAAAGAAAAGATGGAAAAAGAAAAGGTAACTCGCTAGGATCTCACAATCTTATGCCTATGTATCCTATATAGGAAGTCGGAGCAATTGTATTTCGGCTGACTACGGGTGAAAAGAAAATGGGTGTAAAAAGAAAAAGAGTCATGTTGTCATCTTAAGGAGAATACTCAGCCGAACCACCACAAACATGTGGAAGATGGGTCTTTGCTTCATATTGAGAGAAGAACTCCAACTTGGATATAGAATCAACAGGTATGCCACATACCTCTCTCAAGTGAAAAAGAATCTGCATCTTTCTCAACTATGTCATGAGGTAGGAGAATTACAATTAAGGGTGACTGTTGTCTAATCCTCTCATGAGAAAATGGAACTTAATTGTAGGTTATCTGAAGTTGAAATATCCTAAGGGTAACTACCTAAGAGATCACAACCTAAAGTAATTAATCTAAAGTCAACAATCTAAATATATACAACCTAAGGTAATCAACCTAAAGGAAGGAAATGATCATACAATGGGTGAAAGATGCAACAGAGAAATGCAATGCACATGACTATAAAGTCAATCACAAACTATTCCCTTGGATTCAAATGTACGCAATCATATAGATTCAAAGGCTATAATTGAATGTCAAACACGCATCACGACAATAATATCAAAATAGAGTACAAAGAAAAAGTCTCAAACATCAAAGCTAAGCTCACGAACAAATAATGAGATATATATAAGTCAAGCATCAAGACACGTGATCAATACAAGTTCACCATACAGAGTATCTTAGACAAGCTCAACAAACCCTAATCATGACATCGTGGAATCAACAAAAATAATAGTTACCAATATTTTCAAGCAAAATTATCCACGAACAACAAGTCAAATCAACTTAAAATGAAGCAAAATCCAAGACATCATGTGAATATGTTCTCATTAAGTATCATATCTAAGGCATGGTAAAAACAAGTAAACAACCATCTCATGAAAAATAAACATGCATTCATATTTCAAAAATCAATTTATGAGTGTAATCAAAGCAGCAAGATGATGGCGTTCACAAAATACATGAAAAAAAAAGGTCAACAATAATTTAGCCAGAAAACTATGGCAAGCTAACAATATACAATAAATCATGTGACCCCAAAAAAGAAAATAAATACAAATGAAACATTTTTAGATTTTTTTTAAATGAGGTATAAAATAATAAAAATAAGTAAATATTTAAAAGATGAAATAAAAATATTTTTGTTGCTTTTTTAAGTATTAAGTAATTAATTAAATAAAAAAAGTAAAATATTAACAATAAATTATTAAAAAAAAAATTTTTGGTATTTTCTTCTAAAATTTAACAATTAAAATGCATTAAAACAAATAAAAGAATTGAATTGAAAAGTGAGGGGAAGGGTACGCATATGCATGGGAAACAAATAACATAACATATTATTTTCTTCTTTTTCATGACAACAATAGCAGTACATGACTTACAAAACAATCAACATGCTCCATCAAACATCACACGAAGCACACTTATGCCATTACAGAACACCACACGGAACACACCCCATTATTATTATGCATGCACAGTAAAACAAAACAACCATAAAGAAATAATTTTACCGACATCGAGAACACTACAACGGCAAACAAATACCAACATAAAGAAAGAAAACATATACAGCCAACTCAAATATGCAATATAACATACTCCTCGACAATGACTTGCAATGCAACAATAACTTTGAAACAACCAACGATAAGAATTACCATCAGTACCATGCACCATTTTCAAGAGAAATCAAGCAGCGCAAACTCAAATGCATACAACACATGTTTAAAACAAAACTCAAACTACATGATACAACGCAACAATGGAGAAGCAGAGGAAGTCAAAGTCGTTACCAAACTGAAAAGGTGGCGACTGCTATGTATCAAGCGATGTCATTGCCGCAAACGAAGTCCATATAAACCCTCCTACCTTGCTGTTTCAAAAGCCTCAACGGTATCGGCATGAGTTCGTGTGTGATAATGCTTAAGATGATGATAAAGATTGAAGCCGAGTGAAAGAAGATAAAGTGTATTGTTGTTACACTGTTGGTGTGATGATGAAGAATGAAAAACAAGAATATAAAGGTTAGGGAAGTATGGTCTTGATAGCTTGGAAGGTTATGTTGTGGTTTTGTCGAGAATTAGTTTTGAGGTGGTTGAGTAGGCAGAACATGAAGATGGAAGGAAGAAGGATGTGATCTTGTTTTCAAAAAAGAAGAAAAATGCAGGCCAGGGAAAGGGTGTGAGGTTAGTTTGGGGAATGGAGGATGAGTTAGAAAAGAAGCATGAGGGTATTAAATGGACATGGTGACAGGAACAGGACTCCAATTCTAGGCTACCGCTCCATGCGTCACAAAGTTAAGTTGATCTTCATCAAACTCATCTTCAATTATAACACTGACTTTAATGAATGGTCCTTCCTTTGTAGAAAACCTCTTCAATTGGTGGAATAATTATGCCTTTTGTAGCGAGCTTGGTCGAGTTGACAACTAAGAAGCTAAAACCCTTTTTGTTTCTGTTTTCGGGTAAAGACAGAACTTGCCCCCATCCTTTTTGAGAACCACTCTCCATAATATGATGTGTGTCTTTAAGAGATGAAATAGAGGCCCCCTCTTCTTGGCACTATTACCAGCAATTGAGAGAGCTTAGAATTGGGTTCTTACTTCCTCGCATGCATCAATGTATGAGAAAGAATAGAGATGGCTCACCACCAAAACTCTTTCCCCACAAACTGTAACCAGCTTCCCTTTATAGACAAACTTTAGTTTCTGGTGCAATGTAGACGTGACTGCTCCAGCCTCATGTATCCATGGCCTACCCAACAAATAACTATAGGCAGCACGAACTCCTATGACCTAAAAAGTGATTTGGAAAATATGGGGCCCAATGGTCATATGTAGGTCAACCTCCCAAATCATGATCTTCCTTGACCCATCGAAAGCCTTTACAATAATACCACTTAGTCTCATAGGCGCTCCTTGATACGACAATCTTGTAAGAGTTGTTTTTAGAATCACATTTAATGATGATCCAGTGTCAACCAGTACACTAGATAATGCATCATTCATATAATTCATATAAATGTGAAATTCTAGGTAACCAACAGTGGATGTTATCACGAATGTTATGACATCCACAATAACATAGACTATAGAACTTATACTACAAGTTGTAAAGGAAAGTAGTAAATAACACAAGTAATTGTTTACCCAGTTCAGTGTCAAAAACACTTACATCTGGGGGCTACCAAGCCAGGGAGGAAATTCACTATTAGTAGAATTAATTCAGAGTCAAACAACCAGTTTGCACTCTTCACTTAAGACCTACCCAATGACACTTCAACCTAGAGACCACTAAACCTGAGTTACCAACTCACTCCCCCTCAATCACCTCAGTGATATCAATACACAATTACAAAAGAGATATGAAGACACAATTCAAACACACCTTGATCTTGCTTCACAACTTTGATCAAGTGACACAACATTCTTGCTTAAAAGCTTTAGAGTGACACACTAAACAGCTTAACAATACTAAACCAATGCAATCATACAACAAACAATTGCTTGGTTAACAAGTATTCTTAAGACATAATACACACGTGAAGAACAAACCTCTTAACTCACAAATACACTCTCCAATCTCTGCTCTATTAAGGTTCATCCTCTTGTTATTTATAGCAGCAGATATCCTTTGGGCCTTTGTGTAGAATTTAGGTTTACCCAAGACAAACCTCTCTTCAAGAATCTGCACACTTACCAATTAGGTCAGAGACATTTTATTTCGCCAGAGCTTCTAAAATGTTTCCTGACTTCCAGCTTGAGCTTCTAATATGTTTCCTGAATTCTAGCCTGAGCTCCCTCATTCTAAATACCAAAAAACTAAGTTGTGTGCCCTGATGTCATACGCTCAATGTCATAACATTCAGCATGACATCCAACTTAACTTACTTTTAGCTAACTCAACTTATCCTGCAGAACACTCTTTATGTATGTCATAACATCAGTCATGACATTCATACACACTCCCATGTTTAGCCATAAAATGCAGCCAATCAAAAGCATCTACAAACTCCCCCTTTGGCAAATTTTTGGCTAAAACACTCTGTTACCATATCAGATATTTACAAGTAGAAGAAGACATACCATACACCCTATCATGCAGGAAAGCTAGTAACTAAAACACACTCTCAGAGTTGTCTTCACATACTTACACAGTTAGCTCTCAACCTGTTCACAAACAATCATTTGTTAGTCACCACTACATATGTCACACTGTTTTGAGTAACATTCTGGGTTACTCCCCCTCAACTGATGCAATTGATGCATATCATCTCAGCTGAGCACATAACATGCACACCCTGCAGTCACACATAATACCAAAATATCCAGGCTTTTTTGGATGTCAAGACATTCAGAATAACATCCTGAAGTCACACCATTTCCACAGTAACACTCTATCACCTGTTATCCTAGACTACATATGTCACAATTTTCTGTGGACCATCCTGTGCTCTTCCCCATGAAGAGATGCACAACACTTACATTCTGCTAACACTCTGCAGACACATACACTCCTAAGCAGCGGCTAAAAGCTCACACATTTCTAACATACATTCCTACACAAATTAGGAATTCACACTTTAGCAACAGCTGTTGTCACACCTGCAAGCATGTTTATTTCACATGCACAATAGCACATATGCTCATTAGCAGCAACACCTGCAAATACACATTTGTAGCAGCAACTCAACCAATTCTTCCACCTGTTCTTTCACCTGTGCTAGATACATCTCTAACCTGCTGTTACCTAACCCTTCTCCCCCATTTTTAGCCACAAATTAAGATCAAAACTAATAAAATAGTATAGATTATAATGAGTAACATTACAGAAGTTTGGGGTCTTACAAAAAAATTGTTCATGAAGAGCATCACAACTTATCATGCTGTCACATAACACAGACAAAAGTCTAACCAAAAACAACAAAAATATTCAAAGCAGCAGCACATCTTCCTCATCAGCTCAGCAACCAGCAACCTGAGCCACACAACAGTCTACCACCTTAATCTTCCTCCTCAAAGGAACTAGAGTCATTATCATCTGTATCTGATAAAGAGATATCCTCATCACTTTTATAAGGGTCATCCTCTAGCATATCAAAAGTGTGAGGTGGGTCCATGCGAGCCAGGGGAATGGATATGCCACACATAGGCCGCCCTGTCTGGAAAATCTTAGTGACGATTTCATCAATGGATCTGCCAACATATGCTGAGCCTTCCCTGTTCTTCATTCTAGCAAAGTCCTCACGAGTGGGAGAAGAATTACTTAGGGTGTGGTGTGTAGATTTGTCTGTTGAAGAAGATGAAGCCTTAGACGTATCTGCGAAGGTTTTGGCATGCTCATTTGTCTGGGAAGCACTTGGATTGGAAGATATTTTGTTGATGATAGGAGGCAACTGAAGTCTATGAGAGGCGGAGAAAACCGTTTGCACAGTGAGACACCAAGGATGTGTGGAATAGAGAGCTTAAGTGGTCCAGGGCGTGGACTGCATTAAAGTTTTAAAACTCTCACGTGTCAGTAATTGCTATGAGTCCTCATACATGTAAATACCCAATTTTCCTCTTAAATTCTCAAATTAAGCAGCATCTAGAGCCTTTGTAAAGATGTCAGTTAGCTGTAGTTTTGTGGACACATGTTCCAAAGAAATCACTTTGTCTTCCACAAGGTCTCTTATGAAGTGATGTCTTATATCAATGTGTTTAGTTCTGCTATGTTGAATTGGGTTCTTGGAGATATTGATAGCACTAAGATTGTCACAATACAATGTCATGACATCCTGAGTGACATTGTATTCTGTCAACATTTGCTTCATCCAGACCAGCTGAGAACAGCTACTGCCAGCTGCTATGTATTCAGCTTCAACAGTGGACAATGAGACACAGTTTTGCTTTTTGCTGAACCATGATATGAGATTAATCCCTAAGAAGAAGCATCCATCAGAGGTGCTCTTTCTATCATCAGCACTTCCTGCCCAGTCAGCATCACAATACCCAGATAGAGTGGGATCACACCCATGAGAGTAAAGTATACCATAATCACAAGTTCCATTCACATATTTGAGAATCCTTTTAACTTGATTTATGTGAGGCACTTTAGGATCTGCTTGATATCTAGCACATACACCAACTGCAAAAGCAATATCGGGTCTGCTGGCTATTAGATACCGCAAGCTTCCAATCATGCTTATGTACAGGCTTTGATCAACACTAGTACCACTTTCATCTTTTGCTAACTTCAGATGAGTGGGTGCAGGTGTTCTTTTGTGGCCAGCATTATCCATCCCAAACTTTTTAACTATGTTTTTGGTATATTTACTTTGGGAGATAAATATAGAATCTTCCATTTGCTTGGCTTGCAATCCAAGAAAGTAAGTTAATTCTCCACACATGCTCATTTCAAACTCAGATTGCATGTGATTGACAAATTGTTTCACCATTTTGTCTAACATCCCTCCAAACACTATGTCATCCACATAGATTTGTGCAATCATGATTTTTCCACCTTCATCCTTTACAAAAAGGGTCTTATCTATCCCTCCTTTCCTATATCCATTGGTGGTAAGGAATTCTGTCAGTCTTTCATGCCATGTTCTAGGGGCTTGTTTCAAACCATACAGTGCCTTCCTTAACTTGTATACATGGTCTGTCAAGTTAGGATCCTCAAATCCTTTGGGTTGTGCCACATATACTTCTTCATTTAGATATCCATTGAGAAAAGTATTTTTCACATCCATTTGGAATAATTTAAATTTCAGGATGCAGGCAATTCCTAACAGCAGCCTGATTGACTCAAGTTATATGTTGTGTCGTCACCATGAGTATAGATAAACAGAGAGTGGTCAAACTTGCTATTAACAAAGTCAAAGGTGGAGATAAAGGATGCAAACTGTTGGTACCATGCTCTTGGGGCTTGTTTAAGGCCATATAGATATTTCTTTAGAAGACAGACATGATCCGAATTATTTTGATCACGAAATCCAGGAGGCTAATGCATGTAGACGGTTTCAGAAAGGTTCCATGGAGAAAAGCATTCTTTACATCAAGTTGATGGATGGTCCAATTCTTTGACACGTCAATGCTTAGTACCACACGAATGGTAGCTGGTTTCACCACCAGACTGAAAGTTTCGTCACATTCGATACCCACCTGTTGAGACCTGCCATTGACAACAAGACGAGCCTTATACCGCTCTAAATCACCGTTAGATTTATATTTGTGTTTAAAGAGCCAAATACACCGAGTAATATTAACATCATGAGGACGGGGAACCAAGACTCAACTCTTATTTTTAATAAGAGCATCAAATTCGTCAGTCATGGCCTGTTTCCAATTCTTATCATGGAGTGCGGATATTGGGCTTTTGGGAATCGGTGAGACTGAGGTGGTGATGGAGAGGTCAAAAATGGTTTTGGGTTTGTGAATGCCATGTTGTGCTTGTGTTCTCATTGGGGGAGAGGGGACAGGTGATGCGGCCACAGTTTGATGTGTGGGTTCGCGTATGGTTACCTGTTGAGCCATAGGAGAAGTAGTGGGTGATATAGTAGGTGAAGTAGGAGTTGGTATTGTTTGGTCGTTATATGCAAGCGGATAGTTGATAATGTGTGTCATATACGGGGATAGGTCACTGTCTAAAAAGGAGTAAGAAGAGGCTGGTGTTGGGGGTTCATGTGATAAGGGAAAGTTGATTTATTGAAGGTTACATGACGGGCCGTGATAATCTTACGTAAGGATATGTCGAGACAGAGGAAGCCACGATGATGTGACAAATAGCCGAGGAAGACACAGGGAGTGGAACGTGCATCAAGTTTGTGAGTTGTCGATGACGGAAGGTGAGGATAGCATAGACACCCAAAGGTTTTTAGTGAATTGTAATCCGGGTATCGGAGGTAGAGGGAAGAAGTGGTAGACACAAATTTGTTTGACTTACTAGGAAGGATATTGTGTAAATAGGTTGACATAGAGAGGGCGTAGTGCCATTTTGAGGGGGGGATGTTGGCGTGAAGCAAGAGGGTTCTTATCGTGTTGCTGAGTGTTCTAATTTTACGTTCGGCTTTTCCATTTTGTGGGGAGGTGTGAGGACAGGAAAATCTAAACGTCATGTCGTATTTTTTGAAAAATTCGTGAAATGGTGAATTATCGTACTCACGACCGTTGTCACATTGAAGATTTTTAATAGGGAGATTAAATTGGGTTGTAATAAATGTGTGAAATTTAGTGAAAATATTAAAAACTTCTGAGTTGTGTTTGATGGGAAAAGTCCAAAGAAAGTTAGTAAAATCGTCAAGAAATAACACATAAAAACGATGACCCATAGTGCTAACAACATGTGAGCTCCATAAATCACTGTGGACGATATCAAAAGGATGACATGTAGAAGAAGTAGATAAATAAAATGGTAGTTTTGTATGTTTACCCAACTGACATGAATGACAAAAATGTTTAGAAACCGGTGACATGAAATAAAGTTAGTATTACGAAGGACACTAAAAATGGCTGGACCCGGGTGGCCCAAGCGGTTGTGCCAAGTAGAAGCGGAAATGGTCTTGAGAGCTTAAGGTGTTGAACTCTCGGTTTGGTGCGTGGGTATGAGAGGATAGAGCTCGCCCAAACTATTGCGCCTCATAAGTGGCTTCCCTATCTGCATATCCTTCACAGTAAAACCAAAACGGTCAAATTCAACAGATACGTTATTATCAGAAGTGAATTTTCTAACTGAAACAAGGTTTTTAATAATATGTGGGGCATGGAGAACATTTTTTAACAGTAAGGGCGGCAAGGGAGGTTGAAGTTGTTTCACTCCACAACCAAGAATTGGAATTTCAGTGCCATTTCCAACGATAATTTGATTATTGGTGCTCAAATTAAAATAAGAAGAGAGGGTACCTACATTCGACGTCATATGGGAGGATGCCCCTGTATCCATATACCAATTTTCGTCGGGTTGCTGAAGAGACATGGTCTGCATAGCGGCTACGATGTCAGTGGGTACAAGTGCCCCTTGCGGTGCACCAAAAGTCTGATTCTGGGCAAGAAAAGCGTGTGGTCTTAGTCCTAAAACACAGGCACCATGACCAGTAGCAGAAGGAACTCAGCCCGTGGTAGGGTATGGACATGGTGGTGGGTTCCATGATGGCTGTTGTGGCCAATAGGGAGGCGTAAAAGGAACCCATGTCCAAGAACCAGGCTGATTTCCTTGTCTGTTATTTGTGCCAGAGTTATTTTTGTTATTATCAAAGGAATTTTTGTAAGAGTTACCTTTATTATTATTATTACCCTTACCACGATATTGATTTCCACGACCTCCGGTGTTGCGGTTGTTGTGGCGAGAAGGTGTAGCATCAGGAGACCGATTTGGAGCAGCAGAAGAAATATCAGATTGTGTGGGGATGAGGGCAGACTCGACACCAATGTTCTTATTGCGACGGGTTTACTCAAGTGTGAGCATAGATATCGCTTTGTAAAATGATGGCAGCGGATCTAATTGTTGAATGATTGTGGCGAGATTGTCGTACCCACTTGAGAGGCCTGTCACAAGGCGGAGGACCAAGCGATCCTCGCTGACCGGAGCCCCAACATTGCCGAGTTGTTCGGCTATCAGTTTCAATGCTTGGCAATAAGGCGATGCATTTGGATAATTATCCATGTGGATTTGGGAGAATTGTTGTTCTAGATATACGACTCTAGAGTTTTTATTGTCGTGAAAGATGTCCTTTAAGCGATTCCATGCTTCTTGAGCGACGACACCGGGTTTTAGAATCATATGTAGGAGATCAACGAATATCGTGCTATAAATCCATTGTTTCACGATTGCATCGAGTCGGGACCATTGTGCATCTTTCTTAACAGTCCCATCCTTGGGTGGGATAATGTGATCGGCGACATCAAAGGCATTAGCCGCATTGAGAAACAATTCTGCCCATGAATCGTAGTGAACATTCTCCATTTCTAGGGTGATTTGAATGTGGTTTTTAATGTTTGAGACAGAAAAAGCGGGATGGAAAGTAGATTTTGATGTGGAGTCGTTGCCAGCCATTTAAAAAGGGAAGGAATGGGCTCAGTGGAGAAGAGAAAAGAATAGAGTATGTGATGGAGAAGAATGATTGTGGGGGATCGTTATATGAATGATACCATATTAGAAAATAATTCCTTGTCTCTTTCATTCCATTGAAGGTGATTATATATCTGTACAATATAACTTGAGTTATTACAGTATCAAGCTAATTATTACAATATCATGCTAATTATGGATAATATCAAGCTAATTATTACAATGAATGTTGACATATATACATATAGTCTAATAACCACCTTAACAAAGCGTATACTTTGGATATGATACATATGGTTTGTGTATATATGAAAAAAATATAAGAAGTATGAAGCTATTGTGTTAACTTTATTCACCTTGTACTTATTTTTCATAGCTTCATAAACTAGATGAAAACCATATTTTTTTCCAGATCCACGATTAGTTTTTCAAAATGTGCATTCTTTAAACATTACATAATATCTTGTGTTGTTGCATGTTGTTGTTGTATGTTCCTATTGTTGTTCTTAAACCTTATTTTGTTGTATGTTCTTGTGCTGTTGATAAATATTGGTGTATGTTGTTGTTGATTAATGTTTTAAGAACAAGAACAAAATATTGCTAAGTCACAAAAAAGAAACTTCTTGTTACTTAACAATGTTTTCTTCTTTAAATTCTTAAAACATTACATAATATCTTGTGTTGTTGTATATTGTTATATGAAGTTATGTTATGTAGATTGTTTATTTTACTAACCCTTCACTGAAAATACATTTCATTTAAATCGACATAGAAACTTTTAATCTGAAAATTAAGTTGTATTTGAAAACCAACTTATATCAATTAATGTTTTCCGAATTGCATCTGTCTCATCATTCATCTCACGTTGTTTAACATATAAAATGTGTGTCAATAATCTGATTCCTTCAATACATTCATATATTCTCTTATAGTTTAATTTGAATAACAACAATTTATTAATATTATTCAAATTAAACTAGAATAGAAGGAATTGATGTCATGAACAACTTAGACATTTGAACCCCATTCTATATATTAAACAGCGTGAGATGAACGATGAAATTGATGCAATTCAGAAAATAGTGGTTTGTTTAAGTTGAATTTCAAGAATAGTTTAATTTTTATATTATATATGTCTTCGTTAATTTGAATGGTTGTATGTTGTTGTGAGGTTTATTGAAAAACAATCAATTTACATATTGTATAATAAACTCTGGGTGTTTTCAACAACGATTATTTATAATAATTGTTATGAAATTTTATTTTCCTAAATATATATACCACCACAGTTAGTTATAGAAACTGTGATCATATATAACCCGTTTTCAGATTTTCTACAACGGTCGTAAAACCGTGATTGTAAGTTGCGCATATACAACCACACTCTACATAACAATAGCATGTCATGCGTGATGTAATGTTATCCCTTTTCCAATCATTGTTGTATATGTTTTCCGTAGTAGTGTGAGTTTTTGTTTTGAAGAATGCATGAAAATTCATATGAAAACATTTATTTTTAGGAAATGATATGCATGCATGCTGATGAAATGCAAATGTATGAACTTTTTCCTATTTTGGTATGCAAGGAGAATGCAATGCATGTAGGGTTAGGATATGGGGTAACATGAATAACTCAAAACACCCTACTAGGTAGGTTTCCCTATATTGGATAGTTATAGGCTTTCTACCCATAAACCCATTCACAAGATAATTTTAATGGTTGATGGACAAGGTTCCTAGAGTCATGGACTTTAGTCATATCAACGTCATGCAATAGTCCAGCTGTTTTATGACAAAAGTGATGAAAAGGTCTCTTATGAGTGGGGTTTTCATGTTAGGTGAAACAAGGAGAGAGCCTTTGAGTATAACATTACACAACCACCAAAGCATAAACTGGTTCTAAGAAGGGAGCCCTAGAGTCACGGGCCCTTCATGAATCAGCGTCATGCGACAAACTAGTTGTCTTACAATAAGATCTACAAAAAGGTATACTCTAGGGGGAGTCTTCATGCTAGGCACACAAGGTGTGACCTTTGGGGAACTAACAATACACAACTTCCAAATCTAAACTATGTGTTCTCTCTTTTCTTCTACAACTCGGGTGTAGAGCTTTACTCATGATATCAAATACTAAATACCCACACATAAATATATACAAAGTTATAAAAATGTGATAAAGCAGAAATAAAGGAAACATAGAACCAAAGAAGAGGAAACAAACAAAGCTAACACGCAAACAAAAAACCTAACTAAATTAGG
Source organism: Lathyrus sativus (assembly GCA_963859935.3). Taxonomy (NCBI): domain Eukaryota; kingdom Viridiplantae; phylum Streptophyta; class Magnoliopsida; order Fabales; family Fabaceae; genus Lathyrus; species Lathyrus sativus. The sequence goes on from OZ012741.1 coordinate 515,786,075, forward strand.
GTTGGCTCGCTTAGGAGAGGTTTTCCTAATAGAGTCGTCATCTATTGCAGCTCGAAAAATGAGAGCACGACCTTGTGAAGCACAATCGCACGCTTGTAAGATGGATTTAATAGAGTCGTCACCAAACTTTATTTATTCCCAAATAGGGAAATGGAAAATATCGATAAAACCCTTAAATGGAATATAGGATATGTTCATGGCAACCGAACCAGAGTTCGGGAGTCGGCTACGCAAGGGAAGATATTATCACACCTCACGTCCGTTGTACTCAACGAGAACCATTTAGTTACTTTTGATTGAATATTAGCACGACGTTAATTTATGATCTTCTATTTATTTAGTGAGAAAAAGAGATAAAAGAGAAATGTTTTTGGATTTTCTTATTAATGTGTGAAGGACTAAACATGAATTTTTATCAGGGTGCAAAGAAGAAATGACCTAAAAAGGTTTTATTATTATTAAAGGGTATGATAAGATTCCACAATCTTGCTCCTACGTATCTCCATGTGCAATAGAGAATTCAAGGCTTATGTAGTTTTGGATAGAAAATGTTTGTTTATTGGTCGATTTTAGCGAAAGTTATCTTGTATTAGTCGATGAGCGTTTGCATCACGTTGAATGGATTTATAAACCAACATTCACGAGAAAATTCACTTATCTCAACTCAGTGAGTATGGATTAAGGATTACTTTGCATCATCTTAAGACAAAATATGTTTTGTTTATAAAAATGTTTTTGAGATCACACAACAACGAGAAAAAAGAGTTTGATTGATTGAATGTCTTTTATAAATGAATGATCAATGTTTGATGAGAACGAGATGTCAGCCTCGAGATCAACCATTTAGGGTTCCGACGACCTCGTGAAGTGCAATCGCTCACTCGCAAGAAGGACTTAACAGAGTTGCCAACAAACTTTATTTATTCCCAAAGAGGGAAAGGGAAAATATTGATAAAAACCCTAAAAGGAAGAAGGATATGGTCATCACAACCAAATCAGGGTTCATGAGTCAATTACGCAAGGGAAATGTATTAGCATCATCACGTCTGTCGTACTCAACGTGAACCATTTAGTTAACATTCAATGGAATGTTAACATGATGTTAGTTTGTGATCTTCCACTTGTTAAGTGAGAGAAAGAGAAAAAAGATAAATGTTTTTGGATTTTTTTATTAATGTGTGAAGGACTAAAAATGATTTTTTATTAGGATGCAAAGAAGAAAGGTTTTTTATTATTATAGGGTCTGACGAGATTTTGCAATCTTGATCCTACGTATCTCCAAGTGCAATAGAGAATTCAAGGCTTACGTAATTCTGACTAAAAATGGTTGTTTGTTGGTCGATTTTAACAAAAGTTATCTTGTATTAATTGACGAAAAAAATTGCTTTACCTAAAAAAGGCGAGGAGCGAGCATTTGCATCACATTAAATGGATTTAAAAATCATCATTCATGGTAAGACATCACTTATCTAAACTCAACAATTATGGATGAGGCATTGCTTTGTATCATCTCAAGATAAAATGCCTTTCATTTATAAAAATGTTTTTGAGATTGCACGACGGCGTGAAAAAAATTTGATTGGTTGAATGTCTTTTATAAATGAATGATGAACGTTTGATGAGAACGAGACCTAAGCCTCGGGATCAACCATTCGGGGTTCCGACGGAATGTTAGATTCCAATCGTCCTCTTTCATTCAAGGTTGTTATAAACATTGTTTGATGGACAACAAACTCTTAATAGGAATCAATTGTTCAAAGAGTTGCGCCATAATGCCTGATCCCAACGACCCTTACTTTGTCCAAGTTTATTTAAGTAATTTAAGAATGAAAGAAATGAATGAACGATTAACCCAAAACACGTGGCTCGGGATCGATTATTCGAGGTTATGCTAGAATGCTAGATTCTAACAATCCTATCCTTTGGTGTTTATTTTGAAAAGAACAAAAAAAAGAAATTTTAACATTGTGAACTTAAATGATAAGATGTTTTAAGATTTTAGTTGAAAAGAGTTTAAACGGGTTTGAAAATAATGGTGGAATAATTTGATGTTAATTTAAAAATTGTTTGAATTCGAAATTAAATATTGGATGCAATGTTAGTGAGATGGTTATTTAGACATGTTATGGCATAAATATGGATAAAAAACACCTGATTAATTGACTAAACACATTAAAATTGACTAAACAAATAATCAAACAAATCATTTAGCAAAATACAACAATGAAGTAAACCAAAAACCAACTAATAAAATAAATAACAAGTAATTAATTACCATTTCAAACTAAAAAAAGGAAGTAGTAAAATGAAATTAAAAAAAAACATAGAGGAATGCATGTTAACAATGGAGAGTGTAATGGTAGACCAGTTTGGATAACAAATGGATTTTTAGGCCTAATTTAAAATTGTCTAAACTATTTATTCACATATAAACAACACATATAATAAAATATTAATAGTCTAATAGAATAAATAGAAAATCAAGCCAAAACTTAATACTTTTGGCAGAAAACATAAAGTAAACCTTCTTTATAATCATTTTCTTTTCAAACCAAATTAATCAACAAAAAAAAATCAATTTTAATATAAAGAAAAATAAAATAAAATAAACAGTAAAAAGAAACATGACAACCTTTCTTTCCCTTTTGTTTCAATGTCGTACAAGATGAAGAAGCATTTTTTTAGGAAAACACACTCACTTTTCTTCTGCTTCAATCTCATATCAAACCTTTCTCTTAACTTTGAATCGAAAACGGTTTTAAGAAAGAATCAACGTTCTTCTCTCTCTGCTAGAATTAAAGGAAACAATGGTGAGATGTTGGTTCATTTTGTGGTGGTGGTAACGATTCCGAAGCGAATTCTGGTTTGAATGTTGTTTGAAGAGGCGTGGAGGCGAGTTGGGTGGTCACTAGAAATGCAAGGTGGAGGTTTGTCGCGTGTTGTCAATGGTTCACTGAAATGCACCCCGATTTTGCTACCACAACAACCTTCTTGTGACAGTAGTGTATTGAAACTTTACAACACCAAACAATCTGATGTTGCATGCTGTCTTGTTGAAACTCAACAACCTTCCTGTGATCAAGCTTTTAAATCATGTTGAAAACCCTTAGAAATGGACCACTGAACTTAGGGGTAGATGGAGTAGAAAGAGAACCCAGTGTGTTAATGATGGCCAAGTTGCATAAAATTGTGGTTTCTTTTCTTTGTAAGTTGTGAGCGAGTGATATGAAATAGAGGAAATATTTGTTATGGTTAGGGATGACAAACAAACCCGGACTCGCTCCAAAATTAAAAGGGAATACCCAATTTGAATGCGTGTGGGTGCGGTGTGGGGGAAACTTGGTTCTTAACTACGGGTGCAGGGTGCGAGAAGACACTAAGACCCGCCCGCACCCGCCCCTGCCACTGGATAATGCATTTTACTTTTATTCCCTTATTTTACTTATTTTAATATTCATTTATTAATTATATTTTTAAATAAATTATTAATGTCTTAATTACAATTAAAATAATCAAATTAATCAAATTAATATTCATTTACTAATTAAAATTGTAATTAATTAATTAATTAATTAATTTATTAAAATAATTAATTTTTAATTAAATTATTAATTTTTGTTGCAATTACAAAGAAATTAATTTTTTATGGGTGGGGGCGGGTGCATCTGTTCTCCACTAGCGGCCGGTCTGGACGGTAAATTCTTACCCCCGGTTGGGTTTGGGGGTGGGGTGAGTGTGTTACATGGAGACGGGTGTAGGTACGAGTATAGTTAAACCCACCCCTGCCCCGTTGCCATCTCTAGTTATGGTTTTGTTGTAAGGAAGTGAGTGTTATGTGAAGGTTGGAGCAAGACGAAATTGTTTGATGATATGTTAACGGAGAGATTAAAGTTGATGATGTTTAATGAATATGTTATTTGATGAATATGCTTGATGATGTTTGGAAGGTTGTTTTAATGGTTAAAGGTGATGAGGGAGTTAAGGGTGTTGAAAATAAGGTCACGGCGGTTGAACATTTTAAGAAAGATGAATCATGTCATATCTACCACATTTAATGAATAGTTAATTTGTTGTACACAATTGCATATCATAAATTTTGTTACATAAATATTTTAAATTAAAACCAAAACTAAATTAAAAAAATACGTTTATGTTTTGATGTGTGTGCACAGTAAAAAAAAGCGGTGTGCCCATTTGAACACAAGTCTTTATTATGGTATGAAGGTGGACACCTATAATATTGTCATCTCTTATCTTTAGTATGTATATGACACTTCTTGTGAAATATGATATTTATAATGTGCCCCTAGCGTCGGGCCAACAGTTATTTACACTGGGTCAGATTATTAAGCCTAATACGGATAACTGGCAGAATCTACGTGGCGTAGGGAAGACTAACATGTGGTCTTCGTTCTGGGTCAACTGCTTCGTGAACTTCGAAAGGTGGAGGACTTGTTCTCTCGGACACGGGAAGTTGGTTAATGGCGTGTCCCCGCGTGTGAATCACGTGGAGACTGTGGGGGAGACGCGTGAAGAGCGTTCCCGTATAAGTTGATGGGTTGGGCCTTAATTGGGCCCTCTCCAACGAGGAGCTGGGTTATGTCGTGCCCGACGGTGGCCCAGCCTCTGACCCAGTCCAGAATAATACTCTTTTTACATCAAACTATTATTGATAATTTGTGGATGATTAAAATCATTCTTTGAGGATTCAAGCTTGCATTTGGTCTTCAATTCAATTTATGTTAAAGTAATCTTGTAGAAGTTAATGAGAATTATGAGTTTATGGATTTGACAGGATACTTTCTTCGCTACAATCTAGTGTATTTGTCTTCAAAGTATGTATGTTTACTAGTAAGGGATAATCCTCGCCTTTAGACAACTTGAGAATTCCTTTAACATCTTTTCTTTAGGAGACTTCACTCTTGGAGTTACATGTATGTTAGTATTTTAACATCTTTTCTTTAGGAGACTTCACTCTTAGAGTTACATGTATGTTAGTATTTGGAGAGAGTGATTATACTTAATTCGATTCTTATTCTTAATGTTATTCAAAAAAATTTCTTATCCTTCTTTATATTGTCTCTTAAGGGCTGAAAAAAGGTAATTGGAATTCATAAGAGATTTTTGTGGGTGGGGTCAATAATTGGAATTCATAAGAGATTTTTGTGGGGTGGGGTCAATAAGACCATCCTAATCATTAATTCAACGAAATAGATTAATGAACAAGAATAGTTTCACTTAGGAGTCCATCTAACGGTCTTTGTATCAGGTGTCACGTTCATCAAGGGCGTTGTAATCGTTGATCACATCTAAATGTGGCTCCACATCACACCAATATATGATTCAATATACACTTGCATGTTCCACTTTTCTATATTAATAGTTGAATGGTTAATCTTACATATAGGTTGCCTCTTCATCTGTTGAAGACTTCTCACTGTCATACCAAAAAAATTATATAAAAAACTTTAATAATACATCAACAATTTTTCCAGTCCACATCATAATAATTAGTAAATACAAGTTATTATTTTTAACATCACATAAAGCATTCTAGTAAATTTGATAACATCAAATAAATAATCGTAGTGATAACTATATTTTTATTTTTAATTTTATATTATCACATCACATGTAAAAAAATTAGCAATTGAAACCTAGTGAATTTTTTTTAAAGTAGCAATGTTATATAATTTAATTACCAAATAAAACAAGCTTTCAAAAAAATTACCAAAATGACCAACTTTGAAATTCATCCAAATGTTCAAGGCATTCGCCAAATGGAATGGCGAATTAGGCCATTTGGGAATTGGTCATGGAATGGCGAATTAGGCCATTTGGGAATTGGTCAATGTGTTGTCGCCACATGAATTGGCGAATGTGGCTAAAAAAGTTTCCAATTTTTTTTTGGTTTTTCTTGTTTTTTATATCATATATTTAAAGTTTTAAAAATTTAGTTTTTTGATTTTAATATCATTATTATTAGTAACTATAAAATATATTAATTTATAATATAAATAATATTAATATAATTAAAATATTATTATTAGTAACTATAAAATATATTAATTTATAATGTAAATATAATTATTATTAGTAACTATAAAATATATTAATTTATTTGTTACTTATTATTTTCTATGTATTAGACTTATTAATATAATGTAAATAATATGCTAAAGTTAATATTTTTAGTATTTTCTAAACAAATTATTTAGTATGTTACAATGACAGTATAACATTTAAAATTTAAATAATCGTGAAATTCACATCATACTATTAACAATTTAAAAACTGAGCATTTAAAAATTTCAATCCACAAAAATAATAGATAAAGTGTGTCTTATAGGTAAAGATGATACATAATTCCATCAGTTACAAATTGAAAGAAATATTGTTTATCTTAAGCATCAAAAAAATTTAAGACCCAAATATCCATATTGTAACTTACGAAAAACTTTTAATGAAAAATTAAAATTTGACATCGTTCCAAAGTTTATAATAATTATTGAAATGTTATATTTATGTTCAACATGATAGTTCATAAATGTTGAAAGGTGAATCTCATGTTTAACATTCTAATTCACCGTTGGAAGGTGAATAGCATGTTCAACATTCGAATTCATGGTTGAAAGGTAAATCTTATGTTCAAGAGTTTGGCATGGAAAGATCATGGGTGAAGTTGTTGAAATTTTTTTTAGTACGCAATTTAACACCGGACTTATTAATTCAATTAGATCTACTTTTGATTCTCTAAATAACTCTATCATTTTTGTGGATTGAAATTTATAAATGCTCAATTTTTAAATTGTTAATAGTATGATGTGAATTTCACGATTATTTAAATTTTAAATGTTATAATGTCATTGTAACACACTTGATAATTTGTTTAGAAAATACTAAAAAATATTAACTTTAGCATATTATTTACATTATATTAATAAGTCTAATACATAGAAAATAATAAGTAACATCTTTTTTTTTATTTTTTTATGAAACACATCCATTACTTTAAAAGTACAATATTTTAACAAAAACTAGAAACTGAAGTCTATTAAAATAATTTAAGAATACAATCAAAATAGATAGTCAAAATCATTAGGACAACCTTTTCTATATTTTAACTAAATCTTTGCATAAAATGGTTTTTTCTGACTTTTTGATTACCAACTAAAACCATTATGAGTAATATATTTGGCAAAAAGATCCTCAAATAAATCCGCATAAAATAACCACAGATAAATCACAAATTTTAGTTTTAATAAATTTTTAAATATAAAAATATTAAATTTATGTTATAGTTATTTTAATAATAAATTTAAAATAAAACTTATAATGTTTTTCAAGTACATAATCAATAATTTTATAGTTTAAATAAAATTTTAAAACATTATAAATTTTAAATATTAAAATAACCAAAATTTAAAAATTAAAATTTAATTTAAAATGTTTTAAATTTAAATAAGATAAATTCAATTACATAGAACAACCAATTACTAAAAACGGTTATAAAGTTAGTAACAAGTATGGCGAATCCCCGGGGCACTCAACTGAAGATTGCAAAGCTTTTTAGGCAAAAGTACAACAGTTGATCGACCAAGAGTACATTTCCTTTCCAGAAGGAGTTTTGTTTGTTCATGCCAACCTCTCAGCTGTCTAAGCTCGTAGACTCAGGGGTCCTTTTCAAGAAGCCAGTGGTCCAGACAGGCGGGCACCCTCAGCATTGGCAGTCCTCGGACTTTTTATCATTTGCATTTGTAGTTTCTTTTCTGTTAGTTACTACTCGCTATTAAACATTGTTTGTTTTCGAATGGTAATATTGATAAAGTGACTATGCATTTTTCATAATTAATCATGTCGCTGTCGCTCATTTATTGCATTGCATTGACACTTGCATTTTATTTCCTCCACTTTATCACTATGATTAGCAACGATTTGAGGGAGGATGACGAAACTGAATACTCATAACCGATGATCGTATGCTTTCAGATAAAACCTTGCCGACGACGTACAAGGCATTGTTTCAAATCCCCTAAACACTGGAGATATAAGGAGTTAGTCCCTTGTTAACCACTTCGAGCCAGGAAGTAGAAGTTTTTTCGGACTTTTAAACCCTCACATCTTAACCCGGGGCAGGATAGTTGTCAGTTAGCGTGATCGAGCGTTCAAGTCTTACAGAGGAGTGTTCCATTCGAGGACCAATCATAGTTTATGCCTCTTAAGAGGTCGTATCTCGTCAACCACAATGGTTAAACCTCACCGATCAGGAGTAAGACAGTTGCAATCCTTTCGGAGCAATCAAGACAATCAGTGTCACACGACTGTGTTCCAAAAAAAAAAAGGAATAAGAGAGCCCGCTAAGTAAAAAGAAAAAGAAAAAGCTGGAAAGCTAATACTTAGGCAAAAATTAGGGCATCCCGCTGGACTTCAAAAGAAAATCAAAAAGAACTTAAAAGGAGTCAGTCCAGGCAAAAATTAGGAACGAAAAAAGGGATATAAAAAGAAAAATACCCGAACAAGGACAAAGTCGTGTAGATACAGACACCGAAAAGGAGTAACTGTTACTCCGAAAACCTTGTGAGTTTTCCTTAACTATGGTTCTCACCACTCAACATACCTCTCGAAGAGGCGAGCGCTCGAGCCAAGTTAACTGAACATTAGGATCGGAGATCATCACGTAGAAGGGGTGGGTACAAAACGTAATTTGAGCCAAATATCCTTTGTTCCGTGAACCCAACCACGATACAACCCTTAAAAGACCTAATTGAGGCAGGGTTTATTCTGAAAGCGCATTATGATAAGGTTGAGTAACCTGACTCCTTCATGATTTGCTAATCATATCCTTGTTGTATTTTTTTTCACTGATCAAATCAGCATTGCGTTTGAACTATTGGTTCATTCATCACTCACAATCATGACATGTAAATGAGTGACAACACAACTTTTTTTCAAAAATTTGCATGAACACTGCATTAAAATTACCATTCGGGACTGAACAATTTTACTTGCAGGTTAGTAGTTGACAGGAAAGAAATTCCAACAAGGAATAATCGAACATGATTGAATAATTCAACAGTCTGGATCAGAATGGTGTATGTTGTGAAACCCTGTAAATCTGGGGCATTGATTTCCAGTGAGTTCGAAATCAATTAGTCTGAGGAAAAGTCCCGAAGCATCGGTTGATTATGGGGCAGCTTACTTGAGAAGCAGTTGATCAGAAGCGAATCTTCTCGAGAGCCAATCAGGGGCAGCTATCCAGAATGCTATGTTTAATCAGGGCAGGTTAAGTCGCTCAACGCTCGTTCAGGGGCAAGTCACGATGTTGATAGTTGTTGAATTGAGGGAAACACCGGGGTAAGCCACCGCAAGGTCATATTGTAGCAAGGTGCTTTCGGTTCAGAGTGGTTTTTTTTTCGAGAACCAGATTAAGGCAAAGTCATTGCATACAGGGGCATGTCTTTATTCGAGAGATGTTCGATTCGAAGCATCTCGCTGAAGTTCAGAATACTGGGGCAGTTCATATCAAACCATCAGGGTACAGATTTTCAGACTATCCCACAGAGGTTCCTGCAGGCCGGGGCATAACAGAGGCGAAACAACTGTTCTTCTACAACAAAGTTACTCAGAGCTACTGGAGCGGATTCAGCCAATATTCAAGTTTGAGACAAATGGCGAGAAATCTTGACCCTTCTACTAGAAGCCGTGAATTCAGACAGGATATTGTCCAGCATCAGGCGTGTATGACCCACCACGGATGTACAGAAGTCCAACCATACTTGGCATGTTCGTTTATCCCCAGTAAAGTCGTACATTCGAGAATCATTTCATCTGGAGCAATTAGGTCGAGATTTGGCAAATCTCTCGCGGCTATGGGCACTGCTCCGTGAATCATTCAATCAGGGGCAAAAGATTATCACAAGACCGGGGCAGAACACCCTAAAAACAAAAGATGTTGTTGGGACATTCTTTTGGGGTTTGACGTGCAGAAACAGTTCAGATCTAACCGTCAGGGTACAGAGATCGAAGAGTCCTTATCAGAAGGTTGGTGTCGATTCAGGGGCAAGGTATTGTGAGTAGCACTATGGCTAGCCTTTCTTTTCCAGACGAAATGCTCGGACTGGGGCATGTTGGTATTTATGGGGCAAATTTCCGAGAAGGAATAGAGTTCATGTTGCCCTAACCAGAGACTTTTGATGAAAGACTTGATCATTAGGCGAGGTGAATCCCTGCGCAGGTCGCACCTCATTCTCTGAAGTTGAGATAACAATGTTCCTTACCAAAGAAGAATCAAATTCCCCAGCTAGTCGCAGCTTATCCGAAGGACATTCTCCAGCAAGGTTGTTTACCCTCAGCAGAATTGACGATTCCAAGATCGAAGGCTGTATTCAGACAGTGTGGTGTCCCCCAGAAGGATTCCCTATCCCGAGTAGAGTTGTTTAGCCTCAGAAGACTAATATTTCCAAACTTGTGAGCTGTACCCAGACAGTCTACTCTCCCCAACAGAGATTCCCTTCCCAGTAGGGCCATTTATTCTCCCCAACGGAGTCAGTTTATTTTCCCCAAGAGAGTCGTTTCGTCCCCAGCAGAGTTCTCTCTTTTCAGCAAGTGTTCTCTTTCCTCCCAGTGGGAATCGAAGGTTAAAACTCTTCCCGACAGAGTTGGTTGTGTGTCCTGGCATTTATTTTGCCGGAATACTTTTTGATGCCCGTTCACTCCCCATCAGGGTGATATTTGTCCTCGACGGTCAAGATTGAGGAAGCAAGCTTGTTAGAGCTATCCCAGCAGTTCGAGCCTGCATTTGCATCGGCATATAGTGTCATATTTGCATCCACCAAATGAAAAAACGCGTAGCATTTCCATGTCGAATGAAGCATTACGCCATTGTCAAACATATGCATTTTGAAACATAAGCTAGGTTGGTTAACCTTTTGTTTCTAGTATTGTTTCCCTTGCAGGTGGAGGGAGCTCTTGCTCAAATTAATTACCAAACATTCAAGGTCTCGGCGTGAGACAAGTAATGATAATGTCAGTTTTGTCATTATTCCCCACAGAGTTGCTTGTTTAAGTTTCTCTTACCCCTCCAGCGGAGTATTTCTTCAAGGGTGTTGTTATGCCAGTATCAAAAGATTTCGTGAATCAATTTTCGGAAGTTGCCGCCTATGTCGAAGTAGGTGTCTGGCAGTGTGGATTCAGAAAATCTCCAGTAGAGTCCTTCTCAGATTTGCTGCCATGTCAGCACTGAAAATTGGAAGACTAGACTCATATTGTGTTACCCATGAGATGGATGGAGCTAGCTGCTGCAAAGATAGGCAGAGAAGCCGCATCAGAGTTATTTCCCGCAGTGGTGGCTGAGTTATTTCCCGTAGTGGTGGCGGAGTTATTTCCCGCAGTGGTGGCGGAGTTATTTCCCGCAGTGGTGGCAGAGTTATTTCCCGCAGTGGTGGCGGAGTTATTTCCCGTAGCGATGGCGGAGTTATTTCCCGCAGTGGTGGCGGAGTTATTTCCCGCAGTGGTGGTGGAGTTATTTCCCGTAGCGATGGCGGAGTTATTTCCCGCAGTGGTGGCGGAGTTATTTCCCGTAGTGGTGGCGGAGTTATTTCCCGTAGTGGTGGCGGAGTTATTTCCCGTAGTGATAGCAGTGTTATTTTCCCGTAGTGGTGGCGGAGTTATTTCCCGTAGTGGTGGCGGTGTTATCTTCCCGTAATGGTGGCAGAGTATTACCCGTAGCAATGACGGTGTTGTTTACCCGTAGCGATGGCGATGTTATTTTCCCAGATTATTTCCCGTAGTGGTGGCGGAGTGATTTCCCGTAGTGATGGCGGGGTTATTTTCCTGTATCATTGGCAGGGTCATGTTTTGTTGACAGAAGTACTTCCCCAGTGAAGTCGTCCAGGTTATTCATATATTGACAAGTTTGATATTGCACAGATGGTTAGTGTTGAAATCAGGTATAAGGTGGTTGATCAGTTGTTACCGTAACAATCAGGTTCAAGTGATGGATTTCGTTCCCCAAACAGTTGTGCAGTTTATTTCTGCGGTTGGCAAATTTCCGGGTTCTTAGTATTATTTAAAAAAATACAAATTAAATTTCGGTCTTCGTATGATTCATCGATGACATTGTGTGATTAGTTTCATTAGTAAGTTGTGGTGAATGAGAAGAATACTCAATGAATCTTAAAGACTCAATAAATCTTAAATTAATTATTAAAAAAAATTTTATCCTTCGATTCAATCATTATTTATATTATAAATTAATATATTTTATAGTTACTAATAATAATATTTTAATTATATTAATATTATAAATTAATATATTTTATAGTTACTAATAATAATGATATTAAAATCAAAAAGCAAATAAATTTTTAAAACTTTAAATATATGATTAAAAAAACAAGAAAAACGAAAAAAAATTGGACATTCGCTGATTCATGTGGCGACCACACATTGACTAATTTCCAAATAGCCTAATTCGCCATTCCATTTGGCGAATGCCTTGAAACAACATTTTAACTAATTCGCAAAACCATTTGGCGAATGCTTTCAAAGTTTATCATTTTAATAATTTTTTTAAAAGCTTGTTTTATTTGATAATTAAATTATATAACATTGCTACTTAAAAAAAAAATTCAAACCTAGCAGTGAATGAATAGTATTATCATATCACATGTAAAAAATTAGCAAATAAAAACTGGGCTGAACCGGTAATGGACAGGCCCATATTTACATGTATAAGAAACTATATCAATTAGGGTTTTTCTCTCTGAGGTTTTCGTCACCGCACGGAACGAGCTTTAGCACCAGCAGCAGCAATGGTGAGTAAACTCTACGAACTCAGATCCTTATCTCCATTTCTTCACTGTCTTCATTTATCTGATTTCAATAATACATAAACCAAGATTTCTGCAAATAACACTTATAATCATCGTGTTTGTTTTCTTAGGGTCCCAAAAAGGGTGTTAAAGCTCCAGTTGCAGCTTCCAAGAAGAAACCCGTAAGTAACTGGTTCAATATCAATGTTATTTACGATTCAATTTTTGTTTTGTTTTGAGAATAATTGTATTTGGTTTATGCATATGTCAGGAGAAAGTTACAAACCCGCTTTTCGAGAAACGCCCGAAGCAATTCGGAATTGGTGGGGCATTGCCTCCTAAGAGGGATTTGACTAGATTCGTGAAGTGGCCAAAGGAGGTTAATGTTCAGAGGAAGAAGAGAATTCTGAAGCAGAGGTTGAAGGTTCCCCCAGCTTTGAACCAGTTCACAAAAACTCTTGACAAAAATCTAGGTCAGAAATGAACTCTAATTATATGTCTGGAATTGGTTTTGTTGTGGCATTTGTGTGCTGTTTGATGCCATATTATATATTAATATATTATGTTCTTTGTGGTGATTGATATACAATTTTTTAGGCAATAATTGTAGTATGAATATCCTTCCCTTTTGGAAGGTTTTGTCAAGACATAGCTCTATAATAGTGATTTTTCAATTGAAAATTTAGATATACAAAGTTTCATTTGTTTTCTCTTTTTATCTTATACATTTTGTTTTTACTTTACTGTAGAATGTAGCTTATAACAAATAGATCTTTTATGTTTTTCTGTGGGTTTTGATGTTAATCAGTTACCAGCTTTGGTTATATTTGTATTCAGAAAGAGTTGCGTTTGAGTTGCATTCATGTTCTGTAGCATTCTGATTTTGTGCTGAATTATTTAGTTTGAATCATGATTCTGATTATCTTCCATGGTTGCACTTGCAGCAACAAGCTTGTTCAAGATTCTTTTGAAGTACAGGCCCGAGGACAAAGCAGAAAAGAAGGAGAGGCTTTTGAAAAGGGCCCAGGCAGAGTCTGAGGGTAAAACAGTTGAGACTAAGAAGCCTATCAATGTGAAGTATGGTCTCAATCATGTTACCTACCTCATTGAGCAGGTTGTCTTGTGTTTTTTGTTACTCAGTGATTGTGGTCTTTGTCTTGTATGTGTGTTTGTTTTTTTGACGATGAATGACTTGCTAATGTATGTTTCACTTACAGAATAAAGCCCAGCTTGTCGTGATTGCTCATGATGTTGACCCAATTGAATTGGTTGTCTGGCTTCCAGCACTGTGCCGGAAGATGGAAATTCCATACTGTATTGTCAAGGGCAAGGCTCGCCTTGGAACTGTAAGTTTGTTGTGATTTCAGCACTACTATATAACAGAGCAAGTTATGTTGACATTACTTTGTTAATTACTCATAACCCATCTACATTTTACAGGTTGTCCATAAGAAAACTGCAGCTGTTTTGTGCTTGACAACTGTTAAAAACGAAGATAAGATGGAGTTCAGCAGGGTCCTTGAAGCAATCAAGGTGGCATTGAATTTTATGACTCTTTCCCCTAGTGTTTATACTATTGCCAATAGAACTGATATTTGATTTTGGTTTTATTTTAGGCAAACTTCAATGACAAGTATGAAGAGTACAGGAAGAAGTGGGGTGGTGGAATCATGGGTTCCAAATCCCAAGCCAAAACCAAGGCGAAGGAAAGGCTTGTTGCCAAGGAAGCCGCCCAGAGGATGACTTAGAGTTTATATTCTGTTGCATGCTTCTCTATGTTTCATTTACCTAAATTGAAAATTTTCTTTAGTTTGTTTATCAGAGTTATCACCTCAGAAACCTTTGTTATTTACAATAGCCATATTAATTTGTTTCAGTTATCTGAGTTTTATTATAAACATGGATGCCTTTACTGGCATAATTTTTGTCATAGAAATTACTGTTCCATTTTTTTTTGTGCCTGTAAAATTATAATGGCCTAGTGGATTGGGAAATATTTCAAATTCCCGAACAAACATACTTGATTTTATTTGGTGACCGCAAATACCTTAAGTTTATACTTGCTTTTAGATAGAAATCACTATTTTGCTTTTCAAATTTTTTAGTTTTGGGATTGTGACTGGTATGTTTCCTTGTCCTTAATATTGACCCTTAGATAAGATATAACAAAAATAATTATAGTACTCGAGTAAATATGTAACGTAACATAATTATAGCACTCTTGAGTAAATATGTAACGTAACATAATTAAAAAACACATGTCGATATCATAGTATTTGGTGAGATGTCATACAAGATGATGGTGGAGCATTTTGTCAATGTTGAGTTTGAGATGAGCCTTGTGGGTGAAATGTTTTTTTTTAATCTTCCAGTAAAGCAAACGGAAGATAGTATTTGTATCTCAAAGCAAGTTTGCAAAGAATAAGTTTGATCTTGCAAGCCATAAAAGAACTTTAGTTTCTACTCATTTGAAGCTATTATATCAAACTCTCTACACTAGTATGATTGGAAGTTTGCTACACATAAAAGTTAGCAAATCTGACATCACAAAGAGGATCTTGAAGTACATTGACGAAATTTGTGAACATGACATTCCATACTTTTAAAATATAACTGTAATACTAATAGAATATTGTGATGCAGATTAGGCTGAGAGTGTTGATAATAGTAAGCGTTTATCAGGTGGGTGTTTCTTTAGAAACAATAGTAAATTGTAAGGAGATTGACGTTTTTGTTGATCAATACAAAAGGAGCAGTCCCTTCATCACCCTTATTTCTAAGCAGATTCTGCCAAGAGAAGAGAATCTGACTTGCTTACTTATGATGACAAGCACATTCTCTTCTTCATCTAAACAAGGGTTAAAGTTAATCTCTCTCTCTCTCTCTCTCTCTCTCTCTCTCTCTCTCTCTCTCTCTCTCTCTCTCTCTCTCTCTCTCTCTCTCTCTTCTCTCTCTAACTTCTTGAAGTCAAAGATCATTTCCTCTCACGAGGAAATGTCTTTCTTCATTCCGTATGGATGAGTTCTTTCAAAACTCTTTTTTCAAGAAGGAATTGCGAAGAAGGTGCAAGAAGTTAACTTATTTGAGGCTCTTAAAACCCATAAGTCTGATGCTTGATGTAGTTGAAAGCACTTTTGGTGGAGCATCTGCTCCATAGTCACCTTTTTCCTTTTTTGTATGCTGTATTGATCGGGAAAATAGCAAGTGTACTATTTTGTTAATGTAGTAATAATGGGGATTTTCCCGAATATCGATCTCGAGGACTGCATAGGAAATACAAGCTCTAAAACAATTCAGTTGAACAAAAGTACTTGTGGTTTTAAAATTGTTTTGTTTAATTATAAAAATATTTGGAAGTAAAAGAGAGAAAATAACGAAGTGGTTTAAACAGACATGAGTAACATGCTACGGGAAGTGTATGATCTGACTCAGTAACAACCCTGAATTAACACTGCAACAACTTATTCTAACTAACTAATTACCAATTATTTAGAATGTTTACTCCTATGTCATTAGTGAGAAATCCTTTAATCATTTAACCTAATTCCTATGTCCATAGAGAATTATAAATGAGATTAAGCAATCAATTATCAAGAATTATTTTGGTTCCTATAGGGTATCCATAGTCCTAGGTGATATCTACTACAGAATGATCAAAAGCAAAGCCTTAACAGTAGCGGTCAAACCTAATAGTTAATCGTAAATGAAACCCTGTTGGTTCGACAGGGAAAGCATAAAGAACAGCTAGAGATCAAATCAGTTATGAAAATAAAGGAAATGTCATTGCAATACTAATATTAGAGTCATTACAGATTCAAATCAGAGACACCCCCTAGCATTGAGGGGTTTAGTTACTCATATTATTTGGAAAAAATACAAAGTAAATATTAGACATTACAAGATAATAGGTTTCTTTGATCTTCAATGGCTTCTGCTCATGAAAACCTTCAGTTTTCCAATCACCTTGATCTCTCTAATCTTGATCGTGCAATTCTTCCCTGGCCAAAAAGTCATATTTTCCTTCTCAAAACTTGTCTTAAATACTCCCAAGTCCAACACAGTAATAGGAAAATATCCAAAATACCCTTAGGGATCACAAAGGCCCAATAAATAAGAAAATTGGAAGATGACTCGCTTCGGCCAACACGGACACCCGTGTTGGCCCCCTGGATATCTGATAAAACAAATGCTTGCTCCAGACTTGCTGACACGGGCTGTGTCAGGTGACACGGGCACCCGTGTCAGCCCACTGTCTCATACTCTATTTTCTTCCTCTTGGTACCCTTCTGACACGGGCGACCGTGTCAGACCACTGTTCCCTTTGAAAAACTATTCTGAATTCCTGTTGTTTTTCCCGGTTTTTACTCTGAATCTTCTTGATTGTGTACATGAACCTAAAAACAATGGAAACACCAAACTAACACATAAAATGGCATAAAATGCAACTAAATGTATAAGACAATTATCTAAAACTCGTGGTAAAATAACGTATAAAAATCTCTGATCAAACTCCTCCAAACTTAAACCGTTGCTTGACCTCAAGCAACAAGCTTGGATAAACATTTTTCAGATCAAACGGTACACATTAAACAAAAGACTTGTAACTGTAAGGTGTGTAGGTACTCATACGTGAGTCTTTGTTCCGATCGGCTAAAACTAATTCTCTTGGTAATCGTCTGTTACCAAAGGTATTACACAAACACATACTGCGGTAAAACCACAAACCTAAATCCCCCTTTTGGTCACCTCTATAACTATTCTTTGGGCTTAATTCTTTTCTTCGATTTTCTACCCATTTCATTCGGATAATTAGATTAAGGAACTTTTGATCGCTTTCCCTCACGTGTATAAGATTGGATCGAGACTTTTTTAAGGCACATTTATTCTTTTTTTTCTCTCTCGCGCATTGGCATTTATTAGTCCACTTTGGGACGACTACAGAGATTTAACCGCCGTTAGGCTAAATAACCGGGTGAGGGTTACCCAACTTAGAAGGATCAGTTGTCTTTACCGTCATTATTCATCTTTTTTTGTGTGTGCCATAATTCATTCTCTCAATCAACTATATACATGCGACTCTTTTTAATCGTGTTGGACCATCACTATGAACTGATCGGAGAATACTTCTCAAATCTAAATACTATGGCACAAATCTACACATTGGACTCGTTACTTTACTTCAGGGAATCTAGAGTGTTCATGTTATACCTCAATTTTCAAATCAAATTCCCTAGTTTCAACTCCTCTTCTCTCAAACTCTATATACTTTCCTAACTAGTTTACACATCACAGTATTCGCAAGGATTTTTAAACAAAAGGACCCAAACACAATTAAAAAGTACTTAAAACAAAAACTCAAAACAGTAAAAACTCACCCAAACTTGAACTAAACATTGTCCTTAATATTTTAGAACAGGAGTGGGAGAGATATACTCACAAAGATCCTTACTGAGGAGCTGGAGGGTAATGCAACATCTAACTTGCACTTATAAGGTCTCATTTATTACCTGCAACCGAAACAAAATATTAACAAAAATGCAAAATCATTAAAAACGTGGGTTGCCTCCCATGCAACGCTTCGTTTAACGTCGACTGACTCGATGGATCACTCCCCATTGTTATGGGGGGTATATCAGCTTCCACGTTTTGTTGCTTGACCTTTTCGCAACAAAGGACCGGTCAGGTTCAGAGGTAAGAGCAATGTTGTGTCTCAAATCACATCCAACTTTTCTTTTCTTGACTCCTCGAATGAATTTTGGAGTCTCGCTAGGTTCCTTTGACGCATGAGATATTTATTGCAACCTGATAAATTACACCAGAGACTTTTTCCATAAGTGGTTTTAAACTTTTACCTTTTTTCACTGTTTTGATCATTCCAACTGAAGGTTAAATATCTTCCTTTTTACCTCACTCCTTGATGTTCAACACTTTTAAAGTTATTTCTTCATCAAAAGATTTCAAGGGTAGAGTACCTGTTTCAATATCAACATTGCACCGACTAGTGATCAAGAATGGTCGGCCAAGTATGATGAAAGTCTCTTCATGTTTTGGAATATCCATAATCTCAAAATCGACTGGGAAAGTGAAGTTATCAATCGTCACCATTACCTCCTCTGCTAGCCCATATGACCTCTTAGTCGTGTGGTCGGCAAACTTCGAGTTTTTTCTCATATCGCTCACTTTTCCAATACCCATCTTTTTGAAAATAGATAAAGGCATGAGACTCACACTAGCACCTGAATCAATGAGGACCTTCTATAAAGTTCTATCTTTTATAGTGCAGGAAATTGCTACAGGTCCAGGATCTTTCCGCTTGATGGGGATTCTCCTTCCTTGTGATATTTCACTACACTGCTCGGTTGAAATTTTTTGTTCCTCACTCATTAGTCTTTTTTTTTCCATTATCTCTTTCACGAATTTCTTGTACAAGGGAATTTGCTCAAGTGCTTCAAAGAACGACATATTAATTTCTAATTTTTTGAATATCGTGCTGAATTTTTCAAAGTCTTTCTCCTTCTGATCCTTCTTTATAACTCTCTGTGGGCAAGGTAGCTTGATTTTTGGTTTAACCTTCTCTTTCTTTTTCTCTTCAGTTGGCTTCACAGGTGGTAATACTCTTTCCGTTTCTTTTCTGTTTTCTCTCACTTCAAACTCAACTTCTATACACTGATAATCATTTGTTTCTTTTTCTTCCACTTCTTCCACGACTCTCTGACTTCTTGTGGTGACAGCATTAACATTCTCATGATTTTTTGGATTCTGTATTGTCACGTTCAGGAGGGTTCCTTGAGTATGCGTGGAGAGTTGTTGGTCTATTTGTCCCATCTGAACTTCAATATTTTTTATAGCAGCTGTGGTGTTCATATGATTACTCTGTGTCTCTTCTTGGAATTGAATATTGTAAGCTGCCATCTTTTCAATAGCTAATTTCCTATTCTGCTTTCTGAGGAGCCTGTTGTTATTGTTGATATTGAGGTTGATTATGTTCTTTCCAGGAGAAGTTAGGATGATTCTTCCACCCTAGATTATAAGTCTAAGAATATGGATTATTCTGCTTTAGAAACTTTATCTCTTCAATTTGTTGAGCAGTCGCAACACAATGCACAGTAAAATAGGGCCCACTACAAATCTCACAACTCACAGCTTGAATAGGTTGAACTTGAGCCACAGGTTGAGTACTCACCTTCATTGCTTTAAACCTTCTTTCTCCTTCAGCTTTGATTTGATCTTCCATTTTCACAACTTGAGTAGCCATCTTCAAATTAATTATTCCTTCAGGTTTACTCACACTATAGTCATACAGTTCCAAATGCTCATTTGCAGCAATGACTTCAATGATCTTCTTAAAACCAGTGGTTGTTGTAAAGTTTGATAAGCCATCAGTTGTTGTATCAATTAGTTGCTTAGTCTTTAACTTGAGACCATTCATAAACATTTGCATTTGTTCAGTTTGATCTAGGTTATGAGTGAGACATGCAACTAATAACTGTTTGAACCTTTTATACACACCACCCAATGATTCTCCCTCCTTCTATTTAAAATTCATGATATCATATCTTTTACAAATATACACAGAGGTGGGAAAATACTCATTAAGAAAGGCATTCTCCATCTTTTCCCAAGTAGCAATACTTCATGCGGGTAATGAGTAAAACCATTATTCAACATGTTCAGAGAGAGTGAACGGAAACGTTCATAGTTTCTTTGCTTCATCAGTGTGCCCCTTTATCTTGAGAGTAGTGCTCATAGTCATAAATCTTTGTAGATGTTTGTTGGCATATTCATTAACCTTTTCGGTGAAAGGTTTCCTCTCGAGTTGGTTGATAGTGCTCAGATGCAACTGGAAATTTACCACATTCACCGGTTGATTTACAATTGTTAACATACCAACCGGTGCATTAGCCACACCGTAATCACCAAGTAGTCTCTCTGCTGGTGGAACTCCAACCATAGTCTCAGTATATGAGTATGAACCTGCCAGTCTTGTTTGTTTACGCCTTGCGTGTAGAGTTCTTTCGATCTCTGCGTCAAAAGAAAAATTAGCGGAGGATTCCCCTCGCATACAAATGTTAGACGCAGATTAGTAATAACAGAGTGCAAATAATAAATAAATAAAACTAAAAATAAATATTTGGTCGCAGAGCAACAAAATTTCAATTTAATTACAATTACTTATATTTCGGCAGTCCCTAGAAACAACGGTAAAAACTTGATCGGGAAAATAACAAGTACATTAGTTTGTCAATGTAGTAATAATGGGGATTTCCCAAAATATCGATCTTGAGGACTGCATAGAAAATACAAGCTCTAAAACAATTCAGTTGAACAAAACACTAGGGGTTTTAAAATTGTTTTATTTAATTATAAAAATATTTGCAAGTAAAAGATATAAATTGACTAAGTGTTTTAAACAAATATGAGTAACATGCTAGGGGAAGTGTATGACCTGACTCAGTAACAACCCTGAATTAACACTGTAACAACTTATTGTAACTAACTAATTATTGATTCTTTAAAATGTTTACTCCTAAGTCCTTAGTGAGAAAGCATTTAATCATCTACCCTAATTCCTATGTCCATGGAGAATTATAAGTGAGATTAAGCAATCAATTATCAAGAATTATTCCGGTTCCTATAGGGTATCCCTAGTCCTATGTGATAACTACTACATAATGATCAAAAGCAAAGCTTTAACAATGGCGGTCCAGCCTAATTGTTAATCGTAAATCAAACCCCGTTGGTTCGACAGTGAAAGCATAAAGAACAGCTAGAGATGAAATCAATTATGAAAATAAAGGAAATGTCATTGCAATACTAATATCAGAGTCATTACAGATTCAAATCAGGGACACCCCCTAGAATTGAGGGGTTTAGCTACTCATATTATTCGAAGAAAATACAAATTAAAATCTAGACATTACAAGATAATAGG
Organism: Lathyrus sativus; assembly: GCA_963859935.3. Taxonomy (NCBI): domain Eukaryota; kingdom Viridiplantae; phylum Streptophyta; class Magnoliopsida; order Fabales; family Fabaceae; genus Lathyrus; species Lathyrus sativus. The sequence goes on from OZ012741.1 coordinate 515,807,819, forward strand.
CTTCTTTAATCTTCAATGGCTTCTGCTCATGAAAACCTTCAGTTCCCCAATCACCTTGATCTCTCTAATCCTGATCGTGCAATTCTTCTATGGCCAAAAAGTTCTCTTTTCCTTCTCAAAACCTGTCTTAAATACTCCCAGGTCCAACACAATAATAGGAAAATACCCAAAATACCCTTAGGGATAACAAAGGCCCAAAAAATAAGAAAATTGGAAGATGACTCACTTCAGCCAACACGGGCCGTGTCAGGTGACACGGTGTTCGCACGTGTTTTTCGCGTGGATAACCTCTGACCTCCCGACGCATGTTTACTTGCGGAACCAACCAAACTAGTCCCAAGACACTTGGTTCTGGGTGTGTGAAGTTTTGGTAGACTTGGTGGTTATTTAGACGTGTGTATGATGAACTTAAGTAAATATTTCTACTCAAATAAAAATGAAGTAAAGGGAAATGACATGAAAGTAAAGGCGTCGCTTTTGTAACATAAAAGACGGTAAATTTAATTCAAACTGGTAAATACAAGTGGACATACTCGTATATTTTGTAAGGAATGAAAAACTTTTTTCTCTTAATGTGCGGTACTTAGAGTGTTTTTTGATGCGTCCGCAAGTGCACGGAAATATCGAAGTAATATAAAAGATTGTCGAACCCACAGAGACCAATGTCAATCTACCGTTATCTATTGCTACGGCGTAAAGCTAAGGCTAATGGAATTTGGAAAGTTAAATGCGGATGAAATTAAATGCAAAGGAAATAAAGATTTTTGATTTAAAGAAATGCGGTAAAGGAATATCGGTATGTAACGCTTTAGCTATCGGGAATTCAGCAGGTTACCGGTGCCTTTTTGTCTATTCAAACACTTTTCAGCAGAACTTACTCGTTTAAAGACCTTCGTCTCACGATGGTTGTTGACTCGGGTCATAATTCTAAGGGCCGAATGTACGCTTTCGCTGTCCCATTCGGGCTTAAAACTACTTTTTGTAAACAAATAGATTCTAATTTCTTTCAAAGCGCTTTCGCTGTGTCTAAAATCAATGCCTAGTTTTTACTATCTGGACTAACCGCAGCTGTCGCTTGTTGGTTCGTACCTTAATATGGTTTCCCACTGTCGTGGCAAAACCACCGTAAATAGCTTCTCACTGTCGTGACAAAGGTTTATTTAGAATTTAGATTAAAAACTACGGCCAAAAAGGTTGTTTGTAGAAATGGGGAAGATGCCGGTTACTATCGAATCCTATCCTACTAATTCAGTTACATACCGATAAAACTAATTTAGCTAGACATGATAATTAACGTAAATGAAAATAAACATAAACAACAAAATAATGAAACATGCATACTGACAGAAATAAAATAATAATTCAATTAATAAAAACCTGTAAATCGTACTGATCTCGAATCCTTGAGTAGTCCTCCACAATGTCGGCAGGATTCTACTTTGGCGAGAATTAAAAGGTACAGGAACAAATAAAGCTATACAAATGAAATAAAAGGAAAAGAAATGGAAAATAATGCAGGAAAGTAAAATTGGCTTCAATGGGAATTTTGGCAGTACTTCGATACATCCAAGGTTCCCCCTGAAAACTGTGAATCTAAGGCCTATTTATAGGAGATAATTCATTTCTCAACTTCCAGAGATCATGGGTGAGTTATGGAGGGAGTGGGAGTAACTTCCAATAGTGGGCAGTGAGTGGAGAAAGTGTAGGAGAAAAGGAGGAAAGTGCTCGTGGCCATTTCTCTCTTGAACGAACTTCTGTTATTTGATGTATAACGGTTGTGAGGGATCTGTGACAAGCGTGAGAAGCATGACGGTCGTGACATGGCCGTGACGATCGTGAAGGCTGTGACGGTCGTGACATGGCCGTGACGACCGTGACAGTCACAAATTCTGTTTTCTGCTATTTTCTGTATTTTTCTTCTTTCTTTTCCTTCCATTTCGTCTTCTTTTCTTTCTTTAATCCAAATCCTCTAAAATCTGCAAAACAAAGTAAATTAACCGCATAATGCAACGTAAATCAAGATAAATTAGCAATAGTCACAAATAAATGCATGTAAATCAAGCCAAATAAACGATATGATTTCGCGTTATCAAACATCCCCACACTTAAACCATTGCTTGTCCTCAAGAAATCGACCAACACAGTAAAAAGAAATAAGCATAGTTCGAAACAAAGTCACGACGAAACTCTAATCATACGTGGCTGCTAGGCTAATGTTAGATCGATAGGTACTAAATATTAATACCAAGGATATCATAACGACACTATTTCAAAAACTCCCTACTTATGCAAACCAATCGGAATCATGCCATTATAACTCAACCTATAACTCATGCTCTCTTTCGCCCCATTTCATTATAGTGCAATCACATTAAGCCCGTTATCCATACACATTCATGGCAAGTAGACCTGTTAGTGACTACGATCTCATTATTATTTCATTTTTTTCTGCAAATATGCTTGAGCATCAATTGAACTTAAAGAGTTTGTACCGTTAGGCTAAGTGCTCGGGTGAGGAGCACCTAACTTAGAAGGAACATGTCTTTTTCTTCATAATTTTTTTTCTTTTCTTTCTTAGTTTCTCATTTTAACCTAGAGATCATACACTTATTTGCATCGGTTTCTTACTTAGTGTGTTTAGGATGGTGCTGACTGCTTAAATAAACTACTTAGGGATTACTGCAAGAACCTGGAGTTTTAAGGTCTCGGCATAATGGGTACTCAAATTTATTTTGCATATTTAGGGGGTTAAGGTTGTCAGGACGATATCAATTTTATCAAAACTTTCCCACGTTTTTCTAACATAGCCTAAACAGCCTATATACTTTCAGAGTACCATGTCATGAATCAAAAAGTTTTTGTTGGAGGTTAAAATTTTGAAATTTTGAAAATTTGGGGAAGTTTGAATAACAGGCGAAAACCACTCATAAAGACTCGACAGCACATGCAAAGATTTTGACATAGCATTAAAAATAGATAAAAACAATAAATCAAACTAAAAGGCAATAAAATGAAAGCGATAGAGTTCCTCCCCCACACTTAAACCAAACATTGTCCTCAATGTTTCAGTAAAAGGTGGAAAAGGAAAGATAGAACCTGTATGAATGCTACTGCTCTTGCTATCCTTGTCTTTGTTGATCACTTCTACTTCGGTGGCGGGCATTTTGAGATACTTTGTTTGTGTAATTCTCGAACCAGCTCATCATGTTGCGCGCGTCAAGAGGAAGTACTCATCATCAGTGTTCCCACCAGCAGCGACACTCGTAGGAATGTCCGTGGGCATAGCTCATCTTCTCAGATCGTCATCTAGAGAGTTTTCGCCTAGATATAGCTAAAGCGTAACAAGCAATACATTTCTTTATTTTCTGCCGATTTAAACAAAACAAATTAAAATAAAGACCTTGTGGGTTGCCTCCCACACAGCGCTTTGTTTAGCGTCGATAGCTCGACGGCTAAGGAGTGCAAGTACTCATGGTGGTTCTTTCGAGAATGGTTCCTCGATCGAACTTTGAATAGTCTTCGGTTTCCATGGCCACTTATCAAGCCATCTCTCATATCCCTCACCTTTTCGTTTCTTTCTTCTGTAGGGTGGTTTCTTGTTTTGAACGCGTGGTGGTGGTTCTGAATCTATTCTGCGTATCAGCTTTTCAAATTTGGGCTTTGTTATTTCATCCACCACCTCAAAAGTTAATCGTACCCTTTTAACAGTAATAATGACCCTAGTTTCACGGTCCTCGAATTTTCTTTTTCTATGAAGGGCCTTAGACAAAGGTGCGTTGGTGTGTATATTTTTCAATACCTCCACATATGTTTTGGATTGGGAGTCTACCTTAACTTCTGCAAACCTTTGTGGGAAAGAAATAGGTGGGGTATAGGGAGAAGGAGCAACGATACGTGCTTCCTTCTCTACCTCTTCGACAACCTCCCTTTCGGTTGGTGTCGGTGGATTTTTCTCAATATGTATGCTTTTCTCACCAAAACTCTCCTCAGGCTCATCATCAATCTCCCTAAGATCTTCTATTTTTTCTTCATTAACGGTTGTTACAACATTCACATGTCCTTCTGGGAAGGGTCCTAGAGGTGTTTGTCTAAGCAGGGAGGTTTGAGTCTCCAAAGTCTCGCTGTGAGTTGCGAGGGAATCGACAATAACGTTCATCTGCCTAACGTCTTCATTAATTTGGAGATGTTGTTTTCTAAAATCTTCGTTTTGGAGGGTTTGTGTTTCCACAAAGCGCTCCATCATAGATTCTATCCTAGAGTGAGTAGGCGTCTCATTGAATTCTTCTAGTAGTAGTTCGAGGTCGGATGTATCAAAATCTTGCGTTTCCTCAAAACATTGGGAGTCGTCATCATAGAGGGAATTTGGGTGAGAGTGCGTAGTATTGAAATCTTCTAATAATATTTCGAGGTCGGATTTAAGCGGAATTTGTGGTTCCTCGAAATATTGGGGGTGGTAGTTATAATATGGAGGGTGGTAATTATAAGGGAAATATGGGTTATACATAATGATTTAGATAAGAGTGCCTTAGTCTATACTATGCAACAACGGAATCACAATATTGACTGTTGATCCCCGGCAACGGCGCCAAAAACTTGATCGCGACTTTCTATGTCTAACAATTCTAACTGCAAGTGCACAGTCTATCGCGTAGTAATAAAAGATATCGATCCCACAGAGACCAATGTCAATCTACCGTTATCTATTGCTACGGCGTAAAGCTAAGGCTAATGGAATTTGGAAAGTTAAATGCGGATGAAATTAAATGCAAAGGAAATAAAGATTTTTGATTTAAAGAAATGCGGTAAAGGAATATCGGTATGTAACGCTTTAGCTATCGGGAATTCAACAGGTTACCGGTGCCTTTTTGTCTATTGCAAACACTTTTCAGCAGAACTTACTCGTTTAAAGACCTTCGTCTCATGATGGTTGTTGACTCGGGTCATAATTCTAAGGGCCGAATGTACGCTTTCGCTGTCCCATTCGGGCTTAAAACTACTTTTTGTAAACAAATAGATTCTAATTTCTTTTAAAGCGCTTTCGCTGTGTCTAAAATCAATGCCTAGTTTTTACTATCTGGACTAACCGCAGCTGTCGCTTGTTGGTTCGTACCTTAATATGGTTTCCCACTGTCGTGGCAAAACCACCGTAAATAGCTTCTCACTGTCGTGACAAAGGTTTATTTAGAATTTAGATTAAAAACTACGGCCAGAAAGGTTGTTTGTAGAAATGGGGAAGATGCCGGTTACTATCGAATCCTATCCTACTAATTCAGTTACATACCGATAAAACTAATTTAGCTAGACATGATAATTAACGTAAATGAAAATAAACATAAACAACAAAATAATGAAACATGCATACTGACAGAAATAAAATAATAATTCAATTAATAAAAACCTGTAAATCGTACTGATCTCGAATCCTTGAGTAGTCCTCCACAATGTCGGCAGGATTCTACTTTGGCGAGAATTAAAAGGTACAGGAACAAATAAAGCTATACAAATGAAATAAAAGGAAAAGAAATGGAAAATAATGCAGGAAAGTAAAATTGGCTTCAATGGGAATTTTGGCAGTACTTCGATACATCCAAGGTTCCCCCCTGAAAACTGTGAATCTAAGGCCTATTTATAGGAGATAATTCATTTCTCAACTTCCAGAGATCATGGGTGAGTTATGGAGGGAGTGGGAGTAACTTCCAATAGTGGGCAGTGAGTGGAGAAAGTGTAGGAGAAAAGGAGGAAAGTGCTCGTGGCCACTTCTCTCTTGAACGAACTTCTGTTATTTGATGTATAACGGTTGTGAGGGATATGTGACAAGCGTGAGAAGCATGACGGTCGTGACATGGCCGTGACGATCGTGAAGGCTGTGACGGTCGTGACATGGCCGTGACGACCGTGACAGTCACAAATTCTGTTTTCTGCTATTTTCTGTATTTTTCTTCTTTCTTTTCCTTCCATTTCGTCTTCTTTTCTTTCTTTAATCCAAATCCTCTAAAATCTGCAAAACAAAGTAAATTAACCGCATAATGCAACGTAAATCAAGATAAATTAGCAATAGTCACAAATAAATGCATGTAAATCAAGCCAAATAAACGATATGATTTCGTGTTATCATTTTTCTTACAATGCTGTCAAAAAACGCCTTTCTCTTGGAGCCAGGCTTTACTTTATATAGATAAGTGAAATAATCGTTAGGTTGTTTTTGGTGTCGCCACGTGTATGGCCACTACTTTTGTAACTTTCCCATGTTCTCCTTTTTTCAAATCCATTTCCGGCCAAGCAAAACCCCTTCGTCTGGCTGCCTCATTCGTCGACCTGGTCGACCGTCATTTGCCTAAGTTGACCCATACGTCTTCTCCTGCGTTGTCGACTCAGAACACCTTTCCTTCTTCCTCTACTTTCCTGTCAGCCTCGACCTTCTCACCTGTCGATATTTTAAGTTGGCTTTTTCAGCCAACAAGATGCCCAACCAAAACCCAGTTCTCGATGGAGAATCTTATCGACTGAGAGACTTAGTGTTTTAGATATCCAATAGTTTGTCGACATATTTGCATCATCATTGCCTCCTGTCGAATCAGCCATGTGTCATTCACCTTTTGACGTGATGATGGCGCCTTTCTGCGCAACAATTTCCAAGGACCTTAATCATTTTGCCTACTTTCCCACGTCATGGGATCCAAACCAACTCATACTCATCAATCTTCTTTGAAGGAGAAAAGACTTCGAGCCTCTTTGTTGCTAGTAAGTTTAACTATAAATAGTTCCCTTGTATTTCTTTTGACCTTTTCCAAAACTTCCTCTCTTACTGCTCTTTCCCTAAAAATAAAATAAACTCTAGTTTTTCTTACTACCACTTTAATGGCTTTCTCACCAGTTTCTCAGACCCACACGACTGGCAACAACCCCATCGCTTTCGTTATTTCAGAGGCGGATTCCCACAAGCCTCTTCCCAACCCCACTTTTGTTGATGAAGCCGTGGGGGCCGCCTGGAGGCGTTAGATGATCATCCCATTTGCAGTGGTTGAGAAATTGCATGCCTTCCATGGCCCTTACCCCACTAGTAAGCCTAATCATGAGGAAATGCAACCTTCTTTCTTGGTTTTCTAGTCGCCATTCCCCCAGCTTTCCGCAAGGGTGGCACCCTCGACTTGAAGTTTATGGCGTCGAAGGTCATGGTTTTCCAATCAATGCCAACCCCAAACAGTAAAGACTATCTTGCCAGGTTAAACAAGGTCCAGAACAAGCGCCAGAACCAGTTGAAAAGAGCTGGCATCTTCGACACCATCCAACTCTCCAGGAACGCTCATAGGGTCAACCCCTGTTTGTTGTTGGCGTCGATGTTCTTCTAGGAAGGCTCGACGAACACCTTTCAATTACCTTGTGGTATGCTGACGCCTACTCTATTCGATGTGGCGACTATCGTTGGTCTTTCTCCCCTGGGCGAAACTTTCGACCCCACCCTGGAGACAGAGGCGTCCTTCGACTTCGACCGTGCTAGTTTCCAGAATTTCATAAAAGACCATGATGAAAAAGGTTCAGTCGAGGTGTCGGACGAGGAACATATCGCTTTCTTGACCCTGTGGCTGTCATATTATCTTTTTTTCCCAGGTTCATTACAGATAGCCAAAAACTACATTAGTCTAGCTATTCAAATACATGAGGTTCGACAGGTAGCTTTAAGAAAACTTCTGTTGGCCTCCCTGGGGTTGTCGTCTTTGAGAATCTCTCGACTTCATGAGACCACTAAAGCTCTGAACGTGTCGGGCCCCATGTGGTTACTGCAAACTTCTGTCGGGGTACCCATTGCTCCATCTTTACGCAAACAAAATGATTTGGGTATCACTTTTTCCTTAACTTCGATGAATTATTTCAGCCTGCCTTCCGAGACTTTGTACCCAGAGGCAATTTGTGCTAGTTCATTAGCTTTTTGGTTATCTAACCTAGGCACGTGCGTAATATTGACAACCTCAAAGTTCTTCAAAAGTCGTTTCGCCATCGTGAGGTACATCACCAGATGTTCCTTGACGCATTTATATTCTCTGGTGAGTTGTCTGATGACTAGTTCGGAGTCACCCTTAATTTTGATGCTCTTGGTGTAACGCCATTTTTTACCTCACGAATATCATGGCAAAATAATCAAATTTATCAGAGTAAAATATTGAACATAATAAAATCATCTTAAAAGGGAGCACATTTCTCAATAATTCAAATATAGTCAATGCTCGTAAACAACAGGTTTTCCCAGAATTACTCAAAAGGCAGCGGAACTAAAAAAGGCAAAATCCGTAGTTTTCTCTTCATCGCAAGGAAATCAACATAACAAAACTCAATAAAACATAGTTTAACTGAAAGACCCCAACCCGATGTTACATTATCATAGCAAGACCCTCTAAGTCAACCACAATGGCCAACAACCCAAAACTTTAAAAAGTCCTTGACGACATCCACGACTAAACCTGGTCATCGGCATGTTACCCACGTGGAGGCAACATTCAAACAGACAGGGTGAGTCAACCGATTCATAATAATCAATATAGGAATCAATATATAAAACAACGTCATTTTCATATTAAACATCATCATAATCATTAAGGAACATCAAATGCCACAACATTATAAATTACACCAAATTGTCACATAAATGTAAATGCAACAAGACTCATGCATGTGGTACCAATCAACAAAATTTGATGGACGCTGGGTCATCAACCCTCCATAGATCCATAACAGTAGGATCAATTCTACACGAGAACCAGAACACAACAAAATACATCACATCCACACAATGGGACTGAAGCCACGAGAATCAAGGTCCTAGACCGAAGTACGAAATGCATATGAATGCATGATCTACACGTCAATATCATCCTCATAATAATCTCATTAGGTGCGTCATCATTCATCAAAATAATCATAAGAATCACGTCATCACAGAATCATCAAAACCTCATGGAATCAACGCCACAAATCATCACAGTTCCTCATGGGGATTTATCATACAATCATGTATTAATCTCATAAGAATCACAACTATACTCATGGGTACTTATTATACGGTCATGTATTAATCACATAGGAATCACAACTATACTCATAGTAATTCATCATACATTCATTTAATCACGTAGGAATCACAATTATACTCATGGTAACTCATCAGGAAAAGCACAACATCAAACATCAAGACCTCACTGAACCATAGCATAATTCACGAAACTCTGCTACATTCACTAGCAAGTTCGTCGTGCGAGTCTGGGGTGAATGTTCACCGTGCGAACTCGCGATTACAGCAAATCGTTGTTACGCACCAACACCAAATATCATAAGAATCATAGTCATACTCATGGTAATTCATCAAAGGAATCACAACATCAAAACATCGAGACATCACTGCACAAGATCAGAATTTGCGAAACTCTGCTACATTCGCTAGCAAGTTCATTGTGCGAGTCTAGGGCGAATGTTCGTCGTGCGAAGCATTCTTCACTGTGCAAACTCACGATTACATCAAATCATTGTTACACACCAACACCAAAACCATGCCAAAGGTCTCTACGATTTCCTTCCTTAATGCCCCAAAACATCCCTAAACCATTCCTAAGGTATTACAGCGATAAAGGCACAAAATCCACGACTTATTAGGCTAATCCCGCATCATATTTACGTCTCAATTCCCATAATTTCTTACAAATACCCCACAATAATTAAGGTTCTCACAATCAATTATCATATACAGTTAAAACCTCAACAACAGATTTTGGCCACAAATGCCTAATTTCCCTTATCTCAAATCAGCCTCAAACCTATCAGACTATCAGTTCAAATCCCTCAGACTCACTGAACTCACCGTCAGGAAGGCAACAACAATTCAATACTCAAAAATCCCCAAAACCTTAAATTAGCTTTAAACACATTGAATCATATATTAAAAACAATGAAGGTAATACTCCTCATACCTTAATTGTCGACTCTAAGCCTTTCTCCTTGATTATTGGAAACCTCGCGAAGCTTTTGCCTCAATCCTTTTCCTCAGAGCTCTGGCCTCTATTTCTTCCCTTTTCACGGTCCAACAAGAATGAATCTTAATTCCCTCAAAATTCCTTTTTGTGAAACCTAACTTTGGGCCTTTAAAATGGGCTTTCCAATCTCACCCTCACTAACTTCTCCTTAAATGTCCATTTTTCCCTTAATTCACTTATATTTATTTAAATTAATAATAATACCAATATATTCATATTATATACTATTATCTAAATAAATAACCCAAAATCCATAACTCTCAATATTCACACCAACCATCAAATATCACCAAAAATACGAATATTCATATTTAAATAAATTAAATAAATATTCCAATAAATTTGGGGTGTTACATGTGGCGCCCAGTCTTTTGAGAATCCTCGATCCGGCGATCAAGGCTTCGTACTCCGCCTCGTTATTAGAGCATCTTTATTCGACCCTACACTTAAACTTGGTTGGATGACCCTAAGGGAAAATTATTATGACACCTATTCCGGCTCCATTCTTGTGGCTCGACCCATTGAAGTACAACGTCCAGGGGTCGCTGTTGACCGTGCAAAGCGGTTGTTTGACCACTGCATGGTCGACCATGAAGTCTGCCACCACCTGCCTTTTTATAGCCCTCAGAGGGACATATGTGAGGGAGAATTCAGTCAGTGACAAGGCCAACTTTCCAATTCGACTGTGCAAAATGGGTTTAGATAACATATGTTTGATAATATCAAAATGCGAGGAAACGTAAACTTCGACTAGTTTAATATATTATTTAAATTTTGTACATGAAAAATACATGCATAGACACAATTTCTCAATCATAGGATACCTAGTTTTAACATCAACTAACATTCTACTAAGGTAATAAATGATTCTTTTGACACCACTATCATCCTCCTGATCTAACACGCTCTCTATAGTTATTTCGGACATTGCAATGTACAACTTCACGTTTTTATTGTACTAGGTGGCAACAAAACACGAGGCCTTGTGAGATATTCTTTAATGGTGTCAAAAGCCTCTTGTTGCTCCCGTCCCCAGTAGAACTCACTTTCCTTCTTGGCTTTCAGCAATGGCGAGAATACCTTCGTCTTGCCACTTAGATTTGATATGATTCTTCTCAAGAAGTTAATCTTCTCCAGCAATGACTAGAATTTCTTTTTTGTCGAAGGAAGCTTGAGGTCCAGAATTGCCTTTGTTTTGTTCTGATTGATCTTAATGCCTTTCTTGTGGACCGCAAACCCCAGGAAATCTCCTGCATGTACGCAAAAAAACACACTTTAGGGGATTCATTTTTAATCCATATTCCCTAATTCTCTCAAATGAGCGTCGAAGGTGGTACAAATGGACGACCTCTGGATATGATTTTATGACTAAGTCGTCAATATATATCTGCATGAACTTTTTAATGGAATCATGTAAAATAGCGTTCATAGCCCTTTGATATTTTGCTCCGGCGTTTTTTAAACCGAATGACATTACCACCTATTCATAAGTTCCCAACTCCCCTGGGCATTGAAACTCCATTTTGGGAACATCTTCCTCAGCGAAGAAGATCTCGTTATATCCAGAATACCGTCGAGCATGCTTAGATATTCAAAACCAGCGACTGAATCGACCAGTATTTTTGCCACGGGCATTAAATACTCATATTTAGGGGTGGTACTATTCAAATCTATGAAATCTATGCAAACTCTCAATGTGTCATTTTTCTTGACGACCGGGACTATGTTCACCAACCACTGGACATACCTCGTTGTACGGATGAACCGACTTTGTAGCAATCTTTCAATCTCCTTCTTAATTTTCAGCGTGACTTCTGGGGAGAATCTACGTGGTTGTTGTTTCACTGGTCTCCTCCCTGGTTGGATGGGAAATCGGTGTTCTGCAACCTTACGACTTAGCCCTGGCATCTCGCCGTAATTCTAGGCAAAACAATCCTTATACTCTTTCGATACCTCGAACAGTTTGGCTATCATCTTCGAACCAATCTTGGTACTCACGTATGTAGGCCTTTTGTAGTTCCATCCCCTAAATCAATCTCTTCGAGCGGGTCTTACGCTTGTATCTTCTGCAGCTCACATGATGGGTTTTTCTCAAACCCCAAAGGCTCGTCGTCGTAAATGCAGTCGAGCCTCCGGCTTTCTGAAGTTGTTGTCTGGCTTTTTCGGCCAATTGTACATATATTGTTGGTGGTCTCACTGTTCTTTTCCTTTTCGAGCATCTTCTTTCGTTTATTTTCATCCTAATAGGTCGAAATTCGAGTTAGACCCTCTGACTCAACAACCATCTTTATCTATAGGGGGCCACCCTGTGGGTGGGCAACTTTGTGATGACTCCGTTGGGGTGTCGGCTCAATCCCACATGAAACTATAATTCGGGTCCAAGTTCAAGATACGACCAATGTTGACGAAGGTATAAAATCCTGACTCGTCGTCACATGGTGCTACGTGCGCAAGGTGTTGGTCGAAAGATCTCTTTGTCCCCTTAGTTTCATTAATCATGTAATAACTCTGGTCGGCCTCGACATTCTCAATGACATCGTCCTTCCTCCAAATACTCAGCCTTTGACGTAGAGTTGAAGGAACCGCTCCGACTCCATGGATCCACTATCGTCTTAATAAAAAGGTTAAATTTCACCTTTGAGTTTATGACCACGAAGAGTGTCGACCTGGTGGTGGTTCCCACTGCTAAGTCCACTTGGACTACTCCTAGAATATTGTTGGTTTTCCCTTCGTAGTTGGATAAAACCATGTTATGTTGCTTAAGATCAACTTCAGTCTTCCCGATCCTCCTAAACGATGTATGAGGTATTAAATTGACCGTTGCCCCTCCATCCATGAATACCTTATTCATTGCCACGCCGTTGACCTTTGCCTTTATAAATAATGGCTTCAAATGATACATCATCCTTGGGCTGGGTCTTTCAAACACGGCAGTTTGCTCTTCTACCACACCATTGTTCATCACATAATAACACAAAGACTTATTTTCTGCAGCTTCGTCCAGCAGAAAATCATCTTCTGCCTCTGAGACCTCTGATACCCTATTATACTCTTTCGACAGTATTGACACGATTCCACAATTTACCACGAATTCCTCGCCGAAGGTGTCATAATTTGTCTCATCGTACATGTCTTCGTCAAAGTCATCTTCTGGAGATGGATTATTTTCCTAGTCTGATTGAGGCGTATACTCCGGTTCGTCCACATCCGAATGGGGGTGTATTCTGGCTCCTTCTTGCTTTCCGCTCCAGAAGTATACTTCGAATTTTGGGTCGACACCACCGCCTTTTTGCCATATCCTACAATGGTGACTGTTGTGGTTTGGTTTTCCATGATCTTCTCTTTTTCGACCCATCTGGTCTTAGGGGGTTACCTTTTTAGCCTGTGATTCCCAACAGGTCGTAGCTGCGAAGTAGACGCTTCCCTGGCAGCCTTTTTGTTCAGCTGATGACGCCTTCACTGAGTTTTTGCCCTTGTAGTTGGGGGACACCACATATCCCTTAGGCTCAACATTCTTGTCGGAGGCTTTTGCCTCTCTTTCCAGATTCATCACTCTCCACTTTGGCCTCTTGCTCCCTTTCGGGGTCACGGGTGCCATCCACTTATCCTGTGGGGTATCCAACGAGGGCTCAAAGGTCTTGGGCCTTAACTATTGGAACAACTTCTTATACTCCTCATTTCGTCGAGGAGCCCCATTTTTGTAAAACACGAACCTTGAGACCGGCGACCTGTTGACTTATGGCATCACCTTCCTGCCCGACTCAAATTTTTTTGTTGCTTTCTCGTCGAACACGACATTGCATTTGGGACATAGGGCGACTTTAGAGCTGTTCATCCTGCATTTTTCTTGAAACTCAGTTAAACTTTCTCCAACTTAAGGGTAAATTCCCTCAAAATCCTTCTCCACTTTTCTGTCGGGGCCCTCAGTAGCCTCGATTATCATGCATCCGAACGCTGGGTTGTCACCTATTCTTCAGGGCCCTCAGTAGCCTCGATCATCAGACACTCTGCTACTTTAGCGTACAATGCCTCTTCCATCTTTAGAGGATCTGTGTCCACCTGCATTTTCGATCTTTCACCGAACTAAAGTAGTCCTTCTTTCAAAGCTTTCTACACCAAATCCCTGAAAACAACACATTAAGATGTTTTATGACCAAGGAAATTATGAAACTTACAAAATCCCCTATTTTTGTTTTGTTCCATAGGGGGATCTTTTGTCCCAACAGGGACGACAATTTGACCATCTTTGACTAGCAAATCAAATATCTCATCGCATTTGGATACATCAAAAGAGTACGTTTTTGCGACGTATTTGTCTGACTTTTCTGTGTCGACCGGGTTTTTCCCGTTCGACGGCTTTAGAACTTTGCACATGTATGGGGGTCCTGGCTTTAGTTCGGCCATGTTGACGACATTTTCTTTGATGAGTTCTTCGTCATCAGAGGAATATCCGTCGACGGCCACAAACACAACTTTTTATTTCTTACAGTATCTATTAGCCTTAGACTTTTAACTCCTTAAACGTTTGACTTGTCGGACGCGGTCGGCCAGCTGTGCCATATCCCTAAGATATTATGTGTATAGCTTTTTCCTAATAGAATAATCTAAACCGCATGCGTCCATTTCGACCAAATCATGTTCAGGAACTTGTGTAAAGCATCACACTTTCAATAGTCTGAACCTATTGAGATACTGGTCTACGGGCTCCGCTGCCTTTCACTTGACGCGCTAGCTCTTTTAAACTAATCTTTGATTGCCCCATGTAAAACTGCTCATGAAACAATCTTTCTAGCTGCTTCCACGTATAAATAGACTGTGGGGGGTAGCGAGGTGAACCACGTGAACACATTCTTGGTTAGGGAACTAGGGAAATATTTCATTTTTAGGTTTTCGTTATTCGTTATGTCCCTAACCTCGGTTTGATACTTGGCGACATGTTCGACGGTGGATTCTTCATCTCTCCCACAAATTTGGTGAATTTTGGCACCTTCCATCCCCTCGGTTAGTAGGGACATGTAGATGGATCGTTGAAGACTTGGATTTGCCCCGTTGCGAACCATAATGCGTTCCACCATGGCCTCCAAATTAGCTTCACCCCTCAGAGCTTCGTTCCTAACTTGTCTGACCATATAGTTTGGGTCTTGGTTCATGTGAACCATCACAAGGGGAGGCCTTTGGGCCACCTTAAGTATGTATTCATACTCAGGGGCATGTAGATCGTTTGTCTCTTTGACAGTGTAGTTTTGTCGGACAGGCGTATCAGGATGATTGAGAGGTATTTGTCTCCCTGGAGCCATAGAGACCCCTAAAAAGTCTCCTATTTGCGCCATATGAGTTGCCAATTGTTGGTAAATTTAAGTCGACTTTTGTATCAATGGTCTTAGGATGGTTCCCATTTACTGGGTCAGTAGATGTACCATCTCGTGATTGCTTTCGTCCATCTGTTGTTGCATAACAGCGACAGAACTGGTGGTGAAAGTTAGTATTGCGGGAAAAAATGAACCGAACCCTAGAGGCCTCACCCCTTGATTGGTCAAAGGCCCTAGGCTTCGATATGGCGAAAATGCTGATGAAAAACTCTCTCCCGTGACTGGCCTACTATGGTGTAGTGTCGACATGAACTCTGTCAGCATTCCCAAGTGCTAGGGTGTTGGCATGTTGAAACTGGACAAGTATTTCCCTCCGACTCTTGGAATTGTCGGCCTTACTTTAGTTCGACGCAGAGTCGTGAGTGGTCTGCTATAAGCGGTCAAATCTACTAACATGGAATCAGTGCTCACGACCGTTACCGGTGATACACCTGGATTTTCCTGCGAAGATTGTTCTTCATCTTGTAGTGGTGTTACCATCTTACCACTGCGTAAACACATATACCCAGACCTTCGGGTTCCACCGGGTGTGCCAATTTGTTCGCATGTGTTTTTTGCACGGACAACATTTGATCTTCCGACGCGGGTTTACTTGCGGAACCGGACAAACTAGTTCAAGGACACTTGGTTCTGGGTATGTAAATTTGTGGTAGACTTGGTGGTTATTTAGACGTGTGTATGACGAGGTTAAATAAATATGATGATGCTTCTACTCAAATAAAAACAAAGAAAAGGGAAATGACATGAAAGTAAAGGCGTCGCTTTCGTAACATAAAAAGACTTGGTAAATTTAATCCAAACTGGAAATACAAGTGGACGTGCTCGTACATTTTGTAAGGAATGAAAAACTCTTTTCTCTTAATGTGTGGTACTCAAAGTGTTTTTCTTACAATGTTGTCCAAAAATGCCTTTCTCTTGGAGCCAGACTTTGCTTTATATAGATAAGTGAAATAACTGTCAAGTTGTTTCTGGTGTCGCCATGTGTCTGGCCACTACTTTTGTAACTTCCTCATGTTCTCCTTTTTTCAAATCCATTTCCGGCCAAGCAAAACCCCTTCGTCAGCTGCCCCATTTGCCGACTTGGTCGATCGTCATATGCCTAAGTCGACTCATATGTCTTCTCCTAAGTTGTTGATTCATAACACCTTTCCTTCTCCTTCTACTTTCCTGTCGACCTCGACCTTTTCACCTCTCGATACTTTGAGTTGGCTTTTCAGCCAACACATGTGCATCTGTGTTGGCCCCCTGAATATCTGATAAAACAAATGTTTTTTCCAGACTTGCTGGCACGGGCTGTGTCAGGTGACATGGGCACCCGTGTTAGCCCACTGTGTCATACTCTGTTTCCTTCCTCTTGGTACCCTCCTGACACGGGCCGTGTCAGGTGACACGGGTGGCAATATCAGGCCACTGTTCCCTTTCAAAAACTCTTCTGAATTCCTGTTGTTTTTCCCGGATTTTGCTTCGATTCTTCTTGATTGCGTACCTGAACCTAAAAACAATGGAAATATCAAACCAACGCATAAAATGCAATAAAAGGACATAGAATGAAACTAAATGTATAAGACAATTAACTAAAACTCATGGTAAAATAACGTATAAAAACCACTAATTATGTGTCTTGTATTTCAAAAAGATTAATGAATTTTTTTTCCTTTTCATATCCTCTTTAATATTCAGTTTATCTTATTCTTTTTAATTGATGACAAAGGGGGAAAATATGATTTTTATATATCTTTATCTCATTAAATCTTAAACATGTCATTCTTATGCTTTAAATTTTTGAAGACTTATTAACAATGAAATCATATATATGTTGTTGAGTTTATCAACCAGGTAATCAGATTTCTCATTGATAAAAACCAAGCTCTAAAACTCTTATGTTAACCAGGTGAACGCTTTTTTATCATGTCAATGATTGTTTTTTTCCTGCAATATCCAAAATTTTCTAGTCTCACTCTTAGGAGGAGCTTACAAACCTCACTCAGAAGAAGTTGAGAATAATTTTGATAAGTGTAAAACTCAGAGGAGCTTACAAACATAACTATGATGCTTATAAATTTGATTATCCAAGTAAAAATCATTCATCAAAGTACATGGATTCGTCATCATCATAAATGGGGAGATTGTTGAAACAAGTTTGGTTCTGCAACTATCCTTGAGTTTTAATGATAACAAATTATAACATGTAAAGAGAACATTGTACTCTAATTATTTTGTTAAGTTCACAAATCATATCAAACAAACTATGACTTTGAATAAGTCAACTCTAGACGACCAGACTTTGAACTGTAGGCCCACTCTGAACCAAAGGAAGAAACAGAGGCATGTTTAAATGAAAGTCAATCATCTGGATTATCAAGTAAAATCTTATGCAAGAATCACTACAAGAAAATTAGAGTTTTACGACACAAAAGTTGCGACAGTTACTTGATAACTGTCGTAACTCTAATATAGAGACGCGTTTCACGACAGTATACACCTACCGTCCTTATATTTTTAAAAGATTATTAAATATTGCGACTGTTATCATTAAGCCGTCCTACAAATAAGTTCATGACTGTCTCAAGTGCCGCCCTAAAGTTTATGTCCCGACGGTAGAACAACTGTCGCCCCTTAAACCCAATAACACAAACTATAACCAATAGCGGATCTAAATAAGTCTATGTATTTTAAATAAATAAATGACTAAAATCATTTATAAAATATAATTATAGTAATAAATTAAACTTAAAATACATAAAAATGAAAATATTATATATACTCAAAATAAACTTTAATTTTAAAAACAATTTTTATAGTAAAAATTAAATTCAAAATATTATATCCAAAATTAAAATATTAAAATTAAACTATATATCAAAATTTTAGAAACAATTTTTATAATAAAAGTTAAATATAAAATTAAATTATATATACCATAATCATAATATTATAAAATACTAGATAAACAAAATAATTCAGGCAAAATAGAGAAATAAAAAAATATATTAAAATAAAACGACTGGAGCTACCGTCGTTAGTTCAATCTTGTGACGGTAATATCAACCGTCGTGCTCCAAAGTTTCGTCTTCCCGCAAAAACTCATCCACGTATTTTTCACTTAAGAATTTGCCGCTTTGCCGCTCACGTTCTTGGAGAAAGAGGGAAGGGAAACTGACATTTTTCTCAACCTGAAGCTGTCATTGCGAATCACCGAAGCTGTCATTGCGAATCACCGAAGCTGTCATTGCGAATCACCGAATCACCCTCAAAACAACCACCATCAATTCAAATCTTTACAGGTTTGTCTTCTCAAACCCTAAATCGGATTCTGGTTTGGATTTTACTCTGAATTTTGTATCTAATTGGTTTTGATTAAGCATTATGTGTTAGATTTCTCTGCTTGAGAGTTAAATTTGTGTAAAAAAAATGGATTATGTGTTAGATTTCTCTGCTTGAGAGTTTAATTGGTTTTGAATTCAACTACTGCTTCGGTGAGGATTTCTAGTTCATTGATAGAACCAACAGTATCAAAGAAATCATCTATAACTGTGATTATAATTGCAGTTTTAGCTATAAGCATTCGAACGTAAGAGTCGTGAGGGAGGGATGTTAAACTTGCAGCAACAGCAAAGTAACAATAAGTGCTTTTTTCTCTGTCGAATCCCATATTACTCAAACCACACTTTTCAACCCACCTACATATCGAAATCAAATGTAATCATCCACTAAGATTCGTATGAATAAGATTCAGATCAAACTAATTATTGGAAATTTTAGTATACCTCTTAAGTTCATTAAGTTATCAGCTTGTTTCCCATATTTATCAGCTTATTAAATCAGCTTGTTTAAATCAGCCTCCATATTTGTTTAGTTGATTTATGTCCTGCAGTAGAATATAATCAGGTTGCATGATTATTTCTGCCGGACCTCCTTGATTAGTAGCAATCTAAATGCTTCATACAAAGCAGGTTGCACAAAAGCTCCCTTTGTATCAGCAATGCAGCGATACAGCTCTCCGTTGCGAAATCGATCAGTCTGCGCAGCAATCCATCTGAACTGGCCCTTTAGTTGATACTTTTGAATTAAATCATGCATCTTCTTTATTTTTGCCATTTCCTCTCTTAACATCAAATCATTAACACCTCACATAGTATTGACTTTGGCCGAAAAGGAAAACCATAAGGATGTTGACAAACTAAAAAATTTGACTTTGGCCGATGTTGACAAACTAAAAAATTTGATTTTACACAACGCTATAGTAATGACTTTGGCCGAAAAGGAAAACCATAAGGATGAGGTCATCCCTAAAAATGTTCAGCAGTTCTGGATCTCTTGTCCTGCCAATGATAAGTTGCTCTACATCCTAACTATGTTGAAGTTGGAGTTAGTCCAAAAGAAAGTTTTGATATTCACTATTGTACATCCTTGCTATGTTGAAGTTGGAGTTCAGCAGTTCTGGATCATAATGGTAAGATTTAGGACATTTACTAACCGTCTGACTTAGTCATCCCACCTTGAGAAAAAATGTTCTATGGGATATTATCATTTCCCTTCTTCATGACTCCATGACATGACTATTCCCATTAAATCATACTATGGAAACCAGTAGAAGTACATACCATATCGCTCCACATTGCTTGCGTAGTATTTTAACGAAATGATTATATATTCAAATGGGAAGACAGCATGTCATGACCTTACTTGAACAGGATCTGTTCTATAGGCTCGTACTAATGCTGTTCTTGATCTTGCTATGCATATTTGTTTAGTTGATTTATGTCCTGCAGTAGAATACAATCAGTAGTGCAGATTTGAATCCCTTAGAACCTGACTAAATGTTGCAGTAGTGCAGATTTGAATCCCTTAGAACCTGACTAAATGTTGCAGTTTAATGCATTGATCTTGCTATTTTATATGTAAGTTTAGCAAGTTTACAAAAGCTGATTATTGGATTTGGTTAGAGACAACAAAATCTTGGGCCTCCCTTGAAAGTAAGGTTCTCTTTGGCTATTGAGATGGAAGTAATTGACCTATCATATAATTGCAATTAATGCATTGCATAGGGATTGACCCACCGGTACCATATATCAAGTGGCTACGTATAACCTAGATTTAACAAATATCGTATTCTAAATCATCATAAATAGCCAAACTTAACACACAAAATCATATTCCAAGCTCTCATTAATTCAAATACTAGTTAATAGTTCTCTAATTACTTATTTCCTTCTTGACCTGGAAACCCATTTTCTTCATCCAACATCATACCATCCTCATCTTCATTGTCACAGTCTGACTGCTCTTCATCAGAGTCATTATCAAACCATGCAGCCTGAAAACAAAAATAAATACTAGATACCTATAATTTCCTTACTAGATACATGGTGAGCAGAAATGTGAGGAATATATATATGTAATCAGAAGTGAATCAAGTACATACCTGGTACTCTGAAGTGCCAGCAGGAAGATTCCTCTTTCTTAACTTTTTTTGCTTTCGATCTTCATCGGCCTGTGCCATTTCAGCCTCTGTTGGCCATGTCTGTCAACAAGTAATAATGTCATACCAAAACACTACTTTAGAAAACATTCTTGCAAATAAATAAACACATGCTATTAAGATAATGCCCCCACAAACTTATTAATGCGCTTTGTTTAGGGAAAAGGGGGCTGATTCTAAGCTAAAGAGTGAACTTAGACAACGGGCTACAGCTAATTGAATTATAAGATAATCAACAGAGCATGTTCTGTCATACTATATTATAAAAAGTAAAATTAGAAAATACTCTAATGCACCCAAAAACTTGTTAAAGCACTTTGTTTAGGGAAAGGGGGGCGGATTCTAAGCTAAAAGGAGTGAAATTGGATAACGGGCTACAACTGATTGAATTATAAGATAATCATCAGAGCCTGCTTTGTCATACTATACTACACTATAAAAAATAAAATTAGAAAATACTCTAATCATCAACTAAAATGATGCCAATCAATAAATTAGGACGAAAAGCCGAGTTATGATGATGCTGATGAGTGTCAATGGTTTTAAATTTAAGCCGAAATTCGCCGCGGCTTTAACAATAAACAATCCAATAAGAGGCCTTAAATTCTATTCTCCATGACATGAAATATGCAACTAAACTAAGTAATGTAGTGACAGACATAACTGTCAATATGTTTTCTATGGCATTCAAATGAGAAGTTTATTTCATTCAAAACAAGAGTGGCAAATTGTTCAGAAATGGACTCAGAACTTACTAGAATTTCTCATTTAAATAAGTTAATAGATATTCAACTTATGAAGAGTCCTTTTAAATTTATAGATATTTTGGAAGAAGGTAAATTAGGGAATAGGATATGATAGAAATAATATCCTGTTAATGTAAAAAATAATAATGTAAAAAATAATATTTTGCAGATTATAATTTATTTGTTGACAATGATGTAAAAAATAATATTTGTATTTAGAGTGTTTTTTTTTGGAAGAAGGTAAATTAGGGAATAGATATTTATAGATATTTTTGCAGATTATAATTTATTTGTTGACAATGATGTAAAAAATAATATTTGTATTTAGAGTGTTTTTTTTTTTATAGGATTTGCTTTGAACTTTATTCTTGTATCTATCTATGTCTATTTTTTGAAGAAATGGATAAGTCATGGATTACTAAGCCACAGTCATCGATTGCATATCAGCAAGGGATAAAAGAATTTATTGATTTTGCATTTAAAGGTGCAAAAGAAAATGACGTAGTAATATGCCCTTGCAAACACTGCGGTTTCAAAAAATCAAAGAGTAGGAGTGACATGTTCGACCACTTAATGTGGTCACCATTTCCGCAGGGATACACCATGTGGATTCATCATGGAGAGTCCTTTGTTGTACCTAGTACTATCTCCCCTAGTACTACTCAAAATATGGTTGAAGATACTATCATTTTCGAAGATCCTATTCATAACATGATCAATGATGCATTTGGAGTTGATATGAATCATGCTAATGAAATACCATCTGCGTCAAATTTAGAGATTGGCCAAGAAGATTATGTGATGCTAAGTGCAACTCAGGAAAGAAACGAAGCCAAAGAGTACTATGAATTGACTAGAGAAGGAGAACAACCTTTGTATGAAGGGTGTAGACGATATTCAAGACTATCTTTTTTGGTTAAGTTGTACCATATAAAGTGTTTATGTGGATTGAGTGAGAAGGCAATGACAATGATTTTAGAGTTAATTAAAGATGCATTTGAATATGCAAACATTCCAGGTTCGTTCCATGAAGCCAAGAAATCAATCACAAAACTTGGTTTGAATTATGTAAAGATACCTGCATGTCCAAACGGTTGTATGCTTTATTGGGGAGAAGATGAAGAAAGGGAGACTTGCAAAAATTGCAACACGTCAAAATGGAAAACAAATGAAGCGGTCTTTGTTAACAAGAAAAAGAAAAAAATTCCTGCCAAGGTTCTTCGTTATTTTCCATTAAAACCTCGATTACAGAGATTATTTTTGTCATCAAAGACGGCAGAGGATATGAGATGGCACGCAACAGATGCTAACAACGATGGAATGTTGAGGCATCCTAGAGATTCAGAAGCTTGGAAGAAATTTGACTTGACACATACTTGGTTTTCATCAGATCCGCGAAATGTGCGTCTTGCATTGGCTAGTGATGGTTTTAATCCTTTTGGTGTGATGAGTACAAACAATAGTATTTGGCCAGTTGTTCTCATTCCATATAACACTCCTCCATGGGTTTGCATGAAACAAACATCATTTATAATGTCGATGATAATTCCTGGAAAAGAAGCACCAGGAAATAATATTGATGTCTACTTACAACCCTTAGTCAAAGAGCTGAAAGAGTTATGGGAAAATGGCGTGGATACATACGATTCTTTCAAGAAAGAGATGTTCAAGTTGCATGCAAATTTGATGTGGACGATTAGTGACTTTCCAGGTATGGGCGCACTTTCTGGGTGGAACACATACACAGGGCTTGCTTGCCCATCGTGTAACTTTCAAACTACACCCCTTCGTCTTAAAGCTAGCCGTAAATGGTGTTTTATGGGTCATCGTCGTTTCCTTGACCGGAGACACAGGTTTAGATTGAACAGGATCCGCTTTAATGGTGAACAAGAAATACGGAGTCCACCGAGAACATTATCTGGACATGAAGTTTTTGAACAGGTTAAAGATATTGAAGTCATCTTTGGTAAAAAGTCAGTGAGAGAAAAATCACTAAAAAGAACATTTGAGGGACAGCCTATAGAAGGTGATAGTACACAGTGTGATCCTACACTAGGTCATCCTCAACAATGGAGAAAAAAGAGCATATTTTTTGAACTTCCGTATTGGAAGGATAATCTTCTGCGCCATAATCTTGATCCAATGCATATTGAGAAAAATGTGTGTGATAATGTCCTATTTACTTTACTAAATGATAGGCAAAAAAAGTAAAGACAATTCTAAAGCTAGAGATGACCTTCAAAACATGGGTATAAGACCCGATCTTTGGCCTGATGAAAATGGTAGAATTTCTCCGGCAGCCTTTACTTTAATGGGTAAAGATAAAAGGAATTTTTTAACAACTTTAAGGAATATTAGGGTGCCTGATGGTTATTCGAGCAACATTTCTAGATGCATTGATTTAGTAAATCTCAAGGTGAATGGAATGATGAAGAGTCATGATTGTCATATATTAATGGAACAACTCCTACCATTAGCCATTCGCAACACATTACCTCATGAGATTTCAGCAGTTTTGATTGAGTTGTGCTCATTCTTTAGACAATTATGTGCCAAGGTATTGAAAATTGAAGAATTGGAAAAATTGCAAAACCAAATTTTCCTTACTTTATGCCACATGGAAATGTTATTTCCTCCCTCGTTCTTCACGGTTATGGTTCACTTGGTTGTTCACCTTGTTGAAGAAGTGAAACTTGGAGGTCCTGTTCATTATCGATGGATGTATCCTGTTGAAAGGTAAACTATGTGATTTTATTTTATTGTTACTAACTAATAAAGTAGAAAGATTTTTTTAACCGATAGTATTGTGGTTCAATAATAGATACTTGGGAAAACTTAAATCGCATGTACGTAATAAGGCAAATCCAGAAGGGTCTATTGCAGAAGGATACCGTTTTGAAGAGATTCTTACATTTTGTTCAAGATATCTAGAAAATATTGAAACTAGATGGAATCAACCTGGAGGTGTAGATGATGACCCTATTGGTGATATCCAAACAGGATCACGTGTAGCCGAATTATTTCCTATATTTGGAAAACCCGTGGGTGGATCTTCTTATTACACCCTAACACCAATTGAAAAGTTGCAGGCTCATAGACACATTTTAACGAATTGTCCAATAGTTGACGACTATCTAAAGTAAGTAGGTTTATGCCATTTAAGTAGTTTCATTTGCATTATTAATACTTTTTTTTTACATCTAATATCAAATAACCAAATAGGCAGTTCCGAAGTATTACTCAGAATCAATTGAAGCGCAGTCAAAGAAGTGCTGCTGAGATAGATAAGAAGGTTCATAGAGAATTTGCTCACTGGTTCCGCAATCGTGTGAGTTTTTGTACAAAAATAGATGTTTTAATTGAATTGGATTTTAATAATAACAAGACTAATTAGATGTTGTATCGTGTATAGATTTGCAACAATCTTGACAACATTCATGGACCAGATAAAGATGTTCTCATTAGCCTTGCTTATGGCCCTTTTGATAAAGTTAAAAGATTTACTGCGTTCAATGTCAATGGATTCAAATTTCGAACATTGGAACGAGATAATCTTTTAAAAACTCAAAATAGTGGCGTTTTTGGCTTGTTTGGGACGCGAAGTTATTCAAGCAATAGTGATACCCAAATGAGATTTGGAGGGGTCCCTTACTATGGAAGATTGGTAGACATTATTGTGCTTTCCTACGATGGCTTCACAGTGCCCATGTTTAAATGTGAATGGGCTAATACCACAAACCCAAGAGGCATTAAGATAGATAAGTTGGGTTTTACTTCTATAAACTTTACAAAACTACTACATTCTGGGGAACATGAAGATAATGAGCCGTACATTCAAGCGTCAGAAGCTCAGATGGTTTTTTATGTGGATGATGAGAATGAACAAGGGTGGAGCATACCTATTCATTTGAAGCCAAGAGACTTGTATGACATGGGTGGAAATGATGAAATTATGTCACCCATTGAGCCATATCCATCACAAAATTTGGAACAAATTTTTTCGAATGATGATATTGGAACTTCATCAGCAAATGATAACAATAATTAACATATAGTTTTTTTATTGATAAGAAATTTAGTTTGTTGCTATAATTAACATTATTACTTTATGTTTTTTTGTTGTTTATCCATAATTAATGCGTGAGATGACATTACTATTCTATATTTTATTGCATAAATTATTCTTTTAATTTATTGTGTTTGCGTTATGTTTATTAAATTTATAGTCACTAATATAAAATTTTGATGTTTACTATTATTAGTGTATTGTCTTTTTAATACATATACTTGCAGTTGAAGCCTTTTGTGAGACAATGATTTCATCATATGAGGAAATTCGCCTCAAAAGGATTGCAGAGAATAAGAAAAAGCTAGAGGCTCTCAATCTTCCAAAGCTCTCTCAATCCCTTCACAAAACACCTTCGTCTTCTTCCAAACCATCACCGGTTAGTAATAAATTCTCAATACTAGTCTATAAAAATTAATTGTATTAATTGTTGATTGATATTCACTGATGTATTTTATTTAGCCTGTGAAGGGTCGTCCAAGGTTTGTACAACCTGGAGAGCTTGAAGTAAATAAGAAGCGCCTACGTTCAGCTACAATGTGCAAATCATCAATAATCCCTCCGCCAATCAAAACTACAATAACTCTTCCGCCAATTCAAACTAAAATTACCCCTATGCCAATTGAAACTACAATAACACATTTGCCAATACAAACTACAAAAGATGTTGTGATAGAAGATGAGGATGAAGATGTTGTGGTAGGAGACGAGACCGAAGATGACGTGGTAGGAGATGAGGTTGAAGATGTTGTGGTAGGAGATGAGGCTGAAGATGTTGTGGTAGAAGATGTGACTGAAGCTGTTGTAAAAGTGGCTAAATCTGTGTATTGGGATGTAAATGTCATTAGTAAGTAATTTAAGGTTAAAGTATTTGTAAATAATTTAATTTTTTTACATAGTTGAGTTATGACACTAATTTGCTTACTTGTTTATGTGATAGATGAGGAAGGTTATGTTTCAAATACACGTTTATGTGTGAAAGACTTGGTTGCAAAATCAAAGTCTGATGGAACATGGATAATACTTGAATTTGATAAGGATCATTGTGCAATAGGACCAGCTTCTGGTTTGTTAGCAGGGTATTTAGGTATAATTATTAGAATGTTTAAAGACTTTCCCATAATGTTCGAGAGTTGGAAGGATATTCCAGCGGATACAAAAACAAAGTTTTATGATTCAAAGATAAAGGTATCATTAATAAACAATTACATATTTTTTAAATTAATTTCAAGGTGATTATTATTTGCTTTGTTAACTAATTTTTATTTTTATGGTTAGCTCCACTTTCTTGTTGATGATGGGCGTGACAAAGAATTCATACTTGCTTCTGCTGCAAAGAAATGGAAGGATGGCCGACATCAATTGTTTCGCAAATTTTATAAATGGGATCTCAGTTTGGAGGAAAATCTTCAAAATTATCCAATATGCAGAGGCATTCTGGAAAATGATTGGGCTGTTTTTGTTCAATATAGGCGGAAAGAAAAAACACAGGTAACATTAGTGCTTTTATTTGTTAGATTTATCTGGTTTGTATGTTATCCCTATCTATAACGCATATTTTTAATTGTTAACTATGTAGAAAATAGCTCAAAAAAATGCCCAAAATAGAGCAAAATTGAAGACTCCACATACACTCGGATCTAAGTCGCTTGCAAGGAAGAAACATGAGTTGGTATGTCTAAATTTATATATATTTGAATGTATTACTGATGGTAAAAATAATTAATATATTTTCTTATTCGTAGGAATCGAGAGATGGACGAACATACAGTAGAGGAGAAATGTATGCAGTTTCTCATAAAAAGTCTGACGGATCTTTTGTCAGCGAAGATGCATACAATAATAATGTAAGTACAAGTTAATTCTTTTTAAATATGTGTTAGTCTCCTTAAGGTATGAGAAAAAATCAAACCTTTTGGCATCTCTTAAAGATGGGGAGAACCTGTCTGAAATCTGATTAAATTAGATTGAGAATTGTGATTATTTGAGTTAATTTTTTTTATTAGTTAGATTAAAAAGTTAAGTTAAGTTTGCTTGCTCAATTTACTCTTTTTCATGTGCAGGAAAAGTTACAAGCTGCAATTAAGGATTCTGTGTCTGAAAATGAGGCATTTCAGAAAGTATTTGGAAAAGAACAACATGGATATGTTCGTAGTATGGGACTTGGAGTTACGCCATCTCATATTAATAGATCTACAAGATCGGCATCTTCTTCTGCAGAAAATGAAAAAATAAAGGAAATGCAGCAAGAAATTATTGCACTTAAAGAAAAAAATTCAAAAATTGATGAATTGATGGAGACAATCACATTCTTAAAGCAAAGAGACAATGCTATGAAAGAAGAAATTGAAGTCTTAATGCAAATGCAAAATTCTACTGGAAGACAGGTATATTATTTTGATGAATTTAAAGTTAAAGCTTCAGAGTATTATTTTAAAGAATATTATTTTAATATAATTTTTTTTCCAGGGATTGGAATCACCTACTGATGGTAGACGTTCATCTGAGTCTAGCTACCGAATTCCATAATGACATACTTTCTAGATTATGAACCTTCTTATTCATTTTTGGCACAATGATACTTATTGTTATAAGATTATGATTTGATATGTTTTCGGATTTTTGTATTACAAAACATGATTATGGAACTTTCATTTTATATGATTATGAAACTCACGGTTTTTCGATATTATAATGTTTATTTGATATTAAGTTTTGGAATTAATTTTACTACGTTAAAAAGCGATAGAAAAAAATTATAAAAAAAATTATAAATAAAAAAATTATTGTATAAATAATTTAAATAAAAGAATATATTATAAAATAATATAATACAATTAATACAAATTAATAATGAACTTTCAAGATATCACATTCACGACAGTTTTAAACCGTCACAATCAACAACGGTAACAAAAATCAAAAGGATATTCACGACAGTATTTAGTTGTTGTCATTTCTAATTTATGTCAGTTCCAACCAGTCGTGAAATAGAGTTCACGACAGTTTTAAACCGTCACAATCAACAATGAAAATAAAAATCAAAAGGATAGTAACGACGGTCTTTAACCGTCGCCATCTCCAGTTTAGGTCAGTTCAAACCCGTCGTGAAATATAACGACGGTTGTGTGTGACGGTTTTTTCAACCATCGCTAAACAGCCTGGGGACACACGTTTCTGCGACGGTACTACAACCGTCGTAGAATGTAATTGATGGTGGTTTTAACCGTCGTAACCTGTCAAAATAACCGTCGTAATCCATCGTTTTTCTTGTAGTGAATCCATCAGGAATTACTCTAATTATTCAAGTCTTTGAAGTCTCAAGACTCTGAACTCCATAGACTCCGAAGTCTCATTTTCATCAGATTTTGAAGACAAACTGAACTCTATTCAAGTTTCACCAACTTAACTACAAAGTCTCTTACTACAAGTTAATGACTGAAAGAAGAACATGTAGCAAGAGTATAATCACTACAATATCAATATCTTTTCCACTACACTAAAGATCTAAAAAAAAAGATTGTTATATTGTACTAACGCGGTTCCTTTTATCCTATCCTCTCACCACTCTATGCCACAAGAGCTACTCTACTGTTGTAGAATCAAGTGACCTTCATACAAATTTGATATTGGAGTGTGTCTAGAGATGCATATCCGAACTCATCTAGAGGTCCTCACGGAACCAACTTATTATGCATAACCAGTATATTTTTTGCAACAAAAACTTTTGTCCAAAAATTCTCCCCAAATTCTATAACATTAAAGTAGAATACACATTACGTATGTCTCACACTGAATCAAAATTATATCATTGATAATATTAAATACAAAAACGAGTTATACTGTTTCAAACATAACTATGATGTTTTATAAATTTGATTATCCAAGTAAAAATTGTTCATCAAAATACATGGATTTGTCATCATAAAAAGGGAGGGGATTGTTGAAATAAGTTTGGTTCTACAAATTTCCATGAGTTTTAATGATAACAAAATAATATGTATAGAGAACATTGTACTCTAATTATTTTTTTAAGTTCACAGATCATATAAAACAAATTCTGACTTTGAATAAGTCAACCCTGGACGACCAAACTCTGAACTGTAGACGCACTCTGAACCAAAGGAAGAAACAAAGTTATGTTTAAATGAAAGTCAAGCATCTGGATTGTCGAGTCAACGCTTCTACAAGAATCCATCAGGAATGACTCTAATCATTAAAGCCTTTGAAGTCTCAAGACTCTGAACTCCATAGACTCCGAAGTCTCATTTTCATCATATTTTGAAGACAAACTGAACTATATTCAAGTTTCACCAACTTAAATATGGAGTCTCTTACTAGAAGTTAATGACTAAAAGTTAATGACTGAAAGGAGAACATGTAGCAAGAGTATAATCACTACAATATCAATATCTTTTCCACTACACTAAAGATCGGAAAAAATTATTGTACTATTGTACCAATGTGGTTCCTTTTGTCCCATCCTCCCACCCACTCTATGCTGCAGGCGCTACTCTACTGTTGTAGAATCAAGTGGCCTTCATACAACTTTGGCATTAAAGATATTCCAATTTCACCCTCAAACATATGTATTTATCATCTATATAAAGAGGTATTGGAAGTTTGGAAAACTCATGATTGAACAGAACACATACGTGAAGAAATAAGAGAAATAAAAACTAGTGTTTTCACACTAAGAAAACTATCACGTTCATACACTTAGACCATTTTCTTGAATATATTTATTAAGTGTAATGTATGTTTTTAAACTTGTGTATCTACTTATTTTAGAAGCATTTTGTAAACATAATCTTGTATTATTAACCTTTGGTTAAATAGTTTGAGAAACTAGGTTATAGTCAGGATTCTCAATAAGTCTTTGACATGTTGTCATTGAGATTTATAATCAAGTATTTGATTAGTGGATTAAGTCCTTATTAAGAAGGAAAAGTCACTCTGGAGGGTGGACTGAACGTAGCTTAGTTAATAGAGAGTCAGTATAAAAATAACAATGTCTTTTATCTTAGTTGAATATTTGTTGGTTATGTTCTTGGGTTGCAAAAAAGTTTTAATCTAGAAATCTAATTCAAACCCAACTTTCTTATGTTTCTTGAAACTTCAAAACACTCCTAAGAGACGCCATTATTCAGTACAATTAAAAAAACTCTGAAGGGATAAAGAAGTACAAATGTCCCTAAAAGGGGTAACGAACTATTAAACTAGGAAACCAATGTACAAGTAGCTAGGTGTCATTCATTAATTGACCATTCTGAAATACCTGAAAGGGGTTCATTGGGCTCAAATCCATATGGGGATAAAGAAATACGATATGTCTATTGCCCTCTCAAAATGATGGACGGAGGTCGCCACAACTTCATCCTTGAGCAGCGAGACATTATCTACTAATTATCTAAAGTGTTTCCCGCCCTCTTAAGGGATTACTTCAAACGCTCTGCCTCATTAAGCTGCGCGACACCCGTAATATCCAATTCTCGGGTAAGTGCCTTAATGGTGTCTCGTCTTTCCTTTAACAACCTTATTGTCGCCCTACTTTTATGAAACTTCCTGTTTGTATGGGCCACCCAGAACTGTAGTTCTTGGACAATGCATACATTTTTCTCTTTGCGCTTTCTCCATCAATAAGCGCCTCAAAAGTTAGATCTCCGACATATCAGAAAGCTTGGTGAAGGACATGTCAAGGAGTGACTGATAGTCACCTAGAAAATTCACATGGAAAGAGAAATGGCGGTCATAAAACTCCATTACATTAAAGGCATTTTTCCATACGGAAGGCTCACAATGGGCATGTTCATCTCTTTCCTTCTCCTCCCTTTGTTACCCTTTGTGGATCACAAAGGATCTAGAGGGGTTCACTCCCTTTGTGGTGCCTAAGAACGGGCGAGCCTCATCAACCCTTGACGTTTCACACTACCTAACCTCTATATCTCGAGGAAGGGACGACGACTGTTGTGCCCGTTACTGAGCCATTTACATTCTCTCTAAACTTTCTCTTTTCTCATCAAGCGAGATATTCACCATGTCCAATGCAAATAAAATAGTGATCTTATGGCATACAAATTAATATATGCGGGAGCATGTCAAAATGGTATTATTTTCATACCTAAGTACGAACCCATTATGTCGCCATCCTCATGATCTTGAATGATGAGGACACTAGATTATATAGGAAAGAATCACGTCAGTGTCTAGATTACTTCATGATTGAGGGGTGAAATACCACATAGACCCACCTTTTGGGTAAGCTGTGGGTGCGACGTCTAAGACATGGTAAAGAGAGGGCCACCCTTTCCCTCACACTGGCCAGAGAAACATCGCCTTGTCCTCTCACCAGCACGGACTTGTCTTTCAAATCCCTATATGCGTTTGCAAAGGGTTTCAGCAGACACCTTCTGACAAAAGGGTGCAACATCACCCAATTGTCAGTATGAATCTCCATTCAAAAAAATAATAATAAAGGAATGACCTAACAACGGGAGACAAACCCAGGCTATAACAAATTATTTGAAAGGCTCTAAGTGAGCCCCACACATTTTGGGTAATCTGAGAAAAGGACAATGTTAATTATTATAAAAAACTCCATTTTGAAAATTGTAAACATAATCAAAACCCTCAGCTCATAAATGATGGGAAGATAGATGTAAAAGTAAGGAGGAAACGATTTTCCAGAAGTATCCATATTGGCCATTTCCTCATTGGAATAAGGTTCCATAATCACATCTCTCTCTCGAACCATAATGGAAAATCTAATGTCATGACAAAACTTATAGATTCTATCTACAATAAAATACATGGATGCAATATCTCGAACATGAATAATTTTTTTTTCTTTCCCATGATCGTTGGGGATAGAAGAGGAAGGAAGAAGAAACATTCCCCGAGTGCGTTTCTAGAAAAAGAAAGAAGAAGAAAAAAGGGTTTCCGAATAATATAGGGGAAACCCAATGGTATAAGTCATGCAATCACAGAATCGTTTAACTACCACGAAAAGTGGGAAAGTCCCCACACCTTGATGAAACATGTAAAAAATAAAGAGCGATGATTCTCCTAAAAAACACCACCACGAGGTGCATTAAATGTCCTCGTGCTTTTTTTCACACCAAAACACTAAAGCTTTCAGTTAGATTGACGTTTTGACGTCTTGGGGTCTAACCTAAAATAAGGTGAATCCATCTAGTTTATTCACCAAAAGGTGAGTTGCCTTTAACTGAGGGACTTGTCTGTAAACACACTTGCCTTAGGCTGAGGGACTCAATTATTTTTAAGGAGTGTCGTCAACCCAGTGACTCATTACTGGGGCGAGGGATGCATCCGGAACGAATATAGTGTTTTAAAAACACTTCATCCTTAACTAAGCCCTCATGATTAAGGGACTATGTTGAGTTGTATTTACTGAGGTCGTATTTTAAGGTGTTTTTGCCCAAAAACTTGTGCCACCCAGGTATGTAAGGGTGTCAGTCAAAGGAGAGAGAATCCTCCACTACCCTTGAAAGGTAGGTGGACAATAAATTCTCTTGATTACGAGGGTCTCATGTCACTCATGGTGCGAGCGAAACTTCAGAACTTAAAGTATGTGAAACAATAAGAAGATCAAGACAAAAGTGAAGAAAAGACTTCATATATTCCTACACGGTAACAATTGTTAAGTATAACAAGTGTGAGTAGTATGAGTAATAGTCCCACATTGGCTAGAAGTGTGAAGACTTGAACATTTATAAGTGGGAGAACCCATACACATATCACCTTACCTTAAGGTTTTTGGGGAATATGTCATGTGTCTCTCACAAAGGTGTTGCTCAAGAAAAGAAGTCCCATAATGTTCAATGCTCCCTAGTGAAAATCTCCCATAACAATGGTATCATGAGTCTTTGGTTCAAGTGAAAGACCGACTTACTTGTATCCGACGGTACAAGTGTATGTGGATGAAGCTTCCATGAATTGAGTGTCCCGTTGAAGAGTGTCAACGACAATCTCCCATAACAATGGTATCATGAGTCTTTGGTTCAAGTGAAAGACCGACTTACTTGTATCCCTGCAGGCGGTGAATTGAGTGTCCCGTTGAAGAGTGTCAACGACGGTACAAGTGTATGTGGATGAAGCTTCTATGAATTGAGTGTCCCGTTGAAGAGTGTCAACGACGGTACAAGTGTATGTGGATGAAGCTTCCACTTAAGGGGGAGCATTGTGGATAGACTCACAGGCGGTGTATGTGGATGAAGCTTCCACTTAAGGGGGAGCATTGTGGATAGACTCACACTCGAGTGAAGACTCACAATCGAGGGAAAGTGTTAAGTATAACAAGTGTGAGTAGTATGGGTAATAATAATAATTCCACATTGGCTAGAAGTGTGAAGACATGAGCATTTATAAGTGGGATAACCCATACACCTATCACCTTACCTTAAGGTTTTGGGTGAATATGTGGTGTGTCTCTCACAAAGGTGTTGCTTAAGAAAAGAAGTCCCACAACGTTCACTGCTCCATAGTGAAAATCTCCCCTCCCCTAACAATGGTATCATGTGAAAAGAAAGTGCATGTCAGACCAAATTGTCAAGACAAATAAGAGTCCTAACAAATTTAAGAAGGCTAAAAAAAAGGCAATAAAGCTTACATCACGTGGAAGGATAATGACATGTAGTCATCAAATGATGAAGAAATCAACGTCAATTTTATAGAAAATCATTAAGATAATGAGGTAACCTCTTACTTTTCATATCAAAATCTTTTATGCATTTGTAAGAAGCTAACAAAAGAAAGGAGTAAATTAGAATAAATTGTCTCTATTTTCAAAGACACTGTTTTTTCATTCAATCTAAAAATAAAAATCCTTTGAAAAAAATAAAAAATATTAAGACGAGACATGTGATCTAGTTCAAAACTCTTTTCCTTATAACAAAAAAGTATATGAATTTGATAAGTGTGATAAATGTGATCCTTTAAAAAAGAAATTTGTGATATTAAAAAAATACTCAATAAATTTATTAAAAAAGAGACAAAGTTAAAGAACCAAAAAGTTTTTTATAATGGAACCAATCTCGACTATATACCTAAGAATAATAATAAGAGCTTTAATAATATTTGTGATGCAAAATTTCCATTTGATTGCAAAATCTTAAAATGTATTACTAATAACAAAGAAATTCATATCGGACCAAAAACGCATTTTATCCAACGTCTATGATAATTTTCTAGTAATCAATTTTTTGCAAAATGAGTAGTACCATTTTTATCGGCACTTATATAATGACGCTTTACATACTTTCCCGCCACACAAGACTCCATTTCACAATTTCATAGTTCATTTTGTTTTCACAGAAGAAAATGGCTTCCGCATCCTCCAAAACCCTAACCGATTTTTTCAACCGAGCTCCCAAACGCATGAAACCCACTCTCACCACTATCTGCAAATCCGAAGATAACACCAATGCCTCCTCCACCCTCTCAGTCGACCAAAAATCGCGCATCGAATACAATAAGAGCCTCGCTCTCTCCAAAAGAAACCTCAAAATCTGCACCGAAAGGGTTTCCAAACACAAAGGTATGTTCATTTGTTAATGCACGTAGCTTAGATATAATATAAATTAACTATTCTTTTGTTTCTAATGCTATTGTTTAACAGAATCTTTAGTTGCGGGATGCGTGAAACTAGAAGAGTTGCTTGTGGAGGAATCGTGGTTGGAGGCTTTATCTGGAGAATTTCAGAAATCATATGTCGTTAATCTTTCGAAGTTCGTTGAAACGGAGATTTGCTCTAGTAGAGATGATTCTGTGTATCCTCCTCAGCATTTGATTTTCAATGCTCTTAACACTACTCCTTTTCATTCGGTTAAGGCTGTGATACTTGGCCAGGTTTGTGGATTTTAATTTGTATTTGTTTTTGTTAGTTTTCTACTTTAATGCTGATTTTGAATTTGGTTTTGGTTTTGGTTTATTTTAGGATCCATATCATGGACCTGGTCAAGCAATGGGGCTTTCGTTCTCTGTACCCGAGGGAATCAAAGTTCCATCTAGTTTGGTAAATATATTTAAGGAGCTTAAGCAAGACCTTGGATGTTCGATTCCATCTCAGGGTAATCTTGAAAAATGGGCTGTGCAGGTAACCATTGTTTACTAACTTAATCCTGCAATTTTTGTTGTTCCCTTTTAAGTTTTAAGGTTGTTTCCGCAAATAGGGAATTTGTGTTTTGAGTTGGGTGCTAATATGTCCAAATAACTCTAAAATGATTCAGTTACTTGATGCCTGATCAGTTGAGCTATAAAATGGGTAATTTTTTGGATTGTGTAAAAGCTTCTTAAAAACTGTTGTTGATTGAATGTTTGATTATTTGATATTGATTATTGGAAGAAGTTTATCCAAGCATTTCAACTCATGCTTAAATGTAGTTCTTTAGGCAAAAAAAAGTAATTTTATTGAATGACCTCAGTTTGCTGCAAGAAAGAATGCATAATCAGATGTATTAAAATGAATTTTGGATCTGTAGACTTGTTTACACTTGTTATTAAACAATACTTGCTAACTGAACACATTGTATTTTTTACCGTTGTCTAATGTCTGTCAGATACTCTATCAC
Organism: Lathyrus sativus; assembly: GCA_963859935.3. NCBI lineage: Eukaryota > Viridiplantae > Streptophyta > Magnoliopsida > Fabales > Fabaceae > Lathyrus > Lathyrus sativus. Next base: position 515,844,090 of record OZ012741.1, read on the forward strand.
GGAAACATATTATCTTATACCAAATGACGATGATGACAATGACAACAATGTGTATTCTCAACTTGTATATGATGAAATAAGAACATATGCAAATAACTTAACTTCACAGTTTAAGTGTCGGTTAATTTTATTGAACAGTAAGATGGGCTTCTTAGATAAGTTTATGTCCTAAATTCAGGGGATTTCCCTCTAGCTCCTTGACTCATTTATGCAGATGGCTTAAGTGGTTTTAGTGAATGACTTTAATTAGTAAATGTTTTTTCAAAATATTCTGACCACAATTTTAATTTAATTTCAGGGCGTTCTCTTACTCAATGCTGTTCTCACAGGTTAGAGATGTGAGATTTTTGTGAATTTCTAATCAAGAGTATTCAATACTTATAGGTCATAAACTAATTTTATTTCACTTTTGCGTTATATAGTACGACAGTGACACTCACAATGACTATGTTTGGTGTATTATGCATATTCTATTACTTTGTAACTAGCTTTCAATTTAGTTAGGAAGCACGAAGCAAATTCTCATGCAAAAAAAGGCTGGGAACAATTTACTGATGCTGTTATCAAGACAATCTCGCAGAAGAAAGAAGGGGTTGTGTTTCTGCTGTGGGGAAAGTCTGCTCAGGAGAAACTTAGGTACTTCCATTGTATAACACTATGACAAATCTTAAAAACTAGTTATGGAATCACTGACGTGGTCTTACAATAGTCACCTTGATAGTTTTTCAAAGTCAGCCTAATCGAAGAATTATATAAATTTTGAATAAATGCTTATTTTTGAGAAATAGGGCACAAACAAGTTATTCTGCAAGAGTAAGCGTACATTTTTCCAGAAATTGTTTTTTTAAACTAAATAGGGTTCTTTTTTCTTGTCTAGAAAATAAATTCTTTGAAACTTTTTGATGAGCATGTACATGTCAGGTTAATTGATGTGACCAAACATCACATTCTAAAGGCGGCACATCCTTCTGGTTTATCTGCACACAGAGGCTTCTTTGGCTGCAAGTAAGGTTGCTCTGGCATCAAAATTTATCGTGTTAATATTGCAGTGTAGTAAAAGTATGTTTAACTTTCTGCTTTGTGTATGTATCAAGTAGTTAGGCATTCATGAATCATGACCAATTGACCATGACTTCAGTTTTCTGCAAAATAAGCTCACACTAGTCAGTTGCTATGAACAAATACCGAGTTGTTTGTTTGCATAAAAATCATTTATCAAGGCTTATTGTCACACGGCAATTCTCATTGGAGCCTGCCAGGTTCAATATAAAGATGTTACTGGTAGGCACTTATTTTAAGGTCCGCTAGGTTGAGCAAGTGATATGTTATACTTTTCTCTCTTGAGAGATGCATACATCTTACTCTTTTCCCACCTGTTTTGAGAATTTACTCTAATCTTTGTTAAAAAGGTTAATATAACCTACAATTTAGTCTATTTTAATGCGAATGAGTATCTTGATGTGCTTTCTATATCCCTATGTGACTTTTAGAAGATGCAATCAAACATTTTGTATAATCCAAAAGTTAATAGCAAGGGTGTTCAAAACATCTTTTAGAATCTCAATTGATAGAAGTGTGTTCAAAATTAGTTTCGTTTGACATTGTAAATCATTGAAAAAGGGAAACAGTTTATCTTTTAGTAAATGTCTTTCATAGACCACCTAGAGTTTCTCACTACTGTTTGCACTACATAAAATTTAAATATAAAAACACCTAATCTGTTTTCCTTCTATCAATCTATGCAGTTTCATTCTTACTCTAACGTATTTATTTGACTTTATCTGAACAGGCACTTCTCTCAAACTAATCTACATTTAAAGAAAATGGGGTTAAGTCCCATAGATTGGCAGCTATAATTTATAGGTAGGATTCAAGTGCTTTTTGAGCCTGTTATTCTTGGTGTATAGATAATTATGTTGATTGCAAATCTACCAAGGAAAGAAGTGCTTTTGTTGATAGTTTGGTTCTGTAGTGCCATTACCTTAATATTTTGCAGTACGATCAATACTTTATACTAGTAGCAGTAACATTTGGCATGATGATGTTCTCGGATCCTAAATTGATTTTGTGTACTATGCATGTGCTCTCTCAGTGTCAACTGACAGTATGTTTATGGTGGAGATTTAAAAGGTATCATCAAAGTGTGGTCTTCAACCAAATGTATGGTGATGATTTAAATGGACTATGTCGCATGAGATCCATTTCCTATGTTGGATATATTCTTCAAATGCACTTATTAGCCACATGCTGTCTTAAACAGACATCATTTTAAGAGCATAATTACTATTGTTATTTTCATTATTAGTACTTGGGAGCTACTACGTTCCCAAACAAATTAAAGGTATTGGTATACTTTTTTGTTTAACCAATAACTGATGAAGTGTTTTCAACAGCAACAATGTATGTAAACTACCGTGCTTTCCGAAAGTGATTAGACAGCACAAGTTATAATGAGGTAGTGATGGTTGGTATGATTAGATTTGAGGAATGCTCTTTCTGCCTATAGGGTGTTTCTGTGAAAATTCAAGAATGTCTTTAGCGTTCAGAGATGCATATTTAGATGCACACTTTTTTACACACTATCTAGTCCAAATTGTTGAGATATTTATTATACTATAAAAATTAATTCAGAGATGTATCTTTGTATATACATTAGAGTGAGTTTGAATATACTTATTTGAAACTACCCTTAATTCAATATTCAAAGAGTTTTTTACAAATGCATCTTTGGAATATGTCGTGCTAGGTGAAATTTTTATTTTATTACAAACGGGTGGTTCAGGACGTTGTAACATTTTTATGATATCTTTGAGGAATAGTAAAATGTATTCTACATAACCTTTGAATTCTCAGCTGTTTTTAGTTCAAGTATGGTGAAATGTATCTTCTACTCGTTGTCAATTGAGGGTAAACGATATTGGAGTTCGAGAACTCTTCGATTTCTGAATATCACTATAGAGTATTCAGTTTGGATTTCAAATTGATAAAAAGTATGTTCTCGGAGATCCTAAATTGAAGTGGAGGATTTGCGCCTTTGAAATACACAAATATAAGATGGAGATATGTATTCATTTTGATTTTTGTAAAGAAAACAGAACGAGAGATCCTATTTATATAAGTTTTAGATCAATTTGGAGATATGTATGCATATTTGGACTCGCTTAATTTTTTACATAATAAGGATGTTTATGAAGATGCACATCCATAAAATGTATTGTTTTATTTATTTTACAATTATAATGGGGTTTGTCTAGAGATGTATATATAGACTCACTTAGAGGTTCTCACATAACAAGTAAATTATCCAAAACTAGTATATTTTTGGCAATAGAAAAATTTCTCCAAAAATTTCTCTAAATTCTATAAAATTAAAGTAGAATACACATTATGTATGTCTCAAATTGAATCGAAATTGCATCATCGGCAACATTACATACAAAAACGAGTTATATTGTTTCAAAAAAACTAAAATGTATCAGAACACGTGTGACTATCTAAATCTATTGGAGGATCCTTCTTTTCGCTCAATTTGGTGAACTCTTCCATCATTTCCAAAAAGTGTTCCGACTTAGTTTTAACCTCTTTTGTGAATGTGTTGTCCACTCTAGTGATGTCTTTAGTATATGACATCCCGATTTCAAATAGACATGAACAAAATGTTGTGTTTTGGAAAGCCAGCAAATACACATGATGCGACCAGATGGATTATGAGGTGGTCTATTCCAAAGTGGAAAAAATGTTTTCGAGAAACCGTATCTTTTTAGATCAATACACATCCTATCATAAGAACTTGTTATAAGACGTCCCATTTCTATGAAGCACATCCATTTGCCAAATGCTGTCGAACCACTAACACAAGGAACACAATAATTGAGAATTGCATCGTAATTTTTTTTCCCGTATAGCGATGTGTATGTATAAGCTGATGGAAAACAAATTGACGCTCATCCTCTCCTTTACCGAGCAAACCTGAAACAACCCAAAAATCATAGTTGTCGTCACCTTTAACATTTACAATCCGCTTAATATATTTGTGCATAAAAAGCGACATCTCTTCAATGAATATGATTTTTGGTAATGGTGGTGGAGGAGATAGTTTGCTAATGCAAACACCCTTGAAAACACTTATTTTAGATATTGGAGTCGAAGAATCCAAAAAATGTGAGTCAACATGTTCAAAGTATGAAGAAGATCGTCTCGTAGTGTTGTCACTATGTGTTAGTTTGACCTTTTTAGGGATACCCTTTGTTTTAACCAGTTCTGACGGTGGTCTCAAATACATTATTTCTAGATATACAACTTTTCTCAATTTCTATTTGATGTGCAATTTCACGATGTCACTAATTTTTGAAAATCTATATTGGATTACTTCCCATTCGTTTATATTAGTTATACTTGATGCATCATCCTTCATCATACCATCATCATCAAACCAAAGTATTTTCTAGTGAGTGTAAACTTCATCAATATGTATCGGTTTATCAAGCTTAATTTTCTTTGCAATTATACAAGCACATGGGGGACCATACGTCATCCAAAGTGCACAACCATACTTTGAGCTATCTAAACCTGTTTTATCTGCTCACTTGGCTTTGTGAAAAATAAAATTCAACCGCCTCCGAGATATGTATCAAATCAATTGTGAATAAAGGGAGTTGGCTTTAAATTAGTGTTCTTATACAACAACGCTCCTACTAAAAGATATTTGTATCTCATTGTGTTGGTTTCAAAGCATTTTGTTCACAGCGTCCCAATATCGACAAAAACTACATATATTGTTTCACAATCAATTATTCAGTATAACATAAACAGATTCAACTGTGTTAGTTGTTATATTGGCAAAATATCTAACGTGATCGGTCGAGGCACAAACAATCTTCTCCTTCATGCAAGTTGGATATCTCACACACACAGTCCTAAAATGTATTACAAATTCGACATATAAATCTTTCGTGAAATAGTTTATTATCCCATTCCATGCATTCATTATCTTTTCCAACACCATACAAGGTTTGACTATTTTTCCATATTCATCTTTGATTTCTTTGGTGTCTAATGCAGGTTTTAGTCGACTTCTCACATTTTTGGTTATGTGATACTTACAAAGTAATGCATATGATGTAAGAAATACGATTGCAACTAAATTCATTAGTACGGTATCACGATCAGTGACAATTATATTTGGCATATTTTCTACATTCTTCAACATAGTCTTGCATATTTCCAAAGCCCATGTAACATTTTCCTCTTTTTTTGAATTTCAAAAATACAAAATTAATTGAAAAAGTCACCTCTATAGAAGTAACACTAACAATTTCAAAGAGTGGAAGTCTATACTTGCTTTTTTTGTATGTTGAATCAATTATGAGCACAATAAAATATGTGTTGAACAACTTGATGGAATCAGTATGGCTCCAAAATATATCTCAAACAATGATTTTATCCTCACAAAGTATTTACCTAGAAACATAGTGGTCTTCCTTTAAAAGCTTCAACAGTTGTTCATTTTAGATCTTGGATCTCTTACCACCTTGTTGTTTCGGACATACACATTATATACTTATTTTATATTTGAAACATTTTGAGGTCTTTTCCGTTACAAAGTTGCAAGTATGTTTTTCAACACCACCATGTTTAACTTCATGTCTGAAAGAAGTTTCCTCTCCTTCGGAATAAGGCGACATACAATGCGACGACCGACTAGCTTGTCACTCAAGGAATAATTATACATACCTAAAACCACATTAAATTTCCATAATTGTGTAGACATAAATAATGTTTGTGAGCAATACGTGATAATATTGATTAATAACTAAGATCTGTATAACTGATCAAGAAGATACATGTGAAATAGGTTAATAAAATCTAATTCCAGCAAGCTCATATCTCTGTTAGTTTTCTTATCATTTCCCATTGTTGTATTTTTTTTAACTTACACAACCAAATATATTACCATCACCTCACTTAAAATCACATTAACTGTTGAACGTCAGTAACTGCACTAATTCCCGCGAATACGATAAAAAGAAATACTTACTTTTGATTCTACACATTATTATCTAACTTTGCATTAGGTGAGGTAAAGGAAAACATCATGTTGTAAACTGGAATTTGTGATTGAAATTTTTTTCCACTCAGTGAATCACTATGAAATAAAAATTATGACAATAGTTGATGAGGTTTCTTCAAGAATGGTAGTTCCACTTTTCCATTTCCACAACACAGAGTGTGCTTTGGATTTGTTAAATGTTTGTGTTTGTCGAGTCTCTCTTGATACCACATCAATTCTTTACAATATTGACATTGAATCAAAGGAGCTCCCAAATAAATCAATATATTTTGCATAAATATTGTATTTTTAGAAGTGAATTGGAGACCAAGTTCTTTCTTTCAATGCCTTCGCCTATGTGTTATGATGGATGGTCTTGATATGGTTGGTCCATTCACTTTATATATATATATATATATATATATATATATATATATATATATATATATATATATATATATATATATATATATATATATATATATATATATATATATATATATATATATATATATATATATATATATATATATATATATATATCGTTAAGGAACCAAAATCGGATGCAATTGGTGAACTGAGTATCTTGAGTCGGTGATGCTAATCTCCTATACGAAGGTCCAAGGTGAATCTGCAAGGTTCACACTCCAACGCACAAGTCAGTTCAAGATGAGAATAGTGAAAATGGAGATCAGATCATACACATTGTTTTCTGTGTGGATTGACTTTATACCTTAGGTCACGTGGAGTAGATTTGAGATGAATTGGACCTTGGCTATTTGGGCAGTCGATCTAAAACAGTTGCCTCTAAAGCTTGTTAGAAACACAGAGAGTCGGGGAAGCCTTTTATGATTTTGTACCGCCTCCAAGGATGCGGTCTGACGGGAGCTGGAATTGAAACACTTTGATTCACTTTAAAAAATAAAGGGAAACAAGCGCATTAAATGCATTTCCATCGATGAAACATTTCATTGCCTCTTTCTGACACGTTTGCTGATGCGTCAAGTTAGGGTATGATGCGACTTATAGTACATTTGATCTCATTCAAGTTTATGTGTATTTCTAAGGGGAAATCTAGTCGTTGATCTCGTAACTATTCCCTTTCTCTGACTTGGGTTGTTCAACCGTATTCTTCTATAAGTAGGAGGAGTTTAGCATTTTAGAAAACATTTTGCAATCTTTGGCATTCAAGCTTATTCACATTTACTTCATTGTCAAACACCTTCGTCTCTTCCTTTCTGAGAGTGTTAGTCAGAATGACTGCAGTTCCCTGATTAGAATCTATGCTCTTCTTCATTTGATCTGCTTCATCCATCTCACATAACTAGGTACCTCCCTTAACTCAAACTTTTACCTTCGACATTTCCTATTTTTGGTCAAGATGAGGGATAATACTGGTAACCTAGCGAGTAATTCTAAGAGCGATACTTCTTCTGTAGCGAGAATGAGGACATCCCCTGATTCTGATCCCCCCTTGCATATGGCCGTCTGGAATAATAAGTTATATCTCTATTTGACGATTATGACTCAGAAAGTGTATCTGAGAACTCTCTTGATGAATGAGCTTCTTCATTCGACTCTTTCAAATCCTTTTTATCAGATGAGGGTGAAAAGGAAAACCCTATTGAGTTTCCTATGCCTCACCTGTTTTATTTGAGGAGGATATGAAAGCTATCAAACAAATGAGGCAACATACAAATGATTTCATCCATCTTTGTTTGAGAACTAATAAATGTGAACCAAACGATGTTGAAGTGAAGGCTCACTTGGATCTTCGAGGTAGGTTGGATGTAATGTATTGGATCACACTCGGGGAACATTCTAAAATAGACCACCTGGCCTGGAAAGTATTACCATTAGTGGAGCCAAATGATTACCCCGTTTGTGATGAATGTTGAAACAACAATAGAGGCTGTTGGCATCGTGGTTGTTTTTGTAGGCTCGAAAAAGAGGATATGCAGTTCCTTTAACGATTGCACGATTAATATTTATAAGTGCCTATTTACTAGGATAGGATTACGGTTACCCTTCCCTGATTTCAAAGTGTCCATCCTGATCATTTAAAGGTTTCCCCTTCCTAGCTTCACCCGAAGTCATGGGATTACATGAGTGTATTCAAGATGTGTGCCAAGCATAAGTCTTAGAAGCCTTCACTTAGGTTTTTCTTCAACTTATTTTACCTTATTCTCACGTCTCAGGACAATTACCGTGATCAAGGGCTTTTTAGCTTTCATACTGATGAACCTTAGTTCAACCAGTTCACCTAGTACTAGGGAGATTTTTTGAGACACTTCTTGTTGGTAAAGCCCCTGTCACTACGATCACATTTTACCCCCATCTACTCCCCTGTTGACTCTTCCCGCTTCAGAAATGACACATTTCTGAGATGTTGGTCTTCATCTCATTTCCTCCAGGATGCTCTTTTTTATCGTACTAAACTAGGTCTTCTTTCTTCTGATGAGGTAGTGATGAAGGAATACCTAAATTCCTTATTTCAAGGGCTTGTTTATGAGGATGGATTTAGGCCCAACAAGGTGCTTTCTTTTGAGGCGAGGAAGAAGTGGATTTACACTTACGCCATCTTGAGGAGAGGAAATATATTTTTGGCGAGGACGAGGCCATGTAAATTGTTTTCTTACTCGTATGATTGTGTTTTATAGATAACATGGAAAAGTTACAGATGTTCTATGACTTCGCAAGTGCTAAAGGCATCAAGGATGGCTATTTTTTCTGGGATGCAGAGACTTCTCCCCAACCATTTTTATTGCTCCAACCACTAAGACCGCTACTACTGCTGTTGGGGTTAAACAACTTGTTATAGCTGTGGCCACTTTGACTGTGGAGTTGGAGGTGCCCCTTCCCATATTTCAACAAAGAGGTGCTAGGATGAGAACCAACACTCCCTCAGAAAGAGGGTTCTCCTAAATGGACTTGTCTTTCAAAGGACAATGCTACATGAGAGACAACTCATTTTATGCCAATGCTTGATGTTTTCTCGTTCCAGATTGCTCACACCCTTGAGGAGGCTGCTACTACTATTTGGATGTCGGATTTGTCCTTCATTCAAAATCTATCTAAGGTGGAAAAGATGAAGCTTGTTTCGGAGATCACCCATATCATGTTCCATGATGCTTCCTTGTTTTCTTTTATCACTATTGGCAGAGGAGGCATCTTGGCTAATGGAAATCCTTCCAAGGAAAGGGACACTTAAAAAGGGAACTGTGAAGCTATGGAGTAAAAATGCATCGCTCATCAAAATGATTTGGTTGCGCAAAAGAAGAAGGTTGAGCTTGCTAACTCTTTGCAAGAGGATGCGAAGACCCAAAACTCCCCTTCTACTACGGCTGCCTAGGTAACCACGCTTGAAGTTGCTCTTAAGGCGAAGGAAAAATGGTGTCAGGATGCCTCTAAGGTTGTTGTTGAGATGACCTACCATTTCGAGGAGGGTCATAAAAATCTTTGTCAAGAGGATGAGGCTCATGTTAAGGCCTTGAAAATTCTTTAAGACGAGGTTGTTGATCTGAAGGCGTCGCTCCGTGATTCCTTCCGACGAACTATGCAAGTCGTGTTCAAGGTCCACGATCAGGTTATGGAATAGGTGAAAAGGTTCTGCCCCACTGCTATGACTCTTGTTGAAGAGTTGGACCCCTTCCAAGTTGCTTTGAGGGGGGTCAAGATGGTTCGACTTCAGATGCTTTGACTCGATCACTTATTTTTCTTTGTATTGTATTTTTTGCCCTTATAATTTTTTCCAGACCAATGTGACTTCAATGTAACAATTAATATTTATAAAAGTATTAATCTTAGTGATATGTGCGTTATTTAACTTTGAGTTATGTATTTGTCTCCATTTTATTGTTATTACTCTGCTGCAACTTTGGTTGTTTGTAAGTTGATGCAACGTCAGAGCTCGCTTGGTACCTCCTTCAATGAAAGGCTTGTGGACCACTGGGCATTACCGGTTTTCATCGATGAGTTGCAACTCTGCGTCTTGGCAACAACGAAAAGTTTTCTACTTAGGTTGTGGGAAATCTGATTACTTGCCTTTAGGAGGGACAAATGTGCCTTGTTACAACAAAATATTTGATGTGCTCTTTTCACTTTTATGACCATGGTCTTTGTGATTTATGACTTAGCACATCAAATGATATTAGCTACCATTTTTTGTGGATATACATGTTTGTTTTATTTAGCGCTTGTTAGCTTGTTTTATTTAGCATTCACACTAGCAACATAATAATTTGTGCCCTGTATTGAGCGTGTTGCTTGTAACGCCCCGATTCTGAATTCCCATTAATTGTTGAGTCCTTTAATTTATTTAATTGATGTTTGTTTAAATTGAGAAATTATATATTGTTATGTGGTGTTTGCTTATTTTATCTATTTTTACCGATTCGGAGAGTTTTCGGGGAATTAGAGTAAAAAGGGCATTTTAGACATTTAGCAATTTAGTGTGAGAATTGATTGGTAAGTGTTGGAAAGAATTTGAGGGGAAAGAAATAGAGATAGAAATAGAATAAGAGAGGAAAAGGAAGAAAGATAGTAACATAAGAAGAAAAACAAGAGAAAGAAAAGAGGAGAAGAGAAAGAGAAGAGAAAGTGGAGAGGAAAACCTAGAATCATCAAGGGATCATCACCAAAGCTTGCAATCGATCGGTAAGGGTGTGAAACTCCATCATCTCTTTAATGTGTATGATTGTATGTGTATGTGTTTTGATTTAGTAGAGTTTCTACTCTTTTTCCACTTAGGTTAGAAGTTGGTTTTGTGAGTAGAATGAGGTTTTAATCGGTTAGAACTCGGATTAGACGATGTAGTTTAGTCGGGTGATGGTTGGGTTGTGCTACTGTGACTGGTTTGGATTTAATCGGTTGGTTGTGTGGAGTTTGGGCTTTGAGACAGCCATGGAAGTTCTGTCTTCGCAGGCTCGCCAGGCGAATGGCAGCGAAGCTTCGCCAGGCGAAGCCCAGCGAGCTGTAGCGAAGCAAGTCAGAAGCTAACACCCTGTATTCGCTGGCAAGTTCGCCAGGCGAGGTGAGTTGGCGAAGGTTCGCCAGGCGAGTGTGTAGCGAGCCTCAACGAGTAATTCCAGAATTACTCCCAGTGGACTTCGCTGGGAAGTTCGCCAGGCGAAGGTCAGCGAGCATTCGCTGCGTGGCTTCGCCAGGCGAAGGTTGGCGAACCTGGCAGTGTTATTTTGTTTTGCTGTTTGTTCAATGCATGATGTTTGGTTGATTCAATTATGATTAATGCCTATATGAATGATCGATGTGTGAACTATTTTGACATGTCGCGCTGTGGGTGGCCGAAAGGCGTGAATCCTAGATTGTAGAGTAAATGGTGAATCTTGAATATTTGATAATCTTGTGTATTTGCTCGAACTGAATAAGAAACACATTGATAGGCTGATATGTGTGTAAACCATGTGTGGAATGGTGCATAATGTGAATGCATGATAGATATATGCGATGTATGTGATAAATACAATGAGTATGTTTGTGAGCATAGTATGCATTTTTGTGTTGAATGATCCCTCGGAGGATTTGCAGAACCTCGTATGATACGATGGTTATATTAGATTCCTTGGAGAATCGGTTGCATTGTGTGATTCCTTGGAGAATCGGTTGCATTGTGTGATTCCTTGGAGAATCGGTTGCATTGTGTGATTCCTCGGAGAATCGGTCATAACATGTAATCCCGTGGAGGATTGGCTAGAGTATTTGATTCCGTGGAGAATCTGCTGAGTACTTGATCCCGTGGAGGATCTGCTGAATATTCGATTCCTTGGAGAATCTGATGAATATTTGATTCCATGGAGAATCTGCTGAGTACTTGATCCCGTGGAGGATCTGCTGAATACTCGATTCCTTAGAGAATCTGTTGAATGAGTCGGTACCGCATTTGCATCTGCATAGAGTCGTGTATCGGTCTCTATGAGTTGCATGAGTCATCTGTGTATGATGCATTGGTTGAATGAATATAACTGTGTATGTTATATATGATTGTTTGGAGGAACATATAGTGAATGTTTATGAGCATGTGTAGAGGCATGATTAATTGTATATGCTTAATGTGGTGAGAACATGTTTGAGTATGACTTGTATAATTATGAATATATGTATATATACAATTTTATGCATTAACTGTTATGATGTTGTTTCTCACCCTTCTGCTATTTTATAATGCTCTATGAGGCATTGCAGAGTAGGAAGCTGGAGGTTCTTTTGTGAAGCGATGTCTTCATTCTTTTTGGTCAATGGCTCTGATATGTAACATCTGGGTAGTTAGGAAGCCTTTGACTCTTTTGGAGTTACATTTGTTTTGATTCTTTTGTGATACATATGTGTATGTATCTGCTGTGGATATGTTGTAAAGCATGAATTAACTGATGGTTGTATATACCTTTATGAATGTGATTGATTCAATATTTGGATGTTTCCACTTTTATTCTAAAATATTGAGATGTGGGTTACCCATTGTTGCATATCTATTTTGAGCAGGTATCGTATGTGTTTAATTTCATGATAATGTGATGCACCTCTTATATACCATGTTTTAATTAAACTCTGATGAAATAAATTTTCTAAGTGCCTAATTGATTTATTTGATTAATTTGGGGGTATAGAAAGGGGGTGTTACATTAAGTGGTATCAGAGCCAGTGTTGAGTCAGTCGTGTCTGTCTTGTTGTTGTGTTGGTTGAACGGTTGTTTAACCTTGTTGTTATTTTTGGGAATCCTCAGAATATGGCAGGTCGTAATGACAATGCTATGGCAGCGGCGTTAGAGGCTATGGCCAGAGCTGTGCAGGGTGCACCTAACGTGAATGCGAATGATGAGTTCAGGAAGAACCAACCACCGGTGTTCAAAGGGAGATTTGATCCGGATGGTGCTCAGATATGGTTAAAGGAAATTGAGAGGATCTTTAGGGTGATGGATTGTGCTGAAGGGATCAAGGTGAGACTAGGGACTCACATGCTGAGAGAAGAGGCTGATGACTGGTGGGTCAGCATGAGGCAAGTTCTTGAGGTCAATGATGAGGAGATTACGTGGGATTTATTTCGTAATGAGTTTCTAAGGAAGTATTATCCCGAAAGTGTTAAAGGGAAGAGAGAAATGGAATTTCTGGAGTTGAAACAAGGTAATATGTCGGTGGTGGACTACACCGCTAAGTTTACTGAGTTAGTGAAGTTTCACCCTCACTATGATGCGGTTACGGCGGAATTTTCCAAATGTATCAAGTATGAGAATGACTTGCGTCCGGAGATAAAGCAAGCGGTGGGTTATCAAAGAATACGAAGATTTTCGGATTTGACCGAGTGTTGCAGAATTTATGAAGAAGACAGTATAGCTCGTTCTACTCATTATAAGGGTTTGAGCGAGAGGAGAGGGAAGCAGCAAGTACGAAGCGGACCTTATGTGGCGCCTGCTGAGAAGGGCAAACATATGAGAAACTTTGATAGGAGACCCGAAGGAGGTTCCGGTGCGATCAAATGTTTTAAGTGTGGCGTGATGGGCCACAAGTCTTATGATTGTGGAAAGTTCAAAGCGAAGTGTTCCAACTGTGGACTCCTTAGACATGATGCAGCAGAGTGTAGAAAGAATGCTGTGAAGTGTTTTAATTGTGGCGAGGTGGGTCACATTAGCTCGAATTGTACCAAACCGAAGCAAGCTCCGGCGGGAGGAAAAGTATTCGCATTAGCAGGTTCAGACGCTACTAATGCGGCGGATCGTTTGATTAAAGGTACATGCTTTATTAATGATATGCCTTTAGTTGTTATTATTGATACTGGAGCGACTCACTCGTTCATTTCTCTTGCGTGTGCTAAGCGGTTGGATTTGTGTATGGTTTCTTTGAGTAGTGGTATGGTTATTGGGACTCCCGCTTCGGGGTCGGTAACTACTTCTTGGGTGTGTGCAAGTTGTCCTTTGACCATGTATGGTAAGGACTTCGTTATGGATTTAGTGTGTTTGCCATTGGAAGGTTTGGACGTAATCTTGGGTATGAACTGGTTGCAATTTAATAGAGTTCATTTGGATTGCTATCACAAGTTAGTAAGGTTTCCTTCTTTGGAAGATGGTGAAAGCGAGAGTTTTCTTTCCACTAAAGAGTTGAAGAAACTTTTAGCGGACGAAGCTCAGTTGTTTGGTTTGTTTGCATCGTTGTCGGTGGAGAGCAAAGTTGAGCTCGACGTGTTTCCTGTGGTTTGTGAATTTCCTGAAGTGTTTCCGGAAGATGTTGCGGATGTGCCGCCAAAGAGAGAGGTTGAATTTTCTATTGATCTAGTTCCGGGTACTAGACCGATTTCGATGGCCCCGTATCGGATGTCGGCATCGGAGTTGGTGGAATTAAAGAAGCAGTTGAATGATTTGTTGGATAAGAGATTTGTAAGACCAAGTGTTTCTCCTTGGGGTGCGCCGGTATTGTTGGTAAAGAAGAAGGATGGTAGTATGCGATTGTGTATTGATTATCGGCAGTTGAATAAGGTGACAATTAAGAACAAGTATCCGCTTCCAAGAATTGATGATTTGATGGATCAATTGGTTGGAGCCCGTGTTTTTAGTAAGATTGATTTGAGATCCGGTTATCACCAGATTCGGGTTAAGGAAGAAGATATTTCGAAGACGGCTTTTAGAACACGATATGGTCACTATGAGTATACGGTGATGCCATTCGGAGTTTCTAATGCGCCGAGTGTTTTCATGGAATATATGAATCGTATCTTCCACGAGCAGTTGGATCGTTTTGTGGTAGTGTTTATCGATGACATTTTGATTTATTCTAAGTCTCGAGAGGAACACGAAGAACATTTAAGGATTGTGTTGCGGATTTTGAAAGAGAAGAAGTTGTATGCAAAGTTGTCTAAGTGTGAGTTTTGGTTGTCGGAGGTGAGTTTTCTTGGACATATTATTTCCGGCAATGGTATTAGTGTGGATCCATCCAAGATCGATGCGGTAATGCAATGGGAGACTCCAAGATCGGTTACGGAAATTCGAAGCTTTTTGGGCTTGGCCGGTTACTACCGGAGGTTTATCGAAGGATTTTCAAAGTTAGCACTTCCGTTAACGCAGTTGACTTGTAAAGGAAAGGCTTTTATTTGGGATGTTAATTGTGAAGAGAGTTTCATGGAATTAAAGAGAAGGTTAACGTCAGCGCCAGTTTTGATTTTGCCGAATCCTACGGAACCTTTTGTGGTTTATTGCGATGCTTCTTTGTCAGGATTGGGTGGTGTATTGATGCAAGATGGGAAGGTCGTGGCGTATGCTTCTAGACAGTTGAGAGTACATGAAAAGAATTATTCTACTCATGATTTGGAGTTAGCGGCCGTAGTGTTCGTTTTGAAAATTTGGAGGCACTATCTTTATGGTGCAAGATTTGAGGTTTTTAGCGATCACAAGAGTTTGAAGTATTTGTTTGATCAGAAAGAATTGAATATGAGGCAAAGGAGATGGCTAGAACTTTTGAAGGACTATGATTTTGGTTTAAGGTAAGGCGAATGTGGTAGCCGATGCCTTAAGTCGGAAGTCGTTGTACGTGTCTACTTTGATGGTTAGAGAGTGGGAACTCTTGGAGAACTTTAGAGATTTGAGTTTGGTTTGTGAGTTAACTCCGAGTAGTGTGAAGCTTGGTATGTTGCATGTCACGAATGATTTCCTTGCTACGGTGTGTGAAAAGCAAAAGTTGGATTTGAAATTTGTGGATTTGATGACGAATGGAAATGAAGATTTCAAAGTTGATGAATTAGGAGTTTTGAGGTTTCGAGGTCGTATTTGTATTCCCGATGATGCGAATTTGAAAAAGATGATATTGGAAGAGGGACATCGGAGTAACTTGAGTATTCATCCGGGAGCGAATAAGATGTATCAGGATTTGAAGAAGATCTTTTGGTGGTCTGGATTGAAAAGCGATGTTGCTCGTTTGGTGTACTCGTGTTTGACTTGCCAGAAGTCTAAGGTGGAGCATCAGAAGCCTAGTGGATTGATGCAACCGTTGGATATTCCGGAATGGAAATGGGATAGTATATCGATGGATTTTGTTACGGGATTGCCGAATACGCAAAGAGGACATAATGCTATTTGGGTGATTGTTGATAGGCTTACTAAATCGGCTCACTTTATTCCGATTGATATTACTTATTCTTTGGAAATGTTGGCCGAGATTTATGTTGGCACTATTGTGAAACTTCATGGAGTTCCTAAGAGTATTGTGTCGGATAGAGATCCTAGATTTACTTCAAGATTTTGGGAGAGTTTGCAAGGTGCCTTGGGTTCTAAGTTGAGATTGAGTTCGGCATATCATCCGCAAACAGATGGTCAAACCGAGAGGACGATTCAATCGTTAGAAGACTTGTTGCGCGCTTGTGTACTTGAACAAGGTGGTGCGTGAGACGGTTATTTAGCGTTGATTGAGTTCACCTATAATAACAGTTTCCATTCGAGTATTGGTATGGCGCCATTTGAGGCTTTATACGGTCGGAGATGTCGAACACCTCTGTGTTGGCATGAGTCAGGTGAAAAGTCGGTAGTTGGTCCGGAAATGGTACAGCAAACGACGGAAAAGGTGAAATTTATTCGGGAAAAGATGAGAGCTTCTCAGAATAGACAGAAAAGTTATCATGATAGAAGGAGAAAGGATCTCGAGTTTCAAGAGGGCGACCATGTGTTTTTGAGAGTTACACCGGTTACGGGTGTGGGTCGTGCTTTGAAGTCGAGAAAGTTGACTTCTCGTTTTATTGGTCCGTATCAGATTGTCGCACGAGTTGGTGCTGTGGCTTATCGTGTGGCGTTGCCTCCGAACCTTTCGAATTTGCATGATGTATTCCATGTCTCGCAACTTCGGAAGTATGTTCCAGATCCGTCACATGTGATCCCGATGGATGAAGTTGAAGTAAGAGATAACCTTACAGTTGAAGTTTTACCGGTTAGTATTTTGGACCGTGAAGTTAAGAAACTAAGAGGCAAGGATATTGCGCTTGTGAAAGTGTCCTGGGGAGGTGCCGCGGAAGGCAACATGACTTGGAAATTGGAGAGCAAGATGCGAGAATCGCATCCAGA
Organism: Lathyrus sativus; assembly: GCA_963859935.3. Classification (NCBI taxonomy): domain Eukaryota; kingdom Viridiplantae; phylum Streptophyta; class Magnoliopsida; order Fabales; family Fabaceae; genus Lathyrus; species Lathyrus sativus. The sequence continues at coordinate 515,861,189 of OZ012741.1, forward strand.
GTTGTTTGAATAAGGTAATATTTTCGAGGACGAAAATTTCTAAAGTGGGGGAGAGTTGTAACGCCCCGATTCTGAATTCCCATTAATTGTTGAGTCCTTTAATTTATTTAATTGATGTTTGTTTAAATTGAGAAATTATATATTGTTATGTGGTGTTTGCTTATTTTATCTATTTTTACCGATTCGGAGAGTTTTCGGGGAATTAGAGTAAAAAGGGCATTTTAGACATTTAGCAATTTAGTGTGAGAATTGATTGGTAAGTGTTGGAAAGAATTTGAGGGGAAAGAAATAGAGATAGAAATAGAATAAGAGAGGAAAAGGAAGAAAGATAGTAACATAAGAAGAAAAACAAGAGAAAGAAAAGAGGAGAAGAGAAAGAGAAGAGAAAGTGGAGAGGAAAACCTAGAATCATCAAGGGATCATCACCAAAGCTTGCAATCGATCGGTAAGGGTGTGAAACTCCATCATCTCTTTAATGTGTATGATTGTATGTGTATGTGTTTGGATTTAGTAGAGTTTCTACTCCTTTTCCACTTATGTTAGAAGTTGGTTTTGTGAGTAGAATGAGGTTTTAATCGGTTAGAACTCGGATTAGACGATGTAGTTTAGTCGGGTGATGGTTGGGTTGTGCTACTGTGACTGGTTTGGATTTAATCGGTTGGTTGTGTGGAGTTTGGGCTTTGAGACAACCATGGAAGTTCTGTCTTCGCAGGCTCGCCAGGCGAATGGCAGCGAAGCTTCGCCAGGCGAAGCCCAGCGAGCTATAGCGAAGCAAGTCAGAAGCTAACACCCTGTATTCGCTGGCAAGTTCGCCAGGCGAGGTGAGTTGGCGAAGGTTCGCCAGGCGAGTGTGTAGCCAGCCTCAGCGAGTAATTCCAGAATTACTCCCAGTGGACTTCGCTGGGAAGTTCGCCAGGCGAAGGTCAGCGAGCATTCGCTGCGTGGCTTCGCCAGACGAAGGTTGGCGAACCTGGCAGTGTTATTTTGTTTTGCTGTTTGTTCAATGCATGATGTTTGGTTGATTCAATTATGATTAATGCCTATATGAATGATCAATGTGTGAACTATTTTGACATGTCGCGCTGTGGGTGGCCGAAAGGCGTGAATCCTAGATTGTAGAGTAAATGGTGAATCTTGAATATTTGATAATCTTGTGTATTTGCTCGAACTGAATAAGAAACGCATTGATAGGCTGATATGTGTGTAAACTATGTGTAGAATGGTGCATAATGTGAATGCATGATAGATATATGTGATGTATGTGATAAATACAATGAGTATGTTTGTGAGCATAGTATGCATTTTTGTGTTGAATGATCCCTCGGAGGATTTGCAGAACCTCGTATGATACGATGGTTATATTAGATTCCTTGGAGAATCGGTTGCATTGTGTGATTCCTTGGAGAATCGGTTGCATTGTGTGATTCCTCGGAGAATCGGTCATAACATGTAATCCCGTGGAGGATTGGCTAGAGTATTTGATTCCGTGGAGAATCTGCTGAGTACTTGATCCCGTGGAGGATCTGCTGAATATTCGATTCCTTGGAGAATCTGATGAATATTTGATTCCGTGGAGAATCTGCTGAGTACTTGATCCCGTGGAGGATCTGCTGAATACTCGATTCCTTAGAGAATCTGTTGAATGAGTCGGTACCGCATTTGCATCTGCATAGAGTCGTGTGTCGGTCTCTATGAGTTGCATGAGTCATCTGTGTATGATGCATTGGTTGAATGAATATAACTGTGTATGTTATATATGATTGTTTGGAGGAACATATAGTGAATGTTTATGAGCATGTGTAGAGGCATGATTAATTGTATATGCTTAATATGGTGAGAACATGTTTGAGTATGACTTGTATAATTATGAATATATGTATATATACAATTTTATGCATTAACTGTTATGATGTTGTTTCTCACCCTTCTGCTGTTTTATAATGCTCTATGAGGCATTGCAGAGTAGGAAGCTGGAGGTTCTTTTGTGAAGCGATGTCTTCATTCTTTTTGGTCAATGGCTCTGATATGTAACATCTGGGTAGTTAGGAAGCCTTTGACTCTTTTGGAGTTACATTTGTTTTGATTCTTTTGTGATACATATGTGTATGTATCTGCTGTGGATATGTTGTAAAGCATGAATTAACTGATGGTTGTATATACCTTTATGAATGTGATTGATTCAATATTTGGATGTTTCCGCTTTTATTCTAAAATATTGAGATGTGGGTTACCCATTGTTGCATATCTATTTTGAGCAGGTATCGTATGTGTTTAATTTCATGATAATGTGATGCGCCTCTTATATACCATGTTTTAATTAAACTCTGATGAAATAAATTTTCTAAGTGCCTAATTGATTTATTTGATTAATTTGGGGGTATAGAAAGGGGGTGTTACATTGCTTGTGTTTCCCACGACAGAGTTTTTAATCGGAGAGACTGGTGAGATACGTTAGTATCTTTTTACTGCTTCACGTCATAGGAGACCATTCTCTGACCAAGGGTAGGATCCTTGTCCTTGACCCCGAGTCTCAGCTCAGATCGAGGTGGACGTCTCTGAGCTCCACCGCCTAATTCTCTTTGATTGTCTAGGTCTGAAAGAGGGGGGGGGAGTGCACCAACAATGCAAAAATACATTTAATCTGCATCAACTATGCATAAATACAGGTAAGCTATATCGAATACGTCTAAATGTGTATAGCCTTTATCATCCATACCTTTAATGCTTTAAAAGAAAGATAAATAAGAAATCATACAATAAAAGAAGAAATGAAAAGATAGAAAATATTCATATTCACAATGAAGTGAATTTTTTACAGTGAAATAATACAACAACTTGATAAATAAACCTTCAATTGTATTACCGCTTTGGCTTGGCGACACTCCAATTCCTTAGCACCTATTCTCCCCTGTGGGCTCCGAAAAGTAAGCTCCTCTTTCTTATAGTATCCCCTTCCTTCGGATGAGGCGTCAGTGTATTCAACCTTATCTTCGCTTATCAATGTATCTCTTAATGGTTATCTTTGTCGATGATATAACTCAAGGATGACCATGGAAACCTCAGGGCCACATAATTGTCTTTGTCGAATATTCCAACATGACTCATTCTGATCACCGGGACGAAAAATACCCTATCTCCCCTCTTACTCCGGTGCGAATATTCACCTCGGCCAATTGAGGCATGACTGAAGATCTGCTAATAGGAGATCCAGGCTTGTGGTTGGATTCCCCTGAGGCCAATAACATGGTTAAACGAAGGCGAGGTTCCTTCAGAGGTCTGTCTCTCCAATCTTTACCGAAGAAGATTGGTCCACATTTTTCATATGGTAATCTCTATAAGAAACGACGATGCCAGGTGAAGGACCAGAGGAAACTGCCGATCAAAGGTGTCTTTAGAGGAGACTTGGTTCCATTGCTACCAAAGTTTGGGGATGTCGCTCCCCTGAGCATTTTTAGTGAGTCTCTATTATTTTTGCCGACCTGACCGTTGAAATTTGGCAGTTTGGCTACATCGGATAGGGTGCTAGCGTTTGCAAAACATTACCTATGAGCTATCTCATACATACTCTGACCTTTGTGGAAACTGTTGCTCTTACCGGATGCCCCGTGGCTGTAGTATGTTTAACGTTATAACCCGAAACATCTCATAAAGATCTAGTAAAGATAGCAATAGAGATAGTCCTAAAAGTTCATCATCAAATTTGACACCCATTCATGACATTTGATCAAAGAGCCCTTGAAATTCACTCAAGTGATTTGAAATAGAAGTCCACTCCTTATACTTCAAACTTATGAAGCTATTAAATAAGAATAATTTATTATTCTCTGATTTAGAGGCATACAAGAACTTTATTTTCTCCCACAAAGTTTTTACATGTGTTTCATTAGCAATATGATTATAAAAACTATCTTCTAAATATTGTCGAATAAAACCATATAGATGTAGATATTCAAACTCTCATTTTTCATCAGACACAGAATCTGACTTTGTAGAACTAAACACCGGTAAATGCAATTTCTTTACAAATAGTAAGTATTTCATCTTGCCCTTTCACAGATGGTAATTAGAATCATTCAACAATATCATCTTCATATTTATATCTGACTCCATTATTCAAATAAGTAAAATAGCCCTAACCAATAGCTATAATGCCACTCTGATGGGAAATTAAAACACAATAATAGACCAATATGCAGCAGATGTAAAATTTTTCAAACTTATAAGAACCTTGAGGATCAACAACAAATATATGACATCAAATAAAACAAATAAAGGCATGAGAGAACACCTATATTTTAACATGGAAAACGATTCAATATGAGAGTAAGAACCACAATTCGTCCAGAGAAAAGAAATAGCTCAACTATAATAAAATAATTGTACAAGGGAGTCTTAAAGTGTTTCACAAAATAGTGCCAATAATGGAAAAATCACAAAGCAAACTAGCATACAAATAAGAATCAAGAAGGTAAAAAAATTACCCAAATCTGCAGCTTCAGTGTGAAACATATATCTCCCATCTCATACTTCTTTTTGAAGATTTGAACGGTCAAAAGGTAGACATGGGTGTTACTAACCTGCTCTCCAAATTTGAGCTCGATCAAACGGTTAACAAATTTGAAATCACCGATTTATTGAGATTAGTTGCAGAAAAACAAGAATATGGGGTCTCTCATTTTCTCTCTCTCTCTTTTTTATAGATAATTTTATGCCTCTTTTTCTCTCCTTGTATCAACCTTAAATTGATCCTCTCCACTTAAATAAATGAGATACAAATGGACTAACATGTTTAGCATTTTTTTCTACATAGAAAGGGAGCTCAAATCCAACACTTCAACTTTATTCGTTGTTTGGATTGAAGACTGACTGTTTCACGCTGTGCTCATTGTTTGGTTAGAAGTTAGTTTGAAATTTCATTTCCTTGTATAAGAGGGTTTATGGGCATAATATTCTAGAATCTCTAAAGACATAGTGGATACTCTCAAAATCAATTATTTGGGACATGATTAATTCTTCTTGATTGAACCTGTATAACTCTTTGGTGTTATTCCTTTTCCCTTATTTGTTATATTTTTCCAATTATTTTCTTTACTTTGAATTTCTGATGCATATTATTCAAATATTTTTATAAAATATTTTTGAACTCTGATTTTGAAAATAAATTTATTTTAAATCAAAGATTTTCAAGACTTCACAATTCACCCTCTCTTGTGTATGAAGTCACATGTCCAACACTTCCATTAAATAAGTTATACGGCACAATGTCCTTTTAACTGGATAAAGTGAAATGTTGATGGGGGACTTCTCCACTAATCCAACTTTAACATGTCGTGGTGGTATTATAGGAATGACATTAACATGTTTCTTTTGGCCTTTACAAAGCTTATATAGAAAGAATTATCTTTTGTGTGAGTTTTGTGTTGTCCTTAGATGTATCGAAATAGTAAAGGACAAGGTTAGTCCAAACTTTGGTTAGAATCTAACTAACTAGTCAGAGCTTTTGCAACAACCAATCTTGATTTGATTCCTTGGGAGCATATATTAAAATGAATTTCTTATTCTAAAATTATTTTGGACATGTCTTTCATTATCACACACATATTTAGAGAAAAAAAAATAGTTATGCAGAATTTTTTACTAATATAGGTTTCATATCTACTTCCTTCACTCTTTTTGATTCTTTACCCTTAAACATTAGGAAAAGCTATGTAAAAAAATTGTTAGATTTGTCTTTTTTTAGATTTAAATCTTATTGAGTTGAGTTTGGCCTATTCTCACTCCTTTTTGTGTTTCAATTTAAAAAAAATAAATATAATTTAACCTTTATATAAAAGAAGAGAGAGAGTTGTATATTATCCAACTTTTCACATTTTATTAATCTATTTTATTTCACCATTTAAAACCATTTGTTAATATCTCGACCCATATTAAGCAAATCATGAATATATTAACTCAATTTTTACAATTCATTAATCAAAAGTGTTTTTTATAGGAAAATGTAAAAAAATCAAAATTAAAAAAAAAAATTCACCATACTCATGAACATTATACAGTGTATAAGTGAAAGAAGGTTAAGATATACTCCTCCTGTCTTAAATTAATTGTCTTTTTAAATTAAAAAACCATAAAGTTAAGGATGTTTATGGGTGCGAGTCAATCCATGAACTAACTGATTCACATTGAATCAATCTATAAATCATTCAAATTTGTTCATTTATGGATATACCAAACCCAACACATAACAACCGGTATAGTTTTGGTTCGGATATCGAATTTGAGTTTTGTAACCCACAAACCTGTTTGGTCAACCCATTGATGTGACTTTAATAATTTATTATTATTATATTATCATTTTAAACAAAAATATAAAATTAACACCTCACTAATAACCATAATTTTTCCAAAAAATTTAATTCTCCACCAATAATATTATTAAATCAACAAGTTTACGTAATTCTAATATTAAATATTGCTTCTTATTTTCTTTTGTGTCATTTCCAACTTATGTATTTTATGGAAATAACATGTCTTATTAAATTTTATATTATTATCAAGTGTTATATCGTGTTAATGAGTTTTATTAGATATCATATGACGTGTTTCATGGAATTTGAGTGTTATAAATGAGTATAATTGGATTGAGTTGCGTTATATTTTTTTTTGTAAACCGACCCGCAAACCCAACCCAACCCATAAATGAACAGGTCAGTTCAGATCGATTTTGACAATAAAATTGTGGGTTGGACGAAGAACCCAACTCATTGAAGTTTGAACGGATTGGGTAACAGGTTAGGCAAAATCCGGTCCAACCATACCCATGTACACCACTATCCAAAATAAGTGTCATTTTACTTTTTGAATGCAACATTAATTTATTTGTATCAATTTTATCCCTAATTAATACTCTCTCTGTCACACAATGAGTGACATAGTTGACAACTTCACACATATTAAGAAAAAGGAATAAATAAAAGAGAGGTAATGATATTATTATTGATCTTACCTGATCAGAAAGGAATCAGTAGTCTGCCACGCGTCGTGAGTTGCTGCCTTCACCGGTGTTGTGGAGGAGAAATTGGGGTGTACCTGCAAGACACTCTGATGCTTAAGTAAGTACCGGAACTATAAAGAGCAAGTACAGAGAGAAGGTGTGATGAATAGAATATCTGACCCTTTAGTGAAAGAGAGTATTTATAATGTGCCCCTAGCAAATGGCCAACAGTTATCTTGCAGTGGGCCGGATTGCCAAGCCCAACACAAGTAACTGCCAGAGTTTACGTGGCGCAGTGAAGACCACCACGTGGTCTTCACCCTAGATCAACTGTCCCGTGATCTTCGGAAGGTGGGCTGACCAACTCTTTCAGAAGTAGATAGTTGTCTGATGACATGTCCTCGCGTGGGGGGCACGTGGAGAACGTGGGGGAAGCGCGTGGGCTTCCCCGTGAGAAAGGTCTTCTGCTTGACGGATGTGCCTTGTTTAGCCTCCTGCCCGACAGAGGAAATTGGGTTTGGTTGGGCCTCATCAGCATGGCCTTGGGTTGGGCCTGCCCGACTGAACTGTAGGTCTCGGTCCAGTCCATAACAATTACTAAAGTACCCGTATCATGCATTGAGAGTGGTGAATCTAATGTTAACTAGAGGGTAAAATTAGAAAATATGTATTAGAAATTAAAATGGTTCCTTCATTTTAGAACACGATTTTATTTCAAATTATTCATTCATTGTGGGACGAAGGGATTATAGTCTACACTACTCTCAAGATATAAAATCTCACTTTGCATTAATGACAATTCGTGTATAACCAATAACAATTAAAGACAATTTTGTAAAATTATTAGGTTTATTCCTTCACTCATTACTTTTCTTAATGTGTGTGCTAAGACTTTTATTTTGAGACAGAGGGAGTAATTAGTTAATTGCTATCGTTTTAAAATGACTTTCGTTTTAGTAAAAAAAATCATTTCAAAATAAATGTCATTATCACTTTTCAATAGAGTAATTAGTTAAATTACTATCGATTTAAAATGACCGTCGTTTTAGTAAAAAAAAAATATTTCAAAATAAATTTCATTATCACTTTTCAATATAAAAATTTCCAAATATGTCTTTTAATTATAAGTCTCTCTGATGTTATTTATAAGAAAACATTTATTTTTTAGATTTATTGAATAAGTAATGTATCTAAATAAAATATAGGCTAAATACATTAGTTGTTGAATGAATCTAAAAGAAAATTTTTCTTATGAATAAGACCAGATGTAGTATTATACTCCCTATTATTAGTAATAATTCATATTTTATTATATTACTTTCTTAAGCCCATAAGTTTGTTAGAGGGTATTTTAGTATTTATCTTATTCTAGTAACCCTAGTTTTAGCTTATAAATAGGGTGACAATCATTGTAACTCTTAATCCTGTTTCTTCTGCCGTCATTCTTAATAGAATATTTCTACCTTTGCACCAACAATTGGTATCTAGAGCTCCGATTCAGATTCATTGGGAAACACGGGAAACACGAGTGAACGTGAGGTCTTGTGTGTTTGATTTTGATTCTTAGATTCGTGTTGAATCTTGAACAAAATCTGATCAGAATTTTATTCTGTGGGTTGGGAAACACTGTGTGAGAAATCTGAGTGTATTGTGCAAGGTAGAAGATGAACGGAAACGACAACATGAACACCAAACTTCCAGTATTTGATGGTAAAAACTGGAATTGTTGGATGATCCAAATGCGTGTACTATTTGGTGCTCAAGATGTTCTAGATCTTGTCACTGATGGTTATGTTCCAGTAGCAGCAGATGCAACGGATGAACAGAAAAACGCGCAGAAGGAAGTAAGGAAGAAGGATCAGAAAGCATTATTCTTTATTCATCAATGTGTGGATGTAAATGTGTTTGAGAAGATTGCAGATTCAACAACAGCAAAGGCTGCGTGGGACACACTGGTGAGATGTTATGGTGGTGACGCATCAGTGAAGAAGGTGAAGCTTCAGTCCTTGAGAAAGCAATATGAGAATCTCAACATGAAGAATAATGAGAAAGTCTCTGAATACATCTCCAGAATGATTCTGATCACTAATGAGATGAAGGCGTGTGGAGAAACTCTTTCAGAAGAAACAATAATGGAGAAAGTATTGAGATCCCTTACTCCTCAATTTGATTACATTGTGGTAGCAATAGAACATTCCAAAGATCTGAGCACCATGAGAATTGAAGAGCTGCAGAGCAGTCTAGAAGCGCAAGAGTTGCGTTTGACTGAGAGAACTTCTGAAAAGGAAGTAGAGCAGCAGGCTCTGAAAGCAACTTCTGATAGGAGGTATCAGAAGCAGTCAGAACCCAGGAGAAGATCTGATGGTGGTCAGAAGTCAGAAAGCTCAACCTCTGATAGACAAAAGAATGCTCATAAGGGAAAAGAGAAGTATGACAAGAAGAAGATCCAATGTTACTGTTGTAAGAAGTTTGGTCACTTTGCTAGAGATTGTTGGTCAAACAAGGAGAGAAAATCAGAAGAAGCAAATATAGCCAGAAGTTCTGATGACGAATCTGTGCTATTGATGGCCTATGAATCTGATGATCTGACAGACTGGTGGTATATGGACACTGGCTGTTCAAATCATCTTACTGGAAACAAGAAATGGCTGGTTGATTTTGACTCTGAAAAGAGGACAAAGATCAGATGTGCTGATGACAAATATCTTAATGCAGAAGGTATGGGAAACGTCAGAGTGACTCTGAACAATGGGAAAACAGCATTGATTCAGAACGTGTGGTATGTACCTGGCATCAGAAGCAATCTGATGAGTGTGGGACAATTAATTGAGAAAGGTTTTTCAGTTACCATGAAGGACAATCTTCTGAAGCTGTATGACTGCAATCAGAAGTTGATTATGGAGTCAGAACAGGGAAGGAATAGAACATTCAAGGTGAATGTCAGAACTGCAGACTCAGAATGTCTTAGTGCAACAAGTGCTGAGAAGGAGAGTGAGCTGTGGCACAGAAGATTTGGTCATTTGAATTTCAGAAGCCTAAAACATCTGAATTCAAAGAAGCTGGTACATGGAATTACTGCAATTAAGAAGCCTGAGAAGTCATGCAAAGTTTGCATGGAAGGAAAACAACCACGTTTGCCATTTGCGTCAGAAGTTGCTCCAAGAGCAAAACATGCCTTGGGAGTTGTACATTCTGATGTGTGTGGTCCATTTCCAGTAGCATCAATTGGAGGGAATAAGTACTTTGTGTTGTTTGTTGATGAATTCACAAGAATGACATGGGTATCCCTTATTAAATTTAAACATGAGGTGTTTGATGAATTCAAGAAGTTCTGAATGAAGGCTGAGAATCAGAGTGGTCAGAAGTTGAAGATTCTTAGAACTGATGGTGGAGGTGAGTATAACTCCAAAGAGTTCCAGAAGTTCTGTGAGGAGAATGGAATTGAGCATGAGGTTACTGCTCCTTATACCCCTCAACACAATGGTCTTGCTGAAAGAAGAAACCGTACTTTGCTTGATATGGTGAGAAGCATGCTAAAGGAGAAGAAGCTTCCTCAGAAGCTCTGGGGAGAAGCTGTTGCCACTGCAACGTATGTACTCAACAGATGTCCTACGAAGAAGTTGAAGGAAATAGTTCCAATGCATAAGTGGACTGGAGACAAGCAAAGTGTTAGTCATCTGAAGGTGTTTGGTTCTGTTTGCTATAAACATGTTCCAGAAGCTAGAAGACAGAAGCTGGATGATAGAAGCAAAGTGATGATTCTGATAGGGTACCACAGTACAGGTTCATACAAGCTCTATTGTCCAGAAACCAATAAAATTGAATTCAGCAGAGATGTGATTGTGAAGGAATCAAAAGTTTGGAATTGGGATAAGTCTCAATCTGATTCTGATGTTAGAACTTCTGAAGAAATGTCAGAGTTAAGAACTTCTGAAGTTGAAGTAAACTCTGAAGTTGATTCTGACTCTGATAGTGATTCTGACTCTGGAGAAGACTCAGAAGATGAAGGTGACTCTGATGATCCAGACTCTGATGGTAATCCAGATTCTGGTGGAAATTCAGACTCTGAAGATGGCCAAGACTCTGAAAATATGCCAGATCTTGAAGATGGTCAAAGCTCTAGAGGAAGTCAACCATCTGAAGCTGGAAACTCTGAAGCTCAAGACTCTGAACAAGTTCAGAGACCACAAAGAATCAGAAGCGTTCCCAGAAGATTTGCAGAATTTGACATGCTGCAAGACACTGAAGTAAACTCTGAAGGAGAAGTTATTCAGTGTGACATGTTAGTAGACTCTGAACCTATAAGTACAGAGGAGGCTCTTAAGCAGAAGCTCTGGCTGAAGGCCATGAAAGAAGAACTTGATGCTATAGAGAGAAACAAGACTTGGAAGCTGACAGAACTTCCAAAAGACAAGAAAGCCATCAGCGTTAGATGGGTTTTCAAGCAGAAGTTAAAGCCAAATGGTTCAATTGACAAACATAAAGCAAGGTTGGTAGCCAGAGGATTTCTACAGAAACCTGGGCTGGATTATTCTGAAGTGTTTGCACCTGTAGCAAGACATGAAACAATCAGAATGGTGATTGCAATAACTGCTAACAGGAATTGGCCTCTGATGCATTTAGATGTAAAATCTGCATTTCTGAATGGTCCGTTAGAAGAAGAAGTTTACGTGTCACAACCTCCTGGATTTGTGAAAAAGAATCAGGAAGGGATGGTGTACAGATTATACAGAGCTCTATATGGATTGAAACAAGCGCCCAGAGCTTGGAATCAGAAGATTGATTCATTTTTCAAGAAGCAAGGCTTTCAGAAATGTGAGATGGAGTACAGTGTCTATGTTCAACATACTTCTGAAGGCAATATGACTCTGGTATGTTTATATGTTGATGATATACTGCTGACTGGAAGTTCTGAACAGGAGATAGCCAAGTTCAAGAAGGTTCTAATGAATGAATTTGAAATGACTGATCTAGGCAAAATGACATACTTTCTAGGGATGGAGTTCAGATATTCTGAGAAAGGTATCATTTTGCATCAGCTTAAGTATGAATTAGAACTTCTGAAGAGATTTGATCTGAAGAATTGTAAGATGGCTGTCACACCTTCTGATACAAATCAGAAACTGGATTCAGACTCTGAAGGAAAGGATGTGGATGCTACAACCTTCAAACAGTTGGTTGGTTCTCTGAGGTATCTGTGCAATACCAGACCTGATATTTGCTACTCAGTTGGGATGGTTAGTAGGTTCATGAGTAAACCTAAGTGGTCCCATTACCAAGCTGCTGTCAGGATTCTGAGGTATATCAAAGCAACTCTGAAGTATGGAGTGTTATTTCCCTCTGGAGGAAATAATGAGTCAGAACTTCTGAGTTATTCAGACTCTAATTGGTGTGGAGACAGAGTTGACAGAAGAAGTACATCTGGGTACTTGCTCAAATTTCTGGGAGGTTCCATTTCTTGGTGTTCCAAGAAGCAACCTGTTGTGGCGTTATCAACCTGTGAAGCTGAATACATTGCAGGTGCTGTTACTGCATGCCAAGCTGTGTGGATTCTGAATCTGTTGCAGGATCTGAAGATTAAAGTAGACAAACCTCTGAAGTTGATGATTGACAACAAGTCTGCAATCAATCTTGCCAGAAACCCAGTGTTGCATGGGAGAAGCAAGCATATTGAGACCAAGTATCATTTTCTGAGACATCAAGTTCAGAGTGGAGTGTTAGAAGTTGTACACTGCAGCACTCAGAAGCAGTTGGCAGATGTTCTGACGAAAGCTATCAAGACTGATCAATTTCTCAGATTAAGGGATGGAATTGGTGTTACAAGTTTTGATGGAATATGAATTAATGGATGGTATTAGTAATAATTCATATTTTATTATATTACTTTCTTAAGCCCATAAGTTTGTTAGAGGGTATTTTAGTATTTATCTTATTCTAGTAACCCTAGTTTTAGCTTATAAATAGGGTGACAATCATTGTAACTCTTAATCCCGTTTCTTCTGCCGTCATTCTTAATAGAATATTTCTACCTTTGCACCAACACCTATGTCCCAAATTATAAGTTATTTTGACAAAAAAATTTGTCATAAATTATAAGTCACCTTACATTTCCAATGCAATATTAATGATATTTTTTCCAATAGACTCTGAAGTATTAATTATTACTTATTCTTTCAACTTTTTAAATTTCTTTCTCATGTGTAATTATGAGGGAGATTATGATAAAGTCATACATAATTTGTCTTTCTCGTAAAATAATAATTAAGTTTCTTAATTCGTGTGAAATTGTCTTTTTAAAGACGAAGGGAGTATACACTACTTTCAATATATTTATAAAGTTAATTTAATAAGAGTATACTCCATTTTAGGGGTGACAAAATAGGTTGGGTCCGTCGGGCCCGTTCATTTAACCCACCATATTTGGCGGATCGGGGTGAGGTTTTCGGCTCAATGTCTTAAGTTGGCTCGCCCCACACGTTTAAAATGGACTGAGGGCGGGGTGGGCTTTGCCCATTGACTTTTTGTTTAAATTTGTTTTTTTTACTCGGAATTAAAATAATATTAGCGTGGTATGTAGTATACTACTTTTAAAACAACCCTTATTTATTCAAACCCTAATATTCATTTTTCACATAACCACAGACACCTTCTATTTTCTATTACTTGTTGTCATTGGAGTCAGGTTCTAAAGTTATAACGTAAGTTTTGCACAAAGGAGTTTGTTTCTCATTATGATAATAAAATTTTGATTTTTAGAATTTTAGTGTGATTGTTTTAAGTTTTTGGTATTATAGTTACGTTGTTTATTTATATTGAAGAATATTAAGATTTGTTAAAGTTTTATTGCGGATTGATAAAATTTGTCGGCCACTTTGTTAATGATTAACAATTTTATAAATTATGTAGTAAATTAAATTGCTGGACCGCCAACTCATTAGTAAACGAGACGAGTTTGACTTTTGAGCTCAAACGTCTAAGTTGGTCCGTTCCGTATTTGAACAAACTTAAATGGGGTGGATCTAAATAGAACGGACCGTCCACTTTGCCACCCCTACTCCATTTAATTTTATTTATAAAAAAATTAATTTTTAAATTTATCAAATAGATAATGTATCTGAACAAAATATAACATAAATATATTAATTATTAAATAAATTAAAAAACAAAATTTTTCTTATAAATAGAATTAATCATATCTCATAATAATATCATTATATTATTTAACATATATAAAAAATCTTGAATGAAATTCATTTTGAAATAGAGGAAGTACTCTTTAAAACTTTTGAAATTGTAATTTTTTTTAAAATAGAGGGCATTTTGGGGAGACAATAATCATATAAACAATTGATTACAAATAATATGATATTGATATTCTGAATCTGAGGTGTATGTTTTAATAGTACTATTAAAAGAACAATGCCAGACTGCTCTTTGTCTGTAAATCAGTAGCACATGTGAACGGGGCACTTCCCACGTGCTTTCAAATTCAAATGCTATACCGTACATTGGGATTCTAATCTTTTTTATCTGTCTTCGATCTCCTCCATTTCTTTATTTTTTTTCCTGTTATTCTTACACCAATTGATTACTCTAATTAATACAAGTATATATTTAAAATAAAAATAAATGAGGTGTTAAATAACCGTATTAATTATCATATATCCTTCTAAAAATACTGATAAAATATCAAGCATAATCAAATATGTATCAAACTTAATGTCCCACGTTTAATATCTTTATACATAATCGAGTGCAAGTAAAATACTCACGTGGTGAAGGACCACCTTCTACGGGAAGCACGTACGTTTAAGATTAGAAAATTTTATCAAACAACTATACAATTTGTTGCACCATAGAACACATGTTATTATATACCGCTCCTATTCTATTTATAAGAAGAAAAAAATAATTTTCACTTTTATTAAAAATCATAATTAAATGTGTTTAATTTTTGAATTTGGTATGAGTTTTGAGGAAAAAAATTTCTACTAATTTCTATTTTTGACATTAGTGTTGAATTTCTTTATTTTATTATATATTTTAATATTAAAATTTTATTAATTTTTCGTTGTTTTTAATTTTTGGGTCATGTTAATCGGTGCCTTCAGGGCACTAGTTAAGAATTCTAAATAAGAAAAATATGTTATATTTAGTTCACTCAATACACACAATATTTTTTAAAAAGTCTGATTATTTCTCTTTTCAGGGCATTGAATACACATGTATTTAGAAAAAAAATGTATTTTCAATCTTAAATAATGTCCAACTTATTATTTTAATCTCTTAACCAATGCCCTGCAAATATTATTATATTAGATGTAGTGGATTGAAGCCTCCGCTATTGTATTTAATATTTACACAGCTGCCAACATTATAATCTAGTTTTAATATTGATTTCTTGATCCCAATTATTTTAAAGTAAGTTTCTTAAGATAAAAGATATTTTTGTAAAATTGAAAGTAATAATGAATGGTGAAAATGTAATTTAATGCTTACTTGTTTTAGTGATAATAATGTAACAATGAGACAAAGTAGTCACGAGTTCCGTGAAACGGACGAGGGGGAATCGCATCAATGATACACTGTACTCACTCGCACTATCATTGAGTTAAATAAAACCCCTAACTCATTACAACCAAAACCCTCTCACTCTCTCACATTCACTCTTTCAACCTCATCTCAGGTACTCTCTCTCTCTCTCAACTGTTTTTTTATGTTTGGAATTTGGATTCTTTATTTTCTCCGCTCATCTCAAAACGTGCATTGACCCTATCGATTTTCTCGATGCTTTTGTCATCTGCTTCCACTTTTATTACAATTCATTCATTTCTCAAATGTTTCTCAGCTTTACAAGCAAAAATCCTATTTCATTTTGCTACTCTTGTTAGATTCGCTGTTTCTCTTTCTCTCTGACTTTTTATCGAACACTATACGGACATAAACCGTACCCTTTCTCTCTGATAAAATGTGAGATACGTTTTCTTATCATTTTTCAGATCTTTGTTAGTTTCGCCTTGATTTGTATATCTGCTATTTGTTTTTATTGTTTTATGTATGTTTCATGTACATGCCACGATCTCTCTTTTGAAATCTGAAATTGACTCTTGTAGTAGTAGTAGCAAGTAATTAAGCGATTATTTCTAACCAGCGTTTGAATTATTGATTAATCTGTCTCTACATTTTTGGTAGCTAGCTGATGGCTATAATTTTGTAGACTGGTAAGTTTAAGTAACCCTAGTTATTGTGGTTTTAGATCCTCTTTTTCACTGGTTTCTGACTCTGAACTTGTTCAACTAAATCGATTTGATTCTTCCCTTTTTGATTGCTTTGTATAAAAACAATCACTTTTTGCTTGTTTTCATTCTTTTAGTAATATAAAAAACTCTTGTGTCTGTCAAGCAGTTTTAAGAACTGAGACCACTAGTGTGAATAATTAACTTTTAAGAGCTATAGTTGTGAAATTTCAAAGGAGTTATAGTTGTTTTTCTTTGTTGCAGTAAGAGACAAGGGTTATAATCTGAGCAATGTCGGATCTTGAGGCTCCCCTGCGCCCGAAGAGGAAGAAGATTTGGGTGGACTACTTTGTTAAGTTTAGATGGGTTCTTGTTATTTTTGTGGTTCTTCCCATTTCATTCACACTTTATTTTCTTACATACCTTGGGGATGTGAGGTCTGAGTGGAAGTCCTTTAAGACTAGGCAGAAGGAACACGATGAGAATGTCCAGAAGGTCGTCAAACGTCTCAAAAAGAGGAATCCTTCAAAGGATGGTCTTGTCTGCACTGCTCGTAAGCCATGGGTTGCTGTTGGGATGAGAAATGTTGACTATAAGAGGGCTCGTCATTTTGAGGTTGATCTTTCTCCTTTCAGGAACATTCTTGATATCGACAAAGAGCGGATGGTTGCTAGGGTAGAGCCCCTTGTCAACATGGGGCAGATCACCAGGGTGACTGTGCCTATGAATCTTGCACTTGCTGTGGTTGCTGAGCTCGATGATCTTACTGTTGGTGGCCTCATAAATGGTTATGGGATCGAAGGAAGTTCCCACAAATATGGTCTTTTTTCGGACACTGTTGTAGCCTTTGAAATTATTTTGGCAGATGGATCTCTTGTTAAAGCCACCAAGGACAATGAGTACTCTGATCTATTTTATGCTATTCCATGGTCTCAGGGAACACTTGGGCTTCTTGTTGCTGCTGAGGTGAAGCTTATACCCATTAAGGAGTACATGAAGTTAACCTATAAACCAGTTGTTGGTAACCTGAAAGATATTGCACAGGCATATGCTGATTCTTTTGCTCCCAGAGACGGGGACCAGGATAATGATGAGAAGGTTCCAGACTTTGTTGAAACTATGATTTATTCGCCAACACGAGCTGTGTGCATGACAGGGAGATATGCTTCAAAGGAAGAGGCCAAGAAAAAGGGGAATAAGATTAACAATGTAGGGTGGTGGTACAAAACCTGGTTCTACCAACATGCAGAGACAGCACTCAAGAAAGGTCTGTTTGTAGAATACATTCCCACCAGAGAGTATTATCACAGGCACACAAGGTGTTTGTATTGGGAGGGAAAGCTTATCCTCCCTTTTGGTGATCAATTTTGGTTTAGGTTTCTGTTTGGCTGGTTGATGCCACCCAAGGTTTCTTTGCTCAAGGCAACTCAAGGGGAAGCTATTAGAAACTATTACCATGAAATGCATGTTATCCAGGACATGCTTGTTCCACTGTACAAGGTGGGAGATGCACTAGAATGGGTTGACCGTGAGATGGAGGTACACTTTTCCATTCACTACTCTTATTAATATTTTACTCAATCTTTTATTTATTCAGATTGTGTTTCAGTCATGTTTAGCCATTTAAGGTTATAGTTTCAGTTATAACTGAAGTTTGGGCTAAAGCTCTCGTATGGTTTTTTCGTTAGCAAAGCCCATTTCCTTTGTCTATTATGATCTGTACTAATTGGTTTTCTCAACTTGTTTTCCACCTTTGAAGAAAAGTTTTCCACTTCTCCAAAAAAATCTTGTTACTGATTTGTCTAAGTAATGCTAATATATTGAAAATGTTTGCTTTATTTTATATCAATTCAAGCTTCTATGTTATGGAGTTGTCTCAGGAATTCAATTTTCTTGTATGATTTAGATGCTGATGTGCGGTCATATATTTTCTTCCTTACTATATTGATTTTCAATACAGATATACCCCATTTGGCTCTGTCCACACAAACTGTTCAAGCTGCCTGTCAAAACTATGATCTACCCAGAAGCAGGCTTCGAGTTGCAACGCAGGCAGGGAGACACACAGAATGCGCAGATGTACACAGATGTTGGAGTTTACTATGCACCAGGTCCTGTGTTCAGGGGCGAGGTGTTTGATGGTGCAGAAGCAGTGCGTAAAATGGAGAGCTGGATGATCGAGAATCATTGTTTTCAGCCACAGTATGCTGTCTCTGAGCTGAATGAGAAAAACTTCTGGAGGATGTTTGATGCTGGTCTGTATGAGCATTGTAGGAGGAAGTATGGAGCCGTTGGGACTTTTATGAGTGTGTACTACAAATGCAAGAAGGGCAGGAAAACTGAGAAGGAGGTGCGCGAAGCCGAGCAAGCACACCTTGACACTGCTTTTGCAGAAGTTGATCAACCAGCAGACTGATTTGCACACTGTTTCTGAATTTATTGTTTTGTCTTTTAAATTTTCAGATCTTTAGCTTCAGTTGGCTTAGTTGCTGATACTGTTTTTGAGTTTCTAATGTCTTTATTTTGTGGACCTAACGTGATGGTTTAACTGTTTGAGATTGATATGGCTACGTGTACTGGATAAATTATTTGCTTTAAAATGCAATGCATATCCCTCATTTTGGTCGACTCAGGTTTATGTTTGGTTCAAAACGAACCTTTACCATAAAGAACTTTATAGGCGCACTGGTGGTTTCAACCATACATGGACAGTTGAACCTGAACACATAATGAGTACGAACGTACCTTGCGTTGTCTATATTTGATGTCAGGTAAAATTATCATCAAAAAATTCAAAAAGGTTACTTAACTCAATGTTGGTTAAAAATCTGGTTCATTTGACATATTATGAATTCTTCTTCATCTTGTTCTCACTTATAAGTTCTTATCATATAATTACAACACCTTTTTAAAACATTCTTATAACTTATTTTATTTCTCAAAATACTAGTTTAACAGGAAAAAAAAGTCGTTATAAAATCTAATTAGTGTATATATAAGATCCTATAGACTAAACAAGTTGGTAAAATTATTAAATTTATTTGGGGATTATTTCACAATATCCTTAATAAAACAAGATATTATAAATGTGAAATTTGTAATATCCTTAATGGAAGAAGGATATTATAGATATTAAATAACTTTGAAATTTGTAAAAGAATCAAATATCTTTAATGTTATTAGTGCTTGTTTATGGGATCTAAATGAATATGTAACGAGCGTAACAAGAGGTTTTGAGAGTGTTCATAAGGGTATGCTCTAGGGAAGGTGAATGCGGAGGGTAAATCATTTTTGGAGTTTTCTTCGACTTTGAATTTTACTATAGAAATACCTGATTCAGAAAAATGGATGAACATATTATCATATATAAAAGTGGAGAGACATGTTGCCAAATAGATTTCTTTCTTATTAGGAAGTCAAATAAAAAGATTTGCTTAGACTGTAAAGTTATTTCAGGAGAGAGCTTGACTACTCAACATAGAGTGTAAGTTTTTGATGTAAGAATCAAGAGGAGAGCAAATAGAAAAAGTCACATAGAAGTGCCATAAATCAAGTGGTGGTGTTTAAACGGTGAAAAAGAAGTAATTTTTCAACACAAGATCTTGGAGGGAAGGTTTGGACAACCATAAGGAAATGTAAATGATATGTGGAATAAGATGGACCAAGAGATTAAAAAAGTGACTAAAGAGATGTTGGGTTAATAAAAAAATTTTGGACCTAGGAATAAATAATCTTGGTGGTGGAGGGCAAGTGTTCAGATTAAAGTTAGAGTAAAAAATAATGTTTTAAATAATGGTTTAGGTGTAAAAATGACGAAACTTGGAAAAAGTACAAGAAAGTTAAGAATAAGACTAAGAAGCTAGTGAGTGAATCAAAAACCCAAGTTTAGAAATTAAGGAGGGAGAAAGAAAGACAAGATATTTGAATAAAGTGAAGTGTGTTAAAGATGAAGAAGACAAAGTCTTGGGTTATGAAAAAAAATATAAAGGATATATCTTGTAGATGTATTTCTACAATTTATTTAATGAAGAATATGATATCTCGTTGGACTCTGGCAGACTCGACATTATAAAAGGGGATACAAACTATAATTACTACCATCAGATTCATAAACAAAGGTAAATAAAGTGTTGAAAATGATGAATAATAGTAAGGTGGTTGGTCATACAACATGCATATTGAATTGTGAAAAATTCTTGGAAATAGAGGTATTGAGTGACACTTTTTAATGAAATTATGAGGTCAAAGCACATGCGAATGAATGGAGAATAAACACTTTAGTTCCATTCTGTAAGAACAATGGGATATACAAAATTATGCAAAATATACGGGGTTACACTTATGAATCATACCATGAAGTTATGTGAAATAATGATTGAACCGAGATTAAGAAAAAAGACCCAAGTCACTAAGAATCAATTTGATTTTATGCATGATAGGTCGATCATGAAAGCGATTTATCTACTACGACGTGTGATTGATCAATATCGGATGGACCAACAAGACCTGCATTTAATTTATATTAATTTGAAGAAGACAAGTGATAGGGTGCCTAGAGAGATTTCGTGGAAACCTATAGAAGAAAGGGGTTAAGATTGCATATATTTGAGTTATCTAAGATATGTATAATGCGAAGACCCAAAGATCTCTGCTCAAACCAGACATTTTTTCGTAATCCCACGCAAAGCAGTCTTTGAACTCCTTCAATAGTTGGATCACTTTAACTCTGAGTTGTGGGTTGATATTGGCACTAATGTATGTTTGTCTTTTCGTTGTCCCTTCTCCCAGATCGATTTCTTCCAAAAGGTCTTGCGCCAGCATCTTGACATTGATTGCTAGCGGATTCTTTTAAAAACCCAAAGGCTCATCATCATAGATGGCATCTAGCCTTTGGCTTTGCACTTCGACGTGATATTTATTGGTTGGCTCCGAATCGAAGTCCTTCCCGGGTCCTTTGAAGCGATCTTCTTCATTTTTGGCTTCGACAACCATGTATTTTACCTTAGCCTCTAAGGCCTATTTTAATCTATTTTCAGCTATATAAGCCGAAAGCTTTCTTAGTGCCTGTGACTCAGTTATAGTCACTGAATTCACTAACCTAACCCGTAGGTTGGATTCCATCTGTTCTAAAGACGAAGTCTTCTTTGCCCATCACCTCCTTGTCCAACTGAAATCTGTGGGTCGGATGCAGGTACAACAAACTGAAAGAATTTTCTGTGGGGGCCATGCCGAACACCGCTGGGTCATAAGGCGTTATATGGGCTAAATTCCTGTCGAAATCTCACTCGTTGACATGGTTGAATTTCGTCATGAAATAGCTCTGGTTAGCCTCTATGTTTTCGACAATCCCATCACTTCGCCAAATGGGAATTCGTTGGTGAAGCAAGGAGGGGACTGTGCCTACTTCATGTATCCACTCTCTTCCAAGGAGCAGATTATAATTTTCTTTCGAAGCAATTACCATGAACATTGTTGGCCTAGTTATTATGCCAATAGTCAGATCCACTTGTATGACTCCCATAGTGGTGCCCATATTTCCTTCATAATTTGAAAGGACTATATTGTGAGGCATTGTGTCAGAGTCACTCTTCCAAATTTTCTTCAACATATAGTGCGACATCAAGTTAAGTTTCGCTCTTCCCAATTTTCATATTTGCGTAGGGCCTTTCGAAAAAGGCATTTTGCTTTTAGATGCATTCATTATTTAATATGTAATAACACATTGGCCTGTGAGAGGTGTAACACCCTTTTCTACCCTAAAATTAATAAGGCAAAATAACACAGATTTCAGAGTAAAATATTTAATTCAATACAATTAACCTCAAAGGGCGTATATTTCTCAATGTCTCAAAATAAGTCAATACTCCATAAACAACGAGTTTTTCCAAAAATACATCATATTCGCACAACGCAACAGAACTCAAAGGCATCAATCAAGGTTTTCCCATACGGGACGTAAGCAAAATGACTCAACAGTATATAGTTTAACTCAAAGACCCCAATCCGATGTTACATATTAGATCAAGACCCTCTAAGTTAACCATAAAGGCTAACAACTCTAAAACTTCAAAAATACTCCTCGACGGCATCCACGACTAAACTTGGTCATCTGCACGTTACCCACGTGGAGGTAACATTCAAACAGGCAGGGTGAGTAAAACAATTCATAATAATCAATGTATAATAATCAACATATAACATAGGCATCATAATCATATTCAACACATTCATATTCCTCAATATGCCTCAATGCCACAACATCATAATTCATACAAAAAGACTCATAGATGCAAGATGCAACAAAACTCAACGCATGTGGTACCAATCATCATAGTGCGATGGACACTGGGCCATCAACCCTCCATAGATCCCCATCAATAGGATCGATTCTACTAGAAAATCGGAGCACATCAAAATACTTCACATCCACACAATGGGATTGAAGCCAAAGTAATCGAGATTCTGAACCGAAGTCCGAATGCACATGAATGCATGATGCACACGTCACAACTTATCCTCATAATAACATCATTAGGTGCATCATCATTCATCATAGTGATCATCATCAAAAGTCATGGCTCATCATCATCATACATCATGTCATCATAGCTCATCATAATTATCATCATCATACATCATGTCATCATAGCTCATCATCACAATCATCATCATAGTTCTCCAATAATCACATCATAGGAATCTTCGTATAATCATGTACACATCACATAGGATTCACAGTCATACTCATGTTATTTCATCATATTATCACATATTAATCACATAGAATTCATAATTATACTCGTGGTAATCAGCATACTATCGCATATTAATCACATAGAATTCACAACTATACTCATAGTAATTCATCATACATTCATTTAATCACATAGAAATCACAGTTACCCTCATGGTAATTCATCAGGAAAATCGCAGCATCAAAACATCAAGACATCACTGAACCAGAACATGATTCATTAATAGAGCATATACACAATTGACTTCTCAAACATAATTAGATATAAAAATATTGGGAAACCAATTCCCTTATCTATACTATGTTATAGCCCTGTTCATTAGCTTTCCAACGCTTCAAACGAGGGCTAAAACGGACTTACGGATCAAAAGTTACATCTAAAACGATTTTGACCGAAAACATGAACAGTCGTGACAGACAACAAAACGCTGTTACGCTCCAGAACCTAAATCAACCCAAAAGTTCACACGATTCACTTCCCCAATGCCCCCAAAACATCCCTAAATCATCCCTAAGGTCCTACGATGATAAAGGCACAAAACCTACGGTTTATTAGGCCAATCCCATAACATATTCATGTCCTAAGTCACAATTTTTCCTTCAATTACACCCTAAGGCATCATAATTTTTCATATTAAATATTTCTACCCTTTATGGTCAGACATATAATAATCTAAGGTTTCGGCCACAAAATCCTAAGGTTTCCTTATTCTCATATTGCACATCAAACAGTCAGAAATACTAACCACTAACCACAACCCTCAAGGTTTCATTATCAATTTCCCTATTTTCCCACAATCAACACAAAATTCCTTAAATCTTAAATCAACCATAAACACATCGAAAGGCATACATAGAAAATCATGAAAAGCTATACTCCCCATACCTTAGTCGATGATTTAAAACCTTCACGATTATTTCCGGGAATCTTCTGCCTCCAATCCCCTCCTCAGAGCTCTGACCACATTACTTTTCACGATTAACAAATGAATTCTAATTCCCTTCAGAATTCTATTTTGTCAAACCTAGTCTTGGGCCTCAAAATTGGGCTTTTCCCATAATATTCTTACTAACTCCTCTTAATGCCCAATTTACCCTTATTTCACTTATATTCATTTTAATTAATAATAATACCAATAAATTAATATTATATTGCTATTAATCAAATAAATACCCAAACATGCTCGATTTTCCAATACTTCACAAAACCACCGCAAAATCACCGAAACATGAATATTCTCAATTAAATAATTAATTAAAATATTTCAATTAAAATTTGGGGTGTTACAAGAGGCCACCTCTATTTAGACTTCGTCTTTTGTGTCTTCCAACTCTATAATCCTGTCATACTCTCTAGGTAAGACACAAACTACATTGCAGACAATGTCTTATGACGGCTCTGACCTATAGTTGAAGTTATCTATAAGCATATCATTGTCCGCAACAACTTGGTTTGATCTCTCTCCCACGTCTTTCTCTTGATCAGCGAATAACCTCTTCCCAACAAGCTTTTATCACCATTCTTATCTTTTTCGATAGGCATATTGCTGCTAGATTATGCTTTTGATCTCTCCACTGCCTCCCTTTCAGCTTTGCACCTTCTCTGTTGTCGTCTCCACTGAGGTCTCGACAAAGGATTTTTACCTTTGTAATTCTCTGAGTGCCATGCTGATTACTTAGAGGCTTGGAACTCTTTTTTTGTAGGCAATTGATGAACCTCGTTCAACTTCAAAGTTTTGCTACTTTTTTTGGCCTTGTTTCCTCTATTCAACCAGTTTTACCCAATTGTCCTTAGGGGTGTTATTAATGGGTTTTAATGTTGAAGGCTTGTTTCTATGAAGCCTTTGTTCATTTTGATCATGTCTCCCAGGTGCTCATTTCCTGTCGAAGGCACACCATGGTTCCTAGAATCTCTTCAGTTATTCTTGGCCTTTGCTCATCGAACTCCTTGAATATTCTTCGTAGCCTTCCTGTCGAAGACCGCGCTGCACCTATGGCATAACATTACTTCAGAATTCTTTTTCTGACACCTTTGGAGGAAATCAACTAGATTTTCCTCTTGTTTAAGATAAGCCACCTTAACGTAATTTTCTTGCTTGAGGCTGGATTCGTCTACCTCCACCGCAGATCCTTGGGTCATTCCGACCATGTTTACCTTGAGATTAGCACCTTCAGTAATACCAAACTCTTGAAACTTAATCTTAAGGCCTTCAGCAGCCTTAGTTTCGTTGTTAACTTGCATGAAACCCTCAGTAGTCTCATGAATTGTAGTATTTTGGTTTAAACCTTCAGTAATCCATTTGTAGAAGCTTTCAGTAACTCCCTTGTTGAGACAAATAGTAACCTTTTGGTTGAAGTTCTCAGTAACTTCTTGGGTGAAACCCTCAATGGTTTCTTTACTGAAAATCTCAGTGACCCCAACTGTGAAGCCATCATCGACTTCGACCATCACAACATCATCAATGAAGTCTTCAGCAACTTCTACCATGTTAACCATAAAAGATTTAGTATAATGTGCATCTGCTACAGGTAGAGGATCAACGACGATCTTCATCTGATTTTTTGACTTATCAGCAAACTTGGGTCTCCCCTCCTTGATGGCATTTTGAACAAGATCCCTGAAAAGGAAACATTGAGAAGTTTTATGACCCAAAAAATTGTGGCATTTGCAAAAACCTCTCTTCTTTATTTTTTCTAAAGGTGGAATTTTAGCACCAGGAGGTACTATCATTTGGCCATCCTTAACTAATAAATCAAAGATTTCGTCACACTTGGTGACGTTGAAGATGTAAGTTCTTTTAGGGAACCTGTCACTCTTCTCTAATTCGAATGGATTTTTTTTCCATTCGACGATGCTAGAACTTTACACAAGTAGGGTGGCCCTTGCTTTAGTTCAGCAAGGTCTATTTCGCCCTCGTCAAAAAAGGAATCATTATTGGTTTCTTGTTTGTCTATGTTGAACTCGACATAG
This sequence comes from Lathyrus sativus, assembly GCA_963859935.3. NCBI lineage: Eukaryota > Viridiplantae > Streptophyta > Magnoliopsida > Fabales > Fabaceae > Lathyrus > Lathyrus sativus. Next base: position 515,887,141 of record OZ012741.1, read on the forward strand.
GTTACCCTTTCTTTTCTATTCTTGTTTGCCTTAGCCTTCTCAGCCTTCAAGCGTTCTACTTGCCGAACTCTGTCATCCAACTGGGCCATATCTCTCAAGTATTGGGTATTTAACTTCTTCCTAATTGAGTAGTCAAGGCCACCAGCGACCATTTCGACCAACTCATGCTCAGGAACTTGTGTAATACACCTAACCTTAAGCAGTCAAAACCTATTCAAATAACCGTCTATTGGCTCAGAGAATTTCCTCTTAATGCTAGCCAATTCTTTCAGACTTATCTTCGACTATCCTGAATAAAATTGTTCATGGAACAATCTCTCCAATTGAGTCCAGTTGTCGATCGAGTTTGCTGGCAGTGTGGTAAACCAAGTAAAGACATTTTTAGTAAGTGAACTCGAAAAATATTTTTAACTTAGATTTTCATTGTTCAATTGTGGACTCACTAGTATCTCTAGAAAACTTAGTAAATTTAAGGACTTTCCATCTAGGGGTAAATATGACTGTAAAATATATTCAAATGATAATGAAGTATAATTTAGCCTATGAAGGCCAATATTCACCCCATTCATAGCCATAATTCTTTCAACCATGGCTGCCAGATTATTATCTGCTGCCACATCATAGTGTCAAACCTGATTTATGACTTCATCAGCATTCTAGTTTATATTTATCATTACTACCTTTGGCTCTATTGAGAGTGGTTGTTCAATTCTAGGAGGTTCGACCCTAGGTTGGTCGACTCCTTCCCCTTGGTTTAATACGTTCGCATGGGGTACATTTCGTTGAACTTGGTTGATTATGGGGTCTTCTTCCAAGACCACCCCAATATTTTGTACCATTCATTCCCTCTAAGGCTGTCGAGGGGGTTGCGGAACACTAAATAAATCAGCAATGCACGTCATTTGTGCTGCCAATTGTTAGTTTATTTGGGTAGTATTCTGGATTAAGGGATTGAACACGACACCCATTTGTTAGGCAAGAATCTGGACCATCTTATGATTACTTTCGTCCATCTATTGCCTTATTATCGCTGCAGAATTGTTAGTGATATTAGGCATCTGGGTAGAAAATCCTATCCCTAAGGGCTGACTAGTTCGACTCATATTATTGACACCTGAACCATATCCTTGCAATGGAGAATTTACACTCACCATTGGGTTTGAGAATATTGATGACGCATTTTGTAGACTTGCCATCACTGATGTTGGTATGCCATAAGGTTATTTGCGTCCTATTGGAGGCATTGAGAATCCAGGAACATAAAGCCTAAATGAATTATTTCCCACTAGAAAGGGGGTCACTGGTGGACCCTGTGTTTCCACATAGGATAAAATGGGACCAATATGGGCAATTGACTGCATAGGCATCAAAGTTTCCGTAGACGGTATGGCTTCGTACATTGATGCTGGAACTGTATTACCCCTGTTAAAGAAGAGTGGGTGGTTCTTCATTATTTGGAGGATTTTGGTTATTTGGTGAATTTGGATTCATCATTCTCCTTACGTATCTTCTCCTTGGTCTCTCTTCATTGTTTTTGGCTATTTTACCACTCCTAAGACTCATGCAACGAAGTGTAGAGAGATAAAAAATGAAGAACTCAACGCAAAATTGTAAGAACAAGAAAATAATTTGATACAATAGCATTGTCCCACTGGGCGTGCCAACTTGTTTACCTTAAAAGTGGCTAAACAATTGTTGGTCTTCCAAAAAATTAGTTTACTTGCAGGATTAACTAGTGAATCCTAAGGACATAGCTATTGTTTCAAGATATTTCTTGAAAATTAATGAACACTTCAACATTATTCATTTGTATGAAAATATTATTTTGATTGTTTTGGAAAAGGATAAACTTTGTAAATGTTGATAAAGAAAATGCAATGAAGAAAATTTCAAAGTAAAAGTGCAGTAAAGAACAATTGATAAATAAAAGTAACTTTCTACTGAAATAAAGATGGTGTTTCAACGTACATTTCTCAATGACAAACTCTTTTCTCACTTGACTTAGATACTTTGAGTATATTTTGAGTGTTTGTACAATAATGAACACACCCGAAATCCTAATATTAAGACTCATATTTATAACAAATCGAAATAATTGTCTTCGACGAACATTTCTCCAAATGCTGACACGTTTCACCCTACATGCCTTTATTTTGCTACAATTCTCACGCGTCTTTCTTGAGAAATGGATAAAGACAAAAGACAGTTATTTGTCCATATTTTGAATTTCAAACTTCCGTCGAAGGAAGGCTTCAAACATTCTTCGTCTAAGTTGCTTTTCCATACTTAGAAATATTTCCAAATATTATTCAGACACGTCTCCTTTATGGAAATGACTTCGATCAAACTTCTCACACAAATCCCTGTCGAAGTCAATAAAATTCAAAAAACTTGATTTTCACCTTAATACTAAAAAGTCTAGCATCAAAATTTCCAACCAATAGTACCATGTACAAAATATTTAATTTACCAATCAATATATGTTATATACATCAAATAAAGTAACAATTAACGTATGTCATAAGCATTAAAAAAAGATATAACTTAACTAGTTAATTAAATGTCTAGGTTGTTTGAAGTAAGGTATAAGATCTGTGTCATATTTATTATGTGACAAAGATCCACCATAGAAATTTGGAAACTAGTTAGTGAGTATCAAATTTATCAATACTTATTAAAACAATTAGTTCATCAAAATGCATATTTGAATAGTTGCAAGTGTCACTAACTCTTACTTTGACCCACCTATTGTTGGAGAAATGAACAACCTCTATTGGGATAAAAAATTGATAGAGTAAGCCATATGAAAGTAAGTCAAAATGAAACTCAGTATCTTGAAGAGCTAACATTGTCGGTGCAGATTCAACCACGACAAAGAAAGATGAAGCCCCTTAATCTAAGCATCATCTGAGGAGCAAGGAAATCACGCTCCTCCCACAGGTCAGGAAAAAATGACCTTTGATGGTCCACTAGAAGTATTCATTGTGCATTAGGATTTTGGAAAGCAAGATACCAAATCCATGGAAAAGCCATCAAGGCTAAATGAGTATGATCAAAAAGCAGATCCAGGTGAGCAAGTACAACTTATTAATGATTGACTAAACTATTTCAACATTGACGAATCATCTAAATCTAAGTTGTTTGCACTGACCCTAGTTGGCCCGACCATGCTGTCGTTCAATGGTTCTACGGACGAGAGCATTGTGTCATACCCCAAATTTGTCCTACCTTTTTCAAAATTTCATTTGTCTGACTTTGATTTTCATTTTGCACCTCCTGTATAGCGTAACTTGTTTCTCAGCATGAATAATTTCTAAAATGATTATCCGAAATAAATTTCTTGGATATGCAGACGGACTGGTCGAACTGTGTCTCAAATATACGAGAAAAATCATTGATTGAAAAGTTTCGAATTTAAGCTTGCAAACGTCAATGATTTTTGACCTATTTTCCATACAACTTGATCTAGCGCGCTGGTCTTATCTCTCGAAAACATTTTAGTCGCTTTTGATCAGTCTAAACCTTTTTACCGGTCTCGACTAATTTCAAAATCGGACAAAATGCTGTATTTTTCCGGATGGTTTATTCGACACTGATAATTTTAGTGCAATCGTTTTTATTTTTGGAAATTTCGATACCCAACTTTTTATTCAATTTTTATTCATTTTATTCGTAATTTTTAGTTAAATAATCCTTTAATTAATTTAGAATTAATTTGAGTTTGCTTAATTAATTAGGATTTTTTATACTTTCGTTTTGATTCAATTCTAATTATTTAGAATTTTTTATTTAATTTAATTTATTTTTAATTTATTTTTGTCTCTAAAATAATATTGAGGGCAGTGTTGGTATTGGTAAAAAGTAAAAAACCTTAGTTCCCACTATATAAGCATTTGCCAATGAAATTGAGGAAAAAGGACTGAAAACGACGCAGTCCAAAAGAAAGAGATGAACAACGCCTACCACCTAGAATAAGGGCAATCTACAAGTTGTTTTGAATATTCCAGCAGATCATATGCATTAAGGAAGCTATCTGATGTATTTTTGACTGTTGTAGACAAGAGGCACTGCGGGCAACCATGTAAGGTCAATTCTAAACCCTTTGTTTACAACTTGTTTTTCTTTTCTTTATATTTTAAATTATTTTATATTGGTTTATTGCTAGAATTTGGTGTTAAGCTTTCATCATTTTTTTTTCTTTCATTATAAATAAATTTTGTGTGAATAATTTTATACGGCATAATCGAATTCTTAATTTTTAGATTTGACAATTTCATTGTTGTTATGCCCCAAATTTCAATACATGGGATACTTTCTCCGCATTATGATTCAAATGTACGATATTCCGATTACGTGGTCGTTATATACAAATTGGCTTTGGAGCGCATTGTGACCAACTCTGTTTGATTTACTTTATGTGCTCACTCTTGTATTACCTACAACATTTGTTGTCTCTGTCAATACTTGAAAAACGTTGTCAGAACTCTGGAAAACGTTGCCTAAAAGAATAAAGGACGTTTTCTAGGTGTCTCTTATGCGAGCGTTGCCTATAGTCTGAGGGGACGTTTTTTCATGTTCTATGGACACGCTTTTTAAAAACGTCGCCTAAACAAAAGGAATAGGAGACGATTATTTGTGGCCTCTTAGGCGACGGTTTTTAAGCGTTGCCATATGCGACTACAATTAATAATTGTTGCCTTAAATCTGAATCAAGAGGATCGTTTTTAAAGTGTAGCCATAACTTATAGGTTGTTCTTTTGGTTGTTGCACCCCAAAATTTGCCCTCTTTCAAGGCTTGACTCATTTCTTCATTTCTTTCAAATTCAATGACATAAAGGAAATCCACCATGAATTCAAGATTAAAGGCAAGAATATTATAAAGAGAAGTTTTGTGACATTACAAGAATGTCATTTGTTGCAAGATTTTCAACTCTAAGTAATGTTTAGAAATTAATTTATTTCTAATACTTCATTCAAGTCTCTAGTCAAATTCATGTTATGGTAATGCCACACCAAGTCTACATTATGCTTACAAACATCCAAGAAACATGCAAGGATTAAATCAACATTGGAATGTTTTAGGACCAATAATATGCATGTTTAATCATGGAAAAACAGTCCCATGCAAGAGGTGACAAATTTCTTCATGTCACAAGATCACATGTCACAAGACCAAAGGAATAACATGTGACAATGCTTCTACATATCAGAATTTTCAAAATGCTGTCAAGAGTTGGTGGCATTGACCAAGAGGAGCTATCCAAACACAAACAAACAAAATGGGTGCAAGGCACAAGTTGCTGCAGCAAATAGCATAGGAAAGTAGTGCAGAAAATGCAGCATAGCACCTTACATGGAAATGGAAAGAAAGAGAGTGACATGAGAAAAGGTGGCAAGAGACATTGCCCCATGAAAAAATCTGATGTTTGGGGGGAAGAGAAAACCCTAGGAGCTGAGATAAGAAGAGGGGGCTGTAAACAAAAGGATTGATTCATTCAACATTCATTTCTACACACACTTGCAAAACCAGAAAATAGAGAGAGCAAAACAATACCCTAAAAAACAGAAAAATAGGAAGCTTTGCAAACCAAAAAAAAGAGAGTGATATAGAACCAAGAGGATCATTAAGAAACAAAACCTTCACAACATAGAGGGAAGAGGAGTGAGGTACATTCAACCAAGACCAAGGAGGACTTGCAAGAAGGATAGAAAGCTCTTGGGTATCCATTTCCTCCAACCTTTCTCTCTTTATATTTTTGCTATTTACATTCATTTCGTTTACTCTTTTATGTGTTGTTGTATTGTATGCATCATGTAAGGTTCTAAGGGTTCCAAAAAAACATTTTTAAGAACCAATAAAAAGGAAGAAAATCACAAAAGACAGCAAATACTGTATTTTCCGCTTCAGGTCGCGCCGCGACCCATGTTCGCGGCGCGAACTGTCAAAAACAGAATCAAAACTTTTCTCAGTTTGCGGCGCGAACACCCTTCGCGGCGCAAACATGCAAAAAATAGAGTGTTCATTTTTCTCAGTTCGCGGCGCGAACACCCTTTGCGGCGCGAACTGATCAGTTTGTCAGTTTTTTTCGCATGTCTCGATTTTTTTTGTCGACTAGCCCATATGTTTGCATGGTTTTAGTGTAAATATTGCTATTGTCTTTGTTGACTCTTGATTACATAACCATTTTCAAAAAAGCAAACTCTCGATTTTATCGATCCATTTTCGACCATGTAAGTCGGCCGCCTTGTGCATCCGCCATCGACCTTGTTCGTGTCACCTCAAACCTTTTTAGCAATTAAACCCTTGACCCAATGTCAAGCGGATTTTCTCAAACGATTGTTAAGCCAATTCACCATATTTAATAAAAGGGTAAAGTTCTCTTTGTATTGAACTAAAGAGAAGGGATTGAGTGTAGACTTCTTCCTTTCCGAGTGTCGAGATGCTCACTGTAGTGTGGGTGGTTTTGATACTTGTCTTTCAATATGAAGACATTTTCATCCACACCTTTTTCTCCTAAAAAACCTCGGCCCCGTGCCAAGTGCATTTTCAAAACACTTACAATAAATAAATCGATTCTCTTGGTATTGAACTAAAGAGAGAGGATTGAGTATAGACTTCTCCCTCTCCGAGTGTTGGGATATTCACTGTAGTGTGGATGGTCTCGATACTCGTCTTTCAATACGAAGACGTGACTTTATCCGCCACCTATCTCCCTCTACAACTTCTTTCCGCAACCTTTGTCACCTAAAAACCTCGGTCCCGTACCGAGCGCATTTTTAAAACTCTTCTCATAACAAAAACTTGAATGGTCGTGGAGTGGTTAGGCGTAGGCCTTCTCCTATCCCGAGTGCTGACGTTTACCGTAGGGTTCTCTGTCGCAAAAGCGCTTACCATTTAAAACCAAAAACACTTTAATAAGAGAATGAAGCTCTCTTTGTATTGAACTAAAGAGAGAGGATTAAGTGTAGACTTCTTCCTCTCCGAGTGTCGAGATGCTCACTGTAGTGTGTGTGGTTTTGACACTCGTCTTTCAATACGAAGACGCTATGTTCGCCACACCCTTTCACAACAAAAACTTTGAGATGAAGAATTGGGTACTACCCGTAGGGGTTACTATTCGAGGACCTATCTCGCCCCTAAAAAAAATAATTCAACAAATCAAATGTGACATCTTGCCTTGCGTGGTGAAAAATTATCTTTCGAAAAGGATATGATACGTCCATTCCACCGCAAACAGGTAATGCCTAAGTCTCCAACGAGCGAGCAGCAGTACACCTAACTGCCAGAATGCGTACGATAGCATCATCCATAAAAAACATCAACAAATCGTAGGCCGAACTACGGCTGCTCTGATTCTTTACTTTTTCAAGTAAAGATACGTAGGCACAAGGGCCACAATCCTTGCCGAGCACATTCCCCCTTATATCTGTAGTTCCTCGAACTACGTCGACTCTGATTTTCTCATATCCGTTGAGAATACGTAGGCCTAGGACCGCGAAGTCCTACCGAGTCCGTCCTTTCTCTCTTCTTCCCCCCGTTACCTTTCTTTTCCCGTTTCTAAACCCTTCTCTGTATCTTTTGGAACACTCTTCATAGTAAAACATTTAAGCAAATAAGTTCACACGTCGACAAACAAATGGTTCCCATCGAGTACGATGGATGCGAGGGGTGTTAATACCTTCCCCTCGCATAACCGGCTTCCGAACCCGTTCTTGGTTGCGAGACCATCTTATCCATTTATTTCTTAAGGTTTTCTCGATATTTTCCTTTCCCCTCATGGGATAAATAAAGTTCGGTGGCGACTCTTTTGTCCTTTCTTTTTCGCCTCCCCGTCGTTGCGCGTTGCATTTTTTGAGTAGCGACATTGGTGTCCCCATAAAATATACAATTTCACAATTATTTTCTAAATAATATAGTCGATGATGATTGGCTTTAAAAAAATGTCGATTATAAATTAAACAAGATCAAATTTAACCGTACATCCATAAAAGTTGTAATATTATAATAAAATTGAGTTCAAACATTAATTCAAGATAGTACCCGATAAACAAAATGCCTAAGGTAACATTAATTATAATACTAAGTTTAATACTTTGAAGTATGATCCTAGTAAAATAACAAAAAACATAGTTCAACAAAAGAACAAAAAAGATAGTATAAGTTTAATGCTTTCAACTACAAGTCAAAGAAAAGAAAGACATCATCTAACTCATTCAAGTTAGTCTTCTTGGAATTCATCATCCAGATCGTCCTCTTGAAATTCATCACATATGTCGTCCTGCATAAATTCTTCATCTACGTCATCCTCTTGAAATTTACCACCTATATCGTCCTCTTGAAATTCATCTTTAAGATCTATATCGTCCTCTTGGAATTCGCCACCTATGACGTCCTCTTGAAATCCATCATCTATGTCGTCCTCTTGAATTTCATCATTTATATCGTCATTTTCAATATCTTCATTGATACCTTGCTGCATAAAAAAATAAAACAAAAATCCATCAACCATAAATATTTTAGTCCAATAGAAAATTAAGACATCAACAAGAATTAAACCTTGCACAAATAAAAACTAAAACACAAGCAAAACACACTCAATTATGCATTAACAAACCCTTAACAACATATTTGTGAATGCCTCCAATCAAAAGTATCAATGCTACAACCATGACTATATTTAAACTCTATTGCTAATATTAGCCTTTTCAATTGTCAAATCTCAAAACTAACAAAATACAAAACTTTCAGCAGACCAAATCAGCCCTTTTTATATAAATATATAAATATAAACAACTCTATAACAATTTATAACAGATATATATATATATATATATATATATATATATATATATATATATATATATATATATATATATATATATATATATATATATATATATATATATATATATATATATATATATATATATATATATATATATATATATATATATATATATATATATATATATATATATATATATATATATATATATTTTGCATTGAGTTTTTGCGGATTAGGGAGGCAACTACGTTATTTAGACTTCTCAAGTCATTGGAATGAGTGATCTGTTGGCCTGTTATTTTCTAATCCTTTCATGTCAAGACTTGTCTGTAGATATGTCCTACCTGATCTTGGTAGTGCAATTGTTTACTTTCTTATTATGGAAAATAAAGATCATCTTTACCTTTACTTACATTTAGTTAAGGTTAAATTAATGGTTTTTATTTCTATGAGATTAAATTAATGAGTCAGAATGATATAGAAAGATCCTTGTAACTTATATATATTTTTCAAGTAAGTCATCATGGGATAAGTGAAAATTCTGGCAGGAACACGATGGAAGTTATTACCAAAGTTATAACATCCACTGTGACATTGGATACTGACTATACTAAATCAACTGTAAAGTAAAGCAATAAATACACAGTAATTGTTTACCCAGTTCAGTGCCAACAACACTTACATATAGGGGCTACCAAGCCAGGGAGGAACTTCACTATTAGCAGAATTAATTCAGAGTCAAACAACACAGTTTGCACTCCTTACTTAAAACATACCCAATGACAATTCAGCCTAAAGACACTCTAGACCTGAGTATACCCACTCACTCCCCCTCAATCACACCACAGTGATATCAGTACACAATTACAAAGTAAATATGAAGAAGCACTTCATATACACCTTGATCTTGCTTCACAACTTTGATCAAGGAACTCACACACTCTTGCTTAACAACTTCGAGTGAGACACAACCTAGAATCTACCTATCCAATGCAATCATCCACCAGACAATTGCTTGGAGTACAAGTATTCCTAAGCAGAATTCACACGTGAAGACTAGCCTTCTTCACTCAGAAGGACTCTCTGATTTGCACTCTCTATTCTTCTGTTAAGAGTTGCTGTTCAGAATGGCTTCTTCTGATATATATATATATATATATATATATATATATATATATATATATATATATATATATATATATATATATATATATATATATATATATATATATATATATATATATATATATATATATATATATATATATATATATATATAGCAGCTGTCAGTCCTTTGGGCCTTGGTGCATAAATTAGGTTTTATTCATAACAAACCTAATTTTTAATGATCTGCACACTTGCCTATTAATTCAGGTTCCTTTTAGCTCGCATAGGGCTTCTACAAAGTCTCCTGATTTCCAGCTTGAACTCCTATTCTTTTTCCTGGTTTCTAGCTACCAGAAAAACAAACCTGCGCTTGATGTCATACGACCCATGTCACAACATTGGGTATGACATTCAGCGTAACTTGCTTTTAGCTAAGTTAACTTACCCTGCACATACCATATTATGTATGCATTAATAACAGACATGACATACATACATGCTCTAGTGTTTATGCCACAAAATGCAGCCAATCAAGAGCACCTACAAACTCCCCCTTTGGGAAATTTTTGGCTAAAACACTCTGTCATTAGATCAGAGATTTACACAGCAGAAGACTTATAATCTGACCTGCAGAGTAGTTACTAGCTCAAGCCTCTCTGAGTCCTTACAGTTAACTCTCACTGTTATAACTCACCTTGTTAACCATCTGTAAATTATCACTACAAATGTCACACCTAGTTGAGTAACACTCTGGTGTACTCCCCCTCAACTGATCAGATCAGTTGGGTACTCAACCTGCAGATCATTCTGCTGTCTCACAATATAAACATCCAGCCTGTTTTGGATGTCTTGACATTCAGGATGACTTCTTGAAGTCACACACACTTGTGCCACTCCCCCTGAAGAGATGCACACTACTCTCAGGTACTCTCATTCTGCTCACAAATTGCAAACACACACAAGATTAGCTCCTAGTTCTAACAAACATGGCATCACATCACTACCATCTGTTATCCCACAGATCATTTGCAGCACCTGTAGTTACACCTGCATACCTGCAAGTCTAATATCATATGCACAATGGTGCATATGCTTAAGCACAATCACTGCTCATGGCAGTCTTTCACCTGCTCTTCCACCTGCTGTACCTACTGTTTTCTAACACACTCTCTCCCCCTTTTTAGCCACAAATTAAGATCCAACTAACAAATAGCATAGATCATAAAGTGTACCAATACATATGTTTGGGGTTACATTGCAAAACTGCTCATAGAGAGCATCATAAAACATTCATGCTGAGAAAAGAAAAAAATAAACCAGCAGCATCTCTTCATCAGCTCAGCAGAACAGCAGCCTGAGCCAGGTATTATCAACAATTACTATTCCTCCTCTTTAGCAGAGCTGGAACTCTCCTCTGAAGTGTCTTCTGAATTGGTTTCCTCAAACCTGTCCTTACCTGTTTCCTCATCTTCACCACTGGCTTCCTCAGAAATATCATCAGTTGCTTCCTGGTCATTATCACTTGAGCCATTTCCATCTCTTTCTTCATCAGTGAACTCAGACCCCTCATCTTGATCAAGGGTTCTGATAAATTCTTCAAGAATTCTCTTTCTAGTATCCAGTTCCTTGCAAGTGTCTTTCAACATTGAAATTACTTCAGCTTTTCTTGATTTTGATGTCTCAACTGATGTCATACCAATATCAGGAGCATGAGTCCCCTGAAACAGGTTATGATGAAATGACAATGCAGTTTCTCTTTTGCTTGCAATATCATTCTTCTTTAGAATGTTGGGATGTTGGTCACAGATGAGAGAGGGGAAAGCAATAGGGCCCTTAATACTGTAGCTACCAGCATGCTTCATGGTTTGTTCATAAATGTATGTTCCATAATTGAGCTTAGCCTTAGTTCCTACATCATACATGAACCTTCCAAGAATGGTTGCCACTGTTGTCTTATGATTGGTGGGCACCCAATTTGTAGCACCAATTTTGTGAAGCACACCATATTTAACACTTAGTTTGCTTGTTACAAGCTTCCCTTTGTTAGGCCACTTCTTGACCTGTTTAGCAGTTATTTCCTGACACACTTGATGGTTTGAGACTTTTATATCAGTCAAGCCTTCATTAGGTCTCCCCAAGTACTTGTTGATGATAGCTGCTGTAAAGTTGATACATTCACCTCTTACAGATACTTTGCCAAACTCACTGGATTCACTGTCAGCACATGCACCTGATAGATTGACTATGAATTCTTTTACCAATGTTTCATAATATTGGGGGAACTGAGTCACAGTTCTCACCAAGCCAACATCTCTGATGAGGGCCATGATTTCTTTGTTTTCAAGAGCATTCTGAGCAAGCTCTCTCTCTCTAGGGCCACCCTCTTGTGATACACGTATTTCCATCTGATAACACCCGATGCATAATGGAATGAAATGTTATCAATTGGTACGTCAGAAATCCTTTCAGCCAGTTTGCTTGTGGAAGGCTTTTTCTTGGTTTGGATGTCATTGACATTAACAGGAACATCAAAGTTTGATTCTGAGCTTGGTTCAACCCTCTTCTTCTTTGTGGTAACTTTGCTCCAGCCTCTAGGGGGTCCAACATGAGCCCTCTTTGTTCCAGCCTTCTTTGTGAAAGCTTCTTGCTCAATACTCTTCTCACCATCTTTCTTCTTGGGGGGAATTTGATCAGCTACCTTTTTCCCTTTTCGTGTCATCAGCCTTTTGGCTATGCCTGGATTGAGTTTGACTATGGGATCATTGTCAGAATAGTTGGCTAGGTCCACCACATTAGTATCTGTGGTGCCTTGCATACTTTCACCCTTTTGTTTACCTTTTTCACCCTTGTTCCTTCCTTTTGGTGCATGGTCCTTTGATGTTGAGACATTTTCTTGATCATGCAGTTTAGGAACAGACCCCTTCAAGTTCGAAGTCGTGGGTATGTTGAGTGCATTGGCGACTATTTCAGCAATGGCTAGATGGTTTCGTCTAACTTCTGCGTTGTTGCGATCATCAGATGCAGCAGAGGTAGGAGCTTGACCGGTGTCACGGTCATTTGGTCTTTTTGCATGGGGTTTGCTGGGTTCATTCATCAATAGTCCGTCCGGTGTTACCATGCGCAATGGAGCTACTTCTAGCACCTCGTTAGGGTTTGAATCCTCGGCTTTCTTGGACATGCATTTGGATGGGGACGATTTTGATTGTTGTGACATTGTTGGAGACGTTGACTAAGAGCAAAGGAGTGTTCTTTTGTTTGAGACTGTTGGAAAGATGAACAGTTTAATTGTTACCCAAGTGGTGTGGGAGTTTGATGTATAGGGGCTCAATGAAAGGTATGGCAAATGAGGAGGGAACTTAATGTATTGACTAATCAGAAAATCTTTGAATTTTAAGTCATAGTTCCATATTCTCATTAATTGCTATAACTCACCATTACTTAAGGACCTCAATTTTTGTAAATTATTTTTAAATTTATGGTCCTTGACACTTCTTGCACCAAGTTCATCCCTATTTACTGCCTGAATCCATTTACACGGGCTGCCTCTGAGCATGCCTCCCTTGACCTCACCTGGACTTGGTTGAATAGTGCGCTAGATGTCACCGAACAAAGTCATGACATCTGGAGTAACATCGCTTCCTTTAGGCAGGGTAGCATCCATGGACTCCATCAGATTCCAATATAGCCTATCTAACTTTCCCTGAAGACTACTAATTGGGTATCCCTTCTTGGCTTGCTTCCCTGCATGAAGTTTCTTACATCCTGTCCTTCTTTCTGAAGCATATTTTGGAGATCTTCTTGCTGATGTGTTGAACCTTCTATTTTGTCTGTCTTTCTCCAGCCATAATTTGTCCTTAGTTTTTTCTTTCTCCAGGTTATTGAGGTTACTTCTGGGCTCCCACAAGTAGCAATTATTCTTTGCTCTGGACCCCTTCATGATTTCTTCCCCTTCTTGATTTGTGACCCCACAATCATCCTTGGTAAATTGGACCTTTAAGCCTTGATCACAAAGCTGACTGATACTTATTAAGTTTACAGTCAGTCCCTTAACCAGCAGGACATCTTTCAATTTTGGAGCTTTAGGACTGTCAAGCTGTCCAGCACCTGTGATTTCTCCTCTAGCTCCATCACTAAAGGTTACATGACTATATGAATGAGGTTTGAGTTTGATCAACAGATCCTCAATTCCAGTCATATGCCTGGAGCAGCCACTGTCAAAGTACCAATCTTCATTGGTAGACATCCTTGGAGAAGTGTGAACTGCTAGTGCAACAGTCTTGGCAATCCATTGATTTTGCTTGTTATGCACTTCCTTCTTAGCCTGAAGCTGCCTCTTGCCAGGCTTGGCATGATGCTGCCTTTTTCCATGTGTAGCATGATGCTGCATTTTTCCATGCTTACCTTGTTTGGTCTTGCTTTGGCAAGGAAATCCATGCAGCCAGAAACACACAACTTTTATATGCCCAAGTTTTCCACAGTGGTAGCATCTGTTCCCTTGGAATTGTCTCTTGACTTGATTCCAATTTTTGTGTGGAGGATGTTGTGACTTTGGTCGTGACATCCTTTTTAGCTTTTGAAGGTCAGGCTGCAACCTATTGAGTTTCAAGATAGGATTTTGTTTCCTAACAAATCCTAGACCAGATTTGTCTCCTGATGTCTGACTACTCTGAAGGATTTCCTCTAGGGTGTCAGTCCCAGAGTTGAGCATCCTTATGGATTTTGTCATTTGCTCCTTTTCACCTTTCAACTAATTTACCTCCCCTTGGAGTGAGTTTATAGTGGCTAGATGCTCTTTCTTTTCAGCTTCTAACCCCTTGATGACTTCCTTCTAAAGCTCTCCTTGTTAGTACAGTTCAGTACTCCTGATGTTAAGCTTTTGATATGAGGCTGTAAGTTCCTCAAAAGTCAGTTCCTCTTCACTTGGGTCACCATCAGAAATACACACACTGTTAAGAGCAGTGACATGCTTGGCTGACTCTTCTTCTGATTCAGTGTCAGAATCAGTCCATGTGACAGTCAGGCCTTTTCCCTTCTTCTTGAGGTATGTGGGACATTCCTTTCTGATATGTCCATATCCTTCACATTCATGGCACTGTACTTTACTGACTTTCTCCTCAGATTTGTCTTTGTCAGCAGGCAAGCTGAGTATACCCACTCACACCCCCTCAATTACACCACAGTGATATCAATACACAATTACAAAGTAAATATGAAAAAGCACTTCATACACACCTCGATCTTGCTTCACAGCTTTGATCAAGGAACTCACACACTCTTGCTTAACAGCTTCGAGTGAGACAAACCCTATAATCTACCTATCCAATGCAATCATCCACCAGACAATTGCTTGGAGTACAAGTATTCCTAAGCAGAATTCACATGTGAAGACTAGCATTCTTCACTCACAAGGACTCTCTGATTTGCACTCTCTATTCTTCTGTCAAGAGCTGCTGTTTAGAATGGCTTCTTCTGATATATATATATATATAGCAGCTGTCAGTCCTTTGGCCCTTGGTGCATAAATTAGGTTTTATTCATAACAAACCTAATTTTAATGATCTGCATACTTGCCTATTAATTCAGGTTCCTTTTAGCTCGCCTAGGGCTTCTATAAAGTCTCCTGATTTCCAGCTTGAGCTCCTCTTCTGTTTCCTGGTTTCTAGCTACCAGAAAAGCAAACCTGCACTTGATGTCATACGACCCATGTCACAATATTGGGTATGACATTCAGCATAACTTGCTTTTAGCTAAGTTAACTTACCCTGCACAGACCATATTATGTATGCACTAATAACAGACATGACATACATACATGCTCTAGTGTTTATGCCACAAAATGCAGCCAATCAAGAACACTTACAATAAGTGTTAATACTTATGTTTCATAAACCTGTTCTAATCATAATGTGAAACTTGAGTTGAGGCTGTATCGTTCCTCTTTCACAAAACTGCAGTTCTCCAACAATGAAATTTAGTGTGGTGGGAAAAAGATATTAAGAACAAAAATTGAGAAAAATAAATAGAAAGATAGAAATAGATTTTAGTTTTAGAGAGATAATGAAAAGGGATTGTTGGAGAGGATATATAAAGTTATAATCTGAACTCTCTTCGGTTTTATTTATTAGCAAAATGTTTCTAAACTTTTTGGCCTTAATATATATATATATATATATATATATATATATATATATATATATATATATATATATATATATATATATATATATATATATATATATATATATATATATATATATATATATATATATATATATATATATATATATATATATATATATATATATATATATATATATATATATATATATATATATATATATATATATATATATATATATATATATATATATATATATATATATATATTACAAAAGCATTTACTTATTGAATGCAGAAAGAAACTGTAGTTTTATACTACCATTTATTTACTTACTATAACACAATTAGAATAACATAAATCAATAATATTGATATATATGGTTACCTTTCCATAACATGGAGCATGAGTTGATGTAGAGGATGCATTTGCGGTCTCATAGCATTTGGGAAACTGTTAGCATCTCCATGAGATAATCCTAATAAACCTTCGATTGACTCCAAATTAATTTGAGGATTGCATTGTTGAATTACGGTCTTAAAAGCATTTTGCAATCTATCAATCTGATCTTGAAACTCATGCCTTAATGTAGAGACCTCTTCACTGTGTGCTTGTTTCAAAGCATTAATCTCCGCCTTTCACTATAAGGAATTTTTAGTTACATTTCTCCCATAACAGCGTACCCGGCCAGGACACTCCTTTCCAAAAAACTTTAAAAGCTTCTGTATCGCTTTCCTCCTTTTCAGTCATTTCTTGAAGTTGGGACTAGTATAAATTACAAGAAAATATTAACTACTATTATAGAATATAAGACAACTATATTAAGTAAACATACTATATAAACAATGTTACATACAATTACTTTTCCAGTTTCTACATCCAGCTCCTTTCCTTTAATTCCTTTTCGAGTTTCAACAAACATTTCTGATTGAGTGGGCTTTCTTTTTTCCTTTTCACGCTGCACAAGTTAAAACAATTCCATAACAAAAACAACCTATAATTAAAATTTCTATTACATAAACAACACATGAATTAAAATGCTCAGAGAACCATTCATCCAAGGAATACTTTAATTGAGAAAATAACCATTCATACAAGAAATACTTTATTAAGAACGAAAGGAAGTTACCATTTTTTCACGTGTCAAAGCAAAGTTTTTGGGACCCATTCGATGCATCCACTTTAGTTGAGCTCTATTTCTAGTGTTAGTTTAACTGATTGCCTACATTTAAATTTGAGGAATTATTTTAATAAATCTTACTTGATTATGGAATACATAGAAAGGTGAAGACATACATAAAAAAATATTAATCTTACTTGTATAGCTTCCTTACTCCAATAATCACAAAAACTCTTAAACTGAGCTATGGGCACCTTTGACGGACGATTTTTTAGTCTCTCGGTCATGTTGGAATACTTCAAAAAATGATTCTTCTTATTTTTGTGCTTATATCTTCTCCATGCATCTCTAAGAGTGGTCTCAACCCAATCTTGTGCTTCAACCGACAAGCTAAACTTCCGCTACAAAAATTATAAGATTGTCCTTAGTTAAAAAGAGTGTTTTATTATCATAAACCAAAAGTTTGTCCTTAGTTAAAAGTGACTTCAATTTCAACACAACTTCCTTTACTGCAACAACAACAACAAAGCTAGTCAATAACGATGATGCTTCTTTCCTAAACAATGTTGAAATCGATGAAATAACTAATTAAGATTTAATCGAGAAAACGACGATGTTGCTCGCACGAACGATCTAGAGAGAAATGATCAGAAAATGAGAAAATGAAAACACGAATGTAATATAAATTAAAAGAGATGAAATTAAATACGTTGTCGTTGGAAGAAAGGACGATGATGTTGATGGGGTCAAAAGTGGCACGATGAACATGGTTTAACTAACCTCTTACGTTGCAGAAAGGTGGAAAGACGCAGGAGAACCTACACATCACACAATATTGATACAATCCATCACTCACTAAGACTCATGTTGATGATTGTGAACCATAGTTTATCATCAAAAAATAAGCAAAGAACTTCAGTAAACCTAATTTCATAGCAACATTTTGCAACCATTAGCTAATAGGAGTAAAACATGAAAATTAAGAGAAAATTTTGAAAATTGAATTAATCCTAAAATATAGAAATGAAAAAGTTTGTGAACTTTTAAGGAGAAGGGTGTTGTACCCCAAAATTTGCTCAACCTTTTCTTTACTTGGCTTATGTTTCATTTTCATTCTTTCTAGCATTTGTAGTTGCATATCATTGTTCTTTTCAGGGGATCAAGAGAGGTGTGCTATATTAAAGAAGGTTTCCAAGAGTTCCAAGCTCAAGCATGAGTGCTCATTAAAGATATCAAGTGCCTATCATCATCAAGAGAAGGTCAAAGCTCTTTGAGAGAGAAGATTGATGAATGTTGCTTATCTCCTATCTTGGAGACCAATTGAAGATCATTTGAGGATCACAAGCTCATAGATATGGATATGGAATGTTGTGGAAGTTCATTGAGTGCTTTGGGAGCAATTGTGGAGCTTGTTCAAGTTGTTATTTCATTTGCAAGAGGTTGCAGTCAAAGGATTGTACACCTAGGGTTTCATCTGCCTAGTACAAAGTCCACTGTGGATTTGAAAGAGATTAAGACTTAGCTCTAAGTCATTGTGATCATGAAAAGTTGTGTTGAGACATTTGATATGTCATTTCAAGTTCCATTCAAGAAGAATCAAGAGTGTGAGAAGTCGTGTTGAGACATTTGGTATGACATTGGTTTTAGAACCTTTTCATGTTATATTTGTACTCATTTTGATTCACATTCTCCAACAAGTAAAATGCACCAAGAAGATTTGATGTATGGTGTGAAATTCACGTGGAAATCAAGGTTACTTCAAAGAGAAGTTTCAATTCAAATCTCCACCATTGGATCAAATTAAGGACAAATTCCAATCCACACGATCAATACACATTCCCAGTTGTTGATTCAAATCAAATTCAAGGGAAATTGGAGCCAAATTCACGTATGCATGAACCACTTTCCAATTTTGGGCATTTTCCAATTACACTCCAATAAGGCTTCATTAGGCCTCCGATTGATTCCAGATCCATTGTATAAAAGCTCCAGATGAAGTTTGAGCCTTCATTCATGCAAACTTGTGGAGGGAGAGCATAATTGCAGTTTGAAAATTCAAGAGCAACTTGGAAATCGTGAATTGAGATTGAAGCAAATTTAAGCCAAATCAAAGCCAGAAACATCTTCCTCGAACTTTATAGAGGGATTCTGCACAGTTTTGAGCAAGCTAAGCATCGTGTGAAGCTCCAACGGAGAGACTCCGTTAGGTATTCTTCTTTCTCAAAATTCTCTCATGTTAGAGCTTAGATCCATGACATTCTTGTTGCATCTGAAGTCCTACAACTAGTAGGCAAAATCTGGATAGTTATTTGTCATGCTTGATGAAATTTCAGTTGAGCATGTGATTTTTTAAATCATTCGAATCTCTCATTATATACATGATAAATGATTTTCAACCTTGGATCCGTGATCTACGTGAGTTCCTCTTCATTTTGGTATAAAATTTGGTGCAATTTGGTAGAGTTTGGAACCTGCAACTTCGGCTGCCTTGCCGGAGAAGATGATCAAAACAGTTGCTCTGTCGTCTGGTTTTTTCTTTAGGGGAGCTGATGTGTTTGCCATGTGTGCGTGTTTGACTCATTGACTTGTTGGATGAACGACTTGGATCATTCTGACCAGCCAGCGTGTGTGTTGACATGCCACGCGTACTAGTGAAACGACGTGTTTCACTTTGGATTCAGTTTGTTTTGGTCTTGTGCCTTAGGTGTTACGCGCACCCCCCTCCAGTCTGAGCCCATTGTTTTGTTCTTGTTTTGTTGCTATTCACACCGTTTCTACTAATCGTTGTATTTTCTTTTTATTTTCATTTCTGTTTTGGTTTAATTCTATTAAAAATAGCTCAAAACATTGGAAAATTCCACAAAAATATTTTTGAGACACCTTAGGTTGTTAATTAATTTTTTATATTTTATATTTTTGTTTTTGGTTTATTTTTCAATTAAAAAGGAATTAAATGTTTGGAGATGTTTTTAATTGAATCTTTCCTTGTTCTTATTGTTTCATGCCTTGTTCCTTGATCAATTCTTATCTCCAAGGATTGAGACTCTTTTCTCATGTGAATGATGAATTGAAGAGTCTTATAGGATGATTTTGGCCCTGGTTTAGTTCATTTTGGTTTGACTTTTGAGTCTTTTCTTTTGACCCTCGACAACCCTCCTTCAAAGCGGAGCATCCTTGTGAATTAAATTCTTTGATGATGCTTTGTAGTGACTTTGGTTGTGATCTTTTGGCCCCAGGTTGCCTACATTGTTATGTTCATTTGAGATTTTATTTGGATTTAATTGAGCATTTTTCCTATTTTTTAGGTAACTTGCAAGTCAAGTTACTTCTAAGGGAGGTTCATATATGCATTTGACCTAGTTTTGATGGGAAATGACTTCTATGGATCCCTTGAGCTCTCAACTCCTTTTGATTCATATTGTCAACATATTGAGCTTGTTGGATACTCCTTTTTAGGTCATAAACTTGTTTGTTGCTTGTTGAGATTTGCATTTCTTTTTAGGCTTTCCATTTAAAGTTCAAATGTTGAATGTGTTTAAGACCTAGGTCTTTCTCCATGCCTATCCTTGCATTCTCTTTTGTGTGCTTCTTTCTTTGGTTTATGCACCTTCTCCTCTCATCTTTACCGGTACTTATTAAAAAAAATTATTTCATTAAAATGCACATTTGAATGGTTACAATTGTGTCACTAACTCTTACTTTGACCCACCTATTGTTGGAGAAATGAACAATCTCTATTGGGATAAAAAATTGATAGAGTAAACCATATGAAAGTAAGTCAAAATGACACTCAGATATTATATCAATATCATTTCTTTTAAAAAAACATTATCAATTAATCTTTAACTCTTAGGATCATAAGTGATAACTAGCTTATATAAGTAACTATTCTATGTCATATGACTCACATCTGTATTTGTAAACATAAAACTTTTGATAGTCTTAGATACCTGCAATAGGGGATGAAATGTGTTAATTAGTTATCAATGAAGCAACCATCAACATCTTAAATACTAGCTAGCGTTCCATGAATGACATTAGATTCTCATATCAGAAATTTACACACAATTCAATCATTCCCAAGATAACCTCAGTTTCTCTTGTAGGAAATTGCATAAAGCTAGCAACGAGTCCTTCCATTTTTTAGTTCATGACTCTAAAAGCTTTCAAAGTCAACACTTATCATCCTAAAGCCCCTAGAATATTGGAATATACTTGTTATTCTCCATTCTTGAACTCAATCAACTACAACAGTGATGCAACAACTTTGGCAAGGCCTGACTTATCGTCTTGTGAATGTATTTTTAGAAATAGTTATGGAGACATTCTAGGTTGTTTTGCTTCAAATTTTGACATCTACAATTATATTTAATGTGCATACTCTCTCCAGCCTTATTTATAAGTAAATGTTTTCTAAATTTCTTAGCCTTAAATATATGGAAATGTCAATAAATTTAGGATCATTTAATGTTTTTATTCCAAAACTATTTTTGCATAACTACGTAATGTTATTAGTAGATGATAATTTAATTAAGAGTATATTAGTAATTGTATTGTCTCTTTTATATAAAATAAAAAAAAATTAAATATATTTGACTATTATTCTTAATAAACGTGAAAGTTAATATGTTTTGCTTATAAATCAGGCCGAAATAGTACATTAGAAGCTCAAACTACCTATGGATTAAAACTGATTATAAGCTTGTTACCTTAGCCATTAAGTCACCTTTCATAGTTCCACGGAAGTTGCATAATAGTTGATATATATATATATATATATATATATATATATATATATATATATATATATATATATATATATATATATATATATATATATATATATATATATATATATATATATATATATGAAGTTCATGATCACTCATATTTATAGAGAATTTAATCATTGTATGAACAAGCTAGACAACCCTGGTCTAACACTACTTGATTTTGCCTTGTGAAATGACACTTCTTTAATCATTAAGAAACATCTAACTAAGAATAAGTTAGGACTACCTTACTTAAATTTTGTTAGTATCCTTGGAGGGTCGGCCTAGCCTCTCCTTTTATAACCTCTTATTTTTATGAATATATTATTGATTTATATACCTTTAAAAAATTAAATAATTTATTAACCAATTAAAAAAATGTGTATAGGAGGAACATCCTATTATTACATTATATATTTAAAAAATTATGTAATTTTATTTCATCAAATAAATATGTAATGGGTCGGCCATATCGGCCCAGACCGACCACTCTAAGAAAACAATAATTCTTTCAGAATCTTCTTATCACACAAGAATTTTCCTTATAACGATAACAAAGATCTCAACTGCAAGGGCATCCAACGGATCTCCGCAATTCACTCATAACAAATAGAGAGTTTTTTATTCTATATCTATTATATATATAGAAAAGGTCCTAAGTTCAGGTACAAGTTTGAAACACAATTTGAATTCACTATTTTCTCTCACATACTGACTTGAGCGTTGGGGTGCTACACTTGCAGGTCACCCTCTCCACATCGATGGAGGCTCATATCCATTATCACTCTATCTTTGGTTTTGGAAAATAAAAGTTTAGTTGTGGGAAACAACTTCTGATTCCTACGTTCGCCATAGTTCCGTGATCTTTTTTCGATTCACCAGTTTGCAACCTTCTCAAGTCACTGAACCAACAACCTTCTCAACTCTGATTTCCTGAATTCCTAGATCTTTGAATTCTATGCTTCCAAGTAATTGTTGGATATAAAGTCACTCATTCTTCTGATACGCGAGAAGCCGTTGTGGCCGTCTCCCATGTAGTTGTTAATCAACCGCCTTCACCTCCTCAGCAAAACGTTGCAATACTTGAAGAAGAAGTTCAGCTACATCTAGATCTAGTCCAAATTTCTTAAACTATTGAATATATTTAAGCTCCTCTGATCGCTCCTCTAATTCCATCTTCAGCCACATAGTTTGGAGGCTTACTTGGCTTCAAGATACCGCAAGCTAACCTTTAGATTACAAGGCGCTAATTAGCTGTTGAACAACATGTATAACATTGTTCAGAAGCAAAACTAAAAAGCTATAGAATAAATTCTACTTCGCCTTGAATAAGTATTTCACAATACGCCTTTGCAAGGCAACACTATTCAAGAAGCAATATCTGAAGAGCTAACAATGTCGGTGCATAGTCGACCACGACAAAGAAAGATGAAGCCCCTTAATCTAAGTATCATCTGAGGAGCAAGGAACATCAAATTCTTCCCCAAAAGTTCCGAGGGAGACCAAGGAAATCACGCTCCTCCCGTAGATCAGGAAAAAATAACCTTTGATGGTCCACCAGAAGTATTCATTGTGCACTAGGATTTTGGAAAGCAAGATACCAAATCCATGGAGAAGCCATCAAGGCTAGATGAGTATGATCAAAAAGTAGATCCAGGTGAGTAAGTATAACTCATTAATGACTGACTAAACTATTTTAACATTGACGAATCATCTAAATCTAAGTTGTTTGCACCGACCCTAGTTGGCCAGACCATCCCGTCGTTCAATGGTTCTACGGACAAGAGCATTGATCGTAGACTAATTTAAGTGAATGGTTTGTTACGAACTTTACTTTACGAAAGATATAGTTGATGACCGTTGCTACCTTGAGCAAGATTATTCAGGGGAAGAAATAGAGCTTACGATATTATATTCACAGTTTCATGCAAGTTGTTGTTGAGGTGGGAGGAGAAAAAGAAGTTTTGAAGTGTTAGATCTTTGATAATGACCCTTTACGTAATCAACCCTTTCCAATTGAAGATTGGAAGGATGAAGGTGAAAACCACTCAGAAGATGTTGAGCATGGCTCAATTCTGCATGATCTTGGAAGAGAAGTTGAATACACACTTTGATAACCCCGCCTCTGACGGCACTAACTTCAGCCGTGCAGTAGGGAAGGATTCTAACTGGCAGAAAGACGACTCTGACCGAGGTATGCATAGATGGTATGAAAAATGCACTTCTCTGACTGTTTCTCAAGAGAAAATCTATAATGACCGTGTTAACAGAAAATGCAAGAAGCACAAAATCTGACCCCTTTATCTTGTCAGAGAGACATCTCAGACTAACAAGTAAAACCTCCCATCCAAAGGGACCATGAAAGGAAAGATGGATGAGATGATAACTGTAACACCCCAAATTTAATCGGAATATTTAAATTAATTTATTTAATTGATAATATTTGTATTTTGGCGATTTCGATGGTTTTGTGGAATATTGAGAATTAATGCATTTTGGACTATTTATTTTGGAATAATAGTATGTAATATGGATTTATTAATATTATTATGAATTAAAACAAATATAAGTGAAATAAGGGTAATTTCGACATTTAAGAGGAGTTAGTGAGGGTGTTATGGGAAAAACCCAATTTTGAGGTCCAAGGCTAGGTTTAACAAAAAGGAAAATATGATGGAATTAGGATTCATTTGTTAGACCGTGAAAAGAATTAAGGCCAGAGCTCTGAGGAGGAAGATTGAAGGAAAAAGCTTCGGAGGATTCTCGGAGATATTTGGGAAGGCTTTGATCGATAATTAAGGTATGAGGAGTATAACCTTTCATGATTTTCCATGCATGTCTTTCAATGTATTTATGGTTGATTTACGGGTTTAAGGGTTTTAAGGAGAATTATGAGAAAAAGGGATTTTGACCTTCGTGGCCTAAATTTATTATTGAGGATTTTGATCGTGGAGATTTAAATGGGTTAAGGAAGATTAGAAGGTTATGAGAAAAAAGAAATTTGTCCTTCGTGGCCTAAATCCTATTTTGAGGTGTAACTTTGAACTAGGCCTTCGTGGCCAAAACTATGATTTGATATTGGTCTACCCTTAGGGAAATTTGATAGTGAGAAACCTGATGATTGTAGTGTAGTGGTAGGTATTCCTTACTGTTAGAGCATAGATATGAGAAATAGTGATCTTTGGCCTTCGTGGCCTAAAATTACTATAGGTGAATATAACCGTGGAATTTATTGGGGAAAAGGAAAGTTGGGCCTTCGTGGCCAAATCCTTGAATTGTTATAAGTCTGACCCTTCAGGGATAGGATTATTTGATATGGAAAATTATGATGCCTTGGGTAATTGTAGGGAAATTGTGATTTAGGACGTGAGTATGTTACGGGATTGGCCTGGTAAACCATAGGTTTTGTGCCTCTATCGCCGTAAGACCTTAGGGATGATTTAGGGATGTTTTGGGGGCATTGGGGAAGTGAATCGTGTGGACTTTTGGGTTGATTTAGGTTCCGGAGCGTAACAGCTTTTTGTTGTCCGTCACGACTGTTCGTGTTTTCGGTCGAAATCGTTTTGGACGTAACGTTTGATCCGTAAGTCCGTTTTGGCCCCCGTTCGAAGTGTTGGAAAGCTAATGAATAGGGCTATAACATAGTATAGATAAGGGAATTGGTTTCCCAATATTTTTATATATAATTATGTTTGAGAAGTCAATTGTGTATATGTCCTATTAATGAATCATGTTCTGGTTCAGTAATGTCTTGATGTTTTGATGTTGCGATTTTCCTGATGAATTACCATGAAGGTAACTGTGATAATATGATGAATTAACATGAGTAGGACTGTGGAGTTTATGTGATTAATAGGCGATAGTATGAGAATTACTGCGAGTATAATTATGAATTAATATGTGATAATATGTGATAATATGATGAATTAATATGAGTATGACTGTGAGTGCTATGTGATTTGTATATGATTATATGATAATTTCTATGATGTATGATGATGATTATTATGATTATATGATGACATGAAGAATGATGATGATTATTATGTGATGATGATGAATATGATGACTGATGATGCACCATATGCTGTTATTATGAGGATTATTTGTGATGTGTGCATCATGCATTCATGTGCATCCGGACTTTGGTTTAGGACCTCGATTACTTTGGTTTCAATCCCATTGTGTGGATGTGAAGTATTTTGATGTGCTCCGGTTCTCTAGTAGAATCTATCCTATTGATGGGGATCTATGGAGGGTTGATGACCTAGTGTCCATCGCGCTGTGATGATTGGTATCACATGCATTGAGTTGTGTCGCATTGCATTTCCGAGTCTTTTTGTATGAATTATGACGTTGTGGCCTTCGAGGCATATTTGAGGAATATGAATGTGTTGAAGATGATTATGATTTCGTTTATGTATTGATTGTTATACATTGATTATTATGAATTATTTTACTCACCCTGCCTGTTTGAATGTTACCTCCACGTGGGTAACGTGCAGATGACCCAGTTTAGCCGTGGATGTCGTCGAGGAGTTATTTTTAAAGTCTTAGAGTTGTTAGCCTTTTTGGTTAACTTAGAGGGTCTTGCTCTGATATGTAACATCGGGTTGGGTTCTTTGAGTTAAATTATATACCGTTGAGTTATTTTGCTTATTTTCCCTTTTTGAGGAAACCTTGATTTTATGCCTTTGAGTTCCGATGTTTCGTGTAGTTTTATGTATTTTGGGAAAACCCGTGTGTTATGGAGTATTGACTTATTTTGAGACATTGAGAAATGTACGCCCTTTGAGGTGATTTTTATTGAGTTAGATATTGTTACTCTGAAATCTATGTTATTTTGCCGTAATATTTGTGGGGTATAAAAGGGTGTTACAATAATCGTCCATATAAAGGAAGGAAACATATCATTGAAGCTTTTCGACTGACATATGTTGGGGTTCTTGGACTTTGAGAAGGTGTGTGGCATCCCTAATTAAATTTTTCCTTTGGTAATCATAACCATTATCGGGAAGTTCGATGTCTCCTGGATATTGACTGATGGCGGCAGCTCCTACGACATAATGTACTCAAATTTGTTTGAAAAGATAGACCTCGAAAGAGGAAGCTTGTGGTCTTATGAAGGCTCAGAATTGTAGGCATTTAAAGGGACGACCACCCATCCATAGGGACACGTGGAGCTAACAATATTTCTGGGTGAAGGGAATAATGTCTAGGAAGTCAATTCACAATTCCTCCTGGTTCCTTGTAGGAGCGTCCAAAATTGCATTCTAGGACAACCCTTCATTGCCATGTTGAACGCGACAACCTCTCTAATCCACCTCGAAATCAAATATCATAATCTGCAGGGAGAACCAACCACCACCAATGCTGATCTCGAAAGCACAAAAAGAATATACTAAGCACTTCAGTGAGACTAAGGAGAGAGATCCTAACCATGGAAATTAATATGGCATCCCTGAATGGCCAACTTTGGGACAAGAATATCCACCCACCAATATGTTTTTGAACCATTAGAAGACAAATAGGGAAAATAAGCAACGACTAGCCTGCCCGATTATATTTTCTTTCTTGTTTTGTCCTTAATGTTATTCTTGTAAGATTTCCTTCCTCATTTACATGAGTTATCTTTAATTATGAATGAAATACATTGATTTATAAAAATGTTTGTTTGTTTTTGGTTGTGCATATTAAAAATAAATCAGAGGTACGACCAACGAGATTAGGTCCAACATAAAGAACTCAGGGGTGTTGTTGGAGACGCTTTGTATGTCCAACTAAAGCAATCAATCCCCCCTGCAACATGAAGCACGCATTAAAAGTCATCGGTGTTGTCGAAGACACTTAGCACATCCGACTAAAGCAATCAATCCCCCACCAAAATTTTGGGTTGCTATTAAAGACGCTTTGCATGTATAGCTAATGCAACCAATCCCTCACTAAAAGTCAGGTGTGTTATCAAAGATGCTTTGCACGCCTGGATGAAATAATAAAACCCCCACTAAAAGTCAGGGGTGTTGTCGGAGACATTTTTCACATCCGGCTAAAGCAATCAATCTTCCACCAAAAATCAGGGGTTTTATTGGAGACACTTTGCACGTCTGGATATAACAATCAATTCTCCATATGCAAAAACGACCTACCCCTTCTAGAAGCTATCCATTTTAGAGGTTGTGGTGGGTTGGCCGCACGTCTATCCCAAAGCAGATTTTCACCTGGATGGAAGGGAACAGACCCTTGGTCGGGCAGACGGGCAAAGCCCCGGTGACGTCTAATAAAATGTCAAGGGAAGAGCTAGTAAGTTCACACAAAGATCTAGAGTTTTGCACTCAGAGTCCTGCAAATTCACCTTAAATAGGTAGAAAAGTATTTAATTCCAAAAATTACAATATATGCACATATATTTTTCCATTACATTAATACTACATATACATTACATAAAAAGTGTGTTCGGCATGGATACTTCAGCAAATAGATGGTCTTTCATATGAGAATTTGATTCGGTCATATATGCTCTCTCTCAATAAGTAGAGGATGGTGAAAGTGTTATACTTGTTGTAAAGTATTCTCAAATGACTCCATGATTACCCCAAGGCTAACGCTCGTACATTTGGCCAATTTCTGAGTCAGAGAAGTGTTTTTGAGGTGTAAAGACTCTAAGTTCTTCTGGGTCGTCGAAAGAGACAACTGAGCAGATGACAAACTTCCCCAAATTGAAACAAAAGTCAAGTCATTCCTCGCCACCATCCTCATCATATGGGTCACTTGGTCAGTGAGAAAAACTAGGAGATTAAGGGGAAACAAAACATCTTTTACCCCAGTAAGAGAGGTAGAAGTCATCTTTATTTTCTATAGATAGTTATCCATACTTAAGACGAAGAAAATGGGCTCATAAAAAGGAATAGTGCAATCTCCATACTTAATGCATATTCTTTCATCAATGGTGGGAGTAAAGGCACCTTAATCAGATGAGGTCCAACTTCAAGAAAGGCTCCATTGAGACTACCGTTCTTAGAAAAAATAGAAATGATGGAAGAGTAAACATAATCCACCCAAGAGGATGAAACACTCTTTTGGGATTTGTGAGCACTCTTCTGTGATTTCTTACCCATAATGCACTAACTTTTTAGATAAAAGAAAGTGAAACACCAAAGAAGCTAACCACCAAACTGAGGAGAGAACTCAAAGCAAAATAACACTGACTATTAAAGAACTATGCTTTAGCATGAAAAAGGAAGCCAGCCTTATCGAACACTTCAAAATCACTCGTAAGCAACACTCAAGTGTTATGTTTCCCAAGAGTCGTAATGATGACACTTTCGAAAGAACATTTGAAGCATGGAGGATTAAATGCATTAATCCTCAAAGGTATGAAATATTTTCTATTGCTCTTCCAAACATAAAGGCGATAGTGGTCGACAACTGAAGCTTGAGTAACAAACTCATTCCTTGTTAAGCATATACACAGGCTTAGGGTTAACTCTTCTGGATCGACAATATCGACCTTGCCCGACCACTATGAGGGAATAGTAATCTTTCTAAAATCTTCTTACCACACAAGAATTCTCCTTATGACGATAACAAAGATCTCAACTGTAATAGCATCCAACAGTTGTTTGTAATTCACTCATAAAAGTTTTACTCAGATATCTATTAACATGTATCTTTTTTTTAAAAATAAAATTGTGTTATTGGTCTAATAACTTGTCTAACTAGCTATGTGAACATAAAACCATCACAAAGATAGTTTTCTCTGGTAGCCTATAATTGATGGCAAGTTTTAGAAATTTTAAGGTGTTCTATCATATTTTTTATACGTATGATATTTTATCTTCTTAAAAAGAAAGAGTTCAAATACCATAGCTCTCACAACCATGTTAAGGAACTACTCTTTGGCTTCAACTCTAAGAATCCAAATGCAGGATAGTCACTGTGGCTTGGTGTTTCCCGTGAAAATTGGAAAGCAATCACTGATCTTCCAAATCTAACTTTGGTGACTCACGGGATCGATCAGATTGATCATAGGACATGTGCTAAATTCTAATTTAAAGAATATTCTAAAGAATGAACACTTCGACAGTGTTTATAAAGAAAAGTTAATTCAAGTGCATGGTTTGACAAGAACGTAAGAGCATTAAACTGAAAGAAAAGGTTAAAGACTTTAATGGAAAGGCTTAAAAGAGACAAGACATAACGCTGAAGATGTAAATTGCAGGAAAGTAAAAGATAAACTTTTTTAATACAAAGTGAAAGTAAATTTCATTAAAGCATAAAATGGTGTTTTACATCACGAACATTCTCCCAACACTCTTTTCTCTACACACAGATACTTTGAGTAAGTTTGGAGTGACTTATACAATAGTGAACATAACACCCTGAATCCTATTGCTAGAACCCCTATTTATAATAATAAAATTAACGGTTGTTAACTCCCTAAGATCTTTAACATTTGACAAGTGTTGCGCTGCATGCATCTGCTTCTTGGATGTGTGCCACTTGTCCTGTTCAAGAGTGGAAAAGAATAATTATTCCCTATTTTATTTAAATTTCAAATTCTATTAGTATTGGGCAGCATTCTTGGTCGAAGGTAGCTTCTCCAATCTTAGAAATATTTTCTAAGTCCCCAAAAGTCTTTCTTTCTTATATGACTGCCTTCGATTTAACTTATTGTAAAGACCCAGTCGAAAACTCCTTCACACTACATCAAGAATTTAACATTCCAACCAAAAATTCTAACTTAATGTGGGCGTCGAATTTTTGAGCTAACACTTGAAAAAAGATTTGCAAGTCTTACTTTACAGTATTGTTGGGTTAGATCTATGGTATGCTTTAATAAAGTCATTAACCTTAAATTATGTTAGAATATGCTTAGTTCATAAGAATCTTGGGTTTTGTTACTTAAAAGTAGAGTGTTGATAAAAAAAATTCTATTAGATATCATATTTATTCCTCTATTTGGTCTAGTATATAAAGCATGAATTCTTAGTCATGAAATATTATACCTATTTCCTCATTAGTGATGTAAACTCCACCAGGTTTTGGTTAGATATACGGTGTGTCCTCCATATCCCTCTCTTGACATAGGTTATCACTATTCATCCTTATAGCTTGACAATAAAATGAGTGATTATATTCTGAACAACTCTTGGAATCTCCCTTAACACATCTTAGTTGTACCTCCTATGATCAGAACTTGTGCACTTAATTACATTATCCTTATCGATATGAGACATGATAAGATCATGGTTGGCCATTTGTCGGTGCAACAAGTGTTGAAGAACAGGGGCCCAAATTCTAAGGGGCCCACTTTTTTTTATCATGTAAACAATACATTTTACACCTATTATTTAAAAAATAGATGTAAAATCTATTTGTTTTTAAAATCTATTTTACACCTATTTTTAAACAAATAAGTGTAAAATCATAATTTATTTTTTAAAAAATATTTTATATTATTTTTTTTATTTTGATATAAATTTATATTTTTTAGGCCTATTTTTTAAATTAAAACAGGGACCCCAAATTGATTGGGCCGACCCTGAATAAGATCATTTGGAACTTATCCATAACATATGATATTTCTCTTAAGCGGGCTTATTTTTTCAAATTCCATTTCGTCCGTGTAAGACCTTAACATAATACGTTTGGTCTAAACATAATCCCCATTCCAAATCGTTGCTAGTTTGGAGACTCATGTTAAAAAACATTCATGTTGGTGATCAGTTATAGGATAAGGATTCACTACTACAAAAATGATTTTTGGCAGCGCATGAAAAGACAGTGCTTTTTGAAAAAGCGCTGCTAAAGAGTCAGGAAAAAAAAAGAAAAAAATAGTAGACTTTAGACAACGCTTTTAGAAAAGTGCTGGTAAAGGTGGCACCTACAAAAGCGCTTTATAGAAAGCGCTGCTAAAAGTAGGCCCTACGAAAGCGCTTTTAGAAAGCGCTGCTATAGGGGTCACCTACAAGAGCGCTTTCAGAAAGCGCTGCTATAGGGTCATTCTAAGAAAGCGCTTTTAGAAAAGCGCTGCTATAGGTGGTACAAAAGACAATGCTTTTATAAAACCGCTGCTATAGGTCCTGCCTTATTAGACCTTAGAGAGCGCTTTTATAAAGTGCTGCTAAAGGCCATGCAAAAGCGCTGATGTAGGTTTAAGTGGGATAAATTTAAAAAAACCCAGAGAAACTCAAACAGAAACAGTCGTGATTTTTTCACTTTCTTTCGCTCGTAACCCAAAAAAACCCTGAAAAACCCTCATCCATTTTTGCCTCCGTCGCCGTCTGACATTCTTCCATTGTTGTTTCCGTCGCCGTCCGTTTTTGCCGCCGTGCGTCTGTTCTTGGCATTGTTCCATCTTCGTCCTCCACCCATTCTGTACGAA
Source organism: Lathyrus sativus (assembly GCA_963859935.3). Classification (NCBI taxonomy): domain Eukaryota; kingdom Viridiplantae; phylum Streptophyta; class Magnoliopsida; order Fabales; family Fabaceae; genus Lathyrus; species Lathyrus sativus. The sequence goes on from OZ012741.1 coordinate 515,919,428, forward strand.
ATCTATAGGTTTGTTTTCATACTGTATTTTGCTGCAATGGTATATGTAAGGGATTTGTTTTCTTACTGAGTTTGCTTTTAAAATTTTCAGCAATGATAATTAAATATATATGGCATTATGTTGCTTTTTGTTCTTGGTGACATTATGTTATTGTTTGTTCTTGGTGGCATTATGTTAGGTTTTGATACAAGATTAACATTTTGTTTAGGTATGATATTGTTTCCACTATTTTGATACAAGATTAACATTTTGTTTAGGTATGATATTGTTTCCACTATTTTGATACAAGATTAACATTTTGTTTAGGTTTGTCAAAATTTGTTCTTTCAAAAATTAGAATGGGAAGGTTATATTTGGAGATTTATCATCTTTGATGATGAATCTAAAGACATTTGTAGATATGTATAGTGAATATGAGATTGGTGGGAACATGAATGAATTTGGCATTTGATTTTGCCATTGATGTTGATTTCAAAGACTTCTTAAAGGAATATTTTTGTTGGTTTTCTCTCTTTTGATTTTGTTATCAATAGCAACATGAGCATGATAGAAGATAGACCAAGAGAGAATAAGAAATGTTGTTGTTGTTGTAGCGTGCCCATGAGGGAGGAAGAGGAAGAACTTAGTTTTTTTTTAATTTTTACTTTTTCTACTTGGACACATGTCAGAGAAGTTTTTAAAATTTTGAGAATATCTCTCTTTCCTATCTTCAGAGAAGTTTTTTTTATTATTATTGATTATTATTGATTCTAGTTATTATTATTTATTATTATTATTATTATTTTTATTTATTGTTATTATTTATTGATGTTATTGCTATTGATTGTTATTTACTTATTTGTTATTATTATTATTATTACTGTTTATTATTATTGTAATATTATTATTTATTATCATCTTTACTACTACTAATAATAATGTCACTATAGGGGTTACCTGTGTAGAGCAAGATTTTGATCGTTTCCAAGAATCCTACTTTGTAGTTCTAGAAGTTGGTGATTTCTCTACAGGCCAGTGCTACAGGTATTCGTTGTTTTTGTTTACCTTTTCTTAGTTTAGTTTAGGCAACTTAATTAGTATGGATAAAAAATGGATGTCTTCTAATCGTTTGTCAAAAGAGTACGAGAATGAGGTATCAAAATTTGTTAAGTTTGTTGTTGAACACGCCAAAGACCCTAGTAGGATCACATGTCCTTGCTTAGGTGGTTGTTATAGGCGTCGGATTGACGCAGTTCAGTTGGAATCTCATTTAATGAGACATGGAATTGATCAAAGTTATACATGTTGTACATTACATGGTGAGATAAGTAATGAGAATGTCGAACCGGGGGATAATACGACCTATGCTTCAAAGGACAATGGCACAGATACATATGATTGTGATCGAGTCGAAGAGATTGCAGAAGCACTTGAAGAAGATCTTCAGGATTGTCCTAAGATGTTTGAGAGGTTGGTAAGCGATGTAGAGAAACCGTTGTATAAAGGTTGCACTACTTTCACAAGATTGTCTGCGGTATTAAAGTTGTACAACTTAAAGGCGGGTAATGGATGGTCAGATAAAAGTTTCACAGAGTTGTTAGCCCTACTACAAGAGATGCTTCCGGAAGATAATGTTCTTCCCAATCGAACCTATGAAGCTAAAAAAATGTTATGCTCTATTGGCATGAGCTATGATAAGATACATGCTTGTCCAAATGATTGCATTTTGTTTCGAAATGAATATGCATCATTAAACGAGTGACCTAAATGCGGTGCATCTCGGTATAAGAAAAAGTTGTCACCAGCAAAAGTCTTATGGTATTTTCCTATAATTCCGAGATTTAGACGCATGTTTCGTAGTGAAACAGATGCGAAACACTTGACTTGCCATGCAGATGATATAATTATAGATGGGAAGTATCGACATCCGGCAGATTCACCACAGTGGATGAAAATTGATAATGAGTATCCTGATTTTGGAAAAGAAGCTAGAAACCTTCGCTTGGCATTATCGACTGATGGAATGAATCTGCATGGTCTACAAAATATCTCACATTCCAATTGGCCTGTAATTATTATGATTTATAACCTACCTCCATGACTATGTATGAAGCGTAAGTACATGATGTTATCTATGTTAATTTCTGGCCCTAAACAACCAGGGAATGGCATAGACGTATACCTGACACCTTTAATCAAAGACTTAAAGAGTTTATGGGAGAACAATGTGGAGGTTTGTGATGGATATAGGAAAGAAAGTTTCAATTTGAGGACGATGTTGTTTGGCACAATTAATGGTTTTCCAGCATACGGAAATCTATCGGGGTATAGCATTAAAGGTCAATGTGTGTGTCCTATTTGTGAAGAAAACACAGATTGGACGCGATTGGAATTTGGTCAGAAGAATGTCTTTCTTGGTCATCGTAGATTCTTAAACTCTAATCATCACTACCGTGGGTAGAGAAAAGCATTCAATGGAAATTCAGAACAAGGTAGAGCTCCACCTACATTGACCGACGAACAAATTTTTGAAAAGGTGAAAGATGTGAGTACTAAGTTTGGCAAGCCTTTTGCTCATACGCTTGTCACGCGTGGGTGGAAGAAGAGGTCAATTTTGTATGAGTTTCCGTATTGGAAGTCGTTGTATGTAGGACATTTTCTTGATGTTATGCATGTTGAAAAAAATGTATTTGAAAGTGTTATTGGTACGTTACTCAATATACAAGGAACGTCTAAGGATGTCATTAAAGTAAGAAAGGACTTGGTAGCAATGGGAATAAGAAATTAATTAGGACCCTTGAAGAAAGGAAATCACACATATCTACCACCTGATGCTTATACTTTATCTAGAAAGGAGAAAAATATATTGTGTAAGTTTCTGAGTGAAGTTAAAGTTCCAGAAGGATACTCTTCAGATATTAAAAGACTTTTTTCTATGAAAAACCTCAAGTTAAAGAGTTTAAAGACACATGATTGCCATGTTATAATGGAACACTTTCTACCAATAGGTATACGTTCTATTTTGTCAGAAAAAGTGAGAAGCGTAATAACTAAATTGTGTTTTTTCTTCAGGTTAATTTGTAGTAAGGTGATCGATCCTGCGATCTTACCAACATTGCAAAAAGAAATAGTTATTACTTTGTGTGAGCTTCAAATGTATTTTCCTCCATCATTTTTTTGACATAATGGTAATCTAGTTGATCATCTTGTGAAAGAGACACAATTGTGTGGACCAGCTTATATGAGATGGATGTACCCTGTTGAACGTTATATGAAAATATTGATAGGGTATGTGAAAAACCGAAGTCGACCAGAGGGATGTATTGTTGAACGATATATTGTTGAAGAAGCTATTGAGTTTTGTACTGAATATTTGTCCAACGTTCAATCCATTGGCCTCCCAAAATCTCCTGTTGTTGAAAAAATAGTAGGTAAACAGTTAATTGGGAATAAAGTTGTGACAGTTTCAAGGGATGAACGAGAGCAAGTGCATTTGTATGTTCTGCACAATGACATTGAGGTTGAGCCGTATGTTGAAATGTACAAGGACGTTCTCCGAGGTTTAAATCTGAATAGAAATGAAAATTGGATAGTATGTGAGCACAATTGAAGTTTTATAACATGGTTCAAGGATCATATTTTTTCAAAGTCTTATTCTGATCCTGCTTCAATAACAGAAAGGTTGAGATTGTTACACCCTAATTTTTTTACCATAAGATCCCACCTCCTTGCACATCTTTTCCTACATGATGTCTTCCTGCTTTTATGCGTATATATTGTGACTAACCAGTTTATGTAGATGCAGTTTTAATAAAGTTCCTCGCAGTCAAAGCAGTTTAGGATAACCTTTCTGATTTAAGAATTCTGGGGTCTCTCGCTGACGTACCCTCAGCCTCAGAAGATTCCTCAGGATGTGGCCCTGGTACTAGGGTATTTCTTCGTCCGAGCATACCAAGTTCAGATTCAAAATTTCATGTCACGTTTTCATTCAGAGAGTTCTTCGCGAAAAGATGTGAATTGGGAGTTTGCATTTCTTAGGCCAACTTCAAGTCTGTAGAAGGATTCATTTACAAGCTCAAAGATATGAATTTCAACTTAACCACCCCAAGTTATAAGAGCATGGGGAATCCTTACATGTTTTATTATGGTTATAACACTTTGGCACCGTTGTCTTTATTTTCAAATCAGTATCTCAGAGGCTAAGAGGATTTGAATACGGGATTGCAAATTCTATTAAGTTCAAATCAAGGATCTCATTCAAATTCATACTATGGGTTTTCATCTTCGCGGTATACGAGTTTCATGTAATTCGAAGGACACGCAAGCTCTACGTAATTTGAAGGCTTTATATTTGAGTTCTAAGTATGTTTAAGTTTTACTCAAGGAGGTTCCGTATCATGGACTAGCAAGTTGAACTCAACCACAGGACATTTTAATACCAAGACCCCACGAAAGCTTACACAAGAATTGATTCTCCTTAAAAATTCAAAAAATTATTACAATGACCAGATTCAAGAGGTCAAATGACCAAGTCATTTTATTTTACAACCAAAACGGATGAATATCAATGAGAACTTAGCCAGCTAATTAGGAGGCTCCCATTTTATTGTTTACCCACACTTCTGTCGCAAGCACACCCAGTTGAAGTGAGCAAGCATAGGAAGATTCCACAGTGCTTGAAGTCGGTTATGAAATCGTGAATATCGCCCCTATCACCAAGTGCCGTTCACAGGAAAGCCAAGACCTCCGTTGTAGTATTGAGAGCATCCCTGACAATCCCGTACGCCATCACAGCCGCGAGCTCGCCTGCAAGACAATTGATAGACATGATTACCGTTAAAATGAATAAAAGGTTAAAACTAAAAGAGAAGAGATGATAGTGAAATTGCCATGCACTTGAAGAGACTAGGCAGGAAGGATTCCACTATTGAGCTCAAGGCATCGTCGGCTTTATCTACGCCGCTTCAGTAAGGGCCATCAAAAGATTTTGTTCCATTTTTTTCCCCAATAGTTCTTTGAATATAAGAAGTTGTTGCTGGACTGCAATAAGGATGTTAAGCGGGTTACTCACGATACAATGGCTGCACCTGTTACTTCTGTTGGGAGAAACTCAGCTCCACATTTGAAGACTCTGATTGCACAATTTGATCCAGCTTATGAAATTTCTCAGGCAACAAAAAGGTCTTTGCAGGCTATCTTTCCAGCACAAGAAAAAGACTTGATGCTTTGGTTTTATGCACAACAGAGATATTCATGAAGACCTAAAGCTCACACAATAAAGTTTTTCTAACATTATTGGCATAGGCCTCTCTTCTTGATGTTTTGATTTTCCCACAACAAGAGCAACCTGTTATGAAGGATATAACTACTAAACCTGCATCAGAACAGAACAACAATATGTTTAAAGACTGAATGGTTCCAACACCGTTCTCAAACACCATTACGACAAAACTCTATTAAGAAATAACGAACAGTCATCTCAAATACCTTATGATCTTGAGGGAAACTATCAGTACATGTTTTACCGGCAGAACTAAGAGAATCTTTCGAAGAGACATTGCTGGGACCCGAGGCTCTTCCGTTTCTTATGAAGCCAATGCTCTACTGAGTACTCATGTCATTGAATGTACCTGGGAGAGATTGTAGTAATACAACATCAAGGCCTTCACACCAATAACCAAGTACTCTTGATCATCAAAAGCAGTCAATCCCAAAGAGTTCCTCTTGAAGCGTCCAAAAGCATTGCTAGACTGCATACTGCAGGTTGAACGATTACGTAAGGGAAACTGGCAATAAGATTGTCACGAAGTTGCAAGCCCTGGAAATATTTACCTGACAAATCAATGCAGTACATTCCAATAATTACTATAAGATGTCAGCAATAGGACTTTTACTCTCCAATAACACAGTCACCAACTCAAGTTGCTTCAGTACGGCTCCCCCTCAAGATGCAAACCGTCAAACCAAGTCTCGACATTGAGAATAACATAATTCCTTTCTGCAGAAAAAACCAGTTATGACAGCCAGTCCAGGATCCCTTGTCCCATCTTCCAGAGGAGAACATTGCTAAATTTGTTCAGGCTTGAGTTGTCCACTTAGATCACTGCGTCTGCGTACAAGGATGTCTCCATTGAAGCACCCCCGTGCCATAAGGTTAAAGTTCATAACTCTGACTGCAATGTTCCATTGAAGACAATGCCTGCGAGATAATAACATAATCATATAAACACTGCAATGGTGTCAATGCCAATACCAGTATTTGATCAGTTTCTACAACTTTTAGGATGAGAAGAAGATACGCATTACAGAGAGTAAATTAGCACAACAACAACATATGTGCTAGAGGCAACAATGCATATAACAACAATATCACAAGTCACACGCCTTATAGCAAGAATCACCAAGAATTACATTCACATAAGAAACATGACAAGACCTTGGAATAAAGCGAAGCTCATACCAGTCACTTGAAGCTATGGCAGCAATCTCAATAAGTCGAAGCTCACAGCAGGTAGGGCAATACCACGCCCTGGTCAACCAGAGATGCTTTGCTCAACCCTGTCAAGAGAAGTGATTAAAGTTAGTAAATCTTTGAAGCAATCTGACGAACAGGCAAGACATCGATTAAGTGGATTGAAGGAAAGCACAGGTCAGAGCTATACATGTGCACCTAAATTGGTGAGCTTCTCCAAGGTATTCAGTGAGCGCCATACACCAGCAATTCACCCTGGGCTGTCCATTTTCTGGCCCAACTCGTTCGCTTTCTAAACCCATCAAGTATCAAATGCAAGTTATCAATTGTTTGAAGAATATTCCCTGAAGATAGAATATCCTATTCATAATCAAATCAAATCACAATCTCAAATTGAATCACAAAATCAAAGATTGAATGGCTCATTACTGCATTTTTCGAAAAGGGAATGGTTTTGAATCTGACTCAACCCAAATTGGAAATCCAAATCAAGCATTCAAACGATTTTAATCAAATTCAATAAAGAGATATCAATATGAAGCCTATATAAGGAGGAATCTGAGACAGAAGAAGGGACCGAAAAAAACTCACAAAAGCACCGTGAAAATCCTAAAACTGAGAAAAACCTAGAAATCAAGAGGAAACTTATCTTCGACAGAAGCGCCGGCCGGATTCAAGAGCTCGTCAACCACGCAGTGAAAGCCATCACTTCGAATCCCCCGTTGGAATCGCGAAGCCGCCGCCGCGAATCCACTCCGCCGCCACCAGCCTTCGGTAACTTCTTGTTTCGAACTAAATTTGTTGAATTATTAACGTGTTGGATGTTGTTTCAGGTACAGAAAATCGAGCGAGAGGGAGGTGCGATCGGAGATGAGAGATGAGAGAAAGGCGAGGTCGAAGATTGGGAGGGCCAATACGAAAACTTAGGGTTTACTGTTTCTGTTGTTGATTTTGCTGTGTTTTTTTCTCTTACGTGATATAACCCTATAATTACACACACACACACACACACACACACTCCACTAATCATACACACAAACATCCACTAATCCGCCATTAACTTAATAAACCTAATTAATCTTATAATTATTTTAATATTTAATATAATTAATCTAATAACCATCCAGTTTACAGCATTAGTATTAATTAACCATTAATTAACTCTTTTTATAGACCAACAATTTTATTTAATCAAAACACCATTTTAATTAATTAATTTGTTAATTTGCTATCTATTAAATCCTTTTTAAAATTAATTTATCTCATCAATTTAATAATCTTTTTATATAATAGTATAAATTATTCATATTCTCATAAACACCATTTTATAATTCAATTTTAATCAACCTTTATCTTTAATAATGATAATGTCTAAAAACTTTTTTTAATAAATCCTATTTATTTAAAATCAATCCATATCCAAAAATCTTTTTGCTAATAAAATTAAATTAACTTTTTTTAAGATCAACTCCATCAATCTAACTTTTCATTAAAATCAATAAACAACCTTTTATAAAAGTTAATCTCCTTATAAAAAAATCATAACGTCCTAAAATCAAATTCTCACTAAAATAAACTCAACATTCCTCTAAAAAACAATCTCTCCCTTAAATCAATTCCTCCTTAGGAACAAATCATCCCCCTTAAAACCAATCCAACTCTTTCCTAAAACCAATTTCACCTTAGGAACAACTCAAAATCAATATCACTAAAACCTATTCAACCTCTCCCTAATCAATCACCGTAGAATTAATCAACATTGCAAATTAATCAATCTAATCGTGCACACTTCACGACACATTCACTCTCACACACTTCAGCGCTTTCATGCGTATGTGTATGTTTATTTATCCGCCTTTACTTTATTCGCAACTTTATATTTCCGCAAATTATCATTCCGTATCGCATCCGTCCAAAGGAAGAATCTGCGCATGATCTCAACAATCGTGCGTATGCATCTCATTTGCATCATTCTCCCATTTGATCCTTGATCCCATTCAAGTCGATCTTTTAGGATAGATCCTATCCCATAGGAAGGACCGTTCTTTATCTTTTACAACATAGAAACAAACCAACAACTCAATACAAATATTCAAACACATTAGAGAATAAGATGTTAATCATCTTAAGCGAGATAGAATCTCCACCCCACATCAATACAGTCAATATCGTAGGAACTTTGCCTTAAGAGAGATAAAGGTGTACCTCGTCGATCCCTATCCGAGTACCGGAGCCTTTCTCTTAAGATGATGCAAAACTACATTCCTACAACTTGTGGCGGTTAAATCTCCCTTAAAATGATAACGCACCTTTTCTCCTAAAATCAATCAATCAACTACCCTAAACCCGTAGGAACTTTGACCACAGTCAAAGAACTCCTCAAACCCTTTAGGGGAATTACAAATACTCTGATTCCACTCCCGTAAGGATATGTAGGCATAAGATGCGACATCTTATCGAGTATACTTAGAAATAAACCCCTTAGGTCCTTTAATCTTAAGCAGATAAATCTTAGCAATAAACAAACATAAAATAAGAGGTTCCTGTAGAGTACTACAGAAACTTAGGATGCTAGTACCTTCCCTAAGTTTAACCAACCCCCGAACCTATAACTCTCTAGCTTGCATTTGCATTGCATTGTGGGAATTTCGATCTTTATCCCTTCCTTTGGACAAATCAAAGTTCGGTTGCAAAATGAATTAAAGATTCAAACTAATCAATAGTTTGGTATCCGATTTTCACCGCGAAAGAGATGTTTAGCATATGGTCCAAGTTTGCAAGTGTTTTCTTATAGCGCATACGCAATTAATGGATACACATTTTATATCAAAGAACAAGATGATAAAAGTACAATGCAAAATAGTGGTGTCACTGTGCTTGCTGAGCAATGCACATTTCAAGTGTGAAGGACTTAAACCCCAAATGTGCGAATCTGTCGTATTTTGGGGTTATCGAGTGCATTTGGATGTTTGATTATGAGAATTTTCAGATTCCTATCTTTGGATGCAAGTGGGTTGAAAATAATAGTGGCATACAAATGGATAAGTCAGGATTTTTGCAAGTGGATCTTAATAAGGTGGGGTACAAAGATGAGCCTTTTATTCTAGCCACGCAAGCTAAACAAGTGTTCTATGTCACTGATCCGACAAGTAAGAAATGGTCTATAGTTCTTTTTTCCAACAAAGTAATCGATGATAACATTGGACACAAAGGGGATGTTGATGATGAGAAGAAATCTTATATTATAGATGATCCGGATGAGAATATTAGAGCAGACTAATCATACATTAGAAATGATCATAATGAGGGAATTTGGATCAATCCATCCGTTCGTGTTGTTAAGAGACAAGTAAACCACTTCCAACGAAAAAAAGAAAGAGATGTTAGTGACAAAGGTACTTGTAAAATTACATATTGTCTCATTCAATAAAATTACATATTTATATCATGCAATAAAATTACATATTATGTCATTCAATAAAATTATGTATATGTTTTTCTTATTTATATATTTCTTATGTATATATTTGTTATTTACATATTTGTCATTCATTTGATAATTTGGTTTTTCTGAATTATAGGTATTATGACCACCAACGAGGAAAAATCACATGATGGAAACGAAACAACAAAAGACGTGGAAGACGATATTAAAAGAGGAATAACGATTATGAAAAAAATCATTTGTGCGAGAGATAAAGGTGTAAAGTATGATGTGCATTGGAATGAAAGAGATCAATTAGTTGAGCCTAACGGTGCGATGCTGACAAGTTACATTGGAGCACTTGTTCGTTCGCAAATTCCAATTACTTGCGATAATCGGAGAATTCCTTCGTTACAACCGGCTAAAGACAAAATTTGAAGCGAGATACAGGTATGATATTTGATTATTTTTAATTATGTCGACGGTTACATCTTTAAATTAATTATACTAACATGTTATATGTATGTGTATTTGTTTGTAGAGATCTTTTAATATTGATGATTGCAGGAGAAAATATTATCTTCAATTGGCCAGAAAACGACTGAGGGGATTTAGAGCATTTTTAATGAACAAGTTTCTTAAATATTTTGATGGAAACTTTGTCAAATTGGAGCGTCCAAAGAAGTACACTGATCTGATTTCAGATGAAGAATGGGAGACATTTGTTGCCAAGCGAAGAACCAAAGAATTTTGCGTAAGTACAACTTATCATGAACAATGTATAATATATATACTTCTTCCACAAGAGTTCTGATATGACTTAGACTTATTTTTTTAGGTTGTGAGTGGCGTAAATCGGCAACGGGCATCAAAACCCGCGTATCCATACAAAAAAGGGCGTTTGGGATATGCACGCTTAAAACAAAAAATAGTAAGTATATATAAATGTTTTATCAAAAAATAGTAAGTATATATAATGGGATATGAATGTTTTATTATTTGTCTTAATGTGTAGTTAGAAGAGGAGAAAAGTGATGCGACATCTCTTCTGGACCATATTTTGTGGAAGGTTGCCCGTGTGGGAAGAAATGGAGTCGTTCAGGAAGAAGTTCAACAAGTATTTGAACAATGTGTAAGTACAATATTAGTTTTGTCAGTAACTCAAAAGTGTATAATACATTTATATATTATTTTATCTATATTTCAGGAGACTCTATCCCAGACTATAACTGCAGCTGAGGATGATGATTGCAGGAGCTTACTGAGTCGATTGTTAAATATTCCTGAGTATTCTGGGCGTGTGAGGGGTAAAGGATTTGGTGTCACTCCATCAAAACTGTATAAGCAACCAAAGAATAAAAATCCTAGCAATAAAGAAGTGATGGATACGTTGTAGGAATTGAAAGCTCAGATCCGCGAATTACAGAAGGACAAAGAGAGATACATGTCTGAAAGGCGCAATTAAGAGTGTAAAGATACTAGTGACAAAGATAATATCGATTGTCCGCAGAAGCTTCCAGAGGTAATTGTATATATTACATTGAAATTAATTTAGCACAATTTTTTTAATTAACACATTAATCTGCATCATTATTTATTTAGGGCATTTCACCTTGTCGGCTATATTTACCGTCACCGACTTATCGCATGGTTGGCAAGGGAAATGTGCATAACACTGTGGGAGACTTACTTCACCATAAACTGCTCCCTGCTGGATTTTTGAAAGTATCGGTTGATATTGCGTTAGAGGGGGTGCGTTGTTGTCTATACCAGATGATGTTTCAGACGTAACAGTGGTGGGAGACGCAATAGGAGCGTATGTTGCATGATCATCAAATCTCATTTATATAGATGATGAGGTAGGTTGAACACCATTATGAACCTTTTAGTATTCAAATGTTTTACGACCCATACATGAAAGTTATTCTTACATTTACATTTTCTTATTTACATGATGATCTTAGACTCCTACGAAATCCAAATCGAAAGATAAAGGGAATTATTGTGCGGGAAACCGATTCAGCTGCATCAAAAAAATAGGTACTACTACAATTACACGATTATCTTATTATACATTAATTAATGAACTTATATGAATTTTAGGTTCATGATCAACAGTTGCAACAAGTCAGTAAGGGTAAGATGTCTGAATCTTGCAAGGTGCCCAACAAAAAAAAGGCCGAGCCAAAAAAAGCATCTATTCCTCGATTTAGGTTGTGCCTTGAAACATATGTAGGAACAACATATGTGGCTGAGGGTGGCATCCAAAAAATACCTATGGAGGAAGCAGTTTTCGGTTTTGAATATGTCGAAACAATTGCTAAGGAGGATTTGGACCAAATTTTCCAACATTCTGAATTGGGCATCGGTGTTATGCATTCCTACATCAGGTACTCCGATCAATTTTAATTAAATAATTGAACATTTTAAATTTTGCTCATTTTACAGAATATTCTAATGTTGATTATGTTTTTCTTTTAGGCTCTTGTATGACAAGTTGTTGGTCCCGCATGATTTGACTTCAATATTCACATTCTTATCTGCTAACTGTATCAACTCACGGTCAATCGATCACACACCAGATGTAGTCAAAGATTACATAGTCCAAAGATTTATGGTCGCGACTACAGAGAAGTTGTTCTTGTTGCCATATAATACTGGCTATGGGTTAGATTTCATTCTAAATTCATTTATTATAATTATTCGATTTTTGCCATTCTATATAATATTTTCGTCTAAACTGTTGTCTTATTTTATAGTGGACACTGGTTGTTGGTCGCGATTAATCCGATGAAAGAAATAGTGTATTATCTGGATTCATTGGATGGCGATCAAATAAAATATCCTGATATGAAGAATATGGTTGATACGTAAGTGATGAGATATATTGTTCTGAATAATTATATATCTTTATTTATTATGTGAGATTGTTCTAAATATGTGTTATATTATGTTAGAGCTATACAAATATTCAGAGCACAAAGAGAAGCAACAGTGCCAAAAAGCAAGGCTAACAACATTAGCTGGATCAGAGTGCAAGTATATTTTCATATTTTTTACTGTTATAGTGGTTCTACTTGATAAAACTATTTAAACTATATATCCTGATAAATGTTCGTTTGTTTTTTCCATTTACAGTGTCCTCGTCAGCGCAATGGGATTGACTGCGAATATTTTGTATTGCGCTTTATGAAGGAAATTATTCATTCGGGTCAAATAGAGATTTCAATCATGGTATGGATCAATTTATAAGTTATATGATATTTTTTAATAATTAACCGATATTTCATCTGAGTAATTAGTTTTAAAACTAAATCGTGCATATTCTGTTATATTATGTAGTACTTTGATGAATTCAAGTGCGGTACTTACTCGAAAGTAGGATTGGAAGAAATTAAGGAGGAATGGTGTCAATACATTCTTGAGTTCAGAATTGTATAAGGTATATGTATCATCCAATATTGATGCGGGATAATAATATTTCTGAAATGCATTTGTAAAGTTATTGGTTTTGTAATTATATGTAAATTGATTGTATTTGTAAAGTTATTCTGAAGATCGGCTTGTGTTGAATTGTATATAAGTAGGTTAATTTATGTAAATTACAATGATTATGGCCAAAGTGTTGAATTACAATGTATATATAAGGCCAAAGTGTTGAAATAAAGACCTGAATTATAAGCAAGCGAATGTAATTGTTATAAGCAGGTTTATCGAAAAAAATATAAAAAAGTGAATTTTTTTTAAATTTTAAAAACGTGAAGAATAGACAGCACTTTTAGAAAAAAGCACTGCTAAAGGGGGGAATAGAGAGCGCTCAGAAAAGCGCTGCTATAGGGGGGAATAGGCAGCGCTTTACAAAAGCGCTGCTAAGGGGGGGGGGAATAGGCAGCGCTTTCTAAAAGCGCTGCTAAAGAGGGGGTATAGACACCGCTTTTAGAATGCGCTGCTAAAGGGTGGGGGGAATTGGAGAATAGGCAGTGCTTTTTAAAAGCGTTGCTGTATGGGGGGAATAGGCAACACTTTAAAAAAGCGCTGCTAAAAGTGGCCCTACAGCAGCGCTTTTTCCATAAAAAAAGCGTTGCTAAAGGGGGGTATAGACCGCGCTTTTAGAAAGCACTGCTAAAGGGTGGGGGGAATTGGAGAATAGGCAGTGCTTTTTAAAAGCGCTGTTGTATGGGGGTGTTGTGAATCAGATACCTTTAAACAAAGTATAAACGGTTTCTTAGCAAGAAACACACAAGGGTTAGGGTTAATAAAGAAGAAAACAACAAGGAACAACAAGGATTGGTTATTAAACTACTATTCTTTCCTTTCTCTTAGAACAAGATTACAAGTATACAAGAATAACAAAATAACCTCCCTCCCTTGAAATTAGGATTTTATCTTCCTATTTTTCCTTATGCCAAGATTGAGAAACTAGCATCCTATTTATAATAAAATAGCACACTAACCTAATGGGCTTTTTAACAATTACCCATTACAAGCCAACTTAGGGTACAAGCTAACTTAAACAATTGGGCTTACAACCAAGGCCTAATTCAACATGCTAACAACCCTAGCAATATTGACTAATGCATGTTAGAACAAACTTCGACTACAACACGCATTACTCGCGAACAGCCTTCGACCATACTAGAGTTTGATCCAATATCTCACAAATCTCCACCTTGGATCTAACTCTATCACATCAAGAAACTAGCTTTTTTCATACAGCTTTATCAACTGCATACAGTGGAAACACTTGCAACTGGGCAACGTCTTTTCTTTTGCCGTTAACGCAGCGTCTATGGCTGCCTCACCCTTCAACGCTTCCAAACAACCCTGCTGAACCAACATGGATTTCATCTTCAAGCGCCATAGACCAAAGTCGTTCACTCCGGTGAACTTTTCAATCTCATACTTTGTTGAAGACATCTTTTCCACACTCACCGCACCAATTTGTTGTGAATCGGATACCTTTAAACAAAGTATAAACGGTTTCTTAGCAAGAAACACACAATGGTTAGGGTTAATAAAGAAGAAAACAATAAGGAACAACAAGGATTGGTTATTAAACTGCTATTCTTTCATTTCTCTTAGAACAAGAATAACAAAATAACCTCTCTCCATTAAAATTAGGATTTTATCTTCCTATTTTTCCTTATTCCAAGATTGAGAAACTAGCATCCTATTTATAATAAAATAGCACACTAACCTAATGGGTTTTTTAACAATTACCCATTACAAGCCAACTTAGGGTACAAGCTAACTTAAACAATTGGGCTTACAACCAAGGCCCAATTCAACATGCTAACAACCCTAGCAATATTGACTAATGCATGTTAGAACAAACTTCGACTACAACACGCATTACTCGCGAACAGACTTCGACCATACTAGAGTTTGATCCAATATCTCACAGGGGGAATAGGCAGCGCTTTAAAAAAGCGCCGCTAAAGGGGGGTAAAAGCGCTGCTAAAAGTGGCCCTACAACAGCGCTTTTTCCATAAAAAAACGTTGTCTTTACCTTTAGCAGCGCCACTTTAGGCAGCGCTTTTAAGCGCTGCTAAAGGCAAAAAAAAGCGCTGCTAAAGGTCTTTTTTGGCATAGTGATTGCAACATTGTTTTCATGTATATTTTAAGCATATTTCTCATTCACACTACTTCTTATAGATCTATGTATTTGCATGTATAACTATTTACAAATGATCACTGTGGTTTTGATGTTCACAATAAACGACATGATGTGAAGTTTTCATTTGTCAAAAAGAAGCATTAATCAAGATAGTTTATCAAGATGCCTCTTTGAGATCCATATTTCAAAGTCATTCTCAATTAGAACAATACCTAATATTAAGCGGTGTTTGATGGAATCCCTTATGATCTTTGGTCAAGCAATCTCTGATGATGATGTCTATCAAATAAACTATATCAAACCTCATAGATAGAATAAATCAAGTCTCATGTAAAATGTTGAATCAATGATGAATCAAATAAGCCATCTTGAAGCTTTAAAGATTGTGAAAACCATAAAGTGTGAAAACTGTCTGATTCATATATGAGTGATAAATGTATTATAAACATATAATAGTAGTTATTAAATTACTAAAATAATTCTCTTTCTATCTCAAACACGCACACACTTACACTTATAAAAAAACTCATACTCAAATAAATATTATGGGGCCTTTTGTCTTGTTTGCAAAATTTAAATTTTTAACTTTGAGTTTGAGACTAAGTCGAATGAGCTTTCCCATATAAAATACACAATGTTACAAAAGATCTTCGAAAATATTTGTTTGAATAAAAGCTCTAATCCAACTTTATACACATACTTTAAAGGGTCAACTATACAACACCTCTCTTATAATATATGTGAGTTTGTTTTACTTTTGTAATATTTTTTTTTTGGATTTCCTCAATAATATATATATATATATATATATATATATATATATATATATATATATATATATATATATATATATATATATATATATATATATATATATATATATATATATATATATATATATATATATATATATATATATATATATATTTTTTTTTTTTTTTTTTATTTTTTTATTTTATTTTCTAAGCGTGCAATTTAACTATTGAACTTGAGAATAAATCAAAAATATATATTACAGAAATAACTTTGACACTTATGGACAAAAGATATAAAATTTTAATATTTAAGAAGATTCAATTTTTTTAATAGAAGATATATCAAAACTCATCTACATTATATTTAATTTTATTTTAAAAATCCTAAGAAAAATAAAAGATACCATACTTGAAAACGTTTACCGTGGGTTGGAAATCAAAGAATTGGTGGATATGCATGCATATAAGTATCTTAAGAGTGTACAAAATAGGATTAGAATTAGTTAAGGTAGTTCTAAGTTTGAAAAAACAAATGTGTTATGTATGCAATACTGTAATTATTATTTTTTAAAAGTATTTATAATTAAAATCATTTATTAATAAATTATAATTTATTTTCATATAACTCTCATTTACTAATAATAATTAAAATGTTTTTCAATTAAGTATATGATAGTTTATTTTAAATATTATAAATAAATTAATAATTACATAGAAATAATCTATTTTGCTGCTCAGGTTGATTTTGTTGTCCTTTTTAAATTGACGGTAATGATGATAGATTAAAGGTTAATTATTGAGAAATCATTAAAGGCTAACAGGTTTGGTTTCTACCGGTGGCCATCAAAATGAAATATTGTTGAAAATTTTCGGTTGAATAATTTTAAAATAATTAAATTCATACAAATATATTTAATTTTGAATTAAATTCATAATAAGCGTGTCTTGAAGCTGATAATGGTTTCAATTCTCAAGTTAGAATTTTAGAAAGAAAAAGCATTATAGGTTGAGTTTCAAAAGTAGGCACGAAATAATTCAATGTATAAAAGAGAATACTATCCGTGTTGGCTCCCATGTTCTAACCTCCGACCCATGTGCGCAAAATACGTGGCAGATGTTTTCTATTACACCTACGTTAATTTTGAACATTATTCCGGCAGAATTGGTTGGATTGGAAAATTTATTTTGTCATCCGACACCTTCATATATTTTTATAATGACATAAATATCCTTTATATTGTTTATCTTTCAAATAATTACATTTTATTAAAAAAATAGTAAAAAGAAAAAAAAATCTGATAGTTTTTTTCTAAAAGTTTGATACGAAAAGTTTTCAAAAGACAAAATATATGCAATTTTCTCGAATTTTTTAAAAACTAGGATGAGTTTTTCAATTTTTTTAAATATGATATTTTATTACATGTTTATCGTTTTTTTTTAAAATACAGTATTTTTTAGGTAGCGGGGTGTATTTACTGAATTTTTAAAAAAAATTTTGATACATTTCTATCGGACATTTCAAAATATCCGATAAAAATCTAAAAGTTTTAGATTTTTTTAAAATTATGATATATATCAGGTATTTCGCCTTCGGTAAAAAAAATTGATAGTTTTGTCTTCTGTTGTGTTTTCACGTGTCTTTGGTTCTTAAACTACCTTAAGCTGCTACCATTGTCAAATTTGTTTTCAAATCCTCTAACTGATCTATCAAAGAGCTCTTCTGTCGAATTTTATGGTATGGTGTTAAAAATGCTTCTAAACCATCCAATTCTTAGATTCAAGAATATGTTAAGTCCTAAAACACTCGATAAGCAAGTTAAACTCATCACCCTTGATAGGTGGTTCGAATTCATCACCTATATTGAAACAAATAGTTTTTCAAAATTATAGCTTGGTTATGCTACACTCGGCGTTTTCATACCTTTATATCATACATTCATGTTGAAATACTAAGTTAAAATTCTCAGGCTAACAGATTCCCCATAAAAAGGTCATTTTTCAATCATATCTTGAATATGGCAGAAACATGACGCTTTTAGTCGAATTCAATACATTACTCATGTCATTCTGCATACATCACTGCCATAATGACTTCTGTTGTTTTCTACCATCATGCATGTTTTCACTCAACTGTCACGTCTGCAACATGCAAGCATTTATCATCTTTAGGTACCGCAAAAAAACTGATAATCCCTTATGTTGTTGACATTCAAGAACCTATCTTCTTTAGCAAACGTAGGTATGTTCCAAATCCTCCAACAGAGAAGGAAAAATCTTCCATTTGGACTTCCCATGTATTGATTCCTTTTTCTCTTGTAGGTAGGGTTCGTGTATTTTTGGGTCTTCACCCATATCAAATAGGAAAACAAACAAACTGCAAAAGTTAATCCCTTTCTCAACTTCATGTAAACCTTGTGTGTTCGAAGATAAAAGTTTTTAGTTGGGGTTTATGAAACAACTCAATCGTGTGTTTCGTTCCTCTCCTACTACTAGTAGTAATTCCTATAGCAATTGGTTGCACAAAATAGAAAAAGAAGAAAGAACGGGCTTGGAAAAATCAATTTGACTTGATTCAACGATAGAAAACTGGGCCCAAATATATCCCTAATATGCTTATATTTGTCGTCTATTCTTAGGAGTCTTCGACCAATACTTTTCATCTGACATGCGTGATGGTGACTCCCACTCTTTTAAATCTTGCTGCTATTATTGGTCTTCGACCAACTAGGGAGACTTTTAACCCTACTCTCAAACACAAAATCAAACATACTTTCTCTTCTGACCATCCTAGCTTTAACACTTACATTAAAGACCACCACGGGGAGACCGAGGATGTCTCCAATCATGACACATTGCTTTCCTCTCCCTTTGGTTGTCTCGTTTCATTTTTCATTATAGCTCCCTTCAAATAGCAAAGAAATGTATACCCTTTGCTGCTCAACTTCATGAGAAGAGAGATGTATGTATTAGCAAATTGATCTTAGGCTGCCTTTATGAGACTATAGGCATCATACCCCAAATGTCTCATATCTTATATATTAGTTTTCATATGTACATTAATCCACTGACAATTATTCAAAAATTCAAAAATATGTTGCTTTTGCTTTCATTTTCTCGCTGTTTAAGTCCAAATTGTTGCAAGGATGGAGTTGAGTTTCAGGCAGGGCTGTCAGATCAATTGTGTATGCATTATTCGTTGAAGTTCATCTGGTTGTGACCTAATCTTGATCAAGGACAAGGTGCATTAATTTAGATTCATCAAGTCTATTGATTCAACTGTTCTCAACCTATGGAATTATTTTCCCATGAGTTGATTCATACAAGTTCAAAGTGAAAGATTCAGAGATTTGTCTATACAAGGCAAGTTTGGTGGATATTTGGTCAAGGTGTGCATCAGTGGATTTTTGATAGTGCGTTCATGTTAATTATTCAAGGTGTTGGGATTGAAAGTCAAAGTTTCATGGTCATGTGTGGAAAGTCGATGGAAGTGCATATTCATTTTTCTAAACCGTTCATTATCCATAAGTATCCATTTTCCTAAATTTCACCCTTGTTATTCATGTTCATGATCATTATCTTTTTAACCTAAATTCTCATTTGAAACCACTTTATCCAAATTATCCAATTTGTCATTTCTAAACCATTTATACTATCCAAACCACTTTACAAAATCCAGTTGATTTAAATATTCATCAATTTCCAATTTTCATTTCTTATTATCCATTTCCATTTTTCACTTATCCATATTTTAGAGGTATCCATTTTATTCAAATTTCATAAACCAATTATCCAATTAGATCCGCATTGCAAATATTCATACACTATCCATTTTCCATTAAAAAAAAATCCAATTCTACACCATTCATTCAAGTAGTTCAATATTTTTTTTAATCTTCTTTTTTTTTTTTTTTTTTTACTTTCATCCATCCAAAATCCATATCACAAATTAAAGTCCATTCATAAAAAAATTACAAAAAATTTCATTATACAAAACTCTAAATGTCCATAAGTCTATGCCCATCACCATTTTCTTTTATAGCCAAAATTCCAAAAAAAAAATAAAACGATGAACAAAATAGTCAAACTTTGAGGCCACCCATTTCTATCAGCTACAAACCATGTGCAAAATTCTTCCACACATCATGATTGCCAAGCCCACACGAGCAGCTACGTTGGACAATTCAGTAACCACCAGCCATGGTTCACGTCCTGCACAGGCATCAAAACCTTAAGCAAAACACCATGATTCACAAATCGTACAACAAGACCCGACCCCATACATTATACTGCTACCTTGCCATCACACACAACCTCAAATTGCAAATTCACACAACCCACCACAAGACCAATTTTGTAATGTTTGAACATGTACGACAAATATCGAATGGAATGAGCAAAAGTGCATGCACATGAAAGCCAAATGAGAAATACAACATTCAAAATGACTTGCAAAAAATCAAAATGCAATGGAACGTCAAAACGGCAGTAGAAGTGAAAAAACTTCCATCCAATTTTTTATCTAAAAAACTCTCTTTCAACTGTATAAATAGAGGCTTTATACTTTCATTTTCTCCAAGTCGTAATGCCAAGAGAACTCTGTGAAAATCCTCTTCGTCCCCAATAGCACACCCACTCCAATCGGTTTCACCAAATAAAATAGAGCAAAAAAACACAAATCCAGAAACAGAGAGAGAGAGAGAGAGAGAGAGAGAGAGAAAGAGAGAGTAGGAGAGTGAATCGGGAAAATCCTAAATTGTAAAGTAAATCTAAAATGAACCTGGAATTGTATCGAATTCGAGTGAGAGGGAAGAGGACATGGACCGATTTTATGAACAAGGTTGGGAAGAAATGATCTTTGACGTTGCCTATTTTCTTTTTCATCCGCGGTTTGATGTAGCCATGGCTTTATTGATGAAACTCGATGATGATGATGTTGATCCTCTAAGCAATGTTTCGTTTTGTTTCACCGTGGCATGCCCTGTTTATCGATTTTGTTTTCTGATGATAGTAATGATGTATAAGTCGTGTTTCTTCCTTTTGACCATGGATTTAATGGGCTTAGCCCATTTACTTTCTCACCACCCCATTATTCAACGCACCGTCCTTGCCCTTGCCCTTGCATTTTTTATAGCTTAATGGTTTTTTTTGGCTTTGCTAAACCCATGAGTTGCTGATTCGTACTCTAGATTTTGATGCACACCCCTTCCCTATGTTTGTTTTAATTAAAGTTTATTTTGTTTTGTTTTTTGAATTCTTCTCTTAGATTTTTTTTAAAGTATTCTACTTTTAATTCTTATTTGATTATCTTTATGTTTTTTAATTAATTCCACTTCACTTTTAGATTTCATTTTCGAATTTTTTTAATTTTAATTTCAACTATTGGGCGATGAGTATCTAAGAGTCGTGGATTAAAAATCCATGATTAAGATTAGATTGTTTTCTTTTCGATTTTATTTCCATTTCATTCCATATTAACTTGTTTTTCCATTTTCATTTCAATATTGGTCCATGAAGTCTTGTTATTCACGAATGTTGGTTGATCGAGGTTGTTAACCTTCATTATTTCAAATATGTAGTGAATGATCATCGAGACCATTTTCTATACTTTGGGGTCGTTATAGGTTACCTTCGATTAATCGACACAAGTTTGTGAACAAGACGAGACCATCCCCTTTTCTTTTCGTGTGGCACGATTTCTTTAGAGAATGATACTCAATATCATTTCTCCATCGTGTTTTAGCATAAATATCAACTTACGCAATCTCCTATAGTATGATCTTCATTATAGATCGTTCTACGATGGTTTAGCGCTATAGTCGACCCGATTCAAAGAAATAACAACTAACCACTTACTTTAATTTCAGTAAATATATTCTTGATTTACTTTCTTGTCAATATATCTTGATCTTATTATCATTGTTCATATACTTGTTAATATTATCTTGTCATAATTATCATCTTGTTCATATTCATCTTCATCATACCTTATCCACATTATTCGAAAACATAATAATAACAATTGAAATCCTAAAAGCCTAAATTGGTGGACTGTGGTTACTATTCTGAGCAACGGAACTTGGACTGTATATAGAAACCCTAGCTTAGAGTTTTTTTTTTGAATCTTACTCAAGGCTTAGTTTAGGGCACCTCGCACACACATTGCTTCCTCTTGGGATACTTGACAATGAGACCTTTTATTTCATGCAATCCCGTATAACTTACATGTACCACGCTCCCATTTCGATGTACGCATTTGTATTGCTTTGATTGTGTTTTGTTTACTAGAAGCACCCCTAAGGACTATCATAGACTAAACCATTTTCAAAGTAATTCTTGATTCATCATCGAGCCATTTTCAAACACCTATGTAAGTCAATTGCTCGTAAGCATTCGCCATCAACCTAACACACACACTCGCACATTTCATCGTGGTTTCGTTATTAGGAGCACCCCTAGGGACTAGTATCGATTCTCACCCTCTTTTCAACCAAACCCTCGATTCATCATCAAGTCATTTTCAAATCAACTTCTCTCAAACAATCTCTTTGCAGGCAAATACAATCATACCCTTGATCTAACATCAATCAGATTTTCTCAACTAAATTATCAAAACGATTAACAACTATCGAAACTATTTTCAAGGTGAAAAAGAAAGGGATTGAGCCTTTGATATCTCTTTATTGTTTAGGTGTGAGTTCTCTTACTCGTGCATGAGCAATTGATGCCTCTAAAACACTTACAATTCGACAACATTCAAACCATATTCTAACCACTCATCATCCAAAACACTTTTCCAATACAACCTCTTTTCAAGATGAAAAAAGAGAGAGAGTCACGCATTTCTTAAGCTTCGAGTAATCGTCATCTAAATCAACTTCAACAATACAACCCCTTCTTTTCGTGGTCGACTCCACGAACTACAGACGCTCTGATTCTTCATTCATTTGAATGTAAGATACGTAGGTACAATATTGCGATGATCTTGGTGAGCACAATTTTATCCATCTTCCTTTTCCCTTTTATCCTTTCATGTAGTCGAACTACGAGAGCTCTAATTTCTCATTCTCGTCTGAATGAGCATACGTAGGCACAATGACCTCAATCTTTTCCGAGCACCCTATCCTAAAACCACCCATTTCTCCCCTAGCATTTATTTCCTTTTATCTTACCGTTTCGCATTTATCGTTGAGAAGAAAACAAATAAGTTTAGCTAACGTTCATCACAATTCGAATTAAGAGGCTCCCGTTGAGTACAATGGACGTGAGGGGTGTTAATACCTTCCCTTTACGTAACCGACTCTCGAACCCAAAATGTGGTTGTGATAACCGTGTTCTTATCTCTTTTTAAAGGTTTTCTCGATATTTTCCTTTCCCTCTTTTGGGATAAATAAAGTTTGATGGCAACTCTATAGAATCGCATTCAGCGCCTTTCGTGCGAGGGTCATATTTTTTATGATTTTTTGAGGTGCGACAGCTGGCAACTCTGTTGGGGACAATTGCTCCACGTAGGAGAGAGTCGAGCCTATCTTAGTTCGAACTGTGAGCTTGTTAGTTTCGCTTACTTGTTTTCTTCTCGTTTATTCATTTACTTGCTTTCCCTTTCCTTATTTTTGTTACCTTTTGTAACAGTGTTGGTCTGCTCTGCTTATTGGGTACTTTGTGAGATGGCTCTACACCCGAGTCCGAGTAAAACCCTAGTATTAGGATGGTGGTTTTATGGAGACTTGTATGGTATCTTCCATGTAAGGCCGAAGCGAAAACCTCGCTTGGAGTAGATTCCCTTAGAGATGTTATTATTGTGGTGAATCTTTGCCATAACAATAATGTTTTCGAGCATGAATCGTTGATCCCAAGTACCATTAACCCGTTTTATCCATGGTGGTTGGTAGTGTTAACTTCTTTTAGATTAATATGAACGCACCAATCAGAGGAGATCCCTTAAACGTATTACTTACTAACAATAATATTTTCAACCTCGACCTACGAATCTGAGAACCTGTCTTAGAACCCGTGTGTTGATGGTTGTGTAGTTGACGCCTCTGATGAGTCTTTCTCGTGTGGAAGATACGAAAATCTCACCTAGATGAAATCCTTTCAAGGATATTATCGTCGTGATAAGGCTTATTCATGGCTATAATGTCTTTGAAATATATCCATGACTTTAGGCACCTACCCGTTTTAGAATCCTACCTGTGGGGTTTCTTTGATCAGTGAATGTGGTTCTTGACCCGTTCCTCCGGCCAACCTCAAAACTGTTTAAAACTGTTGATCTTGTGATCTTGGATCTTGCATCTTGCATTGCATCCTGCATACATGTTATTGCATTGTATTGCATCAGTTATGCATCATGTATTTCATTTCGTTAGCATAATCTCATTTCGCCTTCCTTCCTCTCCAGTAAATCAAGTTGATTCCTTGACACCAGTACGCAACTCAGGCCAATACTAGACGCATGATGGAGCAAAATCAACAAGAGCAAGCTGCCTTCAAATAGGAATTGGACTCCCTTAAAAGAAAGATCGACCAGATCCTTAAGCCATCACTATGGCTAGAAAGGAAGAAGAATTGCGTGAAGCTGTTGTTGCACACAACAATGTTCCAATGCAAGGATACACCTCAAGGCTCTCAGTTCTTGTTCCCAATCCCATAACCTATGGGATAACGATGAACTTTAATACCGCAGCTGAAGAAGCCACTTATCATCCGCTCCCAACGCCTGGAGTTACTTTTGGAGCCATCCCGCAAGCCCAACCTGTTGTCATTCAGATCCCCACTCCTCATGCTGGAGAGAATATTTTATATTAGTATGATGATGTGTAAAATTATCATGTTGTTATCCCCATTGTCAGTATTACTATTAATCAGGATTCTAAAGCTATCAAAATGTGTCGTGATTTAGCTGAGAAACTCTGAGTCATAGAGTGGCACAACTCAACATCTTTGAATACTCTGCAATTGTGCTTGGTTCCAGATGTTGCCATTCCTCTCAAGTTTAAGGTACCAGAATTCTCAAAATACATGGGTCTCAGTTTTCCTAACATCCATATGAAGATGTACTGTCGCAAAATGGCCGCCTATGCCAGAGATGAAAAGTTGATGATTCATTGCTTCCAAGACAACTTGTTTGGAGCATCTATCGAATGGTATATGCAGCTGAAGCATAGCAGTGTGCGCACTTGGGCTGAGCTAGCTGATGCATTTCTCAAGCAGTACAAATACAACACCGACCTCGCTCCAAATCATACTCAACTTCAGATTATGGCTCAAAAGGACAATGAATCCTTTAATGGGTACCTTGCAAGGCTAATACTACCAGAAGTTGATCAGTAGTGTATCTGCTGGATTCTCTGACTTGGTGATTGTTGGTGAGAGGATTGAAGAAGGTTTTAAGAGCGGAAAGATCTAAGGAGTTTCTAGCAGTCAGGCTGGAGCTAAGAAGCCTTTCAACAGATACAAAAAGGAGGGAGAAACAAATGTCGTCTCTGCTCAGAAATGGTAAGCTCCTCAACAAGATCTTTCCCAAATGCCTTACTAAATCCCGAACTTCTAGTATCCGTATGTTGTTGTTGTGCAATATGCTCCAATGCCTTATCATCCATCTGTTCAAGCTCCAATTCCTCAGCGATAGGCTCCTCAACAACAGTCATACAATCAACAAGGGTTTTAGTATCCTCCTCATAATCAATAACAATGAGCTCTTCAACAACAGCGTCAACCTAATCATCAGAGAGCAAGGAGGCCAGATAGAGTCTTTGATCGTCTTCCAATGATGTATGCTAAGATCTTTGCTGAATTGTTGGAGAAAATGGAAATTACTCCGAGATACCTAGCTCCTCCAACTGTCATTCCTATAAACTATGATGCTAACGCTCACTGTGAGTTTCATAAGGGCACTCCAGTGCACACGATTGTGGATTTCCGAGATTTCAAACACAAAGTTCAAGACTTGGTCGACACACAGTTCCTCACATTCAAAAGGAAGGAGTGAAAATATCACAAATAACCCTCTGTCGCCGCCAAGCTAGTGTCAACATCAAATCAAGTCAAGTCAAGTTTTATCTCCCAAAAGAAGGCAGTCATGTTTCCATCCCGTCATTTGTATTATTGTATTTTGTCTTTAATTATTTAAATATTGTATGCTTTAAAAATTTTTGTTCATATTTGGTTTTATTAATGTAGTAATTATGCATGTTTTGAATTAGTTATGTCGTATTCACTCATTACTGCAATACACAGACACATATTTATTCACTTCACTCTTTTTATCAATTGTTGTTTAGCATGATTTGAGGGAGGATGATGACAACGAAATACCCATAATTGCAAATCGTATGCTCTTAGACAAAATCTCGTCGATGATGTACAAGCATTATTTCAATCCCCAAACACTAAAGAGACAAAGATTTAATCCCTAGTTAATCACTTTAAGCCGAAAAGTAGCAGTTTCCTTCGGATATTCAAACCCTTACACTTAACCTGGGGCAAGGCAGTGTTCAGTTAACCCAACTACGCACTCGAGTTACAAAGCAAAATCCAAAAGACATGGCGGTTGTTCTTCAATGACCCATGACTTAGCAGTCACAATCCTCCAACAAAATAAAAAATAAATAAATAAAATCAAAAGTCTGCTAAGTCGAACACCTCGAAGGAGACTTAGGCAAAAGTCAAGGAAATCCTGATGGACTTTAAAAAGCAAAATTAGTCAATGCAAAAGTTAGGTATTATAAATGAAATCCAAAGAGGTCCTTGAATCCTCAACAAAAAAAAGATTCCGTGACCACCATGTCAAACCAAAAGGCCATTGACATCCATCAAGAGCAAAATAAGGTGACTGCCATTTCGGGCGAACCTTGAGTCATCACCCATACAGCGTCAACCCTTTTGGAAGACAAACATGTGCAGAATTAACTGAGCGTAGGACTGGAGATCATCACGAATAAGGGGTGGGTACGAACTAAGTTTTGAGCCTTATATCCTTTGTTTTATAATCGTGAACCAGACCATGTTACAACCCTCAAAAGACCTAATTGAGGCGAGGTTTATTCTAAAGGCTTACAATTGCAAGGTTGCCTAAACTGACTCCTCACATATTTGCTAATCTTCAACATTGGTGTCATTATCCTTGCTATATCTTTCACAGACCAACAAATCAGCACGACAGCTAGACTAAACGGTCCATTCATCTCACACTATCACAATACTTCCAATAAATGAATCTCTTTCAAAACTTGCATGAACATTGCATTAAGATTATCATTTGTGAATATGCAATTTTAACTACAAATTAGTGCTAGACATCAAAGACACTTCAACAAGACGCAATCGAGGAGGAACTTGAACTTCCAGTGGTATCGGCCCGGAGCAAGACTACCTCAACACCTCAATCAGGGGAAAATTCCTCAAAAGTTTAATCAGGGGCAAGCCATCTCAAGGTACATCAAATCTCATCTTCCACAAATCAGATTGTTTCCAAAACTGGTTAATCAAGGGCAGACTATTACCATGTTCATATTAGGGCAAAACCAGCTGCAGAAAGCAGATCCTCTCTATAATCAAGAAGATCTTGCCAGACACTAAGCAACCATCAGGTTCAAAGCAAGAGTACGGTCTTCATGAGTTGATCACATCGCTACGCTCTTTTTTTCAAGTCATCCTGACCATTAAGCAAGTTGTGGTTCTCTTAGAGGCAAACACCACAACTTATTAATAAGTGATCAGACTTAAGGCATCGAGAGCATCTTCGTTTTCTTCAATCATGGCGTCTTCAACAAACTGAGTGTCGAGGAAATCAAACCATCCAACCACCCAAAGTCTAATCTACATTGGCAACTACCAAAATTCCACCATGCTGGCACCTTCATCGAACATATCCAATCACCTGGTTCCATTATATGCATCATATGCATCGCATTCAACATCATAAACATCTAGCATCATATGCATACCAAAACCAAATCATACTTCCCAGCACTTGCATCTCTATGCGTCAGCATTTTTATTTGCATTTCCATTTGATATGGAACATCATTTACAACACCAAGCATTCAATTATGTAGGGTCAAGATCCAGGATCAATCTCGAGATTCCAAGGCGATCTTCAACCCAGTCAGGGGCATCTTCTTCAAATTTGTGGACGTTCCACACGAAGTTGTATCAACCTTTTTCTGTTTCATCCCATCAGGGGCATCTTCTTCAAATTCGTGGACATTCCTCACGAAGTTGTATCAACCTTTTATTGATCTCAAGACTCCAAAGCGATATTCAGCCCAGTCAAGGGCATCTTCTTTAAATCTATGAGTGTTCCTCACGTAGCTATATCAATCTTTTGTTGATCTCAAGATTTCAAAAGCAAATCTTAGCCCAGTCAGGGGCTTTTTTTCAAGTTCGTGGACGTTCCTCATGTAGTTACCTCAACCTTTTGTTGATAAATTTGTAAGCTCCAAGCAAGTTAATGGGCGTTCCTCATTGAGTTGTTATATTCAACCTTTAGTTGATGGAGTTGTTATCCTCAAATAATCCAACCTTTCTCTTGGGTGTTCCCTAATGAATTGGTTCCTTTCAACCTTTTGTTGACAAGGGTGGTGTTCCTCGGTGACCTTTTGTGCTTCAACCTTTTGTTAATGTCCTTAAATAAGCCTCACTCAACTTATATCCAGCAAACTTGACCTTTTGTCAATTGCCTCTCTATCATCCTTTTGGTGGTAGCCAAACCCTGTCAATTCAACATAACCTTCATCCTTTTGGTGTTGGTAATTCTTCATGTGGGAAGTTTCTATCATCGTTTTGGTGGTAGTAGCTTGTGTGTTTGATCTCACCGTCACCCTTTTGGTGTCGACGATCCGTAAAATTTTGGTATGTGTATCATCCTATTGGTGAATGAGAGCCTTCAATATATGTACTTACTATTATCCTTTTGGTAATAGCAAGTTTCGACCTCGTTTTCATCCTTTTGGTGAAGGGTCGCAGTGTGTGTTCACTATCATCCTTTTGGTGATAGGTATGTCATCCTTTTGGTGCTAGATTTTGGGTTATGTTTTCTATCATCCTTTTGGTGATAGATCTGTCATCTTTTAGGTGTTAGAGGTATGTTTACTATCATCCTTTTGGTGATAGGTCTGTCATTCTTTTGGTGCCAGATTATTTATGTGTTCCCTATCATCCTTTTGTTGATAGATTCGTCATCCTTTTGGTGTCGGAGTTGTGTGCGTGTGTTTCTCTATCATCATTTTGGTGATAGGTCAGTCATCCTTTTGGTGTCAGAACTTTCTGTTGTCATCTTTTTGGTGATAGGTTTGTCATCCTTTTGGTGTCAGTACTTTCTGTTGTCATCCTTTTGGTGATAACTACCTTTGCAAATTACTCAGTGTCTACTCAAGGGTTGACATTGATATGATATTCCACCTCCTAAGCAGTTTTTTTTTCCGGACAAATTCGGAGTCTTCTTCATATCTAATCAACTTATGCCTTGAAAGTATGAACGTTGTTGCAGTTCATCTTACTATGTTTAAGCCAATTAGATAGGGTCATTTGTCATACCCCAAATTTGTCTTATCTTGTATATTAATTTTCATTTGTACATGCATCCACTGACAATTATTCAAAAATTCAAAAATATGTTGCTTCTGCTTTCATTTCCTCGCTGTTTAAGTCCAAATTGTTGCAAGGATGGAGTTGGGTTTCAGGCAGGGCTGTCACATCAGTAGTGTATGCAGTATTCATTGAAGTTCATCTGATTGTGACCTAATCTTGATCAAGGACAAGGTGCATTAATTTAGATTCATCAAGTCTATTGATTCAACTGTTCTCGTCTCAACCTATGGAATTATTTTTCTATGAATTGATTCAGACAAGTTCAAAGTGAAAGATTCAGAGATTTGTCTATACAAGGCAAGTTTGGTGGATATTCAGTCAGGGTGTGCATCAGTGGCTTTTTGAAAATGTGTACATGTTAATTATTCAAGGTTTAGGAATTGAAAGTCAAAATTTCATGACCATGTGTGGAAAGTCGGTGGAAGTGCATATTCATTTTTCTAAACCATTCATTATCTATAAGTATCCATTTTCCTAAATTTCACCCTTCATATTCATGTCCATGTTCATTATCTTTTTTAATTCAAATTCTCATTTGAAACCACTTTATCCAAATTATCCAATTTCCCATTTCTAAACCATTTATACTATCTAAACCACTTTCCAAAATCCATTTGATTTAAATATCCATCAATTTCCAATTTCTATTTATTATTATCCATTTCTATTTTTTACATATCCATCTTTAAGAGGTATTCATTTTATTCAAATTCCATAAACCAATTATCCAATTAGACCCACATTGCAAATATTCATACATTATCCATTTTCCATAAAAAAAATATCCAATTCTACACCATTCATTCAAATGGTTCAATTTTTTTTTACTTTTTTTTTTTACTTTCATCCATCCAAAATCCATATCACAAATTAAATTTTATTCATAAAAAATTACAAATTTTTTTATTATACAAAACTCCAAAGAAATAAGACGATGAACAAAATAGTCAAACTTTGAGGTCACCCACTTCTATCAGCTATGAACCATGTGTAAAATTCTTTCACACATCATGATTGCCAAGCCCACACGACAACTACCTTGGACAACTCAGCAACCACCAGCCATGGTTCACGTCATGCACAAGCATCAAAACACCATGATTCACAAACCGTACAATAAGACCCGACCCCACACATTATACCACTACCTTGCCATCACGCACAACCTCAAATTGCAAATTCACACAACCCACCACAAAACAAATTCGTAACGTTTGAACATGTACGACAATTAGCGAGTGGAATGAGCAAAAGTGCACACACATGAAAGCCAAATGAGAAATATAACATTCAAAATGACCTACAAAAATTCAAAACGCAATGGAACGTCAAAACGGAAGTAGAAGCGAAAAAACTTCCATCCAATTTTTTATCTAAAAAACTCTCTTTCAAATCTATAAATAGAGGCTTTATACTTTCATTTTCTCCAAACTGCAGTGCCAAGAAGACTCTATGAAAATCCTCTTCATGCCCCAACAACACACCCACTCCAATCTATTCCACAAAACAAAATAGAGCAAAAAACACAGATCCAGAAACAGAGAGAGAGAGAGAGAGAGAGAGAGAGAGAGAGAGAGAGAGAGAGAGATTGAGTAGGAGAGTGAATCGAGCAAATCCTAAATTGCAAAATAAATCTAAATCGAACCTGGAATTGTCTCAAATCCGAGTGAGGTAGAAGAGGACGCAGACCAATTTTATGAACTAGGTTGGGAAGAAACGATCTTTGACGTCACCTATTTTCTTTTTCATCTGCGGTTTGATGTAGCCATGGCTTTGTTGATGAAATACGATGATGATGATGTTGATCCTCTGAGGAATGTTTCGTTTTGTTTCACCGTGACATGCCCTGTTTATGATTTTATTTTCTGATGATGGTAATGATGCTTAAGCCGTGTTTCTTCCTTTTGACCATGGGTTTAAAGGGTTTAGCCAGTTTACTTTCTCACCACCTCATTAATTCAGCGTACCACCCTTGCCCTTGCCCTTGCTATTTTTTTTTTTATCTTAATGGTTTTTTTATGGGCCTTGCTAAGCCCATGAGTTGATGATTCATACTCCATATTCTGCTGCACACCCCTTCCCTATGTTTGTTTTAATTAAAGTTTATTTTGTTTTGTTTTTTTTTAATTCTTCTCTTAGATTTTTTTAAAGTATTCTACTTTTAATTCTTATTTGATTATCTTTAAGTGTTTTAATTAATTCCACTTTCACTTTTCGATTTAATTTTCCATTTTTTTATTTCAACTATTGGTCGATAAATATCTAAGAGTCGTGGATTGAAAATCCATGATTAAGATTAGACCGTTTTCTTTTCGATTTTATTTCCATTTCATTCCATATTAACTTGTTTTTCCATTTTCATTTCAATATTGGTCCATGAAGTCTTGTTATTCACGAATGTTGGTTGATCGAGGTTGTTAACCTTCATTATTTCAAATATGTAGTGAATGATCATCGAGATCATTTTCTATACTTTAGGATCGTGATAGGCTACCTTCAATTAATCAACATAAGTTTGTTATCAAGACGAGACCACCCCCTTTTCTTTTTGTGTGGCACGATTTCTTTGGAGAATGATCCTCAATATCATTTCTCCATCGTGTTTTAGCATAAATATCAACTTGCGCGACCTCCTATAGTATGATCTTCATCATAGATCGTGCTACGATGGTTTAGCGCTATAGTCGACCTGATTTAAAGCAATAACAACTAACCACTAACTTTAATTTCAGTAAATATATTCTTGATTTACTTTCTTGTCAATATATCTTGATCTTATTATCATTGTTCATATACTTGTCAATATTAACTTGATATTATCTTTTCATAATTATCATCTTGTTCATATTCATCTTCATCATACCTTATTCACATTATTCGAAAATACACTAATAACAATCGAAATCCTAAAAGCCTAAATTGGTGGATTGTGGTTACTATTCTGAGCAACCGAACTTGGACTGTATACAGAAACCCTAGCTTTGAGCCTTTTGTCCGACTCTTGCTCAAGGCTTAGTTTAGGACACTCACACACACGGATTTCTCTTAGGCTACCTTACAATTAGACCTTTATTTTGTGCAATCCCATGTAACTTACGTGTACCCTGCTTCCATTTTGATGTACGCATTCGTATTGCTTTGATTGTGGTTTGTTTACTAGGAGCACCCCTAGGGACTATCATAGACTAAATCATTTTCAAACTAATTATCGATTCTTTATCAAGCCATTTTCAAACACCTTTGTAAGTTAATTGCTCATAAGCATTCACCATCAGCCTAACGCACACACTCGCACATTTCATCATGGTTTCATTATTAGGAGCACCCCTGGGGACTAGTATCAATTTTCACCCTCTATTCAACCAAACCCTCGATTCGTCGTCGAGTCATTTTCAAATAAACTTCTCTCAACCAATCTCTTCGCAAGCAAATACAATCAAACCCTTGATCCAATGTCAAGCAGATTTTCTCAATCAAACTATCAAAATAATTAACAACTATCGAAACTCTTTTCAAGGTGAAAAAGAGAGGGATTGAGCCTTTGATCTCTCTTCAGTTGTTTAGGTGCGAGTTCTCTTACTCGTGCATGAGTAATTGACGCATCTAAAACACTTCTCATTAGACAACATTCAAACCATATTCTAACCACTCATCATCCAAAACACTTTTCCAACACAACCTATTTTCAATATGAAAAAAGAGAAAGAGTCATACCTTTAAATCACTCTCCTGATTACTTGGGCTTGAGGAGCCTTTCTTAAGCTTCGAGTAATCGTCATCTAAATCAACTTCAACAATACAACCCCTTCTTTTCATGGTCATCTCCACGAACTACGAACACTCTGATTCTTCATTCATTCGAATGTAAGACACGTAGGCACAAGATTGCGATGATCTTGGCGATCACAATTTTATCCATCTTCCTTTTCCCCTTTATCCTTTCCCGTAGTCAAACTGCGAGAGCTCTGATTTCTCATTCTCGTCCGAATGAGCATACGTAGGCACAAGAGCCCCAATCCTTGTCGAGCACCCTATTCTAAAACCACTCATTTCTCCCCTAGCATTTTTTTCCTTTTATCTTACCATTTCAAATTTATCATTGATAAGAAAACAAATAAGCTTAGCTAACATTCATCACAATTCAAATTAAGAGGTTCCATTTGAGTACAACAGACGTGAGGGGTGCTAATACCTTCCTTTTACGTAACCGACTCCCGAACCCAGAATGTGGTTGTGACGACCATGTTCTTATCTCTCTCTAAAGGTTTTCTCGATATTTTTATTTCCATCTTTTGGTATAAATAAAGTTCGATGGTGACTTTGTCGAATCGCATTCCGCGCCTTTCTCTTGAGGGTCGTATTTTCAATGATTTTTCGAGTTGCAACAATAGGGACTACTTCCTGCGACCTCAAATCACGAACTAGAACTAAAGAGAACTTCCTGATCTCCGACCCCATTTGGATCTTACAACTTTGACTTAATGCCACTTTCAAATCCTTTTTAAACACTGGTGTTTTATCTAATTTGGAAAAATGAGTCGAAGGTATAAAAATCGATTTGATGACCCTAGATGATAGTAATTCTTCAACTAAAGAGGCTTTTGAGAAGTATTTCTTCATGTTTATGAACTGTGTTGAATTTGTTTCTACTATAGCACCATTTACCAGTCAAAGCTATGGGCCAGAGTGGTCTAAAGGACATTCCTAACTTCTTCACGTGGGAGTCAAATTGAAACTCTTGACATATGGATGAAAGTTTTAAAACCCATTATTTTGTTAACCAAAATTTTGAATGGGAGAACTAGCTTTGGCCTCGTTGGATACCAATCAAACTTTGACACTTTTTACCCATAAAGACAAGATTTGCATGGCTACCACAACCATGGCAGAGCAGGACTACATAGCGTGTTTAGAATTTCATGCTTAAAAATTCATTAATTTAAGTCCTTTCGAATTTGAAACTTCTTTTTAATACACCATGGAATATGAAGATTGGTGGTTAGCCTACTATAAAAGTGTTGTTATAGATCATTCAAATCTACTACAATGTTTAACCAACATTTTTTCCTCTATGCAGAAACATAAGAAGAAAAGTTAAGGTATGCACATCAAGGACATTTGAGCTTTTCAACATTACTTAGAAATTATGTATAATCCCTGTCAACTTAGTCAAACTATTTATGATGCAACTTCTAATTTAAAACATAAAATCATTGAAAAAATTTCCAAACTAAATATACCTTCTTATATAAAAAATAGATATGATGTTTTCTTAAAATGTCACCTTCCCAAATTTCCACCATTATCAACTTGAGAATTTTGCTTAGCCTTTCAGCTACCATTTCCAAAATGGTATAATTATAGGGTTTTTCCAGTCTTAGAAAATGAGTTTAAAAAAACCTGCTCAGAGAGTAGTTTCGAATAAGTATAATATACACATTTATAAAGGGTCTTTAAGGATTTATCTTGAACATGTCTTAATCCAATCCACCATCCAAGAAGGTGAGATAAAAGGGACTTGTAAAACCCACTAACTCTTATTTTATGTACATATTATTTACTTGTGTTGAAATTTTGTAGCTTGAGCTCTCATCCCATAAGGATCCAAAAAGAACGAAGTTGAAGTAGTTGATAACAATGAGGAATCCAACCAACCAAAAGAAGTAAAAACATGAACCTTTGTTCTATTTTATGACAATAGGTTTTTTATTTTATTATTTTTTATTCTTGTTCTTATTTTTCATAATAGAAAGAGAGATAATGGTTCCACTACTACTACTCCAAGTCGAAAGAAGGCAAGGAAAGAAAAAACACTTGTCACTCTTGATAGTGAAGTGACACATGTTTAGATTAAACTCCCACCTTTATTAATATCTTTTATTTATTTAATAAAACTATTCGTTTTACTCATAATCATAAATATCTCAATTTCATATGAGAGTTAAAGACAAGAACAATGAAGATGACGAAAATGATGAGAGTGATGGTTCTAAAGAAAGTAGTGAGGTTTCTCATAGACCTTTTCCTCTCAAATATCAGAGTAAATGGTGAGATGGTGTTGAGGTATCAAAACTTCGACATGCTAAAAATAAAAGGATTCAAGATCTTAAGGATAGTCCACCAAAGAAATCAAGAAGGAATCTTGTTATCAATATTGATAACAAATAAGAGAAAGGAGAACAAAGTACACAGCTAGCCAGAAAGAAAACAAATTGCCCAAGGCAACCAACAAATACCTAATGTACTTTGATTTTAACCCATACCTTCTTTCCAATTTACATCAAACACTTTCATAATATCACTGAAATTCTATCTCATTTATAGGATGCTCATTTTCTTGTTATTCCCCCTACCATAATCAATGACTCATATGCTTATGATGCCCTAAAAAACTTGCCCTCACAACAACTGACAACTAACAATTCGATCGAGAAGACAGTCGCTGAGCAATTAAAGGAAGTAGTCAAAGATAAAAATCTCAAACAATCCACTAGTCCAGGGGATCAAGACCCTGACCATCACTCAATTGGTTAAGAAAACCAAGATCCTTAACAACAATAAAATTTATCAGATAACCATGCTCAAGCACCAGAGAGCCAAGAGCATGTTGATCAAACATTAGATGGCTAAGATGTAAGTCAAACACAAGAGGATTAAGATCAAAGGAACCCTCAAACTGATATAAATGGAAAAGAACAACCACAAGTTATCCCAACTTCACAAACTCCACCAGGACCCATTGAGAAACCTTTTTCGACTACAACTACTATGGTTCATTCTCAAATTGTATATTCTTTATCCAAAACTTCCTACGCTTCTCTTAGTCGGGAAGAACTAAAAACTATAAAAGAGAGAAATCCTACAATAGCTTTAAGAAAACTTGTAAGCAATCGAGGCCTTGGTTCTATTAAAAAAAAATTAAAGTTCTTCAACTGCTTCAGGCAGTGAGCCTTCTTGTAACTCTGTCACCCTGTTGATCTAACAACTAAAAGCAAATATTTTAGAAGTCGGTCTATTGAAAACTATTAAAGAAAATCCTTATGCAACATCTGACACCAAAGTTTTGCTAAAGTAGATTAAGGATCAAGATTTTCCCGATCTTACTGTTGACTTTTTCCTATAGTTTGAACCATTTCTCGACCATATCACTCAGAATATAAAGATAAAAAAAGAGTTTGTAAACAAACTTAGGCAAAATGTTAACGCTAAATCCCAACAATGGAACTTAGTTGTTCAGTCTCAAAGTCAAGCTGGTGATTTAGAGGCCCAAACTACAAAGAGTAAAGATCAAGTAGAGGCCTATGACGAAGAAATTTCATACTAGACAAAACAAGTTGAAGAACTGCAACAAAAGATTAAGGAAGCACATAAAAAAAAAGTTTGAAATTGAAATTTTTGGGAGAACTTCTCTTGAAGAAAAGTTTGTTCAAGAGGCCAACCTCGGTTTCAGTATGTGGAGGCTGCTTATCTAATGGAAGAATAAATTTGACCTCTAAAAACTGAAGACTCAATGAATGATGCAAGGATTAATCTTGGGAAGAAACTCTTAGAGAAGATTAAGGCTGGATTTTCAACTTCTTGTTTTCTATTATGTAACTGTAATAATGACAATGTGCCATTTTGGACCTTTTAATTTTAATTCCATTTTTAGATCTTCATTGCTTACATATTATTCTTCCCTTATTCAAATTTCCTGCAACATATGCTTGTACTTCTTTAAGTACTTGCCATTTATTCTCAAAATTCGACCTTCAGGAGTAAATTCTTCAACTCCATAGACATTATTTAAAAATACTCGAATGATTTGAAATGGGCCTTCTCAATTTGGTTACCATTTATCTAAAGCTCTATCTTTTGGATCCATAGGAAAAATGACTTTCCAAACATAATCATCAACTGTAAGGGCTTTCGACTTAACCTTTTTATTGTAGGCCTTAACTATTCAATCATTTTGTCTTATAAGAATATTCAGAGCAACTAATCTTTCTTTATCTAAATCAAGTAACTCATCTAGCATCGTTCTCTAGTAATGGTCATAAGGAATTTCAACTTGCCTTTGAATTATAGTTGACTGTAAATAAATCAGGACGGGCAAAACTGCATCATGGCCAAATGTTAGTCGAAATGGAGTAGAATTAGTTGCCTTCTTAGGGGAATTTCGAGAAATCCATAATATTTGGTCTAAAGTCTTATGTCAATTTCTTGGATTTTGACCTAATTTTTTTTATCATGCCATTTATAATTTTGTTAATTGCTTCGACTTCACCATTTGCTTGAGCATAATAAGAAGTAGACGCTAAAAGTTTGATTCCTGAATCTGAAGCAAACTCAATCATTTTTCAACCAGTAAAAATTGTACCTAGATTAGTGGTTATAGTTTCAAAAATTCCAAAAGTATAAATAACATGACTCTGAATAAATTTGATTACTATTTCCTGATCAACATTGATCAAGGGAGCAACCTCTACCAACTTGTTAAAATAATCAATATCGACCAAAATGTATCTACGATCTTTGGATGATGTAGGTCGAATTTCACCAATTAAAGCTAAAGCCCATCCTCTAAATGCCCAAGGCTTAACAATAGAGTGTAACTCACTTGCAGGAACATGCTGAATGTTTGCAGGCTTCTGGCACTCTTAACAACCCTTTGCAGATTAGATACAATCTTTCAACATAGTTAGATTGTACATACCTTGTCAAAACAACAATCATTTCTCATCTTATGGCCTAATTGATGAGCGCCACATGACCCACTATGGACAATAGAGATTTCCAAATAATCTTCATTATCACAAACAAATTTAAGTAAGATTTCATCAGAAGTCTTTTTAAACAATTCATTCCCAATAATCACATAACTTAATGTCTTATATATGATTTTTCGACCCATCACCCTTGTTGGGTTCTCCAAAATATCAACAATTGATTTTCGCCAATCATTAGTCGAGAGATTATCAATGGAAAAATTTCTAACGAGTTTTCTAACTCAACTAACCCTTCTACCCCCACCATTTTTTACTTTGGCAACTCAAAGGGGAAAATATTGGTCAAAATTAACTTCTCTTTTACTACAATCAATTCCTCTAACCTTTCCTTAAAAATCTATAACCATAAGCAATTTATGCTAAATTATTCGCTTCTTGCTTTTCAATTTGAGACACATGTTTGATGTCAACTTCATCAGATCATCTTAATAACAAATTGGCCTTAACTAAGTAAAACATTAGATTTTCCATGATACAGTAGTATTCTTTGGTCAATTTTTTCACAACCAACTCTGAGTCACCTTTAATGTTGACTCTTTTACACCTAAGTCCAATAGAATCCTAAGGCATGCAATAAAGGCTTCATACTAAGCCTCGTTATTAGAGCAACAACCATTGATTTTAAATTTGAACTTCGTTGGAATTTCTTTAGGAGAAATTATCAAAATTTGAATATCACTTCCATTTTTATGTCTGGAACCATCAAAGTATAATTTCTAAGATATTATACCAACATAATTTTATGTTACTTCGACTATTGCATGGTCGGCAATAAAATCAGCAACAACTTGGCCTTTCATATCCTTCAAAGGTGCATATGTTAAATAACATTCTTCAATACTAAACATTTCCCAATTTGACTGTGTAAAATAGGTTTTGACACCATATGCTTAATAACATCATAATGGGAATAGAAAAAAAACATCAATAGGTTTTATATAGCATTTCAAATTGGTACATGAGAATTATAGACAAAGACATAACTTCTCTATTGGACTATATCTAGTTTCTACATCATTTAATACTTGACTAATGTAATAGTTGGCTCTTTAGACCCCATCATCCTCCTCTTGAGATAACATATTTCCTATTGTCAATTCAGATAAAGAAATATATAATTTCATAAACCTATTTATCGTTGGAGGTGATAAAATAGGAGGATTTGTCATATAACTTTTAATCTCATCAAAAGTTTGTTGATGCTCAGGCTCCCACCTAAATTTTTCCTCTTTATTTAAGTGCAATAGTGATAAAAGTACCTTTTATTCTGCCACATAAATTTGAAATGAATCTCCTTGAGAAATTGATATTGCCCAGGAGAGATTGAAGTTGTTTTTTATTTGACGGTGTGCTCGTATTAAGTATTGCCTTGGTCTTGCTTTGGTTTATTTCTATGCCTTTTTGTGAAACACAAATCCCAAAAGTTTGCTTGCATGGACACTAAAAGCATATTTTAATGAATTCATTTTCAATCCATATTTCCTCATCCTTTTGGAGGATTGTCGAAGATGGTCTAAATGGTCATTTTTTATGAGGATTTAACAATTATGTCATAAATATAAACCTACATAAAGGTTTCAATGAAATCATGAAACATGGTATTCATTACCCTTTAGTATGTTGCACCAGCAATCTTCAGGCCAAAGGAATCACTACCTACTCATAGGCTCCTAAGTCCTTAAGGCATCAAAACTCCGTTTTCGACACATCTTCTTCTGCAATGAAAATTTGGTTATTGAAATTATGTTCCTCATGGAATAGATATGGACCAGATGTTGGGAAAAATTGTCTAACTTTTTATGACATATCAAAAAATAGTTTGACAACAAGAATAAATTAGTGTAGAAAGCTGTAAAATAACACCAGAGATTGGTAACCCGATTCAATGAAACCACACCTACGTCTAGGGGCACTTTTCCCAAGAAAACAAATCCACTACTTTGAATTAGTACACTCAATCTTACAAGAACACAAAACTTATGTTGTTCAAAACCTCTTCCTAATCTTAATGACTTTCTATTTAAGGACTCCCTCTAAATATGAGAATTTACTCATTTTATTCTAAATCGCATAATCGTTATTGGTGTTTACAATTCAATGATCAATGTTCAATACTACAAATCAACTGAGACAAACCTTTTATGCCAAGTTACTAAAACATAGATGAGTAAAACAATTATATTCCATACTAAGTCAATTATGGAATTATCTTGGAGTACAAGTAACAAAGACTTAAACCCTAGCAAAAAGAACCTAGTTCTTACGTCCCAAAACTCTTGACAAAACATGAGAATTGTGTCTCTTTATATAGAAGTGTCTTATGGGATTTTTCCAATGGGCATATTCATTTAATTTGTCCAGACTTGAGTCTCTTTATAGAGCAATGTCTTATGATTTTTTATATTTCAAATTCAAATGTAAATCACATTTTAAGTCTAATTTGAACATCTTCAACTGTCAAACAAATCAACCAAACATTTCTAAAATAACTGCATCAAATTTGATTAAAAACCAATCATAAAAAAACATTAAATAACATCTCTTAAGGCCTGTTGAATAGGGTCAGATGTTGTATAGCACATGCTGGACTCAAGTTCCACACGTTGCACCAAAACATCCAACTCAGCTTTTCTCCTTTACTTGTAAATCTTCTAATGAGGAGAGAATCTTGAATAAACAAAACTTGAACCAACTTCAATTTCTATCTATGTGTTTCCAAAAGACCAGATGTTGCATCCCATATGATATAACATCTTGTATAAAATGTGTACCTTCTACACTAGAATTAACTTAAGCAAACTCCATGTTGTTTTGCATAATACAAATAATCCAAAAAATACCAACAATTGTCCCCCTTTGGAAAATTTTGGCAAAACAAATCTTCAAGTAGAAATAAAGCTAAGTATCAAATATATACTTAAATAACAATAACACCAACAAATAATATCCATAGTAGCAACAATAGAAGCAACACAAACCAGTGAATAATTCATAAATTATGAGGTAACCCACACAATACCATGAGTTTGCTACAATGATCCATAAAAATAGACATGTAATCATTCATGATGAATTATTCATGCATGTACACAAGATTAGTCATTAGTGGACATAGAATAGATGCTACTACTAACATAAAAGAAAAAATAACACACAGGTCAGATGCTTCAGCAAGTGTGCACATAGAAAAATAGCTAGTACCAGATAATACTAGTCACACTAGATTCAGTAATCAGTGGTCAGATAAACTACCCCATACAAACCATTTCTCCCTCTTTTTGCCACAATTTGGCAAAGGTATTTCTCAACAAGATCATTTAGTTATCCCATAGGTTAGTACATTAGCACATGCACACAAGGGTAGCAAAAACAAACCAATATAAGATATTGAACACGATGCTAGACCATTTGATCAATTATGGGTAAATAGTTTAAAAAGGCTTATCACACCATTTCAATACAAGGAATCAAAACATGCCCAAATACAGGGGACAAAACAAAAACTAAGCAAAATCACCCTGTTATTATTAGCCTTCAATCTTAAAGGTTGAAGGCTCACAACTTCGCTTTTTAGATCATGAGCCAATCCATGAAATCCTCATCTGACTTAGAATCACTTGAATCACTTGATTCCATTAGTTCTACAATTGCAGCTTCTATCTTTCTTATCTTCTTAAGTTTCAAATCGGAGATTATTATCTTCTTATAGATGGATGTTCCCCTAGAATTTTCAACAATGGTAATGTTTTCTTAACGATTCCAGACATAGTGGAACCAACTTCCTTTGTCTTATTTTCCAAATACTAGAGAAGTTTACCAACATCATTAGGCGCACTAACTTCTTTAATAGGGTAGTTCCCAATATATTTATTAGATGAATCCTTAGAATTTTGATTCATTTTGCAAAAGGGAGGATGAGCTTAAAAGAATGGAAAGGGGTATGTTATCTGAGAGAAGGATGAAGAACTTTGATGGTTTTTCTTGCTTGTAACGACAATCCAGTTACAACTCAACTTAGATATAAAAAGAATCGGCCTTATTTGGTATGCCATAAAGGTCGTAGAAAGGAAAAATGATTTTTTCTATTTTGGCACGAATCCAAAGCATTGATTTCTAAAAGTTTTCACAAATACAAGTATCAAGATTACCCTTTAAATTTTCAAATGAAACTGTATCCCAAGTTTCAGTGAACATTCTTCTCAACCGATTCTCAATAACATACTTATTATTCACAGTTTTCCTAATAAGGTGACGATTAATACTTATATCTTTGAAATTGACCCAAAACAATTTCATGACATCTTGTCACACGTTATACTCCTTCAACATTTGTTTCATCTAGAGAAATTGAGAATAATTGCTCCCCGCAGTAATATACTCAGCTTCACCAATTGATAATGAGACACAATTTTTATTTTTGATGAATCAAGATATTATGTTGATGCTAAGGAAGAAGCATCCAACACATGTGTTATTTCTATCATCAACAGCTGCGCAAATGTTAGACACAACGTATGATACATCCTTTCCAACATTCATAAATTCCTTTATCAACTTAGGATAACTAGATCCATCATTAAGCACTATCTTCAAATAATGAGCATCGCTATAGAGCTGATTCATATGACATACGCTCAATTGTGGCCTCATCTTGTTGAGAACTCCTTAGTGGCCCCAAAGGATACCAGACCAATGACTTTCCCATACCCCCTATTATAATTGAAACGTTGCAATTGAGTACCACAACAGATCAACGAGGAACTCGACTAAAGAATGCAGAATTCTCAAGAAGAAGGTACACGATTTAATTGATAGCAAATGGTTAAACTTCAAGGAAGAAGGCTCTAGTGTGATGAATAACCCCTTACTTGGACTAGTGTGAGGACTTCGGGAAGCATTTCCTAAAGCCAGTGGATTAGATAGGAAAGCTCATCCTCAAAGATGATGATCATTAGGCCATTTTATCATTTACATTTGTAATTTCCTTGTTTGATAAGTAATATTTGCTTTTAAACATTGTTTTTTTAATGGTAATATTAATGAAATGAGCATGTAACTTTTGAAATAATCATTTTGTGTTCACTTATCTTTTCTTTTATCACTTTAAAAAAAAACAATATCAATGTTTATCCACCTCATTTTCTTTATCAAACTTTTATTTTAGTAAAGTTTGGATGAAGAATGATGTTAACAAAATATCCAAAATTACTAAATTATGCTTTTAAATAAAACCTTGTTGACAATGTAAGACATTGTTTCAATCTCCAAACACTAAGGAGTTAAGGAGTTAATCCTTAGTGAACCCCTTTGAGCCTAGAAGTTGGTGTTTCTTTCTGTAAAAAAAAATCTCACACTTAACCAATTGAAGGGTGGTTTTTCAGTTAGTTCGGTTATGCATTCAAATTTCAAGAGAATATTTCCAAACACTTTCTAATAAGAGGTTCAACCATGTCTTCTTCCTTACATACATCATGAAGTGTCGAAGAAGTTGTGAAAAACCAAAATGTTTATAGTCTTTATTCTTCACCAACCATTAACATGGAATTCATAACCTTTTTGAGAGTCAAATTAAGTAAACCTATGACTGGAGATCATTAGAAGAGAATGAGTGGGTTAAATTAAATTTTGAGCCTTATATCCTTTTGTTTCAAAAATCGTGAACCATGCCACGTTACAACCTTCGAAATACCTAACTAAAGCAAGGTTTATGTTGAAAGTATACTACAACAAGATTGCATTAACCAGACTCCAAAGATATTTGCTAATCATGTGTATTAATATCATGCTCCCACATTCTCTTTCACAACTTGAATGTCAAAATCAACATTGCATTATAATTAGTGATTTATTCACTATACAATACGACATCATCTTAATAATCACTTTGATTTCAAAACCTGCATAAGCATTGCATTAGAATTACCATTATGAGGAATAATTGTATCTGCGTGTGAACACTTAGTATCAAGGAAGTTAAAACAGTGTGTAGTTAGTTATGGGTTTAATAATTTGTAAGTGGTCCCATCAGGGAAAAATTGCTTCAAGAATCGGTCACATCAGAGGCATAACACTTTGAGACCTTTTTGGTCAGGGGAAAATCACCTAAACATTCCTTCAATCATGGGAAAATCTCCAA
This sequence comes from Lathyrus sativus, assembly GCA_963859935.3. Lineage (NCBI taxonomy): Eukaryota > Viridiplantae > Streptophyta > Magnoliopsida > Fabales > Fabaceae > Lathyrus > Lathyrus sativus. The sequence continues at coordinate 515,964,169 of OZ012741.1, forward strand.
AAGATTCTTTTGGTTAGGGGAAAATCACCTAAAAACTCCGTTGATCAGAGGTAAATCACCTAAAGATTATGTTGAATAGAGGGAAATTGCCTAAAGATTATGTTGATCAGTGGCAAACCACTATAGAAGTCGGTTAATCAAGGGAAAATGACTTCAAGATTCAAAGTAATGGGGCAAAGAATAGGGCAAGCCATCTCAAGGTCATGTTATGGCAAGACTGCTTCAAAACTCGTGTTGAGGCAAAGAGTTTCAATAGACCCAACAGACTAGGGCATGAAAGTGGTATAATCAATAAGGAGGCAAGTTCCCTCCATATTTCAAGATGATTAGTTAAATCCTACAATATATCAGCAACAATCGAGTTCAAGATGAGTGTCGGGAAATCATGCTAGTGCAAAATCCTATCAGATAGCCTTTCCCCTTGACAAGGAGATTTACTACAAAAGAACCTGTTTTTTCAATTTTAACCATCCATTACCCGCCACAGGGGAATTTTTTGAAACCTTCAAGTCATTACATAAATCATCCCCATGCATTAACCATGCTCTAGCATTAAAGCATGCATGCCATCTCATTCATCTGACGTATTTCCATAACATGAATTTGAAAGTGTCAAAATCCTTATAACACAAGCAGCAAAATCAAACATCTACAATCAAAAGTCAAACACTACTTGATACTCAGTCATTTAAAGTTCAAAGTCCAACTTGACACACATCTCGTAAAAGGCCTAATATGGCTTGGTATCTTATCAAACACTCGATCTCATTTAACGCTCCTAAATTTAAAAAAAAAACTAATTTTATTTGGTACTCCAGAACCCAACCTCGCTTGGCCCTTTTAAACAAAATAAAACTAAGCCTTGCTTAAAATACTTACCTTGAAGTGTAATTTCCATGGGCACACATCCATTAACCTGTTACATGCATTGATCAATTCTTACATTTCATGCGTACCATATCCACAAGATGTGATATATTATGCAAGGTAACCAAAGGCATATCATGCATCAACGAATTAGCATCAAACATGCATACATTCAATCTACAACACGAAATGTGCATGCATAGCATAAGAATTCTTACAAAACATGCATGGCATAAACATTTGCATAAAACATGCATAACATAAGCCAGGATTTTGTGACTGCTCATGGAAGTGTAGATTAATCCCTAGGGAAACCAGTAACAACTCCCAAGTAAGATTCCCTCGAGCAAGACTTCTAAGTAGGTGTCCCTAATAAGCATTCTCCCTAGCAAGTTCCTCTTAAGAATCTTCCATAATGAACATCCTTCATAAAGTTATCAGTCAATCCTCAATAATTTTTCCCAGTAAGTCTTAATAGCAGATATCCTTAATGAATCTCCATTTTTTATATATCTATTGGTTTAAAGATCAATTTTATAGTTGAAGACCATTCATTTTTTCTTATCGATCTAAAGATCAACTTAGAGGTTGAAGACCGTCCATTTCCTCTATTGGTATAAAGATCAACTTAGTAGTTGAAGACCGATTTACTTCCTCTGGATCAACTACACAATTGAATCTGATCGTTCGATCTAAAGATTAACTTAGCAACTGAGGACCATCCATCGATCTAAAGATCAACTTAGCATTTAAGGACCATCAATTTCATCCATCAGTCTAAAGATCAAATTACTAGTTGAGGACCATTTTACTTCTTCTGGATCAACTCTGCAGTTGAGGGTTGAGTCAAATCATTTGGTATAAGGATCAACTTAGTAGTTTAGGACAGTTATTATTTCTCACAGTTGGTCTAAAGATCAACTTAGTAGTTGAAGATCATCTGTCTCCTCTATCGATTAAAATGTCAACTTAGCAATTGAAGATCATTCATCTTTTATATTGGTCTAAGGATCAACTTAGTAGTTGAAGACCATTCATTTCCTCTATCAGTCTAAAGATCAACTTAGTAGTTGAAGACCATTCATTTCCTCTATCAGTCTAAAGATTAACTTAGTAGTTGAAGATCGTTCACTTTCTCTATATCAACTTTGATGTTGAGATATACCATTCACATTCTCTGGATCCACTTGTAGTTGAAACAAACCATTTCATTTTCCCTATATTAAATTCAATTGATATAGACTGTTCACTTTCTCTGGATCAACTTTGTAGTTGATTCAGACTATTTACTTTCTCAAGATCAACTTTGCAGTTGAGTCGGGCCTTTTACTTTCTCAAGATTAACTTTGCAGTTGACTTGGACCATTTACTTTCTCAAGATCAACCATGTAATTAGGCCGGGCCATTTACTTAATTAAGATCAACTTTGCAGTTGAGACAAACCATTCACTTTCTCTAGTTCATTTTGAAGTTGAGTCAGACCAATTACTTTCTGAAGATCAACTTTGCAGTTGAGTCAGTCCATCCATCTGCTTTCTCGAAATCAACTTTACAGTTGAAACAAATCATTCACTTTTCCTAAATCAACTATGCACTTAAGCCAAATCTTTTAAATCAGTTTTTATGGATCAACTATGCAGTTGAGACAAATCTTTCAAATTAATTTTCCTGGATCAACTATGCAGTTGAGCAAAATCTTTCAAATCAGTTTTTCTGGACCAACTATGCAGTTGAGTCAGGCCTGCCACACATTTCCACACACCATTCAACAAATAAAATTCGAATTCGTTATACATAATTATATTTCACAAAGATTGTATGAATACTCAGATCATTCATACTTTCTAAGTTAAAAATAATTAGGTAGGGGCAGTTGTCGTACCCAAATTTTGTGTGAACATTTCCATTCCATCTAATTATTAGTCATTTTTGCATTCAGTTTAAAGATAATTCTTTCATATTTTAATTATACTTTTTTATCTTTTATTTTAATTACCATATTTTATTTTACATTTTTGATAAATCAAGAAAAATTTATAAGAAAAAAAAAACCTAGTTCAAAAGCAAAAAATCTCATCATTTGCATATATCATCTAAAAAGCCAAAAATAGTAATTTGAAGGAAATTCAGAAATTCACAAAAGAAAAAATTTAATTCTCACATAATAATCATCATATTATTCCATTCATAATCATCATCATGCACCATGAATTAAAAATCAACAAAATTCAAGCTATTGGCACTAAAAGACAAAATTTAATCACATTTGTTTTGTCTAACTAACTATGGACGATCATGCATCCATACATCATCAAATTTCCTACTTGTCACACCCTAATTTTTAAATCTAAGATTCCACCTCTTTTTGCATCACTTTTTATCATTTTAGGTCAATTATTCATACATAACTAACCAAGTATCAAGTTTTATTTTGTTTGCTTTTGTTCATATGTGAATTAGGGTTTATTCTGAGGAGGTTAAGGGATTGATCAGTCAAACTTTAGATGGACCATCAACAAAGCAAGTCCTCACACTCCTAGTAGGCCTATCTCCATCAAATGTTAAAGACAAAATGACCTGACATCAAGTTCTTCAAAGATTCAATTACACATAATCAAGAACTAGGGTTTCCTCAATCAAAGTCAACTACACCTTTGACTTTTTGATCAAGACATAATCTCAAGCCTTGGGACATGATTCAAGACATTCAAATACAACCATGATGTCCATTTATGGTGTTCAAATAGCTCAAGAGGTTATTGTTGTTGAAGATCAAGAGGTGAAGATTCATCTGATAAAATTTTCAATTGTTCCTCTAATTCAAGGTTTGAATTTTGAGAATTTTGGCTAACCATGCCTCCTCAAGTCAAGAATGGTGATAACATGTGGTTTGGGTCATGATCAGACAACGAAAATCAAGAAATTGGAGGTTACCTGCAAAATGGGTAACATTAGGAAAGTTAAATTTTTCTAAGTTATGAAGAAAAACCTAATTTGGTACCAACTTGCCAAGGGCTTAACTCACAATCTAAACATCCATTTTCCTTGATCCAAATATCAATACGAAGAGCATTTTCCATACTACAACTTTTCCAGTTTGAGTGAATTTCCAAAAAGTTCATGGATTTCAAGTTTTGAGGGCATAAAGTTATGAAAAACAAGATTTTAGAATCTTATACTTAGAATTTTTCTAAGTATGGAATTTTAAGTTGGAGGATGAGAAAGCTTTCTTTTTCATGGTTCTAGGCTCCAATTTAATTTTCTTGCAACATGAATGTTGCTAGGCATCTTCCAAACTTTCTTTTGATGCCAAGAACTCATCCATTAGATGTTTAGAGCTTAAGTTATGATGCTACAAAGATAGGGTCATGAACTTGTCAAGATGGGCAAGTCACTAGGCAGAATTTTGGGGCCAACTTCAAGGCCAATTTTCATGGACTTCCAAGCTTTAAATAAATTTTATTTCCACATGAAGTTTGTTTCTCTTGTTTCAAGCTTTCCATGGATAACAAGAGCTCCTCCATTGGATCAACTCAAGTTATGTGGCTTCAAAGTTGTCAAAATCAATAACTTAGAATTTTTTCTAAGTCATCTTGAGCTAGTTTGTGGACATGACTTCAAAGATGATTTAATCAATCATCCAAGCCTCATTTCAAGATGCTTTCAACATGAGATTTTCTCTATCATCTCCCTACTTTCCATTGAGCTCAAGATTGCACAATTTGAATCAAAGTTCATTAAGTTATATTGGATTAAAATGAGCCATATGGATTAATGATTATGCACGTACTTGTCACATTTTCATGCACCAATTCATTTGATTCTTGCAGCAATCTTGTTCCACTTCATTTTCATGCGCATCGTCCATGTGAACCTCACCAAAATGCCACTCAAAACATTATCGTTCCAAGAAAAATACTATCACAATTTCATGTAATTTTTGTGAATCATTTTGCTAAAAATGGAAATGATAGAAACTTGCTCACCAAGTTTACAAGATCATTCCACTCATTCTGATTTTTACACACCATTCCAAATGACAAGAAACCAACCTACCTCACATGATCACTCGTACCACACCATCATCCACCACCCATTTTCTTTTTTCACTCAAATCCTTAACCACTTATTTTAACCACTGCAGTTCCTTTTAACCACATTCAACCTTAGTATAAAGTCACAAAAACCCTAAAAGAATAGCAGCCACTTCATTATGGATCAGAATCTGAACCCTAGAGCTCTCTATCACTCTTGAAATCTCTCTCTTCGAATTTGATTCCTCAGAGATTCTCATCCCTTTTCCTTGCTTCAAACATTCTTCTGAGGGTTTTTCAAGGCCAGTGGAAGGATTTGAAGGCTTGCTTACATGTGAAACAAAATCTCACCAAGCTCTTGCGTAGGTAATTTTCTTCTCATTTTTTATCACTCTCTATTGCTCATTTAGATGAATGGTTGTTATATTTTAAATGTTGGATTGGTTTGAAGCATGATTGGGTTACTGTTGTTCTTATTTGTGTGAGTTTAAGTTTGAACATGGTTTCTTTGTGGCCTATTTTAAGGGTGTTTGAGTGCTTAAATGAGAAAAATAACTTCAAATATGAGACCAACATGAAATTTTGAGTGGGAGGGTGTCAACTTTCTTAAGTTTTGGTGAGGTCCTGTGCCAGCTCTGACGAGGGTCGCAGGACAAGACGACCAGAACTAGGGCTCTGGCGTCTGACTAGTCAACTGAGTCAACCACCTTTAACTTGCTTGTGTGTAGCCTATGTGGCGCTGATTCAGCTGCCAACGCATTAATGAACATTACACATGGCTTTTTATTTTGTTTGTTTTCTGATCTAGACCATTTAGATCATGGGTTTGGCTTTTAGTGATATCCACACCCCCTAGTCTTTAATCCCACTGCGCCATAACTGGTATCTAGTTCATATGGTTTTACTTCAACACCCCCCTTTCATTTCTCATTTTCAATTTATTTTATTTTCTTCTCTTTTGATTTCAATTTTATTTTTGATGTTCCCTTTATTTTAAAAATACCAAAAAATGTGTTTCTGATTATTTATTGTTTTATGATATTTTTCACATTTTTATTTTATTTTTCAATTTATTTTACTATTTTATTCTGATTTTTGTTTAAAGGGTGTTTCCACTTTTACCCTTAGATGAGGGTTTATGTTTTTGATGCCTTGTACACCTTTCCTTAAGCCAACATTTTGCCATGTCTTGACACATAGTATAGTGATGTTTGCGTGATTTTTATGAGCTTTGATAATGCTGTTTGGTATGCTTTTTATTTTATTATTTGTGACCCTCGATTTATGCTCGACTTGTGTGATATCCTAGCTTGTTGGTTGATTTTATGTATGCTCTTGTGCTATTATTTTAGAAATATTTTGCATACATACACTTGAGCGTATGAACATGATTTTGAATTTTTAGTGGGATTTTATTTGATAGTTTTCCTATTTTTAAATGCTATGTCAAATTGATGATGCTTTGACCATGATAATATGCATAATTTGACCTAGTTTCTTTAGCTTTGTTCTTGCATGAATCCATTTGATGATTTTTGATCTTGAATGACTTGAAGGGTCGTGTATGTGCCTCTTACTTATTTTGTGTTAATTACATTTGCTATTTCCTTTGTCTGAATTCATTTGCCTTTTGTGTTTATTTCTTTCCATGGATGATTTTGAGAATACATGCTTGATTCTTTGCATATGTCTTGAGTTTGATTCTTGATTGAGTTTTCTTTTACATCACGATGTTGCTTATGAGTTGAAATAATTGGTTTTTCTACTTCCCCATCTTGATTGTATGCTTTGACTTCAATGTTTGAACCATTTTGGACTTTGTTTTGTGTTAATAAGTTGTTAACAAGTGTGACTAATGTTTTGATGCTTGTATGGTGTACTTATGCTAATTTTTATATCTTTGAAAGATGTTGAATATATGATGATGTAGATACTGACTTCATTTGTTCTCATCTCACTTAGTACATTTTTTTTGGATGCCTTTTTGATGTCTGATTAGGGTTTCATACCCTTATATGCTTGTACATTCTTGGTTTTCAACTTTACTTGACATGATGCATACTTGATCCATGATATGATGATTTGTTTTATAAGTTTACTGGGTGTTATATTACTTGTCTCACATGTTGATATTCAATCATTGATCTTTAGCTTTGACATCTGATGTCCATCATTTACGTTCCTCTGATATTGTGATTTCCTCTGTTATGAGTCCAAGGGAAGGACTTTTGGTTGACTTTATAGTCATTTGCTTTGCATTTTTATTCATTTTGCATCTTCTGCATCTTAGTTTAATCTTTGTTTCCCCTTAGGTTGGTTACCTTAGGATGTACATACTTAGTTTGTATCCTTAGGCTAGTTCCCCTTAGGATATTTTAACTTTAAATAACCTACAATTAGGTTCCTCTTCTCCCATGAGATAATTAGACACGAGTCATCCCTAGTTGAGATGTAATTCTCCTACCCCATGACATATTCGAGTTAGAGTCCTTCTCTTAATGTGAAGCAAAGATCCATCTTCTGCATGTTTATTGTGGTTTAAGTGAGTATTCTCCTTAAGATGACAACTTGTCTCTTCTCCTAAAACCAATTAACAAACTTTGTTTACCCTTAGTAAGGTGAACTATGAATGCTCTGGTTCCCTCCTAGTCAGGATACGTAGGCACGAGATGCGATGTCTTGGCGAGCATACTTAGGAATAGCACTTTAGGTCTTCCTTTTTCTTTTCACCCTTAGCAAACAGATGACAGATAACACAATAAGACAAGAGGTTCCTATAGAGTAATATAGATACTTAGGGTGCCAGTACCTTCCCTTAGTATAACCAACCCTCAAACCTTAGATTCTCTTTTGCTTTGCATTGCATACTTTTTGGTTTATTCGTTCCTTTTCCCTTCCCTTGGATAAATTAAAGATCAGTGGTGAATTATGATTTGTGATTCAAGTTAATTCAATAGCTTGATATCTGATTCTCACCGTGACACCACTAATCTCATACGTATCAACATAATTTCATATTGCAGTTCATATATTTTCATTTCAAATTCAAACTCAATTCAGGTTCAACCAAATTACATTCAAATTTCACTCACACTTTTTACATTTTTTTACATAATCTCTATACTAACCTTTAACCTAGTTTCTAGCCTATAAATCAAGTCATTCTTATTAGAAAATAACAAGAATAATTACTATTATCCTAGCCAAAGACCTGCATCAAATTCATTTCTCAAATTCAAGTTTATTCACCTTGAAGAAACTTTGCACAAAAAACCTTCCACATGGATCCATTTTCCATTCTAGTTCTTTGATCATTACTCAACTTCATTACACATTCCCAATCTTTGTCATAAACAATCATTTAACTCAAATTCAATTCAGGACCAGTTGGATACAAATTTGTAAACAACTTTTTCAAATTAGTACACCTATGGTAGAATCAGGTAGAGGAGATCACAAAGAGTCTAAAGTTGTAAAGAAAACTAAATTTGGTACATGGTCGGAGGTTTATTGAAATCCGCAAGTATCGTGGGATCTTCATCAATGTTCTTGATGTTCTTCGTTCATATAGCCTCTAACTCCTAAGATTTTGTGAATATCCTAGTATAATTATGTTTATGCGTATGCATTGAACTTAAACCCTCAGTCAATTTCTCCAAAACAATTCAAATTATGCATTTCTAGAAAACTAGGGTTCTTGAGTCCATAAGTGTTCATGAACACTCATGAACACATACCAAAAATTCATATTCCAACTTTTTTTTATCAAGTAAACCATCTATAAAGCTTCGCAACATATTTCTAAATATTCTAAAGCTAATTTCACTTAAAAACACAAAACAATACCAGATCGAAGCCATTGTTGCTTGATTTCTAAACCTTTGAATTATTGCCATTTTGTTGTTAATTTGTGTTGATTGATAACGGATTCATGTGTATTCAATCTTATCATCCATGTTTGCATTAACCTATATGCTAATTTCGCGCTTATTTGGAGTTTTTGTTGAATTTCGTATGTGAGTTTGGGAGTTTCATTATTGAGGTTGAACGAGGGGAAGATGAAAGATTTGAATTTTCAGATTCATTTTCCACCGTCTAATCCATCTTGTTTTGATCCTTTTTTGCTTTGATCTGATAGCCTTATGGCCAAATAACGTCCATTTGATATTGGCCTCAAGGGGTTCTTGTACTGGAGTCCCCACCATAGCTATCAAATCTCGACCCTTTGATCATGATTTAATGGTCACTAAGTGTGTTAGTTTGATGGTATTCCATATAAAGTCAACGCCAATAGATCTTTATCAGATGGCCACGCGTGTCCTAGCTAATTTTCTTTTCCTTGGTGTTACATCTTCGAGCCTTCTATGTTAAGATCAAGAGCCTTTGCTTGGTCGCAACCCTTTTCAGTCTCACACCCCTTGTTGGTGTGATACATTTAAATTATAAGCATCTCTTGGGCCCATGCGCCCTAATTGGGCCTGCCACCCCTATTTTATTTCTGCACCCTATTTATTTTATTTTATTTCATGATTTTTTTATTTTTCTTTTAATTAATTAATATTAGTAAATTGTTTATAGATTACAAATTCAAAGTCAATATCATTTTCAACACATTAAAAATAAAACTCTATTTCTTCATCAAAATTATTTTCAAGATTAAATCTAAATCTTTTTGTAATAAAAATTGGACTAAAAAGGATAATTTAGTGCACACTCTTTAGATCCCCGAATAATCGTACCTAAAGCGTACGCCTCGTCCCAACTGATTATTTGTCTTCCGTCAAAGTCAATTATTTAAAGTTATCTTAAATCCTTTTCTGAATAAAAATAAGATTAAAAAGGACAATTTGGTGCACATTATTTTGATTCCTTAATAATCGGAACCGAGGCATACGCCTCGTTCCAACCGAGCATTCATCTTCCACAATAAAAAAAACACATAATCAAAATTGGATTAAAAAAGGAAAATGGGTGCACACCATTTTTATCCTTGAGCAGTCAGACTCGAAGTGCACGACTTATTCCAAACAATTACTTATCTTCCACAAATGATTTTTTTAATAAATAAATAGATTAAAAAGGACAATTTAATGCACATTTTTTTGATCCCTGAATGACCGGACATGAGGCATACGCCTCGTTCCAACCGAGCATCCGTCTTGCGCTTAAAAACAACTCCAACTCACCAAACCTTCATTTTTTGCCCAAAAGCGACTAAGTAACTTTTTCAAAAATGAATTATGTTTTATCCATTCCAATGTAATACAAGCAAACACTTTATTATGCTCATGCGTGACGAACAAACAATGCTTAACTGCTTGAATGCGACTTAAACATTATTCACTAAAATCAACCAACACACAAACATTTTATACCAAGAACAACATAACTTTGAATTATAAATCACACCAGGTGATACGCGTGAGCAATATTCGTATCTTGTCAAGCACCTTAATAAAAAAAATATATTGTTCTCACCCAAAAATACATAGCTTTGAGTTCCCAACGCACCTGAGGTTACGTAGGAGCGAGATTCAACGTCTTGTCAAGCACCCTAATAAAAAAACTTATTTTTAGTCTTGTAAACATCCTACAATGGTTATAAGAAATTATAAACACATTACACTAACACTCTTATTAGCAAAGCTAATTAAATGGTTCTCGTTGGATACAACGAATGTTCGAGGTGCAAATGCATTCCCCGCTCATAATTGACTCCTGAACTTGAATTTGGTTGTGATGACCATACTTTTGTTTTTTAAGGGTTTTTCGACATTTTTCCTTAAAAAAATAAATTTCGGTGGAGACTTTGTTGTATTTGGAGCATCCATATGCTCGAGTATTTTTTGCAACGTGACATTAGCCAATCAATTTAAGCACTAAGCTAATTAATTGTAGAAGAACTAATCGATTAACCAAGCGATTATGGAAACACATTAATGACTTGCAATGAATATATATCTAATATTTCGTATTTAGGCATGCTAATTGATTAAGAATGAATAGTTCAGACGATTGAAACTTTGTGTCAACATATATATAAAGAAGGCTCACTTCCACTTCATTTCACGCCACTTTCAAAAAAATTATATTTTCATTAGAATTTATCTCTCTAACTTTTCTCTCCCTCTCTCTCTCTCAGGAAAATATTTCTTTCACTTGAAATTGCCTTAGTGCTTGTGAATGAAAATTTGCTTGTAAGGGAAATTTCTGAAAGTGGTTGTGTTGTTTGTTTAATTCTTTGGAGTGAGACACTCTTTAGAAAATTGAGTTTGGTTCTTGAGATAAACCAGTCATAAAATACATGTTGTGGTTTATTGAGCTTTGTCGGAAAAAGTTATACTTTGGTTATTGAGACCAGCTTGAAAATATTAAAGAAGGTCTGTGTACCGATCAAAAAGTACAAGTGTGCATGTTACCCCCTCCAAGGATATGGGTACTCAGGGGCCTTAATAGGTGTATTATCCTGTATGGTGGTTAGGGTTTGCTCACAGTGGCGAGAAGCCTTGTAAGATGGTGTTTTGTGGTGGTTTAGAGGACCTACTTACACGAGGTGAGAAACTTCATTTATGTGTTGGTTGCTTGTGTATAAGCGTATGAGTTAAGATTTGGGGAAAGTAGTTATAGAGGATTTTTGGGCATAGAGTTTCCTTTTGAAAGGTTCTTACCCACCTAGTTAATAGTGTATTATTGAATTCCTATTTCCAAGGGGGATGCGAGTCAGTTATTGACCCTGACTTCCCTTTGCCCAAGAAACATTGTATCTCAAGTTTTACATGTCTAGGCAATAGGGAAACCTTTAGGGCGATGTGATATAATCGTCACGGGGCGACCTATACTAATCACATAGCCAAGTCCTTTACAAATATAACACTACACGGTCTCTCAAGCATGTGGCCTTTGATAGAGGGCAAAATGTTTTTAGACTGTTGTATAAGGGAGTATCCAAAGGCCCTGAGTTTTTTGATAACATGTTTGTGTGCTAAGCCTATTAGGCTTTAGGGATTTTTAAGAGGAATTACATCATTTGGTCCCGTCTGAGGAAAACCCAAGTCCCTCAGGAAAAGTCATATGTAACCCGATTGATGAGACTATAAATCCCTCAGGTGAGGCGTTGAACCTCTCAAGAGGAACTTCTATCAAGCTAAAAGATAAGACTTGTGACTAAGTTTCTTAGGCTATATTTCATGTGTGCCTCTTGGGCATGATTTCTATGTTAGGTCCCGCCCGAGGAAACCCTAAGTCTCTCAGGAGAGAGTTTAATCAGCTTGGGAAATACAAGTGCCTATATATATGTTATATATAGTCTAACTGATGAGACTATAAGTCCCTCAAGCGAGGCCTTAGACCTCTCGGGAGGGACTTCTATCAAGCTTTCTGACAAAACATGTGACTAAGTCTTTTAGGCTAGACTTCGTTTGCGCTTCTTAGGTGTGATTTCTTTGTCTGATCCTGCCCGAAAAAACCTTAAATCCATCAGGCAAGAGTTTAATAAACCTGGGAGATCCAATTCCCAAAGCGGAGTTATTTGTGGCCTGGCTGATGAGACTATAAGTCCCTCAAGCGAGGCGTTAGACCTCTCGGGCAGGACTTTTATCAAGCCCTCTGACAAAACTTGTGACTAAGTCTCTTAGGTTAGACTGCGGCCGTGTATCTTGGACGTAATTTCTATTTTTGATCCTTCCCAAGGAAACCCTAAGTCCCTAAGCTGAAAGTTTAATTAGAATTGGAAATCTAAGTCCACCGGCAAAGTTATATGTAGCTCTAATGATAAGACTATGTAAAGGTAGCTTATATGTATTACCCTAAGGGGAGACAAGGATCTTCGCCATGAAGTCCAACAAATATTGCCTCAAGGGGCGACAAGGAACATTGCCATGAAGTCTAGCTTGTAAAACACTGCCTCAAAGAGCGACAATGATCTTTTTGCGCCTCAATGCTTAGCCATGAATTCTAGGACATGGACAACTTCTCTCAATTTGTCGACCAGGTTTGCTACACATTCCTGTCATACCCCAAATTTGTCCTACCTATATTCAAGTTTCATCTGTGCATTCACTCACTAACCATTATACATAAAATAAAAAAATAGGTTATTTTTGTTTGTAGTTTAGATTAAAGAGTTTTGTAAGATTGAACTGTATTGAATCAGGGGGGAATTTTGAGGTTTCATCATTGGTAGAGGCATGAGGTAGAATTTTTTTGAGTACCTCAGAGGTCATGGTGGAGTTGGAATGGTCACCCAGTTCATCTGCAATGCCCAGGCAAAAAGGGTGAAATTAAGGGTTTCAATTTTAATCAGGATAAATTTGTTGTTGGGGGAAAGACTTGTTTCCATGGTCTTCCATATGTCCTAGGGTTTTTGGGGATGGGATATTGATCATCAATTTTAATCAGAAGGGCTTCAATTGATCAATCAATTGAAAATTAGGAGATTTGCGGGAAAAGTCAAATGTGCAATGAAAAAGTCAACTCCTGACTTTTTAAGGTCAAAATCAGGTTCCTCAAGTTCAATATGACCAATGGATGGAATTTGATAAAAAAAAAAGTCAAAGGAATCATGAAAAATCAAGAGTTGTTGAAAGTTGCCATTTTGGGGAATTAGGTTTTAGAAACTTTCCATTTTTGGAAAGTTTCATGGTTGAAGCAGCCATCTTCAAGGCTATTTTTCTTCATGATCATGGTTTCAAATGGACTCGGATCAAATATCAAAGTTGTTCCTTGTAATTCAAGCTTTCCAAAAAGTCCTAGAAGTCCTCCATATGATTTGAGAAGCTCAAGTTATAGATGTGCAAAGTTGAGGAAAAATAAGGCAAAATCCATACTTAGAATTTTTCTAAGTTATTTGTAGGCAGCCTGCATGCCATGCTTTTCAACCTCAAACTTTATGATCTTCCAATGATCAAATGGAACTTCCACCAACATGAAATTTGTTCTACTCCATTCCCTCTTTCATTTGAGCACAAGATCTAAACAAATGGAGTTTTGTGCACAAAGTTACACTGCCCCAAAGTTGGTGTTTTGGACATGCTTTCCATGCATGTATTACAAGTCTTTTAGGCATATTTTGCATTTCAGTTGTGCTGCATACTCATGTTCCATTTCCATGCGCATGGGATGATGCTTTGGAGCCCACCAAACTTTGCCAAAACCAGCCAAACATCCAATGTACCATCTTGCTCATTTTCAAATAACATTGCCTAAACAAGTTATAAGCCAAAATCTGCCACAACACAATGCCTCTCTCCATTTTGTTGCTAGCATACCCAAAAAGCAATTGTTGCATAGCCCTAGCAGCTGATGTGCCACCTCCATCCTCACCATTGATGCAAGAAATACATGAAAGGTGCAAATCTGCCCCTTCATTTTTCACCATGGTAAAACCCCTCAAATCTTGTTTTCACTTGATATTTAAGTTAAGCAACAGCCAAGGAAAACCCTAGCCACCATTCTGCATAGAGAGACCAGAAGTTGAGCTTTGAAAACTCTCATTTTGTGAGCCATTCCATAAACTTTTCATCAAAAACTACAAAAACTGTCTTGTGCAAGTTTCATACCACCCCCCTTTCTAACCCTTAAACCATCATAAAAATCATCCGCATAACCTCAAAAATCATGTTTATAAGGTGTTGCAACCATTAAACCAGCCAAAAACACTATAACTCAAAAGGTCAACTTCTCACACCATGAACATTGACTTTCCTGCATAAACCAGTAGAACACACTACCTAAAACAAACTGTCATCAAGAGTCACCTATTACTTCAAGAAGAAGAAACATCAAAGCTTGCATCAAAGGGGGATATCTTGCTCAAAAGGATTATCAACTAAAGGCTTCTAGCACACTTTGGAGGTCTAAAAGAGGTATGTGATTTCAAACTCACTCTTTATTCATCATGTTTATGTTGTTAAAATGTCTTGATTGTTGCAAGCTCATGACCATTGTTGATTTAAACTTGTATGTGGTACTGTTATTCTGAATTGGTGACTGTTATGGAGAGCATTAGTTTAAGGCACATTTCTTTATTACTGCTCAGTCATGTTCCTCATTGCTTGCTCTTTTTATGAGTATTGTCATAAGGCTGCTATCAATCACTAGGTTGAAAAGATTCACTTTGAACTAGTGATGATCACATAGTCATGTCATTATACTTAGTGTGTGATGAGTGCATTGTTATAACCAGAGTTGTCACTCTTATTTCTTCAAATTTGCAACTGTTTTGGTGGACCTCTAGCCTTTGAGTAAGTTTGCCCACCCTATGTGTGTTTGTATAGATGAATGTCATAAGAGCATTATAATGAAGAGTTGGGTTGTTGATTCTGTTTTCAAAACCGATTTCTGTCTGGACTGTTGTTTTACTATTGTGATGAAGTTTGTTAAACATAATTGAATGATGCATAGAACATCTAAGTGGATTGGTTTACTACCATTTGTTGTGCTGCTTTAATTTCACCATCTAGTAAGAATTGGCAATTTGTTTTGATATAAGAATTTTGTGTGTGGACTTTAAAGCAAAAGACTAGATTCTGTCAACATATTACTTTAATGTGTGTAAAATTTTAAAACCAATCAGGCTCCAGTTTTAATCCTTGCAATATGTGTATGGAGCTCATTTGTTGTAGTTTGATGTTGATATTTTCATGTCCCAAACCCGTTGTTGCTTCTGTTCAAATAATGTGTTGAATTTTAGTTTGTTTGCTTGCTGAAATGAACTTTATTGGATGTTGACATTGTAATGACCAAACTGCTGTTGTCAATATTAGTTTGAGTCTTATGTGTTTGTTTGTTTATGTTAAAATGATTCACATGGATGACCAACATTGTCTTGGCACATTAGTTGTTTTATTTTTTCTCATCACTTTAGACTGTGTGAATTTTTGAGCTATTTTGAGCTTGTGTTAGAATATTTGAACATGGATGTCCTAATGTTTTTTTGATACATATTTCAGTTGGAGTTTGATCTATTGCATATTTGAAACTTGTGCACGTTTTTCTCTAAACCTGTTTGCATCTGTTTTGATCTATAAATTTCAAAACGCATTTCAAAGCTCACAACTGCATCTTCCATCGAATCTCATTGCGTGTGCATTATTTGAGATTTTTAATAGTACCATTATGATCCTCAGGAAAAATTAAGTGAGATAGACTTTTATTTCACTGAAATTGGTGAAGATTTGAATGAGTTGTGATGGAATCGTATCTCAAGTTTTCACTTGGTTTTTTGTTCTTGTTTTGCCCAGCCTGCGCGCAAAGTATGGTGTATGTAGAGTTGGGGTGGCTTGAAACAACGGATGTATCCCCACACCAGTGGTTGCTTGCCTTGCCTTAAGAACTTTGCTTTGCCCATGAACCTGTGTTCGACCCCCAGCGGGGGCGTTTTTTATTCTTTTTGTGATTTTTCCATGTTTTAATATTTTTCTTCATTTTTCCATTTACTTTCACACGCATGAGAGTGGCTGGTCTGGTTAAGTTTTGAGCCTATGACCCCAAGGTCTTAGGTTCAAACCTTGGGGGAGGCATTTCCTTTCCTTTTAGCATTTGGTTTTATTTTTTTTATTTTATTTTAATTATCATTAAAAATCCAAAAAATCATATTCACTTTATTTCAATTTATATGCTGAATTTTTTTCTCATTTTCTATTGGGCTTTTTATCCCATTTTCCCTATTTTGGTCGATGACAAATTTTCCGTAAAACGATTACTAGTCAATCTATTGAAAAGTAGCGTTGGATCCGAGACCGCCTCTTTTCTCTCCACATTATGTCCCGATTCGGTTCACCGACACTATCAAACCATCTTGAAAATGAAATTATCTTTGTATTGAATTAAAAAGAGAGGATTGAGTGTAGACTTCTTCCTCTCCGAGTGTTGGGATGCTCGTTGTAGTGTGGGTGGTCTCAATACTCGTCTTTCAATACGAAGACGTTGACCTCATACACCACCTCATATTTTCGCAACTTCTTTTCGAAACTTTCCTTCCAAAACCCTCGGCCCCACACCGAGTGCATTTTCATAACACCTTTCAATAAAGGAATCGAGTTCTCTTTGTATTGAACTAAAGAGAGAGGATTAAGTGTAGACTTCTTCCTCTCCGAGTGTCGAGATGCTCACTGTAGTGTGGGTGGTTTTGATACTCGTCTTTCAATATGAAGATGCTTGTATTCTTCCCACCTTTTCCTCCTAAAAACCTCGGTCCCGTACTGAGTGCAGTTTCTAACATCTTTCAATAAATTTCTCTTTGTATTTAATTAAAGAGAGGAGATTGAGTGTAGTATTCTTCCTCTCCAAGTGTTGGGATGCTCACTGTAGTGGGGGTGGTCTCGATACTCGTCTTTCAATACAAAGACGTTTTTCTTTCCACCAACTTCCTTTCGAAACCTTTTTCCTCTAAAAACTTTGGTCTCACACCGAGTGCATTTTCAACCTAAAAACCTCGGTCCCGTATCGAGTGCATTTTCAAAAATACCTTTTCAATAAAGAGAATGAAGTTATCTTTGTATTGAACTAAAGAGAAAGAATTGAGTGTAGACTTCTTCCTCTCCGAGTATTGGGATGCTCACTGTAGTGGGGGTGGTCTCGATACTCGTCTTTCAATACGAAGACGTATTTCTTTTCACAACTTCTCTCCGCAACATTTCTCCTAAAACCTCGGTCCCGTACCAAATGCATTTTTAAACTCTTTTTACAACAAAACTTGAATGGTCGTAGAGTGGTTAGGCGTAGGCCTTCTCCTATCCCGAGTGCTGACATTTACCGTAGGGTTTACAGTCGCAAAAGCACTTACCGTTCAAAACCAAAAACATTCTTAATAAGGGAATAAAGTTCTCTTTGTGTTGAATTAAAGAGAGATGATTAAGTGTAGTCTTCTTCCTCTCCAAGTGTCAGGATACTCAATGTAGTGTGTGTGGTCTTGATACTCGTCTTT
This sequence comes from Lathyrus sativus, assembly GCA_963859935.3. NCBI lineage: Eukaryota > Viridiplantae > Streptophyta > Magnoliopsida > Fabales > Fabaceae > Lathyrus > Lathyrus sativus. The sequence goes on from OZ012741.1 coordinate 515,981,995, forward strand.
CAATACGAAGACGCTACGTTTGCCACACCTTTTCATAACAAAAAACTTTGAGATAATGAATTGGATACTACCCGCAAGGGATTACTATTCGAGGACTTGTCTCGCCTCTAAAAAACAATCTCACCAATCAAACGTGACACTTTGCCTCGCATGGCAAAAACCAGTCTTTTCAAAAAGGATATGTTACATTTGTTCTACCACAAACAGGTAACGCATAAGTCTCCTCACATGCAAGCAGCAATACACCTAAACTGCTAGAATGCGCATGATAACATCATCCACAAAAACACTAGTTAACCGTAGGCCGAACTACGGCTGCTCTGATTCTTTACTTCTTTTAAGTAAAGATACGTAGGCACAAGGGCCATAATCCTTGCCGAGCGCATTCCCCCCTATATTTGTAATTCCCCGAACTACGTCGACTCTGACTTTCTCACACCCGTTGAGAATACGTAGGCCTAGGACCGCGAAGTCCTATCGAGTCCATTCTTCCCCGCCATACCTCCTTTTCCCTGTTTTTAACCCTTCTCTCTCCTCTAGGAACACCCATAGAAAGCAATAACTCTAAGCAAATACCTTCACATGTCGACAAACAAATGGTTCCCATCGAGTACGATGTATGCGAGGGGTGCTAATACCTTCCCTTCACATAACCGACTTCCAAACCCGTTCTTGGTTGCGAGACCATCTTATCCGTTTCTAGATATTTTCCTTTCCTCTCATGGGATAACTAAAGTTTGGTGGCGACTCTTATGTCCTTCTTTTCGCCTCTCCATCATTGCATTTTTCGAGTAGCAACAGTTGGCGACTCTGCTGGGGACTCCTTTGAGAGCCAAGCGTAGTTTGCTTGTCGCATGTGTGATTTATTTGCTTTTATTATTTTCTATGTTGTATCCTCTAACTGTTGGGTTTATTTGGATGGTTTGTGAGGATAAAGGCTTTCTACCCGAGCTTTCGAGTATACACTAAGATTAGGAGGTGGTTTCTTTCTGATTTGCGAGACTTAGGACTCGTTGAGTTGGTTTGAATTCCACCGCTCAGATGAGACCCCGTTGGGATGATTATGTCTTATGTGTAGTCGTAATGGTGTTTTTATTTCCAACCTGGGAGTCCGTGACTTTGAGGACCTTTTGTAGAACCTTATTTTGAAGGTTACTAAAACATAACTCTGTGTTCATCCTTTGAAGGGATTACCGTCTTACGAGTAGTCGTTCTGATGGAAAACTTTCGAGGGTTAGTGCATGGGACTTTGTTTTAAGGCCTTTGGGATACACTCTTATAAACTAATAGATTGCCCACCCGATGGGAGAGACACCTTTTGTTGTTATCTTGCAGGATTTGTGGCTTCAATCTTTGTTGTTGATCTGTTCTCATGTGTATTCATTGCATTGCAATTTGCATAAGTATCTCTGCATCATTTTACATTTCCTTCCCTAACCAGATACAAAGGGCTTACCCATCCTCTGTTCATAACCCGCAGTTGATTTCTCAAAACTCAACTTGTGAGAGCCGTGAAGCACTTGAAGCAAGAGGAACGTAGACGCCTCAAAAGGCCAGTCAGACAATGCAAACTGAGGTAGCCATCTCCAGAAGCCAGTGGTCCAGACAGACAGACGTCCTCAACATTGGCAGTCCTTGAAGCACTTTTATCATTTACATCCGCAGTTTTTTTCCTGTTAATTGCTATTTGCTTTTAAACATTATTGTTCTGAATGGTAATATTAATGAAGTGATTATGCATTTTCTGAGTTAATCATGTCGCATTCGCTCATTTTTCCACTTACCACAAACACTGACACATTTATCCACTCCACTTTATCACTGTTGTTTTAGAAAAGATTGAAGGGAGGATGACGAAAACGAAATACCCATAGTTGAAAACCGTATGCTTTCAGGAAAAATATCGTCGATGATGTCGCTACTGCGAAAAACTAGGTCGACAATGATAGAAGAGTCGCCACTGTGCGTTATTTATCCCCTGAGAGGGAAATGAAACGCTCAGAGAAAACCTAACGAAGAGGGATCAGATTGGTCATCGCAACCAAATCTCGGGTTCGAGAGTCGGTTACGCAAGGGGAAGGTATTAGCACCCCTCACATCCGTCATACTCGAAGGGATCCATGCTTGGTTGTTTATCTAAAGGGTGATTAAAACTATCTATCTACAGGCTTAGGGACAAAAGAAAAGAAAAATGAATCGGCAGAGCATCGGCGCTCCGTGCCTACGTATTCCCGTCTGGTACGAGAAATCAGAGTTAACGTAGTTCGGGAAACTACGGGTAAACAAGGGAAAGGTTGCTCGCCAAGACATCGTGTCTTGTGCCTACGTATTCTCATCTGGTACGAGAAATCAGAGAAAACGTAGTTCGGCTAACTAAGAACACCGGTTGGTTCAAAAGCTTTTAACCGAGTAGGGTTAGTAATCAGTTCCAGTAGTTAGGTGTATACTTTTCGACCATTGGAGACTTAGGCGTTACCTGTTTGCGGTAGAACTAAAAGCTAACAAAACTCTTTTTAATGAAAAAAAATTTCCTGATTAAAGGAGTCCCAAAGGACAAAATTAAGCTTGATCATTTGTTTTTGAAGTCTTTTAAGATAAGTGCATTAATTAGGGTTTGTAACTCATGTTGCACTAAAGACTATGACTTAGGAGCGAATGCGTCGCATATCGTCCGAAGGACATACGCTAACACTCTAGACAATTGAGAGGCAACCACCCAATCATTACTTCCCAAGTACTTAAGGCTCATAACACACAACATTTGTTAACCTTTATTAAGTATTTTAAAATTGTTGAGAAGAGAAGGAGAGAGGACAAACTAAAGGGGAACTAATCTAATCCTAATAGTTGTCATGCAATATGAACCTATAGTTGAGGTTGAAAAGGGAACTACCTATTGTTCTCATGCATGGATTGAATCCTAAGGTCTATGACAATCCTAAGATTGGAATCCTATGGGGACATGGCAATGAAAAGAAAAGAAACAACATAATAGAAGACATGAGATAAGGAATGAATGAATGCATATGCAATGCAACACACAAGCAAAGGGAGGACACCTCAACCATTATTAATGCAAATAAGAGTTCAAAAAAGGTAAATAACACACAAGAAAAGGGAGGAAATTCGGTGGGGCTTGACACCACCACAAGCTCATCTCAACCTTTAAGGCAAGTAGGAAAAAAGAAAGGAAAAGTTCACAACATGCATACTTTTATCCTAATGCACAAAATCACACAACATGAAAGGGAAGAAGGAAGGGAATGTATGAAATGATGGGAGGCCATGTGAGAACCAAGGGAACTCACAAAGGCACTCAACCAATCATGTTACATCTAAAATGCACACAAAACACATTAGTCCTTAAAGGTTCAACTACTTATGGCATGCCCTAAGTTCCTCCAAAGGAGGAACTAAGCTTCCACAAGTAGGAGCCTAAGGTCCTAGGATAGAGAGAGATGGAAAAGAAGAGTGTACACAAAGTAATTGAAAAGGAATGAACAAAAAAATGCAATGGAATCATGTAAAAGATGAGAAGCATTCCATATGTACATATGAGAAAACCCTAAAAAGAAGTCCTAAAAGAAAGCCAAACTTGAACAAGTTTCAAACATAATTTGGACCCAAAATTCAACATACAAACACCTCATTGTGTATATGATATGAATCAAACAAAGTTATATGCTCAAACATTTCACAAAAAACATTTTGGATGCAAACTAGTTCATGTATCAAGGTGAAAATCATACAAGGGTGACCTAGAATGGAAAATACACTAAAAATAGTAAACAAATCCAAAAAATGCCAAATAAATTACTAGGGGACCCATCTGGTGTTAGGAACTAGGGTCCAAATTGTGGAGATTAAGTCTAAACCTAACCATACCAACAGAGGGCATGTTCTAAAGGATACCCTAAAAACTAAGGCAAAATGAGGGTCCTAAAGATCCAACTAAAACCCTAATCAAATTCAATCACACAGGGGGAAAATGGTCATGGAAAATTCAATTAACATGTTATCAACACAAGGAAGAAAAATCAACCATTAATCATGAACAATCATCAAGAAATAAAATCAAAATCGAAGATGGACAATTTTAAATCAAACAAAAACACTTCACAATGGAAAATCCCTACTTAATTGAAAAATATATGGAAAATGGAAATAAAAAATTCCAAAAATTATTTACTATCTTGAAGTATGCAAAAACATTTTTTGGGAATTTTTCACAACCTAGAAGTATTTTTCTTGATTAAAAATCAAAATAGACATAAAAAAAAATAAAAGAACAGCCATGGTGTGGTAAATAGCAAAAATAGGCCTACAGGAGCAGTGTTAATCGGTTAACACCAGGTGATAATCGATTAACACTGCTAAAAAAAGCATAAATCAACATCAGAATAAGCACTTTCAGCCACTTATCACTTAAGCAAACATCCATGTGATCCCATAAACAATTGTGCACGAAATTAACACAGAAAGCGATGATCTAAACAAGATGTAAACACATATAAACAGCACAATCATGATTCAAACAGATCAAAATCAACTGATTTAATCAAATATGAAAATCCATATGATCACACAAATAAGCTAAAAACAGAACCGGGTTAAGAAGGCTAACATACGAAGCGGAGGATTGCTCCGGTTAATGTTGATCAACTGTAATTGGATAAATCACGCAAGAGAAATCCGGAAAAATTCAAGATTTAAGTCAATGCTTATTGTAGAAGTAAAGATCCTTCAAGATTAAGCCAATGCTCCAAATAAGCTATTCCACACCAACTTCAAAATTCAGATCCACAATAAAATCGAATGGAAAATTGATGATGATGAGGATGGAGGTTTAAGCTCTTGAATCTATGGATTCCAATGAAGAATCCATGATTTCAATGGAAGTGGAGCTTTGGTGAAGTTTTGGAAAATGGAAAGTTGAGAGAAAACTTGAGAGAATTGGAATGAATTCTGAAAATTGAAAAAAGATTATGAGGATTAGCCCTTTGAGGCTTGGAGTGGATCACTTATATACACATTAGGCTTGGATCCAAAATGAGGTGTGGAGTGTGGTTTGGAAGAATATGGAATGGAGTTAGGAATGGGAGTTTGGAGGGAAAATGAGATTAACCAACCTTTGAGAAGGTTCTAGATCCTTCCTAAGTGTAAAATGGAACATTCCTAATGATCAAAATTGAACCCCAAAGTGACTTGTGTGGAAAACTCTTGTGCAAAGACAAAACCTGCACTGGTTAATCGATTAACCATTTGGGTTAATCAATTAACACTTTCAAAATTTCCAATATAGGCTGATTTTTCTTTAGTTAATCGACTAACAGTATGTGTTAATCGATTAACACATTCAAAATTTGAATTTTGGCGCCTTTTGGAGGGAAATCTGCACATTCGCCCGTTTTTTACTGTTCTGAGCCCTGTTCAGCTTTTGAAACTTGCTCTTGAGTATTACAGCCCTGAGAGTGCTTGAAATAGCCTGAATGTTGCTTCATGAATGGAAATTATCCTACAAAACAAAATGAAATTGATCGCTCGATCGCCGGGCAAAATAAATGTCGGAGTTGCTGATGCTTGTTATTCAATCACTGGCATCACAGATGAAACTTGAGCCACGGGAAAACCTTGATCCCCTGCCTTAAGAACAAATGTTATGCAAATGTTAATGCTAAATGGATGCAATGAATCATAAACTAAGTAAAGAAAAGGTTGGGCAAGTTTTGGGGTGCAACAGCTGCCTCTATTCAAGCGGCTTGGATACGACTGAATATAAAGCGAACGGCTTTCAAGCAATCAAGGTAAAAGACGGTTGAATACCGAAGAACCCGGAAATTTGCCACTCGCAGAAAGACGAACAGGCCAAACGGACATCAGTCCGGCTATGGACTTTAAGAAGATAGGTTAGACGAGGATTGACTGCCAGTCGAGAATTGATTCCTTTGAAAATAAGATTTGTCAAACGATAATTAGACTTTGCAAGGATGAGCCAAACGAGGCATGGATCCAAATCAGATAGGTCAAACGAGGATTGACTACCAGGCGAGAACGGGATTTTCTCAAACAGGTCAGACAAGATTTGACAACCAGGCGAGAGCTAGATTTTCTCAAACAAGTCAGGCGAGAACTGACTATCAGGCGAGAACTGGAATCAAATGGCGTCTACCAGATAAGAACTGGTATTTCATGAAAACCTATCACATGGGGACTGAGCTTTGAAATGACGATAGGCCAGGCGAGGACTGGACTCTGAGATGGTTTTCCAGGCGGGAACTAGACATTGCACCAGCTGATGAAACAAACACCTCTAGCCAGGGTCTGGATACCATGCAGGCTCAAGAGAAAACATCACTGTCTACTGAAGATACACCTGAAAACAAGAGGTAACAACTTGGCTTATGTTTCACATGCACATGTTCAAACATGGCGTAATGCTCCATATGAAATGGAAATGCTACGCGTTTGGGAGGATGTTATGCACAATGCAAATGCAACAGAACCAAATCAACAAAATAAATGTTGAAGAAGAAGATCGCCCTGCTGGGAAAAGAAAACAACCCCGCTGGGGATAACTCTGATCATACGTAATCCCAACCTGCTGGGGATGACCGGGTGTGCCAAGTACGATTGGACTTATACTGGGGAAAGCAAGCCTTGGATCTGAATTAGATAGGTCAGGCAAGAACAGACAACCAGGCGAGAATTGGTTCCCTGTTTTTGTGCTGAACATTAACTACTTTCGTGATATTCCAGACGATAACTGGACTTCAAAACACTTTTCACCAGACAAGAACTGGTATTAAAGATAACCGACTACCAGACGAGAACTGGAGTTTTAACCGTAGGCTAGAGAAATAGTGACCGAACCGGTTTTAACAGTTGATATCTACTAGGCGAGAACTGGACTTAAATCTCGCTTACCAGACGAGAACTGGTATTCTATGAAGACTTATCAGACAAGAGCTGAGCTTTAAAAGAAAGACAGATCAGGCGAAAACTGGACTCTGAAACGGTTTTCCAGACAAGAATTGGAGTGTGCCAAGCACGGTTGGGCTTTTGGTTACCAACGAATATGGATCTTAAAGGGGAAGTACTAGACAAGAACTAGTATTCAAGTGTAGACTACCAGATGGAAACTGGCGGCAAAGGTTAAGCTATCAGACGGAAACTAACTACCAGGCGAGAACTGGATTTTACAAAGCAAATCAGACGAGGACTGACTACCAGGAGAGAACTGGTATTCTAAAGAAAGGTCAGACGAGAACTAACTGCCAGACGAGAACTGGATTCTTCAAAACATGTCAGGCGAGAACTGACTACCAGGCGGAAACTGGTTTCAAAACAGGTCATACGAGAACTGACTACCAGGTGAGAACTGGGTTCTAAAAAAGGTCAGACGAGAACTAGATTTCAAACAATAAGGTCAGACGAGAACTGACTACTAGGCGAGAACTGGATTTCTTCAAAACATGTCAGGCGAGAACTGACTACCAAGAGAGAACTGGATTCTTCAAAACAGGTCAGGTGAGAACTTACTACCAGGCGAGAACTGGATTCAAAACATGTCAGGCGAGAACTGACTACCAGACGAGAACTGGAATTTTCAAAATGAGTCAGACGAGAACTGAAATTCTAACAGGTCAGACGAGAACTGACTACCAGGCGGGATCTGGATTCAAAATAGGTCAGATGAGACCTGACTACCAGGCGAGAACTGGCGGTGAAAGGTTACGCTGTCAGGAGGGAACTGAGCTTCTAGCTTTAGGTATCAGACAGGAACTGATTTCTGGTTTGCCAGTCATGAACTGGACTTTGGAACTGTGTTCTCCAGACGAGAATTGGTTAAAAAGTAGGCTACAGAAAGGGCGACCAGACGAGAATTGGTCGAAAATATGACCTATACCAGACAGGAACTGGTGTTTACTGAAGGATTGACAAGACAAAAACTGGTTTAAAGGTTCACCAGGCGAGAACTGGGCTTTGGAAATGGTTTGGTTACAAAGTTTTGACAAGTAACATGTTTAGGCTGATGAGAGGGTAATGGCACAATTCCCCGACACTCAACTCTTACTGAGGAGAATAAACTCGCTTTAGTAACTGCCTCAGTGTAATTCAACTTGCCCTAATCTGATCTTCGGGAAAGTGTTCAACTTGAGAAGAAAGTAGTTTGCCATGAGACGACCTCGAGATGGCTTGCCCCAGAATCTGTATCGTGAAAGGATTCATCCTTGATTGAATATTAAGCTCTGAAGATATGGAAAGGAACAACTTCTTTGTTTCCAATCTTGCCTCAGCCTGTGGGATCTTCATAAACACGAACCTCCTCACAAGGAGACTTGAAATATTTGTACCCTGATGGTTTGACATGAACTGCCTCAGTATTTGAACCCCGAAGAGATGCTTCACATTAATTGCCTTCTGGTCGAGAATAGCTGCCTTTGCTTTTAGGGTTATCTGCCCTAGCCTGGCAATGACTTTGGCCCTGATTGGCTGATTTACGGAGTAATACCCTTGGCTTCGAGAGATTTATCGATCTCGACCTGATTGCCCCGAATTAACTGACTTTTGGATGGCTGACTCCCATGCTGTGATCATTTGATATAGCTTGTCTCGGTTCACGGAGTGTCCCGGCGTTCTGCATTCTATCCTGATCGATCTTTCTACTGCGGAAACTTTTCTGCTGTCAAGCGCTTACTCGTAAGTAAAACAAATTGTTCTGCATAAAAGATATATTAATGCAATGCGTATGATAGTTTTGAAATCCAAGTCTGTTCACTGGAAAAATTTATGACACATAGTAAATGAATCACTTATTCAAAATGTCAACGTTAGTACCAACGCGGTAATATGAATCCTTTTTAGGAGTCAGTTTCGATGTGATCTTTACCGAAGTATGCTCTCGAAATAAACCTGCTTCAATTAGGACTTTTGAAGGTTGTAACGTGGTCAGGTTCACAGTTTTAAAAGAAAGGATATAAGGCTCAAAGTTTATTTTAACCCACCCATTCTCCTTGATGTTCTCCAATCCTACATTCAGCTAACTTGACACGAACGCTCACCTTTCGAAGGTTAAATGACAAGAGCGATGGTTCAGGAAACCACAAGTTTTTAGAGTGACAGACACTCGCTTTTCGTTTTCGGTGCTTGGAGTCACACGACTTGTATTTTCATCGAGGATTTTTCTTTTGTAATCCTTTTTGCTTTTTGTTTTATTCATTTTTCCCTAATTTTTTCCTGGACTGACTCTTTTGAGTTTTTTTTATTTCGAGGTCCAGCGGGATGCCCTAATTTTTGCCTAAGTCGCTTGTTTTCAAGATTCGACTTAGCTGGCTTTTGATTCTTTTCTTTTTTTTCCTTTTTTCTCTTTTTTCTTTAAACAAATCGTGTGACACCGGCTTGTCTGACTCGTTTGAAAAGGGATTATGATTGTTTCACTCCTTGACCGACAGTGGGTAACCACTGTGGTTTTTTAGGCACGACCTCTAGAGGTGTGATTGATCCTCGAACGGGAACACTCCTTTTGCAATTTGGACGTTCGTTCAAATTAACTGACATCTACCCTTCCCCAGGTTAAGATTGAGGGTTTTTTCATTTTCAGAAAGAAACTCCTACTACTAGGCTCAAAGGGGCTGACAAGGGATTATCATCCTTATATATCCGATGTTTAGGAATTTGAAACAATGCATGTACATCGTCAATAGGTTTTATTCAAAAGCATACAATCGGAAGCTTACGCATCTTTCAATTTCTTCATCCTCCCCGGATTTCGCTTAAACACGCGTTGACAACAATAAAAGCATATAGTGAACACGAATAGATTTAAACAAAAACTGCATATTTATTTTATTATCAATATCAATTGAAAATAAACAAGCTTTACAAATAAGTTTGCGTTTTAACAGAAAAGAAACTACAAATGCAAAGAAATGACAATGATAAAACACAGATTGCCAGCTTCTGGGAACCGGGCTTCTTATCTGAACCACTGACTAGGGAGACGCGACCTTTGAAGTCTTCAAACTCAATCATATGAGAGGTCGACGTGCACAACCAAATTTCCTTCAGGAAAGGAAATGTACTCTTTATCCATCAACTGTTGCACCTTGGCCTGAAAGGCTTTGCAATCTTCAGTTGTGTGCCCGATGGATCCTCCGTGATATTCACATTGCGCACTGGGATCATACCCAGGAGGGTACGGCTCTGGCAATGGCTTGAGAGTCTTAGGCTCCACCAACGAGTTCTGAACCATGTATGGCAAAATCTCACTGTACGGCATAAGAACCTGATGAAGAGGAGCATTCCTTCTTTCCAGGTTGTTGCGAGGCCTATTCTGATTCTAGCGCCGATGGTTTTGCTGCTGAGGGGCGTAAGGTTGTTGGTGTCGTGCTGGCTGTTGAACAACATTTGGAGTAGATACAACATTAGCTTCTCTTTCCTTCCCGATATAAGGCTTCCTTGCATCTTTCAAAGAATCAATAGCAACTTGAATCTTTCCCATTTTGATACCGCTTTCGACTCTTTCTCCTGTAAGTACCAAATCTGAAAAACTTGCATACATGCAACCTATCAGCTTCTCGTAATACACTCCGGGTAGTGTAGCCATGAACATGTCGATCAACTCTCTCTCCGCCATGGGAGGTTGCACTCTTGCTGCTAAATCTCGCCATCTCTAGGCGTAATCCTTGAAGCTCTCGGTATTCTTCTGTGACAAGTTTTGCAATTGTAACCTGTTCGGTGCCAAATCACTGTTGTACTGATAGTGACGCATGAAGGCTTCGGCCAATTCTCTCCAGCTACGGATATGGGTTCTCTCAAGCCCCATATACCATTCCAAAGATGCTCATTCCAGACTGTCTTGGAAGCAATGCATTAACAACTTTTCATCCTCGGAGTATGCAAACATTTTTCTGAGATAAGTGCGGATGTGTACTCTAGGACAGGTTGTCCCTTCATACTTGACAAACTCCGGTACCTTAAATTTAGGAGGAATCCTGACACCAGGAACTAAACCAAGATATGACATATCGAGACCTAGAAAGTTTTGATTTTTGAAAGATTTCATCCTTTCCTCGATCAGTTTGAACCTTCTGTCTGTTTCAGTGGGCAATTCAACACCCATATCCTGCATTGAAAAGATGTCATCCTGTCTGTCTTCATTCCAACGCTGAGATCCATTACCATGTACAACATAAGTAACATCAGGACCATGAACATTCCGAATAATAACATTACCATTTTCGACATTCCCAAAACCAGAGTTGCCAACAACATGACCCAGACCAGCATTACTAGCATTATCGAAACCAACATTACCAGTACTGTTACCGAATTTAGGATTACCAACATCGCTGCCATTACCATTCCCTCTAGAATTAGGGTTACACGCAACAAGCATAAAGCGGGCGTGAAGAGCCTCAGTTTCATTGTGAGGAGGGTTAGCAGCAGTACCTCCATGCAAAACTCCGTCGTTATCAACCCTGGCAATCAGCGGTTGAACAAGAGTCCTCAGTTGATCTTGCCTATTGGCCACACCTTGCATGAGTTCCATGAATTGGGTCATTCTGTCTCTCATCTCCTGCATCTCAGCTTGGACCTGATCCATCACTCTTTGCTGATTACCTTGAGTTGGATATCTATGGAAACTGAACTTCTCAATCCTGTTACTGAAGAACACCAAGCAGAGATAAGAACACGAGGCCGTCGAGAACAACCTGCGATGCAAATGAGAATGCAAAATGCAAACATGTTATGAAAATGCAGATGTAAAGACAAGGGATCAAGATTGTTGTTGTTGTTGATCAAGGAGAACCAGCGCTTCGCTTTGGCAAGAACAATAGTATAGCTCTGATAATAGGAACCTGATATCAAGAATACAGACTCACACTGCTAAGAAAAACCGGGTAGTCTGAAAGCCGAGGTTTCTTGCATAACTCAATCTCTCTCACAGGTATGGACCTATCCACTAATAAGGTTCGGCATCCTATGCATTCATCAGTGTCACTGACTTTCGAGATATGATGATACGTTCACCATTTCTGGTTTGGCATCATCCTCTCCCGAAGAGGCCTCACTTAGCTGAATCACAAATGATCGGTCCCCAGAGTCGACAACCCTCAGATCTGAAATCCTCTCAACGGCCCACTGGGCTGGAAAGAAAGTCATCAAAGAGAATCTCGTCTGAGCGCAAATTTCGTGGGAACTAGTGCATGCTTAACATACAGGTTCACCACTACTTTCCACTTCTATGTTATGTTTGTACTCAAGCCTGGGTTTGGCTTATCTCTCAGTATCATAACCCCCAACAACACAATAATAATGATATATAATGCTGAAAATAAATGCGGGAAAAATAAAGTACAATACATATGTACATACCCAAAAGATAAATAAGCAAGCGCTAGGATTAACTCGCATAGGGAACCGTTGGAGTCCCCAGCAGAGTCGCCAATTGTCGCTACTGCGAAAAACTAGGCCGACAATGACAGAAGAGTCGCCATTATGCGTTATTTATTCCCCGAGAGGGAAAGGAAATGCTCAGAGAAAACCTAACAAAGAGGGATAAGATTGGTCATCGCAACCAAATCTCAGGTTCGGGAGTCGGTTACGCAAGGGGAAGGTATTAGCACCCCTCACGTTCGTCGTACTCGACGGGATCCACGCTTGGTTGTTTATCTAAAGGGTGATTAACACTATTTATCTACAGGCTTAGGAACAAAAGAAAAGAAAAATGACTCGGCAGAGCATCGGCGCTCCGTGCCTACGTATTCCCGTCTGGTACGAGAAATCAGAGTCAACGTAGTTCGGGAAACTACGGGTAAACAAGGGAAAGGTTGCTCGCCAAGACATCGCATCTTGTGCCTACGTATTCTCATTTGGTATGAGAAATCAGAGAAAATGTAGTTCAGCTAACTAAGAACACTGGTTGGTTCAAAATCTTTTAACCGAGTAGGGTTAGCAATCAGTTCCAACAGTTAGGTGTATGCTACTCGACCATTGGAGACTTAGGCGTTACCTGTTTGCGGTAGAACTAAAAGCTAACAAAACTCTTTTTAATGAAAAAAAGTTTCTTGATTAAAGGAGTTCCAAAGGACAAAATGAAGCTTGATCATTTGTTTTTGAAGTCTTTTAAGAGAAGTGCATTAATTAGGGTTTGTAACTCATGTTGCACTAAAGACTATGACTTAGGAGCGAATGTGTCGCATATCGTCTGAAGGACATACCCTAACACTCAAGACAATTGAGAGGAAACCACCAAATCATCACTTCCCAAGTACTTAAGGCTCATAACGCACCACATTCGTTAACCTTTATTAAGTATTTTAAAATTGTTTTGAGAAGAGAAGGAGAGAGGACAAACTAAAGGGGAACTAATCCAATCCTAATAGTTGTCATGCAATATGAACCTATAGTTGAGGTTGAAAAGGTAACTACCTATTGTTCTCATCCATGGATTGAATCCTAAGGTCTATCACAATCCTAAGATTGGAATCCTAAGGGGACATGGCAATGAAAAGAAAAGAAACAAGATGATAGAAGACATGAGATAAGGAATGAATGAATGCATATGCAATGCAACACACAAGCAAAAGAAGGACACCTCAACCTTTATTAATGCAAATAAGAGTGCAAAAAAGGTAAATGACACACAAGCAAAGGAGGAAATTGTGTGGGGCTTGACACCACCACAAGCTCATCTCAACCTTTAAGACAAGTAGGAAAAAAGAAAGGAAAAATTCACAACATGCATACTTCTATCCTAATGCACAAAATCACACAACATGAAAGGGAAGAAGGAAGGGAATGGATGAGATGATGGGAGGCCATGTGAGAACCAAGGGAACTCACAAAGGCACTCAACCAAGCATGCTACATCTAAAATGCACACAAAACACATAAGTAGTCCTCAAAAGTTCAACTACTTATGGCATGCCCTAAGTTCCTCCAAAGGAGGAACTAAGCTTCCACAAGTAGGAGCCTAAGGTCCTAAGACAGAGAGATATGGAAAATAAGAGTGTACACAAAGTAATTGAAAAGGAATGAACAAAAAAATGCAAGGGAATCATGTAAAAGATGAGAAGCATTCCATATGTACATATGAGAAAACCCTAAAAAGAAGTCCTAAAAGAAAGCCAAACTTGAACAAATTTCAAACATAATTTGGACCCAAAATTCAACATACAAACACCTTATTATGTATATGATATTAATCAAACAAAGTTATATGCTCAAACATTTCACAAAAAACATTTTGGATGCAAACTAGTTCATGTATCAAGGTGAAAATCATACAAGGGTGACCTAGAATGGAAAATACACTAAAAATAGTAAATAAATCCAAAAAATTCCAAATAAATTCCTAGGGGACCCCTATGGTGTTAGAAACTAGGGTTTCAAATTGTGGAGATTAAGTCTAAAACTAACCATACCAACAGAGGGCAAGTTATAAAGGATACCCTAAAAACTAAGGCAAAATGAGGGTCCTAAAGATCCAACTAAAACCCTAATCAAATTCAATCACACAGGGGCAAAATGGTCATGGAAAATTCAAATAACATGTTATCAACACAAGGAAGAAAAATCATCCATTAATCATGAACAATCATCAAGAAATTAAATTAAAATCGAAGATGGACAATTTCAAATCCAACAAAAACATTTCACAATGGAAAATCCCTACTTAATTAAAAAATATATGGAAAATGGAAATAAAAATTTCCAAATATTAGTTAAGATCTTGAAGTATCCAAAAACATTTTTTTGGGAATTTTTCACAACCTAGAAGTATTTTTCTTGATTAAAAACCAAAACAGACATAAAAAAAACAAAAGAATAGCCATGGTGTGGTAAATAGCAAAAATAGGTCTGCAGGATCAGTGTTAATCGGTTAACACCAGGTGTTAATCGATTAACACTGCTAAAAAAGCATAAATCAGCATCAGAATAAGCCCTTTCAGCCACTTATCACTTAAGCAAACATCCATGTGATCCCATAAACAATTGTGCACGAAATTAACACAGAAAGCGATAATCTAAACAAGATGTAAACACATATAAACAGCACAATCATGATTCAAACAGATCAAAATCAACCGATTTAATCAAATATGAAAATCCATATGATCATGCAAATAAGCTAAAAACAGAACCGGGTCAAGAAGGCCAACCTACGAAGCGGAGGATTGCTCCGGTTAATGTTGATTAACTGTAATTGGATAGATCACGCAAGTGAAATCCGGAAAAATTCAAGATTTAAGCCAATGCTTGTTGTAGAAGTAAAAATCCTTCAAGATTAAGCCAATGCTCCAAATAAGCTATTCCACACCAACTTCAAAATTCAGATCCACAATAAAATCGAATGGAAAATTGATGATGATGAGGATGGAGGTTTAAGCTCTTGAATCTATGGATTCCAATGAAGAATCCATGATTTCAATGGAAGTGGAGCTTTGGTGAAGTTTTGGAAAATGGATAGTTGAGAAAAAACTTGAGAGAATTGGAATGAATTCTGAAAATTGAAAAAAGATTATGAGGATTAGCCCTTTGAGGCTTGGAGTGGATCACTTATATACACATTAGGCTTGGATCCAAAATGAGGTGTGGAGTGTGGTTTGGAAGAATATGGAATGGAGTTAGGAATGGGAGTTTGGAGGGAAAATGAGATTAACCAACCTTTGAGAAGGTTCTAGATCCTTTCTAAGTGTAAAATGGAACATTCCTAATGATCAAAATTGAACCCCCAAAGTGACTTGTGTGGAAAACTCTTGTGCAAAGACAAAACCTGCACTGGTTAATCGATTAACCATTTGGGTTAATCGATTAACACTTTCAAAATTTCCAATATGGGCGGATTTTTCTTTGGTTAATCGATTAACAGCATGTGTTAATCGATTAACACATTCAAAATTTGAATTTTGGCGCCTTTTGGAGGGAAATCTGCACATTCGCCCATTTTTTACTGTTCTGAGCCCTGTTCAGCTTTTGAAACTTGCTCTTGAGTATTACATCCCTGAGAATGCTTGAAATAGCCTGAATGCTGCTTCCTGAACTGAAATTATCCTGCAAAACAAAATGAAATCGACCGCTCGATCGCCGGGCAAAATAAATGTTGGAGTTGCTGATGCTTGTTTTTCAATCATTGACATCACAAATGAAACTTGATCCACGGGAAAACCTTAATCCTCCGCCTTAAGAACAGATGCTATGCAAATGCTAATGCTAAATGGATGAAATGAATCATAAACCAAGTAAAGAAAAGGTTGGGCAAATTTTGGGGTGCAACAAATGATGTACATGCACTATTTCAATTCCCTTAAACACCAGAGATATAAGGAGTTAATCCCTAGTCAAACCACTTCGAGCCTAGAAGTAGGAGTTTCCTTCGGATATTCAAACCCTTACATTCAAGTTGGGGTAGGGTAGTGTTCAGTTAATCCAACTACGCACTTGAATCAACAATGCAAAATCCAGAATACGGTTGTTCTTCAATGACCAATGACATGGCAGTCACTATCCTCCAATAAAATAAAATAAAATCAAAAGCCTGCTAAGTCAAACACCTCAAAGAGGACTTAGGCAAAAATCAGGGCTATCCCAATGGATCTGATTAGCGAAATTAGTCCATACAAAAGTTAGGGATCGAAAAACAAAATCAAAAGAGGTCCTCAAACCCTCAACAAAAAGTAAAATAAGATTCAGTGGCCACCCGAATCAAGGGGCACTGACATTCATAAAAAAAAAAACTAAATAAGGTGACTGTCATTTCAAGAAAACCTTGAACCATCAAGCTTACACCGTCAACGTAAACATGTGCAAAATTAACTGAACGTAAGTATGGAGATCATTACGAAGAAGGGGTGGGTACAAATCAAGTTTGAGCCTGATATCCTTTGTTCCATAAACCATGAACCAGACCATGTTACAACCCTCGAAAGACCTAATTGAGGTGAGGTTTATTCTGAAAGCATATTATTATGAGGTTGCGTAACCTGACTCCCCACATATTTGCTAATCATCAGCATTGGTGTCAATATCCTTGCTATATCTTTTACACCAATCAAGTTAGCACAATGTTTGGACTAACGGTCCATTCAT
Source organism: Lathyrus sativus (assembly GCA_963859935.3). Lineage (NCBI taxonomy): Eukaryota > Viridiplantae > Streptophyta > Magnoliopsida > Fabales > Fabaceae > Lathyrus > Lathyrus sativus. Next base: position 515,999,089 of record OZ012741.1, read on the forward strand.
CTCACCATCACGACACTTAAAAATAAACGACATTTCTTTCAAAAACTTGCATGAACGTCGCATTAAAATTACCATTCATAAACAAACAATTTCAATTGCAAGTTAGTAGTTGGCGTCAAGGAAATTCCAACACGAAGCAATCAAGCAGGACTAGATCATTCAGCAGTCTGGATTGGAATCGAGTATACCATATAACCTTATGGATCTGGGGAATTGTCATCCCGCGAGTTTGGAATCAGTCAGCCTGAGGCAAATCCCCAAACATTGGTTGATTATGGGGTAAATCATTCAATAAGCGGTTGATCAAAAGTGAATCACACCAATCAGGGATAGGCCACCCAGAGTTTCTTTGAGCTAAGGGCATATCCCTCCAATGTTCATTCAAGACAAGTTAAGTTGCTTCCACGCTCTTTCAAGGGCAGGCTACTCCAAGAGTATGTTGAAGTTGATTACCATGAGAATCGGTTAAACAATGATGAATCCTTTCATGGTACCGATCAGGGGCAGGCCACCCAGAATTTCTTTAACTTAAGGGCAGATCCCTCTAGTGCTCATTCAGGACAAGTTAAGTCGTTTCCACGCTCTTTCAAGGGCAAGCTACTCCAAAAGTATATTGAAGCCAACCACGAGAATTGGTTAAACAATGATGAATCCTTTCGTGGTACAAAATCTGGGGCAAGCCATTTCGAGGTCGTCTCATGGCAAGTTACTCAAGAAAGTTTATCCTCATCAGCAACCGTCGAGTTCAAAATGAGTGTCGGGGAATCGTACTGTTACCTCACCCAATAACCTTAACCTTCCAAAAAGACCTTATTGTAATTGGATTCTTCATCCCATAGCCTAAACTTGTTATCTGTCAAAACGGTTTAACTGAAATCACTTCCAAAGTACCAGTCCTCATCTGGTAGCCACCCAAAGTCCAACCTGCATTGGCAACTACCAAGTCCTCCTTGTCAGCACTTGCATTTTCAACCACTTGTCTGCCATCATATGCATCATACGCATCGCATGCGACTTCATAATCATCCTTTATCCTATGCATACCCAAAATCATACCATACTTCCCCAGCGCTTGCATCTCCGCGTGTTCAACATTTGCATTGGCATTTGCATTTCCATTTATGGAACATCATTATCATCAAGCATTCGCATATGCGAGCTCAAATCCAGGATCAATTTCAAGCTTTCCAAGATCGTAATCAGCCCAGTCAAGGGCATTATCCGCAAGACCGTGGGTGTTCCCCACGAAGTTGTGCAAATTTTTGTTAGACAAATTCAAGAGCTTCAAAATAATCATCAGCCCATGCAGGGGCATTATCTGCAAAAAACGTGGGTCCTCCACGGAATTCGGGATTATTAAAGCGAATTTCAGCCTAGTCAAGGGCGTATTATGCAGGGCCATGGGCGTACCTCATGAGAGTTACTATCATTCTTCTTTGTGGTAGTAGCTTTTTGTTCCACTCCATCATCCTTTTGGTGATGGGTCTAACATCCTTTTGGTGTCATGACTAGCGTATTTTCCATTATCCTTTTGGTAGTGGATCCCCTACATCCTTTTGGTGTTAGGGTTGATTTTTTTCGCTCCATCATCCTTTCAGTGATGATTCTAACATCCTTTTGGTGTTATGACTAGCGTTTCCACTCCACCATCCTTTTGGTGATGGGTTTGGCATCCTTTTGGTGTCATGACTAGCGTATTTTCCATTATCCTTTTGGTAGTGGATCCCCTACATCTTTTTGGTGTTAGGGTCGATTTTGTTTCGCTCCATCATCCTTTCAGTGATGGGTCTAACATCTTTTTGATGTTATGACTAGCATTTTCGTTCCATCATCCTTTTGGTGATGGGTCTGACATCATTTTTCATGTCATGACTATCGTGTTTTCCATTATCCTTTTGGTAGTGGATCCCCTACATCCTTTTGGTGTTAGGGTTGATTTTGTTTTGCTCCATCATCCTTTAGGTGATGGGTCTAACATCCTTTTGGTGTTATGACTAGTGTTTCCGCTCCATCATCCTTTTGGTGATGAGTCTGGCATCCTTTTGGTGTTATGACTAGTGTTTCCGCTCCATCATCCTTTTGGTGATGAGTCTGACATCATTTTTGGTGTCATGATTAGCGTGTTTTCATTATCCTTTTGGTAGTGGATCCCCTACATACTTTTGGTGTTAGGGTTGATTTTTTTCGCTCCATCATCCTTTCGGTGATAGGTCTAACATCCTTTTGGTGTTATGACTAGCGTTTCCGCTCCATCATCCTTTTGGTGATGGGTCTGACATCCTTTTGGTGTCATGACTAACGAGTTTTTCATTATCCTTTTGTGGATCCCCTACATCCTTTTGTTGTTAGGGTTGATTTTGTTTCGCTCCATCATCCTTTTGGTGATGGGTCTAACATCCTTTTGGTGTTATGACTAGCGTTTCCGCTCCATCATCCTTTTGGTGATAGGTCTGGCATCCTTTTGGTGTCATGACTAGCGTGTTTTCCATTATCCTTTTGGTAGTGGATCCCCTACATCCTTTTGGTGTTAGGGTTGATTTTCTTTCGCTCCATCATCCTTTCGGTGATGGGTCTAACATCCTTTTGGTGTTATGACTAGCGTTTCCGCTCCATCATCCTTTTGGTGATGGATTTAGCATCCTTTTGGTGTCATGACTAGCGTGTTTTCCATTATCCTTTTGGTGATGGATCCCCTACATCCTTTTGGTGTTAGGGTTGATTTTGTTTCGCTTCATCATCATTTTGGTGATGGGTTAGGCATCCTTTTGGGTGTCGTGACTAGCGTGTTTTCCATTATCCTTTTGGTAATGGATCCCCTTCATCCTTTTTAGTGTTAGGGTTGATTATGTTTCGCTCCATCATCCTTTTTGGTGATGGGTCTGACATCCTTTTTGGTGTCATGACTAGCGTTTCCGCTCCATCATCCTTTTTGGTGATGAGTATGACATCCTTTTTGGTGTCATGACTAGCGTTTCTGCTCCATCATCCTTTTGGTGATGGGTCTGACATCCTTTTGGTGTCATGACTAGCGTATATTCCATTATTATTTTGGTAGTGGATCCCCTACATCCTTTTGCTGTTAGGGTTGATTTTGTTTCGCTCCATCATCCTTTCGGTGATGGGTCTAACATCCTTTTGGTGTTATGACTAGCGTTTCCGCTCCATCATCATTTTGGTGATGGGTCTGGCATCCTTTTGGTGTCATGACTAGCGTATTTTACATTACCCTTTTGGCAGTGGACCCCCTACATCCTTTTGGTGTTAGGGTTGATTTTGTTTCGCTTCATCATCCTTTCGGTGATGGGTCTAACATCCTTTTAGTGTTATGACTAGCATTTCTGCTCCATCATCCTTTTGGTGATGGGTCTGACATCCTTTTGGTGTCATGACTAGCGTGTTTTCCATTATCCTTTTGGTAATGGACCCCCTACATCCTTTTGGTGTTAGGTTTGATTTTTGTTTCGCTCCATCATCCTTTCGGTGATGGGTCTAACATCCTTTTGGTGTTATGACTAGCGTTTCTGCTCCATCATCTTTTTGGTGATGGGTCTGACATCCTTTTGGTGTCATGACTAGCGTATTTTCCATTATCCTTTTGGTAGTGGATCCCCTACATCCTTTTGGTGTTAGGGTTGATTTTTTTTCGCTCCATCATCCTTTCAGTGATGGGTCTAAATCCTTTTGGTGTTATGACGAGCGTTTCCGCTCCATCATCCTTTTGGTGATGGGTATGGCATCCTTTTGGTGTCATGACTAGCGTATTTTCCATTATCCTTTTGGTAGTGGATCCCCTACATCCTTTTGGTGTTAGGGTTGATTTTGTTTCACTCCATCATCCTTTCGATGATGGGTCTAACATCTTTTTGGTGTTATGACTAGCGTTTCTGCTCTATCATCCTTTTGATGATGGGTCTGGCATCCTTTTGGTGTCATGACTAGTGTTGTGTTCTCCGTTATCCTTTTGGTAATGGATCCCTTACATCCTTTTGGTGTTAGGGTTGATTTTGTTTCGCTCCATCATCCTTTTGGTGTCATGACTAGCGTATTTTTCATTATCCTTTTGGTAGTGGGTCCCCTACATCCTTTTGGTGTTAGGGTTAATTTTGTTTCGCTCCTTCATCCTTTTGGTGATGGGTCTAACATCCTTTTGGTGTTATGACTAGTGTTTGTGCTTCATTATCCTTTTGGTGATGGGTCTGACATCCTTTTGGTGTCATGACTAGCGTATTTTTCATTATCCTTTTGGTAGTGGATCCCCTACATCCTTTTAGTGTTAGCGTTGATTTTGTTTCACTCCATCATCCTTTCGGTGATGGTTCTAACATCCTTTTGGTGTTATGACTAGCGTTTCTGCTCCATCATCCTTTTGATGATGGGTCTGGCATCCTTTTGGTGTCATGACTAGTGTTGTGTTCTCCATTATCCTTTTGGTAATGGATCCCTTACATTTTTTTGGTGCAAGGGAAGTGTGTGTAAGTGTACTATCATCCTTTTGGTAATAGGCTTGTCATCCTTTTGGTGTCGAGTTTTCTCTGTTAAACATCCTTTTGGTGTTAGCAACCTTTGCAAGGTATCCAGTTTCTCATTCCCAAGCATTTACTTTCCTTTTGGACAAATGCAGAGTTTTCTTTGTATCTAATTGACTTCGACCTTGAAAATGAATGTTGCAGCAATTTATCTTACTCGGTCTAAGCCAATTAGATAGGGGCATCTGTCATACCTCAAATTTGTCCTGCCTATATACAAGTTTCATCTGTGCATTCACTCACCGACCATTATACATAAAATAAAAAAATAGACTATTTTTGTTTGTAGTTTAGATTCAGGAGTTTTGTAAGATTGAACTTTATTGAATCAGGGGGAAATTTTGAGGTTTCATCATTGGTAGAGGCATGAGGTAGAAGTTTTTTGAGTACATTAAAGGTCATGGTGGAGTTGGAATGGTCACCCAGTTCATCTGCAATGCCTAGGCAAAAAGGGTGAAATTAGGGTTTCCAATTTTAATCAGGATAAATTTACTGTTGGGGGCAAGACTTGTTTCCATAGTCTTCCATATGTCCTACGGTGTTTGGGGATGGGATATTAATCATCAATTTTAATCAGAAGGGCTTCAATTGATCAGTCAATTGAAAAAGTAGGAGATTCGGGGGGAAAGTAAATTGTGCAGTAAAAAAGCCAACTCCTAACTTTTTAAGGTCAAAATCAGGTTCCTCAAGTTCAATATGACAAATGGATGGAATTTGATCAAGAAAAGTCAAAGGAATCATGAAAAATCAAGAGTTGTTGAAAGTTGCCATCTTGGGGAATTAGGGTTTTAGAAACTTTCCATTTTTGGAAAGTTTCATGGTTGAAGCAGCCATCTTCAAGGCCATTTTTCTTCATGATCAAGGTTTCAAATGGACTCGGACCAAACATCAAATTTGTTCCTTGTAATTCAAGCTTTCCAAAAAGTCCTAGAAGTCCTCCATATGATTTGAGAAGCTCAAGTTATGGATGTGCAAAGTTGAGGAAAAATAAGTTAAAATCCATACTTAGAATTTTTTCTAAGTTATTTTTAGGCAGCCTGCATGCCATGCTTTTCAACCTCGAACTTTATGATCTTCCAATGATCAAATGGAAATTTCACCAACATGAAATTTGTTCTACTTCATTCCCTCTTTCATTTGAGCACAAGATCTAAACAAATGGAGTTTTGTGCACAAAGTTATATTGCCCCAAAGTTGGTGTTTTGGACATGCTTTCCATGCATGTATTACAAGTCTTTTGGGCATGTTTTGCATTTCAGATGTGCTGCACACTCATGTTCCATTTCCATGTGCATGGGATGATGCTTTGGAGCCCACCAAACTTTTCCAAAACCAGCCAAACATCCAATGTACCATCTTGCTCATTTTCAAATAACATTGCCAAGTTATAAGCCAAAATCTGCCACAACATAATGCCTCTCTCCATTCTGTTGCTAGCAGACCCAAAAAGCAACTGTTGCATAGCCCTAGCAGGTGTTGTACCACCTCCATCCTCACCATTGATGCAAGAAAAACATGAAAGGTGCAAATCCTACCCTTCATTTTTCACCATGGTAAAACCCATCCAATCTTGTTTTCACTTGATATTTAAGCTAAGCAACAACCAAGGAAAACCCTAGCCACCATTCTGTATAGAGAGACCAGAAGTTGAGCTTTGAAAACTCTCTCATTTTGTGAGCCACTCCATAAACTTTTCATCAAAAACCACAAAAACTGTCTTGTGCAAGTTTCATACCACCCCCCTTTCCAACCCTTAAACCATCATAAAAGTTATCCACACAACCTCAAAATCATGATTAGAAGGTGTTGTAACCATTAAACCAGCCAAAAACACCATAACTCAAAAAGTCAACTTCTCACACCATGAACATTGACTTTCCTGCATAAACCAGCAGAACACACTACCTAAAACAAACTATCATCAAGAATCACCTATTACTTCAAGAAGAAGAAACATCAAAGCTTGCACCAAAGGGGGATATCTTGCTCAAAAGGATTCTCAACTAAAGGCTGCTAGCACACTTTGGAGGTTTAAAAGAGGTATGTGATTTCAAACTCACTCTTTATGCATCATGTTTATGTTGTTAAAATGTCTTGATTGTTGCAAGCTCGTGACCATCATTGATTTAAACTTGTGTGTGGTACTGTTATTCTGAATTGGTGATTGTTATGGAGAGCATTGGTTTAAGGCACATTTCTTTATTAGTGCTCAGTTATGTTCCTCATTGCTTGATCTTTTTATGAGCATTGTCATAAGGTTGCTATCAATCACTAGGTTGAAAGGATTCACTTTGAATTAGTGATGATCACATAGTCACGTCATTATACTTAGTGTTTGATGAGTACATTGTTATAACTAGAGTTGTCACTCTTATTTCTTCGAATTTGCAACTGTTTTGGTGGACCTCTAGCCTTTGAGTAAGTTTGCCCACCCTATGTGTGTTTGTATAGATGACTGTCATAAGAGCATTATAATGAAGAGTTGGGTTGTTGATTCTATTTTCAAAACCAATTTCTGTCTGGACTGTTGTTTTACTGTTGTGATGAAGTTTGTTAAACATAATTGACTGATGCATAGAACATCTAAGTGGATTAGTTTACTACCATTTGTTGTACTGCTTTAATTTCACCATCTAGTAAAAATTGGCAATTTGTTTTGATACAAGAATTTTGTGTGTGGACTTTAAAGCAAAAGACTAGATTCTGTCAACACATTACTTTAATGTATGTCAACTTTAAAAACCAATCAGGCTCCAGTTTTATTCCTTGCAATATGTGTATGAAGCTCATTTGTTGTAGTTTGATGTTGATATTTTCATGTCCCAAACCTGTTGCTGCTTATGTTCAAATATTATGCTGAAGTTTAGTTTGTTTGCTTACTGAAATGAACTTTATTGGATGTTGACATTGTGATGACCAAACTGCTATTGTCAATATCAGTTTGAGTCTTATGTGTTTGTTTTCCTATGTTAAAATGATTCACATGGATGACCAACATTGTCTTGGCACATTAGTTGTTTTGTTTTTTCTCATCACTTTAGACTGTGTGAATTTTAGAGCTGTTTTGAGCTTTTGTTAGAATATTTGAACATTGTTATGTTCTGGAACTTATAGTAATGTTGGTACGGCTGTCTGATTTGAACTTGCTTGATTTATACCACTTGTGTTGTTAGAAACTGATTTTTGCATTTATGCTAGACACGATGTCCCTATGTTGAGTCTTGCCATTCCTTTCATTGTCAATTTAACTGTTGCGCCATTGCTTGCATAAACAAACTCATTTGTTGTCTAAATTAGTTGATTGCTTGATATGTTTGTGGCATTTTTCTGCTGTCAGTTTCTGTTTTAGGGGGTTAACCTTTAATGCCATTAAGTTCTCTTTTGAAATTTCGTGGTTTATGTGTGTTAAGCTCATAGCTTGTTGCTGTTGGAACTCATATATGCCATGGATATGCTTTTGTGTACTATCATGTTTTATGGATCATAAGAGAAGTGTTGCCATGACTTAACAGCCTCCATGACTTTCTGGTCTTTTGCTAACAGATTTGTTTTAGAGATTCATAGGTGTTGGATCCAGTTTGAATGTGACTCTTGACATATTGAATTTGTGTTGCTTGATGTTGTGGTCATTCTGTTTTGGTTATGCTCAAGGCATGTTCATTATTACAACTCATGGGCCAAAATCATGTCCTAATGTTTTTTTGATACATATTTCAGTTGGAGTTTGATCTATTGCATATTTGAAACTTGTCACGTTTTTCTCTAAACCTGTTTGCATATGTTTTGATCTATAAATTTCAAAACGCATTTCAAAGCTCACAACTGCATCTTCCATCGAATCTCATTGTGTGTGCATTATTTGAGAATTCTGATAGTACCATTGTGATCCTCAGGAAAAATTAAGTGAGATAGACTTTTATTTCACTGAAATTGGTGAAGATTTGAATGAGCTGTGATGGAATCATATCTCAAGTTTTCACTTGGTTTTTTGTTCTTGTTTTGCTCAGCATGCGCGTAAAGTATGGTGTATGTAGAGCTGGGGTGGCTTGATACAACGGATGTATCGCCACCCTAGTGGTTGCTTGCCTTGTCTTAAGAACTTTGCTTTGCCCATGAACCTGTGTTCGACCCCCAGCGGGGGCGTTTTTTATTCTTTTTGTGATTTTTCCATGTTTTAATATTTTTCTTCATTTTTCCATTTACTTTCACATGCATGAGAGTGGTTGGTCTGGTTAAGTTTTGAGCCTATGACCCCAAGGTCTTGGGTTCAAGCCTTGGGGAAAGCATTTCCTTTCTTTTTAGCATTTGGTTTTATTTTTTTTTATTTTATTTTAATTATCATTAAAAATCCAAAAAATCATATTCACTTTATTTCAATTTATATGCTGAATTTATTTCTCATTTGCTATTGGGATTTTTATCCCATTTTCCCTGTTTTGGTCGATGACGAAGTTTCCGTAAAACGATTACTAGTCAATCTATTGAAAAGTAGCGTTGGATCTGAGACCGCCTATTTTCTCTCCACATTATGTCCCGATTCGATTCACCGACGCTATCAAACCATCTTGAAAATGAAATTCTCTTTGTATTGAATTAAAAAGAGAGGATTGAGTGTAGACTTCTTCCTCTCTGAGTGTTGGGATGCTTAATGTAGTGTGGGTGGTCTCAATACTCGTCTTTCAATACGAAGACGCGACCTCATCCACCACCTCATCTTTTCGCAACTTCTTTTCGAAACTTTCCTTCCAAAAACCTCGGCCCCACACCGAGTGCATTTTCAGAACACCTTTCAATAAAGGAATCGAGTTCTCTTTGTATTGAACTAAAGAGAGAGGATTAAGTGTAGACTTCTTCCTCTCCGAGTTTCGAGATGCTCACTATAGTGTGGGTGATTTCGATACTCGTCTTTCAATACGAATATGCTTGTATTCTTCCCACCTTTTCCTCCTAAAAACCTCGGTCCCATACCGAGTGCAGTTTCAAACATCTTTCAATAAATTTCTTTGTATTGAATTAAAGAGAGAGGAATGAGTGTAGAGTTCTTCCTCTCCGAGTGTTGGGATGCTCACTGTAGTGGGGGTGGTCTCGATACTCGTCTTTCAATACGAAAACGTATTTCTTTCACAACTTTTCTCCGCAATATTTCTCCTAAAACCTCGGTTCCGTACCGAATGCATTTTCAAACTCTTTTTACAACAAAACATGAATGGTCGTGGAGTGGTTAGGCGTAGGCTTTCTCCTAACCCGAGTGCTGACATTTACCGTAGGGTTTACAGTCGTAAAAGCACTTACCATTCAAAACCAAAAACATTCTTAATAAGGGAGCAAAGTTCTCTTTGTGTTGAATTAAAGAGAGAGGATTAAGTGTAGTCTTCTTCCTCTCCGAGTGTCAGGATACTCACTATAGTGTGTGTGGTCTTGATACTCGTCTTTCAATACGAAGACGCTACGTTCGCCACACCTTTTCATAACAAAAAACTTTGAGATAATGAATTGGATACTACCCGCAAGGGATTACTATCCAAGGACTTATCTCGCCTCTAAAAAACAATCTCACCAATCAAACGTGACACCTTGCCTCGCATGGCGAAAACCAGTCTTTTCAAAAAGGATATGTTACGTCCGTTCTACCGCAAATAGGTAACGCATAAGTCTCATCACATGCGAGCAGCAATACACCTAAACTGCTAGAATACGCACGATAACATCATCCACAAAAACACAAGTTAACCGTAGGCTGAACTACGGCTGCTCTGATTCTTTACTTCTTTTAAGTAAAGATACGTAGGCACAAGGGCCACAATCCTTGCCGAGCACATTCCCCCCTATATCTGTAGTTCCCCGAACTACGCCGACTCTGACTTTCTCACACCCGTTGAGAATACGTAGGCCTGGGACCGCGAAGTCCTATTGAGTCTGTTCTTCCCCGTCATCCCTCATTTTCCCTGTTTCTAACCCTTCTCTCTCCTCTAGGAACACCCATAGAAAGCAATAACTTTAAGCAAATACCTTCACACGTCGACAAACAAATGGTTCCCATCGAATACGATGGATGCGAGGGGTGCTAATACCTTCCCTTCGCATAACCGGCTTCCAAACCCGTTCTTGGTTGCGAGACCATCTTATCCGTTATTTTTTAAGGTTTTCTCGATATTTTCTTTTCCCCTCATGGGATAAATAAAGTTCGGTGGCGACTTTTCTGTCCTTCTTTTCGCCTCCCCGTCGTTGCATTTTTCGAGTAGCGGCAATTCCAATCTGACCATATTTGCTTCTTCATTAAACTAGGATCGTAGCCACAATATCTCATGGAGCAATTTTACTCATAAACCCTTGGCATCATCAAACTATTTCTTAAGTCCCTTCAAGATTACTTTGTTTGTTGATTTTACTTTCCCATTGGACTAAGGATGTATAATAGATATAAACTTCGTCTACAATTCTAAATCTCTGCAAAAGTCAGTGACCATAACACTGGCAATCTGGGCTCCATTGTCGGAAACGATAGCTCTGAGAAGTCCATACATGCACATAATTTTCTCCCAATACAAATAACAAACTCTCTCACAAACATCAAGTAAAAAGACGTAATACCACAACATGTCTAAGAGATTGCAACAATAAAAACAATATCATATGATGTGATCATATCTCTAACATCATTGTCATCTTTAACTCACACCCACGCACGCTGCATATTATTATTGTCACCAGTAATAGAGATGTATGAAATAAGTCTCTCGATACTTCTTATTTTTTCACCATTATTAATCTCTTCGTCTAACCAACACTTCAAGTTCCTCTAAAGTTGCTCGAAACTCTGGATGTTCCAAAAACACATCTTCATCGGAGGCTTGGTTCTCAAAAAACATACATGGTTATTTCTTTTAAGAATCATGATAGGGGTAGTGAAGAAAATATTAAAAAGAAAATGAGAGGAGGTGTGGAGTCAATGGTAAAAGACACATCTATTTATACTCAAAAAAACATCTAACACATAGGCGCCAGATGAATTGACGCCTCCGCTTAAGTCTTATACGCAGGCGCCAGATGAATCGACGCCTCCTCTTAAGCATTGAACACAAGCGCCATTTAAATTGGCTAGACCATGTGTAGTTGCCAATTCATATGACGACACCCCTTAAGTTTTAAATAAGGCGTCAATTCATCTAACATGTGCTCTGGATTGAATTTTTGTTTGTTTGAAACATGAACATTTTAAAAAATAATAGATAAATTTGATTATTAAATTAAAAAAGAAAACATAACTATTTGAATAAAAAAAATTGAATTTTGTGTTTTTGCTTGTGAAAAAGAAGATAACTTGTTTATTTTAATCACTTTATTTCTTAAGAATTTGAGTATCATGCAACAACTATCTATAAAAAGTTTTGCATCACAAGAAGATTATTTATTATACTAGTTTAAAATAGTTATGATAAAGTCAAATATTTAAAAAACTTTTGTAACCAAAAAAGGGTTAAAATTGAAAACTTTGGTCGGCACATAATTAAAATGTTAATGATAGTAAAGGTAGTGTTTTTCTTCTTTTTGGTGTATTTGTATTAATAAAAATGAAAAGCATAAAGTGTAGTTCTAGCTCTTGAGAGACTCTAGTCATAATGATAATCCACGTAGTCAAAATTGTAAGGCCAAAATTCTAGGTTGAAATTCCCACTAAAACGTGTCCAATCTTTCTTCAATTCAATTCAATTTCTCTCATTTTTCACACCATGCCTCTTCTTCTTCCCACCGATTGCGTTACGTTTCTCGTAATCACACAATTCAATTCAATTCTCCACAGTCCCAATTTCAATTCATATTCATTGTCATGACCCTCTGTTCCTTCACTTCTCATCAATCCATTCATGATTCTTCAACAAGCTTCTCCCACTTTTCACTTCTCTCTATGTCCCTGCAACAACAACAATGCTTTTCCTTCTAATTTTCCCCTTTCCAAAACCATGAAGAAACGCTTTATTTCTAATTATTACTCATATCACAAATTCCGAAGAAAAAAATTGTCTATTCACTCCTCTTCCATTCGTAAACAAGGTTTTAATAGTTTGAACGCGAGTTCCACTGCACGGGGTGCTAAAAGTTTCTTACTTGATGAACTTGAAGAAAGTAAGTTGCAAGATTCACAAGTTCAATTGGGTTCGAACTTCACTACTTTTCAAGAGGACCCGATTGTGGATAAGCTTAGAACTCAATTGGGTGTGATTCACCCGATTCCGTCGCCTCCTATAAACGGAAACATTGCTGGTTTGTTTGTGTTTTTTTTCTTTGTTGGTGTTGTTTTTGATAAATTGTGGACTTTTAGGAAAAGGAGAAACAAAGTTAGTAGTAGTGAAGATAGTTTTCGCGGTGTGTGGCCTCAAGTGCCTACTAGTTTTTCTCTGTTTTTGGAAAAGGATTTGCAGAGGAAAGAGTCGGTTGAATGGGTGAATATGGTTTTGGGGAAGTTGTGGAAGGTTTATAGAGGTGGACTTGAGAATTGGGTTATTGGGTTGCTTCAACCTGTTATTGATGATTTAGAGAAGCCTGATTATGTTGAACGAGTTGAGATTAAGCAATTTTCCTTAGGGGATGAACCTTTATCCGTTAGGAATGTTGAACGCAGGACTTCTCGCCGTGTCAATGATTTACAGTATGTTTTTCTTCTCTTGTGCTTTATTCAATTGTAGTATATTATTGTATTAGTAACTCTTGACTTGATTGATTGCTATAAGTTATGTTTTTCTTCTTTGTTTAAGTTAAATGTTTTGTTCGCTGTCAGATATTGAAAAAATTGATCTTTTAGCTTAGTATGCTTCATTTGAACTAGAATTGTTGTTCTGGTAATGTTTTTGATCATATCTTTTGCAGAAAGGATTAGTTTTGGATTTTGGAGTATTTTTAGTAATTCTATTTTTGGATATATATTCCTGAGATCCAAAGCTATTGTGTTATTTAGCCTTTTATTATTGTATGCTTAATATAAGCAATTTATTTTCCATGGTTTTATCTAGGTACCAGATAGGCCTTAGGTATACTGGAGGTGCCCGCATGCTGTTAAGTCTTTCTCTTAAATTTGGCATTATTCCAATTGTTGTACCAGTTGGTGTTCGAGATTTTGACATTGACGGCGAACTTTGGGTAAAATTGCGACTAATACCAACAGAACCTTGGGTCGGTGCTGCTTCATGGGCTTTTGTTTCACTTCCAAAGATCAAATTTGAGCTGTCTCCATTCCGTTTGTTCAATTTAATGGGTATGCCATTTTTTTTTGTAAATCTTAGAAATTATATTATTTACATTTACTTGGATCTGAGTGACTTTGTAGGCAAATCAATTAGAAACATAGCTTTTGTAGAAAATGATTACAAAAACAAGATGTACTGTGAATATCATCCATGCCTGCTCGACAAAAATTGATAATCTACACTACACCACGGTCCAATGTGCTAGCTAACCATGAAAACATGTGAATGACAAAGAATAGCATAACTGTATGAGTGAGTTAATTGTGTGCCAATTCCCTAAGCATATTTTGACAATGGACTTACACATGAATCTTGGTGCCAATGAGAGTTATATATCGGTTGGTATGGTTGTTGTAAATGGTTATAAAGTTTGATACCTCTTCTTTACTTGCAAATTTGGTGTCTTAATGACCAACTTAACAAATAAGACCATGTATCCTCCCTTTTTGCCACCAACATACATTGTGTCACAAATCAGCTCTCCTAGGTAAAGGCTCTTGATTAGTTTTGAACCCAAGTATCTCCACACATAGGATTCTTTTAATGTTATGGACATTACACGGCACAACTATGTTGCATTTAAATTTATTAGTTTTTATTTTAGAGTGATAGTGGAAATGATTATATTTGTGATCACTTGGTCATAGAAGCTCTTATACAATGTGAAGAAACTACTCTCCCAAAAGCTTAAGCTATTGGGTTAAGACTAGTGGATTTTTTATATTTTGATATGGTGCATTTCACATCTGGTATTTTAATTTGATCATATAGAGTTTTTTTTTTTTATTGTTTTTGATATGTCATAGGTAACATGTAATTTCCTTGCATTTCAAATACATATTTTTGAAGAATATCTAACATATTGTTGCTGACATTTTTTGTGTTGTTTCTTCTTTTGTGCATTGTTGGGCATGATCAGCAATTCCAGTTCTCTCAATGTAAGTTCCATTTATTTTTTTAGTTGTTATAACTTATAAGTTCATTGCAATTGATGCTTGTGAAGCAGAGTGTGTACACTTGTGTGAATGCATTTTTAAAGTGGTACTACTATCTATAAAGTATTGTTCGAACATGCATTTGATGCTAATTTTACTAATTATAGAAAGTAACTGCACTTTGGAAACTTTTTTTACTCCAGATCAAATATTTATTTGATTAATAGTCGATGGCTATTCAATTTTTTTAAAATTTAGACGTTAAGTTTTCCTTTGTTTCTCTTTAGTCCGCAGATTTCATGTTCTCTTCATACTTAAGTATTTATTATCTCTAGATTGGCTGTGGAAATTGTTTTTTTTTTCATGTCATTAGTTGTAATTTTATTATTCTGGCCTTTCTTTTGTAGGTTTTTGACCAAACTTCTTACAGTAGATTTACCTAGACTATTTGTACGGCCAAACAAAATTGTTTTGGACTTCCAGAAGGGAAAAGCTGTTGGTCCTGTCACTGTTGGTCCCGTTGCTGATGGTGTTAAAGATGGAGAAATGCAAGAAGGAAACATGGATTCTGTTGGTGAACTATCCGTCACTCTTGTGGATGCTAGAAAGCTTCCTTATCTTTTTGGTAAATTCTATTTGTCTTGTACTATTTTCTTTTAAGTAAATTGCTGCCTTTTATGGATTATTTATTCTCCATTGGGACGTTCTTTGCTATTTAATAGATTTTCTTTTTGCAGTCTATTTAGTAATTTATTTTATGTGAAAATGGTTTTTGTTTTATCCCCTATTCAGTTTCCACTAAAATTTAGTTAGGGAATAATGTGAATTATGCTGTATTGTCTACCTTACTCAATTTTTTTCCTGTTTTTCAGGCAAGACAGATCCTTATGTTATTCTTAGCCTTGGAGATCAAACCATACGCAGCAAAAAGAACAGTCAGACTACTGTCATTGGCCCTCCTGGAATGCCAATTTGGAATCAGGTGTTGTTTTTGGATTTCTTGATTCATATTTGTTTTTGCTATTTTGATATTTTTCTTCATATTAATATGTGCTAGCACCACAGGATTTCCATATGCTAGTTTCCAACCCTAAAAAACAGAAGTTAAATATCCAAGTTAAGGACGCATTGGGATTTGCAGATTTGAGTATAGGTACAGGAGAGGTATGTATTATGTGCAATGCCTAAAGTATACGTGCGATGTTTTATTCCTCATTTTCTCTACTTATTAGTTTTATACTTCATTCACAATCTACTGTGCATAGATAGTACAATTAATTTTTTTCTTTTTTGAACTTGCTGCTTAGCATCTTGTTTGTCATTTGTCAACTGTCCTCCTTCAATGGTAGGCTTTGTCGTATTGAGTTTCAACGTTGGCACTTGAATAAAAAATGAATAAGGGATTTTATAGTTAATTTTGTTTTTCCGGCATGTGCATGTTTTCAGGTTGATTTGGGATCTCTTCAAGACACAGTACCAACAGACAGAATTGTGGTTTTACAAGGGGGCTGGGGTTTTAGAGGAAAGGGGTCATCTGGGGAGATATTGCTGAGGCTAACATATAAAGCCTATGTGGAAGACGAGGAAGATGACAAGACCGGGGAGGATTTGATTGATATAGATGCTTCAGATGACGAGTTGTCTGATACAGAAGAAGCAAATGTCATTGATCCAAAGGGTGTAAGAGATTCTATGTACCAAACAGATAAAGAATCATTTATGGATGTTTTGGCTGCAATTATTGTTAGTGAAGAATTTCAAGGGATAGTAACATCCGAAGCTGGGTTTACCAAAGGTTCGGAGAATGGCTCAAATACAGCATCTAAAGTATCAAAATCTCCTGTTGCCAATGTGGAATCAACTCCTTCTAGTTCTGATAATTCTGAAGGTTCTGGAGGTACTGTACTCGTATATCTCTAATATAACCTTGTCTAACATGGATATGTATCATCTGAATGTTTATAAGACTCATAAGCATCTCGTATTCATGACGAAAATAAAAAATTTGAAATGCAGGGTCAGCTTTATTTTGGCTTGCTGTGATTACCTGCATGGCACTATTAATTGCTGTCAATATCAGTGGTTCAAGTATCTTCAATCCTTAAGACGGTCTTCGACACTCTTCGCCTTGGTTCAGCTAAAGTAATTCTTTAAGCCTTCCTTAAAATGTTGTGCGCTTACTTCCTTGTTATGTTCACACTTCTTGTGTATGTTTTCCAGAAAGTTAATTTCATTGTTTTTTATCTTGCAGGTTGTGCAGTTGATTTTTAATCAGATCATCTTTCTTTTAGCTACTAGTATAGTTTAGTATATTCATGAGTACTGCTGTGGAGCAAGGTATCTACTGGCGGCGCGTGATTCATGGCTTCTTTTTGTGAGAGCTACAGATTTTAATTCAGCTTAAATATAAATTTATTGTTCGTATATATATGCAAATACAACGATATTGTATTTTACCAGTCAATAATAAAATAGAATAGCAAGTTTTTTAACCATTAAAATCCTGCCTTAACTGTATCGTTCTCAAATAGTTAACCATAGACATAACACAGACTAATTTCCAATACGTGAAGAATGAAATATTTTAAATCTATAATGATTGCAGATGGTGTTTAAAGATAAATAAAGTACAAGACAAACAGAACGATAATATCTAATCTGCCGTTTATGCATTTCTTACAGAGTTTAAAAACTATAGTCAAGAAACAGAATGTGAGAAAGAGAATCCTCTATAATCAGACAAGAAACAAATGTGAGAAAGAGAATCCTCTATAATCAGACAACAATAAAATTAAAGAGTGGTGAAGAGTTTAAAATTCTACTAGTAGTAGACTCGTGCGGTGAATTCATTCTTAAATTTCATAATAACTTCATAATAGGGAATATATTCAATGTCATAAAAATACCCGTGCGTTTGCACGGGTCCCGGTGTGTTACGCGCATTTGTTTAAAAATATTATTTTGATTAATAACTTCATGTTCCTGTTAATATTCAATATCTTAATCAATAATTTCATATTCTCATTAATATTCAATATTTTGATCAGTAACCTAATATTCCCGTTAATACTCAATATCTTGATCAATAACTTCATGTTCTCGTTAATATTAAATATTTTGATCGGTAACTTCATGTTCTCGTTAATATTAAATATTTTGATAAGTATTTTGATAAGCAACTTCGTGTTTCCATTAATATTTTGATCGGTAACTTCATGTTCTCGTTAATATTAAATATTTTGATAAGTATTTTGATAAGCAACTTCGTGTTTCCATTAATATTCAAAATTTTGATCAGTAACTTATGTTCCCATTAATATTCAAAGTTTTTGTCAGTAACTTTATGTTCCCGTTAATATTCAAATATTTTGATTAGTTACTTCATGTTATTGTTAATATTTTACATTTTGATCAGTAACTTCATGTTTCCGTTAATATTCAATATTTTGATTGGTAACTTCATGTTACCCTTAATATTCAATATTATCTCAGTAATTTTACTATTTTTTCAATATTCTATATGGCAAAAAAAAACGGTTTCAACTCTTAATATCATTCATAACCTTAAAATTGACATTATAAAAATAAAAATAAAAACTCTAAAGACCATATTTAACATTATCCGATACAAACTCTAATTTTGTTTGTGAATGTGAGTCTTATAAATGGCAAGATTAGAGATCAATCTCAATAACAACCTATACAATATAAGTAAGTACGATATGATAACTATATATAACACTTTTGGTTCACAATTTTATCCAAAGATGTCATTCCAAAAATAAAGAGACATTCAAGCAAATCATAAATATCATTTTTTTTTTGGATAATTTAAAAATGATCCATTATTTTCTAATGCATTGATAAAAAGAAGAAAAAAAATTATAAAAAAAAGTCCTTTGTGATATGTTCATGGTATATTTAAGAATACTCTTGACATTATCCTACATTGTCACAAAGATATGTTAAAATATCATTAAATTTGATGATAGTATAGTTTATATTGAGATAGTAGATAAACCATCACAGAACACATGAATGATATTATACAATCATATTAGAAGAATCCACAATAATATTCAATTCTAAACCCAAAATCAAAGGCATTCAAAATCTATAAAAATGTAAACTATTTTCAAAGGTACTCCTTATTCCTTAGATTCTGTATTTGTTATCTTGAATCTATGTTTTATTTCTTACAAATATATCCATTATTGTGACTATTTCAATATGTTCAATGACTCCATAATAAATAATAAATAATCTATCAATGAGTAATGATACTTGAGCGCTCTCCCACCAAAATAAAACTATAAACAGAAAAGAAAAAAAAACCTAGAATAGATCATAAATCATAATATCATAAATATGCTCTGATAAATTGATTCTTACATATTTTACATCCACCACTTCAAAATCATATTAATCTTTTGTTCCACACTAAATGTTACAGCACCAATAATAGTAAAAAGCAGAAATTTAATTGTTAAGTTTTTACAACTTAACCAAGATTTGACCTTTTTAACTTTGGATGCATTTCTAAATCATAATTATTATAAATGAAGTTCGCATTTTTATACAATCTATTTATAAGTTATATTTCATTAATACCAAAAAAAATCTGGTAAGTAAAATGTAACCTTGTCTACAATAAAGGACAATCCTGGGGCTAAAAAATAGCAGATAAAACCTAATAAAGTAAAAAACAAAGTTTTGCTTTGACTTCTGTGAAAGATGTAAGCTCCTCTATTGTTTCCTTATCTTCTCAGTTTCAACATTATTCCCTTGAGGTCTATATATGGCATTCGATTAAACAAACAAACTGAGTAAAAGATATAAATCACATGGAATAAATTACCAAATGCTACAATAAAATTTACTATTTTCCAATCTTGTTGAACTGTAAAAAGCCATAATAGCAAAATTTGATGTCTCTAGTACATGACTTTTCATCATTATATTTTGAAGTAAATTGATCAAAATTATTGATCCCTTAAGAAAATCGGATCAAAGAAGCTAAAAAAATAAGCTTATGTGACAAAATAATCACCCAATACAATGAAAATTAAAACAGTCTGCATATCAATTTTTCAAATTTAATAATAATCATAAAAATCAAAATATCAAAGTTTTTCTCATCAGATTCACCGTGATTTCCATTACCGACGAGCATGCTGGCCGACACGGTGGTCGAAAAGCTGAACAACCACTTCTCTTCTTTCTAATTATCTCAGTAGTTGCAGTGCAAGCAAGAGTGGTTCTACAATCCATACCACCATATCCTCCTGAACCAGATGAAGTCTGGTTCAAACCGGCCAGTTCGAGAACCGAGTCAGGAGTCATTAAACAGTTGTCGTGTTCAGAATCAGATAACGGCATGTAGTTGCATTCAAAAAGGTAGCCAGATAATGTACCCAATGTTTTCATAAGGTGACTCACCTGTAAGAAAATAATTATATCAGATTGAGTAAGGAAAGACAAAAAAATAAAGTTTGTGAAGTTATCTATACTAAATAAATATCATATATCAGGGGAAATCCATGAAGCAGGTATCACAAAATAAAAGTATATTTAATGCAGAAAAAGTGTGCCACTTGCTTGGAGAACTGAAAAATTATTAACACACATTATGTGATACAAATTATTAAAATAATGAAATTCATTTTTGTGCAAAGAAGAGTTCCGTAGTCTTGTTCTCATGGCTATAGAACTCATTGGAATTCAGTCTCTTATTTCTGAATTAAAAATTCAGTGCACAACTCTTGTAGCTTACTGTGACAATTAAAGTACAGCTGCACAAAGAATTCAGAAGAAGGTAAAAGTATAACATTATTCAATTACCATTCAACTATTTTACTCTTGTAGAATTAAAATAAGAGATAACAATTTTTTTTTATATACAAAAACCAAGTAGTTTTAAAAAGAATTACTGCCATAAGATGAGATAAAGTGTATAAGTAGCTGCATAATAAGTATCTGTAGAGTAAAACATCAAAAGTATTTCTCAAACAGATACAACACCTTGCCAATACTAAGGCTCTTTAACCACCTGTTTGATCTATAAAAGCTGAAAACAACATCATTGCCTCATTATGTCCTTTATCAAGAATAAAAATAAACCATGTCATATAAGAAATGTGCCAGTCACTTAATCGGTATAACTTTAACCTAATATAAAATACATGGAGATAATTGAAGATACCTTAGTCTTTAACATTGAAACCATCAAATTCATTTGCATCTCCTGAACAAAGAAAAAAATGAACTTAGCCAAAAGAATAAGAACATAATGAAATGTAACCGAAGATATGAAATACCAGAACGAAAAGCACCAGAAACTCTATGAAAGTAACAATAATTATCAAGTTGAATCATACTTAGCTTTCTCTTCTACATTGCCCTCTCCGAATTTAATCAAAATAGACTCACCCCAAGGAGAAACACCAGGCAAGGAAAAATTATTTGAAATTATACCGATGTTCCACGTAATTACCATTATATTGGTAAAATTCCAAACCACCCCAAGGCTTGCTTCATAACATGAGACGCATATCACCAGCTGCTTGGCGAATGCCTTGCTGCACAACATGGGTGTGCTGTGTAACAAACATGTAATAATTGGAAGGAGTACCATTAGGTCCATCAGGTGGAGCAGGCGCTGCATGATTCTAAACCACAATAGCATTGAACCATTTGGGTGGTCCAAAAATGTCAATTATCGTGCGTAAGAGCGACATATCACCGAAATCCTGGCTCTGCATATCTAACCTATCAAGATGCAACACAATATCTGGTGGTGTTTTCTTAATAAAGTGTTTGACAGAGTGGAGAATCTTCACATTGTGGTGCTGGTCTGACCACGAAGGTAGAAATCCCAATGTATCAATGACCCGACCATTGCACTTGTACGATCAAAGCTAAAAGAGCCAGTACCTCTCACCTTTCCATACTGATACTTAACATAAGGGTCAAATTTTCCAAATATGTCACTCGCCGCTAGATCCTTTGCTTCGACTACAGTTATCTTAAGTTTCCTTACAGTTTTTGAAAGAAGATTTGATGATCCCTTTAGTGATTTCTGAGGATTGGCGTCGAGGTTGGTCAAGATATGAGAACCATCGGAGAATCTCCACCCTGGTACTACAATTCTCACCTTTAACTAAAATAGTGAATAAAAAAAGTTAACACAGAATGAAACATTCCATTTACTAACAATTGTAGCAAAATAGATATATCATCAATTGTGAACAGGATGGAGAAATACCACCTGCCGTTAATAAAAAAGACACCAAGCTAAAGAAAGTATGTCTTGTTGTTCATTCATTTTATATTATCAGCAACAAATTATATAGGAAAGATTTACCTCTCCAGTAATTTCAATGGGGATAGCAACAAAAGATAGCAAAGATACTGCAACAATATTTTTGTCAACTACATCTGTCACCATTTTTAGAACCTAATACATCCAAACAGAAAATTTAAGTAAGCCATATGATATATACTTCATAAAATATTATTCAACATAAAATAACAACTACAATTGATGACATGAATAACTTCCTTTAAAAGATTTGCAAAATAGAAAAATGTTCCTTACACTCTCTCGGGAACTTTTTCTCTGAAGAAATTGTTCTTGAAGAGGACAGCGTGATCGGGACTTGATTGCTGGGGAACTCAAAGATCCTGCATCCATAGTTAGAGGAAAAGGAAACAATGCACAAAAATTTGACCACATCTAAAACGCGGAAGACAAGAACAATAAAATGCTTGAATAAGAGGCAACGACAGTTTTGTGTAAATTGCAAATGGTGCAGATGGGAAAACAAAACATTCACCTGGTGCCCCAGGAATAGGTAGTGGCCTAGGCATGAGAGGTCTGAACCCTGGCATTAATGGTTGACCTCCAGGAATGGGAAATCTCGGGGGCGGCAATACAGGAGGAAGGTTCGGCCTCTGACCCATCAGATGATTATAAGCCCCCACCAACCTGCTGAAACGCAGCAGCTTGCCCGAGATGTTCTTTGATCCGCTGATCAATTAAACTTTGGGTTTGTTGCTCTTCAAATTGCTGATAGTAAGACCTCACATTAGCCTGAAAACACAAAACACATCAAACAAATCTCACAAATATAACCAAGATTGCAATGCAGTATAATTTTCAAAAGTGACAAAACTTCGCAGCACCTTGTGTTTATAACCGGAGTTATGCTGCTTTCTAACAGATGGCTGCAACATTACACAAAGTTAGCAACATTTGCATTGTCCATCTGTCGCTTACAATGAAAATCATACGCTTCTTCAGAAAAATAAGAAAGTATCATTTATCAGAAGAAACTAATATTGTTGATTATGAGCATAAATGAATGAATAAGCAATTATTCTATAGAAATGCTAGATTGAAATCAAAGTGAAAGGCAACATTATTGGTGATTGGTGAGGGAAAAAACTTACAGAGTCGTGGGTCAAACCGTCAAAAACCACTTCCATTGAAAGGAACGATAACATAATCATATGCTTCTGCAATATTTCCCAAAGAGAACTTGATTAATGTCAAAACCCAACTGATGTCAGAAAGAGGCCGAGAGAAGAAGAAAGAAATCAAAATAGATTGTATTCAATTGATTGATTAGTTGAGAGTAGCATCAAACCAAATGTGGTACTTACACCCATTGTGTCAATTCAGTGTTAAATACCTAAATCTAATTTGGACATATTCTGATTGGCATTAATGAGAAAATATTTCTAAACAATTGAACATTTTGAATTGAAATAACCATTTAGTACTTAAGATTTCTTATGTAAACACTAAACGCCGCACATTAATTACCAAGACTAAACTGATACAGTAAAAAAAATCAATGAAAGCAAGGTTGAATTTATTTTATCATATAAAATACATACAAACAAAGGAAATATCTAATCACAATTCAATCCTTATGCATCATAATGCCAAATGAAAGGCACCTCACACATGCTCAAACATTCTCATCATCTTAATTTATAGTACTGACTTATAAGTTATACTCCTAACAATGCAACTAATACACAAACAACATAGTACAGTAAATTTAACTCTGTTAATGTGCAGGAGAACACTGTCATGTGCATTGGAATGTGTAGGTGTTGGAATACAATAGGCATATGCAACAAAATTGAACATGTAGCACACATCTTACCAAAACTGTAATTAACAGGCCTTCGAGTGCGACAAAGGCGTGCATTTCCAGAAGAATAAGAGTTGTGAAAATCTTTTAAGAGCTTATCCTGTCTCTCTTTTTGTTTCATTGCTTTTTCTTTCTTCTGCATAATTTGAAAGTAACATCACATTATGTAAATATCGAAAACAAATAAAGGGTTTTCTCTATAAAACAGACACATATCTAGCAATAATCAATAGGATGTATATACCTTTTGAATTTTCTCAAGAACAGGAATAGCTTCACTCTGAAGCTTCTTGCCAATAAAAACTTCCACATGAGACTTGCTAGATGATAAATTTTCCTGCAAATAACATTCAAAGACAGTTAATTAAGGTTTCAAATATGGGTAAATCAAGGAAGACAAAATTCTTCAAGATTGGAGGCAAGTGTTTCCCATTGAAAGTTGGGAAGTGATAAACAGCCTTTGACTTTACGGTTTGGAGTTGAGACTGATGTGATTGTTTCCCTGTACAATCTGTGACTCTGTGCTTTAGTATTCGCATCGTACCTAAGATAAACATAGTCAGACAGATTGACAGTGAGGGGATTCTATGATAACAATAATCATGAAGATATCGGAACATATTCAAATAATTACCAATAGGTTGCACCAGTTCCATCTCTTCCAAGGGCATTTTTACAAAAAGAAGAAATTTCAGCTCCTTCTTTTAGAGAATCATTAATATATGATACCGCATCATGTTGCTGAACATTAACAAACAAACCATCAAAATAATCAGTCTCATGAAAAATTGAAACATCAAAATTCAAAAGGGATAAAGTGTAGTTCTAGCTCTTGAGAGACTCTAGTCATAATGATAATCCACGTAGGTACAGGAGAGGTATGTATTATGTGCAATGCCTAAAGTATCAAAATCTCCTGTTGCCAATGTGGAATCAACTCTTTCTAGTTCTGATAATTCTGAAGGTTCTGGAGGTACCATACTCGTATATCTCTAATATAACCTTGTCTAACATGGATATGTATCATCTGAATGTTTATAAGACTCATAAGCATCTCGTATTCATGACGAAAATAAAAATTTTGAAATGCAGGGTCAGCTTTATTTTGGCTTGCTGTGATTACCTGCATGGCACTATTAATTGCTGTCAATATCAGTGGTTCAAGTATCTTCATTCCTTAAGACGGTCTTCGACACTCTTCGTCTTGGTTCAGCTAAAGTAATTCTTTAAGTCTTCCTTAAAATGTTGTGCGCTTACTTCCTTGTTATGTTCACACTTCTTGTGTATGTTTTCCACAAAGTTAATTTCATTGTTTTTTATCTTGCAGGTTGTGCAGTTGATTTTTAATCAGATCATCTTTCTTTTAGCTACTAGTATAGTTTAGTATATTCATGAGTACTGCTGTGGAGCAAGGTATCTACTGGTGGCGCGTGATTCGTGGCTTCTTTTTGTGAGAGCTACAGATTTTAATTCAGCTTAAATATAAATTTATTGTTCGTATATATATATGCAAATACAACGATATTGTATTTTACCAGTCAATAATAGAGCTGAAGTATATGCATTATTTCTACTTTTCTCAGCAAAAAAAATGATATGCACAAGTTGATATTTATCTCTTTGAATTTAAACAGTAGATAAATAATACACTGATAATCAAAATCTAATCTATCAACTTAAGTTCTTGTTAAGACATGCTAGAGATATTATACAAGTGTCCTTCTATATCAGGAATAAAGCCTTTCTCCAACATTTCCAATCTTACTATATCATATGTATTACGGTTTGGATTCAAACCCTTTTCCAGCATCTCATTAAGAAGACCATTTGCAGCCTCTAGCTTGTTAATTTTACAATACCCTTTAATCAATACATTATAAGTAACAACATTCGGCTGCTTTCGTTCTTTCTCCATACGCGTCCTCACGTTCAACGCTGCCTTAAGATTCCCCTCCATACAATAACCGTCCATCAAAGTATTATATGTCACATGATTAGGTTTCAAACCAAGGTTGATCATTTCATTAAGTAACTTTTCTGCGTTTCTTGATTTTCCTATTTTGCAGGACCCGTCTATCAAGATGTTGTATGTTACAACATCGCCTTTTAAACCATTGTTCTCCATTTCACTTAGAAGCTCTTTTGCAGCCTGTAAGTCTCGTTTCCTGCACAGGCCTGCAATTAAGCAGTTATAGGTTGAAACATTCGGCAAAATCTCTTTATCAAGCATTGAACTACGCAGTGCAAACCCTTCCTCCATCATCCCTTCCTTACAATACGCATCAATCATAGTATTGAATGTTATAGCATTGGGAACCAACTCTTGCTCGGTTATATCATCAAAAACCCTTTTTGCTTCCTTCATCATCTTCTTCTTACAAAACCCATTTATAAGAGCATTATAAGTTACAATATTTGGCTTCAAACCCAATCCAACCATCTTATCCCACAAATCAACCGCCTCTTCTAGCTTACCGTTATTACAAAGACCGGTTATCAGCGAGTTATAAGTAACTGTATTAGGTTTCAATCCTTGCTTTTGCATCTCTTCAAAAGCCCTCTCTGCAGCCAACATATTCTCATCCTTACAAAACCCATCAATAAGAGTGTTAAAAGTAACTTCATTCGGACAAATTTTATTATCAACCATCTCCTTTATAATAGCTTCAGCTTTGTACATTTTTCCAGCACCGCCCCTCTTGCAATAACCATCGACAAGAGTATTATATGTAACCACATTCGGCGAAACTCCCCACGCCTTCATATCTTCAATAACATCCTCCGCCTTATTCAACTTACCACCTCTACAAAGACCATTAATGAAAATATTAAACGTGTTCAAGTTCGGTCGAATTCTTCTCTTTATCATCTCCTTATACACATACTCCACATCACCAATTTTATTCTCCTTCACCAAAGCATTCAACAACGGATTACACGAAGTCAGCGATAATTTAAATCCATAATCTTGAGCTCGCTTAAACCCTTCATAAGCAGAATGCAACTCCAAATTTCTAACATACGCTAACACCAACATATCGATTATCAGAACAGTAGCACCGGATCGACGACCGCCCAACAAAAGGGATTGAAAAACAGATGAAACCGTATGTTTCCTATTTTTAACAAAACTATCCAGAAAAGACCTAACTTTAGAGTACCTTTTCGAATTCGCTAGAGAATATAAAACTTTGGCAGTTGGTTCAAGATCAAATGAAAATTTAAACTCTTTCTGAGACCAATTAAAGAACCTATAAACAAGGTCGGAATCGATACCGGAATTAAGTAATTGATCTAAAAATGTTGCAGGTTTGGTTAGCCTTAGATGAGGTTTGATCTCTGACCAGTGCTGTTTACTCAACAGCTCCGAAATCGTCGATATGCTGAATGAGTTGCAGATTGGAGCTGTAAGCAGAAATAACACATTAACAATAAACCAGTGGATTACTAACATTTAACAATCAATTAGACTTCTACGAAGCTGCGGACACAAACACGAACACTGTAATATATTGAAAAATGTATAAATTGAACAAATATATTTTAAGGTAATAGCGGGAGAAAAAAGGTGTCACCTTGAAAACATGGAGAAAGTTTGTGAGTAGTCATTGGTCCTAGTGTACTTTCCTTGAATCGCGATTC
Organism: Lathyrus sativus; assembly: GCA_963859935.3. Lineage (NCBI taxonomy): Eukaryota > Viridiplantae > Streptophyta > Magnoliopsida > Fabales > Fabaceae > Lathyrus > Lathyrus sativus. The sequence continues at coordinate 516,026,598 of OZ012741.1, forward strand.
GGTGGTGCGTGGCTAATTGCGGCGGTGGTTATCGCGGCCAGAAATCGAGATGGAATAGCATCGTCGGCGGTTATCGCGGCCAGAAATCGAGATGGAATCGCATCGTCGCGCGCGAGGGGATGGAAAAGAAAAACCGGAACAGATGTTTTTTTTAGTGTAATCCGTAATACTACATAGAAGTGAATATAAACTCTGGTTCACTTCAATTTTCGAAAATTATAGACTACATTTTTATAAGCACTTCAACTTTAATAATTTAATAATTTAGATATAGAAATTTTATTTTATGTAAAGTTTAAAATTGGATTATCTGTTTTTTTAGGAATTCTTGATCCATCTCGTATGATTTTTAATCATTATGCAAAATTATTTAAATGTATTTTTAGTTGTTGGACATGTATTTTTGAATGCATAAAAATGTCAATTAACGTTAAAATATTTTGAAAATGCAGCTTCGAAATTTTTTGGAGGTTAAAACGCATTTAATCATTCTCCTTTCTCATTTCTCATCTTACTCAAACTAATCTTTAAATTGTCTCAAATTTTTTTCTGCACTAACTCAAAACTCAATCATCAAAGCTTAACGATATTTGAATCGTCATCTCTAACATTTAAAACATTAATTTCTTGTAAGTTTTTTGAATTTTTGATAAATTTTTAAATTTTTGTGTAAATGAGTAGAAATCGATTATTAGAGTTAGAAATGAGTAGAAATAACATTAAGATAGTTTAGACATAGTGTATTAGACAGTTGTTACATGAAAAATGATGATGAAAACAAGTCTTTTTGAGATTGCATGGGGTACATTGACGCTATTGACGCAACTTCTAAGTTGCAGAAAATTTCGGAGATGCATCTCTTAATTTTTTTCCAACGTTTTAGTTCTTAAGATTCCGAAAATGCATCTCTAGAATTGTTTGCAATTTTTATTTATTTTCTTACTTGTATTATTTGCTTACACTAATGGTCTGCTTTATTTTAACTTATAAGTATAATAGTTAATAGACACGATAGATTGAGGCACGGGAAGATTGTTTAACATGCATTTATGCGACGGGAGAAGAGTTAGCATGTCCTGGAGGCTCCTGATCCCTCTGGCCAGGCAGAGTCATATACTTCTAAGGCTCGTGTTTCTTCTTATGCCACTCCATCTTCTTCTTCCCGTAGTAGACGAGATTCACCATCTGACGCATCACTCCCTCCATACTCTCGTAGGCATCAAGTTTCACCAATGTCACCTCCTACTGTAGATGTTATTGATCAAGTCCCACTTCATACTGTTGATGTTGTTGATCGAGTGTCACCTCTGGAAGGTGGGGCTATTGCGGATGCTGAGGTAGAGGCATTAGGAGAATACCTAGTTGATCGAGTGCCAGAAGCATGCTACCAGACATATCTGGAACGGAGACTTCAACCTCCGGAGCCGCGGCTGCCCAGAATTCCTCGTTGCCGGTAACTTCCCGGGTTAAGCGTCCTTAGACGGGCGAGATCCTCCACCTGACTCGTGAGGGGGAGAAGAGCAAGTTTGACATGCCTTCATGCTCTCTATACCGAAGTAGAAGGTTCCTCCCTCTCAGTTCTTCGGGAGGAGTCTTTGCACCTCGAGGAGCGACCGCCCGAGCAAGAGGACGGTGCTGGTCTAAGATGTCGTTGCCCTGATGAGGGTCTTAGGCATGGAGGTGGTCTACACCGAGGAGGGGGCTCTCTAAGAAGTGGAGCTAAAAATGTCCTAGGTCGCGAATACGGATCTAGAAGAAAAGCTAAAGACCATAGAGGAGGCGACGAAGAAGTTTGTCGAGGAGGCTGTGAAGAAATACAAGGATGAGCTGGTCAAGGTTACCGAGGAGAAGGACACACCGGCTGCACATAAGAAAGTTGCGGAGGAGATTGTTCATCGTTGAGGGTTTCAACCGCTCATGCTGAGGACGAAAACGATGAGGTGAAGAGTCTGAAGACTTGAGCCGAGCTTGTTGCCCGTATTAATCAGGCTGAGGAGGACTGTACCGAGAAGGCTTTCAACAACGTCTTAAGGCAGCTGAAGATAGTGAACCCCGGGGTCGAGTTGTCTACCGAGGGGACCGGGTTTCTCTACAGCGTGGTAGATGGCCAAATTGTAATCCCAGACTTCCTCAAATTTTCCGAGGAGCAAGGGCAGCCTGCCCGTGACGAGGCTCAGCCTATGGTCGACTAGTCTTCTTTTCGTAGTACTTCCATCCTTCATGTCGTAATCTTGTAATTTATTTATTTTGTATGGGGTGTGGTCCCTTTTTATTGTAACAAGTACACTTGCGGCCCTTGCGGCCGTCTTATGTTAATATTTATTTTTAGTTGTGTATGATTTGTGCATGTTATTACTTTGCTTTAAATTTGCTAAGTGTCACATGTTGCTCGTTACTTGTGTCCATTGTATGGGTCATTTAAGTGAACAATTTGGTTAAGTCTTAGAGTTCGCTCGACAAAGTGATGTTCGATAGTGGGGGGAACTTGTCGAAAGGCCAAAGTTATTTTCGGGCACGAGAGCGGAGCTCAGGTCGCGTTTGTGGCCTGAGTTCGCAACGTGAACTTCCCGTCGCGAGCTGAGTGTTCTACCTTTTGTGGTACGTTGGCCACGGCGGGCTCGACCGAGGGACCGATGTCGGGCAAGGGGTTTGTCCATTCAAGAGAAAAAGTTTGCCTTGAGTTATTTTTAGTATGTAACGCTTGTACCTGGATGTGCACTTCTGGTTAGCATATTATACTCGTCGTGTCGACGTAGCACGCCGACGATTATGGTCTTAGCTATAATATTGTTTTAGCTTTTCCCCATTAAGATGTTCTAGGTAGTAGACCCTATTTTCTGTTTTTGCTCGAACGTGATGGGGTCCTTTATAGTTTGCGGCGAGTTTTTCTTCACGAGAATCTTTGTGATTTCTCCTTAGGACGAGACTACTCACTTAGAAGTCTAGCCATATGACTCTGGCGTTGTGCCTAATTAGTAAGGCCTTGTGGAGGACACCTCCTGATCGGACCTCTTCGACGATGTTGTGGTGGAAATCGGACACCTTCTGCGGCGAGTTTTTCTTCATGAGAATCTTTGTATGATGTCAGTCCCCTGTTAGTCGATGAGTGTGGGTACACTGTCGATGGTTTGTTCCTTCCAACATTGTTGGTGGTGTACATAATGGCTGGAAGAACCGATCGTGCTATCACTGATGCGTTGGAATCACTTGGTTAAGTGATGACTCAGAATAATCAAAATGGAGGGGCTCCTAATGGATTTCATGCTTTGGGGAAGTTATAGAGGTAATAACCCTCCAACTTTTATAGGAACCCATGATCCAGAGAGTGCGCAGAAGTGGCTCAAAGTGATCAAGAAGATATTCCGAGTGATGGCATGCATTGACGCGCATCAGGTACAATTTGGCACTCATATATTGTCGGAAGAGGCTCGAGATTGGTGGGATAATACCCGTCAGAGATTGAAATTGGTACTGAAATAACTTAGTCTATATTCAATAGAGAATTTTTTGGAAAGTATTTTCTTGAGGATGTTCGCGGCAAGAAGGTAATAAAATTCCTTGAATTGAAGCAAGAAAACATCACTATGGCAGAGTATGCTGCAAAACTCGAGGTGCTGGTGAAGTTTTGTCCGCATTACAACCGCACGGATGTTGATATGTCTAAATGTCTCAAGTTTGAGAATGAACTGAGACCAAAGATCAAGCAAGGCATTGGATACCAACAGATTCACAGGTATGCTGAATTGATGGATAAGATTAAGATTTATGACGCGGATACCCGAGCTCGATCTGCTTACTACAAGCATATTAGTGAGAAGAAAAATAAGGGACCATTTAGAGGAAAGCCTTACGTGACTCCAGTTGATAAAGGGAAACAAAAGGCTTCAAATGGGAAAAAGAAAAGTGGGGGAGCAGCTCCCGCTTCTGTTAAGTGTTACAGGTGTGGCGAAAAAGGCCACCGTGCTGAAGTTTGCAACAATAGTGTGTTGAGGTGTTACATATATGGTAAGAGAAACCATAAAGCTACTGGTTGCAAAGATGAAGGTCCGACTTGTTTCAACTGTGGTGAACAAGGTAACATCAGTATCTAGTGTCAGAAGCCGAAGAAGACTGTTGTTGTTGCTCAGACTAATGGCAGAGTGTTTGCTTTGAGTGGTTCAGAAGTTTCCAAGAAAGGTAGCTTGATCCAAGGTACTTGTTTTATTAACAATGTTAAGTTGGTCGCTATTATTGATACTGGTGCTACTCATTCATTTATTTCTCTTGAAGGTGCTACTATGTTGGGTTTGAAATTGTCTGATATGAATGGTAGCATGGTGATAGAAACCCCTACTAATGGTTCTATCACTACTACTTTTGTGTGTTCGAGATGTCCTTTAACGATATTTGGAAAGAGTTTCCTGATGGATTTGGCGTGTTTACCCTTACACCAAATTGATGTAATCCTGGGAATGAATTGGTTGGAGTTTAACTATATTCATATTAACTATTATAATAAGACTGTGGAGTTTCTTGAGTTTGGTGATAATGGAGAGTTGATGTTCTTATCTGCTAAGAAAGTAGACGAACTCCTAGAAGATGAAGCCTTAATGTTTTCACTGTTTGCATCATTGCAAGTTGACCGTGAAGCTGCGCGTGTCAAATTACCCGTTATCCTTGAATTTCCAGAGGTGTTTCTGAATGACATGAGTGACTTGCCTCTAGAGCGTGAAGTAAAGTTTACGGTTCACTTAATACCAAGAATGAGTCTGGTGTTAATGGCTCTTTACCGGATGTCTGCTTCTGAGTTAAGTGAATTAAATAAATAATTGGAAGAATTACTTGCGAAGAAATTTTTTCGACCGTGTGTTTCTCTATGGGGTGCTCATGTGCTGTTAGTTAAGAAGAAGGATGGTGCTATGAGGTTTTATGTTAATTATCAGCAGTTGAATAAGGTGACTATCAAGAATAAATATCCACTTCCGAGAATTGACGATTTGATGAATCAGTTAGTAGGTGCTTGTGTGTTCAGCAAGATTGACTTGAGATCGAGTTATCATCAGATTCGCGTTAAGCTTGATGATATTCCAAAGACATTTTTCAGGACGAGGTATGGTCACTATGAATACACTATGATGTTGTTTGGTGTATCCAATACACCTGGTGTGTTCATGAAGTATATGAATTGGATTTCCATGAGTATTTGGATACGTCTGTAATGGTTTTCATTGATGATATTTTGATATACTCTAAATCTGAAGAAGAGCATATTAAGCATTTGAGGATTGTCTTGCAAGTATTGAAAGATAAGAAGTTATATGCAAAACTATCAAAGTATGAGTTTTGGTTAAAAGAAGTGAGTTTTCTTAGCCACGTGATTTCAAGTGGTGGGATTGCTATGGATCCTTCTAAGATTGATAATCTGTTACAATGGGAGACTCTGAAGTCTACTACTGAGATACGAAGTTTTCTGGAGTTGGCAGGTTACTATCGCAAGTTAATAGAAGGTTTTTCTAGATTGGCTTTACCGTTGACTCAGTTGACTCGAAAAGGTCAAGTTTATGTGTGGGATGTTGCTTGTGAAGAAAGCTTTATGGAATTTAATAAGAGATTTGCGATCGCTCCAGTATTGATTTTGCCTAATCTGAATGAATTTTGTGTGATGTATTATGATGCGTCGAAGATGGGTCTTGGTGGAATGTTCATGCAAAATGGACAAGTTATTGTTTATGCTTCGAGACACTTGAGAGTTCATGAAAGGAATTATCCTACGCATGACTTAGAGTTGGCAGCTGTGGTGTTCGCGTTAAAAATTTGGAGACATTATCTTTTTGGCTCTAAATTTGAAGTGTTTAGTGATCATAAGAGTTTCAAGTACTTATTTGATCAGAAAAAGTTGAATATGAGGGAGAGAAGGTGGTTGGAATTATTAAAGGATTATGATTTTGATTTGAATTACCATTCTGGTAAAGAAAATGTAGTGGTTGATGCATTGAGCAGAAAATCAATGCATATGTCGATGCTTAGGGTGAGAGAATTGGAATTACTCTAGCAGTTCTGAGATCTGAGTTTAGTATGTGAAGAGACTTCTGATAGTGTGAGATTGGGTATGTTGAAACTGACTAGTAGTATTCTGGAAGAAATTAGAGTGAGTAAGTAATTTGACTTGAGGTTGGTTGATCAGTCGACCTTGATTAACCAAGATAACAGAGGTGAACTCCTGATTGATGAGAATGGTGTAATGAGATTCGGAGATAGAGTGTGTGTTCTAGATGTTTCGTGGATTAAGAAGAGTATTCTTGAAGAAGGGCATCGAAGTGGATTGAGTATCCATCCCGGTGCTACGAAGATGTATCGGAATTTGTAGAAATTGTTTTAGTGGCCAGATATGAAGAAGGACGTTGCAGAGTTTGTTTACGTATGTTTGACTTGTCAAAAGTCGAAGATTGAACATCAGAAGCCAGTGGGTGTGATGCAACCGTTGAATATTCCAGAATGGAAATGAGATAGTATTTCAATGGATTTTGTGTCGGGATTGTCGAAGACTGCGAAGGGGAATGATTCAATTTGGGTGATTGTGGATAAATGAACTAAATAAGCTCATTTCTTATCGATAAAGATTAATCATTCTATGTAGAAGTTAATTGAGATGTGTATTGAAGAAATTGTGAAGTTGCATGGGATACCTTCGAGTATTGTGTCGAATAGAGACCCGAGATTTATGTAATACCCCAAATTAATTGGAATATTTATTTAATTTATTTAAATATAAATATTCACATTTTTGGTGATTTTCGGTGGTTGGTGTGAATATTGAGAGTTATGAATTTTGAGTTATTTATTTAAATAATAGCATATAATATCAATATATTGATATTAATATTAATTTAAATAAATATAAGTGAATTAAGGGCAAAATGGACATTTGAGGAGGAGTTAGTGAGGGTGAAGTTGGAAAGCTCAATTTTAAGGCCCAAAGTTAAGTTTAACAAAAATAAATTTTGAGGGGATTAGGATTCATTATTGTTAGACCGCGAAAAGAGAAGAAATAGAGGCCAGAGCTCTGAGGAAGAGGATTAAGGCAAGGCTCCATGAGGTTTTCCAAGAACTGAAAGGAGAAAGACTTGGAATCAACAAATTAAGGTATGAGGAGTATTGCCTTCATTATTTTCAATATGTGATTCAATGTGTTTAAAGTTGATTTAAGGGTTTAGGGATTTTTGAGTATTTAATTGTTGTTGCCTTTCTAATGGTGAGTTCAATGAGTTTGAGGGATTTGAATTGATGGTCTGATAGGTTTGAGGTTGATTTGAGAATAAGGGAAATTAGGCATTTGTGGCCAAAATCTGTTGTTGAGGTTTTAACCGTATAGGATAAATGATTGTGAGAACCTTAATGACTGTGGGTTAGTTGTAAGAAATTATGGGAATTGGAGGCGTAAATATGATACAGGATTGGCCTAATAAGTCGTAGATCTTGTGCCTTTATCGTTGTAATACCTTAGGAATAATTTAGGGATGTTTTTGGGGCATTGGGGAAGGAAATCATAGAGGTTTCTGGAATGATTTTGGTGCTGGTGCATAACAACAATTTGCTGTAATTGTGATTTTTCACAGTGAAGGATGATTCGTACGACGAACATTCGCCCCAGACTCACACGACGACGACGAACTTGCCAACAAACGTAGCAGAGTTTCACGATTTATGTTATAGTTCAGTGATGTCTTGATGTTTGATGTTGTGATTTTCCTGATGAGTTACTATGAGTATAACTGTGATTTTTATGTGATTAAATGATTGTATGATGAATTATTATGAGTATAACTGTGATTCCTATGTGATTAATACATGACCGTATGATGAGCACCCATGAGTATAATTGTGATTCTTATGAGATTAATACATGATTGCATGATGGATCCCCATGAGGGACTGTGATGATTTGTGACATTGATTCCATGAGGTTTGATGATTCTATGATGACAAGGTTATTATGATGAGTTTGATGATTGATGATGCACCTAATGAGTTTATTATGAGGATGATATTAACGTGTGCGTCATGCATTCATATGCATCCGAACTTCGGCCTAGGACCTTGATTTTTTGTGGCTTTAGTCCCATTGTGCGGATGTGAGGTATTTTGCTATGCTCCAATTCTCGTGTAGAATCGATCCTACTACTGTGGATCTATGGAGGGTTGATGGCCTAGTGTCCATCGAATTTTGTTGATTGGTACCACATGCATGAGTCTTGTTGTATTTGCATTTATGTGACAATTTGGTGTAACTTATAATGTTGCGGCCTTTGATGTTCCTTGATGATTATGATGATGTTGAATATGAAAATGACGCCATTTTATATATTGATTACTATATTGTTTATTATGAATCATTTTACTCACCCTGCCTGTTTAAATGTTGCCTCCACGTAGGTAACGTGCAGATGACTAGATTTAGCCATGGATGTCGTCGAGGACTTTTTGAAGTTTTGAGTCGTTAGCCATTGTAGTTGACTTAGAGGGTCTTGCTCTGATAGTGTAACATCGGGTTGGAGTCTTTGAGTTAAACCATATTTTATTGAGTTTTTGTTATGTTGATTTCCTTGCGGTGAAAAGAAAACTTTGGATTTTGCCGTTTTTAGTTCCGCTGCCTTTTGACTAATTTTAGGAAAACCCATTGTTTATGGAGCATTGACTATATTTGAATTATTGAGAAATGTGCACCCTTTTGATATGATTTTATTGCATTCAATATTTTACTCTAACAAATATGATTGGATTGCCATTATATTTGTGGGGTAGAAAAGGGTGTTACATTAGTGGTATCATAGCAGGTCGGTCGGTCCGGCCAAGTTGTCTAATGTTATTTGTTCCCTAATATGTGACATGTGTGTAAAAACACTGTCGGTACACGTTTATTTTCTAACCTTTGTCTGCAGAAGTGGGAATGGAATAAGTGGGGGAGAAGCTTGTGTTTCTCCAGGATGCTTCAAGTGTGGAGTGGTGGCTCGGTGTGTCGATGAACGCTCTTATAGTTTGGTAAAGATGGTTTATGCCCCACCATGTCGCATACTAGGGAACAAACAACATTAGACAACCTGGCCAGATGGACCGACCTGTTATGATACCACTAATGTAACACCCTTCTAAACCCCACAGAATATATATAAATAATTAGAGTAAATCATCATGCATTCACAAAAGGGCGTCACACATAATTTTCAAAACATCAAAAATAACATGTCATGCTCATTAACATTTTAATAAATAATCATGCTTTTCAAGGTTACACTTCGCATGTAGCAACGGATTCAATTTATATCATAATTCTCGTAATGGGGACATTCATGTTCATCACATAATTCAACATTACTTAGGCACTAAGGCCAACATCATAATATTTCAATGAATATAAAAACATAGCGTATAGTACATAATGTATCTCTAATACATAAACTAAACAATCCCAGTGTTACATGACCAGAGCACGACTCGACCCAACATAATTAAAATACTAAACGGCTGCACTAACAGCGGCCTCGCAACTACGAGCAGTTTTACTCGATACCTGCACGATGTCGTATAGGACATCATTCCAGTAGAAGGGTGAGAATTCACATCAATATTGAAATCATAAGATAATGAATAATGTAAAGTATGTCAGCACAACATCAATATTCTCACACTTCAATTTTCATCAGCCAATATCAATCGACAACCGCACATTCACAACTCTCAATTCAACAAGTCATACACATACGCATACTTTCATACAACAATTATATATACCATGCGACTTGATGCAAACTCAATGCAACTCATGCCATGTGGTACCAACGCTTGTTATTATTTTTTGGTTTTTACATTTAAACCGGGTTCGTCCCCTAGACCAATAACAAACAAAAGCCCGTCCCCTAAGCTTTCAAACCCCACTATAGGTTTGGGACAAGTCACTAGCCTCCTCGAAACTAGCAAGCATTGCCTATTGACAACAAATGATGTGTATGCAATCAACAACCATATGCACTTAAGACCGTTCTCGCATCTTAATCCCATGCATTCTCAAATAATTAATCACACAAGAATTATAACATGATTGCACACACAACATATTTCATAATAATCAAAGTATTCATACTTTCAACATCATCACTACATTCATCAAGTAATGCACAAGAATCAATTAGATTCAATCACAATTCACAACACAATTCAACGATTACACATAGGACAATCAATCCATCACCAATAATTGAATTCAATATTCAATACACAATCAACTTGTTAAACAATAATTGATATCTCAATAACCAACAAAAGGTTGATAATCAATCAATACTCAAGTAAATAATCAATAATCATCTCAATTAATCCATGTTTTAGTTAAGATTTAATTAAATAATGACTCTGTGTAATCAAACTTCCAGTACATGACCTTTCCAAATTTCAGCTTTTGTACAGCATGCAATCGATTGGAGTTATTGTGCAATTGATTGGAGTACTCAATTTCTCATATTTTTAGCTACTGTTTTTAAGTGCAATCGATTGACAGTCATAGTGCAATTGATTGTACCTTTGAAAATTTCATCATTTTAGCTATTGTTCTGCTGTGTAATCGATTGACATATTAGTGCAATCGATTGCTCAATTAAAAATTCACTTTCCAGCAGCTTTGCTAAGTGTGCAACCAATTGTAGCTTTAGTGCAATCGATTGCTCACTGTGCGTTTTTGAAAAATTATGTAGAAAATTGTATTTTCACAAACCATTCCCTTTTTTGCTACAGTAATCAATCCCCTCATGTTAGGGTATTCATAAAACTCAAAAATTCACTAAATCATGAGAAATTTATTGGTTTTTCCCAACACAAACTTCTACCCATTAATCATTAACCCATAATCCCAATAATGAGAGAATACCCACCCTTACCTTAGGTTTTTCTTTAGGAAGAATCCTTGATTCCTTGGATGCTTGAATTCTGAGTTTCTCCCTTCCACTCTTCTTTCCCTCTTATCTCTTTCTGTTCTTCTCTTCTATGTTCTCTATTCTCCTTTTCCCTTTCTCCTTCTCTAAAACCCTAATTCTTAAGTTATTGGGATTAACCCAACTCACCCTCACTTTCTATTCACACACCTCTAATCATGCCCAACTAATTAATCTAGCAATTTTACACTATTCTACCAAATAGAATAAATCAACTAGTTTAATTAATTCAATAAATCACACATTTAGATTAAATCAATAAAATCAATTAACTCATATAAATTAAATAAATCAAATAATTCACATAAATCAATTAATTAGAACAAATAATAAATTATTAAAAATTAGGCTGTTACAACCCTCCCCCACTTAAAAGATTTCCGCTCTCAAAAATTACCTTAAACGAATAACTCGGGATAAGACTCCCTCATCTGACTCTCAAGCTCCCAAGTCACATTTCCACCAGCCAGTCCTCCCCAAGCAACCTTCACCAAAGCAATCTCTTTACCTCGAAGTTGCTTTAACTCCCGATCCTCAATTCGCATAGGTGATGTCTCCATAGTTAGGTTATCCCTCACTTGTACATCATCCACTTGGACTACATGAGACGGATTCGCAATGTATTTCCTCAACTGGGATACATGGAACACGTCATGAAGGTAAGCAAGCGACGACGGCAATGCAACTCGATAGGCTACCTCTCCTATCCTCTGTAAGATCTGATAAGGACCAATGAAACGTGGTGTCAACTTACGCGACTTCAATGCCATACCAACAACAGTCACAGGAGTAACTCGAAGAAACATGTGATCTCCTTCTTGAAACTCTAGTGCTTTTCTTTGTTTTTCATGATGACTCTGATAAATCTTCATCTTCTCCTGAATCATCTTAATCTTTTCAGTGGTTTGTTGGACTATCTCGGGTCTAACCACAACACTCTCCCCTGACTCGTACCAACATAATGGCGTCCTACACCGTCTACCATACAATGCCTCAAACGGTGCCATACCAATACTTGAATGAAAACTATTGTTGTAAGTAAATTCAATCAAGGGTAAGTAGTTATCCCAAGCTCATCCCTTTTTCAACACACAAGCTCTCAAAAGATCCTCAAGTGACTGAATCGTCCTCTCAGCCTGACCATCGGTCTGTAGATGATAAGCAGAACTTAAACGTAACTTCGTACCCAAAGCACTTTACAAACTCTCCCAAAACCTCGTAGTAAACCTCAGATCTCTATCTGACACGATGCTAGACGGAATACCATGCAAACTGACAATCCTTTCAATGTACAGTTTTTCCAATCTATCCAATGGGTAATCCACTCGCATAGGAATAAAGTGAGCAGATTTAGTCAATCTATCCATAATAACCCAAATAGCTTCAAAGTTACTCGACGTCCTAGGTAAACCAGACACAAAATCCATAGATATGCTATCCCATTTCCACTCAGGAATAGACAACGGTTGCATCAAGCCCGACAATTTTTGATGCTCAATCTTTGACTTCTGACAAGTCAAACAAGAATACACAAACTCGACAATGTCTTTCTTCATACAAGGTCACCTAATTACTTTCTTCAAATCTTGATACATCTTAGTAACACCCGGATGAATACTCAATCCACTATGATGCCCTTCTTCAAGAATACTCTTCTTCAGCTCAACAATATCTGGAACACAAACTCTATCACGACATCTCATGATACCATTTTCATCAATCCGAAAATCACCACCTTGACCTTGATTGATCAAAGTCAACCGAACAACTAAACCCAAATCAAATTTCTGTCCTTCTCGAATCTCGTCAAGAATACCACTAGTAAGCTTCAACGTACCAAGCTTAACTCCATAAGAAGTCTTCTCACACACCAAACTTAAATCACGAAATTGCTCAATCATTTCCAACTCTTTTACCATCATCATCGACATATGCAAAGATTTCCTACTCAATGCATCAGCTACCACATTTGCTTTACCCGGATGGTAATTCAAACCAAAATCATAATCTTTCAAAATTTCTAACCATCTCCTTTGCATCGCATTCAATTCTTTCTGATTGAAGAGATACTTCAAACTCTTATGATCACTATACACTTCAAATCTCGTACCAAACAAATAATGCCTCCAAAGCTTTAACATAAATACAACAGCGACCAACTCTAAGTCATGCGTCGAATAATTTCTCTCATGCATTTTAAGTTTCCTTGAAGCGTAAGCTACAACTTGTTTATTTTGCATCAACACACCTCCTAAACCCATCAAAGAAGCATCACAATGCACAACAAATGGTTCTCCCGGATTCAGCAAAATCAAAATAGGAGTTGTCGTCAATCTTCTCTTAAGCTCTTGAAAACATTCTTCACATTTTGCATCCCAAATAAAAGCTTGACCCTTCCTAGTCAATTGCGTCAACGGAAACGATAACTTGGCAAATCCTTTAATGAATTTCCGATAATAACCTGCCAAACCAAGAAAACTTCTAATCTCAAAAACTGATTTCGGAGTCCCCCATTGCGATACCACTTCAACCTTCGACGGATCAACTGCAATACCTCTAATCGAAATCACATGACCAAGGAAACTCACTTCCTTCAACCAAAACTCACACTTAGAAAGTTTAGCATGCAACTGCTTCTCTCTTAACACAGATAACACAATCCTCAAATGCTCGACATGTTCTTCTTCACTATTTGAATAGATTAAAATATCATGAATGAACACCACCACAAACTTGTCCAAATAAGGATGGAAAATCCTATTCATGTACTCCATAAATACACCTGGTGCATTAGTCATACCAAATGGCATCACAAAATACTCATAATGTCCATACCTCGTTCTAAAAGCGGTCTTCTGAATATCTCTAGCCTTCACACGAATCTGATGATACCCAGATCTAAGATCTATCTTACTAAAGACACTCGCACCAATCAACTAATCCATCAAATCATCAATCCTCGGAAGTGGATACTTATCCTTAATAGTCATCTTGTTCAATTGTCTGTCGTCCACGTAAATATCATATAACCTTCTTTTTTCTTAACCAACAAAACTGGTGCACCCTACGACGACACATTCAGACGATTAAACCTCTTCTCAAGCAAATATTCAAGTTGACTCTTCAACTCTTTCAATTCCAATGCAAACATACGATATGGAGCCATTAATATCAGACTAGTTCCAAGAACTAAGTCGATCACAAACTCCACTTCACGTTCCGACGGTAAATCACTTATCTCATCAGGAAGACTTCCGGAAAATCACAAATAATTGGCAACCACTAACTTCACCACTTTCATTAACACTCAATGTTACCATCAACATAAACATCTTAGCACCATCCTGCATCAACTCATCAAAACAATCTTTAAAAGTTTGGCTTAACTCCAAACAACTCACTGCACACATCATAAGAGTTTGAAGTATTTCTTTGATCATAAAGATTTGAATACGAGGCAAAGGAGATGGTTGGAAATTCTGAAAGACTATGATTTTGGTTTGACTTACCATCCAGGTAAAGCAAACGTGGTAGCTGATGCATTGATTTAGAAATCTTTACATATGTCGATTATGATGGTAAGAGAGTTGGAAATGATTGAGCAATTTCGAGATATGAGTTTGGGTTGTTGAGAGATTCGTTATGGAGTTAAGCTTGGTATGTTGAAGCTTACTAGTGGTGTTCTTGATGAGATTCGTGAAGGTCAGGAATCTGATTTGAGTTGATAGATCGGTTAAACTTGAGAAATCAAAGTCAAAGAGCTAATTTTCGGATTAAAGAAAATGGTATCATGAGATGTCATGATAGAGTTTGTGTTTCAAATATTATTGAGTTGAAAAAGAGTATTCTTGAGGAAGGACATCAAAGTAGATTGATTATCCATCTCGGTGCTATGAAGAGGTACCAGGATTTGAGGAAATTGTTTTGGTGGCCAGGGATGAAGAAAGAAGTGGTTAAGTATTTGTATGATGGTTAGACTTGTTAGAAGTCAAAGATTGAATATCAAAGACTGTTAGGTATGATACAATCATTGAATATTCGAGAGCGAAAATAGGATAGTATTTCCATGGATTTTATGTCGGGTTTGTCGAAGACTTTGAAGGGATATGATTCGATTTGGGTGATTGTGGATAGATTAACTATATCAACTCATTTCTTACCAATGAAGATTAATCATTCTATGTTGAGACTAACTGAGATGTATATTGGGGAAACTGTGAAGTTGCATGGGATACCATCGAGTATTGTGTCCGATAGAGATTTGAGATCTTCATCGGGGTTTTGGGAGAGTTTGCAGACAACTTTGGGTACTAAGTTAAGACCGAGTTCTGCCTATCATCCACAGACGAATGGACAGACAGAGAGAACTATCTAATCCTTAGAGGATTTGCTGAGAGCTTGTGTGTTGGATCAAGGTTGATTGTGGGATAGTCATTTGTCATTAAATGAGTTTACCTACAACAACAATTATCATTCTAGTATTTGAATGACACTGTATGAGGCATTGTATGGTAAGAGATGTAAGACTCATTTGTGTTGGTATGAATCATGCGAGATTGTTGTACTCTAACCTGAAATTATGCAAGAGACGACTAAGAATATCAAGATCATCCAAGAAAAGATGAGAGCGTCGTAGAGTTGTCAAAAGAGTTACCATGATAAGAGAAGGAAAATACTTGAGTTCTATGAAGGAGATCACATGTTTTTTAAAGTTACGCTGATAACTGGTGTTGGTCAAGCTTTAAAGTCTAGAAATCTCACACCGTGTTTTGTTGGTTCGTATCGGAGTGGCGTAGCAGAAGCGTGGGAGAGGTAGCATGTCATATTGCTTTACCGTCGTTGCTTGCGAATTTGCAGGACGTGTTTCGTATGTCTCAATTGAGGAAGTACATTATAGATATATCACATGTGATTCAGATGGATGATGTACAAGTGAGAGATAATTTGACTGTTGAGGCACTACCAGTACAAATTGATAACGAGAAGTGAAGCAGCTACGAGGTAAATATTTCCTTGGTAAAGGTAGTTTTGGGAGGACCAGCTGAAGAAAGTTGGGGGAGAGGACCAGCTAAAGGTAAAGGTTTCCTTGGTAAAGGTAACATCCCAAATTTATTGGAATATTTATTTAATTTATTTAAATATGAATATTCACATTTTTGGTGATTTTCGGTGGTTGGTGTGAATATTGAGAATTATGGATTTTGGGTTATTTATTTAAATAATAGTATATAATATCAATATATTGGTATTATTATTAATTTAAATAAATATAAGTAAGGTAAGGGCAAAGTGGACATTTGAGGAGGAGTTAGTGACAGTGAAGTTGGAAAGCCCAATTTTAAGGCCCAAGGTTATGTTTAATAAAAAAATTTTTTGAGGGGATTAAGATTCATTCTAGTTAGACCGTGAAAAGAGAAGAAATAGAGGTCAGATCTCTGAGGAAGAGGATTGAGGCAAGGCTTCGTGAGGTTTTCCAAGAACTAAAAGGAGAAAGACCTGGAATCGGCAAATTAAGGTATGAGGAGTATTTCCTTCATTGTTTTCAATATGTGATTCAATGTGTTTAAAGTTGATTTAAGGGTTTAGGGATTTGAGTATTGAATTTTTGTTGCCTTTCTGATGGTGAGTTCAATGCGTTTGAGGGATTTGAACCGATGGTCTGATAGGTTTGAGGTTGATTTGAGAATAACGAAAATTAGGCCTTCGTGGCCAAAATCTGTTGTTGAGGTTTTAACCGTATAGGGTAAATGATTGTGTGAACCTTAATGACTGTGGGGTAGTTATAAGAAATTATGGGAATTTGAGGCATAAATATGATACGGTATTGGCCTAATAAGTCGTAGATCTTGTGCCTTTATCGCTGTAATACCTTAGGAATGATTTAGAGATGTTTTTGGGGCATTGAGGAGGGAGAACATATAGATTTTTGGACTGGTTTTGGTGCTGGTGTGTAATAGTGATTTGCTGTAATCGTGAGTTCGCACAACAAATAGTGCTTCGTACGACGAACATTCGCCCCAGACTCGCACGCCAAACTTGCCAGCAAACGTAGCAGAGTTTCGTGATTTATGTTATAGTTGAATGAGTATAACTGTGATTTGATGTTGTGATTTTCCTAATGAGTTACTATGAGTATAACTATAATTTCTATGTGATTAAATGATTGTATAATGAATTAATATGAGTATAACTATGATTCCTATGTGATTAATACATGACCATATGATGAGCACCAATGAGTATAATTGTGATTCTTATGAGATTAATACATGATTGCATGATGAATCCCCATGAGGGACTGTGATGATTTGTGATGTTGATTCCATGAGGTTTGATGATTCTATGATGATAAGGTTATTATGATGATTTTGATGAATGATGATGCACCTAATGAGTTTATTATGAGGATGATATTGACGTGTGCGTCATGCATTCATATGCATCCGGACTTCGGTCTAGGACCTTGATTTTTTGTGGCTTTAGTCCCATTTTGCGGATGTGAGGTATTTTGCTATGCTCTGATTCTCGCGTAGAATTAATCCTACTGTTGTGGATCTATGGAGGGTTGATGGCCCAGTGTCTATCGAATTTTATTGATTGGTACCACATGCACGAGTCTTGTTGCATTTGCATTTATGTGACAATTTGGTGTAACTTATAATGTTGTGGCCTTTGATGTTCCTTGATGATTATGATGATGTTGAATATGAAAATGACGCCATTTTATATATTGATTACTATATTGTTTATTATGAATCGTTTTACTCACCCCGTCTGTTTGAATGTTGCCTCCACGTGGTTAACATGCAGATGACCAGATTTAATTATGGATGCCGTCGAGGACTTTTTGAAGTTTTGGGTCATTGGTCGTTATGGTTGACTTAGAGACTCTTTCTCTGATAGTGTAACATTGGGTTGGGGTCTTTGAGTTAAACCATTTTTTATTGAGTTTTTGTTATGTTGATATCCTTACGGTGAAAAGAAAACTTTTGATTTTGCCTTTTTGAGTTCCGCTGCCTTTTGAGTAATATTTTTGAGTAATTTTGGGAAAACTCGTTGTTTACGGAGCATTGACTATATTTGAATTATTGAGAAATATGCACCTTTTTGAGATGATTTTATTGCGTTCAATATTTTACTTTGATAAATATGATTAAATTTCCATTATATTTGTGGGGTTGAAAAGGGTATTACAATTTACGTCGAGGTTCTGGACGAGTTTGCAAGACGCTTTGGGTACTAAGTTGAGGATGAGTACTGCATATCATCTGCAGTCGGACAGTCAGATAGAGAGGACTATCCAGTCTTTAGAGGATTTATTGAGGGCTTGTGTACTTGAACAAGGAGGTGAAGGTGAGAAAAACACTTAGAAGAGGGGGTTGAATAAGGGTTCTAAAACACTTTGGGGGATAAAAAATAACACAGATATTTTTATCCTGGTTCGTTTGAACTCAAACTAATCCAGTCCACCCTACCCAGGTGATTTGCCTTTCTCAACAAGGACTTAATCCACTATATCAAACTTGATTACAATGTAAACCACTAAGACAACTGTCTTAGTCTTCTCAAGAAAATCTGACCACAACTTGGTCTTCTCAAGGAAATCTTTTACAAAGATAAACTAACAATTTGTGTTAAATGTTTTGCTTATAATAAGCCGTATCACAACAGTGATGTTTACACAAGATTAAGAACAAATGAAAACTGGAAGCTTTGAAGAATATTTGAATGAGAGCTTGTAAGTTGGTTTTCTTTCAAGTGAGTTTTTTTCAATGATCGTCAACATTGGAAAGATGCTGAAGCTTGTTTAAATACTACTTCAAGTCTTTATCTCAAAGACTGTGCATTGTTGTATGTTCTACTGCCTCTGTTGCCTTTTTGTCCTCTATTGACTTTTCCTTTCCAGGAAGAGGAATGTTCAGACATGTGCTTTGTGTCTGAATTCTTGTGTCATGCATAAATGAGGAATAATGTCGTTGGAGAAGACATTGGGATTAGCAACAAATATTTTCTTTGAGCTGGCATCTTTTCAACTAAATAAACTAACATCAGATCCTCTAATGTAGTTCCTTGTTCTTCAGATCAGAGTCTTGCAGCAATAGTGCTTAAAGCGTGAATGTTACAAACAGTGCAGAGTTGAATATCAGAGCCTCTATACTTGCAGCGTGAAGCACCTCCAGAGTCTTCTGAAACAATGTTGTACGCTCTTTACTCAAATTCTTCTTAGTATTACTCAGAGTCATCTGTAGCAGATCAGAGTCTCTTCAAGCAGCGCTCAGAGTCTTCTGAAATGTTGCTTCTGACGCTCAGAGTCTTAATGTTCTTTTCACTTGCAGATGTAATTTTTGCTTCCAGATGAATATATAATTTACGATCTGAAACAAAATTACTTAAACACAATTAGAGTATATATTTCCTTTATGCAAAATTTCATTTATGTTATCATCAAAACAATGAGATATATTAAACATCAACCTGTGTTCTAACAATCTCCCCTTTTTTGATGATGACAAAAACATAGGAAATTTTGTTCAATAATAAGAAAAATAAATATAACTCCCACTGAGATAGTGAATTTCCCCTTGAATTGAATACCATAAGAAAAATAAATATTTCCCTTTTTGATTGAGTATTCTTTTCAGATTCAGAGCTTGGTTTGGCTTTTCAGAATCAGAGCCTGAATCTTGTAGCCTGGTTTATTCTTTTCACAATCAGAGCCTGGTTTATTTTTCTCTTCAGAATTAGAACCTGGTTTGTACTTTTTAGAATCAGATCCTGGTTTGGATCCTGATTAGGATCAGAGCCTGATTTATCTGATTTAGGAGCTTTCAGAGTAACTTTTATGAATTAAGTCAGATGCAACGTTATAGTTCTGAAATACTAAAATTCAATGTTAGTTATAATTTATTATGTCTGAATTCCATTCTGGTAACTGTTTATTTGAACAATTTTAATTTCCATTTTCTCCCCATTTTTGTCATATCAAAAAGAAAAACTTTTTTTAAGACATAAAAGAATAACAGAGAAAAACAAATAAGATAAAACAGATAGAAACAGAAACCAAACAGATGCATTGATCAATAAAATATTCAGAGAATAACAAACATAATCAGAACAAACATAATGTGCATAAACAACAGAAAAACAACTAAGGTTGGCGAGAGGCTATCTGTAACAGCCCAATTTCGGTTTAACTAATTAATTCAATTATTGGAATTATTTTAATTAGGGGATAGTGTGATAATATGTTAAGTCTACATATTATGCTATTTTATCATTTGTAGAGTTTTGGAAGTTTAGTGGGAAATATTTCGGACAGTCTCAATTAATGGTTAAGTGGATGGGTTATGGAAATTGATTGGAATAATAGGTGTATTGGAGGAAATAGAATGGAAAGAAATATAAAGAATAGAAATAGAAAGAAAAGAGGGGGGGGGGGGGGAGAAGAAAGAGAGGAAAGAAAAGAGAAAGAAAGAAGGAGAAGAGAAAAAGAGGAGAAAGAAGAGGAAACTTCGAAAATCATCAAGATCAACCAAAGCGTGCAATTAATCAGGTAAGGGTGTGAAGTATCATCATCTTATTGATGTTTATGATTATGTATGGATTGTGTTAGTTGTTGGAATGTTTTCCTCATTTTTCCATTTAGGGCATAAATGAGTTAAATCGGTAGAACTGATGTTTATCGGTTAGAATCACGTTTAGATACCGTAGATTAGTCAATATATGTTAGGCTAAGGCTACTGGGAACAAGTTGGGATTTATCGGGAGATTTCATCGGGTGTTTGGATTCTGAACAGTGGGAGAAAGTTCAGTTCGCAGACGCTCGCTAGCAGCTCGCTAGGCGAGCAGGTCGCGAGTGTTCGCTAGCAGTTCGCTAGGCGAGTGCGTATCGAACGGTCCCAGACATGGGACATTGGTGTTTTGGTCTCCTTCACTGGCAGCGAATGGAGTAGCGAATGGCTCGATGGGGGTTCGCTGTAGCGAACGAGGTGGTGAACAAAGTCTGTAGCTTCTGTTCTTGCTCGCTAGCAGTTCGCTAGGCGAGAAGGTGGCGAACGTTCGCTAGCAGCTCGCTAGGCGAGCGTGTAGCGAACGTAGCAGAATGAGTCTTCTCTGCTGTTGGGTGCAGTTGCGACTTGGGGTTCCGATTGCGATCGACCCTTCCTTGATTTAGAAGATGGTGTGATGGCTCGTGATGCATTGTGGGTAGTCGATAGGCGTGAATCCTAGGTTATGAATTGTAGCCGTTTGGGCAATTTTGTGCATCGTCTAATTCGATTAAAAATGCATAACGATTTGGCATGAATGTTGAGCGTGTCGCGTAGTATACACTACGGTGTATGATGTTAGTATATATTTGATCCCGTGTAGGATCTGCAGAACCTCGCTTGATGCGATGGTTATATTGGATCCCGTGTAGGATCTGCAGAGCCTCGCTTGATGCGATGGTTATATTTGATCCCGTGTAGGATCTGCAGAACCTCGCTTGATGCGATGGTTATATTTGATCCCGTGTAGGATCTGCAGAACCTCGCTTGATGCGATGGTTATATTTGATCCCGTGTAGGATCTGCAGAACCTCGCTTGATGCGATGGTTATATTTGATCCCGTGTAGGATCTGCAGAACCTCGCTTGATGCGATGGTTATATTTGATCCCGTGTAGGATCTGCAGAACCTCGCTTGATGCGATGGTTATATTTGATCCCGTGTAGGATCTGCAGAACCTCGCTTGATGCGATGGTTATATAATGATTCCTAGGAAAATCTGATGAGTTATAGTGTAACCGCATAAGTGCGAGAGGAGTGAATTCTAAGAGAATCTGACGGATGAATGAGTTGGTACCGTGGTTGTAACGGCATAGGATCGAGGTGTCGGTCTTTATGAGTGCATCATCATCTCCATATGATGAGTTGGAAATATTACATTGAGAAGGTATTAGGGTATGTATATATATATATATATATTTATTGCGTCTAGTCAATATGAGAATGAGGTCGATGTATATGTAGAGAGATTCTACTCACTAGGGTAGAACGACGATGCGCCGTTCTTAGTGAGGTAGTTACTGGGGTAGAATGGCCGAGACGTTGTTCCCGGTAGAGC
Organism: Lathyrus sativus; assembly: GCA_963859935.3. Lineage (NCBI taxonomy): Eukaryota > Viridiplantae > Streptophyta > Magnoliopsida > Fabales > Fabaceae > Lathyrus > Lathyrus sativus. The sequence continues at coordinate 516,048,665 of OZ012741.1, forward strand.
ATAAGCGACGTACCCATAGTCCGGAAAAGGATTGAGGGTAGTGATGAGTCTAATATGAATCGCATGGTATGACCGCGATTGTCATATGTAAATATGCCTATGTGCAGGAATTGATGAGATGCGTTAACTAATAAATAAATGTGAGAGATATTAACCGATGAATAGGCGGTTGAGTGTGAGCGATTATGTCTATGTGTATTTGATGCGGTGAGAATCTATGGTTATGCATTGTAATGAATAAGTATGAGGTATAGGCATTTGGTACTTGTACATTTATATATATATATATATATATATATATATATATATATATATATATATATATATATATATATATATATATATATATATATATATATATATATATATATATATATATATATATATATATATATATATATATATATATATATATATATATATATATATATATATATATATATATATATATATATATATATATATATATATATATATATATATATATATATATATATATATATATATATATAGATCTTATGCCTTGATTATTATGATATGTTTCTCACCCTTCTGTTGTTTTATAATGCCCTACGAGGCATTGCAGATTAGGATCTGCTGGAGGTTTCCTTTGGAGTATAGTTCTTTTCCCTCGTGTCGGTCGCTCTGATATGTAACTTTGGGTAGATAGGCTTGTAGAATGTCTTTTGATGTTTTGTTTGTATGTGAATGAAGCTGTGAACAACCAGATGGCATGTAATTACGTTTTGTCATGTCTTAAGTGAATATATATATATATATATATATATATATATATATATATATATATATATATATATATGTTTTAGTCTTCCGCTTTAGGAGAAAACATGATTATGTAATTTCGAAGAATCATGCGTTTATTTTTAGTTGAGATTTACCCCTTTTGAGTTAATTCTTTTTAAACCTTAATATTCATGCGGTCGTTTCGTGGGTATTGTGACGCACTTCTTTTATACCTTAATGTAAATATACTCTGATGAAAAATAAAATACTCATATTCGTGACTATATGATTTGATATGTGATTATTTTGGGGTATAGAATGGGGGCGTTACACTATCATCTTCAAAAGGTTGGTAATCTCATGAGTAGATTCTTCTTGCCTAGCCATCCATGTCTTAATTTCATATGTTGTATATTCTTGCTTAATCTTCCAAGATCTAATCTCAGTGTTGCTGGCTTCAAGCTTAGCAAACTTTTCTTCAAGATCTGGATTCTCTTTCTTGACTTTAGAAGATGCAGTAGCAGATTCATACGCATTCTCAATAATCATAGCAGATGCAGTCTCTTGAATCACTGAGTCAGAAGCTTGATTCAGAACCATCAGAGCAGACTGATTTGGCACTAGAGTTTCTTCAGCAACAACCACTTTTGGAGAAGCATCTTCAGACTTAGGTTATTCAGCAGGTGCATTGTCCATAGGAAGAACTGGAGATCTACTCATATTCAGAAGATTTTGTCTGATAACTTCAGCAAATCTCACCTTTGCATCATCAGAGCAAATGGTGCGAAGATTTGAAGCTACAGAGTTAAATCTTGAGATGAATCTGGTCCAAGTGGCTTCAAAAGCATATGGATTTACACTAGACAAGCACTCCTTCTTTATAGAAGACATCCACATGTTTAATTCCTTTTTGAAACCATCAAATAAAGTACTAACATCCATTCTAGGTTTTGGTTTCATGAAGTTTTCTAAAGAGGGTGTTTTGGTGGTTTCAGATGAGGAGGGTATGGAAAAAGAAGGAATGATGAAAAGAGGACGAGGATAAGGTGTTGAAGGTTTGGTAACAGTCTTTGGTTTAGATGGAATGACATCAGAAGGCATGGAACAAAATGGAACAAAAGCTGTTGTAGGTTTTGGAGTTGGTTGAGAGAGGATAGTGTTGCACCCCAAATATTGCCCAACCTTTTTCTTTTTTTATGGCTTTTGTTTCTTTGCATTGTTCTAGCATTTGCATTGCATAGAAATTTCTATTGAACAGGGAATCAAGAGGTTGTGCATAGCAAGAAGAGGTTACTCAGAGTGTTGAGCATAAGCAAGAGGTGTTACTCAAGTTTTGAATGGTCATCAGGTCATCTAGAAGTGGTCAATGTTCTTTGAAATAATTGATGGATGTATGTGGGTTAGCTCCTAACTTGGAGGCCAGTTGAAGAGCATCAGAGGGTTGTGAATTCATAATATGGATATAAGATGTTGAGAGAGCTCATTGAGTGCTTTGAGAGCCATGTTGGAGCTTATTCAAGTTGTTGTGTGAGGTGGAAGAAGCCACAGTCAAGAATGTTGCATCTAGGGTTTTCATCTAGTCAACCCTCAGTTAACTGTGAAATTGAAGGAGATTAAAACTCAATTCCAAGTCTCTATGGCCATGGGATGTTGTGTTGAGATGTCTAATATATCATTTCAAGATCCATTCATCAAGAATCAAGAGTGTGAGAAGTTACTAAATTAGGGTTATCAGTGTAAAATCCCCAATTTAGTCCCCAACTTCAAGACTACCTTTCTCAAGAAAGAAGTCTCATCTCATCTTGACCCCAACATGAAACTTGTAGATCATGTTCTTAGCTTTCTTTTGAGTACTAGAAGTCATTCATCTGATTTTTAGAGCTCAAGTTATGATGCTGACAAGTTATAGGTCCTCAGATGAATGTGGTTTTGGTCAACAAAAGTCAACCAACTTCCAAGACATTTTTGACCTAGAAGGATGTTTCTCCTCAACCTTTGATGAACATGAAAGTTGTTCTTCATGGTCTTAGCTTTCCAAATAGTACTAGAAGTCTTTCATTTGATTTGTAGAACTCAAATTACGAGGCTTGCAAGTCAGGGGTATTTTGGGAAAGTGAGATTATAGGTCATAAAATTATAGGTCATTTTCACCAACTCGCACACTTCAAATGGAGTTTTTTCCAACATCAAACTTGATCCAAATAGGGCCATTTACATTACCAAATCATCTCTTGTCATGGTTGAAGCTTAGATTGAAGAATTCCTAAAGTGATTTTCATGAAAAAGGCCTTAAAATGAGAAAATCAAACTTAGTTCATATTGGATCAATTTTGTGCAAGTGAGTGCATATTTTGAGTGCAAAGCATATTTCAAACACAATGGAAATTTTAGAATTTTAATTTGAGGAGTTTTGGTAGGCTATTTCCAAAGTTACTTCAAGCTTAAGTTACACTTTCAATATTCACCATTAAGATCAAACAAGGGATTAATCTTGGCCATTCATGTTCCCTACACCTCAAGCAACCTGAATGACTCAATTTGCAGACTGCACCTCCCTTCTGGGCCCATCGTTGTTTTGAACTAATGTTAGTTGCTATACGCACCCTGTTTGCTTTATTTTGTTTTTTATTTTGTTTTAATTCTGTCAAGATTTAATTTAATTAAAAATAGTTCCAATGGTCCATAAATTCCACAAAAATATTTTTCATATACTTTGAGATTTATTTTTAGGATATTTGATTTTATTTTTTGATTTTATTTTCAATTAAAAATGGAATTAAACATTGGAAGTGTTTTAGTTGGATTCAATCTTGGCATGCCTTGTTCTTGATTTTGTTTTTGCATTTCCTTTTGGATCCAATGATTGAAAGTTGATCCTCATCTTCAGGATGAGTTGATCAATTTTAAGGACCATTTTGCCCCTGGTTTGTTGACTTTAGGGTTAACTTTTGTGGCTTTTCTTTTTACCTTTATTTCTCCCATTTCAAAGCGGTACATCTTGAATATTATTTTCTTTTGATGGTGCTTTGAGGGGATATTGGCTTTGATCTTTTGGCCTCTGGTTGCCAACTTGTTTGTGCACCTTTTGTATTTTATTTGGTAATTTTTTAGCCTTTTTCCTAATTTTGAGATGACTTGCAAGTTAGGTCATTTCATAAGGTGACTCATACAAGTGCATGACCTAGTTTGAGTTGGAAATGACCTTTGTGGATCCAATAAGCTCTCAACTCCTCTTGTTTCATATATTAGACATGTTGAGCTTGTTGTATGTTCACTTTTAGGTCAAACTTATGTTTATTGCTTGTTGGTTTATGCATTCCTTTTGTTGCTTCCATTTTGGGTTTCCATATGCCTTATGTTTGCATTGTTTGTGTGATATCTCCTTTTGTGTGCTTCCTTTTTGTGAACTTCTTCTCATATTTTCTTCTTTGTATTTCCCCATATGCATGCTTAGTTGAGATGAGCTTTTGGAGGCTATTGCCCCACACTATTTTCCTCCCACTTTCATTCTACGTGTTGCATCTTATGTGTGCATGTTTGCATTTTCATTTGCATGTTATCTCTTTTTCCTCTTTTGTCTTTCTTTGTCGTGTTCCCCATAAGTTCTCTAACCTCTTAAGGTTATGATTGACTTTAAGTTCAAACAAGGCATGATAACATTAGGTAGTTCCCTTTTGAATCTCAATCTTAGGATCACCATTGCATGACAACTTTAGTGTTGCGGTGGAAATAGGATATCAAACTATTAATTAGTTTGAATCACAATTTTTAATTCACAACCACTCTTTGATTTATCCGAAGGAAAATGTCAAAAGAGAGAAAATCTATTTTTGCATCGTAAACACAATGCGGGGAGAGACCTGAGTAAGGGGTTAGTTAAGCTTAGGGAAGGTACTAGAATCCTAAACTTTTGTAGTACTCTACAAGACCCTTTTGTTTATTGTATGCTTTTTTATTTTATTATCTGCTTGATGTATATATTGCTAAGGGATAGAGTGACCTAAAGACCTAAGGGTTAGTCCTAAGTTTACTCGGCAAGACATTGCATCTTGTGCCTACGTATCCTGGATAGGGAATGAAATCAGAGTAATCGTAGTTCCCCTCAAAAGGGAGGTTAGAAATGTCTTGACTATGGTCAAGGTTTCAAGGGGAGTAGATGTATCTTAAGGACACGCTTACGTGGAGTTTTGAAACTCTTATTTCTATGTTGAATTTGTAAATTGAAATGAAAGGGTAAATTAGGGATTCCACGGCGGGAAATCATAAACAGAGTACGGCGACTCTTTGACCTACTGCTAGGGTAAAGGGCGTTTTCGTCCACGGCGGGACGCCTAGGCTATTAGGGTTTTGAAACGGTCAAAATTTAGGGTTATTGACTCGACGGTCAAACTGCTAGACCTAATTCCTTCGGAGGGTGATTAACGGTAAAAAAAAACATGCAAACAACGACAAATTACTATACGGCAGAAATTAAAGTGCGGAAAGTAAGAAGGCGTCGCGATGATCACTCGCGTAAATTACAAATCCCAAAATGCAAAAATAAATAACTGCGACGATAGCCTCGCATAAATTACAACCCAAAGAATGTAAAAATAATAACAAAATAAAAGCGACGATGTCCTCGCATAAATTACAACCATAAAAATAAATGTGAAAAAAATAAAGGATTAGTAGCCACGGCCAAAATGAGAGCCAATAAAAGTCAGATGATAATTAACGGGAATGCTGGGAATTTTTATTTTAGACTTTTAGGTTAGAAATTAGAATGAAAGAGTTTGTAAGTAACTGAAAATGATTTTAAGTCTAGTGTTGAAAAATGTTAGTATTAATTTATTTAAAAAGTTTTAAAATTAAAAAAAAAGGTTTTAATTTTAAAAGGTTTTAATTTTAAAAAGGGTTTTACTATAAAAAAAGTTTTAATAATAAAAAGAAGGTTTTAATAAAAAGAAAAGGTTTTAATAAAAAAAAAGTGTTAGTAATAAATTAAAACATAATGTGATTACTAATTATAGTTAAAAAAAAAAAAAGAAATAATAATATAATAAAAAAGAAAATAAATAAAAATAAAAGGAGTGGAGTGGTGTGGTGGCATTGTTTTTAGGGTTTGGGAAAAAACCTTTTCCCTTTTTTTAGGATTTGAGAAAAAACGTTTTCCCCTTCTTTTTCCCAACCGGCGGCGGCTGTCTTCCACGGTTCAGAGTCTTTTCTCTTCATCTTTCCTTGCATGTCAATGGTTCCTTCGTTTATTTATTCTTCTCCTTAATCTACAATCAATGAACAAAACAACATAGAAAAATTGTAAAATGATGTAAATCAAAGGAAAAAGAAAGGTTACGGTAACGACGATGCCTCTGCCGTTGGAACTTTTTGCTCGCCGGTAGCGCTTGGCCGATGATGAATTCAAGTCTTTTAGGGTGGGATTTATTTATACTAAACATTAAGAAGGTTGGATTCGAACTCTCGACCTCTCACACTCATAACTCCTTACACAGGGTCTCTCGCCAATTGTGTTATTTTATTCATTCAAAATAAAGTGGCACTAGAAACCCTGTAAACTAAAAGAGCGCGTCACATGATATTTTCCTGCAAAAATCAACCAACTGCACAACCCGTTAGTGGTTAGTTTAAACGCAATGCCAAATGAAATGTGATGCAAGATGAAATGACTAATCTTATGGCAAAATTTGGGGTATTACAATTGCCCCTATTTAAATAGCTTAACCGGATGATTTGAGCGATGAAGGCTCGAGAAATCATGGTGGAGGGATTTAAATATAGATAACCGAAAATTTTGCCCTTAGATGCAGTGATATGCAATGCTATGGACAAAACAAAAACAAACTATAATGCTGACAATGCCATGAATTTAGTATGGTGCGTATGATGGAATGGTAAATGCAGAGATGCAGACGACACGACGACATAGGAGACAGACGCGACAAACAAACCACACTGGGAATACGATGCACTGGGTGACAGCACGACATTGGGGAATTCTAAAGTGATAGTCAACTGGTGCGAGTACGACCAATTATCACTTTAGGAAAAAGGAATAGTAGAATGGGATCCTCAATGGAGATGGCACCGGCGAGACGACCTCCACTGGGAAATATGTAAGAGTAAATGATAAAAATGGATATGCACGACTGTAGGATCGATTAACAAGATGCTGGAGCATTAAGCAAAGAATAACATCCGAGCTTCTGTAAACTTTCCCTCATGACGGGATCAGACAGAATTTAAGAATCCGTAGAAAATATACAGGGTAAAATCGGTTGTATGCCAAAACAAATGGACTTTAATGGGAAACGTCCGAATAAGCTTTCTCGAGAGAGAACTGCCACTTATCGTCGGAAGAGACTTATATGCCAAATTGGATAAGCTCTCAAATAAAGAGACTGTTGCTTATCTGTGGATAATGGATTGATAACATAAACTTCTTCATGTCTCAAGTCTGTGCTCCCTGGACATGATTCAGTTTCTTCTTTTGCTAAAGGATAAAATAAACTCCCTCATACTTCAAGATCTATGATCTCCTGAATATGATTCATCTTCTTCTTTTACTAAAGGATAAAATAAACTCCCTCATACTTCAAGATCTGTGCTCTCCTGAATATGATCAGCTTCTTCTTTTACTAAAGGATAAAATAAACTTCCTCATACTTCAAGATTTGTGCTCTCCTGAATATGATTCAGCTTCTGAACCTCCCCGCACTTCAAAATGAAAAGGAAAATGGAAGCCCAGCTGCTCGATGGAGATGGCCATTTACTGTAGGTCATAACGAAGATAAGATAAGCTCCTCAGGCGAGAAATACCGCTTATTGATAGGCTTCTCGGGTGAGAACTGCTTGTAGAGGTGGTAACAGGTAATGTAAATTGTAATGAAGGTTGTAGTGAAAGTTGCAATGTAAATTGTAATGAAGGTTGTAATTAAAGTTGCAAGGTAAATTGTAATGAAGGTTGTAATGAAATTTGCAAGGTAAATTGTAATGAAGGTTTGTAATGAAAATTGTAAGGTAAATTGTAATGAAGGTTGTAATGAAAGTTGAAATGTAAATTGTAATGAAGGTTTGTAATGAAAATTGTAATGTAAATTGTAATGAAGGCTTATAATGAAAGTTGTAATGTAAATTATAATGAAGGTGATAATGATAGGCTAGCTCCTCGGCTGGAAACAGTCACATACCGGTTGTTGTAAGATGTACTATAATGACAATTGTAGTGTGATGATACGCTTCTCAGGAGAGAACTGTCACATATCCATAAAGGATTGTGAAGGCTTTTCTTGAAAGATAGTGCAAAATAAATGCACGTTCGGGTAGGTTCGACGACCGACAGGGCTGAAGTTCGATCTAGAATTGGGCTAGAAAGAACTGACGAACAAGACTCCATTGAGGAAATGAACTCAAATGGGGATTATCTTATCCTATCGCGGAAATAACCATCATCCACGAGGGTTGAACTTTATGGGGAAACTTGGAACAAACAAGTATTTTATGCTTAGGGCTGACGATCTACTTGGAGAGAGCGGACAAACCAGTTACTTGTCGGTAACGACAAAGGATGACACGGATAGCAAAACAATGTAGACGCTAATGCGCATGCTAAAGTGTATACTAATGTGTATGTTAATGTGTATGAAAATGTCATGCACTAAGTATGCAATGCTTATGTTTATGCATATGCTGACAAAACAAACGAGAGGAGGAAATATGAGATGAAATAAACATCTCGACGAGAATACCCTAGAGACCTCTGCAACAGTACATCTATCAGAGGATAGGAAAAGTTGATGGTAGAACCAAATATGGCTTTAAAGTTCTAATTTCTCTGGGGAGAAAATAATCCACTTGAGGGTTACGGCGTCATGACTTCCTTATGAGGCTATGATACGACTTCACTGGAGAGTACGACACCATAACTTCAACTGAGGATCCATAACCTCCGCATAGGGATACAATGTCATGACTTCACGGGGGGATTGCTATCATGAACCATAATCGGCAAAAGAACTCTTGGGATCAGAGAATTTCGGGGATAAAATAAATATCCGCTTCGTGGGGAAGATGTGGAATTAGGCAACTTCACGGAGATAGCGTAGCAACTTCCGGGGAATAGTACCTCGACTTCCTAGGGAAAAATCAACGGACATTCCTGGGGAAAGTATCCCAGATTCTTGGTGAGAATATGGCAATCACCTGGGAAGTATTCTTGAGGAAGGTAATGCAATTTCACTGAGGATCAGATGATTCCACTGAGAAGGAGTCTTCCAGAATATATCACTTGGAGGATATTGGGGATATCTCTACAGTCTTGGGTGTCACTGGAGATTTATCGGATGGATCCCAAAAGTGTGGTCAGCTTAAAGTCTTGTTGGGGACTATCACTGGGAAGATGTTGGTATGATCTCTGTAGTCTTGGAGATTCGTTGGGGATTTATCGGATGGATCCCAAAAGTGTTGTCAGCTTAAAGTCTCGCTGGGAACTGTGTCAGCTTAAAGTCTCGTTGGGGACTGTCTTGAGGCAATGGTTAAGATGTAGATTTTACAACGATGAGATTTACTGGGGAATGAAGACCACCAGGAGTAAAATCCATTGGGTGTATGAAATATGTCGTGAAACAAGCTAGGTTTGACCTTAATGGACTTCAGGATAGTCGCCATTTTGAAAAAAAACAATATGCCCCAGAGTACCTACTTTGTGAGAAAGTCATCTCAAGAGGATTTTACAGAGAAAATGGAGGCAGGTTTCCCCACTGTTTTCAAACTCTTGGAGAGATCTGTCAGATCTCGACGTAACTGGCACAGATCAATCGTGCTACGACTGAGTCTACAAGAATAGCTCGCATTGGTAAGCAATTTGGAAACCACCTGCCCCTGTTTAGCAGGATCTTCGAGTTCCATTATGGATGTATGTATGTAAGTTTCTAAGATATCAAGCAAAATCAACATGCGTGAAATGTTATCCTGAAACTATCAATGCAACAATATTTGTCTTGAAATTTTGTTTTGAATTTTGAAAAAGGGTATCTCTATAACTCGTGACTGAAATCACATAGCTATAATATGAATTTAATTTGCAATGCCAACGGTAAATTGAGCATAGCTCATAGGAGTCAGGAAATGTTTATCTTGTCGAGTATGCTTTCAAAAGAAGTCCTACTTCAATTGGGTCTTTTAAAGGTTGTATCGTGGCTTGGTTCACGGTTTTAAGAAACAAAAGATAAAGGCTCAAAGTTATTTGTACCCACCCCTCTTCGTGATGTTCTCCAATCCTATTCAGTTAACGGGATACGAGCACTCATATCTCAATCGGATTTGATATGGCTGAGAACTCATCGAGGCTTTGGACATGGCAGTCACTCACCTATTGTCTGTTGGTTTTTTTCAACCCGACTTTGTTCTTTATTGGGGATTCTTTACGGTAATCCCTTATTTTTTGTTATATTTTTTCATTCCCTAACTTTTGCCTGGACGACGTCTTTTAGATTTGACTTTGGAGTCTAGCGGGATGCCCCAGTTTTGCCTAAGTCTCTTTCATAGGTTGTGACTTAGCGGGCTATATTTTTTTATTTTTGTTGAATAAGTCGTGTGACTCCTTTGAAAGGCTTGTGACTTCCCCATTCTTTAGTAGTAGAGGATAGTCATTGCATTCTAACTTCCTAAGATGTTAGGATAGGTTCTCAAAGGTTCGCTCATTCTTTTTGAAAGTCTAAGTGCTCGATCAATTTAACTGAAACTACTCGGCCCTAGGTTAAGATGAGGGTTTTTATTTGGAAAAGAAGAAAACTCCTACTTCAAGGCTCAAAGGGGTTAAAGAGGGATTATCGTCCTTATATCTCCATTGTTTGGGATTTGAAACAATGCCTTACATCATCAGCAGGTTTCAACCGAAAGCATATGACAAGAGATCTGATGTTTTGGTTCATCGTCCTCCTCTCAATTCTCTATCGAAGCAAAAGATCGGGTAAAGTTGGCATTATACGTTTATGAAAAAAATATTTTAATGAGTGAAATGAATGGATTTATTCAAGACGAATATGCATTGCATTAATTATTCCAAAATAAACAAGTTCGTACATGCTGATTATGCTTAATCAAAAGAAACAAAATATAAATAAACAAATGAACTGTCGGACAAGTCCTTCTAAATGTTTATGAAGTCTCTGTGTTTAAGGACGACATCATAATAGTGGTGGTTTCCTCTGACGGAGCCTCAATGATATCACTGAGAACCATATTGCCTGCTTCAGTTATATTTGTCACTGCTGCAATACCAGTCTGCAAATCTTCATTCAAAATAACTCTCCCAGATTCTTTGTTGATCGAGGTCACCTCATCTTGAGGACGAATGAAATGACACGGCCTAGGCTTCTAAACAACTACCAGCTTCGGCGGATTCACAGGAGAAGTAACTGGCTGAGACATGTTGAAAACTCTGAGAGGAGTTTTGACCTTTGGCTGAGGATCATCGAAAGACAAAATCTTCTGTTCCAAAAAATCTCTGACAATGTTCTTGAGCGTGTAGCAACCTTCCAAATTGTGACTTGGCACACCCTCATAGAATAAATAATGAGCAGCGGCGTTGTAGTTGGCAGGCAAAGGATTGGGAGACGAACCCAAAGCTCGGGTAGTAATCAGACCTTGTTGCACTAAGAGAGGATACAACTCGGTGAAAGTCATCGGAATCGGAGGACAAGTCTTATATTGTCTCTTATTCGGACCATTCTGACGAGGTACTTGCCCCTTTGATGGTTGACACACCAGATTGTTGAGTGCTTGCTGACTGTCGGCAGGAGTTTGTGCAGACTGATAAACAGAAGGTTATTGATATACCGGATGCTGATAGACTGGAGCCGGTGGCACGGGCTGATATGTAGGAAATTGCGGACTGAAAGGAGATGCAACAATAGCTACATAGGGTTGTGGAGCATACTGAACTGGATAACCTTGAACATAATTTTGCTAAGGTTGCCAAGGTTGGTGAGGAGCCATCGAGCGATTTCTCGGACGTGTAGGTCTTTTATGGTGGTCAACGCTCGGAGTTTTGCACTTCAGAGGAGTAACTCATTGAACTGGTTGAGCAATGGTAGGATGCACCAAACTGGGTTGAAGACCATGAGGATGTATGTTCTCAACAGTAACAGCTGGGTGAGAACCCACAACAGTATGGGTTATCTCAAAAATAACAGTGGGCTGAGAATCCATCTTTGCATTAAGAGCTTGTAGCATCTCTATAATTTGCCCCACACTTCCTCGAAGATCTTCGAGTTCATGGCTGACACGGTCGATCTCTTGAGCTTGTTCTTCCATCCTTTTTCGAGCTTGGGCTCTAGTATTGTACTGATGCAGAGGACCCAGGGTGACGAAACTGGAAGGCGAGAGAACCGAGGATAAGACACCGAGAGACACATGTGATGCAAAATATGATGTTAAAATGCAAAATGCGAATGAAATGATTTCATAAAATTCAAATGTTTACAAATATTGCGGAATAACAAAGAAATTTTATTTATTAATTGAAAATGGATTACAAATAATATTCTTAGAAAAGTCTTGACATAATAGCTAAATAAAAGCTAATAATGACCCTAAGGAAGCTTAATGTTCTGCCCATTGCTCTGCTCTTCGGGCTAGGCCTTTTTAAGGACGAGCCTATCTTCAAAAGGTAAATCGAGAGTTAGAGGAAAATAAATCCTTCATCAAAACCAAGCAAGGGTATGTTGGAAAAGTCTTCACAATTGTTGGTGATTAGTGTCCTTGATGTCGGATAACTTCAAGCATATGGCTTTAGCAACGATCTTGTTCTTTAGGGTCTTTCTCCAAGAAAGGGAATGAAGACTCCTTCAGAATTGGTAACCCCACCAATTGAGAGTACTCTTTTAGGGTATGCAAGAGCTGGTACTCGAGGGATGTAAGGAAAAGATAATTTGGATCCTAGAATTGTAACAAAGTCGAAAGGAAACCTTCGCCTACTTGAGGTTTCAACAAAAATAACGGCCTTCCATACTTGTTTCTGGATCCTTTGTTGATCTTGAACCAAAGCTCCTAGCTTCCTTAGGTCATCTAACTTAAGTCCTTTAAAAGAATATCTTAAAGTTTTTTTTTGTAATCCATGGTATCCTGCAATATTCATAAATAAAATTTGAATTCCATGACATGTGATGCAATGTGATGTCTTATGGATGCAATGCACATATGTTCACAAGTCCTAGGTTAAAGGTATATGCCAGGAGTTAGGGTCTACCCATCCCAATAAGGTATGTACTAAGGTGAGTTGTACCTGCAGAACAAGGGTTCTAAAGCGGTGCCCAAAGTCATCAATCCATCTTTCGGATATTATCAATTTCCCGATTAACTCGGTGGTTAATAATATTCTAAAGAGAATCTCTTTTGAGTGTAGTATCGCGTAGCGACTATTTTGGGAATATTCCCTCATAGTCCTTGCACTACGTCCCAGATAAGGCCAAGGTGGTGTTAAGGTACTACGGTCCTCAATATCATAAACTCCAATCGACAATAGTAAAAGTTTTCACGAATACTCGTTCAACCGAACCATTTTCGAAAGGATCTCAACTGAGCGGTGATTCTCAAGTTAGCTTGGTCGGGAATCACTTCTTATAAGCCTCGTCGAATATCTCACCTTTTATAATAAGGTCACTCAAGTCCGGGTGTAGGACTTATCTCACAACAAAATAGATACCCCCCAAGCAAGGTACAATATGAACATATTATATACGAGCAAACAAATAATAAAGTAAATAGCATGCAATAAACGAGGTAGGGATAACCCTTAAAAATTATGGCATCTCCCCAGTGAAGTCGCCATTTTCTGTTGCGGTGGAAATAGGATATGAAACTATTAATTAGTTTGAATCACAATTTTTGATTCACAACCGCTCTTTGATTTATCCGAAGGAAAAGGTCAAAAGAGGGAAAATCTATTTTTGCATCGTAAACACAATGCGGGGAGAGACCTGGGTAAGTGGTTAGTTAAGCTTAGGGAAGGTACTAGCATCCTAAACTTTTGTAGTACTCTACAGGACCCTTTTGTTTATTGTATGTTTTTTTATTTTATTATCTGCTTGATGTATATATTGCTAAGGGATAGAGTGACCTAAAGACCTAAGGGTTAGTCCTAAGTTTACTCGGCAAGACATCACATCTTGTGCCTACGTATCCTAGATAGGGAATGGAATCAGAGTAATCGTAGTTCCCCTCAAAAGGGAGGTTAGAAACGTCTTGACTATGGTCAAGGTTTCAAGGGGAGTAGACGTATCTTAAGGACACACTTACGTGGAGTTTTGAAACTCCTATTTCTATGTTGAATTTGTAAATTGAAATGAAAGGATAAATTAGAAATTCCATGGTGAGAAACCCTAAACAGAGTACGACGACTCTTTGACCTACTGCTAGGGTAAAGGGCGTTTTCGTCCACGGCGGGATGCCTAGGCTATTAGGGTTTTGAAACGGTAAAAAATTAGGGTTATTGACTCGACGGTCAAACTGCTAGACCTAATTCCTTCGGAGGGTGATTAACGGTAAAAAAACATGCAAACAACAGCAAATTACTATACGGCAGAAATTAAAGTGCGGAAAGTAAGAAGGCGTCGCGACGATCACTCGCGTAAATTAAAAATCCCAAAATGCAAAAATAAATAACTGCGACGATAGCCTCGCATAAATTACAACCCAAAGAATGTAAAATAATAACGAAATAAAAGCGACGATGTCCCCGCATAAATTACAACTATAAAAATAAATGTGAAAAAAATAAAGGATTAGTAGCCACGGCCAAAATGAGAGCCAATAAAAGTCAGATGATAATTACCAGGAATGCTGGGAATTTTTATTTTAGACTTTTAGGTTAGAAATTAGAATGAAAGGGTTTGTAAGTAACTGAAAATGTTTTTATGTCTAGTGTTGAAAAATGTTAATATTAATTTATTTAAAAAGTTTTAAAATAAAAAAAGGCTTTAATTTTAAAAAGGGTTTTACTGTAAAAAAAGTTTTAATAATAAAAAGAAGGTTTTAATAAAAAGAAAAGGTTTTAATAAAAAAAAGAAGTGTTAGTAATAAATAAAAACATAATGTGATTACTGAATATAGTTAAAAAAAATAATAATAATATAATGATGTTTATTAAGGTGGGATTCGAACTCTCGATCTCTCACACTCACAACTTCTTACACAGGGTCTCTTGCCAATTGTGTTATTTTATTCATTCAAAATAAAGTGGCATTAGAAACCCTGTAAACTAAAAGAGCGCGCCACATGATATTTTCCTGCAAAAATCAACCAACTGCACAACCCGTTAGTGGTTAGTTTAAACGCAATGCCAAATGAAATGGGATGCAAGATGAAACGACTAATCTTAGGGCAAAATTTGGGGTATTACATTTAGGTTTGTGCTAGTCCCCCTTTAGTTTGTCCTTTCTCTTCTCATCTTCAAACATTCATAAAACACTTAATAAAGAATGACAAGTGTGGCACGCTACGAGCCTTAAGCTACTTGAGAAATGGTAATTGGGGGGCTTCCTCTCAATGACCTAGAATGTTTAGTGTACACCCTTTGGATGATATACGACGCATTCGCTCTTATGTCATAGTCTATAGTGCGACATGAGTTACAAATCAAACTCAAAACGCTTCTTCTCTAAAAAAACTCAAAAACACTTCAAACCTTTTTCATCCTTCGGGATCTTAATCAGAAAATCTTTTCAGAAAAAAAAGTGTTGTTAACTCTTAGTTCTATCGCAAACGGTAATGCCTAAGTCTCCAATGGCCGAGCTGCATACACCAAACGGCTAGAACTGATTGTTAACCCTACTCGGGCCTAAAAAACTTTTGAACCAAACCGGTGTTCTTTATAGCCCGAACTACGTTTGCTCTGATCTTTCATACCATATGAAAGTACGTAGGCACAAGACGTGACGTCTTGGCGAGCAAACTTCCCCCATTTCTCCCGTAGTTAGCCGAACTACGTTGACTCTGATTTCTCGTACCAGACGGGAATACGTAGGCCTATAGCAGCGATGTTATGTCGATTCCTCCTTTTTTTTCCTTTTCCTTTGTCCCTGGGACCTTTAGCTAGTTAGATTGATCACCCTTTTAGATAGACAACAATGCATGGATCCCGTCGATTACGACGGACGTGAGGGGTGCTAATACCTTCCCCTTGCGTAACCGACTCCCGAATTCAGACATGGTTGCGATGACCTTGTCTTTCCCTTTTCCGTCAGGTTTTTCCGATCGTTTCCTTTCCCTCTCTTTGGGATAAATAACAAAAGGTGGCGAATCTCCTGTTTTCCGCTGGGTGTTTTTCGCAGTTGCGACAGCTGGGGACTCTGGTTCCCTATGCGAGTCAATCCTAGCGCCTGTTTGTTTATCTTTGGGTGTTGTACATGTGTGCTTTATTTATTTTCGCATTTTACTTTCCTGCATTTATTTTTCGCATCATATGTCATTACTACTGTGCTGTGGGGAGGGAAGTTCCGTTGAGTGATAAGCCAGACCCAGACTTGAGTATACACCTAGCTTTAGTAGTGGAAAGTAGTGGTGGATGTGCTTTCTTTGCTTGTACTAGTTCACCATGAAATTCACGCTCGGACGAGATTCTCTTTGACAATTTTCTTTCTGGCCCTTTGGGCTCGAAGGAATTTTAAGTGAGGCCTCTTCAAGAGATTATGATGCTAAACCAGAAATGGTGAACGTATCATTATTTCTTGAAAGTTTGTGACGCTGACAAACGCATAGGATGTCGAACCTTATTAGTGGATAGGTCCATACCTGTGAGAGGGATTGGGTTATGCAGGAAACTTTGGCCTTCAGATTACCCGATTTTCTCTACAGTTTGAATCTGGATTATTGGTATCAGTTGGTTTTTATCGGAACAGTTCTATGTTCTTGTTAAAGTAGAGCTCTGATCTTTCTCAGCCTACAGTACAATAGTCTTGATCCCTTGTGTGTGCATTAGCATTTTTCATTTTTGCATTGCATTTGCATTTCATTTTTGCATATCCATCCTCAACCGGAACAGGGAGCTCACCCATCTTTTATCTGCTTCATTAGTTGATTTCCCGACATTTGCATTGGATTTGAGTTAGCTTCTGGAAGGATCATGAACTCAGGAGAGCAGAACTTGGTTGTTACGAGGGCAGAGTTTGAATTGATGAAGAATCATTTGAGTCAGCTCGTGGAAGCCATGACAGCTATGACTAGAGGAGAAGCCGGTATTCAGAGGACCCTAGTGAACAATGTTGCTCAAGCTCAGCCTGTGCCAGTTCCTGTTGAAGAGCATCTCATTGCCAAAGATAGAGATTCTTTATCTCTTCATGACACGGACTATCAGAGTTTCACTTTCCCTGTGCAAGATTCTCAGAGGACTGTTCCAAAGGCTAATGCTGAAGACCCACAGACTGTTGAATTTATGGGAAAATGTCAGCTGTTGGAGGAAAAGCTTGAGGCCTTGATGAGTCAAGATACTCTTAATTTGAGTGCTGCGAGCATGTGTCTGGTGCCAGGTCTTATGATGCCGCCGAAGTTTAAAATGTCGAATTTTGAGAAGTTCAAAGGAGATAGCTGTCTGAAACAGCATCTGGTAATGTTCTGAAGGAAAATGACCTCACATGTCCACAATGATCAGCTTATGATTCATTGCTTCCAGGACACTCTGAGTGGAGCATCACTGAGTTGGTATATGAAGTTGGAAAGTGGTTACATCCGATCATGGTCAGATTTAGCCAATGCCTTTGTGAAGCAATACAACTACAAACTCAACATGGCTCCTAGTCGCGTATAGTTGCAAGGATTATCTCAAGCAAACAATGAATCCTTCAGAGAGTATATGCAGAGATGGAAAGAGTTAGTTGCTCGCGTTCAACCCTCACTTCAGGATAGAGAGTTGATTGATATATTCCTGAGTACCTTGAAAGGACATTACTTTGACAAGTTGATCAGTGGTGGAATGTCAGACTTTGTTGATTTGGTGATAATGGGTGAGTGTATTGAGAGTGGACTCAATAGCGGAAAAATTAGAGACATCTTAGATACTTCAGCTTATGAAGGTGCATCAGTTGTTAGTTCTTAGGAAGAATGGGAAAGAGGAAGTGATATTCTTTCATAATCTCCTGTATCTCAGGTTCAGTTTTCAGATACTTCGAGTGTTCAGAATCAGCAGTCTGTTGGGTCTGTGTATCAGGTATCCGTTTCTCGCCAGAGTCAACAATCTTACCGTCATTAATCGCGTCAGCACGCTAGGCGAAGACCCAGGAAACCAGAAAGGCATTTTACTCAGTTGCCGGTATCATACAGTCAGTTGTTGCCGGATTTAATCAGAGGTGGTTTGATAGTACCAAAGAAGATTAATCTAGAGATTCTGCCATATCCGCCAGGCTTCGATGTCAGTGCCCGCTGTGAGTACCATGCTGGGGCACAAGGGCATTCCACTAAAGATTGTAAGGTGCTTAGGAGCCAGGTTCAGGCTTTGCTGGATTCCAACAGGATCTCAGTCACGTTCGAGGGTGTTCAAATCAATGATCCTCTCTTATTCAGCCAAGCGGGTATATTAGTTCATGTTATGGAGGAGTTCACTGAGAGCATTTGTTCAGAAGAGTATCAAACTAAAGACTCAGTTGAGGGTTGTATCTTTGTGTAGGATTTGTACATTACTGTATGTTGACCATCGCCAAGCTTGTTGGTCGAGGTCATTCTGTTTGTATTCAGTTACTCCTGTGTGGTGCATATATGTGTGATGGTTATCCCTGTTTAGTTCATTAGCGTAAAATAGAGGAAAATCATCCACTGGTATCCTTCTTTTGCTGACCTCTTCAGAGTTGATCTATTTTGGTGCAGAAGTGAGTTCTTCTACAACCTTCATCCTCTGAAGACTTTTCCCATTCAGAGGTTTGCCTACCGCTGAAGCTAATTCTTCCTGCATTCTAGCTTCTATCAGATGTCCAACCAAACCATTCTCAGTCAGAATGTCTAAAATGAGTCTTCCCATTGGAATCCAATTCCTCATCTTCTGATGCTTGGTTCTGACTTCTTCTCTTAACTGTTTCATGTGAGTCCACAAATGATTGAAAAGCAGATAAGGCAAATCCACTTTTGTGCCCTGACTCAGACAGTATAGGAAGTACATCTGATCAGTGTTGACATAATCAGGAGAGTTTGAAGACTTCCTGCGATGAATGCATCCCATAAAGATCTTAGCCCAGATCATGTAGTTTGACTTCAAATCTTTCACTTTGTTATAAGCTTCTCCAGATGAGCAAACTTCATTATAAACCTCTGTCATATCAATACACCCAGCTGGCAGATTTATAACACCACAGTTTCTTCATAACTTATGAGCCTCCTAATCAGATCCTCAGTTATGATGATTTCCTTCCCCAGAACTGATGAAACAATGAACTTAGGGTATGTGGTTGCATTGATCCAGAATTCTTTCACCAGACATGGATAAACTGGTCCCATCAGCCTATCAAAGAACTTTGTCCAACTGTGAGCATCAACAATGGGACGAAGATCAAACCCATTTTCAGCAATTGATTCAAAGTTCACGACAGATTCACACAGAACTTCAAGTTTGTCAGCTGGTGTGAGGAGGGTTCTAACTGGTTCTTTGAAAGCAACAGTACCCATATTTGCAGAAGAGATATCAGCCATTGTTGATTGGAGTTGTTGAGAGATTGATGAAGAGGTTGCCATTGATGAAGTAGAAAGGGGTTTAGGGTTTCGTTTGGGTTTTGAGGAGAAGATGAAAGAATGCAATAAGCAGAAATGCATAAGAGAATGAACGAGAGTGAAAAGTGTGGAATTTATAGAGAAATTTAGGGCACACAAGAGTCACACGTTCAGCAAATAGAATTTAATTAAACATTAAATCACATCAAACATAATCATGACGAGAAAAAGCATTTAATGATACTGACAACGCGTGGGGGGAAAGTGAGAATTAAAATTAATTCAAACAGTACCTCTGAATGGCGTTTCAGTGCTGGACACTCAATCGTTTCAGATTCATATGACACGTGTTTGCTTGCATGTGCTTCTGAAACTCTTTGAGAAATGAAACGTTAACCAACATTCAGATCCTCGGAGGCTTGTCAGTTCAGATTTGCACACAATAAATAAAATATTAAACAATAAATAAATGAATGAAATACTTCAGAGTGAAAACATTTTCCATCTGAGGAAATTTTCTTTTGATAAACATTTTATTCTGGACAGAAATCCATACTTATATTTTTCAGAATAAATTTAAATCTATCCTCAGCAAGGGGTTTTGTAAAGATATCAGCCCATTGATGGTCTGTATCAATAAAGTTTAAACTTATAATTCCCTTCTGAACATAGTCTCTGATGAAATGATGTTTTATCTCAATATGCTTTGCCTTAGAGTGTAAAATAGGATTTTTTTGACAAGCATATAGCAGAAGTATTATCACAGAAGATGGAAATCTTACTCTCATGAATCTGATAGTCTTCACGTTGACTCTTCATCCAGAGCATCTGAGTGCTACAACCAGCAACAACAATGTATTTTGCTTTTGTTGTTGAAAGCGCAATTGTGAGTTGCTTCTTGTTGAACCAAGAGATCAGATGACTTCCAAGAAACTGACAGCTTCCATAAGTACTCTTACGCTCTACTCTGTCTCTAGCATAGTCAGCGTCACAGAATCCTACTAGTTTATAATCATCAGGTTTTCTGTAACACAAACCCACGTTAGTAGTAGCTTTCAAATACCTCAGAATCCTCTTAACAGCTGTTAAGTGAGATTCTCTAGGATCTGATTGGAATCTAGCACACAGACAAACACTAAATAGAATATCAGGTATAGAAGCAGTCAAATACATAAGAGATCCAATCATACCTCTGTAGAGGTTTTGATCTACCTTCTTACTTACCTCTTCCTTTCCAAAAGTCCTTCTAGGATGCATTGGAGTTTTAGCCAACTTGCTTTCAGTCATATTAAACTTCTTCATAAGCTCCTTCACATACTTAGTCTGATGTATGTAGGTGCCTTCTAGAGTTTGATTGACTTAGATGCCCAGAAAGAATCTGAGTTCTCCCATCATGCTCATCTCGAATTCTGCCTGCATAGACTGAGCAAACTCCTTTCCAAGCGTAATATTGGTAGTTCCAAATATAATATCATCAACATAAATCTGACAGACTAAAATGCCTTTCTTAATTAATTTATGGAAGAGAGTAGTGTCCATTTTTCCTCTGATAAAGTGATTTTCCAGAAGGAAATTACTCAGCCTTTCATACCAAGCTCTGAGAGCTTGTTTTAAGCCATAGAGTGATTTCTTAAGTTTGAAAACATATTCTAGAAATTTTTCATTTTCAAAGCCAAGAGGTTGATGAACATAAACTTCCTCTTCTATAAAACCATTTAAGAAGGCACTTTTGACATCCATCTGGTATAGAGTGATGTTATTCTGTGCAGCAAAAGAAATAAGTAAGCAAATAGATTCTAACCTTGCCACAGGAGAATAAGTCTCTATGTAATTTATACCTTCTTGCTGATTGTATCCTTGAGCCACCAGCCTAGTTTTGTTTCTGATTACTTCTCCTTGCTCATTCAGCTTGTTTCTGAAGACCCATTTAGTTCCAATGATATTGAAACCTTGTGGTCTTGGAACTAGATCCCAGACATCATTTCTGGTGAATTGATTTAGCTCTTCTTGCATAGCAAGTATCCAATTATTATCATTCAGAGCCTCATCCACAGAAGTTGGTTCAATAATAGACACCAACCCAAACAATGACGTTCTAGATGATCTGAGAAATGACCTTGTTTTGATGGGGTCGTCCTTCTTTCCAATTATCATTTCCTCTGGGTGAGAGGCTTTGATTCTGGATGATCCTTTAACATTTGGTTCTTCAGAAATGTTCAAGTTGTTCATCTGAGCAGCCGAGGGAGTAGCATCTGGTGTTGCTTCTGGTGCTTCTGCTTGAGCTTTATCTGCCTCTGATTCTTCAGAATCTGTGAGAAGGACTTCTCTATCTGCAGAAATTTCAAACTGCTTTGGCTTTTGATTTCCAAGCTTATCATCAAATCTAACATGAATTGATTCTTCTACAATCCGTGTCTCAGTATTGTATACTCTGTAGCCTTTAGAGCGTTCAGAATATCCAAGCATGAAACACTTTTGTGCTTTAGAATCAAACTTGTTCAGATTCTCTTTAGTGTTCAACATAAAACATACACATCCAAAAGGATGGAAATAAGAAATGTTGGGCTTTTTATTCCTCCACAGTTCATAAGGAGTCTTCTCTAGAAGAGGTCTAACAAACACTCTATTCTGAATATAACAAGCTGTATTCATTACTTCTGCCCAAAAATGTTTTGCCATGTTAGTCTCGTTGATCATGGTTCTGGCCATTTCTTGCAATGTTCTATTTTTCCTCTCTACAACTCCATTTTGTTGAGGAGTTCTAGGGCAGGAAAAATCATGTGCAACGCCATTTTCTTTAAAATAAGTTTCAAAATATTTGTTTTCAAATTCACCACCATGATCACTTCTGACTTTAACAATTTTAAATTCTTTTTCGTTCTGGACTTGTTTGCAGAAGTCAATGAATTCAGAATGAGACTCATCCTTGTGTTTTAGGAATTTTACCCATGTCCATCTGCTGTAGTCATCAACAATGATTAATCCATACTTCTTGCCTCTGATGGATGCAGTTTTCACTGGTCCAAACAGATCAATATGAAGCAGCTCTAATGGTCTTGAGGTTGAAACAATATTTTTTGTTTTGAAAGAAGATTTTGAAAATTTTCCTTTCTGACATGCTTCACAAAAAGCATCTGAGTTGAACTTCAACTGAGGAAATCCTCTGACCAGATTGAGTTTATTAATCTGAAATATACGTCTCATACTAATATGCCCCAATCTTTTGTGCCAGACCCATTGCTCTTTGTTAACAGACAAAAGGCATTTTACATTCTGAACCTTAAGTTCTGAAAGATTGATTTTATAAATGGTGTTCTTCCTTTTTCCATTAAAGAGGATTGAGCCATCCTTTTGACTGACAACTTTACAACATTTTTGATTGAAGATTATGTCATAACCATTGTCACTTAATTGACTTATGGACAATAGATTATGTGTTAATCCTTAAACAAGTAAAACATTAGAAATGGAAGGGAGGTTACCATTACCTATATTTCCAGAGCCTATTATCTTGCCCCTCTGGTTCCCTCCAAACTTCACATCACCTCCAGATTTAATTTTCAGGCTTTGGAACATAGACCTTCTTCCCGTCATATATCGCGAGCAGCCAGAGTCCAGGTACCAAGACTGGTGTTTCAACTTTGCTGCTAAGGATGTCTGCAACAAAAATAATTTTGTCTTTAGGTACCCATATTTTTTTGGGTCCTCTGGGGTTAGTAGTTTTGAAATTCTTTTTGAATTTCTTTCCCTTATAAGCATCCTTATTCTTATGAGATTTTGATTTATTAAACACGAGTTTGTTCATATCAGAACGTGTGTGTTTAATACCATTTAAATGACCAAATTTGAAATGAGTATATAGAGGAGAATACTTTATGATCATTTTATAAATAGGTTTTGGATTTAAATCCTTCCCAGAAGGTGATTCATATCCAATACCTTTTCTGTTGTTTCTGCTTACGCCATAGATCATTGAAGCCATCTTGCTTCTATCTAGACCTCTAGCCAGAAACTTCTGAAAGCTATAGTCATACTCTTCTAAAATGTTTTTAGAGCATGATATAGGTTCTGAGTCAGATTTATGAGCTTTTTCTAAATCATTTTTTATTTTAAGATTTTCTACTTTAAGCTCAGCAACCTCAGACCTCAACTGATCATTCTCAGGTGCAAGACAACTTTGAAGCTTCTTGTATTTAAGTTTAATTTTGCTGTAGCTTTCCAAAATTTCTAATAAACTTTCAGAAAGTTCTGCTCTAGTGAGTTCAGAAAATACCTCATCAGAATCTGATTCTGATTTTGATCCAGCAACTTCTTCGTGGTATTCCACGTCAGCCATTAGTGCTACATTAGCACACTCATCTTCAGATTCTGATGAAGATTCAGAAGCATCTAAATCATCTCACGTGGCCATTAAGACTTTCTTCTTCTTTTCAAACTTCCTTTTGGGTTTCTCCTTCAGAAGTTTGGGACATTCATTCTTATAGTGGCCAGGCTCCTTGCACTCATAGCATACTATATCTTTCTTTCCAGATTTTTTATGTCCAGAAGAATCACTATGCTGATCAGATCTTTTGAAGTTTCTAAACTTCCTTTGTTTGTGCTTCCAGAGTTGATTAATCCTCTTGGACAACAGGGACAACTCATCTTCTTCTTCTGAAGATTCTTCAGAACTTTCTTCAATAACCTGCAACGCTTTAGCAAATTTGTTAGATTTTAAAGCAATTGACTTACCTTTCTTCTGAGGCTCGTCTTCCTCCAGCTCAATCTCGTGACTCCTTAAGGAACTGATCAATTCCTCCAGAGTGATCTTATTCAGATCCTTCGTGAGCTTCAGAGCTGTCACCATGGGTCTCCATCTTGTTGGCTGACTTCTGATGATCTTCTTAACATGGTTAGAAGTAGAGTAGCCTTTATCCATAACCTTTAACCCAGCAGTTAGGATCTGAAATCTTGAGAACATTGTTTCCACTGATTCAGACTCCTCCATTTTGAAGGCTTCATACTTCTGAATGAGGGTCAGAGCCTTGGTCTCCTTTACTTGGGAGTTTCCTTCGTGAGTCATCTTCAAAGATTCAAACATATCAAATGCAGTATCTCTGTTTGTTATTTTCTCATACTCAGTATGAGATATTGCATTTAATAGGATGGTTCTTACTTTGTGGTGGTTTCTAAACTCCTTCTTCTGTTGATCAAACATAGATTTTCTGTCAACCTTTTTCCCTTTGTCATTGGTAGGATGAATGTAACCATCAGTTACCAAATCCCGCAAATCAGTATCATAGCCTATAAAGAAGCTTTTTATTATATATTTCCAGTAGTCAAACTTCTCACCATCAAACATGGGAGGTTTGGTGCTGATTCTGTCGTTATCATCGTATTTGTTGTTGTATGAAGTTGAAGTTGAAGCTTCAGCAGCCATGATGAATAAAGAATAAGATATTAGGAGTTTTTCTCAACTGGATCTTTTTTGTCACGTTTAAGAGAGAGCACTTTTAAAACCGGAGCTCTAATGCCAACTTAAGGTGAGAAAAACACTTAGAATGGGGGGTTGAATAAAGGTTTTAAAACACTTTGGGAGATAAAAATAACACAGATATTTTTATCCTGGTTCGTTTGAACTCAAACTAATTCAGTCTATCCTACCCAGGTGATTTGCCTTTCTCAACAAGGACTTAATCCACTATATCAAACTTGATTACAATGTAAACCACTAAGACAACTGTCTTAGTCTTCTCAAGAAAATTTGACCACAACTTGGTCTTCTCAAGGAAATCTTTTACAAAGATAAACTAACAATTTGTGTTAAATGTTTTGCTTCTAATAAGCCATATCACAATAGTGATGTTTACACAAGATTAAGAACAAATGAAAACTATAAGCTTTAAAGAATATTTGAATGAGAGCTTGTAAGTTGATTTTCTTTTAAGTGAGTTTTTTTCAATGATCGTCAACGTTGGAAAGATGCTGAAGCTTGTTTAAATACTACTTCAAGTCTTTATCTCAAAGACTGTGCATTGTTGTATGTTCTGCTGCCTCTGTTACCTTTTTGTCCTCTATTGACTTTTCTTTTTCAGGAAGAGGAATGTTCAGACATGTGCTTCGTGTCTGAATTCTTGTGTCATGCATAAATGAGGAATAGTACCGTTGGAGCAGACGTTGGGATTAGCAACAAATCTTTTCTTTGAGCTGGCATCTTTTCAACTGAATAAACTAACATCAGATCCTCTGATGTAGTTCCTTATTCTTCAGATCAGAGTCTTGCAGGAATAGTGCTTAAAGCGTGAATGTTACAAACAGTGCAGAGTTGAATATCAGAGCCTTTGTACTTGCAGCGTGAAGTACCTCTAGAGTCTTCTGAAACAATGTTGTACGCTCTTTACTCAAATTCTTCTTAGTATTACTCAGAGTCATCTGTAGCAGATCAGAGTCTCTTCAAGCAGCGCTCAGAGTCTTCTAAAATGTTGCATCTGACACTCAGAGTCTTAACGTTCTTTTCACTTGCAGATGTAATTTTTGCTTCCAGATGAATATATAATTTACGATATGAAACAAAATTACTTAAACACAACTAGAATATATATTTCCTTTATGCAAAATTTCATTTATGTTATCATCAAAACAATGAGATATGTTAAACACCAATATGTGTTCTAACAGGAGGATCTTGGGATAACCATTTGTCATTGATTGAGTTCACCTATAATAATAGTTTTCATGCTAGTATTGGGATGACGCCCTATGAAGCTTTGTATGGAAGGAGGTGTAAAACTCCATCATGTTGGTATGAGTCAGGCGAGAGTGTTGTACTCGGACTTGAGATTCTGCAGGAGATGACTGAGAAGATTAAGATGATCCAAGAGAGGATGAGAACTTTGCAGAATCGTCAGAAGAGTTATCATGATAAGAGAAGGAAGGCACTTGAATTTCAAGAGGAAAATCACGTGTTTTTGTGCGGATAGTCGGAGGAGAAATGAAATAACTGCAAGGTAAAGACATAACTTTGGTGAAGGTGTTATGGGATGGACCAACTGGTGAGAGTTGGACTTGGGAGCACGAAGGCCAGATGAGGAAATCGTATCCGACTCTGTTTCCTTCAGGTAATTTTTGAAGACGAAAATTATTTAAGTGGGGGAGAGTTGTAACACCCTAAAATAATTAGAATATTTATTTAATTGATTTATTATAAATATTTGTGATTTCGGTGAATTTGGTGAAATATTTTGATGTCTGATGTTTTGTGTGGTGGGGTATTGAGGAGTTAAGAGATTATTGAGGATATTTATAAAATGTATGACTAATTAGAATTATTTTGATAATAATAATAATAGTGGATTAATGTGAATAATCTTATTTAAATTATTATTATTATTATTAATATTTTAAAAAGAGGGTGGAACACTAAGGGAAAAATGGTAATGTTGGGTGGATTAAGTGAGGACGAAGTTGAGAAGACATATTAGGGGTCCTAGTGGTAAAAAGGAAAATAAAGGAGAAAGAAATTCATTTTGGTACGATCGTATTTTGCAAGAGAGTTCTGAGAAAAAATGGAAGAAGATACTAGGGCTCAGAGCAATTTTGGAAGAACTCAAGAGGAGGATCAGAACCGAAATATCTAAGGTATGAGGAGTATTACTTTTCATTGTAATGGATATAAAGTGTAGATGTATGTAGTTAGTTTGAAGGTTTTGGGGAATGGTGAGATTGTGGTGAAAATTGGGTTTTTAGATGTATGAGATGATATGTATGAAGCCTATGACAATATGTTGTTCTTGGTTTATAATTACTGTGTGAAGCAGGCGGATGGATTTTCCTGCATGAATCAGGCAGACGACTTTTCCCGTATGAAGCAGGCGGAAGAACTTTCCTGTAAGTATCAGGCAGATGTGTTACGATTTCCTGTAATCAGGCAGATGAGTTATAATTTTCCCGTATGAAGCAAGCGGATGGATTTTCCTGCATGAATCAGGCAGACGACTTTTCCCGTATGAAGCGGGCGGAAGAACTTTCCTGTAAGTATCAGGCAGATGTGTTACGATTTCCTGTAATCAGGCAGACAACTTTTCCCGTATGAAGCAGACGGAAGAACTTTTCTGTAAGTATCAGGAAGATGTGTTACGATTTCCTGTAATCAGGCAGACGACTTTTCCCGTATGGAGCAGGCGGATGAATCTCTCGTATTCAGGCAGATGGTTTTCCCATGATAGACAGAGTATGCGTCTCAGGACAAGACAGAATGTGTTCAGATATTTGACAGAACTGTTTCCCCAGCGAGGTCGTCAGGATTTCTCTGAGTTGACAGAATGTGGACAAAGTTCTATCCCCGAAATGATAGAATCTTTCTCAGGCTGATGAAAATAATCCCCAGCACGGTCGCTAATTGATCAGTTTGTTGTCGTAACAACCAGGTCCAGTCAGCAGGCGGTGTTATCCAAGCAGTTGGTGCAGTTTATTTCTGTGATTGGCAAATTTCAAGGTTTCTTTGGTATTCAACCGTCTCGTACCTCGAATGTTTGAAGGCCATTCGCTCTTCACCCAGTCGGGTCCAAGCCGCTTGAATAGGGGCAGCTGTTGCACCCCAAAATTTGACCAACCGATTCCCATATCTGGTTTATGTCTCGACGCATTTTGCATTCGCATACTGCGTGCACTGCAACTTTCTCAGTCAGAGTGATTTTATCGGGATCGCAGCCTCTGGCATTTCAGGCAGTTCAGGCCGGTTTGAATAAGTGTCTTTTGAGAATTGGTGCTCGTTCCCTGTGTTTTTAGGCCATCTCGGTGCCCGGGTTTCGCTATGGTGGCGCAATCGTTCTCTAATCGATTTAATCGGCTTTCTGGCATTTTTAGAATTTTTTCTTTTATTTTCTAGATTTTTAATGCATTTAATAGATTTGTTAATATAATTATTTGCTTTTTATATATTAAATAGGTTAGTATTTTGTTTTATAGAATTTAATAGATTTTCATAAATAGTTTTTTTAGATTTTTAAAATAGATATTCCTTTTTTATAGATTTAATAGATTTTTAACATTTTAGATATTAGTTTTTTTTATCACTAAATAGAATAGTTTTTTAATATAAAGTTTAATAGTTTTTTTTAGTACTAGATTTCATATAGATTTTAATATGGATTTTAGATTTTTTTAATAATAGTTTTTTGATATAGTCTAAAAGAGGGGAGTATAATAATGTTAGATTAGATTTTTTAGTTGATTTAATAGATGTAATATAGAATTTAATAGGTTTTTTTATAGAATTTTATTAGTTTTTTTAATTGATTTTCTAGATTTAATTGGAATTTTAAATAGATAAATAGATAGTAAATAATCTTTTTCTGTTTTAATAGTTTAATTAGGGTTAATTTTGTTAATAGTTTAATTAGGGTTTTCTGTGTTTTATTTTCGTTTAGGTTTTTAATTTGGGTTAATTGTGTTTTGTTAATCAGATTTGATTAGGATTAATTAGGGTTTTTTGTCATTAATTTTCGTTTAGTTAATTAGGTAGTTCATTAGCATTTAATCATGTTTAATGCATTAATCAGTCATTATCCATTAATGGGCCAGGTGTCCAATGATTAGGGCCCAGTCAAGGTCCAAAATGGGTGCCACATGTCCTTTAAATAACATGCCACGCGTGTTAAGTCTTTTTCAGCCACTTCATTCATTCTGCTGTCAGCTCACCGATCCACTGCCACCTCTCTCCTCACACGTGTTGCACTCTCCCTCTCCCTCTGTGCCACACGTCCCACACTGACTCCACCACCACAACCCTTCACTGTCAGCTTGCCACACGTATCCCACTAACCCTTCTTCGCCGGCACACATGCAAACGTCGCTGGACCACCTTCCCTCCGCCGCAACCGTCGTCGGAGATTGTTGAGGCCACCGAAAACTGCGTTTTCCAGGAAATCCATCCAAACACATCTCAATCTTCTTCATCCTCCATCAATCTCACCGGAGATTCAAAGATCTCGCCGGAGAACTCATCACAGTGATAACACGAAATCGTATATATATTTTGATGCATAATTCGACTAAAGTTTAACTGTTTTCGATCCGATTTCGGTTATTTCCGTGTTATTTGTCTGATGTTTTGCAGGTATTTGATAATCGCGTCTAAACAAGGCATTATGAAGAAAAGAAGCAATCTCAGATGAAATATGGACGAAAAAAGAGTGAAAACATCATGAAAAGCGCAGAAGGCTGTTTTTGCTGATGTGACGACCGTCACAGCTCCATGACAACCGTCACACGGGTGACGACCGTCACACCTTGTGACGACCGTCATGCAGGCAAAAACGCCCCACTTCAATTGCACGTTAAAGAAGCAGTTCCAAGTCCCAAATAGTGGACCACTACTCCCTGATTTTTCTGCCTCAAAGTCCACTCTCTCCAATTATAACCGTTAGAATTCCATTTCTATAAAAGGGGAAGAAGGGGACCTCAGAAAGGGAGCCGCATTCATACAACGAAGTGCTGCCAAATTTATTTCTAGAGTAACCTTTCCAGTTTAAATATTCTTATTTATTTCTCTTTGCTTTTTTCTGCATTCCTTTCATTCTTCTGTAATTTCTACTTTTATTGTACGATCAAATTGGCATAAAGACCAGAATCCTGCCAACATTTGTGGAGGATCTGCCCAAAGGCCAATTGGAATATTTACAGGTTTCTCATTTTAATCGTAATTCCAGTTTTATTATGTTGCATATTATTATTTATCATTTTTATTTATGTTTTACCTTTCCCAAATCCATGTCTAGCTAAATTTAGGTAATCGATATGTAGTAACAATTCGAAAGGGATTTGATAATAACTGGTCGAAAATTCTCTTTTCAAAAGTAATTTATGGTCTGAGTATTTAAAATGGATTTACTGAATAAACTTCGTCGCGAAAGCGAGAACTTATTTAAAAGTAGTTTTGCCACGAAAGTGGGAAATTAATTAAGATATGAACCAACAAGCGAAAGCTGCGGTAAGATCAGATAGTAAACACTAGTCATTCATTTTAATAACAGCGAAAGCACTTTAAAATGAATTAGAACTTAGAGATTTCCAAAAAATAATTTTAACCCCGAATGGGATACGAAAGTGTACGTTTGCCCCTTAGAATTATGATTAGCGTCAATAACCATCGTGAGGCGAGAGTCTTCAAATCACCATTTTCTGCTTAAATAAACTTTGAAAATTATATCATACACCGGTAACTTGTCAAATCCCTGAAGAACACAATTACTGCATATCGATTCAATCAATTATAATCTAAGTAACCGTCTTAGTTTCCCTTTTAGTGACAATCTTATTCCCTTAAACATATTCTACCTAGCTAAACATAGTAACTCCCGAGAACACTAGTTTGATTACGAGTCCCTGTGGGATCAATATCTATTATTACTATGCGATAGACTGTGCACTTGCAGTTAGGTTGTATTAGACATAGAAAGTCGCGATCAAGTTTTTGGCGCCGTTGCCGGGGACCTGTTTAGTCAATAGTGTAACCTTCTGTTACGCCGTATAGACTAGGTTAACAATTTTCATTTTTCCTTTACTAGTGCTGTCGATTGTATGCCAAGTAATCGCTCACAAGGCGATATCTTGAAACCTTCAGTCACAAAACTAGAACGCTTCTTACATCTAAGAAGCCGAATCATTGAGTACCAACTCAAACATAACATTCTCGATCCTCTCACTCCCATTCCCAAATCCGAAGAAGAATCAAACATGGCTGAAGGATCTCCAAACAAACCGCTGAAGGCATACGCTACACCCTCTCAGATGGAGCCTAGAAGTAGCATTGCTGCCCCAGCTATTACCCGAAATGATTTTGAGCTGAAACCTTCATTGCTGTCAGCTGTACAACAAAACCAATTCTCAGGAAACGCAACTGAGGATTCGAACGAACATCTAACGAAGTTTGTACAATACGCGGACACCGTGAAAGCAAATGGAGTAACTTCAAACGCGATAAGACTTTGTCTTTTCTCATTCTCTCTTAGAGACAGAGCGTAGACATGGTTACAATCTTTACCATCCAACTCCGTTACGACGTGGGAACAATTGAAGAACGTCTTCTTAGCGAGATATTTTCCGCCAAGCAAAACTGCTATGCTTAGAGCTCAAATCAACGGATTTCGACAGAAAGATACTGAATCCCTTTACGAAGCATGGGAACGATTCAAAGATATGATGAGAACATGTCCTCACCACGGTCTAGAAGACTGGGTGACAATCCATACTTTCTATAATGGGCTTTTATACAATACTAGATTGACAATAGACGCCGCCGCTGGCGGTGCACTTATGGATAAGTCATACGACGAAGCCTATCAATTAATCAAAAACATGTCACAAAACCATTGCCAATGGGGAGGTGAACGCACTCCAACAGAGAAAACCACAGCGAAAGGTGGGATGTACGAGATCAGCAGCCTTGAAAAGTTCAACGCTAAAGTAGATGCTCTAGCACAGAAGATTGATAGTCTGACCGTTAACCCCACTGCAACCGTCACTGCCGTAACTCCAAATTGCGAGTTATGCGGAAGCACCACTCATAATGCGCCCGAATGCCCATCGTTGCCGAAATCCCACCAGACCAGGTAAATTATGCTCAAGTAAATCCTTACGCAAATACCTATAACCCAGGTTGGCGAAATCATCCAAACTTTTCTTACAAAAGCAAAAATGCATTGCAAATGCCTATTGCTCCGCCAGGATATCAGAAACCAGCTGCTGCTCAGACTGCACCTAAGAAATCAAACCTCGAGTTGATGATGGAAAAATTCATAGCTACTCAAGCACAAACAAACAAAGAATTCCTGAATCAAAACATACACACTAGCGAGCAAATTAAACAGTTGATCGGAAAAGTAGACGCTTTAGCCACCCACAACAAAATGCTAGAAACACAGATATCACAAGTGGCTCAACAACAAGCCTCTGCTGCCGCACCTGCTGGCACATTTCCTGGACAACCCGAACAAAATCCAAAGGGCCAGGCAAATGCTGTAATACTAAGAAGCGGAAAAGAATTGGACGAACCGATCGATCCGAGGACCGAAAACTCAGCCATGCAACAAAAACCAACTGAACAGGTGGAAAAGGAATCCGAGTTAGAGAAGAAGGAAGACAACGAGAAAGAGGGTACCGCAAGTGAAAAAACTCAAGCACCTCCAGCGCCATATAAACCACCTATCCCTTATCCTCAAAGATTAATAAACTCCAAAACTTCGGGACAGTTTATGAAATTTGTATAGCTCCTTAAACAGCTGAATATTACTATTCCTTTTACAGAAGCGATAACTCAAATGCCGTCATACGCTAAATTTCTCAAAGAAATCCTGTCGAATAAGAGAAAGATCGAGGATAACGAAACAGTTACACTTACTGCAGAGTGTAGCGCCATTATTAAAAACCGCATGCCTCCTAAATTAAAAGACCCAGGTAGTTTCTCCATACCCTGCGTCATAGGAAAGTTCGTAATAGACAAAGCTCTATGCGATTTAGGAGCCAGTATCAGTGTTATGCCTTTATCTATATGCAAAAAGCTGAATATGGGAGACCTCAGACTAACCAAAATGTCCGTTCAATTAGCCGACCGATCAGTAAAATACCCAGTCGGAATACTGGAAAACGTTCCAGTACGCATAGGACAATTCTACATTCCAACCGATTTCATAATCATGGACATCAAGGAGGACACTGTAATCCCAATTATTCTAGGAAGACCATTCCTAGCTACAGCCGGAGCGATTATAGACGTGAAGAAAGGAAGACTAACATTCGAAGTAGGAGAAGAAAAGATAGAGTTCATTCTCACTAAGTTCTTACAAGCACCAGCCATAGACGATACCTGCTATTTAGTAGATGAAATTGACGAATGCATAAGAGAACTTGAAAATGAAGAGACCACGTATTCAGAAATAATAAAGATTCAAATACCCGATATTTCTGAAGACGACGATTGGCGTAAACCGTATAAAGACGACAGTCTAAGCGAAAGCTTAGCACTGACCCCAAACCATATGCCAGGTCCGAAGAACCCATCTTTAGAACTTAAAACACTACCCAAAAACCTTAGATATGAATTTCTAGACGATGAACTAAAAAGACCAGTGATAGTCAACGCCGACTTAGGACAACCAGAAACCGAAAAGCTATTAGAAGTCCTAAAGAAGTACCCCGCCGCGTTAGGCTATAACATAAGTGATCTAAAAGGTATAAGCCCTTCAATCTGTATGCATCAAATTACAATAGAGGAAGACTCTAAAACCTCTCGAGAGCATCAGAGAAGACTAAACCCCATCCTGAGCACTGTAGTCAGAGATGAAGTAAAGAAATTGCTAGATGCAAGAATTATCTATCCGATCTCCGATAGTGAGTGGGTTAGCCCAGTTCATGTCGTACCGAAGAAAGGAGGAGTTACAGTAGTTAAAAACGAAAAAGGCGAATCAATAACAAAAAGAGTCGTGACTGGCAGCAGAATGTGCATTGATTATAGGAAGCTTAACAAGGCCACACGCAAAGATCATTTCTCGTTACCCTTCATAGACCAAATGTTAGAAAGATTAGCCACACATTCATATTTCTGCTATCTAGATGGTTATTCAGGATTCTTCCAAATTCCCATTCATCCTGATGACCAAGAAAAGACTACATTCACCTGTCCCTATGGTACTTTTGCTTACCCCCGAATGCCATTCGGACTCTGTAATGCTCCAGCAACCTTCCAAAGATGCATGATGGCAATCTTCGCAGATTTCATAGACGACATCATGGAAGTATTTATGGATGATTTCTCGGTATGTGGACAGAGTTTCGAAGGATGCCTACAAAACTTAGAAATGGTATTAGAACGCTGTGTAAAAGTGAACCTAGTCCTAAATTGGGAAAAATGTCATTTTATGGTCCGACAAGGAATAGTTCTAGGACATGTCATATCAGATAAAGGAATTGAGGTAGACAAAGCTAAAATAGAGATTATAAAAGATCTCCAACCTCCAAAATCCGTACGAGAAATACGGAGTTTTCTAGGACATGCCGGTTTCTACCGAAGATTTATAAAAGATTTTTCAAAAATCACAAAACCTCTGACCGGTCTGTTGATGAAAGATGCTGAGTTCGTCTTCGACGACGACTGTCTAAAAGCATTCGAAACATTAAAATCAGCCCTTATCACCGCACCAATCATGCAACCACCCGATTGGCGACTACCGTTCGAAATCATGTGCGATGCGAGTGATTATGCCGTAGGCGCAGTTCTAGGACAAAGGAAGGACAAAAAGCTACATGCCATCTACTATGCCAGTAGAACCTTAGATCCTGCCCAAATGAACTACGCTACCACAGAAAAGGAACTTCTAGCAGTTATATTTGCGCTTGACAAATTCCGTTCTTACTTAGTAGGAGCAAAAATTATCATATACACAGACCACACTGCCATTAGGTACCTAATAAGCAAAAAGGATGCCAAACTAAGACTATTGAGATGGATCCTGTTATTACAAGAGTTTGACTTAGAAATCAAAGATAAAAAAGGAACCGAGAATGTTGTTGCAGATCACTTATCCCGAATAGAAGGCATTAGACATGAACCAGTACCGATAAATGACGATTTCCCGTACGAACGTCTGATAGCCAAATTAGAAAGTGACATACCCAACTCAATCTTGGAAGATTCAGAATTCGAAAAAGCCGTAGAAGCCGTCTATGCCCAAGTCACATTACCTTGGTATGCTGACATCGTTAATTACCTCGCTGCAGGCGTGCTTCCACCAGATCTCACTTATCAGCAAAAGAAGAAATTCTTCCACGATCTGAAACACTATTATTGGGACGAACCTCTACTCTTCAAGAGAGGGGCCGACAACATATATCGTCGCTGTGTCCCAGAGGAAGAAATAGAAAATATCATTTCCCAATGCCATTCAGCACCATATGGTGGTCATGCTAGTACATCCAAGACGTGCGCTAAGATTCTCCAAGCCGGCTTATTCTGGCCTAACCTCTGGAAAGACGTTCACATCGCTGTGCTAAAATGTGATCGATGCCAACGAACTGGCAACATCTCACGACGCGATGAAATGCCCCAAAAAGGAATCTTAGAGGTAGAAATCTTTGACGTATGGGGAATAGATTTCATGGGACCATTCCCACCTTCTTTTGGTAATAACTACATACTCGTCGCTGTAGACTACATGTCTAAATGGATAGAAGCCATTGCTGCTCCAACAAACGATGCACGAGTAGTAATCAAACTCTTCAAAAACACAATCTTTCCTAGATTCGGTGTACCCAGACTCGTCATTAGTGACCGCGGATCTCACTTCATATCGCGAATATTCGATAAACTTCTCTCTAAATATGGAGTCCGACACCGAGTAGCTACACCTTATCACCCGCAAACTAGCGGACAAGTAGAGGTCTCGAACAGAGAAATAAAACAAATATTGGAAAAGACTGTCGCTACCTCAAGGAAAGATTGGTCGTCAAAGCTACAAGAAGCTTTATGGGCTTATAGGACCGCTTTTAAGACACCAATAGGTACTACACCCTAAAAATTAGTTTACGGTAAATCCTGCTATCTCCCTGTAGAATTAGAGCATAAGGCCTTCTGGGCCATTAAGACGCTTAATTTCAACTACACCGAGGCAGGAGAAAAGCAAATCTTGAACTTACACGAATTGGAAGAACTTCGATTAGACGCTTACGAAAACGCCCGTATCTACAAAGAACGAACTAAAAAGTGGCATGATAAACGTTCGGTCAAGAAACAATTCAGTGTGGGAGACATCGTATTGCTATTTAATTCAAGATTAAAACTCTTCACAGGTAAACTAAAATCTAGGTGGTCTGGACCTTATGAAGTGACTAAAGTACTTCAGAGTGGAGCTGTTGAAATTACCGATAAGACGAATGCACCGTTTATCGTAAACGGGCAACGTCTAAAACATTATAATAAGAACGACAACAGCCCTCAAGTCTGCAGTATAACACTGCTTGAGCTTCCAGCTCAAACACCCGAATAGCTTCTCACCAAGCTATCGTCAGGCTTTAGACGTTAAAAACAGCGCTTACTGGGAGGCAACCCAATTTCCCTCGTTATTGTATTTCAATTTTTCTTTAAAATTTTACTTTGAAAATTTAACAAAAATTTTAAACTTATAATTATTATTACTTTCTACTTTCGTTTGTTTTCATATTTTTATTTTTATTCTATTTTTCTCTTTTGTCTTCTGTTTCTACCGTTTTTTGTTTTTAAAAATCCTGACTTCAAACTCCTGTTTTAAACTTTTCAGGATTTTTAAAGTCTTCAAAACATTCCTTCTGTTTTCTTCAATTTACATGCGAGTATGGCCGAGTACGACTTCACAAAGGTTCACTTTCGAGGACTAGCTCAAAAGGCAAGATTTGCAGCACTAACTGAAAGAGAAATCGCCTTAACACTGTATTATGATAAGTCTACCATGGATAAACTAGGAATCACGGATAGCATTCAATACCTGTTCAATCAACTGGGTTGGGAGAACACTGCTTTGAAAACACGTTTTGCTACCTATAAGGATCTAACCTATGAATTCCTTAGTTCTTTCAGATACATACCCAACTATGGTTTTGGATCCAACACAGAGCTGATTACCTTTCGAATATTTGGAATGGACCAAACCCATAGCCGAATGTCACTAGCTAACCTCCTAGGATTTCCTAATGGACCGCATGTGTTCATCAGTGCAGAAGATGACGATCTTGATTTCGAACTCGACCAATTCTGGGGTAGAATCACAGGTGACTATCACCCTGAACCAGACAGAATGTATAATGATGATATCCATAACCCAACTTTCAGATACTTCCATAAGATATTAGCTCACACCCTGTTTGGGAAAGAAGAAAACATTACTACAATATCTAAAGAGGAGTTA
The DNA here is from genome assembly GCA_963859935.3 of Lathyrus sativus. Classification (NCBI taxonomy): domain Eukaryota; kingdom Viridiplantae; phylum Streptophyta; class Magnoliopsida; order Fabales; family Fabaceae; genus Lathyrus; species Lathyrus sativus. The sequence goes on from OZ012741.1 coordinate 516,086,008, forward strand.
TTCATCATGTTCTGTGCTTCTCAGGGACGTACCGTTAATGCAATGCCTTTCATGATGAGATCTTTCAAACGCCTCACGCAGGAACCACAGACACCTATTCTTATAGGAGGCCTCATGACAATGATTGCCCACGAGCTTGGCCTTAGATTCCACTTAAATACAAGCACTCGTTTTGGCACCATCCGACCCATGAACATACAATTCTGCTTTAACAGGCGCATTTTAGGAACTATGGGACCTGGACCGTATGAGTACCTCATTAACGAAAAACCAGTACAACTATTCACACTGCCTGATCATCAGATGACAAGTATCCACAACAAGGACAACTGGCTTTATGAATTGGACGAGCCTATGGGACCTCCTTCACCTTAGTCAACACCACAGAACTATATGTATGACAGTGACCACATCTCTGAGGCACACGACTATATGTATTATGAGGATGCTATATCAGAAGCTGAAGTAGACCCTATGACTCCTCCGCACTACAACACCTATCCCGAGCATATCCCTGAGGAAACCACCGACAAAATGGATATTGTTCTACTCCGATTGGACAACGTTGATGCAGCTCTGACTACTGTAAAAGATGACATCGCAGGCATACACAGCGAACTGGTAGTCTTCATGGACTTAGTCTGTGACCAGCTCGACTACTACGCACGGAAATTCGATGAGTTGAAGGCACGCAAAGACTAGATACTAGTTTTAGCAGTAGATTCAGTTTAGTTTCGTTTAATCATTTGGATTTTTCGCATTGTTAGTTTCTTTATGTACTACATACAATCATTTCAATTTCATGTTATTTCAATTATAGTCTATATTCAATTATTGTGTTTTTACGTTATTCTTTGTTTATTGGCTGCTATATTACATTGCCGTATCAATACTAAGCCTAAAAGTCACTGCAAGAACGCCCTCAGAGCAAAATTCTGCGTTCTGCAGATTTTGCTGCTGTGACGACCGTCACAGGCCCCTGACGAGCGTCACGCGGGTGACGAGCGTCACGCATACGTGACGACCGTCACGAACCCAAAACTGCTATCTGATATAACAGGGTTGCGTTTTCTCTCCCACTACCCTCATTTCAACTTCCAATCATCAAAACTCCTACCCCACTACAAATTTTCGTTCTCCCCACATTGCACCATATATTTCAACCCCAATCTCAACTTCCAACCACACTTCTGTCAATTCTTCCCACTCTGCAGACAAAACCCCAATCTTCAGAACCCTCCCAATCTTCCAACAATGGCGAGAAATGCAGAAACCCCGGATATCAACAACATTATCTTCAGCGAAGGTGACTTAGGCGAAAGACAACGAGCAAATTACATCGCATTCCATCAAAGGTCGCTCCAGCCGACTCATTATCCACACATTCCGTCGCTTACGGAGCTCGGACTCCTTGAAGGCGTAACTTGGATGCTTCAAAGAGCAGGCATCTGGAATCTCTGCACCAATCCACTGCCAACATACGAACAACTCACTCTCGAGTTCTTGAGTTCGTTTACTTACGTCACATCCAGCGGCGACCTCAACCAACATTCTGGTGCCGCATGTTTCCGGATGTTCGACACAAACTATTAGGTGAACCAAAACCAGATTGCCGCCATCTTACAGCTACCTCGAGGCGACAATGCTCACCGCCGCCTCACCGATCAGTTCCAGCACGAAGCTTTCTCGCTGTGGTACCAGTTGACCGGCATCAATGCCGATGGTTGGGACTCTCTGCACGCCACGCATATCCATAACCCGACCATCCGGTACTTTCACCGAGCATTGAGCAACACAATTTTCGCCAGAGACAACAACCATAAGGTGAACTCGAAAGAGCTCTTCTTCCTCCATTGCGTCTTCAACAACGAGCCTGTCAACGCCGCTCCGTTCCTGCTGGCTCACATTCAGGCCAACTGCAACCGTGGCTCGAAGCCATTTTACTTTGGCGGGATTGTCACTGCCATTGCACTTGGGCTGAACCTTGGCGACCGCCTCCAGCACCTCCGTTCCATCCCCTCGGTGTTCCTCGACACCGACCACTGCAGAGCCTCCCACCTTATCCGCTCCAGAGCCGACGGCAAGTACCATCCGGTAGTGCGTGGCAAAACCGTCTGAAGCATCATCCTTCCATCACGCACCCGCACACACCCAGAGGATCGTACCAACTGGTTATTTGACCTTACTGCCCCTCCTGCTGCCGCTGTTCCTACTCAGGACTACACCCAAGGTTCTGACGATGAAATCCAAGCTGAGTTGGACAGGTCCGAGCAGCCTGAGGCATCGCAGCCTCCTCCTTCCGAAGGTACATCGTCTCGCCGCCGCCGCCATCATCCAGTGCCCGACTACACAGAAGAGGACCTCTGTCGCTCTCTCGACCAGCAGGCACAGATACTCGCTATGCTGCAGCAGTAGAATCAGCGAGCCGACCAGTTCGAAGCTTGGCATCAGACTCAAATGCAACAACTTCAAACCGGCCAAGCTACCATTACTGAGAACTTGACGAATCTGACTTTGCAGGTCGAAGGACTCCGGGACACCGTCTACCACACCGGAGCTATGAGTTATGAGGACCGAGTAGCCCTTGCCAGAGCCAGAGGACGCCAGCGCGGACGTGACCGAGGCAGCGGACGTGATTAGTTATCCATTTTTCCTTATTTGTTTACTATATTTCCAGTTTATTTGTACTTTCATTCCAGTTGTATCTCCCTCTCGCATGCTTCAAAATCAGTGGGGACACTGATTGAGATAGTGTGGGAGCGGAGCCTTTATTTCCATTCCACTGTTATTTCCATTCCACTGTACTTTGAATTTCGTAATTTCTATTTAAATATTTTCTATTTTTAGCAAATAAAGCTCGTTTATATATACTTTTTCCGTTACGCAAACATCCCCACATTATTCAACGTAAACAAAAATTTTCGTTCGTTCCTCAAAAGCAAAAGCATCACGAGAATGCACCCGAGTTCAAACCAAGTTTTGAAACTCCGAGGAAACGACAGTTCTAACAAAACCAGTACCGTCCTGACACCTTAGATCTCCGGTTTATGCGAGTCAGTTCCACCACCTACGTGTACCAAAGTCTCAAGTGTCTAAGCAAACTCAGCCCCAAGTAGTTTATACTAGCAATCAGCACCATCCTAAAACACTTCTAAGCGAGCGACCGATGCAAATAAGTGTATGATCTCCGAAAAGATGAAAAATCATGAAAAGAAAGCTAGATAGCCCAAAAACATAAGACACGTTTCCTTCTAAGTTAGGTGCTCCTCACCCGAACATTTAGCCCAACGGCACGAAAACTCATTGAAAAATCAATGACATAAGCTTATGATCAGTGAAGAAGATCAAAAACAGAAATGAGATCATATTCACTAACAGGTCGACTTGCCATGAAAGTGTACGGACAACGGGCTTAATGTGATTGCGCTAGAACAAACAGGGTGAACTTGCCGCGAGAACCTTGACACCAAGCTACAGTAGCACGACTGAGACCGATTTGTATAAAAAGGAGACCTCCGAAGACTTGTAGTCCAGTGTCGTCATGATACTCGTCTTGTTCTTACCAAGAATCCCGGTTTTTCCCAACTCTGCGAACAAAGAAGTTGCCTCGTGCTTGCCGACTTTTTCATGTTTTACTTGAGGACAAACAAAGATTCAAGCTTAGGGGAGTTTGATAACACGAAATCGTATATATATATATATTTTGATGCATAATTCGACTAAAGTTTAATTGTTTTCGATCCGATTTCGATTATTTCCGTGTTATTTGTCTGATGTTTTGCAGGTATTTGATGATCGCGTCTAAACAAGGCATTATGAAGAAAAGAAGCAATCTCAGATGAAATATGGACGAAAAAAGAGTGAAAACATCATGAAAAGCGCAGAAGGTTGTTTTTGCTGATGTGACGACCGTCATAGCTCCATGACGACCGTCATGCAGGCAAAAACGCCCCACTTCAATTGCACGTTAAAGAAGCAGTTCCAAGTCCCAAATAGTGGACCACTACTCCCTGATTTTTCTGCCTCAAAGTCCACTCTCTCCAATTATAACCGTTAGAATTCCATTTCTATAAAAGGGGAAGAAGGGGACCTCAGAAAGGGAGCCGCATTCATACAACGAAGTGCTGCCAAATTTATTTCCAGAGCAACCTTTCCAGTTTAAATATTCTTATTTATTTCTCTTTGCTTTTTTCTGCATTCCTTTCATTCTTCTGTAATTTCTACTTTTATTGTACGATCAAATTGGCATAAAGACCAGAATCCTGCCAACATTTGTGGAGGATCTGCCCAAAGGCCAATTGGAATATTTACAGGTTTCTCATTTTAATCGTAATTCCAGTTTTATTATGTTGCATATTATTATTTATCATTTTTATTTATGTTTTACCTTTCCCAAATCCATGTCTAGCTAAATTTAGGTAATCGATATGTAGTAACAATTCGAAAGGGATTTGATAATAACTGGTCGAAAATTCTCTTTTCAAAAGTAATTTATGGTCTGAGTGTTTAAAATGGATTTACTGAATAAACTTCGTTGCGAAAGCGAGAACTTATTTAAAAGTAGTTTTGCCACGAAAGTGGGAAATTAATTAAGATACGAACCAACAAGCGAAAGTTGCGGTAAGATCAGATAGTAAACACTAGTCATTCATTTTAATAACAGTGAAAGCACTTTAAAATGAATTAGAACTTAGAGATTTCCAAAAAATAATTTAAACCCCGAATGGGATACGAAAGTGTACGTTTGGCCCTTAGAATTATGATTAGCGTCAATAACCATCGTGAGGCGAGAGTCTTCAAATCACCATTTTCTGCTTAAATAAACTTTGAAAATTATTTCATACACCGGTAACTTGTCAAATCCCTGAAGAACACAATTACTGCATATCGATTCAATCAATTATAATCTAAGTAACCGTCTTAGTTTACCTTTTAGTGACAATCTTATTCCCTTAAACATATTCTACCTAGCTAAACATAGTAACTCCCGAGAACACTAGTTTGATTACGAGTCCCTGTGGGATCGATATCTATTATTACTACGCGATAGACTGTGCACTTGCAGTTAGGTTGTATTAGACATAGAAAGTCGCGATCACACAGCCACCGGAAAATTCAAGCGTGTTCTTCATCCAATTCCAGGAAGATTCAAATGAACAAGAACTTCACCTTCTTCGTTCGTCAATATTTCCAGAAATCTTCAATGACCAAGAACATTCATCTTCCTCCTCTCCAGATTTTCCAGAAACATCAAAGACATCATCAATCCGCAAGCGTTTTCGCCAAGAACGTCCATCAAGATTGCTCCAGATTTCAGTCCTCTTCACGATCTTCACCGATCCTCGCACGTTCAATAGGGATCTTCAACGGCGTTAGGTTTTCTCGTCAAAACGTCCAAGTGACCTTCATCGTCCAAGCTTCAAGATCCGTAGATCTTCACGCGTCTTCGACTTCGCCATCTCAATCAGGTGCGCCCAGAAAGTCTTCATAGCATTATCCAGGTTCCCTTTTCTCCTTCGTTCTGAACTTGTTGATTCTCGTAGTTTGGGTTATTAGCTAAAAAAAACTAGATTGTGTTTGAGCAAGATTAGTTCAGATTCAGAGTTGATAGGTTAATGGTGTTACTTTTTATGGAATCTGGGTTGACAAAGGTTTGAGAGGCTGAGAGATTGAAAGAGAGGATGGAGAGGGAGAATGAAGGAGCGCCGCTAGGGCTTTCTGAGAAGGCGATGAACAGTGACAGAGGTAATGAGGATTAGGGTTTTGTTGAGGGGTTAAGTGGTATTGGATTCGGGCTTAGGCCCACGATGTGGTTACTGATTATCTCCCCATTTTTTTCCCATTGTACCCCCTTCCCAGTATTGTTTCTCGTTATGGGCCTTAGGCCATATTACTATCCACGCCCCCCAGTCTGGGCCGAATGGAAATGCAAGGAGAATAATTGCCTTTTGCCCCCCCCCCCCCCCCCCCCCCCCCGTTTTCATTTTCCTTGGTTTTTTTTAGTGTTTTTTTTCTGAATGGGCTCAACGCGCTGACTATTGGCACCCCCCTCCTGAGCCCAATGCATTTCTGAACTGCATATAATTGCTATTTGCCACGCATATTTTTCATTTTTAATTGATTTTCATTTTATTTTATGCTTGCATACAGTTTAGTAGATAATTCACAATAAATTGAAAAATGATCATTTTAGAATGGGATTTTTTTTCCTAGTTTCCTTAGGACCTCTAGAAAATTGTGAAATAATAAAAATATTGATTTCATGCATTTTTATATTTTTGGCATATTTTACAATATTATTGCTTTTACTTTACATTTTGTTGATACTTGATTTTTCTGAATTTAGTATGAGAGTTTGGTGCATGGATTGATTCTTGTGAGGTTGATTAGATTAGGGAAGCATGTACCCTTAGGAATTTTTTCATATTTTTGTGACCAAAATTTAGGTTAATTTGGGAGGTAGATAGGAGTGGTATTAGGATTATGGTTTCACAACAATTAGGTGCAGTTTAGGGCATAGTTTTGGGGTTTTAAAATTGATTTAGGTCTTGGGGTTTATATGGGGTATAGGGTACATAGTTAGGGTCCCCTAGAAATTTAATTATGATTTTATAATGAGTTTTACTATTTTTACTTGATTTTTGCAAATTAGTTGATATTGGTGTGATTCCCACTTGGGATGTTGTTTGTTTGTGGGGTTTTGGGCATTTCAACTGGGGTGTGGGGCTTGGGCTTGGCTTGTGGAGCATGATGAAGACCTTGAGTGATGATTGAAGACAAAGGATAGAGCATGATGCATGAAGATTCCTTTCCTGGCATATGGTTTTTGAAGATAGGAAATAGGAGAAATAGGCAGAGCTTTAGATTAGACTGGATTCTTCTTACAAACATGGAAAGCATCCTGTGCTTCCATTACTCCCAATGGCTAGAAGTCCTTCTAAGATATTCACATCCCTCCTTTGGAGGGATAAGTGGCTTGTCTTGGAAGTAGAACTTTGAGGGAACCTGTCTCTCATAATGGTAAACACTTATAGGCTTCCTTTGGTTGTCAATAAGCTGTTTAGCATTCAACTTATTCTATTAAGTGATTCTCTTATGGAGTGCTGGCCTTGAAGAAAGAAGTTCATTGCAGATAAGAAGAAATTCATTGCATTGAAGATTGATAAAGATGATACCTGTTCATGTCAAAGCTGCTCAACTGTGGGATTAGGGTTTTACTGCTGTCTGAAGCTGTCAATTGTTGGGGTTAATTGCTTGCTCAGGCTTGGTGTTGCTTGGAGTGTAGGGGATCATTGAAGAGTTGATTTTGGGGTTCACTTGAAGATGTTACTTTTTTGCTATTAATCAACTGTAGGAGCTGGTGTGCTGTCAGAGCTGGTTTTGGGGTTTTATTTTCTTTGTTGTATTGTTAATTTTCCCATAGGTTTGAAGTGAAGCTGTTTCACTTTGCCTATTGTTTTCCCAGGTTCGAGGTTGAGTGGGGCTCCCTTGCCTCACTTATACTGTTGCATCTCATGCATTTTACTGTTTTACTGTATATATGCTGTTTCTTTTCCGTTTATCCCCTAGGATCTCTGTTTCTCTCTGTGCAAGAGAGAAATATGACAGACATTAGGCTTTCATCCATGTATGATAACATTAGGGTAGTTTTGATTCCCATCTCTAACCCTAGGTTTTTAGATTTCTTTCTCTTCTCATCTCAGAATAATTCAAAACACAGTAATAAGGATAATTGATGTCGTACGCTACAAGCCTTAAGCTATTTGAGAGAGGATTGCTGGAGGGTCACTCTTCAGTAATCTGATTGCTTAGTGTGTTACCCTTAGGGTGACATACGACGTAGTCACTCTCAAATCATAGTCTCTAGTGCGTCAGAGATTGCAAACATCATAAAAAAACAGTTCTTGCGTAAAAGACTGAAAACCAATCAAAATGTCATTTTTGTCCGCTTGGACCCGTAATCAGGAGAAAACCTTTTTCAGAAGGATAAAAACAATCAAGACAGACTTGTGTCTTCCGTAGCCCGAACTACGTTTGCTCTGATCTTTCATGCTGTATGAAAGTACGTAGGCATAGGATGCCGTATCCTAGCGAGCAACCTTCCCCTCCTTTCCCGTAGGTAGGCGAACTACGTTGACTCTGATTTCCCGTTTCAGACGGGAATACGTAGGCATAAAGTGCGATACTTTGCCGAGTCATTTTATTTTCTTTTAACCCCAGGCCTGTAGAGTAGATAGAATAACAATCCGTACCAAAAACAAGCATGGATCCCGTCGAGTACGACGGACGTGAGGGGTGCTAATACCTTCCCCTTGCGTAACCGACTCCCGAATCCAGGATTTGGTTGCGACGACCATTCCTTTCCCGTCTTTGCATTAGGTTTACTCTGAGCGTTTCCTTTCCCTTCTTTGGGATAAATAACGCACGGTGGCGACTCTTCTGTTCAGCCGACGCCAATTTTCGCGGTAGCGACAAGACGTTATTATGAAGTTTTATGATGAAATGTGACACCCTTGTGGTGATGTACTCTGATATAACTATTTATAATTATCGTGAATGTTCTTCGGGATATAAGGGTGTTACAAATTGCATCTTACCTGGGACCACTTGCTCGCCTTCTTAGGAACTTCTTTTTGGGACCACTCTAAAGATGTCACTCTGAGACCACAAAAAATAAACAAATTTCTTCTTTGAATGTCGCAAATTAATATTCGTTCTTCCCAGACTTGTGTGAATTAATACTCCTTGTTCGTTGACTGATACGCACCTTTAACATATAACCAATGTAAACTTCTGCTACAACAAACATCTAAAGTTGTCTTATCTAAAGTTAATAGGATTTTCTTATCTGCATTTTCCACACTAGTAAATTGAAATAAAACATATCACGAGTAATCAAAGTTGTTATTACATGTGACATGACATATAAGCTTCTGTTAGTGAAAACTAACGCGAGGGACCATATTATGAGACGAAAAACTTTATGAGGACCAAAGTTTGAAGAAAATTTTTGTAGGGACTAAACTTGAAAGGTGTCATATTTATAGGGACTAAAAACATATTTAACCCTAAATATTATATGCACTCATTTTCTCTCTTCATTCAAATTTCAGATCTTTCTCACATTTATTTTTTTTCACACTTTCTAACTTTCATTTTAATTTTTTCTTTATTTATTTATTATCACTAAAAATATTATGAATCTAATTTTTAATTTTAATAAAATAACACTATATATTTATCTCAAAGATCACTATTAACACAATATCTATTTTATTTTAATCAACCATTATCTTAATTTAAGAGACAAAATCCTTATTTTAAATTATTATTATTTTTTTCTTTTTCCATATCACGATTTATTTTTTTCTTCTTTTTATATAATTATTTAACACAATTAAATTTAAATGATTATTTTTCATTTTACAATTAAGTAAATCATTCTAAATTTTGCATTTGTATTTAAATACATTTATATCACATCAAACAATTTTTTTTATCTCACGGATCATTATCACATCAAATTTTTTTTTTATCTTTCTTCATCTCACGAGTCATTTTTCTTCTTCTTTTTGCATGATTATTTAATACAAATTGAAATTGTATAATTATTTTTATTTTATAATTAAACTAATTTCAATTTTACACATGTATCTAAATATATTTTATATTATATCAAATAAATTTTTTATTTTACGGGTCACTATAAACACAATACATATTTTATTTTAATCAATAATTACCTTAATTTGAAGAATAAAATTTTTATTTTCAAATATTAAATATTTTTTTTCATCACACGAGTCCCTTTTCTCTTTATATTTTAAATTAGTTGTTCATTTTAAAATTTTATATATATATATATATATATATATATATATATATATATATATATATATATATATATATATATATATATATATATATATATATATATATATGTATATATATATATATATGTATATATATATATATATATATATATATATATATATATATATATATATATATATATATATATATATATATATATATATATATATATATATATATATATATATATATATATATATATATATATATATATATATATATATATATATATATATATATATCGTATCAAATATTTTTACCTGTGTGGGAGCACATATATCTTTCCAGTTAGTTTATTAAAAAAAAGAGAACTAGAGAACTAAAGACAAAAAAATTTAAAAATCTAGGAATAATTAGTCCCTAAGTCTCGTAGATTAATTTTGAGTTGCGATTCAGTCCTTCAATAAAAATCATTTTATATTGGTCCCGTAATATTACTTCCGTTGGCAGTTGAAATCCTTGTCGTTAGTTGTGATGCTAAAACGTTAGTATCTGCCAAAGTGACATGCCAAGTGTGTGGTGACTCATCAAAAGAAAGAATAAACAATGATTTAAATTGTTTAATGTTTTCAAGAAAATTTCTTCTGCGCTCATCCTCTTGTGTTTCTAGAAAATTGCTCTTGCTCTTGTTTTCAAGATTTTGTTTAGGGTTTCCTAAAGTATTTGTTCTAGTTGCCTGCTTCCCTTTGTCTCTTCGTTCTAGTTTCCTAATCTCTTCGTTCTTTTGTAATCTTTTCTTTCCTAATCTCTTCTTAGGGTTTGAATATTCTTCAATATCTAAGGTGTTAAGCAGTTCTTCCATTGGAACAGCTGGGTCAATTATACGCAGAAACAAGAGGAGAGAATGTTGTTGCTAAGATGAATGTGTGCTTCATACCGTGGGTGACATGAATAGTGTCAATTTTGGAAAAAAGTTTTGGGATTGTAGAAATTTCAGAAACCATGTGAACAAGGGTTGTAATTTTTTCAAATTGTTCGACGACGACATTATTGATGAAAGGGATTTGAAGATCGAGAGGTAAAAGAAGAAAATTTATAAATTGAAGAATGAGATCATTAAAACTAGGGAGTGGTTGAAAGTGTCTGTGGTTATTGGAATATTGAGCCTAGTGTTTAATGTTGTATTTGTAACAATATTATTTTAGATTAGTTATTTGTATGTGTAATGAGATGTATTTGTCAACATTTATCTGTCATGTAATGCATCTGTCAAGGAAATGTGTTTGTGAATATTGTTATGTATTTGTCAATAGTTATCAATGAAATGTATTTGGAGTAATCTTACATTTTGTAATATACCAGAACAAATGAACTTTTTATTTGGTGTAGCATAAGCATAACAGTATACCAGAACAAATGTTTCCCTTAATATAACAGAACAAATGCACACCATAACCAACTAACATAACAATAGTAACATAACCTTAACAAATGCACACCATAATTTTGTCACAACAATAGTAAAATAACCTTAACATAAGTTGTTCTAAAGGTCATACCAAAAGTAACATTATAGGTCATGCGTGATAGTAACAAAAGTTGTATTAAATATCATACCAAAAGTAACATTATAGGTCATTACAAGTGACAATAAAAGTGGCATAACTAGCCATAAGTCATAAAGTAGAAAATATGCATTGTATGTCATTTGTTATAAGTCATTACTAGCCATTACAAGTCACAACAAAAGTGGCATAATAAGTCTAATACAAAAACTACAAAATAGGCCAAAAGTGACATAAGTGGTACACATCAAAAGTCAACATAAAGATCATGGTTGGCTCATAACCGGTTTTAGACCCTTTTGAAGCTTCCTTTTCTTTTTGGGTGGTTGCTGAGTTGAAGCTCCGTCTAGTGTTGGTTGGCTTGAGGTAACAACAGGTGTTGGTTGGCTTAAGGTAACATATAGTTGTGGTTGGCCTGAGCTAGCAGCTGGTTGTGGTTGGACTGAGGTAGCATATGGTTGTGGTTGGACTGAGTAACATTTGGTTATGGTTGGACTGAAGTCATAACAGTTCTAGGCAACTTGCAAGTGGCCTTATTGTGACCATCCTTATGACACCTACTGCATTTGATACAAAATTTTGCCTTTTTCAGCTGTGTCTCATTTCTCACTTGTTCCCCCAGCCTCCTTATTCCTTTTCTTCTTGGGTCTATCAGACATCCTTTTTATGGGGGGGGGGGGGTGGTTTCAGATCAACAACATCTGTTTTGGTCCAAAGAGATTCTCCATTAATTGGATAAATCACTAGTAAATGCTCAGACACAAAATCATCCACTTGTAAATGCTGATCCTTCATACATGAAATAACATGACAACATGGTAGCCCCGTCAGCATTTACCTTTTACAAGAACACCCATACTTTGATATATTAACAACAAACTTTTCTTCTATGAGTGATATATGCCTAACCTCATAGTCTACTTCACCTGCACACTTGTTAAAATACAAAATTATATTAACATATTTAGCAGCATATTACCTAACAATCCAAACAAGTACGAGCATATTTGGTAACCGAATGATATCAACGTATTACCTAACAATCCAATTGTTTGTTCTTTGTGATTCCTTTTCCAACCTCTTTTTGATATTTGACATAATGGTATCAACATATTATCTAACAATCCAAACAAGTATGAGCATATTTTGTAATAGAATGATATCATACTTGAATTTCCCATTCTCTTTACATTTTCCTTTACCTTTTCCTTTCCATTTCCTTTACGTTTTACTTTGTCCTTCATCTTTCCTTTCCCTTCATCTTTATCAGCTATTTCTTCAGCAATTCCAATTGAACTCTCAAAGTTTACATTCAAAACACTATCATTTTCACTATCACCAACATGTTTTTTATTACATCCCAATCCCTCATCTTCTTGGTTACATTCTAGTCCATGATGACCATATTAGTTACAAATAAGTCCCTCAGCTACTGAATCAGTTTGAACACTTACCAGTTAAGGTGTGCCATCCAAAATATCATCTTTTTGATCATATACAAAATGATCAGTAGTCCCATCTAAAGTAATATCCACTATTGCATCTTCAGACAAATTGTCCCCCTCAAAGTTAACATCCTGACATGACTCTTTTTAGTTACTACCCTCAATGGTTCCATCCACATTAACATCCTCAAACGAATCTTCTTGGTCAACTGCAACCGAATCTTCTAAACCTATGGGCCTTCCTTCATCAAACTTATCACTTAGATTATTCAATTATTCAATGGTCTCCAAGTCATCAAAAGTTCCTTTTACACCATTATTCAATTCATCCAACGTGTCATCTTCCAAGCTGTCTTCTTCTACATCATTAGGACCAACATTATTTTCACCATTGAGACCTACATTGTCTTCAAGAGGCAATATTTTCTCTTCCCCATACACTTGATGCATTACATATAGATGAACATTATCATTGATCAGTGTAATTATCTCCATTCTATTTATTCCTGCGTCATCTTGCAACATCTCTAACTCATTATCATCCATTACATCACAATACCACAAGCTCTCAATGTTTGGGTACCCTAAATCTTTCAACCTAAATAGGATCTCAAAATAACTCCAAAAATCCGGGTCAACTTGCCAAATTTCCTATAACCCTTTGTAACCTAATATGTTAAACTCACTAAACACACCCCCATGATGGATAACACACTTAAATCTATCACCCGTGACCTAATAACACCAAATAACTCATAAATCAGATGTTGAAGTAGACGAAATTGTTAAACATTTATTTTTTAAAATAGTAAGTTCACACACGTCCTTTGGCCTTGAAACGAGACAATGGTTGGGTTGCTAGGTATTGTCTTCTGCTATGTTCCAACAATCTCCGTCTTCAACCCCAATCTCTTCTTTTTCGCAGTTGCTAGGGTTTTTTTGACAATGTAAGTGAAACTATGAAACTGAAAGAGAAGATTAAGAGTTGGAGATTTTTGTTACTAAAATGAAAACAAAAGTCACTATATCACATCAGTATAATAGTAATTGGAAAAAAAACACAATGTCACATAACGTCTCTTAACGTTTTCTCAAAAGAGTTAATAGAAAGGATTGATTAGAATAATGAAATAGACTTAAAAGACTATATTGTATCAATTTTTTAACTGTAAGACTAATTAAAAATAATAAATTAACTTAAGAGACTAAAGAATAAATAAAATAAAAAAAATCTAAATATTGAAAAAGAGAAAGATGTAAATCAAATAGACAAAAGCTTGAAATGCAAATGGTCAGCTAAGCCCTAACTCCCAACATAAACAACTCACTTCGAGTTGTGACTGATCTGCTACTCCATTCTCATTTCCCTCACTTCCTCTTCACTTTCATTCTCAATTGCAGGTTAACACACTCTCTCTCCCCACTTCAATTTCTTTCCCCTTTCTCGAATTTTCGAAGCTTCATATCCGTCGCGTTAGAAACTGCGATTTACTTTTCCGAAATTCACCTTTCTTTCTCACTACTCTCTATCGCTCAGTGATTGTTTTGAACGCAGATATATCAGTTATAATGGCTCAACAACCTCTCTCTACTGAAACGCCTAATCCTATCCCTAATTCTTCTTCTTCTGCAAGTATGTCTCATTAATTCATCTTTACGTTTTGTTCTATTGTTCTTATTTATTCGATATTCAATCAGTTCATGCCAATTTGTATAATGCAACTGTTTTGCAGCTCCTGCATCATCATCATCACCGGCGCCACCAATCTCTTACGGGGTACATCAAAATGTCAACGTTTCTGGGAATTCTCACCAGTTGTCGTCACATTCTGTTAGTATAGTATCAAGTTGTTTGTTTGTTTGTTTGTTATTATTGAATGGGTTTGTGGTCCTGTGATGTTGTAGCTCAGTTCTAGATTTTCGGTTATGATTGTTTGTTGTCTTTTGATGCAGGGGATGAAGCCGAATTCGGCTGTTAATCCTCCTCATATGTCTGTTCAACCTCCAGTTCATGGTCTCCCTCCACATGCCGCTGGCCCTTCATATTTGTATAATATTCCTCAAAGTGCACCGCCTTTTACTGGCAACCAACATGCACAATCTACAACTGTAAGACTCTTGCTTTTAGTTTAATTTGATGAGTGTGTAGGTCGAGATATTGAGTACATGTTTGTTTGTGTGGGGGATAGGTTTGGGCGATTCAGTATGTTAGGGAATCAAATTTAAACTTTAAGCTATGGTTATTCGAGTAGGCAAAAATATGGAATGGAAATTGCTCAGTCAGTATGGCAAAGTTGGAAATTAAGTACACCACCTTGGAGAATTTGGTCAATCCTATACCTTTGAATTGAAGTGAGTTGAAAGTGATTTTCCTCTCTCTTCCAAGCAATGATTGGTTGCAAGTGAATGTTGAAACTTTGCCATCTCCTAAATAAACTGGCCGGGATGGAATCGACCTTGTCCAAGCAAGGCTTTGCTTAAGTAGGTTTGACCTGTTAAAACAATTCTAGTCCTAAGCCTCCTTGCTCAGGTTTCTTTAGCTATGGTCTGGCGTTTTTGGCAGTTTCTTTTGCTCTGTCATTTTAAAGACACGTTCCATATCAAGATATATAAATAAGTCATTCAATCTATTTCTAAGTTGGTTAATGGACGAAGATACCAACAAGGAGAAACATTATATACATTATAAGACCTTTAATCATGCCATGATTATATCATTAAATAGCTTATACGCTCAAGTCTTTACGTTGGTCAACATGCTCAAATCTCTGGAAGGATATTGAGGGTGATTATAACATATTACAAAATCCTTTAATATATAACTTTGGTAACTAAAAATATTATATTATTTTATGTCTACTTAAATAGGTCATTGGCCTAAAAGGCTTTTTAGATAACTTAAAGCCTTACCATTTTTGCTAATTAGACTTTTGAAAAAGCGTTAACCTAGTTTATTTAATAAATAAGTCTGGCTTTGCATAGTGACGTAGACAGGCTATAGGCTTTTGTCAGATGGTCTGACATATTTTCATGATTTCATCCCTATTTACCTCCCCCTTATTTGCTTACCTTTTAATTTTAACGTACCAACTCAAATACAAACATCTATTGCGCCTATCGAATACTCCCATTGATCTAAGTGATTATGGACTATAGTTGGGATTGACATAGATGGTAGACGTGCTTTAGGAAATTGGAATTCACATAAAGTAAATGATGCAAAGTGCAAGTAACTTTGTATTTGATGTACAAAAATGTCTAAATAACAACGGAAATGTTCGATTGATATTAAAATTGGGTGATGTAATTGTAATAGCATTGATGGGGGATCAATGGCTGACAAGCATTGATATATACTTTAATTGCTGCAATACTCAGGAAAAGAGCTAAATTAATAATATTTTCCTCGTATTTCTATTTGCTAATTGCAGAACATGTCCGATTCCGTTACACAAGATTTTAGTAAAATGTCATCTGCATCAAGTAATCTACATCCTATTCCCCCTCTTACTTCTACATCTGCAATGCCGCCGCCATCTGATCCTAACTATCGCCCCACTACTTTATGGATGCCAACTGGCCCATCTTTTCCCGTCCATCATGTAATGCCTGGAACTCCTGGTCCCCCTGGATTGGCAAAACTTGTGAGGATACCCTCCAATCCAGCTGCTCAATCTCCAAGCACAGAGTTTTCCTCAGCTGCAGTACCAAGACAAAATATACCTACTGGTCCCATTGCATTAGATCCTAATGCCTCACATAAAGGCATGCCCTATCCATCCATACCTTCCATGGTTGCTCCCCCTCAGGGATTTTGGTTACAACCTCCACAGATGAGTGGTATACCTAGGCCACCATTTCATCAATATCCTGCTGCTTTTCCCGGCCCCTTTCCATTTCCAGCACGTGGTGTTACTCTTCCTACTGTTCCAGTACCTGATTCTCAACCTCCCGGTGTTACTCCTGTGGGCCCTGTTGGTATTTCTACATTTTCTGCTTCCAGTCATCAGCTGAGGGGAACTCCTGGTTTGCAGGCAGAAGTAATTTCAGAACATGCTGGTATGCCTGCTGCTCCACTGAAATGTACTAGTTCATTGTTTTGGTTTGAAAATACAATCCACGTTCCTTACATTTGTGGTTCTTATGGTTGCAGATGACAAAAATTTAAATGCCATTATAACTCAAAGTGTGAATGCCGCTAATGATCAACTAGATGCTTGGACTGCCCACAAGACTGAAGCAGGAATTGTGTACTATTATAATGTTGTGACAGGGGAATCGACATACGATAAACCTACTGGCTTTAAAGGAGAGGTATTGATATTGACTATCTACCCCCTTAGTAGATCGCATATCTTTTCATGTCTTGGATCACCAGACATTTTTATGTTTTTTCAATAATATAAAATTTTCAAATATTCTAGAAGTCATGATATTCTTTAATATAGTTTATGTTATTACTTATTAGTATATAATGTTTGAAAGTTTTAGATAATGGACATCAACACACTAATAGATAGAAAATTTTAAATATCTGTAGACTAAAACCAATACCAAATAGTACAACTATACTGAATAATTTTGGTTGCATATTCTTACAAAACAAAATCATATATTTTAATAATTGATAGTATAATTTATGATCAATTTGTTTTTTTAATACAAATCATTTATATTTTGCATCTGTATGCAGGCTCACCAAGTTTCTGTGCAGCCTACTCCAGTTTCAATGTAAGCTCCTTGCTTATCTCCTGGTGGGAAAACTTTTCCATTGTAATATTCATTTGTTTATTTATCTTTTTAATCTATTGTTGCTGTTTTCTATGAGGCCTATACAAAATGTTCTTAATTGCATATCTTTATTAAAACATATATGATTCAACCGTTTAAAGGAGTCATTGACACTGCAGGTAATGGATTGTCAAAACTGTCTGTTGCAAACCTAGGAAAGAGGATCATGGTATTCTAATAAATTTAAAAACAGAATTTTATTGATATATTTGGGAGTTGGGAGGGAAAGGGGGAATCACTGGAAAAGAAATAGAGGATGAAAGTAAATTTTCTCCCATACTTTGAATGACTAAAATGAATAAATAGAATTAAATGGAGGGGTAGACAATGGCATATGAATTATTGCAGAATATTTTTACCTATCATCATTTGTTGATACATGGGGCCGGGGTACTAAAATAAATGTTGCCATACAATTTTAGTTCTGCAAAAATCTCATCAGCCAGCATTCCTAAGTTTCACACCCTACATGTAGAGATATGAATTTATGTTTGATATTCTAATAGACAAATCAGTCTTGGATAGAACATTATGTCAGAATTTGATCCATGTAGCTGACCTTACTTAGTGGGATAAGGCTTGGTTGTTGTTGTTCTTGTATATTGACGTGACAAATTGTTATTGGTTAGGCTGAAAAGTATTTGTTAGTTTTAAACAATGATTTACAATCTTACGATGCCATTTTTTCCTGTTGTAGGG
Organism: Lathyrus sativus; assembly: GCA_963859935.3. Classification (NCBI taxonomy): domain Eukaryota; kingdom Viridiplantae; phylum Streptophyta; class Magnoliopsida; order Fabales; family Fabaceae; genus Lathyrus; species Lathyrus sativus. Next base: position 516,104,321 of record OZ012741.1, read on the forward strand.
TAGATTTGCCTGGTACTGATTGGCAGTTGGTCTCTACTAGTGATGGGAAAAAATATTATTATAACAAGCGAACTAAGGTATGATTCATGTCCATCTCTTAACTTCATGATCTCGGTCATTTTTCTATTTTGCCTGCCATTTTCCTTGTATATTTGTTTCTCTAGGATGTATTAACTCTTTTTGACGTAACATTGCCTGTTTTGTCTTGTTATTTTTTGTTTTGTTTATTACTTCTGGTCATGCCATTTTCAAGTGTCATCTGCATCACTGTGACAACCCCTTTTCCTTGGTCCTCTCTACAAACTCATTATTATCCTTAACCTTTGGTAGCAGGTGTAATATTATTTGAGTGCAATGAAAAGAGGAGGAATGGAGTTGTTTCTCCACACGAGAGATTAGATGGTGACAAAAAAACCTAGGAACTAACAAAACAGGATTTGAACTTCTCTAGTAGAAGGATGACTTTAGAATAAAAAGGAAAGAAACACAAAAAACAAGAATTAAGCATTTTTCAATGCTAGATGTCATTGTCTACATGAATCAAATGACATTTTTTGAAAAACAAAAATCCTAATAAATTCATTTTGGGCAAGCTTTTCAATGTTAGATCATATAGAGAGAGGCAAAATAAGGAAACAAAAGTTATTTGATTTTATTTAGTTGAAGCAGTGTGCAAAAGTTATGAAGACTACCTTTGCCATTGACTTGATTCGATGTTGCGCATGTTTTCTTGGCTTCATTTTGGAATCATGTTAGTGGGTGTTTCATAGTGTATGGGGAATTTCCATGTGAGGTATTTGACGTTTCTAGAGAAAATTATTCTTGGGCTACCGACTAATAGCTTAAGCTTTAAAGAGTGATGGTCCATACATGTCCAAATTGTTAGGAGTATGGTTCTGGCTGCCCCATATTTTACAAAGAAGTTAGATTTCTCCACAGGGTAAAGTGGACAGGTGCTTTGTCCTATGGCTCTTTGTCTTGGATTGAGAAGGGGGTGTAAGAAGCAGCGCCAGAAATCATATCTCAAGTTATGACATCTTACTCAAAATGATAGCACCACCAACAACAATAAGCAACATTTAGTTATACTCCCATTGTATATGAAGCACATATCTCATGTTTAAGTTAAAACTCATAATATAATAGACAAATATTGACACAAATCTGAATCACTGGAAGCAAAAAAAAACTAACTAATAAATGCCTGGTTGGATATTACATACCACAATCAGAGAAACAAAACAGAGTCTGAAAACCATTGAACCATACTTCAACAAAATGAGCACGGGCAAATGACATACCAGCAAGAAGCTCAGTACACTCAGAACAGAACTAGAAGCAGCACATCTAATTCAAAGCCAGAGGACCAAAGTGTGACCAACCCTCTCTCTCAATCTGATCCATCACCATGCCTTTCTTTCCCAACCATAATCCACAAGCCACTTCAACTAGAAGCTACAACTCAAAGCTTAGAACCAACAGCTCAAATGTCAAGGAGAGTGAACAGGTAGTCAGGATGGATCAAATGAATGACAAGAGTCTATAGGGCTTGGAGTCTTAAGATTTTAGGTGGCCTTGGTTTTCATTTTTTGGAATTGGGTGACTCGACCATGGGATGATCCCAGGCAACCATACCAAATTGCTTTTTTGGCTCTGATTGGGATGATCCTAGCAAGCAAAACTCAGAGAAGCCTGCGATACTAGTATCTAACATGCGATTTTTAAGTTTTAACTACTCGGTTGTCTGCATTTCATGCCCAAAGAACTCTCGTGTGCCGGGGGGCATTAAAGACTTGAAAATCATTCTTGGGCCTAGCAGTAGCTATGAAAAATCAGAATAGGAGTCTGGTAGTATAGTTGGAGACATTTGGGAATCTCAAAGCACTGTTATTTTTATTTGGAATAAAGTTATTAATAGAATTACCTAAATAAGTTTTTGCAGGCTCTTCTGCTTCACAATGTTCTTTCCCTCAACATGTGTATAGTGTGCAAGTCAGGTTCAAAATCTGTATCACAGTTAGTTGTGCTGCCCTGCAAAATAGATACTTTTCTATCTAACCTTTTATAAGTTTTTTTGTTGGTCTGCATGAAAGCAATGAGGCATACATTATTTATTTATTTGATGAAGGGGATGGCCTAAGCCCAAAAGAAGAAGATTACAAACTAATAACACGAGTTTGGCATACATTATTGTTGATAAAACTAAAAAAGTGGTTCTTAAGTCAATGCATTAATGAAACATTAACCACACCACCAGTTTTCCTAAATAAGCAACATATTCACTAGAATTTTTTAAATTGGCTAAATTTTATTTCATATATATATACTGGTACTGCTTTTAATTAAATTGTAATGGTATTTCTCTATTATGTAGTTTTTTATTCTTTGGCTTTTGTTTTGTATTAGACAAGCTGCTGGCAAGTTCCAATTGAGGTGGCTGAATTGAAAAAAAAGCAGGAGGGTGATGTTACGAAAGAGAGTTTAATGCCAGTTCCAAATACTAATTCATCTTCTGATAGAGGGTCTGGAATGGTTGCTTTGAATGCTCCCGCTATTACTACTGGTGGTCGTGATGCTGCAACTCCTAAACCCTCTAGTGTACAGAGCTCACCATCGGCACTGGATTTGATCAAGAAGAAGTTGCAGGAATCAGGAGCACCTGTTACATCCTCTTCCATTCCTACACCATCAGTGCAACCAGGATCTGAATCAAATGGTTCAAAAGCAGCCGACTCTACAGCTAAGAGCATGCAAAATGATAATAGTAAAGATAAACAGAAAGATGCTAATGGTGATGCTAATGTCACTGATACATCTTCGGATTCAGAAGATGAGGATAGTGGGCCTTCGAAGGAGGAGTGCATAAATCAATTTAAGGTAAATTTCTTTCTATCGTTATTTGAGCTGATGTAGTTTCGTTTTTACTTCTTTCCTTTTATTGCCTTTATTTCTGTTATGAGGAAACCTGATCCTTTGCCGATTGCATTATTTTTTTAACCATGCTCAAATTATCATTGAAATATTCCTATGACTTACCTGTTTTTATTTTCTTTTTTTCTAAATTTTTGTTCCACACTAATATTTATATTTTGGTCATACTTTTAGTTGGATGTTACGTGCTGTTTTTATTAATTTTATTTCTATTTATTTTATCATTTTATTTTTTGTAAAATTAATTTATGGTCCATGGAAGAATTTGAAATTTGAAAATTCTTAATATTTGTATTTAAAATTGATATCCCTAGGCTATTAACCATCTGTGTTGGGAAAAGAAAACTTTTTTCCAGAATCACGGCACATGCTCTACTACAGTTTTAATTTAGGTATCCTACCTTTGGTTGGATGTATACCTTTGGTTGGATGTATACATATGCAGTGTTGTCTATGGCGGATAGCAGAGCGCCAAAATCCGGACATACCGGCCGCTTTGCGGTACCGTTATAGCAGATTATGGCGTAAAAACCCGCAATATCGGCTGATATTTACCATTACGGAGAGCCCAATAACCGCCATGTATATCTGCCATAACGGCCATGGCGCCGCCATTTGATAACTAACACTGTGCATATATTGACGGGGATCAACTTAATCTAGGATTGATGAAATTTGATGCCTTCAAAGAGTTATAAAGTAGAGTCACTATGACAGCGTTCCTTGTAATACTTGTGTTATCCTGCATGGCTCAATAGCTTTTTACAGGGTATCTGTATCTTTTTACTAGATATCTGTATTATTAAACTCAATGTTGGATTGTAAGTTACAATCACAGATCATATTTATAGAATTTTAGTTTAATCTAAAACCATTTGATGTCAATGGGATACTTTAAATGTTTTTGCTTAATCACTTTTTGATTTATCACTAGGCATGCATGTTTTAGGCTCTGGTGATTTGTTTCTGTTTGTTAACTTTGTGTGAAGCTCATATAGATTTAGTGCGGATAATGCAGAGAATTCTATAACTGATTTTCTCTCCGTTTTGTATATTATGAATTCTAATTGTTTGCACTATGATTGATCTATTTATAGATCAAAGGATAGCTCAAGGATCTAATTAACTTCTGTTAGTTTCCTGATTTTAAGTGATTAGTTAGGCATAGGAAGGGTACTGTAAAATACTTACAATGTAGCAGACCTAGTCTAAGCCTATCTAGAATAGTTTCAACTAACTTACTGTCAGTTGAACTGATTCCCTTAAAAGTTTCGAGTAAGAGCTAATGCCTATTAGCTTCAAAAGAACTCTATTTTTGCTATTGCTCATTGGGTTTTCTTCCAGACATTTCCTTGGTGTTTCAGCTCGTTTTTCTCTTGGATAGTATGAATTGATTCCTTTCAATGCAGTTGCTCTGGTTGAAGATTTTCGTGTGTTCTTCTTCTCTTCATATTAAACATGTCATGAGTACGGCAATACACACCATGATGCAATATCTAATGTGCCTTAGTTTCAATCTAGTATTATTTTCTATTTATTTGTTATGAATTTTGTAGGAGATGCTTAAGGAGCGAGGTGTGGCACCATTCTCAAAGTGGGAGAAAGAACTACCAAAGATAGTATTTGATCCCCGTTTTAAGGTATTTTGTGACCAAATATTTTCCATTGTTTCATTTGAAAATTAGAGCCTTCCTTCATCCGGAACTCATACAAATTGGTTTGGCTATGCATGAATCATGTACAAGTGCAACGGGAAAATTTGTCGAAATTTGTCTTACATCTGTTTTTCTTTATGGTGTTTGATTGATCTCCTTTTTGGTGTGTGGTTAGCATGTCTAATTTGATTCTTGCAGGAAATTTTTTCCTTACCTAGTTTATGGTTTAAGGTTACCTTTCATGGGTTTCAGTCAGTGCGTTGGGACTCAACTATTTTTTTTTGTGATCATGTATCTAGTTTTAAAGTTTAGTCAATTCTTTCCAAAAGATGATATACCCTCCTCCATGTTTGTAGGTCCGTGTCTATTAAAATATTCTTTTTACCCCATTATTTTTTGTAGTCATCTGCGAAATTTAATATTAATGGTAATATGTGTCAATACAGGCTATCCCTAGTTATTCTGCTAGGAGATCCTTGTTTGAACATTATGTTAAAACTCGCGCGGAAGTAGAACGAAAAGAAAAGCGTGCTGCACAGAAGGCGGCAATTGAAGGGTTTAAGCAGTTATTGAATGAAGCCTCAGAGGTCTGTGTTGCCTTAATTTGGAGATCATTTGTTCTTATAATTGTTCTGCTTTGAAGTCTATCTAGCTTCAATTTGTGCAACCACTGAAAGTTTATGGATAATTTTTTCTCAGGATATTAATGACAACACTGATTATCACACTTTTCAAAAGAAATGGGGAAACGATCAACGGTTTGAAGCATTGGACCGCAAGGAACGGGAGCATCTTCTTAACGAAAGGTGCCACTTTGTATTTAATTGGATATTTTTGAACTTTCTAACTTCATTTTCTTTGTATGTAGTGCGTTTTCGCATAATCACCATCATTGCCATTGAATTAGTTATTTGGATTTTTAGTTTTCGCACTGATCTTAACTTTAGGGTTTGCTAGCCTGATAACCAAGTTGGTCTGTTGCACCGCCCAAACATATACTTATCATTCTTACTGTGAAAATCTAGTATTTGTTTTTCATGCTCAAGTCCTTGAGTTTTATGGACAAATTACTCATGTATGTTGGATATAAAAATTAGAAAGGACTGTTATTTGACTATCTTGGTAGGCTGTTTTTATTTTTTTATTTTTATTTAATCATGGTTATAATACATCCTTGAGTGGCAAACAAATTTTATTGAAGTTGTGTTCAACCTTGGATTGAGCAGTAATACTTGCTTTATAGTTGAAACAGTGATATTAGTTTTTATTTGAGAATGGTCATTTTCTAGGCTCTAGGGCATCTAGTAGTTACCTTAGGAATGAAAGCATAATATTTCCTTCGTTACTCCTTTATATTCCACATTCTCTTCCAAGGACATCAAGAGATGGAACATCTGTTAGTGTAACTCATTTCCTTATTACAAAAGGCATAGAGGCAAACAAATCAAGTCATGCTTGCTGCATGTGGGTGTTTTCTTATTTCACCAGTGTCAGCTTGTTTGCTGTATGCAACAGTTCATCCAAAAAGAATGCCACCTTTCAAGCCATCCTTTTTGATTTTTGTTTCTCAAAATTTGGTACATCCGACTCAGCTAAGTCCTTACTTTTGTCTGTATACATCTATATTGTTTTGGTTTGCATCCTCATTTGCATTGATATTGAACTTTTTCCTAGACAGCGAAATGATTTCTAATGATAATGCTTGAAAGCAACATGAGTCAGCAGGTAGTAGGCTAATGACAGACTCTCGGATTCACTGTGGGTGTGTCCTTATGCCCTCTAAACTCTTTGGATTTGGCATGGTAAATGGTTTCTTATGTCAATGTGATATTTGCAGAATCCTAGTTGATGGGGTTCATGGTTGTGTTTCAGAGTGCTTCCTTTAAAGAAAGCTGCTGAAGAAAAAGCTCAAGCAAGGCGTGATGCTGCTTCTGCCAGTTTTAAATCAATGCTTAAAGAACAAGGAGATATCACCTTTAACTCCCGTTGGTCTAAGGTATGGGAACATTATGAATAAGTTGCGCCATGCTTTTTTTTTCTTAAGTCGCCTTAAATAGCGGCATTTGACTTGCCTCATTCCAGCCTCCAACACCTTCATTGTGTTGGATTTGAAGGGGTGGATTTAGTCCCACACTGCTTAGAGATATGACCTCTGTTGTGTTTATAAGTGGGGGTAATCCTTACCTTATAAGCCGGTTTTGTAGGGATGAATTAGGTCCAACCCTCACATTCTAAGATGGTATCAGAGCCTATCCTAGATCCTTGTTGGGCTTCCCGCACGTCCACACTCTAGGTTCATTGAGGCCCAGGTGTGAGGGGGTGTGTTGGGATTTCTGCCTTCATTGCGGTCCGTCCCTAGTTGTCTTAAATTGCAACATTTGACTTGCCTTCATTACAGCCTTCCACAACTTAATTGTGTTGGGTTTGAAGGATTTAGTCCACATTGCTTTAAGATATGACATGTGTTGTGTTGTGTTTATAAGTGGGGGCAATCCTCACCTTACAAGCCGGTTTTGTAGGGATTTGTAGGAATGAATTAGGCCCAACCCACACATTCTAAGAAATTCCTTTTAGTAGTAGTCAATATTTGTACAGTATTTTGAAGCTCAACTACATATAAATTGTTATACTTTTAGGAGAAATCATCTTAATTTTTGGATAACGTTCCTTTGAGTAGTATGATGATAAGCTAATATTTTCTATAAATCCTGAACAAGTGGTTTTGTGTACTTTCTAATTTCGTGTTCCTATGAGTTAATGTTTAACTTATATGTGATATATTTTGGCCATTGATTTTAATGATGTCTAAAAGGCCAGGTGTGATGAGAAATTAAGTCTTACTTCACAAGTGACGGTTTGTTGGAGGCTAGCAAGATAGAAATGTTTTCCTTGTTACTTAGAATGATCTCGGCATTTGAAAAATCATATGCTTTTCCTTAAGATCTCCATTTACATCCACTTACATATATGTATGTTTAGGTAATTTTGGTTCATGTTAATCTCTACTTTTCTGTGGGGTGTTTAATTTACTGTTTGGTTGATGCAGGTTAAAGAGAGTTTAAGAGACGATTTGAGATATAAATCTATGAAACACGAGGATAGGGAATTTTTGTTCAATGAGTATATATCCGAGTTGAAAGCTGCTGAACACGCAGCAGAAAGAGAGACCAGAGCTAAAAGGGACGAGCAGGTACTAGGTGGTTAATACATAATATGTAATGAATGCCTTTGAAATCATTAGAAGGTTGGTAAAATTGTGAAGAAAGAATAACTGTCGGTCCCCTTTCTTATAATTGATGCCTTGACATGATGCTCCAGTTAGTTCGTAGTGTGTAAATACTGTTTTTTATTTTATTTTTTAATAAACGCGGGTAAATACTGTTAAACTACTTCAAATCTAGGATTTTTGGCTATATTGAAGCTTAGTTTGTTAGAGTGGCTTCTATGACAGGCTCTATTGATGCCTTTTTCTGTTTTATGTTGGATTGAGTTGTTTAAGTCGGTTCATACTTGTATACAAATGTTCTTCTAGCAGCTCATTCTTAGTAACTTATTATAACATTGATTTTGACCAAATTAAAACTCAACTGATTTGCAGGAGAAGTTGCGGGAAAGGGAGCGGGAGTTGCGTAAAAGGAAGGAAAGAGAAGAACATGAAATGGAAAAAGTACGAATAAAGATTAGAAGGAAGGAGGCAGTTACTTCTTTTCAAGCTTTACTCGTGGAGAGAATCAAAGACCCGATGGTATAAAGCTTTTGTTCTTCTTGCTACTGTTGTTATTTTGAAGATTAGTTTCCTTTTCAAAATCTGAAAGGATTAGAATATCTTTTAGGTGCTAGAGTTTTAAACAAGTCATTTTGGTTTCTTAATTATTGATATTTTCCCAGATTTATACGCATGATACGCATGATTCCATTTTAATGTTTCCTCCCATTTTGAATTGGACTAAACTGCATTCAGTTAATTATTAGGAGGGTTTGGTTCAACATAAAGAAAAATAGATGAATGCAAATGAGTTCCTCAGACTTTTGAAGGCTAAATTATGCTAGGAAATTTGCTGTTTATAATAATTTCATATATTTTTTGTGTATGTTCTTAGGCATCATGGACAGAATCAAAGCCGAAGTTAGAAAAAGATCCGCAGGGACGTGCAACCAATTCTGTTCTTGATTCAACTGACATGGAAAAACTCTTCTGGGATCATATAAAGATGCTTCAGGAAGTAAGTGATAATATCTGATGTAATTGATATCTGTGAGGTTCTCTCTATTGTTGCATGTTCTTAACTATATATGCGATAGACTGCCCCACTTGAATGGGAGTGAGGCTCTGTTTGAGTAGAAGTGTATTTTTGGTTTAAAAATGTGCTACTTACATTTGTGACTCTTGTGATTGGCCAGCGCTGTGTTCACGATTTTAGAGCTCTTCTAGCTGAAGTGTTGACTTCTGAAGCCGCATCTCGGGAAACTGACGATGGGAAAACAGTGCTTAACTCATGGTCTACTGCTAAACGTCTTTTAAAACCCGATCCAAGATATAACAAGGTTCAAAGAAAAGATAGAGAAGCCTTGTGGCGCCGGTATGCAGAGGATATGCTGCGGCGGCAAAAGTCATCTCATGATTCAAAGGAAGATAAATATACAGACGCCAGAGGTAGAAAGTCTCTAGAATCTTCTAAACATACATTGGAATCAGGAAGATCGCATGAGAGAAGATAATTTTGTTTGTAATTCTTGTGTTTTTATTTTTCTCAGAATTCATAGATTAGGTTTCGTAAGTCATAACCTTGAAGCCTAACATTAGAACAGAAACATATCATACATTGAAGAAGTTCTAAATGCTGTTGTAGTATATCACTTTTATTCTCTTGTCGCTTTAGGATGATATGAATATCATTTATATTGTACTCCCTTCGTCTTATAATAATCATCGATTTAACAAAGAAAATTTCTTTCAAATTGTCTGACAATTGACATTTTTAAATAGAGGTATAAGCTGTAAATAAAAGAATATGACATTCTCTTGTAATTAATGCTGCTGATTGTATATTTATGTAGTTGAAGGACACGGTTTCTTCATATTGCTCTTATTTTCTCTCATTTAACATGATATCTTAAGTTTATTGGGAACTGTCCATACACTCTAAAATAATTGCTTCGTCTTCTCTCCCTCCCTCTCATTCTGATGGATTTTAATATCATTATCGAATGTTGAGGATGGTTTTCCGTCTCAAAACATCGCTCCAAATGTGAATTTTGTCATCATTTGAAACCTAGTCTTGTTTGCTCTCGGAAACTGCATGGCCTCCTTCCATGGACCATAAATCCTCTCCTCCGTCAACACTATTTTAAAGATTTTCTTCAATCGTTAGAACTCATAATTTGTTGTTTTGGTTGCACACACTTCTAAAGAATGACAATGTCTTCAAAATGACAGTTGAGTTCGTAGATTCGAATTTGAATATATTTTTAAATAAAACTTCAAGATTTCTTCTCTTTCGCAATGGAAGAAGTTGAGTTTGTAGATTCGAATTTGAATATATCTTTAAATTAAACCCCAAGGTTTCTTCTCTTTCGCAATGGAAGAACAACTATAATTTATTCTTATTGTTGATTCAATACAAGTATTTTAGGCTATGGAGATGACAAAGATGAAGGTTTATGGCTAATTCGATTTAGGATTTAAATGTGGTGATAACAAAATGTTGATTCAATAAAAGTGTTTTAGGCTATGGAGATGACAAAGATGAAGGTTTATGCCTAATTCGATTTAGGATTTAAATGTGTTGATAACAAGATGCTAATTGAGATGTTGTGTGTACTAAAATAGACTTCATTTGTGGAAAATAGACACTAAGAACATATATGACACAATTTGAAAAAATAAGGGATCAAATTGGTCTTTTTAAAAGTTAAAGGATCAAAATGGATCCCGAGTTAAAGATATGGGACGACAAAAGATAATTTGCATTTTAGAATCCTGTCACTACACCTAGTCAACTCCACCCTGAAAAAATCAAGTACTAAAGATTTCCTCTCAGAAATCCTGCAGAAGATCGAGTGGGCCTCAGGAGTTTGAGGGCTCCCCTGCATATACATCAAACTGTTTGATCTCTTGCCTTAATAAAATCAACCTATGACCATGGAGGTTGTCCTGGAAGGTATACATCTCGACAAAAAGATGAAAGAAGAGATTCATAGACGACTTCCAATTTCATATTCACACAAAAACTAGAACACTTTCACGAAAGCCCGTCATTTGAGTGTAACTGAGAGGACATATTTCTCCAATGTTTCAACACTTTTTCAAATCCGTTGAAGGAAAAATCAGGGCATATTTCTAAAATTTAGGTAAATAATCATACACTCATAAAAAGGGACGAAACAATCGTCAAAATAGCTACAAATCATTTTTTCAGAATCAACGAGGATAATAGCTCAATCAAAAGGTAATCCTACTTCTATAAGAGCACCTTTTACTTTCGTTGTAGCGTTAAAAAGAAAAATAGTCCTTAGTAGTCCATGATCTACTCAATGATACTAGTTCATGTCATTTGGTTTTCAAGTAGAGTATGTGCTCGACACTCAAGCGATAAGTAACACAAATCGGGAAGGGAAGTTTGATTCGAAACTTTGATTTCGACCTCGCTGGTATCCCGACCTTGTTAAATTCTATAAGACCTAACAAAATATTTAGTTCTCTACTCGTCTCGGAAAATAATCAATACGTGTGTTAAAGGCCAGACAAATGGGAAAGAGCTATTAGTTATCCCCGAGAGGCAGAGGTAGCGTTGTCGTTTCAAACACTACCAATGAATTTTCTAGCACTTTTCATAGAAAGCACGAGAATACTCATTAGGAAAAGGTTGTCGAAAAAAGATTTGTTAGAAATACCATTAGACTCAAAACTATTAAAAATAACTACAAATTTTAAGTTAGAAAGATTATGTGCTGAAGACATAGTATTCGAGTTATCTAGGGTTTCTTCCCCCACATATGATAAAGAATTGCCACCATCGGAGTTACTCATGAAACTCATAGGTTGGTTATCTATATAGACCATAACAAAGATAAAGAAATATAATTTATAAGTCAAAGGATGGAAATGATACCAGGGAAGAAGGTGAATCAAAGAAACGAAGAAGAAATGTTTGATGATAAATCAAAGCCAATTGTCACGCTCTAGCCTAAGAGCATAGGGCCACATGCTTAAAATTAATTTGAAATGTTCTAATGATAGAAAAGAGATTTAATGCATATGTTCCTCATCCCTTATAATCGACGATCAGACTCCTCCACTCTCATCTGCATTGAACTCGACAATATAAGAATGTCATAGTTTCTAATAAGACTTCTTGCTTGACACCTCACGATAAATCTCAAAGGCAACAGTTCTGGACCGATCAACTGTCCAATAAAAAAAGACACATTCACTGTTCTAAAAGAAAGATTCAATGATTATTTGACTCAAATATAAATATCCACATGCGTAAGACGGAAGGTACGCACATTTTTCATACTTCATTCTATTCATTTTTAGACTAAATTACAAACTTTTAGATGTTAGAGTGTTAACTTGCAAATTTACCTATGCGTTCGTCCGTTCCGAAGACTTACACCATCCGGAGTTCACCACTTCAATTCACTTATAATTTTGATTTAAAAAAAAAAAACATTAAGCATTAGTATGTATGTATCCAATTTAGCGTTTTACGCTATTAAACTTTAAAAAGAAAGTGTTGAAGAGAGGTTATCATTTTTTCCGCTGTGTTTTGAGATGAAAGTTCTTATCTTTTTCATTACAATTATGGAAGGCAAATTCACAATTAGATAGACAAAGTCACAATTTACACAATATGAAAAGGCATGTTAATGAACAATAGAATAGGGGAAAGATAGAATGATGAACTTAACTTATTTATTTAACATGGTGAACTATTAAAATTAGTATTGGTTTAATAAAAAATACATTTAATCGTTATAATGGGTTGTGAATGGCCTAGTATTCAATTAATTATAAAGAAAAATATTTATATTTATACTCTAACACATATTTCTAACTATACTTCAATATTTATCACAAATTGCCATTACCATTTTTTTTGTTAATTTTAAAATTCAGTTTGAAAGTAAAATTTTATTCATTAAGAAAAAGTAACGAGTGTTCAATACTCTTAAAACCAAAATAGCCTCACACTTTATCATGATGAGGCAAAAATTGAGTTATACTCCAAACTCATTTGAGTATAACGATATAAAATCCATTTTATTGGCTTCACTAATGGATGTCAAATATGTGAATGGATGTAATAACTTTTTATTCTCTTGTTAAAGAGTATGTCTAGAATTCGGAAATGTATCGCACTCCATTCCCATTTATTTTTGAGCCAGAACTTAAGGGCAATGTTAAATTTATTTTATGATGCAGATGCATCTCTGAACATAATTTTATTTAAATATGCGTCGGAGTCTCTTCTATTAGACAGGTAACTTCAAACATAAAAAAAAGAAAGTGAATTGTGGTATTTAAAATTTATGATTAATTTTAAACTTTTCTTGTTTAAAATTGTATTAGTATGTTTATGTGAGTAATTGCAGCGAAAAATTAAATTACGAAAGTAAATTGCAGAAAAGTAAAAAGATATAGTTAGAAAGATTGTACCAAAGATTTATACAGATTTGACTGAACATTATCATAGTACTATCCCCAAGAGGCCTTCTTAAGATTTTGACTAAAACTTTGAGCTTTTACAGGTTATACCCACAAACCTTTTGATACAAGTTGATCTTTACAGTGTCTTATTCCCAATCAAACAAAAAACTTTTACCCAAGCTAAAATAATAATCAAAATAGAGATTTTTCAGGCTAATTTCAAGAACTAAACATAGATTTTAATACTGATTAATCTCAAGAACCTAACTCTATTATTCAAGAGTATCACACTCTTGAGTAATAATAAGGACACTTCACTCAAACAATTTCTTCCTCGTTCACTCAAATCACTAAGACAACTTTAAGTGAAGAAAAATATTTCTAAAGAGTGAGGGAGAAAAATAGAGAGATAAATTGTAAAGAAAATGTAAAACCTCGGAAATTGGTGTGAAATGAATAGGAGATGACCCTCCTTCGTATAGGAGAAGGAAAAACCAAAAAAGAAACTATCCATGGGCCAAATTAATATTCTAATCGATTAGCATAAAAAACTAATCAATTAGGCAACTCACTTTTAATCAATTAGCAAGTCCAACATGGAAAGTTTGGATATTAAGCCGTTACCAGTCATTAAGACACTATCCTACTCGATTGGTTAATCTTTTGAGTCTCTTCTAACCGATTAGCTTAAGCTCTAATCGATTAGTTAGTACAAAAATCTTCCAAACAATTGTATTAAGGTCATAATTAATTGGCTTGTTCAAAAAAACTTTCAATCAATTGTTTTATGGTTCCAATCGATTAGTTAGTTTAAACATGCTTCAAAAAGAAGGCTGACAGTATCTTAATCACTTGGCTCAGGTTTGAAAATATTTTAAATATTTTTAATGGATCAAAAAATAGGTTTTAAGTGTAGTGTTTGTGTGAGTTGCCTTAGTACTCTTAAGCACTACCTTACTTTTACAGTACTCGATTCACTCAAACAAACCAACAGACATGACCTGGCGAGCTTTCACATCTTTCATTATAGTAGCTTCAAGACTTTGTTGAATAGTATTTTATTGTATAAGCACTTGATTTTGAGTTCTCTTATAAGATATTTTGGTTATCATCAGGATATTGTCACACGTTGCCGTCATCAAAACTCTAGATGCTTTTATTTATTACCCGCACGCACATAGATTCACATTCTCCCATTTTTTAATGATGACAACACATCACTTATGGGAGGTGGTAACAAAAATAAATACAAGTATTTTGAAGTGATTAAACTCCCCTTAAATTAGGCCGAGAGTATACTTCTCCACCTAAGAGTATATTCCCCCCCTTTGTCATTATCATAAAGGCATAAAATAATCAAAGCACGTAGATTCCATGTAACAAGAATGAGTTACCTTATAGAGATTGTCACTAGCAATCCATAGTAAGGCATATGATCTAAAATTTTATTTCAACCGGTAGGTACGCTTTGGATAGCTTATTCTCATTGGTTCTTTATCGAACATACCTTAAAGTCTTTGAAGCTTTCTATATCGAGAGGAAATTATGTTGTCTACTTCTTTCTTTATCATATTCTCTTGTCTTAATAAATCTTTTGGACAACTTCTTTTTATCCTCCCTGAGCCTCAGATTAATATTGGACTTTAGACATGCTATATTTGACACCCCTTTGCTCTAAAACAAGTTGAAACTCAACCATAGGTTAGTAGAAAATAAATTTAATTGACTAAGCAGTTAATAAATCACTTACTAGAGAACCAATCAAAATTTTCTGATTTTTCAATCTCTATTATGTGTACTACCTCATAATCTCAAGGTAACTTGATAAACTTACCTTTTTGTGAAAATGACAAGCCACCGTCGATTTTCCTTCTTAATAAATAATTTGATACGAGAATTGGTTCAATTAAAAGACTAATAAGTCCATTAAAAATTTATCATCTTAACCTCTCGTGTTCAACATTATTATTATAGTTAATTATGTTGAAAGACATAATCAACGTCTTGTTTAAATTCATCAGGTTAACAATCACTTCTTCTTGTACTCTCAAAAGAGTTTCCCATATTTTAATCTGAATTATACCAGAAAAATTCTTATACAAGAATTTGTTAGTAGCATCGAATCAACAAAAAATCATGCACATGTAAAGTATGCTCGGTTTGAAAAAGAGTTGTATCATCCTTTGAAATTTATTTTCAAGCAGAAAATTTCTCAGACTATTAAACCAATATCTATGAGCTTGTATTAGATCGTAGAGACCCACTTTCATTTTGAAAACATGAGTAAGAAGAGTTTTAAAAATTACTAGAATGATTAACATGTACTTCCTTATGTATGTAATAGTTCGGAGTGCATTCTTTACATTCATTTGGAAGATTTTGCAAAAATGCATGAGAAGACTATAATCATCCTTATGGCTTCTAGTTGAGGTACACGAGCATAATTTTTATCGAGATATAAGCTTTGATTGTAATTTTTTGGAATGAGTCTTTTTTAAAACAAGGATTTTCATCAAGCTTGTTACAAAAGATTCACTTAAGATTTCAATAACTCAACTAGCTTTGGGGACGAGTTCCCAACCGTTGTTTCTCTCAAATTGATTTAGCATTTCTTGCATAGCAAGTGACCAATATTCTTTGATGATAAATTCATCAATTTCCTGTTGTTCAATTTGTGAAACAAAATCCATATGATTACATACCTTCCTAGGGGAGTGTTGAGATCCAATTCTTACAATATACTTTTTTTGATTGCCTTCTTGGACTTTAATTTTTCTATTTAGACTTTAGACTTCCTCTTATCTTTTACGTTTTCTTTCCCTTTATTGTCATCTTCCAATGGTGTCCTCTAAGGGATACATGCAAAAGTAAAAAATTTACTTCTACCTGCTAGGGGTTAGTTCCCCAAAGGTAATGTGTATGAGTTCTCCCATAGTCACGGTACTTTCGAAAAAATGTTTTAAAAAGATTTTACATTAAAATTTTTATTGGCCATGCATATAGAGGAATTAAACACGTTTATTACCGTTGTTACACAACTTACTTAATATTAAGTAACATGTAGAATAATGATATTGTGAGATGTTGGATCGAACTCTAGTATGGTCGAAGCCTGTTCGCGAGTAATGCATGTTGTAGTCGAAGTTTGTTCTAACATGCATTAGTCAATATTACTAGGGTTGTTAGCATGTTGAATTGGGCCTTTCTTGTAAGCCCAATTGTTTAAGTTAGCTTGTAATGGGTAATTGTTAAAAAGCCCATTAGGTTAGTGTGCTATTTTTCTTATAAATAGGATACTAGTTTCTCAATCTTGACATAAGGAAAAATAGGAAGATAAAATCCTAATTTCAAGAGAGAGGTTATTTTGTTATTCTTGTATACTTGTAATCTTGTTCTAAGAGAAAAGAAAGAATAGCAGTTTAATAACCAATCCTTGTTGTTCCTTGTTGTTTTCTTCTTTATTAACCATAACCATTGTGTGTTTCTTGATCATTAAGAAACTGTTTATACTTAGTTTTAAGGTATTCGATTCACAACAAATTGGTGCGGTGAGCATGGAGAAGATGCCTTCAACAAAGTATGAGATTGAAAAGTTCACCGGAGTGAACGACTTCGGTCTGTGGCGCTTGAAGATGAAAGCCCTGTTGGTTCAGCAAGATTGTTTGGAAGCGTTGAAGGGTGAGGCAGCCATGGACGCTGCGTTAACGGCAAAAGAAAAGACGGGCTTGATCGAGAAATCCCACAATGCAATATTGTTGAGCCTTGGTGATAAGGTTCTTCGACAAGTATCAAAGAAGACTACAACATCGGGATTATGGGTGAAACTTGAAAGTTTGTACATGACCAAATCTCTGGTGAATCGACTATACCTGAAGCAAGTCTTATATTCATTCAAGATGAGTGGAGACAAAGTGTTGGCTGAGCAGTTGGATATGTTCAACAAGCTGATTCTTGATCTTGAAAATATTGATGTGAAGATCGATGATGAAGATCAAGCACCGTTATTGCTATGTGCTTTGCCCAGAACACATGCTCACTTCAAAGAAACTCTCTTGTATGGAAGGGAGTCCCTGAACTTTGAAGAAGTTCAATCAGCCTTGTATTCTAAGGACTTGAACGAATGAAAGGAGCATAAACCTTTGACGGTGGGCGAAGGTTTGGCTGTTAAGGGAAAATTCTTGCAAAAGGATGGTAAGTTCGACAAGAAGAAAGGTAAAAGTCAACAAAAGTCTTATAGTGGCAAAACATCTAGTATTCAATGTTATCATTGTAAGAAGGAGGGTCACATAAGAAAGGTGTGCCCTGAATGCCTGAAAGATCATGGAGGTAATGGCAATGCAACCATTGTTCAAGATGACTTCGACTCATCTGATGTTCTTGTGGTTTCAAGTGGCGACTCAAGAAAAGAGTGAATTATGGATTCAGGTTACACTTGACACATGACTCCAAATAGAGAATTGTTCGAGGAGCTATGTGATCAAGATGGTGGATCTGTGCTGCTGGGAAATAACAAATCTTGCAAAATTGAAGGTATTGGATCTGTGAGATTCAAGCTCCATGATAAGTAAATAAGGTTATTGACTGAAGTCAGGTACGTACCTGACTTGAAGAGAAATTTGATTTCTCTTGGTGAATTCGACAGAAAAGGATATGTTTTTCAAGGAGAGAAAAGTATCCTAAGAGTCATGAAGGGGTCGAAGGAAGTCTTGAGAGGCGTGAAGAAATAAGGCTTGTATACTCTTGAGGATGAGTTTGTAAGTGATTCGACAAATGTTGCATCCATGAAACCTGTGTCGAAGACAGAATTATGGCACATGAGATTGGGCCATGTCGAATTGGGGAAGCAGAACCTTCTAGGAGGTGACAAAGTCGAAAAGTTAGAATTTTGTGAATCTTGTGTATTTGGTAAATCCTGTAGGGCGAAGTTTAACAAAGGCAAGCAAAGAACACATGGATCCCTGGATTACATTCATGCTGATCTTTGGGGGCCTGCAAAGAATCCTTCACATTCAGGTGCAAGGTATTTTCTATCCATCGTTGATGACTATTCCAGAAAGCTATGGGTATTCATTCAGAAGACGAAGGATGAAACTTTTGAGAATTTCAAAAGTTGGAAGATTCTGGTCGAAACTCAAACTGGCAGAAAGGTTAAGAGGTTAAGAACCGATAATGGCCTTGAATTCTGCAACAAAGCGTTCGACAGTTACTGTGTTGAGTCTAGGATTGCAAGGCATAAGACTGTAGCAGGTACTCCTCAACAAAATGGCTTAGTTGAGAGATTCAATCGAACAATCCTTGAAAGGGTTAGATGCGTGTCTGTTAGTGCTAGATTGAAGAAGGTGTTTTGGACGGAAGCTGTTTCGACAGCAGCTTACCTGATAAATAGATGTCCCTCGACTACCTTGGGAATGAAGACACCTGAAGAAGTTTGGTCGGGACATCCACCTAGTCTCGACAGACTGAGAGTATTTGGGTGTGTGGCCTATGCTCATATTAGGCAAGACAAGGTCGAACCTAGAGTTCTGAAATGTATGTTCATGGGATACCCTGAAGGAGTCAAAGCCTAGAGCCAGGTCACAGGAGGTGTATCACCAGTCGAGATGTAGTTTTCAATGAAGCAGAGATGACTTTCAAGAAAACTGATAATGCTGACGAAGAGCTGGAACAGGGATAGGTTCCTGTTGAGGTGGAGCATGTTGATGCTGAATTGCCTACCCCAGATGAAGTCGAAGAAGACGCAGAAGATGTTGTCGAAAATGAGGAGACTAATAATGACTACCTGCTAGCAAGAGACAGGTCAAGGAGAGTCATCAAGACAGCTCAGAGACTTGGGTATGCAGATCTTATAATTTATGCCTTAATCTCTGCTAGTGAGGTTCTAGATGAAGAACCTAGATACTATAAGGAAGTTATGAGGATTCGAAAGAAGACTGAATGGATGAAGGCCATGGATGATGAGATGAAATATCTTTATGATAACAATACCTGGGAACTGATCAAGAAATCTGTTGGAGCCAAGTTAGTCAGTTGTAAATGGATTTTCAAAGTTAAGGAAGGAATCGAAGGAGTGACGTCGAAGAGATACAAGGCAAGATTGGTTGCTAGGGGGTTTACTCAAAAAGAAGGTATCAACTTCAATGATGTTTTCTCTCCTATTGTGAAGCACAAATCCATTCGAATTTTGCTTGCCACGGTGGCCCAGTTCGACCTTGAACTAGAACAGATGGATGTGAAGACTGTGTTCTTGTATGGTGATCTAGATGAAACAATCTTGATGAGGCAACCTGAGGGGTATGTTGAAAGGAGGAAGGAAGATTATGCGTGCAAACTAAATAGATCTTTATATGGACTGAAACAATCTCCTCGACAGTGGAATAGGAGATTCGACAAGTTCATGGCACACATAAGTTTCATCAGAAGTCAGTTCGACCACTGTGTGTACTTCAGATTTCGACTGGGTAATTCATTTGTGATTTTGTTGCTCTATGTGTATGATATTCTAATAGCAAGCAACAATGTCAAAGAGGTAATGAGGGTGAAGGCTGAACTCAATAAAGAGTTCGACATGAAGGATCTGGGAGCTGCGTCCAGGATTCTTGGGATTGACATCCGGAGAGATAGAAAGCAGTCGAAATTATGCTTATCTCAAGAGGCATACCTACAGAAGGTTCTTGAAAAGTTTGGTATGTCGAATTCAAATCCTGTTGTGACACCGACAAACCCTCAATTCAAGCTGAGTATAGATCAGTGTCCCAACACTGATGTTGAAAGAACTTATATGAATAGCATTCCATATGCTAACATAGTAGGTTCTTTGATGTATGATATGGTTTGTACTAGACCCGACATAACATATGTAGTAAGTCTTGTAAGCAGGTACATGGCGAATCCTGGAAAGGCTCACTGGCAAGCATTGAAGTGGATTTTAAGGTACATAAATGGGTCTCTGAATAGAGTCCTAATTTATGGTGGAGCCTTGGGTGAAGATAGTAAAGCAGAAATCGAAGGATATGTCGACTTTGATTATGCAGGTTGTATGGATTCTAGAAAATCTATCTCTGGATATGTGTTCACTATGTTTGGGACAACAATCAGTTGGAAAGCAACACTTCAGAAGGTCGTTGCCTTATCATCCACTGAAGCAGAGTATATTGCTCTAACTGAAGCTGTGTAGGAAGCATTGTAGCTTGAGGGCTTTGCAAAGGAGCTAAAACTTCAAGGTCGAGTTATCACTGTTAAATGTGATAGTCAAAGTGCAATACACCTGTCGAAGAGTTCAGCCTATCATGAGCGAACCAAGCACATTGATGTGAGGCTGCATTTCATCAGAGGGATAATCGAGTGTGGAGAAGTCCAAGTGCTAAAGGTTTTGACAGATCATAATGCTGCTGATATGATCACCAAGACATTGCCTAGTTGCAAGTTTTTCCACTGTATGCAGTTAATAAAGCTGCATGAAGAAAGCTAGTTTCTTGATGTTATAGAGTTAGATCCAAGGTGGAGATTTGTGAGATGTTGGATCGAACTCTAGTATGGTCGAAGCCTGTTCGCGAGTAATGCATGTTGTAGTCGAAGTTTGTTCTAACATGCATTAGTCAATATTACTAGGGTTGTTAGCATGTTGAATTGGGCCTTGCTTGTAAGTCCAATTGTTTAAGTTAGCTTGTACCCTAAGTTAGCTTGTGATGGATAATTGTTAAAAAGTCCATTAGGTTAGTGTGCTATTTGTCTTATAAATAGGATACTAGTTTCTCAATCTTGACATAAGGAAAAATAGGAAGATAAAATCCTAATTCAAGAGAGAGAAGTTATTTTGTTATTCTTGTATACTTGTAATCTTGTTCTAAGAGAAAAGAAAGAATAGCAGTTTAATAACCAATCCTTGTTGTTCCTTGTTGTTTTCTTCTTTATTAACCCTAACCCTTGTGTGTTTCTTGATCATTAAGAAACTGTTTATACTTAGTTTTAAGGTATTCGATTCACAATAGATATAATTAATCAAAATAGCTAAACGGTAAAATTAGAGATCTCATAATGACTCAAATATCCAATGGATTCGTCTTGTTGTTATTAGGAAAATAAATTTCTTCCCTTGTTGGAGAGGAACAATATAATATATTTATTTCCTCACTTGAAGAATAACTATCGATATCATCATATGCATCAGAATTTGAATTTTATTCCTTTGGTACCCATATCTTTTTGGATCCTTTGATGTTAGTATAATACATATTATGAGAGAACATCTTTATATTTTTACGTTCACAATGTTCTTCATAAAATTATGAAGGAGGATGTCTTTCTTTGCTCTCATGACTCTTTTTGATGAAACAGAACATGACAATATGACTGTCTTTATTACAGGAATTACATTTTATGGTTTTGCATTTAGTTGTTAGTTGGCGATTTAAAAATATTGCTAAAGCTTTTACTATTGTTTTTAGGTTTATAACCAAGACTAGCCTTCTTGTAAGACGCTCTTTGCTTTCCTAACAAAAGATTCAAGTTGTCTGTTTCTTTAGTGAATTTATCAAGTGTGTTTTGAAGATCATCAAATTTCTTTTTCAAAATATCACATTGATCGCACTTGATAGACTCTTCTAAAATCTTATGAGATAAGGGAGAGTTTTGAATTATTGATAACATGAAATCGTATATATATATATATATATATATATATATATATATATATATATATATATATATATATATATATATATATATATATATATATATATATATATATATATATATATATATATATATATATATATATATATATATATATATATATATATATATATATATATATATATATATATATATATATATATATATATATATATATATATATATATATATTGATGCATAATTCAACTGATGTTTGACTGTTTTCGATCCGATTTCGGGTTCTTTCCATGTTATTTGTCTGATATTTTGCAGGTATTTGATAATCATGTCTAAACAAAGCAATATGAAGAAAGGAAGCAATTACAGATGAAATATGGACGAAAACCAGATGAAAACAACATGAAAAACGCAGAATGCATATTTTGCTGATGTGACGACCGTCACACCTCCATGACGACCGTCACACGGGTGACGACCGTCACACACCATGACGACCGTCATGCAGGCAAAAACGCACAACTTCAAATGAACGTGCAAAATGCAGTTCCAAGTCCCAAATAATGGACCACTACTCCCTGATATTTCTGCCTCCAAGTCCACCTTCTTCAAATTACAACCGTTAGAATTCTATTTCTATAAAAGGGGAAGAAGGGGAGCTGAGAAAGGGAGCCGCATTCAGACAACGAAGTGCTGCCCAAATTTATTTCCAGAGCAAAAATTTAGTTTATTTCTTTCTGTTATTTTTGTTTCCTTTCCTTATTCCTGTATTCCATTTCGACAATATTCGTTTGTGCGCTCTATTGGTTTGAAGACATAATCCTGCCGACATCATTGGGATTTGGCCAAAAGGCAATTAGATACGTTACAGGTTTTTCATTATTTCGTTAATTGTAACTTTTATTATCAGTAATATGAATGTTCTAAGTTTCTGTTTTTATTTATGTTTTACCTTTCCCAAATCCATGTCTAGCTAAATCAGAGTAATCGATATGTAATAATAATTCAGACGGGATTTGATAATAACCGGTTGAAAACTTTCCTTTTCAAAAGTTGTTTATGGTCTGAGTGTTTAAACTTATTTACTGAATAAACGTTCGTCGCGAAAGCGAGAACTTATTTAAAAGTAGTTTTGCCACGACAGTGGGAAATTAATTAAGGTACGAACCAACAAGCGACAGCTGCGGTAAGACCAGATAGTAAACACTAGGCATTTGTTTTAATAACAACGAAAGCACTTTAAAATGGATTAGAACTTAGAGATTTCCAAAAATAGTTTTAACCCCGAATGGGACAGCGAAAGCGTACATTTGGCCCTTAGAATTATGACTAGCGTCAACAACCATCGTGAGACGAAAGTCTTCAGATCACTATTTTCTGCTTAAATAAATTCTGAAAAATATTTCATATACCGGTAACTTGTCAAATCCCCGAAGAACATAATTACTGCATATCGATTCACGTAATTATAATTCAAGTAACGTCTTTAGTTCCCTTTAGTGACAGAAATTATTTCCTTAAACATTATTTACCTAACTAAACATAGTAACTCCCGAGAACACTAGTTTGATTACGAGTCCCTGTGGGATCGATATCTTTTATTACTACGCGATAGACTGTGCACTTGCAGTTAAGTTGTATTAGACATAGAAAGTCGCGATCAAGTTTTTGGCGCCGTTGCCGGGGACTCGTTTAGTCAATAGTGTAACCTTCTGTTACGCCGTATAGACTAGGTTAATAATTTCATTTTTCCTTTACTAGTTCTGTCGATTGTATGCCAAGTAATCGCCCACAAGGTGATATCTTAAAACCGTCAGTCGCAGAACTAGAGCGCTTCTTACATTTAAGAAGTCGCATCATTGAGTACCAACTAAAACATAACATTCCCGATCCTCTCACTCCCATTCCCAAATCTGAAGAAGAATCAAAGATGGCTGAAGGACCTCAAAACAAACCGCTGAAGGCATACGCTACACCCTCTCAGATGGAGCCTAGAAGTAGCATTGCTGCCCCAACTATTACTCGAAACGATTTTGAGCTGAAACCATCATTGCTGTCAGATGTACAACAAAACTAATTCTCAGGAAATGCAACTGAGGACCCAAACGAACATTTAACGAAGTTTGTACAATACACAGACACAGTGAAAGCAAATGGAGTAACTCCAGACGCAATAAGACTTCGTCTTTTCCCTTTCTCTCTTAAAGATAGAGCGTGGACATGGTTACAATCCTTACCATCCAACTCCGTTACAATGTGGGAATAGTTGAAGAACGTCTTCTTAGCAAGATATTTTCCGCCAAGCAAAACTGCTATGCTTAGAGCTCAAATCAACGGATTTCGACAAAAAGATACTGAATCTCTTTACGAAGCATGGGAACGATTCAAAGATATGATGAGAACATGTCCTCACCACGGTCTAGAAGATTGGGTGACGATTCATACTTTCTATAATGGGCTTTTATACAACACCAGATTAACAGTAGACGCCGCCGCAGGCGGTGCACTTATGGATAAGCCATACTACGAAGCCTATCAACTAATCGAAAACATGTCTCAAAACCGTTGCCAATGGGGAGGTGAACGCACTCCAACAAAGAAACCCACAACGAAAGGTGGGATGTACGAGATCAGCTGCCTTGAAAAGTTCAACGCTAAAGTAGACGCTCTAGCACAAAAGATTGACAGTCTGACCGTTAACCCCACTGCAACTGTCGCTGCCGTAACTCCAAATTGCGAGTTATGCGGAAGCACCACTCATAATGCGCCCGAATGCCCATTACTGGCCGGAATCCCACCAAACCAAGTAAATTATGCTCAAGGAAATCCTTACGCAAATACTTACAACCCAGGTTGGCGAAATCATCCAAACTTTTCTTACAAAAGCGATAATGCATTGCAGATGCCTGCTGCTCCGCCAGGATATCAGAAACCAGCCGCTGCTTAGACTGCACCTAGGAAATCAAACCTCGAGTTGATGATGGAAAAATTCATAGCTACTCAAGCTCAAACAAACAAAGAATTCCTGAATCAAAACATACACACTAGAGAGCAAATTAAACAGCTTACCGGAAAAGTAGACGCTTTAGCCACCCACAACAAAATGTTAGAAACAAAGATATCACAAGTGGCTCAACAACAAGCCTCTGCTGCCGCACCAGCTGGCACATTTCCTGGACAACCCGAACAGAATCCAAAAGGTCAAGCAAATGCTGTAATACTAAGAAGCGGAAAAGAATTGGACGAACCGATCGATCCGAGGACCGAAAACTCAGCCATGCAACAAAAACCAACTGAACAAGCAGAAAAGGAATCCGAGTTAGAGAAGAAGGAAGACAACGAGAAGGAGGATACCGCAAGTGAAAAAACGCAAGTACCTCCAGCGCCATATAAACCACCTATCCCTTATCCTCAAAGATTAATAAACTCCAAAACTTCAGGACAGTTTAAGAAATTTGTAGAGCTCCTTAAACAGTTGAATATCACTATTCCTTTTACAGAAGCGATAACTCAAATATCGTCATACGCTAAATTTCTCAAAGAAATCTTGTCAAATAAGGGAAAGATCGAGGATAACGAAACAGTTACACTTACTGCAAAGTGTAGCGCTATTATTCAAAACCGCATGCCTCCTAAATTAAAAGACCCAGGTAGTTTCTCCATACCCTGCGTCATAGGAAAGTTCGTAATAGACAAAGCTCTATGCGATTTAGGAGCCAGTATCAGCGTTATGCCTTTATCTATATGCAAAAAGCTGAATATGGGAGATCTAAGACCAACCAAAATGTCCGTACAATTAGCTGACCGATCAGTAAAATATCCCGTCGAAATACTGGAAAGCGTTCCAGTACGCATAGGACAATTCTACATCCCAACCGACTTCATAATCATGGTAATCAAAGAGGACTCTGTTATCCCAATTATCCTAGGAAGACCATTCCTAGCTACAGCCGGAGCTATTATAGACGTGAAGAAAGGAAGGTTAACATTCGAAGTAGGAGAAGAGAAGATAGAGTTCATTCTCACCAAGTTCTTACAAACACCAGCCATAGACGATACCTGCTATTTAGTAGATGTAATTGACGAATGCATAAGAGAACTTGAAAATGAAGAGACCACGTATTCAGAAATAATAAAGATTCAAATACCCGATATTTCTGAAGACGATGATTGGCGTAAACCGTATAAAGACGACAGCCTAAGCGAAAGCTTAGCACTGACCCCAAACCATATGCCAGGTCCGAAGAACCCATCTTTAGAACTTAAAACACTACCCAAAAACCTTAGATATGAATTCCTAGACGATGAACTAAAAAGACCAGTGATAGTCAACGCCGACTTAGAACAACTAGAAACCGTAAAGCTATTAGAAGTCTTAAAGAAGTACCCCACCGCGTTAGGCTATAACATAAGCGATCTAAAAGGTATAAGCCCTTCAATCTGTATGCATCGGATTACAATAGAGGAAGACTGTAAAACCTCTAGAGAGCATCAGAGGAGACTGAACCCCATCCTAAGCACTGTAGTCAGAGATGAAGTAAAGAAATTGCCAGATGCAGGAATCATCTATCCAATCTCCGATAGTGAATGGGTTAGCCCAGTTCATGTCGTACCAAAGAAAGGAGGAGTCACAGTAGTTAAGAACGAAAAAGGAGAATCAATAACAAAAAGAGTCGTGACTGGAAGCATGATGTGCATTGATTATAGAAAGCTTAACAAGGCCACACGAAAAGATCACTTCCCGTTACCCTTCATAGACCAAATGTTAGAAAGATTAGCCAAACATTCGTATTTCTGCTATCTAGATGGCTATTCAGGATTTTTCCAAATTCCCATTCATCCTGATGACCAAGAAAAGACTACATTCATCTGTCCTTATGGTACTTTTGCTTACCACCGAATGCCGTTCGGACTTTGTAATGCTCTAGCAACCTTCCAAAGATGCATGATGGCAATCTTCGCAGATTTCATAGACGACATCATGGAAGTATTTATGGACGATTTCTCGGTATGTGGACAAAGTTTCGAAGGATGCCTACAAAACTTAGAAATGGTATTAGAACGTTGTGTAAAAGTGAACCTCGTCCTAAATTGGGAAAAATGCCATTTTATGGTCCGACAAGGAATAGTTCTAGGACATGTCATATCAAATAAAGGAATTGAGGTCGACAAAGCTAAAATAGAGATTATAAAAGATCTCCAACCTCTAAAATCCGTACGAGAAATACGGAGTTTTCTAGGACATGCCGGTTTCTACCGAAGATTTATAAAAGATTTTTCAAAAATCACAAAACCTTTGACCGGCCTGTTGATGAAAGATGTTGAGTTCGTCTTTGACGACAACTGTCTAAAAGCATTCGAAACATTAAAATCAGCCCTCATCACCGCACCGATTATGCAACCACCCGATTAGCGACTACCGTTTGAAATCATGTGCGATGCGAGTGATTATGCCGTAGGCGCAGTTCTAGGACAAAGGAAGGACAAGAAGCTTCATGCCATCTACTATGCCAGTAGAACCTTAGATCCTGCCCAAATGAACTACGCTACAACAGAAAAGGAACTTCTAGCAGTTATATTTGCGCTTGACATATTCCGTTCTTACCTAGTAGGAGCAAAAATTATCATATACACAGACCACGCTGCCATTAGGTACCTAATAAGCAAAAAGGATGCCAAACCAAGATTACTGAGATGGATCCTGTTATTACAAGAGTTTGACTTAGAAATCAAAGATAAGAAAGGAACCGAGAACGTTGTTGCAGATCACTTATCCCGAATAGAAGGCATCAAACATGAACCAGTACCGATAAATGACGATTTCCCGTACGAACATCTGATAGCCAAATTAGAAAGTGACATGCCTAACTTAATCTCGGAAGATCCAGAACTCGAAAAAGCCGTAAAAGCCGTCTATGCCCAAGCCACATTACCTTGGTATGCTGACATCGTTAATTACCTAACTGCAGGCGTGCTTCCGCCGGATCTCACTTATCAGCAAAAGAAGAAATTCTTCCACGATCTGAAACACTATTATTGGGACGAACCTCTACTCTTCAAGAGAGGGGCCGACAACATATACCGTTGCTGTGTCCCAGAGGAAGAAATAGAAAATATCATTTCCCAATGCCATTCAGCACCATATTGTCGCACCTCGAAAAAATCACGGAGACATTTCGGAGAAACGACCCTCGCGCGAAAGGCGCGGAAATGCGGTTCGACAGAGTCGCCACCGAACTTTATTTTTCCCGAATAAACGGGAGAGGAAAATATCGAGAAAATCTCCTAAAGCGAAAGGATAGGAACAGGGCTGTCGCAACCATGTTCCGGGTTCGGGAGTCGGTTACATGAGGGGAAGGTATTAGCACCCCTCACGTCCGTCGTACTCGACGGGAACCTCTTAAGGTAATTGTGGGGAGTGTTGTTTAGGTTTACTTGTTTTTCTTCTCGTTGTTAAAGGTAGAATTGGTAGGGTAAAAGGTTAAAGACGCTAAGGAGAGATGGGTGGTTAGAAGATAGGGTGCTCGCCAAGGATTGGGGCCCTTGTGCCTACGTATGCTCATTCAGACGAGAATGAGAAATCAGAGCGTCGTAGTTCGACTACGGGAAAGGATGAGGGAAATGGGAGATGGATAGAAGTGTGGAATAGGGGAAAAAATGGGAAATGTGCTCGCCAAGATCATCGCAATCTTGTGCCTACGTATCTTATATTCAAGAACGAATAAAGAATCAGAGCGTCCGTAGTTCGTGGTAACAACCACGAAAAGATGAGGTTTGAAAAGGGGTTGGAAGTTTGTAATGAGGAACGAAAGAGTGACTGACAAGCAACCCAAGAGCGTGCCTCAAGAGCTTGTCACTCAAGAATTCAAGGAATGCGAGATTCCAATAACTCAATTCTTTCGGGAATTGACTGAATAAGTTGAAGATAAGAGTTGGATGTTTTGAAATCGAAAGAATGAAATAATAACAACTCGGGGGCATGCCCAAGAGTTACTCATTCGAATATTCAAAGAATGCTATATTCTAGGAATATCCCTCTTTCGTAAGTTTAAAAAAACGTTTGTGAAAAGATCGAATCGAAAAAATGGCATGCGAGGCCAAAGGAAGTTGGTTTGAAAATGGCTCGACGACGCGTCGAGGATTTGATTGAAAATGAAACCGACTTGACGACGTATCAAGGGTTAAGATTGTGAGAAACGATATTGGTCCCTGAGGGTGCCCCCTATATCGAAACTACGATGAATCGTGGATGTGTGTGTGAAATGTCGATTGCAAATGCGTACGGGCACTCGACTTAGGAGAGCGTTGGAAAATGTTTGAGTTTGAAAAAGTCGAAAGGTTGAGTGAATAACAACTCAAGAGCGTGCCTTGAGAGTTATTCACTCGAAAATTCAAGGAATGCTAGATTCCAAGAACCTTCTTCTTTCGGTCGAGAAAGATATTTGGAAGAATTGAATCGAGGGTATGAAAAAGGATTGTGGTACGAGAGGTGAGAATACGATGTTGAATTTTTAAAATAAGAGAAATGACAATTATTTGATAAATGAGACGTAGGCCTCACAACCAATTAATTGGAGTATTATCGAAATGCTAGATCTCGACGACACCTTTTTCATTTGGAGAATGTTTGAATGAACGACAGAAATATCACACAGAATGCTAGATTCCTATAATATTTCTTTGTCCAAAATAGTGTATCTAAAACAAAAAGTTGAATAATACATTATTTAAGGTGTACACCTCGCTAATGATCATCCAAAAATCCAAGAAATGCTAGACTTCAAAGATTTAATTTGCTTTGAAAAAGTACTCGAGGTGAGTCGAGGTTTAAATTTAAATTTTAAGCGTGTGCACTAGCAAAGTGGGCTAGTCTTCTAAGTGACCAACTATAAGTAGTTGATCAAATAGGTGTCACTGTAAGGAAGCCCAAGATTAAGCTTTAAAATATTGTGTATTGTGACAAAAGGTTGATGGCGAGGCTTTGAAAGCACTCGACTTACAAGGGTGAAAAATGACTCGATAAATCGAGAATTTATTTTAAAAATTGTTTTAAAGTATTAAAGAATAATTAAGGCAAAAGTGATAAATTATATTACATTTTATGGGAGTGGGGTACATTGTTATCGAATGGGGGTGACATTGAAATAGTGGAAGAGATAAGCAAACTTAAAGGATTTAGCAATAAAGGCCCACATTAAATTGTGACAATATTCATACTAATAGCACCTTATCCTTATCAAACTAACATACTTGTAACATTATAATCATCTAAAGAGAACCACCAATAGAACTATTTGCTGTAGAAATTTTATAAGACTATATAAAGTGAAAAGGAAACACCAAATTAAGTATATACATTAACTCCAAATTGAAACCAATTACACAATACTTTACCCGATCAACATGTTAAACTAATAGCCATCCTGTCACATTACGCATTCTACCATCATCATGGACATGTTAATAATGACGTATAGAAGAAAAAACAACATAGCTAACTGAGTAAAACCATAAACCACAAGTGAAATAAAACTTTAAGTGGTTCATAAAATTACTAAATGGAAAATCCATAGCATGGCAAAATATTAATCTTAATGGCAGTAGTATCCTTAAAATACTAGCAGTAACATCACCATGAAAAAGAACAAAAGCCACACAAACTAAGTATATGCACAAGCTATATCAATCAATTCTAGGGACTCGTATCTCCGCTGCAATGCTTCTACATAAACCATAAAACAGATACCAGTATCAAATCCACTCATCTATTTTACACCAAACCTTTTCTAGTCCATGGGAAACATGTTAATAAAAGCAACAGAATCAAAGTACATACGCAATTCTCACTATTACCACAAAATTTATTGACAGAGCTTAAACCGCAAAGCCACTTTGGCATAAAGCCATTCTACCCGAAGTATTACGTTACGCCATCAGCATATACTCAAGTTAAAACGCTGCAGATGACACAAACGGTTGCAACAACCGCTGAATTAGGACGTTATTATTGTGGTTTTGAAGTGGTGTCGACTTATTGATATTGTAACAGAACTAAAAACATACAAGAACAAAAACAGGATATGCCTAATATATTGAATTTTAACAGAATAACCTGAATATTAACGACGTCACATCGGATATTCGGCAAAGTTTTGTAACAACTCAAACAACTACAAAATGCCTTAAAACATAATGATAAGTACATCGAGTATTAGGACGCTGATATACGATCGAACCAAAGAACAAGGATTCGAAATTTTACCGACGCCAACTTTGAACTAAACTCGCGTGAACTGAATCAATATACTTTTGAGCTTACGGAGAAGCAACTCGTACCCTTCAATACTTTGTTATAGCCATTGCCATGAGCGTTGCTGCTAATATTGTCATGAAGTCTTCGCCGCAAAATCAAAGCTTACACTGTTGTCATGCCACCAACTGGAGCCACGTAAGCTGAGGATGTCGCATTTGTCATTGTCGTCTTAAGCACTTGTTGGCAAGCTTCAAACACTGATTTCATCTCTGTTTTTACAATCCATGGCGACAGATCTTTGAACGAGCTTGGAATCAGAAGATTTGTTGGATTAAAGCGAAACCTGCAGGGAACCTTGCAACAGACACGTGATACCTTATGACACAGGGATATTCAAAATAGACTAAGTTCAAACAGGTTTATAATTTTCAATGTTGATTCGACCTGATACAAAATTCAAAAGCGTTTTAAACTATAGCAGGAAGATGCAACCAAGAAGAAGGAAAACATAACATCTCACGAATGTTCTAAGCATTGAAACACGACTCCTACTTCAACAAATACCCGACATCAGTAAAACTACTTAAATCACCACAACCTTATCACTCAAATTTTATCAACAAAAGATGGTATTTTAACCAATACTTCCTAGCAATCCAAAGTAACCAGGCGTATCAATTTAATCTAAGCCATACAACATAATCAAAATAATAACTTTGAACTTACTCTGGGCAATCACAAAAGTAAACGAGTATCTAGAATGCAATTTACCGACAAGTGAGCTGCTGCTGCTACTGGAATCCATGGTTGTGTAGTCGAAAGCAGAATGTTGCAATGTCACAAAAAGAATGCAATGGGATCCAGATCTTGAGTTAGGACACAACCTGCATAAGAATCTACAACAGACAGCAGTCCAAATGAAATAGAAAAAAATTTCAATGAAAACAAAATCCACACGAACAGACCTACAACAACGCCTTAACACACAATCCCTTTCGATCTTGCTTTCAATTCAAAATTGCAAGTTGTTGTGGCAGAGTGTTATGCAAACGGGAGCGCAAAGATGAAGCATTGTTGAAAGGTTAGCGCTGCTGCTGCATTTGACTTCATATTATTATTGTGCAATCGAAATTCGGCGATGCCGTAATCAAAAAATGACAATGTGAACCCAGGTCCCTCTCATTCATGATTTTATTTCGAAGATACCGCAACCTGCACCAAAACCAACAGCCCAACTAGAAACAGAAAACAAAATTAGTAAAAACTGAGACAGGATTATGCGGAGTTGTAGTTGCGGAGTCGTCATCATAAGCTGAAGTGAGTCTGGATGCTACGTGATTCAAATCAGAATAATCTTACATTACGCCATGGTTTATCGCTCGTTGCTATGCTAACAAATTGCTACGGCAATGAAACAGATTCCTGCAACAAACTCAAAACACCAGTTCGGTAAACTTTTCGTAAAACAATCAGCTGAATTTGGGGAATAAACAATCGTTAGAGTAAAGATCCGTTCTTCATCTTCCTGACATGTACATTCACCCTCAAAGTGAATCAACCACCAACACTTGGTAACCGTTAGAAGAAAAATAACAATGAAGATTAAATAAATAACATGTCAGTCTGGTTTTAGATAATTGATTAAGAACATGAAATAGCATGCTATGGACAATAAACAACAACAAACATGATTACCAAGTACCAGAATCGAGATAAAAGAGAGGACAACACCCACCCTCACGTCGAACACTCATTTGCCGTGCTCAGGTTCGATATGCGCTAGCCGAGATGGAGCCGCGAACTGAAGAGCTGTTGAGCTTAAAATCGGTGGTTATTGTGTCGAGTTGATACGAAATCACACCAAAGTGTTGTTGACACCATTATTTACTCATCATTGACAGAACTCGATCAGAACAAGGTTGTTGATATTGAAGGAACGCCCCTGAAGTTGTTGGCTTTAGTGATGTTCTTGCGTGCGCGGCTTTTCTACGAAGCACTAGTGGAGGTTATCGACCGGAGCTTCGGTTTTACAGTGAAGAAGAAAAATGGTAATGGTAGCGCGATGGGTCTGTATCGCTGTAGAAGAAGGGTGTGTGAGCGGATAGAGAGGGTTTCGGTGGGTTTGGAGGAGGAATTGAGGGATGGCAAGGGTTTGGGAGAAGGGGAAGTCTCACCAGCGGCTAGGGTTTGGCGAGAGGTCGTGGGGCGGCGGCCGTTTGAGGTATCCGAGTGAACAGTAATTCCCCCCCTCCTTTAGGGCTTGCTCTTCAGCTTCTTTTAAAAGCTCACCAAACATGGGCTTCCAACCGTGGGCCTTACCTTCCCTTCCAATTCCTTCAAAATTCTGACTTTCTTTCTTTTTTAATTTCTTTTTCCATTTAATTTATTAACATTAAGATTAATAATAATTAAAAAACTAACACAACTCTAATAAATAAATAAATAAATGACAAATGAATAAATATTAAAAATAAACATTAAATAAATATTAAAAGAAATATATATATATATATATATATATATATATATATATATATATATATATATATATATATATATATATATATATATATATATATATATATATATATATATATATATATATATATATATATATATATATATAAAGAAAAAGTAATTACTAAAGACATTAGTAATATTTTTAAAATAGAAAAAACTTAAGAAGATAATATTTACAAAGAAAAGTTGTTAGGCCACGTGTCACACCTTAATTGGTCAGAATTTTTTTTTTTGAAAAAACGCCCAATTTCGGGTGGACACGTGTCTAAACGGCATGAAGCAATAAATGCGAAAATATTTACAAAAGGGGTAGGACAAATTTAGGGTATGACAGATGCCCCTATCTAATGGGCTTAAACCTAAGGAAATAAACTGCTATAGCGTTCGCTTTCCTGAGGTAGAAGTCAATTAGATATAAAGAAGACCCTGAATTTGTCCGAAAGAAAGAAAGATGCCTGAGAGTTGAAAATACTGGGTGAGATAAACCTCTGAGTAAACTGTAAGTAATAGGCAAAAGGTCGTCATCACCAAAAGGATGATGGAAAGAAATGAACACGGCTACTACCACCAAAAGGGCGGTAGAGCAAAACACAATCGCATAATCTGACATCGTCGAAATGCCAGACCCACCACCAAAAGGATGACAGAGCGAAACATACACCAGTCACTACCACCAAGAGGATGATAGGACAAACACCATCGCACAATCTGGCATCGACGAAATGCCAGACCCGCCACCAAAAGGATGACAGAGCGAAACTCACACCAGCCACTACCACCAAAAGGATGATAGGGAAAACACAATCGCACAATCTGACATCGACGAAATGCCAGATCCACCACCAAAAGGATGACAGAGCGAAACACAACACACATCCACTACCACCAAAAGGATGATAGGGCAAACACAATCGCACAATCTATCATTAATGACTATGATAGACCCCCCACCAAAAGGATGACGGAGTGAAACACAAACAAAATATCGCACAATCTGACATCGACGAAATGCCAGACCCACCACTAAAAGGATGACGAAGCGAAACTCACACCGGCCACTACCACCAAAAAGATGATAGGGAAAACACAAACACACATTGCACAATCTGACATCGATGAAATGCCAGACCCACCACCAAAAGGATGATGGAACGAAACACAAACAAAATATCGCACAATCTGACATCGACGAAATGCCAGACCCACCACCAATTTTGGGTGGACACGTGTCTAAACGGCATGAAGCAATAAATGCGAAAATATTTACAAAAGGGGTAGGACAAATTTAGGGTATGACACATATGGTGGTCATGCTAGTACATCCAAGACGTGCGCTAAGATTCTTCAAGCCGGCTTATTCTGGCCTAACCTCTAGAAAGACGTTCACATCGCTGTGCTAAAATGTGATCGATGCCAACGAACTGGCAACATCTCACGACGCGATGAAATGCCTCAGAAAGGAATCTTAGAGGTAGAAATCTTTGATGTATGGGGAATAGATTTTATGGGACCATTCCCGCCTTCTTTTGGTAATAACTACATACTCGTCGCTGTAGACTATGTGTCTAAATGGATAGAAGCCATTGCTGCTCCAACAAATGACGCACGAGTAGTAATCAAACTCTTCAAAAACACAATCTTTCCTAGATTCGGTGTACCCAGACTCTTCATTCGTGACGGCGGATCACACTTCATATCGCGAATATTTGATAAACTTCTTTCTAAATATGGAGTCCGACACCGAGTAGCTACACCCTATCACCCGCAAACTAGAGGACAAGTAGAGGTCTCGAACAGGGAAATAAAACAGATATTGGAAAAGACTGTCGCTACGTCAAGGAAGGATTGGTCATCAAATCTAAACGAAGCTTTATGGGCTTATAGGACCGCTTTTAAGACACCAATAGGTACTACACCCTACAAATTAGTTTACGGTAAATCCTGTCATCTCCCTGTAGAATTAGAGCATAAGGCCTTCTGGGCCATTAAAACACTTAATTTCAACTACACCGAGGCAGGAGAAAAACGAATCTTGAACTTACACGAATTAGAAGAACTTCGATTAGACGCTTACGAAAATGCCCGTATCTACAAAGAACGAACTAAAAAGTGACAAGATAAACGTTCAGTCAAGAAACAATTCAGTGTGGGAGACATCGTACTGCTATTTAATTCAAGATTAAAACTCTTCCCAGGTAAACTAAAATCTAGGTGGTTTGGACCTTTTGAAGTGACTAAAGTACTTCAGAGTGGAGCTATTAAAATTACCGATAAGACGAATGCACTGTTTATCGTAAACGGGCAACGTCTAAAACATTATAATAAGAATGAAAACAGCCCTCAAGTCTGCAGTATAGAATTGCTTGAGCCTCCAGCTCAAACACCCAAATAGCTTCTCACCAAGCTATCGTCAGACTTTAGACGTTAAAAACAGCGCTTACTGGGAGGCAACCCAATTTTTCCCGCATTTTCCTCGTTACTGTATTTCATTCTCATCTTTATTTAAAATTCTACTTTGAAACTTTAACAAAAATTCTAAATTTAAAATCGCTACTATTTTTACTTTCTTTTTTTTTAATATTTTATTTTATTTTTCTCTTTTATTTTTTGTTTTTACCGCCTTTTGTTTTTAAAAATCCTAACTTCAAATTTCTGTTTTAAACTTTTCAGGATTTTAAAAGTCTTCAAACCTTCCTCCTGTTTTTTCTCTGACTTACCTGCGAGTATGGCCGCGTACGACTTCACAAAGGTTCATTTTCGAGGATTAGCTCAAAAGGCAAGATTTGAAGCATTAACTGGAAGAGACATAGCCTTAACACTGTATTATGATAAGTCTACCATGGAGAAACTAGGAATTACTGATAGCATCCAATACCTGTTCAATCAATTAGGCTGGGAGAACACTTCTTTGAAAACCCGTTTTGCTACCTATAAGGACCTCACCTACGAATTCCTTAGTTCCTTCAGGTACTTACCCAACTATGGTTTTGGATCCAACACAGAGCTGATCACCTTTAGGATGTTTGGAATGGACCAAACCCATAACCGGATGTCATTAGCCAACGTCCTAGGATTTCCTAGCGGACCACATGTGTTCATCAGTGCCGAAGATGACGATCTTGATTTTGAACTCAACCAGTTCTGGGGTAGAATCACAGGCGACTATCACCCTGACCCAAACAGCATGTATAATGATAAGATTCATAACCCAACTTTCAGATACTTTCATAAGATCCTAGCTCACACCCTTTTCGGAAAAGAAGAAAATATTACTACAGTATCTAAAGAAGAGTTATTTATCATGTTCTGTGCTTCTCAGGGTCGTACAGTGAATGTCGTACCTTTTATGATGAGATCCTTCCGACGCCTCACTCAGGACCCACAATCACCTATTCTAATAGGAGGCCTTGTGACAATGATTGCCCACGAGCTTGGCCTTAGATTCCACCTAAATGCAAGCACTAGTTTTGGCACCATCCGACCCATGAATATCCAGTTCTGCTTTAACAGGCGCATTTTAAGAACTATGGGACCTGGACCTTACGAGTACCTCATTAATGAAAAACCTGTCCAGCTATTCACATTGCCAAATCATCAGATGACAAGTATCCATAACAAGGACAACTGGGTTTATGAATTGGATGAGCCTATGGGACCTCCTTCACCTCAATCAACACCGCATAATTACATGTACGACAGTGATCACATCTCTGAAGCACATGATTATATGTACTATGAGGATGCTGTATCAGAAGCTGAGGTAGACCCTACGACCCCTCCGCATTACAACACCTATCTTGACCCCATTCCTGAGGAAACCACCGACAAAATGGATATTGTCCTGCACCGATTAGACAATGTTGACGCAGCTCTGACCACCGTAAAAGAAGACATCACAAGCATACACAGCGAACTCGTAGTCTTCATGGACTTAGTCTGTGACCAGCTCGACTACTACGCCCGGAAGTTTGACGAATTGAAGGCACGAAAAGACTGAGATATTAGATTTAGTTTAGTTTAGTTTTTCTGCTTTCCGTCCGTTTTCAATTATTTTGATTTTTGCATTGTTAATTTCCTTATGTATTACATTACAATCATTCTAATTACTTGTTATTTCAATTGTATTCTTTATTCATTGATTCTGTTTTTACGTTATCCTATGTTTCTTGGCCGATATAAAGCATTGCCATATCAATACTAGGCCTCAAAACCATTGCAAGAACACCCCCATAGCAAAATTCTGCGTTCTGCAGATTTTGCTGGTGTGACGACCGTCACAGAAGCCTGAAGCTCGTCACACGGGTGACGACCGTCACAGATACGTGACGACCTTCACGAGGCCAAAACTGTTATCTGCTATAACAGGGGCTGCGTTTTCTCTCCCACTCACATCCTTTCAACTCCCAATCATCACAAACTCAAACCCCACTACCAATTTTCGTTTTCCCACCTTGCTCCATATATTCCAACTCCCATTTCAACTTCCTAATCCACTTATGTAACATTTTTCACTCCCCAGAACCAACTCAATCCACATTTCCTCAGCATCCTTCAACAATGGCGAGAAACAACGAAACCCCAGACCTCAGCAGTATCGTGTTCAGCGACGGCGACTCCGGAGAGAAACAGTGGGCCAACTATACCGCCTTCCATCAACGGTCGCTACCGCCGACCCACTACCCGCATATCCCATCCCTCACGGAGCTCGGCCTCCTTGACGGCGTCACTTGGATGCTCCAAAGAGCCGGCATCTGGCACCTCTGCACCAATCCGCAGCCGACGTACGAACAACTCACCCTCGAGTTCCTCAGTTCGTTCACCTGCTTCACTTCCAGCGGCGACCTCAGCCAATACTCCGGTGCCGCATGCTTCCGTATGTTCGGCACGAACTATCAACTGAACCAGAACCAGATTGCCGACATCTTACAATTCCCTCGCGGCGACAATGCTCACCGCCGCCTCACCGAACAGTTTCAGCACGAAGCCTTCGCGCTCTGGTACCAGTTAACCAGCATCAATGCCGATGGCTGGGATTCTCTGCATGCAACGCACATCCACAACCCGACCATTTGGTATTTCCACTGAGTACTGAGCAACA
The DNA here is from genome assembly GCA_963859935.3 of Lathyrus sativus. Classification (NCBI taxonomy): domain Eukaryota; kingdom Viridiplantae; phylum Streptophyta; class Magnoliopsida; order Fabales; family Fabaceae; genus Lathyrus; species Lathyrus sativus. The sequence continues at coordinate 516,143,059 of OZ012741.1, forward strand.
CCATCTTCGCCCGGGATAGCAACCATAAGATGAACTTGAAAGAGCTCTTCTTTCTCCACTGTGTGTTTAACTCCGAGCCCATCAACGCCGTTCCGTTCCTCCTGGCCCACATTCAGGCCAACTGTAACCGTGGCTCTAAGCCATTTTACTTTGGCGGGATTGTTACTTCCATTGCACTCGGGCTGAACCTCGGTGACCGCCTCCAGCATCTCCATGCCATTCCCTCGGTGTTCCTCGACACCGACCACTGCAGAGCTTCTCACCTCATCCGTTCCAGGGCCGATGGCAAGTACCACCCGGTCGTGCGTGGCAAAACCGTCAGAAGTATCATCCTGCCATCACGCACCCGGATGCACCCACAGGATCGTGCCAACTAGCTATTTGACCTCAATGCCCCTGCTGCTGCCGCTACTCCAACTCAGACCCACACCCAAGGTTCTGGTGACGAAATCCAAGATGAGTTGGACAGAACTGAGCAATTGGAGGCATCACAACCACTTCCTTCTGAAGGCACATCCTACCGCCGCCGCCGCCATCGTCCAGAACCCGATTACTCTGAAGAATACCTCCGCCGATCCCTCGACCAGCAGGCCCAGATACTCGCTATGATGCAGCAGCAGAATCAGCGGGCAGAGCAGTTCGAATCTTGGCATCGGACCCAAATGCAACAACTCCAAACCGGCCAGGAAACCATCACTGAGAACCTGGCGAATCTTACCTTGCAGTTCGAAGAACTCCGCGACTATGTCTATCATACCGGAGCACTGGACTTTGAGGCCCGAGCCGACCAAGTCAGAGCCAGAGGACGCGACAGAGGACGTGACCGAGACAGAGGCCGTGATTAGTTATTTCTTTTCTTATTTGTTTACTATATTTTCAGTTTCTTGTATTTTCATTTCCCTTGTATTTTCCTCTCGCATTCTTTCAAATCAGTGGGGACACTGATTGAGATAGTGTGGGAGCGGAGCGTTTATTTCCCATTCCCTTGTACTCTTAATTCCGTAATTTCAATTCGAACATTTTCACGTTTTAGCAAATAAAAGCTCTTTTATATATCTTCTTCCGTTACGCAAACATTCCCGCTTTATTCGACATAAACAAAAAAATTTCGTTCGTTCCTCAAAAGCAAAAGCATCACGAGAATGCGCCCAAGTTCAAACCAAGTTTTGAAACTCCGAGACGACAATTCTAACAAAACCAGTACCGTCCTGACACCTTAGACCTCCAGTTTATGCGAGTCGGTTTCACTACCTACGTGTACCAAAGTTTCAAGTGTCTACGCAAACTCAGCCCCAAGTAGTTTATACTAGCAGTCAGCACCATCCTAAAACACTTCTAAGCGAACAACCAATGCAAATAAGTGTATGATCTCCAAAAAGATGAAAAATCATGAAAAGAAAGCCATTTAGCCCAAATATAAAGACGCGTTCCCTATAAGTTAGGTGCTCCTCACCCGAGCATTTAGCCCAACGGTACGAAAACTCATTGAAAAATCAATGATATAAGCTTATGAGCAATGAAAAAGATCAAAACGGAAAGGAGATCATATTCACTAACAGGTTGACTTGCCAAGAAAGTGTATGGACAACGGGCTTAATGTGATTGCGCTAGAACAAACAGGGTGAACTTGACGCGAGAACCTTGACACCAAGCTACAGTAGCATGACTGGGACCGATTTGCATAAGAAGGAGACCTCCGAAGACTTGTAGTCCAGTGTCGTCACCGTACTCGTTTTGTTCCTACTAAGAATCCCGGCTTTTCCCAACTTTGTGAATGAGGAAGCTGCCTCGTGTTTGCCGACTTTTTCCTGTTTTACTTTAGGACAAGCAAAGATTCAAGCTTAGGGGAGTTTGATAACACGAAATCGTATATATATATATATTGATGCATAATTCAACTGATGTTTGACTGTTTTCGATCCGATTTCGGGTTCTTTCCATGTTATTTGTCTGATATTTTGCAGGTATTTGATAATCATGTCTAAACAAAGCAATATGAAGAAAGGAAGCAATTACAGATGAAATATGGACGAAAACCAGATGAAAACAACATGAAAAACGCAGAATGCGTATTTTGCTGCTGTGACGACCGTCACACGGGTGACGATCGTCATGCAGGCAAAAACGCACAACTTCAAATGAACGTGCAAAATATAGTTCCAAGTCCCAAATAATGGACCACTACTCCCTGATATTTCTGCCTCCAAGTCCACCTTCTTCAAATTACAACCGTTAGAATTCTATTTCTATAAAAGGGGGAGGAGGGGAGCTGAGAAAGGGAGCCGCTTTCAGACAACGAAGTGCTGCCCAAATTTATTTCCAGAGCAAAAATTTAGTTTATTTCTTTCTGTTATTTTTGTTTCCTTTCCTTATTCCTGTATTCCATTTCGACAATATTCGTTTGTGCGCTCTATTGGTTTGAAGACATAATCCTGCCGACATTGTTGGGATTTGGCCAAAAGCCAATTGGATACGTTACAGGTTTTTCATTATTTCGTTAATTGTAACTTTTATTATCAGTAATATGAATGTTCTAAGTTTCTGTTTTTATTTATGTTTTACCTTTCCCAAATCCATGTCTAGCTAAATCAAAGTAATCGATATGTAATAATAATTCAGACGGGATTTGATAATAACCGGTTGAAAACTTTCCTTTTCAAAAGTTGTTTATGGTCTGAGTGTTTAAACTTATTTACTGAATAAACGTTCGTCGCGAAAGCGAGAACTTATTTAAAAGTAGTTTTGCCACGACAGTGGGAAATTAATTAAGGTACGAACCAACAAGCGACAGCTGCGGTAAGACCAGATAGTAAACACTAGGCATTTGTTTTAATAACAGCGAAAGCACTTTAAAATGGATTAGAACTTAGAGATTTCCAAAAAATAGTTTTAACCCCGAATGGGACAGCGAAAGCGTACATTTGTCCCTTAGAATTATGACTAGCGTCAACAACCATCGTGAGACGAAAGTCTTCAGATCACTATTTTCTGCTTAAATAAATTCTGAAAAATATTTCATATACCGGTAACTTGTCAAATCCCCGAAGAACATAATTACTGCATATCGATTCACGTAATTATAATTCAAGTAACGTCTTTAGTTCCCTTTAGTGACAGAAGTTATTTCCTTAAACATTATTTACCTAGCTAAACATAGTAACTCCTGAGAACACTAGTTTGATTACGAGTCCCTGTGGGATCGATATCTTTTATTACTACGCGATAGACTGTGCACTTGCAGTTAAGTTGTATTAGACATAGAAAGTCGCGATCAATTATATCATATTATCTCTATATAAGACTTTTTATTTCTTCCACCATGTTTTTATTTTTCAATTCAAGGGAAGAGATAATGTGTTTTAAGGTAGAGATAATTTATTCTAATATACTTGTTTCTTTTGTTAGCTTATTACAAAGGCAAAATAAATATGGATAAAAAAAGTGAGAGGTTACCTCATCACCTTGATGATTTTCCATGAGATAGAGGCTTGTTTCTTCTTTATCTAAAGATTCCATATCATCGTTATCTCAGGATATGTATGCTCTAATTTTGGATTCCATGAAATTTATTTGATTTCGGTTTCTACTCAGGTTTGCGAGCAGTTTGGTCGTATACATACATTCTCTCCGCATTTATGACATGTAGGAATGGGTGATGAACTTTCTTGTCTTTTCTTTTGGAGTCTTGAATTTTTTTTCATGCCTTAGGAAATCTTTGAATTTTTGAAACATGAGCTTCACGAATTTATTAATCTCACTTTGACAGTCTTTATCTTCTGATTCCATATCTTTGATGTTAATAGCTTTAATTGCAATAATTTTCTTATTATTTTTATTATCTTCTTCATCATCAACAAGTCTTTTTCAGCTCCATCTCATGTTCCTGCATTTTACCAAAGTATATGTATGTGTTTATGTCCAAGGTTGTTAAATTCTTAGATTCACATATCACATTGAATTTGGTTTTTTAACTACAGTTTAGGCATCTAAGGATATTTATAACCACTTCTTCATTTGAAAATGTTTTTCCTAGATTTCTCATATGACTCATGATATGGTTAAATCGTGTTTGCATCTGGTTAATGCTCTCTTCAGGTTTTGTTTTCAAGAGTTCATACTCATGGGTCAATGTGCCCAACTTTTCCTTCTTCACCTCAGTAGTACCTTCAGGGGTGATTTAGGGGATTTCCCATATTTCTTTTGCAGTTTCATAGTAAGAAACTTGAAAAAAATCATCAAGATTGAGAGTAGTAATCATGACAACTTTCGCTTTCAAATTGCGTTACACATTTTCTTTATCATCTTTGGTCTAATTCTTTTCAGGTTTGTTTTCTACAACACAATTAACTATGCATGTAGGAACAAATATACCTTCATTTACAACCTTACAAATACCACAATATATCCCTTCTATGAAAAAAATTCATTTTTTCTTTCCACAAATTGTACCCTTCTCCATTGAAGGATTAAGGTTTGTTTAGTGAATAGTTTGAAGACATTTTTCTCTTGAGATGATTAGTCTTTAACATGAATTAGGATCTAATTCTACTTATTGAACAAGTGACTTAAAGCACAATAGGGGGAGGGGGAAGGAGGAGGGGGGGGGGGGGGGGTAATTGTGGTATTCAAAATTCATGATTAATTTTAACATTTTCTTGTTTAAGATCGTATTAGTATGTTTATGTGAGTAATTGCAGCGGAAAATTAAATTACAAAAGTAAATTGCAGAAAAATGAAAAAATATTGCTAGAAAGATTGTAACAGAGATTTATACAGGTTTGTCTTAACATTACCATAGTCCTGTCCCCAAGACGTCTTCTTGAGATTTTGACTAAAACTTTGAGCTTTTACAGGTTATACCCATGAACCTTTTGATACAACCTGGTCTTCACAATGGCTTAGCCCCAATCAAATTAGAAGCTTTTACCCAAGAAAAAATAATAATTAAAATAGAGGTTTTCCAAGATAATCTCAAGAACCAAACATAGATTTTAAGACTGGTTAATCTCAAGAATCAAACTCCATTCTTCAAGAGTATTGCACTCTTGAAAGTAATAACAATTTCTTTCACACGAGTATTGTTCACTCAAAAGCACCAAGAAAACTTTAAGTAAAGAAAAATGTTTCTAAAGAGAGGGGTATAAAAATAGATAGATAAATTCCAATGAAAATCTAAAACTTTGGGAATTGGTATGAAATAAATAGGAGACGACCCTCCTTTATATATGAAAAGGAAAATTGAAAAATAAAATGATCCATGGGTCAAATTAATGTTCTAATCAATTAGCATAAAGCTCTAATATATTAGACAACTCACTTTTAATCGATTAGCAAGCCCAACATGGAAAGTTTGGATATGAAGTCATTACTAGTTATTAAGACACTATCCTAATCGAATATTTAATCGTTTTAGCCTATTCTAATCGATTAGATTAAGGTCCAATCAATTAGTTAGTTCAAAAACTCTTCCAATCAATTATCTTAAGGTCCTAATTGATTGGCTAGTTCAAAATTATCTTTCATTCGATTGTTTTAAGGTTCTAATCAATTGGTTACTTCAAAAAAATATCAAAAAGAAGGTTGGCAATATCTTAACACTTATCTCAGGTTTGAAAACATTTTTAATGTGTATATGTGTGCGCGTACACGTTGAAGGTGAGAAAAATGCACAAGAAGAGGGATTGAATTATGTTCTCCAATTGACGTTGCTTCTTGTCATACCCTAATTTGTGACCATAAGATTATGTTTTTTTTGTTTCGCATCGTCTGCATGGCATATCACAGATATCATTTATCAAAACCTAAATTTGTCCTATCGTTCTCAGTTTTCTCTTTGTAAGGTCATTCGGCTTTTGGCCATGATCTTATGAGAGTTATGTCATAGGACCTTGCATGCATGTTTATTATGACTAGCAGGTTTATGTAGGAACATTGGGTTTCAAGCAGAGTTGGTATTCATTCTCACAGGTAAATACTTCAAGGTGTGATCAACGAATTCTGATTATAAAAAGGGCTATGGTTCTCTACTGGTCATTTTTATCAAGATTTCTCAGAGGTTTCTCCAAACAGGATTAGGGTTTTCTATTCATCAATTTTGAGCATTTGAGAGCTGGTTGGAGTTTCGGAAAGAGGTATTACAAATTGTATCTTCATGGCTCATATACTGAATTTGTCTGTGCGAGTAAAAAAAGTCAAGTGGGACTTCATTCTTATCAATGAAGTTGGATTATTATTTAATTTGTTTTGATCCTAAAAAAAGTCAATGTGTTTTGAAGTGGTAAAGCTTGGGAAAAAAATCTTGAAATCAAGTCTAGGCAAGGCCTCAAGGCAAATGTATGTGCAATAATGGTTGAGGTTCAGATGGGTTTGATCTAATCTTAGTCAAACAATAATTTTGCTTCATTTTTAAGTTTTTGGGATGTGTCTAATTCATTTTTGTTTCCTCAGGATCCAACTCATTTCTATCAAGGTTTTGGGCAGCGTATTGGAGATTCATGATTCTGATTTTCTAAACATTGTTCAAGAAAAGTTTAAAATGAAGATTTTTATTTGTTATTAAGTGGCAAAGTTCATATAATTGTGGATTCAGGATTCTAATCCATACAAAATTCAAGATTCAATTTGATTCAAAGTTCTAATTCATTCAAGCTCAGAATGGAGTTATGCTTAAATTCATGTCTCGAGACTTGTTCGGAGTTTCATTTGATCGAGAATTCTTATTTGGTGTTTTTCTTTATTATTATTATTTTGTTTCTTTTGGTTGATGAGATCTTGAAAATCATGGAGAAATGGTTGCAAGGTTGAATAAATTTCAATGCTTCAAACTTATTGATGAATGATCATTGGATAATTCTCGACACTTTGAGGCATTGATAGGTTGCCCTTGGTTGATCATTTGAGACTCCTGATTAAAGATGAGACTAGTCTCTTTTTCTTTTTGTGTGACATGACTTTAGGAGAATGATTTACATATCATATCTCTAGCATGTTTTAACATAAATATTGTTATTGATCAGCCTCCATAGTATGATCTCTACATAAAATTTGCTACGATTGCTTAACATAGCGCTAAATTGGTCCTGATTTGAGAAAGCGATCATTTGATCAATAACCATTAATAACTAACTTCTAACATCTAACTTTACTTTCCGCTCTTTACTTTTCTGCTATTTACTTTCCGCCATTTACTTCATTATATTCAATGTACATTTATCATTGCGTCATATTCTTCTTATTTTATTCTTTATATGATGAAAACACAAAAACATGATAAAAATAATTCAAACCCTAAAAGACATTGATTCATGATTATGATTATTATCCCTTGCATGAAGTTTTGAACCTTGTACTCAACCTTAGCAAAAGGAGACTTGGATCTGGATTATGTATTTTAATTGTCTTAGTTTAGGACACCTCATGCTTACACTTGCACAACATTCATAACTTACTTTTGGGCTTTCTTACAATAAGACTTACTTGATTAATTACTTCTAATTAGTTGTTTAAAAGACTAACCCATTTTTCTAGTACACTCGTAGTTTATTGTTTAGGTTGTGTGTTTATTATTTATTCTTATCCCCATTAAAAAAATGTACCACCACTCCTATGGCGTGTAATAATTTTATCGTTTTCTCTTTGTTTGTGTTCTAGATTGGGCCTGGAACTACCCATCCGTCGGGAAGGCCCAACAAGGCTCAATTCTCCCATGTCGGGAAGACCCACACGTCTACCACGCGTTCTTCACGTGCTCCATCACGCGGGGACACATCATCAGGCAACTACCCACCTCCGAAAAAGCTGGTCAGTCCACCTTTCGGAGATCACGGGGAAGTTTATCTAGGGCGAAGACCATATGCTGATCTTCATTACGCCATGTAAGCCATAGCAGTTACTTGGGTTGGGCCTGGCAGTCCAGCCCAATGCAAGTAACCGTTGGCCATGCGCTGGGGTCTCTTTATAAATACCCTCTTTCATTAGAGGGTCAGGTATTCCATTCTACACCTATTTCTGTATTTTCTCTCCCACTCTGATCCTTTACTTACTTAAGCATCAGAGTGCCTTGCAGGTACACCCCCCTCCTCTCCCTACCTCTGGTGACAGTTACCAGTCGACGACGCGTGGCAGACCAGCGATCTCCTCTGATCAGGTACGATCAATTTGCTTTTGCCTAGGTAGCCTCTAATGTAAAAACAAAATCAATCACCTCTTTTTAAAAGAACACAAATAAGCTTGATCGAACGTCAAACATTTTTCATAAAAATTATATTCAATAGGATTTCCATTGACATCAACCACACCCATAGCATTCTTGATCCATATATCATGTCATATCCTATTTTGTAAGTCGACTGCTTCGTGCATCGTCATCAACCTTTCCCATTTCCATTTCAAACCTTTTTCATACTCATCCCGCGATAAAACATTTGATCCAACGTCAAGTGGCATTTTCTCGAATAAGCTTCAAAAACACAATAAAACCCTTGATCCAACGTCAAGTGACATTTTCTTAGAATGGAACTTTCCTACACTCACTCTGAGTATTTTGGACATAAGACATTTGGCTTGGCGATTCAAAATATTCACCTCAACCCATAGTCCTCAGCGTAATCCAAATGAAAAACACTCTTCTCAAAACACTAAAATCAACATTAACACCTCAAACTTGTCTTTCCTCCCCCGTGGGATTGGAACCTCTCAAGACACTAAGTCTTTTCCCCCCTGCGATTCACAATTCAAACAACTTTTTCTCAAAGAACATTGTTTAGTCCCTTCTACCGCGCATATAAACTAGTGTTTTAGCCTCCCTTAATGAGCAGACAAACCAATGTTTAGCAGTTAGAATGTGATCTAAACACTCGTTCATTAAAAAACACAAACCAACCAATCGTATTCCCCCGAACTACGATTGCTTTGACTTCCTCTTTGTATTCTGAGGGTACGTAGGCACAGAGTTGTGAAATCATGGCGAACTACCTTTTCTTTTTCTATATAAACCTTTTCCTTGTAGTCCTCCGAACTATGAATGATCTGATTTCTTATTTCTCAATGAGAATACGTAGGCACAAGGGCCCCAATACCTGGAAAGCACCCTAATAAAAAAAACCATCAATTTCCCTTTAGCAAGCTTTTTGAGACACCAACACCCTTTCATGCTTAGACAATTTAGATGGTTCTCGTCGTGTACGATGGATGTAGGGGTGCTAGTACCTTCCCTTTACATAACTGACCTCTGAACCCAATATGGTTGCGATGACCATACCCTATCATTTCCCTTCCATGAGTTTTCTCGATGTTTTCCCTCTCCCTTCATGGGAACAAATAAAGTTTAATGGAAACTCTCCTAAATTCATCAGTGATCGTGCAGTCCCATTTGCACATCGTGAATATTGTATTTTTTTGAGGTACGACACTATGTACTTGTATTTCCTCTCAATAACACTCTTTTGGTGATAAGTGTGAGTGCAAATGGTTATATAAGTGATCCCTTTTTCATTAATAAACTTGGTAAATAATCTAAATTAACCTCCCTAATTAGATTGAAGGGCTTTAATAGGAAGACCGTGTTGCAACTTAGCTATGGTTTTGAATTGTTTGAAGCTTGAAATAACCTCAACTTTGGATTTGAGTAGATAAATCCAAGTGATCTTGGAAGTGGCGTCTCTGAATGGCATATAATACTTAATCCCTAAGGTTTAAGTATAAGGGGAAAGTCCCCACAATTAATTATAAACAAGTTCTAATGGAGAAGAGTAAGTGGCGTGTGAGGCAAGAAAGTGAAACCTATGAGCTTTACCCATATAACAAGCTGAACAAAAATCAAAAGAGCTTTATTATTGAATGAAACATTACATTCACGTAAAACAAGTTTTAAAGTTTGAGAGTTATGATGACCTAACCTCAAATGCCACATATTATGAGAAATAGAACACATAAAAACATAATTAATGCTAGAAATAAATTAATTTGGACACACATGCCGAGGTAAAGATTGACGCCTAATCATAATGCTAGAGAGAGTGGGGGAATAAAACTCAAAAAGTCCATTATTTCCAATCTGGCCTTCAAGCAAGATACCATTGGTGACTTGAGAAATGACAAGATATTTGTCAGCAGAAAACAAGAAATGAACATCATTATCACGACAAAAGTGACCCACACTAATGAGGTTCTTAGTTATAATTAGAATAAGTAATATATTGTGAAAGGCGGGAGGTGTGCGAAGGTGAGTGGATTAGGTGAAAACACTAGAGGCTGGTGAGTGAATGTGCAAACCTTGACCATTTCACATGAAGATTTGGTCAGGACCTTCAAAGAGAGTTAGGTGTTGGATATTTTTGGCATCATTGGTAACATGAAATGAAGCTCCAGAGTCTAGAAACTACAAAGTAGTGGAAGTAGGAAATGTGTTAGAAAAAAAGGCACTTGGTGATGGAGAATAATTGGTTACATTCCTCGAAGGAGCAGGAGGTCTCATCCATACATTGGAATTATAGGAGCCAAAACCTACACTAGAGGTCGACCCAACTCCTTGATTGTAAGGATGCACATATACAGATGGATTATAGCATTTATTGAATCTATGCCAACAAGACAAAGTTGTATGACCAAATTTGGAGAAAACGTGACACTGCACATTGGAGTCAGAAAACTTACCCTTACCTCAACTAGCTCGACCACCACGAAACTGAAAGCACATCCTAATTCACATGAGGAGTAGAAGGTTGAACTGATGAGGCTTCAACACTAGCACACTACACATTCTTAAAATTAGCAAGGGTTGGTGTAACATGATATAGGTTAAGAGAATTTAGATTTGGTGTAGATGATTTCTTAAACTTGTTCAACCAAAGCTCATGAGCTAGAAGAATAATCTCTATTTCATTTAGATCCATAAAACCAAATTTGCTTTAAACTAAGGAAACAACTGGTGCAAATTGGGCGAGAAGGCCTTCCAGAACCACATCTATGTGATGAGAAGCAGGAATGATATCACCCATAGACGCAAGAGAATCAACAATGTAATGAATCTTTAAGAAGATACTCTTGAACAGAAGAATTATCATGAGTTATAGCTCGAAGCTCAACATGCAACTGTCTAGCACGTGCAAGAGTTTTTGCTTTTGGAAATAACCGTATAAACAGTCCTAGAGTTGGTGTGAATGAGTACATCCATGCACACACGGGAGAATCTTAGTAGAAAGTGTAGATTAAAGCCAAGAAATGAGCATTTGATCCTTCTGAAGTCGATGAGGATATTCATGATTGACATTATCAGGTGTGCGCTTCATCATCAACAAACTTTGGTCGAACTCGCGTACACACAAAAAATTCAGTGAGATTGTGTGCATTGATATACAATTCAATCTGTTGCTGCCACTAATGAAAATTTTTCTCGTCAAGTTTTTGAGCGATCTTGAGCAAGAAGTGAAGACAACTTGAATCCTCGACAAAATTCAAGCTCAACAGCGATGGAGAAGTCGAAACATGAGCGAAAGCCACCAAAGATTGCACCAGTTGCATCCATGGAATCGACCTAGATAGCAACCATGCAAACTAATACCATGTTAGAATCAGTAGGTAGAATTGTGATTTTCAGCTCGAGTCTCTAACTAACTTTTGATTTCTAAAATATTAGTTAGTTACAAATTGGGATCTCTTTTGTTTTTATACTTGGCAAACCAGATGATCTGTTAACCTACTATAACAGGTTCCTTGTTACTACTATAACAGATTCCTTGTTACACTCAAGCTGATAAGTGTCAATCTTGAGGTTAAAGGCGTTTGCTAGAGTAAGAATTGCAAGCTTATACTGACTGTTCTATAGTAAAATTGAAAGAAAAAAAAAACTTGTTTAACTTGCAATTGTAAGTAACTTTTTAGTTCACCAGACCAATAAATATAGTTCACCATGTTCCACCCAATAGAATAAACATAAGCTAGAATATATATATAACAATTATACACTTCCAATATGTTGGTGGTTTCTCACAAGATAGTTTCAGTTCAACACAGGGATTTCAAACAATATCCTCTGTTTAAGTACAAATACAAAACTTATAATTTTCCATGTAGTTAAGTACAAATACAAAACTTATAATTTTCCATGTAGTACAGTACAGGTTCCGACAAAAATGAGTGTCACACTAGCTTATCTAATTCTATGCTAGGAAATGCCAGTCGCTAAGACTACAGACAACCTGAAATAAAAATCAACGACGAAGCTGTTGTTGGGCATGCTCAGCCCTTTTAAGGCAAGTAATGAGATAGAATACTCAACCAACACCGATATCAAAACCGATCAGAAAAGCTTACTAAGACCATGAAAAAATCTATGATTTCTCCTTTTTGAGTGTCGTCTAGATTCTTTTGTCATGACATATGGTACAAAATGAACCTGCATTGGCATAAAATATCAGTAAACTACAACCCATTCCCCCAATACATAATGCATCATTCAACAATTTGAAGCTGTGAGAAAAAAATAAAACTAATGAATTTGTAATAATAGATTGAAAAAAGTACAACAATTTCACAGTTCCAAGCATCATTGGAAAAGTAGAACAAACCTGAGAATTATTCCTTACACCCAAATCTTGAAGCACATCATCATCATTTAAGAGCTTGTTGTTATCAAATGCCAAACAATAATTAGCCCACACACTCTTCCTGCAATTAAATCACAACAGTTTTAACCACAAAATAACAATTTCCATAAACAAAATCAACTAAATAAACGAGAAACCGACCAAGAAATGTGACGATGACCCATGCTAGATTGTTCCATGTAATTCACCTTCTTCTTGATAGCAAGTTTCAAAACCTTCACCGTTGCCGTATTCATAACAATCACATCAAACGAAGAAGAATCCAATTTCAAAACCGAAATTCGCATTGCACTACCCAATTCAAGTCCAAGCAGGGTTTCCACATCTTCCAAAGATGGATTTTTTGGTACATCACTGAGTATTGGATCTTCTAATAAGGCTTGCAACACCTTCTCCTTCTTCAAATCGCTCTTGTATTCTGCACCTTCACCCATCACACCACACTCAAAAATGAAGCGGCGGTAGTGAAGGGTTTAAGTATAGAGAAGTTTGTGTGATTCGAAATCCGTTTTAACAATTGGAAAATGTAAGAACGGTTCGGTTCAAAATGGGTTTACGGGACCACAAACCACAATTTTCAGTTACCCGTGGGTTTACATGGACAAAATTAAACTGAAAAACGCTGTAGCAAGAAAAAACTTGGAGAACAAAGTCTTTCTCATGGACCCACTACACAAGTTAATTCAAGCAGATCTTCAACAAAAATGAATCGGTTAAGCACAAGCCTTCACTACAAGCGGCCACAATACAAGCCACTATTTCATTACATCTAACCAAGCTTCATGAGCCTCACACAAATGCATAAAGCCAGCCACGCATTCTATGCTTTGTACCAAGCTTCACATGCTACACATCCAAGTTGTGTAACCGATTGAAATAAAGGGAGAGAGAGTTTGATGCGCGAGAACGAGATTGACGGCACGACGGGTTTGGATTTCTCTTCATCATTGTGTTTTAAAGGGGAAAAAAAGGTTAAATGCTTGGCTTGCTGACTTTGTTTCCAATTAATTTTTTAAAAAACCTTTATTCATTTTCTCTCGGGCTCAGCCCAATTTCAATTCCTCTTCGAAATGCACCATGATCCACACACCCCTCTATGAGCCCAATTTCAATTCCTCTTCGAAATTCACCATGATACACACACCCCTCTATTCTTTCAACTTTTAATTGTTTTTTTAAATTTTCATTGTTTTTTTTATATATACTTTAAAATCATTTTTATTTTTTTTATTTTTCAATTCTTTTTTCTTTTACTTTTGTTGATTTGAATTTTTATTTTGATAATTATTTGTTGTTTTTCTTTTTAATTATTATTTTGTTTCTTTTAGTTGTTGAGATCTTGAAATCATGGAGAAATGGTTGCAAGGTTGAATAAACTTTCAATGCTTCAAACTTATTGATGAATGATCATTAGATAATTCTCGACACTTTGAGGCATTGATAGGTTGTCCTTGGTTGATTATTTGAGACTCCTGATTAAAGATGAGATTTGTCTCTTTTTCTTTTCGTGTGGCATGACTTTAGGAGAATGATTTACATATCATATCTCTAGCATGTTTTAACACAAATATTATTATTGACCGGCCTCCATAATATGATCTCTGCATAAATTTTGCTACGATTGCTTAACATGACGCTAAATTGGTCCCAGTTCGAGAAAGTGATCATTTGATCAATAACCATTAATAAATAACTTCTAACGTCTAACTTTATTTTCCGCTATTTACTTTCCTGCTATTTACTTTCCGCCATTTACTTCATTATATTCATTGTACATTTATCATTGTGTCACATTCTTCTTCTTTTTTTCTTTATATGATGAAAACACAAAAACGTGATAAAAATAATCCAAACCCTACAAGACATTGATTCATGATTATGATTATCATCCCTTGCATGGAGTTTTGGACCTTGTACTCGACCTTAGCAAAAAGAGACTTGGATCTGGATTATGTATTTTCATTGTCTTAGTTTAGGACACCTTATGTTCACACTTGCACAACATTCATAACTTACTCTTAGGCTTTCTTACAATGAGACTTACTCGATTAATTACTTCTAATTAGTTGTTTATAAGACTAGCTCACTTTTCTAGTACACTTGTAGTTTATTGTTTAGGTTGTGTGTTTATTGTTTATTCTTATCCCCATTCGGAAAATGTACCACCACTCTCATGGCGTGTAATAATTTTAACATTTTCTCTTTGTTTGCTTTTGCCTAGGTAGCCTCTAATGTAAGAACAAAATCAATCACCACTTTTTAAAAGAACACAAATAAACTTATGGTGTTCCTCATCAACCTCCATTGGAGATTCGTGGAAGATATCTACCATATTCACCCCCATATTGACATCCTCAGTGATGTCTAAATTTTGGAATACTAATCGGAGGCCCTCAGCAGCCTTATCCATTCTTACAAAATCCTTAGCGGTTTCTTCTGTTACCAGCATCAATCTAGAGTCTTACATAACTCTCATTTCGAGATCCTCAGTGATCTTCATGTTGAGGTGTCACACCCTAATTTTTAACTTTAAGATCCCACCCCTTTGTGCGTTTCTTGCGTTGTTTGGCTTCATACTTTCATATTCGTGCTTATTGGCACTAACCAACTTATGTGAGTGCAGTATTCTCCAGTAAATTCCTAGCTATCGAGCATTTCAAGGCGCTACCTTTATAATTCAAGGCTTTCCATTGAGGTGTCAGTCGGGCTTTCTTTCAGTTGGTATGAAGTATTAAATTTAAAGATTTATTTTGGATACCATCATAAGTGTCCCTTGAAGATATGCCAAAAGGTGGGCTTAACAGCATGGCCACGATGACCGTCGTCCAAGCGCCTCAACCCTAAGGCATGGTTTATCATCACAAGAGTTTTAATAAGGCTAAGGCAAATCCCGCTTAAGAATTCTAATCAAATCCACTGTTGGAGTTTACTGCCAAATTATTTATAATGGCACAATACGGAATAATTACTATCACTACCTTTTATAATACAAGAATTTCTACATCACTGGACTTAGAGAATTTCGAATTTGAATTAGTTCGCTTAAGGTTCAAGATTTATTAAGTTGTGTTTTCGACAAATTTCATCATTTGCAAATACATGACTTTGACAAGAGGTAATTCACGTGAAGGATTCATCATTTTAGAATTTTTCATGTGATCTACATCCGAATCTTATTTCTAAAACTCAAATTCCAAGTTGGGCTTTCAAGTCAAATAGTCATTAAAATCTATCATCAATTTAAGGTGAAAATCCAATCAAGCCAAGTTAGAGTTCAAGACCGTATTTTATATTGAATCACATGAAGACTTCAAGGTTCTTTTCAAAAGAAGAACAATATGTTTAAATTTGGCGTGGTGTCTGTTAGAACACAGATTGGTTCTTAATAATATCTCTATGTTTTGATGATAACTATTAGGAAATTTTGTATTTAAGAATTATATACTCTAAAATTTGCTTGAGAGTTTTTGCTGCAGATAGTAAAGAAATTAACACTCCAGAAGCAAATCAGATTTGAATGCAAGAAATTAACTAGACTCTGAAGCGCCAGATGCACTCATTAGAAGATTTTGATTGCTGCCAACAGAAGATTTTGAGCGTAGCCTCCAGAAGATTCTGAAGCAGAAGCTCCAGAAGAATCTGAAGCAGAAGCTCTAGAAGAATCTGAAGCAGAAGCTCCAGAAGGATCTGAAGAAGTAGCTCCAGAAGAATCTGAAGCAAGTCAGAAGCATCTGAAGCAAAGAAGAATTTTGTATGAAGAGTTTTTCAAAGCATAGATTCTACAGAAGTTTTTGAAAGTGCTAAAGCTGCCAGTACTGAAGTTCTGTTCCAAATATGCTCTGATATTTAACACGTTGAAAGCACACCTGCTGCAGAAGACTCTGATCCAGCAAGCTCTGATCATCATTAGAAGACTCTGACCCAATCAGACTCTAATGAACTTGCTGAAAACTGAAGAAGAAATATTCAAAGATTATATCCGTTGGAGTAAATCAAACGTCTCTTTCCTTATTTATGCTAGACACAAGAACACAGACAAAAAGGATTTTTCTGTGCTTTCTTCTTCTAGGAAAGGTCACTTGATGTGAAGACAAAAAGGCTCAGACCTTTTGGGACACTCTTCTCAACGTGCAGCTCACCTTGGATCAGCTGCCTATAAAAGCAAGACTCCACCAAATTCTTCAGTTATACGTTTTGCTGAAAAGAAATTAAAACATTCAAGCTCTCATACTTTCATATTCATTCTTAGAATTAATTTCATTTTACTTAAACTTAAGAGAAATATCACTGTTGTGATTAAAGCTTTTTAGAAGCATTTTTACTCTTGTATTAGATTTACATTGATTGTAAAGGATTTCCTTAAGAGGATTCAGTTGGAATCAGTAGCTCTTGAGAAGACTAAGAACAGTTGTTCTTAGGTGTTACTATTGTAATCTGTTTGATTAAATAGTGGATTAAATCCTTGTTTGAGAAAGGCAAATCACTTTAGGAAGGGTGGACTGGAGTAGTTGAGTTCAACGAACCAGGATAAAAATACTTGTGTTTTAATTCTAAGTTTTAATCTTTCATACTTATTCAACCCCCCTTCTAAGTATTATCTCACCTTCAGTTGGCATCAGAGCTCTGGTTCTGTGTGTGCTACCACTTAACAGTGTCAGTAAAGATCCAGAGAGAAATACTTTGATATATATTTAGTTGTTACTATGGCTGAGAATACAATATCCAACATTAACAATAAATATGAAGAAAGGGACAGAATCAGCACCAAACCCCCTATGTTTGATGGGGAGAAATTTGATTACTGGAAAGACAGAATTGAAAGTTTTTTCCTTGGATATGATGCTGATTCATAGGATCTAGTCATAGATGGATATGTTCATCCCACAGATGGAAATGGCAAGAAGATAGATAGAAAATCTATGACAGATGCTCAGAAGAAAGATTTTAGAAATCATCACAAGGCCAGAACAATATTATTGAATGCAATTTCTCATACTGAGTATGAAAAAATTACAAACAGGGAAACTGCTTTTGATATGTTTGAATCCTTAAAGATGACTCATGAGGGAAACTCTCAAGTCAAGGAAACAAAAGCTCTGGCTCTGATCTAGAAGTATGAGGCCTTCAAGATGGAAGACTCTGAATCTGTTGAAGTTATGTTCTCCAGTTTTCAGATCCTCACAGTTGGGCTAAAGGTTCTGGACAAGGGATACTCCACATCAGATCATGTAAAGAAAATCATCAGAAGTTTACCTACCAGATGGAGACCAATGGTGACTGCCTTGAAGATGGCTAAAGATTTGAACAAGATCTCTTTAGAAGAACTCATCAGTTCACTAAGGAGCCATGAAATTGAGTTTGAGGAAGATGAACCTCAGAAGAAAGAAAAAGGTAAATCTGTTGCTTTAAAATCTAATAAATCTGCTAAAGCTTTGCAGGTTATTGAAGAAAGCTCTGAAGAATCTTCTTCTGAAGAAGAAGATGAATTATCCATGATGTCCAGAAGGATCAACAGACTCTGGAAGCACAAGGGAAAGAAGTTCAACAACTTCAGAAGATCTGATCATAGAAAGGAATCTTCTGGGCACAGAAGATCTGGCAAGAAAGAAGTTGTATGCTATGAGTGCAAAGAACCTGGGCATTACAAGAATGATTGCCCCAAACTTCAAAAAGAAAAACCCAAGAAGAAGTTTAACAAAAAGAAGAAGGTTCTGATGGAAACATGGGATGACTCAGATGAATTTGAATCATCTTCTGAATCAGAAGAAGAATGTGCTAATGTTGCACTGATGGCCAGCACAGAAGATCAGGAGGAAGGAACCTCAGGATATGAATCAGATTCTGAATCTGATGATGACGCTGAAGAGGTAATGGCTAAACTTACTAAAGAAGAACTTATAAAAGTTTTATCAGAAGTTCTTAAAAGTTATAGCAATATCAAACTCAAATACAAGAAGCTGAAAAGCAATCTTGAATCTGAGATTGATCTTCTAAAGACAGAACTTGTTGAGCAAAAAGAAATTAATCTGAAAATAAAAAATGACTTTGAAATAACTCAACAAGAATCTGAATCTGAGACTAAGTCATGTGAAAACATTTTAGAAAAATATGACTCTAGCTTTCAGAGATTCCTTACTAAGAGCATAGACAGAAGCAAGATGGCTTCTATGATCTATGGTGTTAGTGGGAACAACAGAAGACACCTCTATATTCTCAATTTAAATTTGGTCACTTAAATGACATTAAACACACAAGCTCTGAAAAGAATACTTATGTGTTTAAACCCAAGGCAAGTCAGAATAAACATTATGTTGAAAAACAGAAGTTTAGACAAACCTACAAACCAACTAACCCCAAAGGACCCAAGAAGATCTGGGTACCTAAAAATAAAATAATTCCTGTTGCAGATGTTCTTAGCAGCAAGGTCAGGACACCAATCATGGTACCTGGACTCTGGATGCTCACGACACATGACAGGAGAAAAGTCTATGTTCCAAAGCCTGGAACTTAGATCTGGAGGTGATGTGAAGTTTGGAGGGAACCAGAAGGGCAAGATCATTGGATCTGGCACCATTGGAAATGAACTCCACAACAAAATGGGGTTGTAGAGAGGAGAAACAGAACTCTACAAGAAATGGCAAGAACCATGATCAATGAGACAAATCTGGTAAAACACTTTTGGGCAGAAACAATCAACACAGCCTGTTACATTCAGAACAGAGTGTCTGTAAGACCTCTTCTGAAAAAGACTCCTTATGAACTGTGGAAGAACAGAAAGCCCAACATTTCATATTTTCATCCTTTTGGATGTATTTGCTATATGTTAAATACTAAGGAAAATCTGAACAAGTTTGATTCCAAAGCACATAAGTGTTTCATGCTTGGATATTTTGAACGCTCTAAAGGCTACAGAGTATACAACACTGAGACACAGATTGTGGAAGAATCCATTCATGTCAGATTTGATGATAAGCTTGGCTCTGAAAAGCCAAAGCAGCTTGAAAACTCTGCAGATAGATAAGTAGTCTTCATTGACTCTGATGTCCCAGAAGCAGACAAAATTCAAGTGAAGGAACCAGAAGCAACGCCAGATGTTATTCCTTTAACTTCTCAGATGAACAATCTAAACATTTCTGAAGAATCAACTGTTAGAGGATCATCATCCAGAATTAAAGCTTCTCATCCAGAGAATGTCATTATTGGAAAGAAAGATGATCCCATCAGAACAAGATCCTTTCTAAGATCATCTGAAGCATCACTATTTGGACTGGTGTCAGAAATTGAACCATCTTCAGTAGATGAAGCTCTGCAAGACAATGATTGGATTATTGCCATGCAAGAAGAGCTAAATCAATTCACCAGAAATGATGTATGGGATCTAGTTCAAAGACCACAAGGATTCAATATAATTGGTACAAAATGGGTCTTCAGAAATAAGCTAAATGAGAAAGGAGAAGTTGAAAGAAATAAGGCAAGGTTGGTTGCTCAAGGGTACAGTCAACAAGAAGGTATTGATTACACTGAAACTTATGCTCTAGTGGCAAGGTTAGAATCTATATGCCTTCTTATTTCATTTGCTGCACAAAATAACATCACTTTGTATCAAATGGATGTTAAAAGTGCCTTTCTTAATGGTATTATAGAAGAAGAAGTTTATGTCCACCAACCTCCTGGTTTTGAAAATGAAAAATTTCCAGATCATGTTTTCAAACTAAAGAAATCTCTATATGGTTTAAAACAAGCTCCCAGAGCTTGGTATGAGAGATTGAGCAATTTTCTTCTGGAGAAAAATTTCATCAGAGGCAAAGTGGATACAACACTCTTTTGTAAATCAATTAAGAAAGAACTTCTAATTTGTCAAATTTATGTGGATGATATTATTTTTGGATCAACAAATATTATGCTTGGAAAGGAGTTTGCTACATGTATGCAGACATAATTTGAAATGAGCATGATGGGAGAACTTAAATTCTTTCTAGGAAATTAAGTCAATCAAACTCCAGAGTGCACTTACATACATCAGACCAAATATGTTAAAGAACTTCTGAAGAAATTTAACATGACTGATAGTAAGTTGGCAAAGACTCCCATGCATCCAACTAGCTCACTTGGCAAGGAAGAGGTAAGTAAGAAAGTAGACCAGAAGCTCTACAGAGGTATGATTGATTCTCTTCTTTATCTAACTGCTTCTAGACCTGACATATTGTTTAGTGTTTGCCTGTGTGCTAGATTCCAATCAGATCCTAGAGAATCACACTTGACAGCTATCAAAAGGATTCTAAGATATCTGAAAGGTACTTCTAATGTGAGTTTGTGTTACAGAAAATCTAATGATTTCAAATTAGTTGGATTCTGTGATGCTGACTACGCTGGAGACAGAGTGGAAAGGAAAAGTACTTCTGGAAGTTGTCAATTTCTAGGAAAAAATCTAATCTCCTGGTACAGCAAGAAGCAACCCACAATTGCACTTTCAACCACAGAGGCAGAATATATTGTTGCTGCTGGATGTAGCACGCAGATGCTCTGGATGAAAAGTCAACTAGAAGATTATCAAATTTTTGAAAGTAACATTTCTATCTTTTGTGATAATACTTCTGCTATATGTTTGTCCAAGAACCCCATTTTACATTCTAAGGCAAAACATATAGAAATTAAGCATCATTTCATCAGAGATTATGTTCAGAAGGGAATAATAAATTTAGCCTTTGTTGATACAGATCATCAATGGGCAGATATTTTTACAAAACCCCTTGTTGAAGATAGATTCAAATTTATTATAAAAAATATTGGTATGGATTTTTGTCCAGAATGATATTTGTCAGAAGCAAATTTTTACAGATGCAAAAATGCCTAATGCTCTGAAGTATTTCTTCTGATTGCTTACTTATTCTGCTTAATATTTTTTGTGAAACTCTGAACTAACAATCCTAAGAAGATCTGAACGTTGGCTAACGTTTCATTTCTCAAGAGAATTCAGAACACATGCAAGCAAACACGTGTCACACCAAATCTGCAAAAGTGGCGTGTACATTACTGAAGAGACGTTTGAGGTGAAGTTTGAATAGTGAAAATCTTGATTTTCCCCCCAATTTGTCAGAAGCAATAAATGTTTGAAATGATTATTATTCTCTTCATTTAGTGCTTGTTCAAACGTGCAAAAAATTCTGACTGATGGTATGCCTAATTGTTTTAGTATAAATACTTGACTTCTCTTCACTTTCACACTTTTCACAATCTCAGAAAATTTTATGCATTTTCATCTTCTCTTCTCTCTGCATAAAAACCCTAAGCCTAAGCGTGTGACAAAGCAATCTTCAATGGCAACTCCATCATCAACAACTGCTCAATTCCAATCTTCAATGGCTGCAGTTACTTCTGCAAACATGGGTGTTGCTCCTTACTCTCCTCCTAAAAGAACTCTATTGACCCCTGTTGAAAAGTTGGAGGTTTTGTGTGAATCAATGGTGGAATTTGATTCACTTGCAGAAAATGGCTTTGAGTTTCGTTCTATCATAGGTGCTCAAGGATGGGTAAAGTACTTTGATAGACTCTTTGGACCAGTTTACCCCCTCCTTGTGAAAGAATTCTGGATCCATGCATCCGTTTACCCTAAATTCATCCTATCTTCTGTACTGGGAAAAGAAATCATTATAATAGAAGATCTGATCAGAAAGCTAATTGGGTATGAAGAAACAGATGGTGTTTCCCACTTGCCAACTGGGCGTGTGGACATGGATGAAGTGTATGAAGAACTAATGACTATTGGTTAAGCTTCTAACAAATTCAAGGATCTGAAGCCTGACTACAAGATCTGGGCTAAGATCTTCATGGGATGCATCCATCATAGGAAGTCAACAAACTCTCCAGACTATGTCAATAATGAAAAGCTCTATTTCATGTATTGCCTCAGTCAGAGCACCAAGGTAGATCTTCCATATATTCTCTCTATGCATCTGTGGAACCATATAAATGCCTCTAGAGAGTATGTGAAAGAAAAAGGACAAAAGATCAGAACCTGGATCCCTTTTGGAAGGTTGATCTCAGATCTTCTAACTGAGAATGGTTTGGTCACTGCTCTGTACGTTGCTGGAGTTACAGAGGAATTGGAATTCATAATGGGAAAGCCTCTGAATGCCAAAAGTCTTCAGAGACTTAAAATAGTGGATGAACTCACAACAGCTCCCAAGAAGCTGAATGTGTCTGAATTGAGTAAGAAGAGGATTCTTGTAGATGATTTTCCATTATTCTTTGCTGAAGAACCAAGACACATTGTTGTGATGTACATTGATGAATGTAAGAAGGAAGGAAAGTCTGTTCCTGCAAACATAATACAACTAGCAAGACAACCATTACCTGATGCAGAAAAAGAAGAAGAAGAAGCACAACTACAAAGAAAGAGGACTCAGCCAGCAGCAGAAGCTGCACCTGTTCAGAAGAAGGTCAAGATTGCTGAGAAGCCACAGAAGCTCTTGAAGAGGAAAGATTCTGGAGACACTTCTTCTGTACCAGCCAAGAGAATCAAAATCAAAGGTACTAAATCTTTTGTATCTTCTGCAAATACAATTGTTTTAAATGATTCTAATATTAAGTCTGTTCCTAAACCACCCTCTACTCAAAATACTTCTGTTACTGCTCCTATTTCCAAATCACCACAAAACACAAGCATCTGTTCCAACACCAACAACAACAAAAACAATTCCAACACCAAAAGTCTCTGTACCACAATCATCCCAACCAAAAATCCAAATCAAACAGTTTGTTCCACAAAAACAATCTCCACAGAATCAACCTTCAGATCAACAACCTACAGAACAACAACCACAACCTTCTGTACAACAAAAATCCCCTGAACCATCTAAACAAAAGGCATCTGAACAACAACAACACTCACAAGAAAAACAACCTGAAAAACCACAAGAACCTCAATTAGAAAAAGCCTCTGAAAATCAACCACCTTCAAATAATCCACCATCAAAATCATCTGAACCCGCTGCATCTGAACCTACAAAAATAACACATGTTCAAGTCTCATCTGAACCAATCACAATCTCTTCTGATACACCCATCTCAGAACAACCATCAAAACCCTCTGAAATTCCTTCAGAACCAACCAACACTTCTGAACCCAACATTCCGGAGACAGAAGTTCTTGATGTCACACCCTTAAAGACTGTGTTTCAAGTATCTTCTACTTCCTGCACACCAACCACCTCTTCAAACTCCTCAGAATCAGACATTCATCCAGATTTTCTAGTCTCTCCATCTCACAGAGACTCTGAGGTAAACAAACCAGAACCCATTATACCTTCTAAAGCTCTCATTCCAGATCCTATTCCCACACCTGCACCATCATCTGAAATACTGATTCCAAGTTCCAACCCAAGAACATCTATTTCTTGTACCCAAGTTTCATCATTGTTTCACAATTTGGCATATGGTTTCAAACTCAAAGATTTTTATGACAGAGTTGAACCATCTGACCCTATCAACCCTCTGAAACCCAAACTCACAATGACCCTTCCATTTGTGATTCTTGACTATATAAAATCCAAGTCAGATGTAGATTCATTAGCAACTATATCTTGTTCTGCTAAATCTGATAAAGCTGTTGCTTCAGCTATACCAATTTCATCTGATAACAATGCTGCTTCTGATGAACCTCACAAATCTGCCTTCCAACCCTACTCAAATACACCTTTTGATGTAGTTACCCTTCACACCAGAGCAAAACCTCATCTGTTAAATGCCTTAAACAGATCAAAAGAAAAAGCTCCTGAAATTCCCTTCATTCCATATTATCCTCCTCCTCTGATCTCTATTCAGAAATCTCTTTTTCCACCAACTCCCCAACCAAAACTAATAACTCTGGAAACCCTATTACATCCTAAGCCCAGACTTAATGTTAATCATTTATTTCAATCATTTTTGCAAGAAATACAGTTGTATTTAGGTATTGTACAGAAGAAATGCTCAGCAACAATGGATGCCAAAGAATCTGATATCATCTGGAATGGATTCATCAACAGATTCAACTCTGTGGCCTCAAATCTGAAGAACATTTATTCTGATGATGCGAAGCTCAAATTTGCAGAAGCTGCAAGAACTCTATTCTGGACAGTCAAGAAATTTGAACCTCTGCTTCTTACAGATGCTCCTCCCTCATCAGAAGAATCTACTGAAACTGCATCTGAAGAAAATTATTTGGCCATGACTCTGGTAGACCCTCCTTCTAGCTCTAATGCTCCAGACTCTACAGAACCCATGGAAATTGACTTTGTTCAAGCTCCAGAACCTGGTCATACTTCTTCATCTGAGATAAAGAAAGAACGTCCAGATTTTGAAGATAAGATTGCTGCTCTGGAAGCTGGTCAATCTGAGATCAAGTCCTGGATGGCAAAACAGGATAAAAAGTCTGAGGACATGACATAATGGATGTCTAAGCAGGATCAAAAGAATGAAACAATGGCTAAGTGGATGTCCAAGCAAGAGCAGTCCTCCTCTGAGATTACAGATCTATTGAAGATGCTTTTGTCGAAACACTCTTAGATTTTCATTTTTTTTCATTCTAATGTTTTTGCATCTGATGTTTGCTATGTATTTTTTATCTTCTGATGCATGTACTCTTGATCTGATCTTATTGAATGAATCAAAGTTTTCTCCATTGAATTATCTCATTTACTGTTTCCTTTTATTTGTCTTTTTAAAGTGTTTACTTTTTACTTATGACAAAAAAGGGGGAGAAAATATAGATCTGAACTGTTTAATATAACTTCACCAGAATGAAACTTCAGACATATTTATTCTATCTAACATTTAATCTGACTATTTCAGAATATTTGATAAGTACATTCTGTAAAATAAACTCTGAGTCTCTCAGATCATTATGACTATTATCAAACTCTGAATATTAATTATGCAAGACATTCTGACTTTCAAATGTTAAAAGAACAAACAAGATCTAACTCTGAAGATTACTCAAGACAAAAGGGAAGTTTCTATTCCTTATCTGTATTTAACTCAGGGGGAGATTCAACATCTCAGGGGGAGTTATAATTTCAATATTTTCAATTAAACAAAATTTCTGATGTTTTTGTCATCATCAAAAAGGGGGAAATTGTTAGAACACAGATTGGTTCTTAATAATATCTCTATGTTTTGATGATAACTATTAGGAAATTTTGTATTTAAGAATTATATACTCTAAAATTTGCTTGAGAGTTTTTACTGCAGATAGTAAAGAAATTAACACTCCAGAAGCAAATCAGATTTGAATGCAAGAAATTAACTAGACTCTGAAGCGCCAGATGCACTCATTAGAAGATTTTGATTGCTGCCAACAGAGGATTCTGAGCGTAGCCTCCAGAAGATTCTAAAGCAGAAGCTCCAGAAGAATCTGAAGCAGAAGCTCCAGAAGAATCTGAAGCAGAAGCTCCAGAAGGATCTGAAGAAGTAGCTCCAGAAGAATCTGAAGCAAGTCAGAAGCATCTGAAGCAAAGAAGAATTTTGTATGAAGAGTTTTTCAAAGCATAGATTCTACAGAAGTTTTTGAAAGTACTAAAGCTACCAGTACTGAAGTTCTGTTCCAAATATGCTCTGATATTTAACAAGCTGAAAGCACACCTGCTGCAGAAGACTCTGATCCAGCAAGCTCTGATCATCATTAGAAGACTCTGACCCAATCAGACTCTGATGAACTTGCTGAAAACTGAAGAAGAAATATTCAAAGATTATATCCGTTGGAGTAAATCAAACGTCTCTTTCCTTATTTATGCTAGATACAAGAACACAGACAAAAAAGATTTTTCTGTGCTTTCTTCTTCTAGGAAAGGTCACTTGATGTGAAGACAAAAAGGCTCAGACCTTTTGGGACACTCTTCTCAACGTGCAACTCACCTTGGATCAGCTGCCTATAAAAGCAAGACTCCACCAAATTCTTCAGTTAGACGTTTTGCTGAAAAGAAATTAAAACATTCAAGCTCTCATACTTTCATATTCATTCTTAGAATTAATTTCGTTGTACTTAAACTTAAGAGAAATATCACTGTTGTGATTAAAGCTTTTTAGAAGCATTTTTACTCTTGTATTAGATTTACATTGATTGTAAAGGATTTCCTTAAGAGGATTCAGTTGGAATCAGTAGCTCTTGAGAAGACTAAGAACAGTTGTTCTTAGGTGTTACTATTGTAATCTGTTTGATTAAATAGTGGATTAAGTCCTTGTTTGAGAAAGGCAAATCACTTTAGGAAGGGTGGAATGGAGTAGTTGAGTTCAACGAACCAGGATAAAAATACTTGTGTTTTAATTCTAAGTTTTAATCTTTCATACTTATTCAACCCCCCTTCTAAGTATTATCTCACCTTCAGTCACCATGAGTAATTTATCTTACAATACAAGACGTGGTGTCACCATGAGTAATTTATCGTACAATACAAGACATCAAGGAATTGGGTTTTCAGGTTTTCATAAGTGGATTTGAAATTAATTTGAAATTCAAGAAAAACTTTGCTTCATCAAATAATTGATATGTCTCTTTACAAACTTTTGCCTATTACATTGCCTTAAACACTCAGAAGCTTTAAGATTTTAAAACTTGGAAAACATTACAAATTCCCTTTGACTATTTCGAATTGTTGCCAAAGTAATAGTCCACGAGGTTTGTAACTAAGATGTTGTAATAAGAGTCTCCCACTTTTGCCAATCTTCCAAATCAGAAGTTGACCCATTGAATTCCAAGAACCTTGAATACGCTTCATGAAGACTCCACGCGCGTCAATTACTAAAAATGATAACTTGTACTTTGCCTGCAAAACACAACCGATAATCAGAATGTCGTTAAAGGAATAAGTTGAGGTTTAAAATTAAGAAGAAATGAATTAGGTTCAGCCCTCAGGTTTCGAATCATCATCGGGCGACCTCGAGCAGCCAGAAGGGCAACAATCGAAGTCGTCGCCAGCTTCCGACAAAGCATCGAAAACAGTTTCGGACAAGAGCGTCATAAAACACCAAACAATATCAAAGGCAACAACAGCAATTTTGATCCCTCATGGTTCAGACGGGACGTCATCATCACCGAATATGAATACTTTCTCGACAACATAAGATCGACAACATCTGAACTTAAGCAGCTTCTTGAAAGAAGAAGAAAAAAGTGTTAATACGATTCAGAACGAGAATCTGAAACTCATCAATAAGATCCAAATGGTCTGAAACAATCAAAACCGAATTGGAATCATCAGCAAAGCTCAAGCTTCCATTTGCCGCCATGGTATGAATCAGTAAAAGGATAGAAGGTCACCGCATAAGAGAGACCCAAGTTTCAACCGAAGCTTTTTGAAAGTAACTTGGAATTCGTCGTTGCAAAGCCTCCGAAGAAGTGATGCCGGTTTTTGTCAAACTTCTACGTGATTTTCAACCAGATCCTAGTCCACCTCATCTCAATAACTATCCTGAACTAGCTACTGTATTTCACTCAACCTGTCAAGAAAACCAGAGTAAAATTAGTCAGAACCACATAAGGGAATTATTATCAGTAAATCCAAATTTATGGAAATATTTCATAACTTGGCAAGAAGTGAAATGGTTACAAAAGGTTACCGACAAAATTACACAAGAATAGAAGTTCATTCATCACACTTCAACAGTGATTCCCGGTATAATCACACATTTCCAAAAAAAAATGACATGTTTTAAATCAGCTTTTCATTGCCAACTCATGTGTTCAATGTAAAGGTTTCAAACCAGGATATTTGTTTCCAAAGCAAGATTCAACACATAATCCAGCGCATTCAATCCGAATCCGACATTTTTCTTAAACCA
This sequence comes from Lathyrus sativus, assembly GCA_963859935.3. Lineage (NCBI taxonomy): Eukaryota > Viridiplantae > Streptophyta > Magnoliopsida > Fabales > Fabaceae > Lathyrus > Lathyrus sativus. The sequence continues at coordinate 516,171,480 of OZ012741.1, forward strand.
AAAAGAAAAGAGGTTATTATCATTAACAACATGTTCCGTTTCATATCCACTATAAAGACAGGAATTGAGATGAAGGGAAGGACAGAGACAAAAAAACACACAGCAACCCACAAAATCCAATACGAGAATTCCAATTCGAAACCCAAAAAAAATAAGAAAGAGGAATAGAAGAACTTATCTCTTTTCCTCAAAGCCTTCGACCTCAAAAACCGCAAAACCACCGGTGAAAACCGCTCCACCAAAAATCGTGAACCACCCTCTAGCCTTCACGAGTCGCCGTCGAATGCATCACGAACACCACTACAAATCCACCACGCCACCACTCTCAAAAACCTGCAAAACCAACATGCCCCGTAAGTTGTTTCTTTCTTTTTTTTTCTGCTAACATTTTCACTGTTTTGTTTCAGATTGGTGTAGAAAAGAGAAGAGGAAGATGATAGATGAAGAAATGGAGAAGAGAAAGGAAGAAGAAGGCGGAAGTATGGAAGAAGAGAGGGAGAACGAGGAAAAGAAGTGAAGAAGAGGGAGAGATGAGTGAGAGAATAAGGGAAGACGGCGGAAGAGGAAACAGAATTGGGGCCTAGGGTTTTCTTTTCTTGTTTTTATATTGTTGTAATCACGTGTGCGCGTCCCCAGCACATTACCGTGCACCATCATCAATCACCGCCATTCGATCCATATCCAGCAGTCCACGATCCGCGTCCCCACGATAAGCCCTCAGGGCCTACCACACTGAACTGTCTGCCCCACTCATTAACCACCCATTAACCATTTAATCAACATATAATTAATCACATTAACCTAACTTAATTTAACCTTTTTCAATTAACAAATTGTTTGCCATTAATTAGTATATTTAATCCTTTTAATCAGTTTTTAATCAATCCAATAATCTGTTTATTTAATTGACTCTTTTCCTCTCCAATTTTAATTAACTTCTTAATTAAACAACCTTTTTTTAATTTGTTTGCTATTTATTTCAATTTATTATTTTTATAGTAAGTTTCACCATATTCTTAAATAAAAAATAACCTTTTATATACTTATAATAACAAAACTCATCCAACTATTTAATTTAAAAAACCTATTTCGAATTTAAATAACTTTTAATTAAAATAATAACATACTAATATATACCATAATACAACTTTTTTTCTCAAAAAACCTATATTTATTTAATTTATTTAATAATCTAATAAATTCTCAATCTTAGGATTTTATTAAAAAATTAATTCATTTGCTAATCAACTCCTAATTTAAATTCATAATTAAAATTAAGTCACCCGCTAATATAACACTTCTCCTAAAATCAATCTCACCATAATTAATCAACCATGCACGTTTCCATCCGTCTAAACCCCAACTATATTCGAATCTTCACGACTCCCACACTTATTTGTTCTTTAGCACTTTTATCCGTGTGTATGGATTTATTTATATGCTTTTATTTTACCGCTACTTATTTTTATCGCATTGCATAACGTCCAAAGGAAGAACCTACGCATGATTTAATACTTGTGCGTATGTATCTCATCTTGCATCATTATTCCCCGCTCGATCCTTGATCCTCTTCAATTTGATCAGCTTAAGTTTAGATCCTAACCCATAAGGAGGACCTTTTTCTTTTACAACATAGAGGAAACCATTTCAACTCAATCAAAACTATTCAAACTATTAGGGAATAAGATGTTAGTCATCTTGACAGTCGAGGAATAAATCTCCTGCCCCATAACACAATTGTGAGATATAAGATATTTTCCGCTTGAGGGAGATAGTGGCATACTCGTCGATAGTCCGAGTGTTTGAGCCCTTCTCTCGAGATGATGCAAAGATCATCTCCTACAAGTTGTGGTGGTTAAGTCGAGTGTTCTCCCTCGAGATGAGGACTCGTCTTTTCTCCTATAATTAATCAATCAACAAACCCTTTCCCTTTAGAACTTTGACCAACAGTCAATGATTCCTCAAACCCTTTAGTGGAACTACAAATACTCTGATTCCATCCTCGTCAGGATATGTAGGCACAAGATGCGACGTCTTGGCGAGTATACTTAGAAATAAACCACTAGGTCTTTCACCTTAAGTAGATAACCTTTAGCAATAAACACATTAAAACAAGAGGTTCTTGTTGAGTACTACAGAAATTTAGGATGCTAGCACCTTCCCTAAGTTTAACCAACCCCCGAACCTAAACACTCTAGCTTTTGCATTTGCATTGCATTGCGGGTAATTTGATCTTTTTCCCTTCCTTTGGACAAATTAAAGATCGGTGGTGACCAATGAATTAAGATTCAAATTAATTAATAATTTGACATCCAATACTCACCGCGACACGAGGATCTCAGTAGCCTCACTTTCCAAGTTGTTCACCAACTCCTGGTTCAAGTTATTAGTAACGCGAACCATTACAGCACCATTGACGAAGTCTTCAGTGACTTCGACCACGTGAACTTCCCCGGCTCTGTATAGTGGGCATCATCCGCTTTCACTATTTCGACATCTAGGTTCATCTGACCCTTTGCCCTCTTACCAAACTACAGTTCCCTCCTGAATTTCATTCTGCACCAGATCCCTGAAAAGAAAGCACTGTGAGGTTTTATGACCCAAAAAATTATGGTACTTACAAAAGACTCTTTTTCTTTCTTTGTTCTAAAGGATGCATCTTAGCACTAGCAGGTACAAATTTTCCCGTCTTAACTAACAAATCAAAGATTTCGTCACATTTTGTGACGTCAAAAGTGTATGTTTTCTTAGGAAACCTATCGTTAGTTTCGACAGGGTCTTTCCCATTCGAGGGCATTAGCATCCTACAAGAGTAAGGAGAGCCCTTTTTTAGTTCAATAAGATCAATTTCGTTCTCATCGAAACCTAGGTAATCAGCATATGATATTTCATCTTCTTCGTTAAAATCGACAAAGGCCACCCTTTTATTTTTATTAACCCTAGCTTTTTTTCTTTTAGTTGTTCTAATTGTCGAACTCTATCGGCTAATTGGGCCATATCCCTTAAATATTGGGTATCTAACTTCTTTCGAATTGAATAGTCAAGGCCACCAGCGACCATTTCGACCAACTCATGCTCTGGCACATGTGTAAAACACTTGGCTTTGTGAAGTCGAAATCGGTTCAAATATTCCTCGATAGGCTCAGTAACCTTTCGTTTTATACTAGCCAATTCTTTTAAACTTATTTTCGTTTGTCCGATGTAAAATTGTTCATGGAACAAACGCTCTAACTGGGTCTAGTCATGGATCGAGTTGGGAGGTAACGTGGTGAACCAAGTGAAAGCGTTTTTTGACAAAGAACTGGAGAAATGTTTTACCTTAAGACTCTTATCATTAGCAACTTCCCCTGCCTCAATCAGATACCTGGTCGCGTATTCGACAGTAGACTCAGTATATTCTCCTGAGAACTTAGTGAATTTAGGGACTTTGGTACTCGGAGGTAACTCCGACTGAAGTATATATTCAACCAAAGGTGACGTATAGTTTGGCCTTCGCAAGCAAAGATTTACTCCATTTCATGCCATAATCCTTTCGACAATGGTAGCTAAGTTATTATTTGCAGTTGCATTATTACGTCGGACTTGTTGTACGACATTATCCACATCTTGGTTTTTGTTAACCATCACTACCCTTAGAGATTCCTCTATGGGACCTTGGAATTGATTTATAGGAGGTTTGATTATCCCATGATTAACATTATTTTCCTGGGGCACGATCCCTAAGTGTTGTTGGGCTTGGTTAATAGTGAGGTCCTCTTCGAACGCTACACCCTGGTTTTCCCTCACATGTTCCCTTTATGGGTGTTGAGGGGGATTTGGTACCCCAAAAAAATCAACTAAACGCGTCATTTACGCTGCCAATTGTTGGTTAGTTTGAGTAGTGTTTTGGATAAGGGGCTGAAATATTTCTCCCATGGTTTGGGACATCATTTGTACCATCTGGTGGTTACTTTCATCTATTTGTTGCCTCAAATAAGAGGCAGAACCAATTGTTAGATTTTTCTTGGGACATAGTATCCTACGTTCTGGTTATTTCGGCCCATGTTCATTCCACATGATGACCCCTATAATGGCGAAGTTATCACCTGTTTTGCGTGTGTAGGAGGGGCATTGTGGAGGCTTTCCATTAATGATGTTGGCATACTGTCGCGGTGAAATTTGGATACCAAACTATTGATTAGTTTGAATCTTTAATTCATTTTGCAACCGAGCTTTGATTTGTCTAAAGGAAGGGATAAAGATCGAAATTCCCACAATGCAATGCAAATGCAAGGTTTAGAGAGTTATAGGTTCGGGGGTCGGTTAAACTTAGGGAAGGTACTAGCATCCTAAGTTTTTGTAGTACTCTACATGAACCTCTTGTTTTATGTTGTTTATTGCTAAAGTTTATCTGCTTAAGGCTGAAAGACCCTAGGGGTTTATATCTAAGTATACTCGATAAGATGTCGCATCTTATGCCTACATATCCTTACGGAAGTGGAATCAGGGTACTTGTAGTTCCCCTAAAAGGTTCGAGGAGTTCTTTGACTATAGTCAAAGTTCCTACGGGTTTAGGGTAGTTGGTTGATTGATTTTAGGAGAAGAGATATGTTATCATTTTAAGAGAGATTTAACTGCCACAAGTTGTAGGAAAATAGTCTTTGCATCGTCTTAAGAGAAGGGCTCAAGTACTCGGATATGGATCGACGAGGTACGCCTCTATCTCTCTTAAGGCAAAGTTCCTACGATATTGATTGTATTAACGTGGGGTGGAGATTCTATCTCGCTTAAGATGATTTGGCATCTTTCTCTAATGTATTAGAATAATTGTTGTATTGAGTTGATTGTTTGTTTCTATGTTGTAAAGATAAAGGTCCTTCCTATAGGGTAGGATCTAACTTAATTGATCAACTTGAATGGGATCAAGGATCGTGGGGAAATGATGCAAATGATGTGCACTACACACAAGTGTTGACTCATGTGTAGGTTTTTCCTTTGGACGGAATGCGATGCGAAAATATAAATACGATAATGTAAATTGCTTGTAAAATAAATCATGGAAATGGTAAAACATACACATACGCATGAAAGCGCTGAAGTGTGTGAGAGTGAATGGATCGTGAATGTGTAAGGTGCACGATTGAATTGGATTTATGATGTTGATTGATTTTAAGCGGATTGCTTAATTTTATATGAATTGATTAATTCCGAGGGATTGATTTCAGTGCTATTGATTTTTAAGAGGATTGATTTTGATTATTTTAAGAAGATGTTTGAATTGGTGAGGTTAATTGATCTTATGAAAATGTTGTATTAATTAAATTGGTTTTATGAGAAAATTAGTTTTATAGAATAAGACCTTGAATTAATTAGATTTTTGAAAAATAATAAAAGTTATTAAATAAGTTATTTTCTTTAATTACAAATTGATTAAATTCTGATAAAAGGATTTCCTAAATAAATAAGATGCTTGTTATTATTTTTATTACAGAGGAAAAATGGAGTGGTTTATTATGTAAAGGGTTCTTTATTAAATAAAATAGTTTTTTACTTATAATTATAAAAAAGGGTTGTTATTATTAAAATTTGAATTTTATTTTAAAAGATTCTATGAACGGTTAAATGAATATAAGCTATTAATATATGTTTTTTGTTATTAAATAAGTAGAAATCATCTTAAATTGAGAAATAGTCTTATTAAAAAAAACAAATAATTTTAATTGTTATTAGTAAATAAAATATGAGTTATTTAGAAAAAAAGAGTTTTGGTTATATTATTGAGAACATGAATAAAATATATTTCATTAAGTTAATAAATTGAGATCATTAATTGAGTGACTAGGATAAATTGTCATCAAATAAATAGTTAGTTAAAAGGGGAGCTGATTAAATAAATAAAAAGGTTAAATTAAATAAAAGGTTTATTAGTTGGTTTATTAATTAAAGACTGATTAAGAGATTAAATTGGTTAATTAAAGGTTAATGATTAATTAATGGTTTAGTTGAAGCTTAAACGGTCAATTAGGGGGGATTAAAGGTTAATTAAATGGTTAAATGAGGATTAGGGCGCTTGGTTGGATTAGACGCAGTAGCGTGCACGGATTATGGTGGGGTTGCGCAGATGTGAACCGTGTGATGGATCCGTTGGAGATCCAATAGTCGTGTACATGAGGGTGCACAGTAGTATGTGTGTGCATGCATATACGTGATTACAGACATAAATAAAAAATTGGAAAAACCCTAATCTACCCCATATTCCCCCAAACCCCCTCCGTACTTCGTCCCCTTTCACCGCCCGCTTTCCTCTTCTCTGCAATTCCATCGTCCTCCTCCTTTCTTCCATTTGTCTCTCGCCTTGCTCTCTCTTCTTTTTAATTCTTCCGCAAATTCTCCCTTCTTTCTCAATCACGATTATCTCCTCTCTCGATCTCACTCTTTCTGCTTTCTTTCCTCTACTTCCTTCGTTCTCTTCGTCTCCGATTCTCCAACTCCGTTCTTTCCACGGTTCCCTTTTTCCTCCACTTCAAAGTTCTAAAAAAAACAAACTAAAAAGGCATCAACACTATAAATCCACATTAGTAATCCTTACCAACAACGGCTTTCTCTCTTGTAGGGTCATCGATGGGTGGTTGATGATGCTCGCGACGTCCTTTGAAGTGGTTTCGCGGTGATTGATGAGGGTGGTTCGCGATGGCGTTTGAAGTGGTTTCGCGGCGATAAGGGTTTCACGGCGGACCACCTTGGAGCTAATAGCGGCGGGGCTCGAGAGATAAGTTCTTATCTTTTTTTGATTTACGAAATTTAGGGTTTTTTGAAGGGATTTTCGAATGTTGTTTCTGTTTGTGATTTTTTGTGAATATTGTGGATTCTGATGATCTGTTGTATGTGAAATTCCCCCCTGTTGCGTTCTGATACAAGTCCTTATATAGCCTTCAGAAAAACTCTGAGTTGAATGCGATTAAGATATATTCCTTATTGGTTTCGTCCTGTTTATGCCATGATTTTGTAATGAAAGCCTTGAAGTTCATGATTCTTTCCTGATGAGTTGATTTTATTTCCATTTTTACTTTGTTCTGTTTTGGAAAGTTTCATTTTTTGTCTGATGAATTCTTTTATGCTTTGATGTGTTTGCAGGTTGTATTGAAGGACCTTCCTTTTTAACTCAAACAGGTCTGCGATTTGGTTTTCAAATGTTATTAACATTTGTGGTTTTTATTGATTTTCACTCTAAATTTGATCCTTTCCTTGTTCTAATCATATCCTCTATTTGCAGGAACTTTAAGAATAAATAGGACCCGCTTGATTCTATAAGTGCATTACTGTCACGACTTTATTATGCTGGCCTTCCCATTTACGCTTAGTGAACAAAGGTTGATGATGAAGATTTACTGGGCGTTTAGTTTTGGAAGGAAGCTGCACGTGTTGTATTTGTTGACCTTGCAGGTAATTGTGCAGACTGCGGATATGATTCTCCATGCTCAGATGCTAAACGTTTATGTAACCCCCCAGAAAGATGCTGGGAAAATGGAACCGAAAGTTAAACGATGGAGCTGAGAGCCGGCGAACCGAACTACCAGGGCTTCAAAGTATCTCATAATTCATTTCCCAGAACCTGAAGGCGCTTGAGTTTTAATGCCTTCATGAGATACGGGACCCTTTCTACGGCGGCAATGAGGCTGATAAGGTATGGAAACTTCCCCTTCGTAGATATCCCTAATTCTCTTGAAACTCTGTTGGCTGCTCTAATCTTCTGTTTGACAAGTTACTTGCATTGCAAAGTGGCAGGTCTTCTTGCAGCGTTGCGTAGACTGGCGGCAGGGTGTTTGAATCTTGCGGTAGTTAATTGGTTTGAACACACTTCTCCATCTGTAGGCGTTGGTGTTACGGTTGTCTGAAGACTTGGCGAGATAGAGCGATTTTGCTACCAACAGCTTAGATTGGAATCTGTAGATTTTATGGTAGGTTCGACAACCTTCTAAGTCTAGTTTATTCTGCATTCTTCCATAGCTAAAATCCTATCTGCTTTCACATAGTCTCTTCATTATGCCATGTTATGACTTTATCCTAATCTTGTGCAGGAATGAAACACAGAGTAATGATGTATTGGGTAACCTTGCTGTAGGTAATCTCAAAGGTTGCGATTGTGCATTTATGAACTTTGTATGCTTGCTAATGACCGCTGTTTGTCGGTTTTGGTTTACAGGGTTAGGGCTTTGAAATTGTTGTGGATTTTATGAATACGCCTCATATTGATAACTCCTGAACTGCTCGCCTTCTTTTCATGAATTTCTACAGGTGATGTAGATGACCGAGAATTGGAGGCTACCAGTTCCTCGGGCAAGTCTTCTGTTTCCATTTGTCTTTGGCATATCTATATTATCATTAGATATGGTTTCATCTGTCACTTCTGCTTCCTTTTGTTTCTGAATAATAGGTTGCTTCTGTGCTATTGAAGTTGCAGCAGCAGCACGGTGTCTCCTTCCACTGAGGTGGGAGTTCAAGGTTATCTCGCTCGTGGTTGTTACCAAACATAATGCACAAGTCCACTCTTTCTGCATTTTTTACTGTGTAAAAGAACTCTGAGAAACCTCTCCACCAGTTCTGTCACTCTCTATTGTTCTTTTAATTTCCACTGTGGCTGATGATGCACTTTGACTAGGCCTAACTTTAGGCATGACAGGAATATCTTGCTTGGTAGAATGAATTTCTTCTTTCTTAGTATCCTCCAAATCTTTAATGCCTCGGTGCACAATTTGGAGTCTTTCTCCATTTATCTTTAGCGCATTTTTATTATCAGTAGCTATGATTTCATTTGTCACTTTTGCATCAGGTCTGCGAAGGAGAATGGAACTGAAGCCTTAGAGAAACTCATTTCTAGCAAGAATACAATGTTATCGAAAAGTCATCCTTCTCAACAAAACACTTCCTCCATGCAACTATTTTCAATTTCACGGGGCGAATAAAGTTATCATAAACATAAGTAGCCCGTCAAAGTCCAGTGTGGTGAGCAAGAAGATGATCATTAGCTTAATGTACAACCAGACCCGCAACCATAGAAGAAGGCTCATAAAATCATACTCAAAGAGATATATCAATGAAAGAAACATCCAATATGAGATCAAATCCTTAGTTTCTGCATTGGAATCAGTCTCGATTTCTTGTACTGAGGCCCACGTAGGATACATCAAAGCAACAAGAGGCCATGCAAAATGATGAAGAAATTTGAAAACCAAGTTGAGAAGGCATGATGGAAAAGCCATAAAATATCATGTAAAAGGAAAGTGGGAAGGTGAAGCAACTAGGTAAAGAAATAAGCTAGGACAAACCAATATGGACTAGTGTACGTCAGAATTTGGTCAAATCAAACTCTCCTTCTTTTGAAAATTGTTACTGTACTTAGTTTATATCCACATAATGAAAAATGTTGTACTGCACTTAATTTATATCCACAGAACCAATATGTATCATTTGGAAGTGAACGGTGCCTTTGATATAATTATTCATGACTAACATGGTTTGGTGGTCTTGAAAATACTTTGCAAACTCAGCATTGAAATTGTGTGAAATATGATGGGGGACTTCTAGAGAATCATTTGTATTCTAGAACGGATTATGTAGCATGTGAACTTCAATCCATAAATTCTCTTAAGCTAAAAAACCTTCTTGAATGGCGACTTGGATTGATGACTTAAACAAATTCAAGTTGACTTGTGAGGATTATGAATATTGCACTAAAATTTGATAAGAACCGCGTGAGAAACGTCCAAACATCCAGTTCTTGTAACAGTGACAAATCTTGTGAGGACATATGGATCATCTTAAAAACCCGGAAACAATTTCATACCGAATCATAACTTAAACTTGAACCATGTAGTTTTTTTAAATTGAATAATAACTTAAAGGCTTGAATTTCGGGTTGACTTGACCTTGGACCTTTAACTTAAACTTGAGTCACGTAAGAATGTCTTCTTTTAGACGAAAGATTTGTGAATTGAACTCAAACATTTGAATTATTAAAGCCTTCTGTGCTCTATCCTTGTAACCTCAAAACGTTCTTGACAAATGACTAAGATTCTTGGAGAATAAAGTACCCTTAAAATATTGATCCAGAGACGGTCTGGAGCTGAGAAAGAGTTTTGAAGGTGGGACCCATATCAAGTGTAAACTCTAGGATCACTTTGAATCAGGATTGACTGGTCAGACCCTGAGATGCTCAATTCGAGAGAATAGGTATCGTTCACACTTGACACCATTGTATCTGCACAAGCTAGTTAGTTGCAAAAAGAAACATAAATATAATAGCGCAAAACAGAGGTGGGATCTTATGGTCAAAAATTAGGGTGCAATACATACCATATGGTGGGTCTCGCAGAAAAGGCATCGAAAACCCTGGTGGGGGAATATTTCTATATATGGAAGTTCCTACTGGAAGTGGGGTATATGGAGGGCCTCTTGGCCCAATGTAAGTTAAAATTTGTTGCGTATGAGTAATCGAATACATAGGCATCGAAGTCCCCATAGTTGGAAACGCTTTAGAAATAGGAAATGAACATGCTTGCCCTTCTGTCAAAGATGGCATGGGAGGCTCTGTGTTATCTTTACCATTGTATGGATCCTGAGGAGTGTTTGGCTGATTTATATTTGACGCCATTCTCCTAATATATCCTTTCTTAGTTCGAGTTTCGTTATTAGTGGTTATCTTACCACTTCTTAACTGCATACAATGAAAACTTTACATAGAGGTCTCTAAAAAGGTATTTCTAACAAGAAACTCTGATTAGCACTGTCCCACTGGGGTGCCAATTTCTTCGCCGTGAAATTTGGAGAACAAGCATGGGTCTAACAAATCTTAAAGACTCGTTTTAACTTACAGGATCGACCACACTAAATCCTAGGACATAACTAATCTGAGTTTAAAACCAAATGAAATTTAAAAGAGAAGGATAAGCACTTCGACGATATTGAAAACAATAAAAAGGTTATGGCAGTAAAATAAGCAGAAAAGGAAAGTAATTTGGGGCGAAGAGGATAACAATTTTGAACAAAAAGGTAAAGACCGGGAATACAACTTGCATAAAAGCAGTAAAGTAAAGGAAAATCCTTATAAAAAAAGAAGAATTTTAGTGCTTTACAATAAAGAAATGGTGTTTCGTCACATACATTATCAGTTATAACTCTTTTCTCACTTTGACTTGGGTACTTTGAGTAATTTTCTGAGTGACTTGTACAAAATGAACACACCAAAAATCATAAATTGAGCTACTATTTATAGCCAATCGACATAACCGCTTCTGATGACTCAATGGACTAGATTAAACCAAATGTCACTCTGTACGCTTTAATTATTTGAAACAGTTCCACGCGCCTCCTTCTATTGGAGGAAAATAACCGTATTTCCCTCTAGAATTCGAATTCAAACTTCAAAGATTCTTGTCTGTCGAATTTTTCGTCTTCTGGTCGAAGACCCCGCAACATCACCATAGTCGAAAATATTGTCTTAACTTAACAACCTAACGTTTCTACCCGGGTGTCGAAATTCAAGGCTAACAGTGTTTTGCCCAGAACACATGCTCACTTCAAAGAAACTCTCTTATATGGAAAGGAGTCTCTGACCTTTGAAGAAGTTCATTCGGCCTTGTATTCTAAGGACTTGAACGAATGGAATGAGTATAAATCTTCGACGGTGGGCGAAGGTTTGGCCGTTTAGGGATAATTCTTGCAAAAGGATGGTAAGTTCGACAAGAAGAAAGGTAAAAGTCAACAGAAATCTTATAGTGGAAAAACATCTGGTATTTAATATTATCACTGTAAGAAGGAGAGTCACACAAGAAAGGTGTGCCCTGAACGCCCAAAAGATCATGGAGGTAATGGCAACACAACCATTGTTTAAGATGACTTCGACTCATCTGATGTTCTTGTAGTTTCAAGTGGCGACTCGAGAAAATAGTGGATTATGGATTCAGGTTGCACTTGGCACTTGACTCCAAACAGAGAATTGTTCGAGGAGCTATGTGATCAAGATGGTGGATTTGTGCTGCTGGGAAATAACAAATCCTGCAAAATTGCAGGTATTGGATTTGTGAGATTCAAGCTCTATGATGAGTCAATAGGGTTATTGAGTGAAGTCAGGTATCTAACTGACTTGAAGAGAAATTTGATTTCTCTTGGTGAATTCGACAGAAAGGGATATGTTTTTCAAGGAGAGAAAAATATCCTAATAGTCATGAAAGGGTCGAAGGAAGTCTTGAGAGGAGTGAAGAAACAAGGCTTGTATACCCTTGAGGCTGAGGTTGTAAGTGGTTTGACAAATGTTGCATCCATGAAACCTGTGTCGAAGACAAAATTATGGCACATGAGATTGGGCCATGTTAGCAAAAGAGGCCTGGTCGAATTAGGGAAGCAGAACCTTCTAGGAGGTGACAAAGTCAAAAAGTTTGAGTTTTGTGAATCTTGTGTATTTTTAAATCCTATAGGACGAAGTTTAACAAAGGCAAGCAAAGAACACATGGATCCCTAGATTATATTCATGTTGATCTTTAGGGGCCTAAAAGGAATCCTTCACACTCAGGTGCAAGGTATTTTCCATTCATCACTGATTACTATTCCAGAAAGCTATAGGTATTCATTCAGAAGACGAAGGATGAAACTTTTGAGAATTTCAAAAGTTAGAAAATTCTGGTCAAAACTCAAATTGGCATAAAGGTTAAGAGGTTAAGAACCGACAATGGCCTTGAATTCTGCAACGAAGCGTTCGACAGTTACTATGTTGAGTCTGGGATTACAAGGCATAAGAATGTAGCAGGTACTCCTCAACAAAATGGCTTAGCTGAGAGATTCAATCGAACAATCCTTGACAGGGTTAGATGCATGTTGGTTAGTGTTGGATTGAAGAATGTGTTTTGGGCTAAAGCTGTTTCGACAACATCTTACCTGATAAATAGATGTCCCTCGAATGCCTTAGGAATGAAGACACTTGAAGAAGTTTGGTCGAGATATCCACCTAGTCTCAACAGACTGAGAGTATTTGGTTATGTGGCTTATGCTCATATTAGGCAAGACAATGTCAAACCTAGAGCTCTGAAATGCATGTTTATGAGATACCCTGAAGGAGTCAAAGCTTATAGGCTATGATGCCTGGAGCTAGGTCACATGAGGTATGTCACCAGTCGAGATGTAGTTTTCAATGAAGCAGAGATGCCTTTCAAGAAAATTGATGACGCTGACGAAGAGTTGGAACAAGGAGAGATTCCTGTTAAGGTGGAGCATGTTCATGCCGAATTACGTACCCCAGATGAGTCGAAGAAGACATAAAAGATGTTTTCAAAGATAAGGAGACTGATAATGACTACCTACTAGCAAGAGACAGATCAAGGAGAGTCATCAAGCCACCTCAGAGACTTGGGTATGCATATCTTATTGCTTATGCCTAAATCTCTGTCAGTGAGGTTCTAGACTAAGAACCTAGAGAATATAAGGAAGTTATGAGGAGTCGAAAGAAGACTGAATGGATGAAGGCAATGGATGATGAAATGAAATCTCTTCATGATAACAACATTTGGGAATTGATCAAGAAACCTGCTGGAGCCAGGTTAGTCAGTTGTAAATGGATTTTCAAAGTTAAGAAAGGAATCGAAGGAGTGACGTCGAAGAGATACAAGGCAAGATTGGTTGTTAGGGGGTTCACTCAGAAAGAATGTACCGAATTAAATGATATGTTCTCTTCTGTTGTGAAGCACATATCCATTCAAATGTTGCTTGCTACAGTGACACAGTTCGATCTTGAACTGGAACAGATGGATGTGAAGACTGCGTTCTTGTATGGTGACTTAGATGAAACAATCCTGATAAGGCAACCTGAAGGGTAAGTCGAAAAAGGGAAGGAAGATTATATGTGCAAGTTGAATAGATCCTTATATGGAATGAAACAATCTCCTCGACAGTGGAATAGGAGATTCGACAAGTTCATGGCATGCATAAGTTTCATCAGAAGTCAGTTCGACCACTGTGTTTGCTTTACATTTCGACCGGGTAATTCATTTGTTATTTTGTTGCTCTATGTGAAGGTAATGAGGATGAAGGCTGAACTCAATAAGGAGTTCGACATGAAGGATCTGGGAGCTGTAACAACCCAATTTTCAATGATTAATTATTTGTGTTAAATAATTGATTTATTTGGATTATTCTAATTATTTGAATAATTATATGATTATTTAAATGGATTGATAGATGTTTTGAGAGAGGAAATTCAATGGAAAGAAATAAGGGGAAAGATATATATATATATATGAGAAAGTGGAAGGAAAAAGGAAAGAAAGAAAGAAAGAGAAAGAAAGAGGAAGAAGAGAAAAGAGGAGAAAAAGAGGAAAACTTGGAGAATCATCAAGAACATCCTCTGGCTTTGATTAATCTAAGGTAAGGGTGTGAAATCTTACTATCTTAATCATTGTGTATGATTGTGTATGTGTGTGGATGAGTTTGGTTGTTTTCCAACCTTGTTTCCATTTAGGTCGAAATGATAGAAATCGATAGAAGCCGATGTTCGGACGGTTAGAATCGAGAATAACTTTTGTAGCTTAGTCGGGATATGTTAGACTAAGATTATTGGAACTAGTTTGGCGAAAATCGGGTGATATTGTGAGTTTCACCATTTTCGGTTAAATTGAGGTTAAGATTTTGAGTGGAAATCGAATGTCGTGAAAGTTGAGTCTTATGACCCTAAAATATCTGTATATGATTAGTAAGGATAGATAGGTAATTAATCGGGTGAAAACTATTTAATCGGGCGACTTTTTGGGGCTTTTAAGCCCGAATCCGTAGCTGTTTTTCTGAGTTTTTCAGGTGTTAATCGGTTAACCATATACATTAACCGATTAACACAGTGTTGGGGGCCTAAAAACTGAGTTTTTGGTCTAAAAACTAAGTTTTTGGAGGTGTTAACCGGTTAACCATATACGTTAATCGATTAACACTATAAGTGAGAAAATATTATTTTTCAAAACTTCGAAAATTCATAACTTTTTCACCGTTTATCGGATTTTGACGTTCTTTATATCAAACTGAAGCTAATAAAATGTTCTACAAATTGGTGAAAAGAAATATTATTTTTAGCCAACTTTTAGCCGATTTTACTGATTAGTCGGGATTAATGATTTTGAGTGAGAAGAGCTTATAGTAGCTAGAGCGTCCGGTTGCGATCGATCTCGACTCGTAAGGATAATTTGTGTTATTAATTGTTGTGTTGTGGGTAGCCGTAAGACGTGAATCCTAGTGTATGAATATGATTTTGAATCATGGCCTTTGGGCAAATTATGCATTGTTTAGAATTGAATAAAAATGCATGGCAATTGTGATGAATGATGAATATAATACACATTGTGAGTGCATGATGATT
Source organism: Lathyrus sativus (assembly GCA_963859935.3). Lineage (NCBI taxonomy): Eukaryota > Viridiplantae > Streptophyta > Magnoliopsida > Fabales > Fabaceae > Lathyrus > Lathyrus sativus. Next base: position 516,186,850 of record OZ012741.1, read on the forward strand.
GTACGTGTTGATGTGTGAAGAATGCATGATAATATATTTGCGAATATGTATGCAATTTGTGTTGATTGATCCCGTGTAGGATCTGCAGAGACATCGTGTGCCCATGTGGGGTGTGAGCGATGGTCTATAACTGATTGAGTCATTTTGTATGAGAACCATCTATGAAATGGTGTGAAATAAATGATGAATATATATATTTACATTATGATATATATGTTTTGAATGTATAATAAATGTATGCAGTGAAATGTGATAGATGCATGAGTATATTTGTAAACATGTATGCATTTTGTGTTGATTGATCCCGCGTAGGATCTGCAGAAACCTCGTGTGCCCATGTGGGGTGTGAGAGATGGTTTATAGTTGATTGAGTCATGTTTGCATGTGAAGCATCATGATATGCATTTGTGTTATTTGATCTCGTGTAGGATCTGCAAAACCTCGTGTGCCCATGTGGGGTGTGAGTAATGGTCTATATTTGATTCCCCGTAGAATCTGTAGAACGATTGTGTGCCCTTGTGGGGTGTGAGCAATCGGATTGTGTGCCCGTGTGGAGTGTGAGCAATCCATAAACATTGTGTGCCCATGTGGGGTGTGAGCAATGGGTGAACATCGTAGGCCCGACGGGGAGTTACTTCGGTAACGAGCGATAGTTCAATTTGGTTCTTCAATTGAACCTGCTGAATTGAGTCGGTACCCGCATTTGCATCTGCATAGAGTCGTGAGTCGGTCTCTATGAGTTGTATAATTCATCTTTATATGATGCATTGGTGAAATAAACATGTATGTGAATGTTTATGTGAAATGGTGATGATATAAACATATTGTGTATGTTTATGTGAACTAACGCGAATTGCGATAATGGCATGAGTGAGTATGCTTGAAGATATGTATATATATGTGGGTTTATATGGATTGATATAAACATTGGTGAATGCATATTGTATATGCTTGATGTTCTATTTATATATATATATATATATATATATATATATATATATATATATATATATATATATATATATATATATATATATATATATATATATATATATATATATATATATATATATATATATATATATATATATATATATATATATATATATATATATATATATATATATATATATATATATATATATATATATATATATATATATATATATATATATATATATATATATACTTATATGGATACATTGTGATGTATGGAATGATTGAGATGTATGAATAAATATAATTATAAATGTTTGTGTGAAAATGATGTGAATTGTAGAAGCATGATTGATGAGTATGCTTAGTTGTGTGTGTGTGTGTGTGTGTGTGTGTATATATATATATATATATATATATATATATATATATATATATATATATATATATATATATATATATATATATATATATATATATATATATATATATATATATATATATATATATATATATATATATATATATATATATATATATATATATATATATATATATATATATATATATATATATATATATATATATATATATATATATATATATATATGCAGTGTAATGTATGTGATGAATTGTGAATAATGCCTGAGAATATAATAGTACATGTATATAGGTAATGATTGGTAAATATGAGAGTAATATAGATAATAATGTTTATGTGAAATATTTGTACTCATTGGGGTAGAATGGCAATGTGTCGTTCATAGTGGAGTAATTACCGGAGTAGAATAACTGAGGTGTTATTCCTGGTAGGGTATAAGTGACGTACCCATAATCCTAAAAAGGGGATTGGTGATATTGGGTGAGTTTTAAGTGAGTCACATGGCATGGTTATGAGTGTTATATGAAATATGCATGTGAGTATGAATTGTTGAATTGTGGGTTGCGATTGAGTAATTGAGAAAGATATTGAATAATGAATTGTTGATTAAACATGATGGCGTATGTTATATGATTCATGATGAATGAAACATAACGTGTATGTTTGTGAGGATTAATTGTAATTGCGAATGTATGCATGATGAAATGCTTGGTTTTATACATATATGCTTTGCGATGTATGTTAGTGGGTATGTGAGGTATTGTGGTGAGGAGTATAATATGTGTATTTGATGCTATGGATATATATTATGTGCATGGTTATTGTGTTAATATGCATTGTGGTGAGAACATGTGAAATGTATGTATTATGTACTTGTGCATTTATATATGATTATGTGCTTTGATTATTATGGTAATATTTCTCACCCTTCTGCTGGAATGATGTCCTTTATGACATCGTGCAGGTATCTTGGAGTTGTACTGCTAGTAGTTACAAGGTCTCTGCTGGTGCATTCGTTTAGTATTTTAATTATGTTGGGTCGAGTCATGCTCTGGTTATGTAACACTGGGATCGTTTGGATTTTTGCTTTAGAGATATTTTATGTATTTTAAGTTGTGTTTTAAATGTATTGAAATATTGTGATGTTGGCCTTAGTGCCCAAGTATTGTTGAATTATGAGATGAACATGAATGCTATGTGAAAAGAATTATGAATATAAATTGAATCCGCTGCTACATGCAAAATGAACTTTGAAAAGCATGATTATTTTATTTGAGTGTTTAAAGCATGACAGGTGGTTTTGATGATATGAAATTATGTGTGACGCCCTTTTGTGAAAGCATGTTAATTTACTCTGATTATTTATATATTTTCATTTGGGTGTTACATTAATGCTATCAGAGCAGGTCGGTCCATCCGGCCAAGTTGTCTAATGTTAGTTGTTCCCTTGTATGCGACATGTGTGTGAAACACTGTCGGTACGTGTTGGTTGTCTAACCTTTGTCCGCAAGGAGTGAGAATGATTAAAGTGGAGGAGAAACTTGTGCTTCTCCATGTTGCTGCAAGTGTAGAGTTGTAGCTCAGTATGGTTGGATGCTCTTATAGTTTGGTAAATATAGTTTATACCCCATCATGATTTCGTCTGTCTATTGACAAATTGAGGAACTGATCACCCTTAATCTCTTGTTGATAGTAGTTGGGATTATATTGGATGGGATAGATGTGTCTTGCAAGTTTAGATGGCGTGGTGCAGTGAATTGTTTTTAGTGAAGCCGAGTGCTTAAGAATTGTTTTGATGAGTCGGCACAGGACAGTGACGAAATGTTTAATTTTGATGGAAATTTTGAGTATTAATGAAAGTGGGAAGTTGGTGGTTTACCGTTTGATTGTGGTTGCCTGAGAGTTATACTGACAAGATAAGTGTTATACAACCAGGACGTGAAGTGGAGTTGTGATCGACTTAGTTGCGGAAACTAGTCAGACATTGAGAGCTCCATATGGTATGTCTGTTTAGATTATCAAAGAATTAAAATTGATTGAGTAGTTTTGAGACTTGTGTTTGGTGTGTATGCTACGACAACTGATTATGGAGTAGAGTATAAAGGTGGATAATGAATTTCAGTGATTATTAAGGAAAGTAAGATGTGGAATACCATGGGGGTATGATTGGGAGATATGTTAAGTGCAACATCAGCAATTTTAATTGCTTAGAGACAATTTAAAGCATATAAGGGGGATTATTTGACAAGTAACTTAGAGTGGGTTGTTATTGTGTTTGTGCCTGAGTTGGAGGCTCAAATTGGTTAGTGTGAGATTTGTAACAGTTGGTGATCTCAAGAGCTTAAGGTATTGGTTTGAATTGGGAGAATTAAATATGAGGCAGAGGAAAACGATTGGAACTTCTGAGGGATTATAGTTTTGGATTGAATTACCATTCAGGTAGATCAACGCGGTAGCTGATGCATCGATTTAAGATTTGGTATATACTAATGATGATGGTTGAATTTAATGAATTAAGTCGAAGGACTGATTTTTGTATTAATGGGAATGGTATCATGAGATGTCGTGATAGAGTTGTGTTCTAGAGATTATTAAGTGGAATAAGAGTATTGTGGTAGATGGAGTATCCATCCTAGTGTTATAAAGATATAACCGAATTTGAGAAAATTATTTTGATGGCCATAGATGAAGAGAGAAGTGGTTTAGTTGTATGTGCTGGTTAGACTTGCTGGAAGTCTAAGAATGAACATCTGAGACTGTTGGGTCTGATGTAACCGTTGTATATTCCAGAGTTGAAATTGGATAGTATTCCCATGGATTTTGCGTTGGGTTTTCCGGAGAATTTGAGGAGTATGATTTTAATCGAGTGATTTTGGATGGAATGGCTAGATTGGTTTTTTTCCTACCAATGAGGATTAATCATTCTATGTTGGAGCTGGTTGAGATGGATATCGCTGAGGTGATGAAGTTGTATGAGGTGTCGTCGAATATTGTGTCAGATAGGGATCTGAAGCGTTGTATGGTATGAGGTGTAAGACTCCTTTGTATTGTTATGATTCAGGCAAGAGAGTTGTGCTCGGACCTGAGGATTGTGTAAGAGACAACTGAGAAGATCAAGAAGATCTAAGAAAGGACGTGTTCTGAGAGTTTCAGTGGTGACGGGTGTTGATCGAGCTTTGAAGTCTCGGAAGCATACATCGTGGTTTGTTGCTTAGTATCAGAGGGTGCAGCGGAAGCGTGGGAGAAGTATCATGTTTGATTGTCTTACCGCTGTCGCTTGTGAATTTACATAATATGGTATATGCCTAATCGAGGAAGTGCAAGTGCATTCATTCGGGTGGATGGTGTACAAGTGAGGAAGGATTTGACTGTTGTGACATTGCTAGTTCGGATTGATGAGCAAGAGGTAACATTTTCGAGGATGAAAATTCCTAAAGTGGGGGAGAGTTGTAACAACCCAATTTTCAATGATTAATTATTTGTGTTAAATAATTGATTTATTTGGAGTATTCTAATTATTTGAATAATTAGATGATTATTTAAATGGATTGATAGATGTTTTGAGAGAGGAAATTCAATGGAAAGAAATAAAGGGAAAGATATATATATATATATATATATATATATATATATATATATATATATATATATATATATATATATATATATATATATATATATATATATATATATATATATATATATATATATATATATATATATATATATATATATATATATATATATATATATATATATATATATATATATATATATATATATATATATATATATATATATATATATATATATATATATATATATATATATATATATATATGAGAAAGTGGAAGGAAAAAGGAAAGAAAGAAAGAAAGAGAAAGAAAGAGGAA